>CM040121.1:432415308-433665308 GCA_022559845.1 Amorphophallus konjac | reverse complement strand
TCGTTAAAACTCATATCGATCACGATTATGAAACTAAGCCTATGTAATTTTAACAGATAATATCTACTCCATTTAACTTGCTAGAAAATATAGTCATAGAGATCAAAGATATCATGAAGGTAACAAGAACTAGGACGGAAATATAAGCTCAAGGAATAGAATTATTATCTTCCATATCCTTAACTTAATCGTGTGTGAATTTAAATGATATGCAACTTAACATGACATATCTAACATTCTAGACGATATATTAGTTCAATCAGAACCTGAAAACATCATAATCGGGGCAGAGATCGCGCATCCGGAACACGGTCTTAGAAAGACACTGTGATCCGAGACGAATCTTTCGGCGGGCTTAATACTCAATAAAAATTAGGGAAAATGATATAGAATCAAAGTAGACATGCATCTACATCTAATTCATACATCAATTTGAGTTTAGCCTGAGAGAATACTGATGGGGACATCAGAGCAAGCCACTTCATTTCCTTGTGTTTAGATATTTTTTTCATATTCTTTTGGGTGTATTTGAGTGTGTAATTGTATTTGTGAGCATTTATGAGTGTTAAGTGGGTCAAGAGTATACTATGGGCTAAGTATCTTGAAAAGGGGTCCAAATTCCACAATTGGGCCTCCACACCTTTAGAGCCCAATTGGGCCTCTCTCTCACATATGGGCCACTCCACATAGGGGCCCAAATGTTGGCCCATGGTCAAGGGGACAAGGTAGGTACAAGGTAGGTGTAATGGTTGAAATTGGAACAAAAAGAAACCAAATTCATTTTTGCTTCTTCAAGGGCCGCCCCCTCCATTGTCTCTTTGTGGGAATTTTTTATTCCCATGATTCTGCATGTGTCCATCGACCAAGGGAAGTATTGGTCTTTGATAGTTTCATATATAAGCTTGTATTTTCACCTTTTATGTAATTAATGATCATTTTGAACAAGAAATTGCAAGCAAGCTTGAAGGGTGCACCCCTATCCTCTCTCCTTCCCTCTAGTTATTCTTCTTCCCAGGGCTGAGACCCTTTCTATCTCCTCCTCCTCCCATCTATCTTCATTCTGTGCCGCCGCCGCCGCCGTTCGTGCCGCCATCGAGCCACCGCGAGCGATCTACCGAAGTGCTGTCCAGGTTCTATTTTTCTGGATAGAGGTCCACTACGAGAATTTTAGCTCCCAGCTCCGACTCATATACAGCTGAACTTTTCAGGGTTGGTTCTTCTCTTGCGTCCCCACCTCCACAAAAAAAATCACGTCAAATTCCTTTCTTCTGTCATTTTTCCATTTTCGTGTTTTACTATCTTCCAGATCTGTCCCTTTTTAGATCTGTGTATCAGAAACTCAATTCTTCCACCTTTCGACACCCTTCTTGATTTTTGTTTGAATCCCAAAATTTATTGGAGGTTCTGTCCACCATCTCTATCTTCCATAAATTTCCTTAGAATTTCTAAAGCCATCTACATATTTTTAAAAAAAATTTCTTTCTCCCTAAATCTGTTCAGTCCCTACTGTCCAGATCCGACCCCCAGTCAGTATATAATCTCCAACAGATTGAAATCTTCACAAAACCTTTCATAAAAAAATACTCCCATCATCCTTGTTCATTTCTCCACAACTTTCATGAAGAGGTCAACCTCTAGATATGTTGTTTGATCAACGGTCAACTCGTGTGATCAAGAAAACTCAAATCTATCCTGAGCTTTCTGATCCTGAGAGCCAGCAGCTTTAATATTCGATAAAGGCCATCAACGGGAAATTCAAAATTATTTATCCAGCCATAGATCAAAGGATTTTAAGTCAGCTTTCCAACGGTACCTCTTGTGCGTCGATCCGACGTCGAGAGTGACCGTAACAGTAGTTCTCGTCCGGTCGCGCGGGTCTGAGACAAAACTCAAATCCGTGGACAACAACTCCGGCGGGTGACGATCGAAGTCGCCCGGCCTCCGGCAGGTGAACCAGCGCGCCGTCGCCCCAGGGAGGGCCCCTCTAGGCGTCCTCACCACAATGGTGCCACTCTGGTCCCACACGGCACCACCGACCAGCACGTGGGTCCCACGACCGTGAGTACGCGTGCCGCCGAAGCTACAAGAAGTCGCCCGTCAACCCGAACCCGCTACTCCCGGGTCCCACTTGTGCTGCCCTTTACCTCCCTGCGTGGAGTGGGCAGTAATTTGTTGCTGTAATTATTGTGTAATATTTGTTCCGGGAGTACGAGATCGGCCGGGATCGTCTTCCCCACGCCAGACGCGTGGAGGTATCGTATTCGCTCCTTTACTTGGCATTTGCTTTATTCGTATATACTTGTTTATGCCGCTGCTAGAGATCATGCTAGGATCGTAGCCTGCTTTACTTTTATATCATCGTTGCTGTGAGAGAGAGAGAGAGATACCGTCCTGTGACCCGATCTGGGCACGAAATTGTGAGTTGACCACCCAAGCTCTTACCGGTTTCTCAACCGCGCACGTCCGACGCTTCCCTCGAAAAGGGACGATCGCGAGCTTGTTTAGAGTCCGAGGATCGCATATCCATTTGTAGTCGAGTTTGTGGTTCATCCCGCATCAATTTGGTATCAGAGCGAGTTTAAGTCTAGGGTAGTCCTTGTGTCTAAAACAAAAAAAAGTGTCATTTACGTCCAGTCATCGTCTAAGTCGGTCTAGGTTGCATTTACATCCCTTTACTCGGTATATAAAAAGGTGTTGTCCGAACGTTAGGCTACGCCTATCGGGAAGGCCGCACACTTGCGCGAGTGATCTTCGGATCGATTAACTCCGCCACGTACCGAGTCTTGGTTAAGTCTAGGTGCATCACTTGTTTGCATTGGTCTCTGTCTCCTAGTCCTTGTGTCCTTTGCATGCCCACTCGGCGAGGCACCCAATACCATCGCCCTACACCTATGGCCAACCCACGGGATATCATCTCGGGGGACCTTCAGTCCTTGCGCGAGGCGTTCATGACCCTCGTAGACCAGATGGACCAAACCGAGACAACCTTTAAGAGCTTCTCGGACCGCATAGATGGCCGTTTTAACGCCATGGAGGAACGGATGGAGTCATCCGACAGATCCGTCCAAGGTCTGGTCGGACGGTTGAATAAGATGTCGCATGGAGACCCTCCTATAGTGGCCCAAGGCCCCTTCACACCCGCTCAAGCGGCTGCCCACGGCCAAGCCATTCCCATAGCCCAGGCCCAGCCCATCCATGTGGCCCAGGAATCGCCCGCACATGCTCCTCAGCCACCACAGGCTCCTCCACCTGCCCCTCCTCGGCTCCCCGAACTACCGCGCCGTGACCTTGGTCTCGAGGACTATGGGTCCGATAATGCCTATGAGGGGTATGGTCAACGCCGTCGTGACCTCCAACCACAGAGAGATGAGGAGGACGATAGGGTCCTTAAGACCGTGCGAGCAGATCCTCCCATTTTTTACGGGTCTTTAGATCCGAAAGTCTATTTAGATTGGGAGTTCGGCATGAACAGATACTTCGATTGGTACAACATGTCGGAACGTCGAAGGATCCGATTTGCTACCATGAAGCTCATGGGACAGGCATAAACCTATTGGAAGAATGTAGAGAGCCTGTTATTTCAGTGGCTAGAGCCCCCGATTGACACATGGGGCGAAATGAAGCTTAAGCTTCGGCAAAAGTACCTTCCTCCCATGTACCGTCAGCGACTCATCGATAGGTGGCAAAGTCTTAGCCAGGGAGACCGATCCATCTCCAAATAGATTGCTGAATTTGATGAGTACTTTCAACGATGTGGTGTCACGGAGGAGAGTACCATGCCCGTTTCCCGCTTTCGACGTGGTTTGCGGCCCCACTATCAGTATGAGCTTTTCCGCCATAATGCCAAGACGTTGGAAGAAGCATATCAAGTTGCTCTGGAGTTGGAGCAATTTGAGGGAGAGTTTGAGCCTAGCCATCGGTCGGGTCCCACCCCTCTTCGTAGCACTGAGCCCCGCCACTCTTTAGGCCCACATCAGCGGCCTCCCATGGCTTGATCTCAGGATCCCGCCAGTCAGGAGCACTTCACTCCTAGGCCTCGTCCTCCCCCGCCCCAAGATCTATCTCCATCCTAACCCCCGGCACCCATTGCCCGCCCTCAGGCACCAGCACCCCTACCCCTATTGCCCACGGCTCCTACACCCCCACCACTGTTGCCTACACCCCCAGCCCAACGGGAAGATAAACGTAAAGGCCCTCTTATTGGAGAGACCAGTAGATCATGGGTGCAGTGTTTCCACTGTCATGGGTTTGGCCACATCGCCAGCCAATGTCCCACTCGTGCCACACTAGCCCTAGGGGTTGGAGAAGCCTCGCCTTCTGGGCTTGTGTCCGTCAGTTACGAGGCCGATCAGGAACTAGCTGATGAGTACTATGCATCGGAAGGTCTAGAGGAGCCTACTGACGCTCAGGATGCGGCTCTCGGATGACGGCCACTTGGTGGGTGATGTCATTACATGTCATGCATGAGTCAGTCTGTTTCTTTGTGTGGTTTGTTTTATGTGGTGTGTTTTTGAGTGGTTTGTTTGTGTGGTTTGTGGTTTGTAAAGAGTCTGCATGTGTCTTGTGCAAGCTCGTCGATGTCAGTCCCTTATTAGTGAGAAGTGAGTGGACTCGCTCGAGGAGTTTGGGATCAGCTCTATATCTATGGCCCGGATCTAGTCACCTACAGGGACCCAACGGTGATTCCTAGTGAGTCTTCAAGCCGCCTCCTCCCCTTGAGAGTGACCCCACCCCGGAGTGTCCACCTCTGGCCTCGTTCCCATAGCAACTTGTGCATATCGAGTATATACGAAATGAGCAGGTGACGATCACTTGGAGTGGAGCGTACCCACGTTACTTGGCACGGTGACGGATCCGTCGGAGTGACTCGAGCAGCAGCACCCCTTACTCGACGGGGTCAAGTTCCTCCCACCCGGGAAAAATTGATGGGGACATCAGAGCAAGCCACTTCATTTCCTTGTGTTTAGATATTTTTTTCATATTCTTTTGGGTGTATTTGAGTGTGTAATTGTATTTGTGAGCATTTATGAGTGTTAAGTGGGTCAAGAGTATAATATGGGCTAAGTATCTTGAAAAGGGGTCCAAATTCCACAATTGGGCCTCCACACCTTTAGAGCCCAATTGGGCCTCTCTCTCACATATGGGCCACTCCACATAGGGGCCCAAATGTTGGCCCATGGTCAATGGGACAAGGTCGGTACAAGGTAGGTGTAATGGTTGAAATTGGAACAAAAAGAAGCCAAATTCATTTTTGCTTCTTCAAGGGCCGCCCCCTCCATTGTCTCTTTGTGGGAATTTTTTATTCCCACGATTCCCCATGTGTCCATCGACCAAGGGAAGTATTGGTCTTTGATAGTTTCATATATAAGCTTGTATTTTCACCTTTTATGTAATTAATGATCATTTTGAATAAGAAATTGCAAGCAAGCTTGAAGGGTGCACCCCTATCCTCTCTCCTCACCTCTCGTTCTTCTTCTTCCCAGGGCTGAGACCCTTTCTATCTCCTCCTCCTCCCATCTATCTTCATTCTGTGCCGCCACCGCCGCCGTTCGTGCAGCCATCGAGCTACCCCGAGCGATCTACCGAAGTGCTGTCCATGTTCTATTTTTCTGGACAGAGGTCCACTACGAGAATTTTAGCTCCAAGCTCCGACCTCATATAGAGTTGCAATTTTCAGGGTTGGTTCTTCTATTGAATCCCCACCTCCACAAAAACAATCACGTCAAATTCCTTTCGTCTGTCATATTTCCATTTTCGTGTTTTACTGTCTTCCAGATCTGTCCCTTTTCAGATCTGTGTAGCAGAAGCTCAGTTCTTCCATTTTTCGACCCTCTTCTTTATTTTTGTTTGAATCCCCAAATTTATTGGAGGTTCTGTCGATCATCTCTATCTTCCATAAATTTTCTTATAATTTCTGAAGCCCTCTAAATATTTTTAAAAATTCGGTCTTTCTCCCTAAATCTGTTCAGTCCCTGCTGTCCAGATCCGGTCCCCCAGTCAGTATATAATCTCCAAAAAATTGAAATCTCACAAAACCTTTCATAAAAAAATACTCCAACCATCCTTGTTTATTTCTCCACAACTTTCATTAAGAGGTCAACCTCTAGATATGTCGTTTGATCAACGGTCAACTCGTGTGATCAGGAAAACTCAAATCTGTTCTGAGTTTTCTGATCTTAAGAGCTAGCAGCTTTAATATTCAATAAAGGCCATCAACGAAAAATCCAAAATTATTTCTCTGGCCATAGATCGAAGGATTTTAAGTCAGCTTTCCAACGATACCTCTTGTACATCGATCCGACGTCGGGAGTGACCGCAGCAGCAGTTCTCGTCCGGTCGCGCGGGTCTGAGACAGAACTCAAATCCGTGGACAACAACTCCAGCAGGTGACGATCGGAGTCGCCCGGCCTCCGGCAGGTGAACCAGCGCGCCGCCGCCCCAGGGAGCACCCCTCCAGGCGTCCCCACCACAGTTGTGCCACTCTGGTCCTACACGGCATCACCGAACATCACGTGGGTCCCACGACCGTGAGTACGTGTGCCGCCGAAGCTACAAGAAGCCGCCCGTCAACCCGAACCCGCTATTCCCGGGTCCCACTTGTGCGGCCCTTACCTCCCTGCGTGGAGTGGGCAGTAATTTGTTGCTGTAATTATTGTGTAATATATGTTCCGGGAGTACGAGATCGGCCGGGATCGTCTTCCCCACGCCAGGCACGTGGAGGTATCGTATTCGCTCCTTTACCCGGCATTTGTTTTATTCGTATATACTTGTTTATGCCGCTGCTAGAGATCATGCTAGGATCGTAGCCCGCTTTACTTTTATATCATCGCTGCTGCGAGAGAGAGAGAGATACCGTCCCGTGACCCGATCCGAGCACGAAATTGTGAGTTGACCACCCTAGCTCTTGCCGGTTTCTCAACCACGCACATCCGACGCTTCCCTTGAAAAGGGACGATCGCAAGCTTGTTTAGAGTCCGAGGATCGCATATCCATTTGGAGTCGAGTCCGTGGTCCGTCCCACATCAAATACATACCTAGTGGAAGATCAAAGAGGAAGAAGAACAAGAACGAAGAACACTTCGAACACTGCTCCAAACTTTAAGATTTCCTCCTCTCTACAACTAGGACTTCCCCAATGGATTTGTGCTTTAAGTGGGGAAGATCCCAACCCTATTTATAGGCCAAATCTTAGAATTATTTTATTACTAATTTAATTTAATTTTTCACTTAATTTCATATTTCACCCACCTATGTTACTATTACACCAACTTATGTTGGCAATAAATTCCAACATGTGGATGTTGAAATAAATCTCCCTTTATGACATAATCAATTACCTCATTTATTTAATGATGTTTTATTGTTAATTTAATTTTAAGTCAATTTTTCATCTAATTTTCTTATTTCACCAACCCATGTTACTATTACACCAACTTTTGTTGACATTAATCTCCAACATGTAAATGTTGAAATAAATCCCCCTTTACGACAATCTATGACCTCATTTATTCAATTAAGTAAAAAATTACATCATCCACTACTTATGATTTAATTAAAGCTAATAATTTTCTCTTAAATCGGATGCTACAGTACTGCTACAGTACCGACATCTTTGCCTCTCAGAATCGTGCCGCGAATCTCGCCGTTCGTGTTAACATGTGGGATAGGGTTCGCGTTTATATATTCTATACTTTAAAGACATAAAAAAATATTTATTATTTATTTTATTTTCATCTTTCATTATTTTTTTCACATGTAAATACATATATATAATTTTGAGTTACTACATCCTCTCCCACTTAAAAGAATTTGGTCCTTCAAATTGACATCACATAATAATAATTTAAAAATTCAAATGGAGGGTTCAAAATTCTAACTTGAGATCAAATCTGGATACTTCTTCTTGATTGACTGTTCTAATTCCCAAGTAACCTCCTCGAATCCACGCTTACTCCATTGGACTTTTACCATCGATATTGCCATATTCCTTAGCTGGTGTCATTTTTGATCTGAGATCTTGATCGGTCTTTCTTCATAAGATAAATCCTTCTATGGCTTCAAGTCCTCGAATTGAATCACATGCGAAGGATCATACACATATTTCATTATCATGGATACATGAAATACATCATGGACACCAGCCAATTGTGGAGGCAAAGCCAGCTTGTATGTCACTTCGTCGATTCTTTCCAGAATCTCAAAAGGACCAATAAATCTTGGACTCAGTTTTTCTTTGATACCGAAATTTTTGATTCCTCATGTGGGTGAGATCTTCAAGAAGACATGCTCCCCCACTTAAAATTCGAGGTCTCTTCTTCTATAGTTGGCATAGCTCTTTTGTTGGGATTAGGTAATTTTTAGTCGATCCCTAATCATATGGCTATTTTGAGTAGTATCTTGCATCATGTCAGGACCTACCAACTGCTTCTCCCCAATCTCATCACAACATATGGGTGATCTACAACTTCTACCATATAAAGCTTCAAAAGTTGTCATTTGAATACTTGATTGGTAGCTATTATTGTAGGACAACTCAATCAATGGTAAATGTTCATGCCAAGTACCACCAAAATCTATCATGCACGCTCTAAGTATATCCTTTATGATTTGATTAGTTTATTCTCTCTGACCATCTGTCTGAGGGTAAAAAGTTGTACTAAAATTCAATCTCGTTCCCAAAGAAGATTACAATCCCTTCCAAAAGCGAGAAGTAAATCTAGGATCTCTATCAGAAATTATAGATAAAGGAATGCCATGTAATCTTACAACGTCCTAGATATATAGGGCAGCTAGAACATCCACTGTCCATTTACTTTTAATGGGTAAGAAGTGAGTGGACTTAGTTAGTCGGTCCACCATTACCCATATAGCATCAAATCCACTTCGTATCTTCGGCAATCCAATAATAAAATCCATACCAATACTATCCCATTTCCACTCTGGTATTTCTAGAGGTTTAAGTTTCACATCCGGTTTGAGATGTTCAGCTTTAACTTGTTGGCAGACCAAGCATCGACTCATGAACTCGGCTACCTCTCTTTTCATGTTAGGACACCAGAAAGTTCTTTTGAGGTCTTGATACATTTTTATGACATCAGTATAAATAGTGTACCACGATCAATGTGCCTCCTCTAAGATTTTGTTTTTGACGGCAGAACAATCAGGTACACATGTTCCTCCTCGAAAAAGTAGCCATCTATCATCTGCTAAAAGGAGATCTGGCTGTTGATCTAATTTCTATTTAATTTCAATAATCAACAGATCATCATCTTGCAACTCTTTAATTTCTGAGAGTAATTTGGGTTGGAGTCTAATATTTGCAATCAAGACTCCTTCTCCCTTCTCCTCCACATTGAGGTCTAAGTTTGCCATTTGTTCTAACAAATGCCATTCTTTAATCATTAGGCTTGATAATAATGCCATCGGCTTCCGACTAAGAGCATCTGCTACGGCATTACTTTTTCTGGATAGTACTGTATAGAAAAATCGAAATCCTTCAAGTACTCCAGCCACCATCTCTGCCTTATATTGAGTTCTTTTTGAGAGAATAAGTACTTTAGGCACTTGTGGTCGGAATACACAATGAATGCCTCACCATAGAGATAATGTTGCATCCCTATGGTTTTGATGATGTCTCACACTATAAATCAATCTTCTATCTCTAGATTAATGCTATTTCATCATGTGAGTGAGTACAGTTCATTTGGTTGTCGGTTTAGCCTGCTATCATGATTCTATCTACACTCTGCCTAGTTAGTATAGACAGCAGTGGGTCGACCCACCCTAGCTGATGCGTCGACTCATCTGTACATTGGCATAACTCCTTCAAGTCTGTACATCGTGCACCTTCTAACTGAAGTCTACACACTGGTATTAAAATTCTAAGTCTGTACACTGCCCGACCAACTAAGTCTGCTCATTACAAAAGTCAGTTCAGCTCAACCCTATACATCCTTCCAATCCTCAACTCTATACATTGGAGTGTCAAGCTTAATGTCTATACACTGGTTACTGCATTGTCATGAAGTCTACACATCCGATAGTGTAAGTCTATACATTGGCTCATGGTCTTCAAGTCGATACAGAGTTTTCACCCTTTGAAGTTTGTACAGCCAATCACTTGACAAAGTCTGCATAGTGTCTCATATTGACTAAGTCTGTACATCGTCTGGTCTGTGGATGCTTTTTCCTTTTGGAGTCTATACACTAGACTGTTATCCCTTCAACTCTATACATTTGAGTAATAATCTTTAAGTCCACACATTGGCCTTCAGACTAGCAAGTCTATACATCGTCTCTTGTTTGCAAAGTCTGAACAGCGTCCGTTGTCAAGACTTCTTGAAGTCTGTACATCGGACTGCTTCTTTTGAAGTCTACACATTGGCTCGTTCACTTCTGCAAAGTATGTACATTAGACTGTTGTGAAGTCTTGACATTCGGTTCCTTGGGCAAAGTCTATACATCGCTTAGTCTGCACATTGCCTTCAGCCCAAGCGTTCAAAGCCAAGTCTATACAACGCCAAGTCTGTACACTCCTCATATGTTCCTACGCTTGGCCAAGTCCATACACTCAACATTTCCCTACGCTTTCCAGACCAAGTCTATACATCGGCCTCTTTCGTTCAAGTCTATACATTGAACTACTTTTCAAAGTCTGTACAGCATTCGTCTCAGCCAGCGTCTCAAGCTGCGTCTTAGGCAAGTCTGTACATCGGCCTCTTTCGTTCAAGTCTATATATTGAACTGTTCTTCAAAGTCTGTACAGCATTCGTCTCAGCCAGCGTCTCAAGCTGCGTCTTAGGCAAGTCTGTACATCGGCCTCATTCGTTCAAAGTCTATACATTGAACTGCGTCTTAGGAAAGTCTGTACAGAGGCTTCGATTTACAAAGTCTGTACATCCGTTCTTCAGCAAGTCTGAACAGTGCATCCAGCGTCTTTGTCAGCGTCTCATGCATTTGGGCAAAGTCTGTACATCCATCCTTCAGCAAGTCTGAACATCCAGCGTCTTTGTCAGCGTCCCATGCATTTGGGCAAAGTCTGTACATCCGTTCTTCAGCAAGTCTGAACATCCAGCGTCTTTGTAAGCGTCTCATTGTGGCACAGTCTATACTCTGGCTCAAGCTTGTCAAAGTCTGTACATCACGGTTGGGCAACAAGTCAATACATTGCTCACCGTCTTATTAAGAGTCTCACACAGGTTCCAAGTCTGTACATTGGTTAGGCTTCGTGAAGTCTATACAGTGGCAGAAGCTTTGTAATAGTCTATACACTGCCATTCGTCTGCATTGTTAATAAGTCTATACACTGCCTTCACACATGCGCTTCTTTCATTAAGTCTGTACACTCTCTCACGTTGTACACACTTAATCTGTTGAAGGTTCTGAAGTATATACATTCATGCTAATAGCCTGAACTAACTAAGTCTATACATTCCATCTGTCTGTCTGCAGGCGATTCAGGCTGATGATTGGGCACGTGAACCGAGGTTGGCACCTGGCACGTGATCCAAGACAACAGGCACACGACACGTGGATGGCAACCTGGTCAGGATGCTGCCATGTGGTCGAAATTCAAATGATCTGGCCAAAAGTGCATGGGCGGGAACCTGGCAGCCACACGCCAATATCTGCTATAAATATAGAGCTTCATCCTTCAGCAGAAGCTTGATCGTGAATAGAGAAAGCAGAAGCCATTGGTGAGAGTTTGCACGATCCAGAAAAAAAAAAGAGCAGAGAGTTCCAGATCTGAGAGGAGTTTGTTCGAGAGAGAGAGAGTGTGTGTGGATTGATGAATTGCTTCATTTGAAGCTACATTTGTATTGGGTTTCTGAACCGATTTCTTCTTCATTGGTTTTTGTTTCTACTTTGCTTTCGTGTATTTTGTTCTTCCATTCTGATTTGAATTGGTTTTTCCCTCCGGTGTGTGGAGGAAGGGAGTACTACTCCAGTTTCTCTCTGAGTTGCAGAGGAAGAGAGATCGGTGATCTCTGGTGTTGTTAGTGACAGGTTGTCATTAACAGTTTCCCTCCGTGTGTGGAGGAAGGGAGAGGATTCTCCGGTTGTGTTCTAGCTGGGAGCTAGAACAGGTTTCAAGTTCTGTGGGTAGCAGAGCTTGGTCGAGGGATTTGTTTCCCTTGGGTGTTCAAGCTGTGTGGCAGCATGTTGTACGCAGACTGAGTCTGCTGTGATCTAGCTTTGCCTAGTGGAATCCTCACTCTAGTTGGAGTGAGGGGTGGATGTAGATTGTGGACTGCAATCGAACCACCTGAAAACCGAGTGCCTCCTTTGTGGTTTGCTATTGATTTTTGTGCTCTTCATCTGCTTGTCTCTTTGCCTTCAAGTGATCAGTTCTTCACTCTCATCTATATTTCTCTGTGTACGGGTTAAGGAGGTGCGTTAGCAGTAGAATCTATTTTCCGCCTAAGTTTTTGCAAATTGGGAGTGATCTATTCATCCCCCCCCTTCTATATCACTCTTGCTGCGCTAACAATTGGTATCAGAGCAGGTTTACGCCATGTGGACGAACGGTCAAGGAAATGCTGGTGGTCCTAGAACCTTCATGGCCGAAGGTCAATCCATTAGTCGCCCTCCTTATTTTGGTGGTACTAACTATCTGTTTTGGAAGAACAGGATGGAAGTGTTCATCAGGGCTTAGAGCCATAAACTGTGGAGAGTAATCACGGTGGGGCCATATGATCTGCCACCAAATGATGACGCTTGGACAGATGACCATGTCAAGCTCTCCTCACTCAACTGGACGGCGCTAAATATCATCCAGTGTGCTGTTCATCCAGAGGAGTATGCCCGTATCTCTACCTACAAGACTGCCAAGCGAATGTGGGATGAGCTGCAATTGATCTATGAAGGTACAGCTCAAGTGAAAGCCTCGAAGGTAAATCTCTACACTTCTAAGTATGAAATGTTTAAGATGAATGCAGATGAGAATATAACTGAGATGTATGCCAGGTTGTCTTTAATCACAAATACTCTTAAAGGGCTAGGGAAGGATCTTGCTGAGGCAGATATAGTCAGGAAAATCCTTAGATCTTTATCCCCGGCATGGCACACTAAGGCCATTGTGATTGAGGAGTCAAAAGATTTGACAGTCTTGACTGTGAATGAACTCATAGGATCCCTTATGACCTATGAGATGAATTTCCAAGGAGGTGGAGAAGGAAGTGAGAGGAAGGGTAAAAATGTAGCTCTAAGAGCTTCCCGCAACAAGGGTAGCAATAGTGGGAGCAGTAGCAGTAGCCACGAGTCTGAGTCTGAGCTTGAAGGTTTGTCAAATCTCGACCAGGAGGAGCAGGCTATGCTCACTAGACAATTCAGAAAATTTTTGAAGAAAAAGGGAAAGACCTTTAGGAAGAAGAAGCCACACTCTTTCAACAAGAGTGCTAAATTTACTAGTTACAGGGATAGAAATCCTAAGAAACTGGCCTGTTTTAATTGTAACAAACAGGGACATATGAAAGGCGAATGCCCAGACCTCCAGAAGAAGGGTCCCTATCTTCAGAAGAAAAACATAAAGGTGCAAAAGAAGAAGAAGCCACAGGCGATGGTCTGCACATGGAGCGAGGAAGAAGAAGACCCTAAAGATGCTTCCTCAGAAGAATATGAAGATGGAATTTGCCTTATGGCAAACAGTGAAGAGGAGGTAATAAATGTTTTTGAAAATTTCTCAATTGATGACTGGGAGGATGCTTATGGTGATTTGTTAGATAAATTTAATTCTCTTAGTAAAGAGCACAGAGTTCTGAAAAGAAAATTTAACACAAATGTTGAAGAACAAACTCTAGTCTGTGAGGAAAATGAAAAGCTAAAAGAACAACTAGAAGAAATGACCTCACTAAGGAAAGAAAATGATAAGCTCACGGGAGAAACTCAAGAAAGTCAAAAACAGCTCAATGAATTCAAAACTAAAATTGAAGAAAACATGAATGAAATTAGAGTGAATTCAGAGAAATATGAAGCTGTGAAGAAAGTAAATGTTGAACTCCTAAAAAATTCTGAGTCCCTTCAAAAGGAGATGGAAGATAAATAGAAAGTCTTAGAAAAGTTTGTCCAAGGAAAGACTAGCTTAGATGCTATACTAGGAACTAGGGTCAATTTCAATAAGGAAGGTCTAGGCTACGACCCAACCAACAAGAGACCCTTGCAATTCAAGACCATCACCTTCTGCCCAGAGAAGGGAAAAGAAAAGCTGGACACACCATCCAGCTCAAACAGCTCTAAGGAAATTCAAAGTCCTAAAGAAAACACAAAAATCAGTACTGGACAACCATTTAAGAAGGGAATGAATTTTATGAAGAATAACACTAAGCCCACTTACCAGAACACAAATGATAGATGGACCAAGAAAGCAAATCAGAATAAGAGCTGGAATTACAACAATCAGATGGGTCCAAACAGGACCTACTGGAGAAATAACTTTCATGGTCAAAGATATGCTAATCAACAAGCCTACAGGAAATTTCCTAGGAATAGGAAGACTAATGAATGGAATAGAACTCACTTCTCCAGTTCAGCTGGATTCAACTTTAATAAACCAGAAAGGAAGGTGCCAGAGAAAACCATGCTGAAACAAATCTGGATACCTAAACACTTGATCAGAGATTTGAACAATGTCATTGGACCCAACTCATCTTGGGTTCCAAATCACTCTGCTTGATGTATCTGTGTAGGTCGGCCTGGCAGCTGAAGATAACAAGTGGTACCTCGACAGTGGCTGCTCCAGGCATATGACAGGAGACCGATCCAAGTTTAGCAAGATAGAGATGAAGCCAGGGGGTCTGGTCAAGTTTGGAGGAAAGAACAAAGGTAAAATAATTAGAGTTGGAACAGTAGGTAAGTCTTCCACAAACTCCATTGAAAAAGTCTTACTTGTGGAAGGGCTTCAACACAACCTGATTAGCATTAGCCAATTATGTGACAGGGGTCACAAGGTTGTATTTGATGATAGTTCATGCAAAATCCTTGAAACAAATTCTGACATGGTTAAATTTGTAGCCAACAAGATTAATAATGTCTACATTGTAGACTTAGATGAGAAATCTGAATCTACTATTTACTTATCTGCCAATTCTGAAAATGATGCCTTTGAATGGCATAGACGTCTAGGTCATGCTAGCTTTTCAACTTTAAATAAATTGGTCAAGCATGATTTAGTTAGAGGCATGCCTAGAATTAAATTCAACTCAATATCAAAAGCATGTGATGCCTGTGCTCTAGGCAAACAGACCAGAAATTCCTTTAAATTAAGATCTGAGCCATTGTCTTCTAGACCAATGGAAATTCTTCATATGGACGTTTTCGGTCCCACTAGAACTCAGAGTCTCAATGGAAACAGGTTTGGCTCTGTCATCATAGATGACTTCTCTAGATATTCATGGATATTTTTCTTAGTAAATAAGAGTGATGCATTTCAAAAGTTTAACCTGTTTTTCAATAAGGTCAAACAAGAAGGGAAGTACAAGGGTTGTTCTATTCAATCTGACCATGGAGGTGAGTTTGAAAACTCCATGTTTACTGAACTTTGTGACAAAGAAGGACTAACTCACAGGTTTTCTTCTCCCAGGACACCTGAACAAAATGGGATTGTGGAGAGAAGAAATAGAACAGTGGTGGAGATGGCCCGAACCATGTTGATTGAAAGCAAATTACCTAGAAGGTTTTGGGCAGAAGTGGCCAATACAGCAACCTACATAATCAACAGGACCATGGTAAGACCCATACACAAGAAAACACCCTATGAGCTTCTAAAAGGTAAGAAACCAAACTTGTTTCATTTCAGAATTTTTGGAGCCGAATATTTTATTCATAACAATGATAAGAAAGGTTTAGACAAGTTTGAAGCCAAAAGCACACCTGGAATTTTCTTGGGTTATTCTGAAGTGTCAAGGGCATATAGGGTATTTAACATATCTGATCAGAAAGTGGAAGAGTCTCCACACATCCTTTTTAGTGAATTGAAAGATGTTCCTAATGTTGAAAATCTTGACAGGAACTCCAATCATGGTGGAGATTTTCTAGAATACCAACAGGAGGAAGAAAAGACTCAGCCGAGTGGAGAAACAAATTCCCCCAATCAGGAAGGACCAAGAGAAACAGGTGAGTCTTCAACAAATATCAGATTTCTTAAAGACCATCCTTTAGATAAAGTCATAGGCAATCCTGAAGATCCTCTTCGGACTAGGTCTCATTTTAGAAATGTGAATAATGATGACTTAATTGCTTTAGTCTCACAAATTGAACCCAAAACAGTAGAAGAGGCCTTAGCTGATCAAGCTTGGGTCAATGCTATGAGTGAGGAACTAGGTCAGTTTGAAAGGAATAATGTCTGGGAGCTTGTCCCAAGACCAGATGGTATTAATGTCATAGGAACCAAGTGGGTGTTCAAAAATAAGATGAATGAAGATGGAATAATCTCGAGGAATAAGGCCAGACTAGTAGCCAAAAGCTACTGTCAGGAATTCAGTGTAGACTTTGATGAATCCTATGCACCTGTTGCTAGGATGGAAGCTATAAGATTGTTGCTTGCCTTTGCATGCTCAAAGAACATAAAACTCCAACAAATGGATGTTAAAAGTGCCTTTTTAAATGGAGTCATTAAAGAAGAAGTTTTTATTGAACAACCTCCTGGATTTCAATATTCTCCTCAACCTAACCAAGTTTTCAGGTTAAACAAAGCCTTGTATGGTCTAAAGCAGGCTCCAAGAGCTTGGTATGAAAGATTGTCTGAATTTCTGATCAGCAAGGGCTACAAAAGAGGTAAAGTTGATCAGACTTTATTTACCAAGGGCATGAATAAAGATCTCATCATAGTTCAGTTATTTGTAGACGACATTGTATTTGGATCAACTAAGCATGAACTATGTGATGAATTTTCTACCATGATGTCTGCTGAATTTGAAATGAGCTTGGTTGGTGAACTAAAATATTTTTTTGGATTGCAGGTACAGCAGCTAGAAGATGGGTGCTTCATCAACCAAACCAAATACACAATGGAACTGTTCAAAAGGTTTGGCATGGAAAACTTAAAGCACATTACTACACCCATGGGCACCAATACTTCATTGGATGCAGATGAGACAGGTAAAGAAGTAAATGCCAAACTTTATAGAGGTATGATTGGATCACTACCTTACTTGATAGCCTCTAGACCTGATATACAATTCAGTGTAGGAATGTGTGTAAGGTATCAGTCTAGACCTACTGAACTACACTTAGCTACAGTTAAAAGAATCTTCAGATATTTGTCAGCTAGTCACTCTCTTGGTTTATGGTTTCCTGCATCTCACACATTTAACCTAGTAGCATACACAGATGCTGACTATGCAGGCTGTAAACTAGACAGGAAAAGCACAAGTGGCCATTGTGAATTCTTGGGTGGGTGTTTAGTGTCTTGGGGCTCCAAGAAACAACATTCTGTGGCCCTCTCCACTGCAGAAGCTGAATATGTGGCTGCAGGGAGTTGTGGAACACAAGTCATATGGATTAAACACCAGCTTCAGGACTACCAAGTAGACCTGGGGTGCACACCTATTTACTGTGATAATACTAGTGCCATCAATCTTGCTAAAAATCATGTTTTGCATTCACGAACCAAACACATAGAGATAAGATATCATTTTATAAGAGATGGGGTGTCTAAGAATAATTTTGAACTGATTCATGTAGGGACAGATAATCAGATTGCTGACATATTCACAAAACCTCTGGATAATGATAAATTCACCACATTGAGAAGAGAATTAGGCTTATACAAATTATCTTAATTATAAAGCCTGCTCTTGTTGTGAGGGGGAGTTGTGTCTATCTGATGTTTAGCCTTCTTGCATGCTGGTTTAAGGGGGAGTTCAGAATGCTTACTGGTTAGCTTTCAGGAATGCTCTAAATAAAGGAAAGCCTTGAGATTTTGCCGGAATGTTTTATTGAGGAATGCTATGTCTTAGGGGGAGCTGAGTTGTGATGTGAGAAGAGAAGTTCTTTGACAGATTCAAAAGGGCTGTCCAGATGTGTACCTTTGCTGGTCTTGCATGACTGATTTAGTGTGGTTCTCTCAGAAAGTAGAGTGTCACTTATCTCTTAAGTCTATAAGTCAGTGACTCTAATCTCCAAGTTAGAATCTTTCCTTTGGTACTCCTTTAGAGATCTGGACTAATTGCATAAAGTATATCTTCCTACATTGTCATTGATTATGGTTTAGGCCAAAAACTTGTATGTCTTGATATCTGACCCAATCAACTTGAAATCTAGACTTCAAGACTCAATTCAAGAAAAGTCCTTTTTGGTATTATCTTCAATCATTCTATCTCTTTAACTCAAGGGCTTAACTGAACAAAATTTTCCTGTTTTGATCACTGAGAAACTGGGAGCTTCATCAATGAAATGAATTTTTCTCCCATGTCATGAGGTGTCAAATGCTTAAAATAAATGAAAAGACATGACAGAGCAATGGTGGCTTGCTGGTGAGTAACTGGGGACTCTGGCCTCTAATCAAGGTGTTTCCTCATGTCAAAAGTCACAGTTACTAACTCTGTTCCTTATTAAACAAAAAATAATAAAGGGAAGGAAGTAATGAGGTACTCACTCTGAGTAACTGGGGATTCAGGCCTCTAATCAAGGTGTCTCCCTAATGTCAAAGGAAGTGAACTACCAACTTACTCATTGATCTTCTTGAAAATCATCTCCAACAAAAATTCCTTGTTGTTATGCAACTAATGGATTGCTTGTCTTCAATACCTTGAGAACACCTCTCTGATTTTGTCTCTTGCTGTCTTGTGGAATAGTTGAATGATCAGCTATATTTGGCCATACTTGTGAACTCCTGCTCTAAATCATCCACTATGTATGCTGATAAACTTGTCTATCATTCTACTTCTCTATTGTGTACTGAAGTCTAAAGAATCCTCTCTTGAGATTTGAAACTCACTTATTCTCTTAAGACCTACTCGTGACTTTCTGCATTAAGAAGTTACTGCCCTTAGTCCTCATGTTTCCAGCACTGTCATACATTCTATAGTTCTTTTTGCTGATGTCAAAGGGGGGGAGAAGTTTGCAATATGAGTGAGTATCAGTGAGTATTGGATTTGTCTTGAGTTTTGAGGGGAGTCATGTTGCTTCGTGGAAGATATGGTTATGAGTTGTGGGGGAGATGAGAGTGTGTTGTAGGGAATGTTTAATTCATTTGCATGAGCATGCCTTGAATTTATTCTGCTTGTTGTAGCTGGTATTAACTTCTTGTTGAAACTTGATATTGCTTGATTCATAGTGTTGTCATCATCAAAAAGGGGGAGATTGTTGCATCCCTATGGTTTTGATGATGTCTCACACTATAAATCAATCTTCTATCTCTAGATTAATGCTATTTCATCATGTGAGTGAGTACAGTTCATTTGGTTGTCGGTTTAGCCTGCTATCATGATTCTATCTACACTCTGCCTAGTTAGTATAGACAACAGTGGGTCGACCCACCCTAGCTGATGCGTCGACTCATCTGTACATTGGCATAACTCCTTCAAGTCTGTACATCGGGTACCTTCTAACTGAAGTCTACACACTGGTATTAAAATTCTAAGTCTGTACACTACCCAACCAACTAAGTCTGCTCATTGCAAAAGTCAGTTCAGCTCAACCCTATACATCCTTCCAATCCTCAACTCTATACATTGGAGTGTCAAGCTTAATGTCTATACACTGGTTACTGCATTGTCATGAAGTCTACACATCCGATAGTGTAAGTCTATACATTGGCTCATGGTCTTCAAGTCGATATAGAGTTTTCACCCTCTGAAGTTTGTACAGCCAATCACTTGACAAAGTCTGCACAGTGTCTCATATTGACTAAGTCTGTACATCGTCTGGTCTGTGGATGCTTTGTCCTTTTGGAGTCTATACACTAGACTGTTATCCCTTCAACTCTATACATTTGAGTAATAATCTTTAAGTCCACACATTGGCCTTCAGACTAGCAAGTCTATACATCGTCTCTTGTTTGCAAAATCTGAACAGCGTCCGTTGTCAAGACTTCTTGAAGTCTGTACATCGGACTGCTTCTTTTGAAGTCTACACATTGGCTCGTTCACTTCTGCAAAGTATGTACATTAGACTGTTGCAAAGTCTTGACATTCGGTTCCTTGGGCAAAGTCTATACATCGCTTAGTCTGCACATTGCCTTCAGCCCAAGCGTTCAAAGCCAAGTCTATACAACGCCAAGGCTGTACACTCCTCATCTGTTCCTACGCTTGGCCAAGTCCATACACTCAACATTTCCCTACGCTTTCCAGACCAAGTCTGTACATCGGCCTCTTTCGTTCAAGTCTATACATTGAACTATTTTTCAAAGTCTGTACATCATTCGTCTCAGCCAGCGTCTCAAGCTGCGTCTTAGGCAAGTCTGTACATCGGCCTCTTTCATTCAAGTCTATACATTGAACTGTTCTTCAAAGTCTGTACAACATTCGTCTCAGCCAGCGTCTCAAGATGCATCTTAGGCAAGTCTGTACATCGGCCTCATTCGTTCAAAGTCTATACATTGAACTGCGTCTTAGGAAAGTCTGTACAGAGGCTTCGATTTACAAAGTCTGTACATCCGTTCTTCAGCAAGTCTGAACAGTGCATCCAGCGTCTTTGTCAGCGTCTCATGCATTTGGGCAAAGTCTGTACATCCGTTCTTCAGCAAGTCTGAACATCCAGCGTCTTTGTCAGCGTCTCATGCATTTGGGCAAAGTCTGTACATCCGTTCTTCAGCAAGTCTGAACATCCAGCGTCTTTGTAAGCGTCTCATTGTGGCACAGTCTATACTCTGGCTCAAGCTTGTCAAAGTCTGTACATCACGGTTGGGCAACAAGTCAATACATTGCTCACCGTCTTATTAAGAGTCTCACACAGGTTCCAAGTCTGTACATTGGTTAGGCTTCGTGAAGTCTATACAGTGGCAGAAGCTTTGTAATAGTCTATACACTGCCATTCTTCTGCATTGTTAATAAGTCTATACACTGCCTTCACACATGCGCTTCTTTCATTAAGTCTGTACACTCTCTCACGTTGTACACACTTAATCTGTTGAAGGTTCTGAAGTATATACATTCATGCTAATAGCCTGAACTAACTAAGTCTATACATTCCATCTGTCTGTCTGCAGGCGATTCAGGCTGATGATTAGGCACGTGAACCGAGGTTGGCACCTGGCACGTGATCCAAGACAACAGGCACACGACACGTGGATGGCAACCTGGTCAGGATGCTGCCATGTGGTCGAAATTCAAATGATCTGGCCAAAAGTGCATGGGCGGGAACCTGGCAGCCACACGTCAATATCTGCTATAAATATAGAGCTTCATCCTTCAGCAGAAGCTTGATCGTGAATAGAGAAAGCAGAAGCCATTTGATGAGGACATCTCCTACCACTCCTCATTCTTTCGAGGGTCCCGTTGCTTGCCAGCTATGCGTCATCAAGTTCGCGGCATTTTTCTTAATCATGGCTTGTAATTTTTATATTTTCTTGAGTCATAGATTATGTAATTTCCCTTTTATTGAGTCAAGTACCTAGGCTAATTGTCATTAGAGTGGTTAATGTGTCAGTTAGGCCCAATTAAGTGGGCTAGGCCCATGGGCGCCCCCCTTCCCCCTTGGTTTATTGTCATTATTCAAAAACTCAGGGTCTTTTGTTAAATTGTGGGCTTCCTATAAATAGGACCCCAATCCCCCCCATTTGAAGCTAATGAAGTATTGAGTTTAAAATCCACAAGAAGTGTGTCTCTTGCTCTCTCTCTCTCTCTCTAGCTCTCTCTCTCTACTTCTCTCTCTCTCTAAAGGGGGCGAACCCCATTCTCTCTCCTCCCCACCCCAAATTCAAAATTCACTCTCTCTCCTCCCTATTCACCTCTAATTAAGACCCCTCCCCCTTCCTTATACCTCCCATTTAAGTCCCCTCCTGCCCCTAGGTGGAATCCCTTTCTCCTAGGCACCTCTCCCTCCTCCCAAGCAACCTTTCCCCTTCCCCATACAACCTTTCATTTTCCCAAGGGAGAATCCCTTCTCCCAAGCACCCCTTCCTCTCCCCAACACAACCCTTCCCCTTCCCAAAGCAACATTAAACCCCATTAACCTCTCATTCAAACCAAAGGAGAGAGATCTCCCTCTCTCTCTCTATCCCAACCCAAATTCACAGCTCCCCCTTCCTCCACCTGCTAGACCATCTTCCAGCCCCCATTCTGCCCCTCCCACACCTTAGATCACCCTATACCAGACCCCCACACAGCCCGGGGTCGCCCCCCACACACATCCACCCCATCTACCCCATTTTCTATATACTAGTGAGCAGCTGCAGTTCTGCAGAACCGCCCCCCTGTTGCAGCATCGCCCACGACCTCATCCAGGATCTTCTGAGGGCGTGGCCTACATCAACGGAAAGCTCTGCCAGTCTGCTTCACCACCGTGTTGGTCTCGTCCTCATCCGAGGTCCGTGCTGCCCGGGAGGTCCGATCTCCCCCAACTGCGCAGAGTTCCTCATACCGAGCTCCTGAACCGGAATAGAAGCTGTACCCCGAAGAATCGCAGAAGAATCAGGCCAAGAGCTCTTCAACAAAGTTCTTCCTCGCCCAGTCCTCGTTCAGAATCAAAAAGCGGAACTATGTTTGGCATCCGTGGGACAGAGTTACCATTTTTCTCCCTCGGCTACTCTAATCTGCGTCTCACAGTCTGCCTCAACCTGTCCTCACTATTCAGAGTCCCCCAGTCGACTCCGACCTCATTCGGCTTCCCCGTCAGTTTTTATGCGAAGAGGACTTGTCCATGATTCCAGAAACTCTGGCGGTTTGTCATTCGGAGTCCGGGAGCTGTCGGGGCAGTCTCTGCAACCTGCTGCCAAGAACCTGAAGCCGCCTTCCCCAGATTCTGTCACTCTGTTCGACTCCCCACTCGGACCAGAATCGACGTCAGAAGAATTCTAAAAAATTCTGAGACATCCTAGCCCCAGCTACGAAGAGTTTCCCTCTGGTCTTATCATCAGTAAAATTCCGGACTGGAAGTTACGACCTCAACATTGACTGTCAGTCATTTGTCGCAGAGTGCAGGCAGATTCGACATTGGCTTCCCCTTTCACGATTTCGGCGAATCTCCCCTCTCCGCCTGGCCGGCTTAGCACCCCTCCCTGTGTGGAGGTAGTGTTTGCATGTAAATCTTACTTCCCCACCCCTAGTCCAACCCTCCTATGTGAGGAGTAGTGGATGTAATCAATCTCAACAGGGTTCAAGCTTCACCGGCGCAGTGTGCGGGGAACCCACACTTCCCCGCTCGCCCATCGTCTCCGACCGGGATCGGCGTCTTCACGCCGATCAGGTGAGCTCCTGGTTGCACTTCTCTACTGGGTTACTTTGCTTGTTTAGTATAGCATCTTAGTGCCGTCGGTCGGTGAGTGAGTGCCCGATCTCAAAAATAGCACCGATTTGAGCGACCACCGCGGAGTGAGTTGAGAGTGCGACCCTACATCCCACGCCCTCGGCGTGCCGGTCAACCTTGATATTGGGCATCCCTGGCCCATTGGGGTCCATCCCTAGCTGGCCATACCCTCGAAACCTTGAGGTCCATCCTCGGACCCTCTCCGCCATCGCCGGTCCACCTACGGACCCGAGTGTGCCAACGCGAGTGAGTCCGCTAGTGTGACGCTGCCAACTTGTTGTGTTGCTTGCTATTCTAGGTCCGAGGGGTCGTGTCACATCAAATGGTATCAGAGCAAGTTCACAACTTGTCTCTATACAAGTTGGTCCTAGGGCGCATTCGCATTTAGAGTCATTATTGGGCCACCCAGTGCATCATCATGTACACTCCACATTGGTTAAGTCCCCTCAACACGGCCGTCCACAAGAGTCCGATTGACCCCCTCCTCATGGACATCATCCTAGAAGGAGACCTTAGTTTTGACGGATCCAATCCTAATGCCTACCTAAAGTGGGAGGCTACCATGGATAAACACTTTGAAAGGACTAGGGTCTATGGACATGCTAGGGTCCGCAGGGCCACAGGGTGGCTTCGGGGACAAGCCAAGAAGGAGTGAGAACACATAGTGAGCTTAAGAAGGATTTGTAGGCAAGAACCCATAGGATCATGGGAAGAGATGAAGATTGAGCATAGGAAGATCTACGCTCCCCGACCCTCCCACTCCTACCTTGAGCTTAGGAAGAACTACGCTCCCCGACCTTCCCACTCCTACCTTGAGAACCATAACTCGAGGAGCACTCCCACTCCCCCTTTCCCTCCCAGTCAACCCAAGACCTCCCTTAGGGTCCAATCTTCGCCACCCCAAATGATTCCAATCCCGATCACCACCACCATTAAAACCAAATTGGCCACCACCCAACCCAACATTCCCCATCAAACCCACACCCTACAAGCTTCCACAAATCCTCATCCCACCCATTTCCAAAAGGAACTTACGGAGGTGACCGAAGACTATGAGGCTCCCCTAGATTGGGAAGAAGAATATGAGGCCCAAATAGGTCAAGAGAACTCATTCCTACCCAAAGAAGACCCATTGAGCCAAATGGGGTGCACCCTCCCCCATGAGTTACAAGATGCCCAACCTAGGCCTCCACTTCTACCTCTCCCCATCCTATCCCAAGTCCCCCATTACCCACCACCCCAAAAGAGCCATATGCCAGTCATCATCACCCCACAAACAATGGACTTACTCACCTCCTTGGTAGAGGAAACCATGATCCCCATACCCGACCCCATAGTGGTGAATACTTCGGACCCAACCCCCGCCATGGAGATCACCCATGTCTAGGAAGAAGAAGAAACTCCACATGGTGGACTTCACCTTACACCACCCTCCCTAGTAGGGGCCGAGCTCATCTTAGGAGAACCCCTTTCACGTTGGCTAAAGGAGAACCCATTTAGAGATCTCATGGCTCATGTTTGCCCTCATATGGAACAAAACCTTCCTATAGTACCCTTACCCACCTATCACACCACAATCCAATCATCCTATCAAGTGGAAACATTAGGAGATTTTCTTAAGGGTCTATCTTGGCAAATGGAGTTAACTGGCATGTTTACCACTGTAGCCGACCAACCTAGGAGCCTTGACCTCCTACACCTATGTGTCGGGTCCATCTCCTCGATATACACTGTGGGTTGCTACACTAGCGACCTTCTTTTATTCCTCCCAACACCCGAAGGGCCCGATGCTATCCGCGAATTAGAGTTGCTTATTTCGGGTAGGATGCCAAGCCCTCCATTCATGGCCAACCAACCCGCCAAGGACTTCGGTTCAATTACTTCATTTGAGGAGGAGGACTCACCATCATTTGAAGACCTTGAGGAGATAGAATACCCCTTCCTTGGTAACACATTCCATGACCCCTTTGATCCCTCCCTATGGAAGACATTTAACCCATGGGACCTAGCCGCCATACCCACCACCCACTCCCTCCTACCCTCACCCACCATGTTGAACCCAACCCACCCGTTCCACTACTTAGTTCACACTATGAGAGCCATGACCGAGGGTGACATCCACCTAGGAAATGAGGAAGTGACCTATCCCAAAATGTCCACCTTCTTGGACCCCTTTGACCCCTATGAGTGGAAACTCCCACACCAAGCCATATATATAAAAGAAACCATTTGGATGGGAATGCATGTGCCACTACATTGTGCATCATTTGGTAGGGCTAGTAAGCCTAGTCATGTCATACATGTCACGCACACTTTAAGCCCAATGCATGACTGGCTCACATTTGGATGTGCTGGTCCTCCCTCATTCATCATTGATCATATGCATGTTAGGAGCATCTACGGGTGTCCAGGTCCCCCGGCATTCATCACCACCTTATGTGATAGGTTCTCCTACAGATACCATGGCCCTCCCACCATTGTTATGAAGACTAGGCATGATAGGGCCACTAGTTGTTGCCCCGGTCCACCTAAGTTCATCAAGGTCCACATGGCATCACAACATGATAGGTCAATTTACGGTTGCCCCGGTCCACCTTTACACACCAAGCTTTTCACACCCACACCGCATCATAGTACATGGCATACGCATACACGCAAGCAATTCGCAATGAGTGGTGAGGTTCATAAAGAGCGGATAAGAGCTCGCAAGCGCCACTTGGAATTCCAAGTAGGCGATTTGGTGATGATGGCATCGGAGTGGCTCTACCTTAGGGTCACCTCCCATTCGAGGGCACGAGGACTTGGACCTTTTCATGTTCCTAGTGACTTTGGCAACACAGCTTATGGATTGAATTTACCAATGGGTTATGGGATATTCCCCACTTCTCACGTGGCTGACCTGGCACCCTATATGGGCACCGCGGTGGATCCTAGTGAGTGCTTTGAGCCTATACCTTCCTTTGAGAGGGACACCCCGGAGAGCTCCCACAAAATAGCCTTGAGAGTCCGACGTGTGCACACGGAGGTAATACTAGGCAAGCAGGGTTCCATCGCTAGCAAGAGGGTGTGCCTGAGCCACCTTGATAGGATGAAGGACCGTCCCCTGGTCGCAGACACAGGGTTGAGTTTTGAGGTCGTGGTTCGCCCGGAGGTACTTTGGAGGACCGCTACCCCGGTGGACCCATACTCGACGGGGTCGAGTTCTCCGCACCCCGGGGGTATGATGAGGACATCTCCTACCACTCCTCATTCTTTTAAGGGTCCCATTACTTGCCAGCTATGCGTCATCAAGTTCGCGGCATTTTTCTTAATCATGGCTTGTAATTTTTATATTTTCTTGAGTCATAGATTATGTAATTTCCCTTTTATTGAGTCAAGTATCTAGGGTAATTGTCATTAGAGTGGTTAATGTGTCAGTTGGGCCCAATTAAGTGGGCTAGGCCCATGGGCGCCCCCTTCCCCCTTGGTTTATTGTCATTATTCAAAAACTCAGGGTCTTTTGTTAAATTGTGGGCTTCCTATAAATAGGACCCCAATCCCCCCCATTTGAAGCTAATGAAGTATTGAGTTTAAAATCCACAAGAAGTGTGTCTCTTGCTCTCTCTCTCTCTCTCTCTCTCTAGCTCACTCTCTCTCTCTACTTATCTCTCTCTCTAAAGGGGGCGAACCCCATTCTCTCTCCTCCCCACCCCAAATTCAAAATTCACTCTCTCTCCTCCCTATTCACCTCTAATTAAGACCCCTCCCCCTTCCCCATACCTCCCATTTAAGTCCCCTCTAACCCCTAGGTGGAATCCCTTTCTCATAGGCACCTCTCCCTCCTCCCAAGCAACCTTTCCCCTTCCCCATACAAGCTTTCATTTTCCCAAGGGAGAATCCCTTCTCCCAAACACCCCTTCCCAAAGCAACATTAAACCCCATTCACCTCTCATTCAAACCAAAGGAGAGAGATCTCCCTCTCTCTCTCTATCCCAACCCAAATTCGTAGCTCCCCCTTCCTCCACCTGCTAGACCATCTTCCAGCCCCCATTCTGCCCCTCCCACACCTTAGATCACCCTATACCAGACCCCCACACAGCCTGGGGTCGCCCCCCACACACATCCACCCCATCTCTCACCCCATCTACCCCATTTTCTATATACTAGTGAGCAGCTGCAGTTCTGTAGAACCGCCCCCCTGTTGCAGCGTCGCCCACGACCTCATCCCGGATCTTCTGAGGGCGTGGTCTACATCAACGGAAAGCTCTACCAGTCTGCTTCGCCACCGCGTTGGTCTCGTCCTCATCCGAGGTCCGTGCTGCCCGGGAGGTCCGATCTCCCCCAACTGCGCAGAGTTCCTCATACCGAGCTCCTGAACCGGAATAGAAGCTGTACCCCGAAGAATCCCAGAAGAATCAGGCCAAGAGCACTTCAACAAAGTTCTTCCTCGCCCAGTCCTCGTTCAGAATCAAAAAGTGGAACTGTGTTCGGCATCCATGGGACAGAGTTACCATTTTTCTCCCCCGGCTACTCTAATCTGCGTCTCACAGTCTACCTCAACCTGTCCTCACTATTCAGAGTCCCGCAATCGACTCCGACCTCATTCGCCTTCCCCGTCAGTTTTTCTGCGAAGAGGACTCGTCCACGATTCCAACAACTCCGGAGGTTTGTCATTCGGAGTCCGGGAGCTGTCGGGGCAGCCTCTGCAACCTGCTGCCAAGAACCTGAAGCCGCCTTTCCCAGATTCTGTCACTCTGTTCGACTCCCCACCCGGACCAGCATCGACGTCAGAAGAATTCTAAAAAATTCTTAGGCATCCTAGCCCCAGTTACGAAGAGTTTCCCTCTGGTCTTATCATCAGAAAAATTCCGGACTGGAAGTTACGACCTCAACATTGACTGTCAGTCATTTGTCACAGAGTGCAGGCAGATTCGACATCGGCTTCCCCTTTCACGATTTCGGTGAATCTCCCCTCTCCGCCTGGCCGGCTTAGCACCCCTTTCTGCGTGGAGGTAGTGTTTGCATGTAAACCTTACTTCCCCACCCCTAGTCCAACCCTCCTGTGTGAGGAGTAGTGGATGTAATCAATCTCAACAGGGTTCAAGCTTCACCGGCGCAGTGTGCGGGGAACCCACACTTCCCCGCTCGCCCATCGTCTCCGACCGGGATTGTTAGGATCGGTGCAAGTATTCAGAGGGGGGGGTGAATGAATATTTCCTCTTAAAAACCTTTTCGCCCAGTTAAAATTTTGCTTACTAAAAATGCTCGTTCGCAAACCAAATATACTTGAAGGCAGAATGGCAGTAGTGAAACAACCAAACACAGAGTGAGGTCACTAGGGGGCTAACCAGACAGATTTAGTCTATCTGAAAACTAATTAACTCTTCTGCTCAACCAGAAGGCAAACACAAGGAGCGCCCCTATACAATCAGCTAGCGGAAGCACAAAAAGATAATCACACCACTGCACAATAGATTTTTAGGTGGTTCGGTCCAGCAGACCTACATCCACCCCACACTCAACCCGAGTGTGGCTTCCACTAGCTCACGCTAGAAACCGCAGACTCAGTCTGCAACAGGTGCTGCCACACAGCTTGACCAGGGGAACAACCTCCCCTCTTCCTCCCAACCGGAGGGAACCACTAGTGACACCAGTCACTAGCAAACCAGAGACGCAAGTCTCTCTTCCTCCAGACCGAAGGGAATACCTAGTCTTGCAACCCACAAGACTAGAACCGGAGGACCAATCCTCCCTTCCTCCAAAACCGGAGGGAACCAACCGGTGACTTCCAGTCACCAGCAAACCAGAGGTCGAAGACCTCTCTTCCTCCAGACCAGGAGGGACCCCTGGACTTGCAATCCACAAGCCCAGAACCGGAGATCAGATCTCCCTTCCTCCAAACCGGAGGGAACCCACAAGTAGCACCCAGCTATTTGCAACCGGAGATATCAATCTCCCTTCTCCTGAACAAACAGGAGGAAACTCGACCTCTCTACAGAGTATCGGAAAAACACAGCAAACCAGAAAACAAAGGAAAAACTATAAACGAAAATAACTTCAGCAAACAGAAAGCTGAAACACGAAATGCACAATGTGGCTCTCAACGGAGCTGACTGGCCTGGATTTGATCCACGGTCCAGTAGACAGATCTTCAGGTAAGCTTCTTTCTTCTTCTCCACGAGCTCTCTCGCTCACTCTCTATCTCTCTTTCTCTTTCTTCTGCTCTCCTAATCTCTCACTCTCTGCTGCACTTCTTCTTCTTCACTCTTTCTTTTTCTCTGGATCGTGGCTCTCTATATGGACATTACTTCTCGCCAACTCGATCGCCCTTCTTCTGTGGAAGAAGGCTCATATATATAGCAGCAGCAGCAGCTAGGGCGCGGGTGGCTTCCACAGCTCCCGTCCTAAGAATTCGGACCACGTGGCAGTCTCTCAGCAGACTTCATTCCAGCCTCGGATCACGTGCTGCCAGTCACTGGGGAATATTTCTTCCTCGGACCTGCAAGGAGATGAAAAACCATTAAAACTGAGGGCCACAATAACTAAAGTTGCACGAAGTATGTAGTAACAATTCTAGATGCACTGAGAACGACACGAGATACACACTGTAACAGAGATAACACAACAAAGAGAACGACACGAAGAAGATGAAAGCAACACGAGGTAAAAAGAAGAACGACACGAGATACATACGAAGACAAAATAGAAATCAACACGAAGTGTGGTTTCAACATACGAAAGACACGAGGTCTAGGAAGAACAACACGAAGACATAATACGGAAATGACACGAAGTGAAACAAGAACGACACGAAGTGCAGTAGTGACAGAAACACACACTACACAGAGAACGACACGAAGTGGCACAGAAAGCAACACGAGGTGCTGCGATGTCCTGCACGCAATAGAACAAAAACGACACGAAGATGATGAAAATGACACGAGGTGAAGTCACAAAGCGACAAAGACACGAGGTGTAGGAAACACGACACGAAGACATGAAACAACACGGAGACGAAACAGTAACCGACACGAGTTGAAAACAACACAAAGATGAAAACTGAAATCGACACGGAGTGTGGTCAAAGCGAGAAAGACACGAAGTCTAAAGCGAAAAACCAACACGAAGATAGAATACAAAGAAACGACTCGAAGTTAGGACAACACTAGGAGAAGACTGCACGAAGTGAAAACAACACGAAGACAGAAGATGCTACGGCTATCACGACACGTGATGAAGCAGTGGGACCAGAAAGAAACGACACGAGGAACAACAGTAAGTGACACAAAGTTAAAGAGAAAAACAGCACGAAGTGAAACGACACGGGGTTCACTGGGAAACGAGACACAAGAGGGAAAACGACACGAAGTCAGATCAACACGAAGACGTAAACACAACACGAAGACATAGACACTAAAACAACACGAAGATGATGGATGCTACAGTGCAATGTCTAGACATGAAGTCCAATGCTAACGGCTGTACAGACTTGAAGATGTGAATCTAATGTACAGACTTGAAGAACATTCCAATGTATGGACTTTGAAATCGAAGGCCAATGTGCAGACTTGACAGTGAAGACTAGTGTGCAGACTTCAAGATTAACTGTGGTTGTACAGACTTCATGAAGCGAAGCGATGTGTAGACTTGAAGCTCAAGTGTGGGCTGTACAGACTTTAGACTGAACACGTGCAAACACTGAGAATGTATAGGCTTCATGAAATGCATGCTATAGTGATGTATAGACTTAGACGCAACATGCTATGCAATGTACACACTTGATGTAATGCATGCCGATGTACAGACTTCACTTGAAGTCAACCGAAGATTGTATATACTTTATGAATGCATATGCCAAGACCAATGTACAAACTTGATCAGAATGTCTAGACTTCGCATGAACAGTCGATGTGTATGTCCAGACAATGCTGACAGAGTTTACACTTGAACAAGTAATACATGTGAGAGCTTTATGCAGGAGATAAACAGTCTGAACTTCAAATGCAATGACTTCCACAACAACATGACTCACAGTGATTAACATCAAACACCAATCATCAAAACCACAGCAATGAATGCTTTATGCATCAGTTTAACAGCAATGAATGCTTTATGCATCAGTTTAACATGTAGCATGACTGAACATCAAATATGTTAATCTAAACTGAGCAGCAAGATGACTGAACATTTGATTAACTCACATCAACAACCAATCATCAAAACCATCATCAAAATCACAAGGGCACAACAATCTCCCCCTTTTTGATGATGGCAACACTTTCAATACATTGAGTCATTCTGATGATGTGAGGCATTCCGAAGACTCAAATTATTCTCCCCCTTTGACTTCATCAAAAAGAAAATAATTTGAGAAATTAAAGCATGTATAAAAGTTCAGTCAAATTCTCCCCCTTGCAAGAACATGATTCTCCCCCTTTAATAGTTTCAGCAAAAGCATGAATTAGAGAAGATCAAAAGAAATCTGCATGCACTAATTGAGTGATATTCTCTCTCTTTGGCAAACAATCTCCTCCTTTAGTGTAATCAAAGTAAACCATGGGAACGGTTGAATGCAAAAATGCAGATGCAACAAGAAATGCAATACTCCCCCCTGAGTATATGAATGCAAGGTCACAAATGATATGAACATGATTCAGCATGACAAGGAATGCTCCCCCTGAAGAGATGCCAATTGATATGCAAGTGATGCATGACATGGAAGCTCCCCCTCAATAAGTGGACTCTTATGAGATAAATGAGAAGGAGACCACAGGGGCAAACAAGGAGAAGTTCAGGTCATTGAGCCAAGGACATGAGCAGAAGAAATTCAGTGAACAGATTTTTCAAGGATGCTCCAAACATAAGAAATTCAGCCAGATTTTCAAAGAGATATCAATCTCATAAATCTAAAGCATAAGTTTTCAAAGTCTTCTATCATAAGGGCTTATGAATGACATTTATTGAACAGCATGGTTTAAACATGATGTATGCAGAGTTTATCAATAAAATTCTGTATTGATATCTAAAACCATGGTTTAATAAAAATGAACCAAGCCCTCATATTCATCTTGATAAATCTCCCTTTCTCTTACACAATCAAAATTATTGACTTCTTTCGCAATTACATGCATCTGTATTGAAATCAAGTAATTATGAAGTCATATGAATTTGTCTAGGGTTGTAGCAATTTGATTTGAGCATCAATATTCAGATATATCAATTTGTTCAACAATTTTCCATGCTACAAATTTTACGAGCACTCTAGTTCAGTGCACACATTGGAACTAGAGGATATACCTTGATTAGAGGCCACTATCCCTAAGCCCTTAGTGTGACTAACTGTCATGCTATATGTGAACAGAGATAGCGTTTACACATCATGATGCACTCCAAATCATTTCTTGATGAGTGAGTTGTATTTCTCAATGTGCATGCCATTGCTCTGCCTGAATTTTTAATAAAATTTATTCTGCAGAGTTGACTAAGACACCTCATGACATAGTCCTTTGGACATGATTTCTCAGTGATCAAAGTCATTGCTCTGACAAACAATTACCCTTTAGACAATTCAGAAAAATTCCTTTGCTTCAAGTCAATAATAATTTCATGTACTTAACCAATTGAAGCCATGAATTCAATAATGCAGATTTCAGAATTTTCCACAAGACATAGCATGAAACACATGGTTAAGGTTTATTAAACATGCTTCAGATATTTTTTGAGAGATTTTAAAGTCAAACTCTATGAACATTAAACTTAAACCACATGAGTTATTTCAGTCATTCTTAAGAATGTATAATAGAAGATTCCTAGTTCAAGAGTTTTCAGATTTATGATCGAGATAGCCCATTGAAATCTTCATGAAAGACTGATAGAATTCTGAAGCCAAATGATACCAATTGTTAGGAGATATTTTGAAGCTTAGTGTTTTCTGAATATGATCAAGGTTTGTCAACAAAAGTGATAAGAAGGGATATGCAATGAATTCTGACAAATGTATGCATTTGACAACCTATATGCAATGCATTGACTCCCCCTTACAATATGCATTCAAACTCTCTTTTTGACATTTTCAATATAAGGAGATGCAATGCACTATATGTATGCAGGGACATGTAAAGACTCAATCATTGAATGCTATGCAAGAATATGCAACTTACTCCCCCTGAAAACATGCAATGCTTGCACTGAAAACTGAACATATGATACCAAATGATATCGTGACTTGTGCACAATCAGACTGTCCTATCAGCAAAGTGACCCATGGTACTAGGCAGAGCACTTGGTCTAAAAGACCACCTCACACATAGTAAGAACCTCCAGACAAACTTCCCTGCCTTTTGGTACCTTACCATTTATATACCATTAAGGTCATGCATGATAATTCAACATGCAGTCCTATATGCAATTCAGAATGCTCAGTGAGCTATTGCAACACACAAGTTTCAAGTCACACTCATAGGCAGTTCAGATTTTTCAAAAAATTCAAAATGCAATTTGTTTTCAGAGTTTATGCATTTCAACAATTATCAAACAACTACAAATGGCAGATATGCAAGAATACATCAAACCAGATATGCAATAAGTTTCAAAATGGGAAATGCAGAGAGTTTACCTGAAAGATTCAGTATGGGGTTTTCTTCTTGAGTGCCTTGGATCATTACCCCTTTTTATTTCAGTTCCAAGGCACACCTGCATATCAATGTTATTTTGCACAAACAAGTACCCAAGAAGTCTTGGGTCCTGACATGACATTATTACTTCTAGCAGGTTTTCTCAACAGATTTTTAACTTGATAGCAAGGAGCAGCAGTTTTCAGATCTAATTTATGCACATTCTTGTTAGCATGACTTCTATGTGCATACACATGAGATTTTCTGTTAACAGAATAAAAATTCTGTTTACCAAAACCGGTTTGGTTTTGATATCCTGCCAGCCAACAGGTTTCAGCCCTGTGACCTAGCTTCCCACAATGATGACATGTAAATTTCGCAACATGGAGTTTAGTAGGGTTATTTTGAACATGCCAACAATTTCCAGCTCTGTGGCCTGACTTTCCACAGTTATAACATGAAGGTTTTGCAAATTGTCTTACAGGGAATTTAGCATGTTTGAGATTCACACTTCTACCCTGAATATGCCAACAGTCCTTGACTGTATGGCCATGCTAACTACAGTGAGAGCAATAAAAGGCATTCTTTTTAAAATTGAGTTCATTATTGCCATATCCCCCTTGGGCATGCCAACAGTCCTTGACTGTGTGGCCATACTTCCCACAGTGATAGCATGCAGAAGACTTTCTATTAATGGCAGGGAATTTAACAATTTTAGAATTGAATTTTCTACCCTGAGCATGCCAACAATCAATGGCCCTGTGGCCATGCTTTCCACATTCAAAGCATGAAATAGAATTTCTTTTAAAAGAACCTGACCAGCATTTAGAGGCCTTGTGACCAATTTTGTTGCAATTAAAACATATAATGTGCTGGTTCTTGTTAAAGACATGCTGATTTGCAAGGTGTTTTGTATGATATGAACATGATTTTTCCTTACTACTTGCAAACCAACAATGAGCAGTAGTGTGTCCTACTTTATCACAATTAGAACATGTGACATTCTTTTTCTGACCAGACACAGATTTTCTAGCATGCTTGTTGTCATCTTTTTCCATCACAAAACAGTTACTCAGAAGATGTCCATACTTACCACAATAATGACATGAGCCATTTGATTTCTTTAAAACATGGCATTTATCTGATGAGTTTTTAGCATGCAGATTGTTCCTTTGAATTTCTGATGTTTTATGATTTTTATTTTGTTTTTCTGTTTTCTTAGCCTTGTACTGAGGTGGAGATGAGATAGAAGACTTTTCCTGTTCAGAAGATTTGACAAAGACATTTTTCAGGTTGGCTCCATCAACCTTCCTCATGACTGGACTGTAACCCAGTCCTTCCTTGTTAAAGTTAATCTTTGTTCCCAGTATTTTCTGAACAATGGGCTGTTTATCTTTTGATGTAGTGGCTACATTTGAAGTATTTACAAAGGATGTCATTACTTTGTTCTGCAAAGCCTTCTTATTTAGATTATTGTAGCCCAAACCTTCCTTTTTGACATTGACTTTTACACCTAGCAGCTTGTCTAGGTTTTTCTGCCCATCAACAAATTTAGACAAGGAAACTTTCAAATCCTGAATTTCATTTTCAAGAGATGCAATGTGTATTTCATAACTAGCGATCTCTTGTTCACTACAATTGACAGCTTCATTCAAAACCTTGTTAGCTGTTTTGTATTCTTCAATTTCCTTTCTTAGCTCATCTACCTCTTCAGTCTCGTTTGTACAGATAGCTTTGATAAGTACAATATGAAGTGATCTAGAAGGGGAGGGGATGAATAGATCACTGTTTTTCGTAGAATTAAAAAATACTGCAGAGTATATTGCTAAACGCAAATAACCTCGAGCTCTGACTATCGAAAATGATGCAGTGCAGTTAACAGCTCAAGCAAATAGAAAGCATACCACAATCGATCACACAAGGACTCAGATGATTTTAAGGTGGTTCGGTCCTTCAGACCTACATCCACCCCACACTCAAACCGAGTGTGGCTTCACTAAAGGCTGGGCAACACAGCTTGCCAGACAACTGCTGATACACAGCTTCCCAGGAGAACAACCTCTCCTCTTCCTCCTACCCGGAGGGAACCTCTAGCGACCAGCAGTCACTAGAACCCAGAGACTTACGTCTCTCTTCCTCTTTACCAAGAGGGAACCCCACTAGTAGCAGCCCTGCTACTAGTGAACCAGAGGTCGAAGACCCCTCTTCCTCCCAACCCGGAGGGAACCTACAAGCAGCTCACCTGCTGCTTGCAAATCGGAGAATGAATCTCCCTTCTCCTGATCTCACAGGAGGACCCCGACCTCAATCCAGAGGATCGGAAACACAAAACAAGGACAGTAGAAGAAAGATAAGAACAATAAACGAAAAAATACGAACGAAGGAAATCAAATGCCAGAAAATGGAAACAATGTAGCTCAACACAGAGCAATAGACTTCGGATTTGATCCGCAAGTCAGAACAACTCTTCAGATCACTCTTCTGCTCTCTCTCTCTTTTTCCCTCTACTATTCTTTCTTCTTTCTTTTCTTTTCCTGGATCGAAGGGCTCTCAATTTTCCTGTTTTTTTTTCTTCTATGCCTCTCTTCTTCGATCACCTTCATCTGAGGACGAAGGATTCTATTTATAGCCGAACAGCAGCTGGATAGGGCACAAAACGCGTGTGCCTCCCACACTCGATCCAGAATCTTCCTGCCACTTGCCTTTATCAGATTGGTTCCTCTTGTCTCGGATCACGTACAGCCCTGGAGTGTGGAATGTTCTTCCTCGGGCAGCCCTGGAGTGTGGAATGTTCTTCCTCGGACCTGTAATGAGATTAAGTCCATTAATACGCTGCATGGCCATTAAAACCAAAACTGCATGAGGTATAGTAACAACACGACGTGACTATTACTCGAGATGACACAAGAACGACACGAGATACTCTGTAACAGGTCAGATACACAGAAGAAAATGACACGAGGTGAGGTTATAAGCAAAAGAGACACGAGGTCACGAATGCAAAAACAACACGAGGACAACACGGGCTAACGACAGAAACCGAGATGAAGACTAAAGCGAGAAACCAACACGAGGACAGAATATAACGAAACGACTCGAGGTGAAAACAACACGAAGTGAAGTTTGACACGAAGTATAGTGGTGACAAACACACACTATAGAGAAAAACGACACGAAGCCAGTAAGAACAGCACGAGATGAAAACAGCACGGGCTGATAACGACACGAAGTCGAAACAGTAAATGACACGGGATCACACTGCACGAAGTAAAACTACACGAAGACTAAATAAGAAAAACGACACGAGGTGGCAATAAGGAGAACGACATGAAAACATCATGGACTAGCAACCGAAACTGACACGAAGTCAAACAGTACAACACGAGGTGTTGTAACCAAGAAGAAGTGCCAATCAACACGAAGACAGTATGCAAAGAAACGACTCGAAGTGAGATGAGAACAGAATGAAACAAAGAAGACGACACGGAGTGCATAAAACCAACACGAAGATGTGGACTATAGTAACCGTCACGAAGTGTGGTTACTAAGTAGGAACGACACGAGGTCTTCAGGAAAACTACTCGAAGTTCATCAGAACTTTTAGAGCAGCTACAGGAACACGACACGAAGTCATGAGAAGAGAAAAAAATCACAAAGTGAAATGAACACTTGAACTTAGACTGACTTAGAGACTCAGCGAAAAGACTCGAAGACAGGAATACAAAGGATGACATGGAAACAACACAGTAAACAAATACTGCACGAGGTGAAAGACAACACTCAATCAGACGACAACATGGCTAACTCGACACGAGGTGAAAACGCGAAGCAAGAACTACATGATGTTTGAGGAAAACAGCACGAAGACAGAACATGAACGAACACACGAAGTGTTACCTCTTAGCAGCTATTTCATATAAGACCATGGATAACTCAAGTGCAAGATATCTGATTAAAAATAACAAGAACAATTAACATAGTGTTGCTCATCATCAAAACACTTAGGGAAGACACAACATCCAACAATCTCCCCCTTTTTGATGATGGCAACACTATATTAATTATAAGAGATAAGTTCAAAAGAGATCATTTCAAGAGATTTAATGCAGACAAATTAAAGCAGACTTTCAACGCACTAGCTTCCTTGCTTCCTCTGATGACACGAGAACACTCCCCCTGAACACAGCAACAGTTTACCTCAGACTTGATAACTAACTCCCCCTCAACACAATGGCATGCAACAAAAACTCTGAAACGAAACCACACAATTCTCTCTCCCCCTTTGACATCATCAAAACTAGGGGCAAATCTGAAGATACAGAGAAAGGAAAATTGCTGACTCTAGAGAGAAAATAGGACAGAGTAAGGCGGATAAATGGAGGTTATTGAGAAGTTTAGTCAATTTAAGAAAGCCATTAATTTTATGTGAGGATTTTTGAAGATCAGTTAGTCAGACTGTGCAAAAACTGTGAATAAGGATTCGCTCCATACACAGAACCAGATTCTAAGCAAGTGAGTTACAAGATACCAGTTTGATCAAAGTAAGTCTTTACTGAGAGAGTATAAAGTAAGACAGTCAGAAAACAAAGACCTGTGGTATTGAGAACAAACAAATCAAGAGCTATACTTCAAGTGAGCAGGATCTTTAAAGATGGTCAAGATCAAAGGTAAGTCTGTCAAGTACACCTTTGACATTAGGGAGACACCTTGTTTAGAGGCATGAAACCCCAGTTACTCGGTGGCAGGACCACATTACCCCTTCTGACAAGAGGACAGAGATAGTATTCTAACTGGTGTTGACATTAAGGTGACACCTTTATCAGAGGTCAGACACCCCAGTTACTAACCAGATATGTACCATAGCTCTGTATGATCAAGACAATTAATAAGAAACCAGATAAGTACTGCCATCTCATGACATGGGATGTTTTTTTTTTTTCACTTCATTGATGAAAATCCCAGTTTCTCAATGAGCAGTTAACAAGGTTGATAACAATTTTATGAAATTTGTTTTTATTAACCAGCTCTTAAAAACTTGTTAATTAAGCTTGAGTCCGTTTGAGAACAATACACCAGATCCAAGGTGATTCAGACTAAAGCACAAAATACCTCATTTCGGACTCAACATTGACTAAGTAGGTATGCAGTACTGGCTAGATCAGAAGACAGTTACCGTGTAGGAAGATAATCTTTGAATTCAGATTTTGATCTCAGTGGGACTAACAGCTGAAATTCCAACAAGAAATTAGATGAACAGTCTTAAAGGATAAAGCATCCAACTCTTTCTTTTATACACCTCATCAACCTGATTCTCTTTTGATGTCAGCAAGATGTCGTTCGGAGTATGTTCAAATTAGGCCAAAGACCAAAGCACCTATTATAAATCTAGCTCCCCCTGAGACCTTGACCCCAACACAGACTTAACCAAGACAACCCTCAAAACACTTCAAAGAGAACACCATGAAGTTTGAACAGACTATTCAATCAAAACGGAGTGAGTCACCAAACACTCATACTGAAGTTATTTCTTCAGCAACAGACGATGAATATGATAAGCATAATAACACATGAAATGGTATTCAGAAATCAATTTTTTCAATCATGAAATTCTGTAAATACCTAGTTCTCTGTGCAAAGTGCTAAATTTTTCAGTATCCAGTGTCTTAGTGAAGATATCTGCAATTTGTGAGTTAGTGCCAACATAGATCAACTCAAAAGTTCTCCTAGCTACTTCATCTCGAATAAAATGATGTCTGATTTCAATGTGTTTAGTTCGGGAATGAAGTACAGGATTCTTTGCAATATTTATTGCACTAGTATTGTCACAAAAGATAGAAGTACAACCTAGCTCAACCGAGTAGTCTAGAAGCTGGTGTTTTATCCATATAACCTGTGTGCCACAGCTCCCTGCTGCCACATACTCAGCTTCAGCAGTAGAGAGAGCCACAGAGTGTTGCTTCTTGGATCCCCAAGAGACTAAGCACCCTCCTAGAAATTCGCAGTGACCACTAGTGCTCTTCCTGTCCAATTTACATCCTGCATAATCTGCATCAGTGTATGCAATGAGATCTAAACTACATGATGCAGGATACCAGAGACCTAGATCATGGGTGGCAGATAAGTATCTAAAAATTCTCTTTACCGCTGCCAGATGCAATTCAGTAGGCCTAGCCTGGTATCTGGCACACATTCCTACACTAAATTGAATGTCGGGCCTGGATGCAGTTAAGTAGAGGAGTGAACCGATCATACCTCTATATAGTTTAGCATCCACCTCTTTACCTTTTTCGTCTGAATCCAGTGAGGAGCTGGTACCCATGGGTGTTGAGATTGTCTTGAGGTTGGTCATTCCAAACCTTTTCAGCATCTCCAGAGTATACTTGGTTTGATTTATGAAACAACCATCCTCCATTTGTTTGACCTGCAGCCCAAGAAAATATTTTAGTTCGCCAACTAGACTCATTTCAAATTCTTGGGACATAGACTCAGAAAAATCTTTACATAATTTTGAATTGTTAGATCCGAAAATGATATCATCAACATATACCTGGACCACGATTAACTCCTTTCCGAGACTTTTGGTGAAGAGGGTTTGGTCAACCTTACCTCGAATGTAGCCCTTGCTCACAAGGAACTCAGAAAGTCTCTCATACCAGGCTCGGGGAGCCTGCTTCAATCCATAGAGGGCTTTATTCAACCTAAAAATCATGTTAGGCTGAACAGAGAAATTAAACCCAGGAGGTTGTTCAACATATACCTATTCCTTCAATAACCCATTTAAGAATGCGCTTTTGACATCCATTTGCTGTAGCCGAATGTTTCTAGAGCATGCAAATGCAAACAGAATTCTTATAGCTTCCATCCTAGCTACTGGTGCATAGGATTCATCAAAATCCACACCAAATTCCTGACTGTAGCCTTGAGCTACTAGTCTTGCTTTGTTTCTAGAGATAGCTCCATTTTCATCAATCTTATTTTTGAAAACCCATTTAGTGCCAATGACATGAGTGTTTTCAGGTCTAGGAACTAGTTTCCATACATTATTTTTCTCAAATTGATTTAATTCCTCACCCATGGAGGATACCCAAGAATCATGCTTTAAAGCCTCTTCCACAGTCTTGGGTTCTACCTGAGATGTCAAAGCAGCTAAGTCCTGTTCTTGGACAGTTCTAAAGTGAGACCTTGTCCTAGTGGGATCATGCAAATTACCTATGACATTTTCACTAGGATGATCTTTGTGAAATACTACCTCACCTGAGGGTTCACCTACCTCAGTTGCTCCTTCTTGATGTAAGTTTTCTGGTTGAGCAGTTTGCTGCATCTCTTCTTCTTCTTCTTCAATTTTCTCCAAGAAATCTCCCTCATCAGGTGACTCCCTGTCATCATTTATCCTTTTGTCAGATTGAACATTCTCATCAAGCACCACATGAGGTGTTTCTTCAACAGTTTGCTCATCTTTATTGAAGACTCTGTAAGCCCTAGAGGTTTCTGAATATCCGAGAAAAATTCCAGGAGTGCTTCTTGCTTTAAACTTATCCAAACCATTCTTACCATTATTGTGGATGAAACATTTGGAACCAAATATTTTAAAGTAAGAAATGTTTGGCAGCTTACCCTTGAGGAGTTCATAAGGAGTTTTCTTATGAGTAGGTCTTACCAAGGCTCAATTTAAAATGTAGCATGTTGTATTTGCAGCTTCTGCCCAAAATCTCCTTGGAAGTCCACTCTCAATCAGCATAGTCTTGGCCATTTCAATTATTGACCTGTTTCTTCTCTCAACAATTCCATTCTGCTCCGGTGTCCTGGGAGAAGAAAATCTGTGAGTCACTCCCTCTCTTGAGCAAAATTCAGAGAATGAAGAGTTTTCAAACTCTCCTCCATGGTCAGACTGAATTGTAATGATATTATGTTCACCTTGCAGTTTGATTTTATTAAAAAGTTCTTCAAAGTGAACAAAAGCATCATTTTTATTTGCTAAACAGAACAACCAAGAAAATCTAGTGAAGTCATCAACTATGACTAGACCATATCTCTTACCTGACAGGCTTTGTATTCGAGTAGGACCAAAGAGATCCATGTGCAAGTGCTATAGTGGTTTAGATGAGAGACCCTCAGTTCTCAACTTAAAAACTGCACGAGTCTGTTTACCTTGAGCACAAGCATCACAGAGCTTGGACCCTAACTGGAATTTTATTTTGGGCAAACCTCTGACTAGGTTATAATTAGACAGTTTATTCAAAGTAGACACACTAGCGTGGCCTAGACGCCTATGCCAGTCAAAAGCAACCTGTTCAGAATTAGCAGACAGACACAAGTTTGTTTCAGAATTATCATCTAGATCAACGATGTACACATTATTTACTCTATGACCTTTGAACATGATGTTATCAGAATTCAGCTCAAAAACAGTGCACGAGTTGTGGTCAAAGAGTACCTTGTGTCCTTTGTCACAAAGTTGACTTATACTTACCAGGTTGTGCTGAAGTCCTTCTACAAGATACACATCTTCAATGGAGTTAGTGGAGGACTTACCAACCGTACCAATTCCAATTATTCTTCCTCTGTTATTTCCTCCAAATTTGACCAAGCCCCCAGACTTCATTTTTAGTTTGCTGAATTTGGACCGGTCTCCTGTCATGTGCCTGCTACAGCCGCTGTCAAGATACCACTTGTTATGCTCAGCTGCCAGGCTGACCTGCAAAAATTCAGACAGAGTAATGTGGGACCCAATTCAAATTGGGTCCAAAACCAGTTTTCAGATTATGCAAAAAGCACTTGGGAACCCACATTTGTTTTATAGTTCTCTTCAGTGGTTTTATGTGGGTTGATTCTTCCCTTTTGTCATTTCTTGGTGGGTGTTGAATAAGCTTATTCCTATTTGAACTATGCTGTTTCTGAACAAGGATATTGTTGGTTGGCCTCTTAGAGGATACGCGTGTGTGTTAAGCATAATTGATGTAAGCATTTTTACTCCAATAAAATTTGTGCTGAAACTGGTGAACATTGCCATGCTCTACTTGATAATTAGCATGATGAGCTTTCTTAACAAAACTTTTCACTCTTTTTGTGACATCAATAGGACTGGTTCTATGAGAACCTTTGTTCCCCACCTGTTGCACATGAGCAGTTCTTGTTTCAGGATTTCCCGACTTAGGTTGCTGACCAATGGATTGAATGAATTTGCCGGTCGAAAACTTCATTGTAGAGACAGATTTGGAACTGGATGGTGTTTCCAGTTTCTCTTTGCCTTTGGCGGGGCAGAACGTGGTAGTCTTAAATTCAAAGGGTTTTTTACTAGTAGGATTGTATCCTAATCCCTCCCTATTGAAGTTTACCCTCGACCCCAGAAGGGCATTCAGGTTGTTTCTCCCCTCTGTAAACTTCTCAAGCACTTTTTCTTTGTCCTCAATCTCCTTCTGAAATTCATTGCATTGGTCCTGGAGTTCCTGATTAACTTTTCTAACTGCCTCATATTTTTCAGCCATCAGTCTAATCTCTCCTTTACACTCTTGAGCTTTACACTTCAGCTCATCCATTCTAGCTAGACTCTCCTCTCTTTCCATTCTCAACCTCTCAATCTCACCTTTAACCTGGTCTAGCTCAATGACCATCTCCTTGGTTTTCATGCTATCAGTGACAATAGAAGAGTGTTCTTCAGACAAAGAATGAAACTTACGTCTAAGCATTCTGTGCTCCTTGTTTAAACAATTATATTTACTTAACAGGTCGCCATAGGCGTCCTCCCAATCATCCAAGGTAAAATTCTCAAATAAGTTTGTTACCTCTTTCTCATGGTCGGCCATGAGGCAGGTCTTTTCTTCATTTTCACTGGACGAAGTGGCTTCTGGGTCCTCCTCCTCATCGCTCCATGTGCACAGCATGGCCTTCTTCTTCTTGTGCACCATCTTCTTCTGGTGTCCTGGAGCCTTAGCTTGTAGCTCTGGACATTCACTTTTCATGTGACCGGGTTTCTGACAATGATAGCAAGTGATCTTCTTAGCAGACCGGTTCTTCTCAAATCCTCGCTTAGGAGACTTCATTGCAGCATTAAATTTCTTCTTCCTGTAGAATTTTCCTTTAGTTCTCAAGAACTTTCTGAATTGCCTGGTGAGCATAGCTCGCTCGTCCTTGTCCAGGTCTGAGAATCCATTAGAGCCTTCGCTGCTATCATCACTGCTGCTGCTGCTGCTGTTGTTCTTCTTAGCATGTCGTGAGACCTTCAGAGCAACATTCTTTCCCTTTCTGTCATGCCCATCGTTTCCATGTTTGAAATTCATTTCATGGGTCATGAGGGATCCAATCAGCTGGGTCACTGTCATGATGGATAAATTTCTTGATTCCTCTATTACAGTCACCTTGGTTTCCCAGACGGGAGTTAGAGACCTAAGGATCTTCCTGACTATGTCTTCTTGTTGAATATCCTTTCCAAGGCCCTTCAGACTGTTGATGATCACAGATAATCTGGCATACATTTCTGTGATCGGCTCCTCTGGCTTCATCTTAAATAACTCATATTGAGTTGTAAGTATGTTGATCTTGGTAGCCTTCACCTGAGATGTCCCCTCATGAATTAACTGCAAATCATCCCACATGTTCTTTGCAGTCTTGCACGCTGAGATCCTCAAATACTCTTCCGGGTGGACGGCGCACTGTATGATGTTAAGAGCTGTCCAATTCAGTGCGGAGAGTTTGACCTGATCTTCTGTCCACATATCTTCATTCGGTGGAAGGGTGTATGGACCATCTGTAATCACTTTCCATAGCTTGTGGCTTTGGGCCCTGATAAAGACTTCCATCCTGTTCTTCCAGAAGAAGTAATTATTACCATCAAAGAAAGGGGGGCGGGTGATAGACTGCCCATCAGCTATGAAACTGCGAGGACCAGTGGATCCGTTTCCCTGGCCGTTGGACCACATTCTGGGAAAAACCCGCTCTGATACCAACTGATAAGTACAATATGAAGTGATCTAGAAGGGGAGGGGATGAATAGATCACTGTTTTTCGTAGAATTAAAAAATACTGCAGAGTATATTGCTAAACGCAAATAACCTCGAGCTCTGACTATCGAAAATGATGCAGTGCAGTTAACAGCTCAAGCAAATAGAAAGCATACCACAATCGATCACACAAGGACACAGAGGATTTTAAGGTGGTTCGGTCCTTCAGACCTACATCCACCCCACACTCAAACCGAGTGTGGCTTCACTAAAGGCTGGGCAACACAGCTTGCCAGACAACTACTGATACACAGCTTCCCAGGAGAACAACCTCTCCTCTTCCTCCTACCCGGAGGGAACCTCTAGCGACCAGCAGTCACTAGAACCCAGAGACTTGCGTCTCTCTTCCTCTTTACCAAGAGGGAACCCCACTAGTAGCAGCCCTGCTACTAGTGAACCAGAGGTCGAAGACCCCTCTTCCTCCCAACCCGGAGGGAACCTACAAGCAGCTCACCTGCTGCTTGCAAACCGGAGAATGAATCTCCCTTCTCCTGATCTCACAGGAGGACCCCGACCTCAATCCAGAGGATCGGAAACACAAAACAAGGACAGTAGAAGAAAGATAAGAACAATAAACGAAAAAATACGAACGAAGGAAATCAAATGCCAGAAAATGGAAACAATGTAGCTCAACACAGAGCAATAGACTTCGGATTTGATCCGCAAGTCAGAACAACTCTTCTGATCACTCTTCTGCTCTCTCTCTCTTTTTCCCTCTACTATTCTTTCTTCTTTCTTTTCTTTTCCTGGATCGAAGGGCTCTCAATTTTCCTGTTTTTTTTTCTTCTATGCCTCTCTTCTTCGATCACCTTCATCTGAGGACGAAGGATTCTATTTATAGCCGAACAGCAGGTGGATAGGGCACAAAACGCGTGTGCCTCCCACGCTCGATCCAGAATCTTCCTACCACTTGCCCTTATCAGATTGGTTCCTCTTGTCTCGAATCACGTGCAGCCCTGGAGTGTGGAATGTTCTTCCTCGGACCTGTAATGAGATTAAGTCCATTAATACGCTGCATGGCCATTAAAACCAAAACTGCATGAGGTATAGTAACAACACGACGTGACTATTACTCGAGATGACACAAGAACGACACGAGATACTCTGTAACAGGTCAGATACACAGAAGAAAATGACACGAGGTGAGGTTATAAGCAAAAGAGACACGAGGTCACGAATGCAAAAACAACACGAGGACAACACGGGCTAACGACAGAAACCGAGATGAAGACTAAAGCGAGAAACCAACACGAGGATAGAATATAACGAAACGACTCGAGGTGAAAACAACACGAAGTGAAGTTTGACACGAAGTATAGTGGTGACAAACACACACTATAGAGAAAAACGACATGAAGCCAGTAAGAACAGCACGAGATGAAAACAGCACGGGCTGATAACGACACGAAGTCGAAACAGTAAATGACACGGGATCACACTGCACGAAGTAAAACTACACGAAGACTAAATAAGAAAAACGACACGAGGTGGCAATAAGGAGAACGACATGAAAACATCATGGACTAGCAACCGAAACCGACACGAAGTCAAACAGTACAACACGAGGTGTTGTAACCTAGAAGAAGTGCCAATCAACACGAAGACAGTATGCAAAGAAACGACTCGAAGTGAGATAAGAACAGAATGAAACAAAGAAGACGACACGGAGTGCATAAAACCAACACGAAGATGTGGACTATAGTAACCGTCACGAAGTGTGGTTACTAAGTAGGAACGACACGAGGTCTTCAGGAAAACTACTCGAAGTTCATCAGAACTTTTAGAGCAGCTACAGGAACACGACACGAAGTCATGAGAAGAGAAAACAATCACAAAGTGAAACGAACACTTGAACTTAGACTGACTTAGAGACTCAGCGAAAAGACTCGAAGACAGGAATACAAAGGATGACATGGAAACAACACAGTAAACAAATACTGCACGAGGTGAAAGACAACACTCAATCAGACGACAACATGGCTAACTCGACACGAGGTGAAAACGCGAAGCAAGAACTACATGATGTTTGAGGAAAACAGCACGAAGACAGAACATGAACGAACACACGAAGTGTTACCTCTTAGCAGCTATTTCATATAAGACCATGGATAACTCAAGTGCAAGATATCTGATTAAAAATAACAAGAACAATTAACATAGTGTTGCTCATCATCAAAACACTTAGGGAAGACACAACATCCAACAAGCTTTACCTTTTTCCAATGTGAGAAGTCTTTCAGACATGGCACTGTTTAACAGTTTTAATTTTTCAACTTTTTCTTTAAGCTTATCATTTTGAATTAACTCATTTATTAGAAGCTGATCTTCTGAGTTAACCATGCTTTCTCTCCTAGCTTCAAACTCCCTCAATTCCTTTTGTTGTTTTTCAAAATCTTTCTGTAATTATATGTTTACATATTTTATGGCATTAAAATTTTCAATCAGCAAATCATTCTCTCGTTTAAGTTTCTCTAATTGTTCTTCATTTTCTTTAGAGAAATTTCTGAGAGAGTCATCTTCAGATTTTAGATTGTTCAGTTCAGAGTAAACACATTCAAGTTCCTTCTTCAGTTCTGCATTCTGGTTTTTATACATATGATTATCAGACAGACATGCATCATGCGATTGCTTCGTACTTGAACAATTTTTACATGGAGAGCTAGAACTATCTACCCGAGTACTCTTCTTCAACTTTTTATACCTGTTTTCTTAACAGTTCATGAGATTCAAATAATTCAGCATATGCATTCTCCCAATCTTCTAGAGAGAAATTCTCGAAGAGATTTACCTCATCATCATCATCTTCTTCAGTTTGATTACTGCCTTGATCGCTGGCACTTTGATTTCTTCTGTTGGCCATCATGCATCTGTCCACATCTATCTCCTGAGTTCGCTTCAGTGTATCCAGAATATCTTTAGCAGAACTGCAGTCAAAGAAATATGAATGAAAAGCTCTATCAGTAGCTGCCTTCATTAGATTTATTGCTATCTGATTTTCTTCATGCATGGATTTGTGACTGTCAGTCCATTTGGACTTTTTCCTTGGTAACTATGAGGACCATGTGAAATTACTTTCCACAGGTCTGGATTCACAGATTTAACATAATTCTTCAAACCAGCGAACCATGCATCAAAATGCGTACCACTGAAGATCGGTGGATGGGCCATGAGAACACACAGATTAACGCAACAAGAATATTGATGCACTAAAATTAAATTAGCACCTAAGATTGCGAGATCGATCTGCAGGTCGCTGGACCTTGTAAGCAGACACCTGCTCTGATACCAACTGTTAGGGTGCTAGGCCCGGATACAGAGGGGGGTGAATGTATCCCTCTAAAACTTATGGCCTAAATTAAAGACTCTACAGCTCGGATATGCGGAAAAGGAACAATGAGCTTTCCGAGATAAGATGATAATCAACCTGTTGATCAAACAGTTGGACTGCAACAATGCAGCCACCTGATCAAACTAGAAATGCAGACAGAACAGTGCAACCCAAACACACCTAGCAAAGTGCAATGCTCAAGGTTACTGCTGATAGGAACAATATAAACAATCCAAGATAGCACAGCTAACCAGCATGCATAACCTGTGAATGGGAGGTAGGAGGCAAGGAGCGAACGCACAAAACAAACCACTGCACAATAGATTTTTAGGTGGTTCGGTCCTCCAGACCTACATCCACCCCACACTCAACCCGAGTGTGGCTTCCACTAGCTCACGCTAGAAACAGCAGACTCAGTCTGCAACAGGTGCTGCCACACATCTTGACCAGGGGAACAACCTCCCCTCTTCCTCCCAACCGGAGGGACACCCCAAGTGACTCCCAGTCACTTGGAAACTAGAGACACACGGTCTCTCTTCCTCCAGACCCGGAGGGAACCCCTGGACTTGAATCCACAAGCCCAGAACCGGAGACAAGTCTCCCTTCCTCCAAATCGGAGGGAACCCACAAGTAGCTCCCAGCTACTTGCAACCGGAGATCAGATCTCCCTTCTCCTGATCCACAGGAGGAACCCCGACCTCTCTACAGAGTATCAGAAAGCACAGCAAACCAGAAAACAAAGGAAAAACAATAAACGAAAATAACTTCAGCAAACAGAAAGCTGAAACACGAAATGCACAATGTGGCTCTCAACGGAGCTGACTGGCCTGGATTTGATCCACGGTCCAGTAGACAGATCTTCAGGTAAGCTTCTTTCTTCTTCTCCACGAGCTCTCTCGCTCACTCTCTATCTCTCTTTCTCTTTCTTCTGCTCTCCTAATCTCTCACTCTCTGCTGCACTTCTTCTTCTTCACTCTTTCTTTTTCTCTGGATCGTGGCTCTCTATATGGACATTAACTCACATCAACAACCAATCATCAAAACCATCATCAAAACCACAGGGGCACAACAGGGATCGGCGTCTTCACGCCGATCAGGTGAGCTCCTGGTTGCACTTCTCTACTGGGTTACTTTGCTTGTTTAGTATAGCATCTTAGTGCCGTCGGTCGATGAGTGAGTGCCCGATCTCAAAAATAGCACCGATTTGAGCGACCACCGCGGAGTGAGTTGAGAGTGCGACCCTACATCCCACGCCCTCGGCGTGCCGATCAACCTTGATATTGGGAATCCCTGGCCCATTGGGGTCCATCCCTAGCTGGCCATACCCTCGAAACCTTGAGGTCCATCCTCGGACCCTCTCCGCCATCGCCGGTCCACCTACGGACCCGAGTGTGCCAACGCGAGTGAGTCCGCTAGTGTGACGCTGCCAACTTGTTGTGTTGCTTGCTATTCTAGGTCCGAGGGGTCGTGTCACATCACCATTGGTGAGAGTTTGCACGATCCAGAAAAGAAAAAATAGCAGAGAGTTCCAGATCTGAGAGGAGTTTGTTCGAGAGAGAGAGAGTGTGTGTGGATTGATGAATTGCTTCATTTGAAGGTACATTTGTATTGGGTTTCTGAACCGATTTCTTCTTCATTGGTTTTTGTTTCTACTTTGCTATCGTGTATTTTGTTCTTCCATTCTGATTTGAATTGGTTTTTCCCTCCGGTGTGTGGAGGAAGGGAGTACTACTCCAGTTTCCCTCTGAGTTGCAGAAGAAGAGAGATCGGTGATCTCTGGTGTTGTTAGTGACAGGTTGTCATTAACAGTTTCCCTCCGTGTGTGGAGGAAGGGAGAGGATTCTCCGGTTGTGTTCTAGCTGGGAGCTAGAACAGGTTTCAAGTTCTGTGGGTAGCAGAGCTTGGTCGAGGGATTTGTTTCCCTTGGGTGTTCAAGCTGTGTGGCAGCATGTTGTACGCAGACTGAGTCTGCTGTGATCTAGCTTTGCCTAGTGGAATCCTCGCTCTAGTTGGAGTGAGGGGTGGATGTAGATTGCGGACTGCAATCGAACCACCTACAAACCGAGTGCCTCCTCTGTGGTTTACTATTGATTTTTGTGCTCTTCATCTGCTTGTCTCTTTGCCTTCAAGTGATCAGTTCTTCACTCTCATCTATATTTCTCTGTGTACGGGTTAAGGAGGTTCGTTAGCAGTAGAATCTATTTTCTGCCTAAGTTTCTGCAAATTGGGAGTGATCTATTCATCCCCCCCCTTCTATATCACTCTTGCTGTGCTAACAGATAATGTCGCCAAATCTTCAAGACAAAGACTACAGCCGCCCACTCTAAGTCATGCACGGGATAATTCTCCTCGTGCCTTTTCAATTACCTTGAGGAATAAGCGATTACATTGCCATGTTCCATCAATACACAGCCCAAGCCAATTCCAGATGCATCAATATAAACTTCAAATATTCCTCCTTCAGTAGGCAATGTGAATATAGGGGCAGTACTCAGACAATCTTTTAAGGTCTGAAAGCTCTTCTCACATTCCTCGGACCATATATATGGAGTTTTCATCCTTGTCAATCTTGTCAAAGATACCGCGCTCTTGAAGAAGTCCTTGATAAATCTTCTATAATATCCTACCAATCCTAAGAAGCTTCGAATTTCGGTCATGCTAGTAGGTCTCTCCCAATTCTTTACAGCTTCGACCTTTGAAGGATCGACCACAGTACCCTTCTGGGAAATTATGTGACGTAGAAAAGAAACTTCTTCTAGCAAGAATTCACACTTGCTAAGCTTAGCATATAATTTGTGATCTCTTAATAACTATAGGGCTTTCTTGAGATATTCTTCATGCTCCATCTTGTACTTGGAGTAGATCAAAGTGTCGTCAATAAAGACCACCACAAGTTGATCAAGGTATGGCTTGAATACACTGTTCATCAATTGCATAAATGCGGTAGGTGCATTGGTTAGGCCAAAAGACATAACAGTGAACTCATAGTGTCCATACCTACTCCTGAATGCCATTTTATGAATATCCCCTTATTTGATCTTCATTTGATGATAACCATATCTAAGATCAATTTTTGAAAAATACCAAGCTCCCAAAATCTGGTCAAATAGTTAATCAATCATCGACAATGGATATTTATTCTTGATTGTGAGTTAGTTCAATTGTCGGTAGCCAACACACAATCTCATTGACCCATCCTTCTTTTTGACAAATAAGACAGGGGGCTCCCCAAGGTGAAGTACTTGGTAGGATAAATCTCTTCTCCAATAACTCCATCAGTTGTTCTTTCAACTCCTTCATTTCGATAGGGGACATCTGATACGGAGCCTTAGAAATATGTTGATGTGACACAACCTAAGACCTATATTTCAAGTAATGCAGCGGACACGGTAATGTCACACAAGTGGACTCACTCGCATTTGGCACACTCGGGTCCGTAGGTGGACCGGCGATGGGGTGAGGGTCCGAGGATGGACCCGGAGGTTTCCAAGGGTATGGCTAGCTTGGGGAGGACCCCTAAGGGCCTATTGTTACCCAAATTCATGGGCAGTCAGCACGCTGAGGGTGTGGGTAAATTGGTCTCGCTCACAACTCACCCGTGGTGGACACTCACTTAATAGCAATTTGAGTCCGAGCACTCCTCACCGACCGATGGCACACTAGAAGCAATACTAATCAAGCACAAATAATATAGCATAGGAGTGTGGTCAGGAGCTCACCTGATCGGTGTGAAGACACCGATCCTGGTCGGAGACGAGGGCGAGCGAGGAAGCGTGGGCTCACCCGCACGCCGCGCCGATGAAGCTTCAACCTGAAAATTCAAGTTACATGCACTATGCCCCTTGCAAGGGGGTTGGACTAGGGGTGGGGAATTAGATTACAACCAAAATATACCTCCACGCAGGGAGGGGCGGTCAGCCGGCCAGGCGGGGAGGGGAAAGTTGAACTAGGAAACTAAATGGAAGGTGATTGTCGATGATGTCCGCTCTCTGGAACAGGGGACAGACTGCCACTGTCGGCACTGCTGCGGACTCTCCCGAACTCCGATCGTGACGAAACCAGTGGCAAAACCTACGTGGTTGACCCAGGATGTTGTCAGAAGTTTTGGGAATTTTCTTGTTGGCGAAGACAATCGAGGCAGAGACGTGAACAGGGTTGCAGACTTCTGATTCTGGTAGCTTCTGTGTCACTACAATAGAAAGCTGAAGACACCACGGTCGCTCCTGAGCTCTGATTCAGGCGTGGCCATAGTCTATGGATTCGTGGTTGAGTCCTCTTCAATCGGAGACCAGCAGCGATGTCGGAGCAGATGGTGAGGACCCAAACAGTACCGGGGTATCAAACTGATTCCAGAGGAAACTGATCAGTGCGCCAGAGGGAGAAAATTTGGAACTCACAGCTTCCGATGCCGAACAGAGTACCGCTTCTTCGTGGTGGCAGGAGACTTGTAGTATAAGATCACAGCCGAGCACCGCTTCAATAAATTTAGGGGAATGGCCATGGGAGCCTCTGCAAGTTGCTTATGGTTGACTATCAAGAAGAAGTTGTGTAGTCCGGCGACGACGGCTCCTTCGGGCAACCACGAGCTCAGACGGGGACAAGACCACCACTATTGCGAAGAGGACTGGGAGACTCTTCCAACAGTACCTCTTGTGCTCCCAGGGGCTCCAGGACGAAGACGTGGCCAGTGCTGTAAGTTGCTGGAGTTCTGTAAGTCTTCAGCCAAGAATTGGTTCACCGATGCAAATCCAGATGAGCATGAAATGGGGTGGGGGGGGCTGAATGGTGATGGGAGATGGTGGTATGGTGGAAGGGGATGTGGGGAAGGTAGGGGATGGGTTCTAGGGTGGAGCTGGTGGTGCAAGGGGAGGGGAGGGGCGATGGGACCTTGCTGGTCACAGCATAATGTAGAGGGGGGAGATGGAAGGGTGCTTGGGAAAGGGTAGTGGGTGGTTGGGGGTTGGAGGGTGGCTTGGAGATTGATGGGTTCTCCCTTGGGACTAGGGGTGGAGTAAAGAGGTGTTGTGAGAAGTTGTGGTTACTATTGGATGAGGGGAGGATGGAGAGAAAGTAGGTGGGAGGGGGAGGAGAGAGAAAGGGGATAGGGGATGGTAGTTTCTCACTCATCTCTAATGCCTTCTCAGCAAATGAACTCAATTTTATGGACTCACAATAATAGATCATTCATTCATTCATTCATTAACTAAAATTGAGAGAGTGGGGTCCTATTTATAGGGATCCCACAATTTAACATAAGTCCCTGACTTTTTGACTAATAACAAGAGACCAAGGGGAAGGGGGGCGCCCATGGGCCTAGCCCATTGAATTGGGCCTATTAGCCTACTTAATTAACCCTATGACTCAAGACTTAGGTAAATGACCCTTATACCTAGGTACTGGACTCAAATAAAAAGAAAAATTACAATGATATGACTCAAATAAAATATGAAAAATACATGCCAAGACTCAGAAAATGTGACGGACACAATGTAGTACTGCCAGTGAGCAATCGGAGCTGTGGAAAAATGTGAAGGGCAAGAGATGCTCCCATCATACCCCCGGGGTGCGAAGAACTCGACTCCATCGAGTATGCGTCCACCGGGGAAGCGGTCTTCCAAAGCAGCTCCGGGCGAGCCATGACCTCCAAACTCAACCCTGCGTCCGCAACTAGGGGACGGTCCTTCATCCTCTCAAGGTGGCTCGGGGACACCCTCTTGCTGGTGATGGAACCATGCTTGTCTAGTATTGCCTCCGTGTGTACACGTCGGGCTCTCAGGCTGATATGTGGTGGCTCTCCGAGTGTGTCTCTCACAAGGGTAGGGGTAGGCCCAAAACTCTCACTAGGATCCACCGCGGTGCCCATATAGGGTGCTAGACCCGCCACGTGGGAAATGGGGTGAATCCCAAAACCCATTAGAAAGCCCAACCCATAAGCCAGGTTGCCAAGGCCACTCGGAACTAGGCAAGGTCCAAGTCCTTGTGCCCTCAAGTTGGAGGTGACCCTAGGGTAGAGCCACTCCAAAGTCACCAACGCCAAGTTGCCAACTTGGAATTCAAAGTGGCATTTGTAAGGTTTTGCCCGCTTCTTGTGATTCTCACCGCTCGTTGTTGGTTGCTTGCTTAAATGCTCATGCCAAGTACTACGATGCGGTGTGAGTGGGAGATGCATGATATGCAAAGGGGGGCCATGACAACCATACTTAGACTAATCATGCAGAGGTGCTATGGAGACTTTGAAGGGTGTGGGAGGGCTGGGGCATCCATAGGTGTCCCTCTCATGCGTGGGTGTGATGAGTGCCGGAGGACCCGGACATCCATAAATGCTCCTAACATGCCTAAGACTCATGGTGAATGAAGGTGGACCATTACATCCGAATATGGACCACTCATGTTTCCTTCTTGACATGTGAGTGATATGAATGAATGTACCCAATATAGTGTTCATGCCAAGTGGTGGGAGGTGCCAAGACATATGCATTCCTACTCCAATGATGACTTCCATGTGTGGGGTGGTGGGATGGCTTTTGAGCTTCCACTTAAAAGGGTCGAAGGAATCTAGGAAGGTAGACATTTTGGAGAGAGGCACTTCCTTGTTCCCTAGATGAAGATCTACCCTCGTTATAGGTTCCCATATGAGGCCCGAGTCTAGGAAGGGGTGGATTGGGTCAAACATGGTGGGTTGTGGTAGCAAATTGTAGAGGTGTTGATTGGGGTTGGAGGTGGTTGGTGTTGTGGGGGTTGGGAGATGTAGAGGGCCTTTATGGCGGCTTTGAACTGGCTGGGAGAGAAGGGAGGAGTGGTAGTGCTCCTCGGACTATGGCTCTCCAAGTAGGGTGGGGGACGTTGGGGAGCGTAGATCTTCCTAAGTTCTATCTTCATCTCCTCCCATGAGGAAATGGGCTCTTGCCTCCTAACCCTCCTTAAGCCCTCTATGTGCTCCCACTTACTCTTGGCTTGACCCCGAAGTCGTCCCTTGGCAATGCAGACTCTCGCGGGTCCATATGCCATAATCCTTTCAAAGTGCATTTCCATGGTAGCCTCCCACTTTAGATAGGCACTAGGGCTCGATCCGTCAAAGTGAAGGTCCTCATCTAGAATGATGCCCAAGAGGGGTGGACTGCTAGGACCCTTGTGGAAGGCCGAATTGTATGGAATTGACCATAGAGGAATAGCCATGATGATGCACCGGAGACTCTAAATGCATATGGACCCTAGGACCAACTTAATAGAGACAAGTTATGAACTTGCTCTGATACCAATTGATGTGACACAACCTAAGACATATATATTGCAAGCAATGCAGCGGACACGGCAATGTCACACAAGCGGACTCACTCGCATTTGGCACACTCGGGTCCGTAGGTGGACCGGCGATGGGGAGAGGGTTCGAGGATGGACCCGGAGGTTTCCAAGGGTATGGCTGGCTTGGGGAGGACCCTTAAGGGTCTGGGGTTGCCCAAATTCATGGGCGGTCAGCACGCCGCGGGCGTGGGTAAATTAGTCTCACTCACAACTCACCCGCGGTGGACACTCACATAGTAGCAATTTGAGTCTGGGCACTCCTCACCGACCGACGGCACACTAGAAGCAATACTAATCAAGCACAAATAATCTAGCATAAAAGTGTGGTCAGAAGCTCACCTGATCGGTGTGAAGACACCGATCCCTGTCGGAGACGAGGGCGAGCGAGGAAGCGTGGGCTTACCCGCATGCCGCGCCGATGAAGCTTCAACCTGAAAATTCGAGTTACATGCACTATGCCCCTTGCAAGGGGGTTGGACTAGGGGTGGAGAATTAGATTACAACCAAAATGTACCTCCACGCAGGGAGGGGCGGTCAGCCGGCCAGGCGGGGAGGGGAAAGTTGAACTAGGAAACTAAATGCAAGGTGATTGCTTGTTCTGTCTGCTCTCTGGAACAGGGGACAGACTGTCACTGTCGGCACTGCTACGGACTCTCCCGAACTCTGATTATGACGAAACTAGTGGAAAAACCTCCGTGGTTGACCCATGATGTCTTCAGAATTTTTAGGAATTTTCTTGTTGGTGAAGACAATCGGGGCAGAGACGTGAACAGGGTTGCAGACTTCTGATTCTGGTAGCTTTTGTGTCACTAGAGCAGGAAGGTGAAGACACCACGGTCGCTCCTGAGCTCTGATTCAGGTGTGGCCAGAGTCGATAGATTTGCGGTTGAGTCCTATTCAATCGGAGACCAGAGGCGATGCTGGAGCAGGTCAGATCAGATGGCGAGGACCCGAACAGTACTAGGGTATCAGACTGATTCCAGAGGAAACTGATCAGAGCGCCGGAGGGAGAAAATTTGGAACTCACAGCGTCGGATGCCGAACGGAGTGCCGCTTCTTTGTGGTGGCAGGAGACTTGTAGTAGAAGATCACAGCTGAGCACCGCTTCAAGAAATTTATAGGAATGGCCGTGGAAGCCTCTGCAAGTTGCTTCTAGTTGACTATCAGGAAGAAGTTGTGTAGTCCGGCAACGACGGCTCCTTTGGGCAGCCACAATCTCAGACGGGGACGAGACCACCACTGTTGCGAAGAGGACTGGGAGACGCTTCCAACGGTACCTCTTGTGCTCCCAGGGGCTCCAGGATGAAGACGTGGCCAGAATTGCAAGTTGCTGGAGTTCCGTAAGTCTTCAGTTGAGAACTGGTTCGCCGATGCAGATCCGGATGAGCATGAAATGGGGTGGGCGGGTGAATGGTGATGGGAGATGGTCGTATGGTGGAAGGGGATGTGGGGAAGGTAGGGGAGGGGTGCTAGGGTGGAGCTGGTGGTGTAGGGGGAGGGGAGGGGCGATGGGACCTTGCTGGTCACATCACAATGTGGAGGGGGGAGATGGAAGGGTGCTTGGGAAAGGGTAGTGGGTGGTTGGGGGTTAGAGGGTGGCTTGGAGATTGGAGGGTTCTCCCTTGGGACTAGGGGTGGAGTAAAGAGGTGTTGTGGGAAGTTGTGGTTACTATTGAATGATGGGAGGAGAGAGAGAAAGTAGGTGGGAGGGGGAGGAGAGAGAAAGGGGATGAGGGAGGGGAGTTTCTCACTCCTCTCTAATGGCTTCTTACCAAATGAACTCAATTTTCTAGACTCACAATAATAGATCATTCATTCATTCATTCATTAACTAAAATAGAGAGAGTGGGGTCCTATTTATAGGGATCCCTCAATTTAACATAAGTCCTTGACTTTTTGACTAATAACAAGAGACCAAGGGGAAGGGGGTGCCCATGGGCCTAGCCCATTGAATTGGGGCTATTAGCCTACTTAATTAACCCTATGACTCAACACTTAGGTAAATGACCCGTATACCTAGGTACTGGACTCAAATAAAAGAAAAATTACAATGATGTGACTCAAATAAAATATGAAAATTACATGCCAAGACTCAAAAAATGTGACGGACACAATGGAGTACTGCCAGTGAGCAATCGGAGTTGTGAAAAAATGTGAAGGGTGAGAGATGCCCCCATCATAGGTACAGCTCCCGGTATCAAATCAACGGAGAAGACCACTTCTCTCTCTAGTGGAATACCAGGCAACTCGTCCGTGAATACATCAGAATAATCTCGAACAATAGGAATATCCGCCAGATTGGGTTGCTTATGCTCGGCCATAGTAATAGAAACTAAGAAAGTCGCACAACCCTTCTTCAATAATTTATCAGCTTTAATAGCCGAAATAAGGGATAGGTGCCTAAAATACCTGACCCCAAAAAATAAGAGGTTGGGGTACCCACTAAAGGTTACCGTACCAAATTTATAGTTAACACAAGCACCATATGTAGATAACCAGTCAGCTCCCAAAATAATATCATATCCTTTCATCTCCATGCATACTAAGTCAGCCGATAGGTTGCAACCATTGACTAGAACTTCACTAGTAGGGTAGAAATATTTAATCTTTGATCCCACTCCAATAGGAGTAGTAATAGTAAGTTTGGATTCTAACGAAATAGGCCTCAGGTAAAATATCAGCAAAGCTCTTAGATATGAATGAATGCGTAGCTCCGGTGTCAAATAAAACAGAGGTGAGCTTTGAGCAAACAAAAAGTGTACCTTCCATGATGCCTCCTTCTTCGATAAATTCCGCATCCCTAAGAGCTTGAAGTCTACCTTACTTTTTGATAGCAACTGGAAGTTTTTCCGATGGGGCTTGCTCGTTGAGGATTAGACAATTTGGGATTCTATGATCCCGACTCCCACAGCAAAGACAGGCACCAAGTCTTCTCCAGCACTCTTCTGCCTTATGTCCGGGCTTTTCACAATGCTTGCATAGTTCCCTTGATGGGGTAACAATAGGGACAATTTGTCTATCATTCCATCTTGGCTTCTTGTCCTTTTGGAAGTTACGTCCATCTTTATGAAAGTTACGCCCATCTAGATTGGGCATCTTCTTCCCGAAAGAGGGCTTGAAGTTACCGGAGCTAGTGACTTGCTCCTTCTTGGCTTCTCTTCCCCAGATGCGATCAGACATCTCCATTGCATCTTCCAGGAGTTGGGCTCTTCTCACCATATCAACATATACTTGAATATCCATCGGGGTGAGGTGAGTAATATACTGGGGCTTTAAGCCATTTAAAAATCTTCTCGCCTTCATCTTTTCGGTACCCACTAGGTGTAGTGCGTACTGAGATAATCTTGTGAACTGAGCTTCATATTCCGCCACAATCAAACTCCTTTCCTTCAAGGAAGCAAATCTGGCAGCGTTCCTTTCTTGCACCCTATCAGAGAAGTATTTATTATTAAAGTGTTCCACAAACTCTTCCCACAACACCTGATCGTGTGGTAGAGTTTCTTTGATAGACTCCCACCAAATACGGGCATCCTTTTCTAGCAGGAAAGTGGCCAATAGGACCTTTTCCTCATCCGTGCATTACATAACACGAAAGATCCTCTCGATCTCCTTTACCCAGTGTTCCACCTCGTCTGGGTCTGTGGACCCTGCGAACTTGGGAGGGCTCATACTTTTGAAGTTCCTATGTAAATCTCTCGCTCCACTGCTAGCTCCTCCTTGAGCTACTTATTGCAGCGCTTGGGTCAGTCCTTGCACCGTCCGCTACATCTCGCCCCATTGTGCTCTCTCGGCAGCCATTGGCGAGAATTAAGTCTGCAGTAATAGCTACAAAACTTAAGTGTTTGTTTTATGTTCCTGATTTATCCTAATTTAAAGCTTAGCCCATGGCTCTACCCATTCTCACCGGTAAGGTTCAAGATTCTATCAAAGGTTATTGATCAACCCTTAGAACCTATATCAAGGGAAATCTAGAGTTTATGAAACCGAGGCTCTGATACCACAAAGACTGTCACGCGCCGATATGGAATATCAAGGCGCGACAAGTCATAACACTCGTGTCGATCAGAGCATGCATATAAGGGGGATCCAATTTCAAAGGAGATAATGACAAAATGATACTTTTATTTAATCGAAGTAAAGTTTTACAACATCATTACGCCTTAAGAAGCATAATACAACTTCCAAACATAGTTAATTCTTACAAGAGCAACAATTTGAACCTAGGTATCTAAGATAAACTTGGTCCCTCTTTTCACTCTTACCCATCCCTAGCTGTTGGCGTTCATCATCGAAACTACTTGAAATATTAACCGAAAACGCTGGGTGAGCGAAACGCTCAGTAGGATTTATATCTCGATACCAGGCAACTTTAAGTAATTAACATTTTAGATGTGCTATGCCAAGAATGAAACTAAAACATGGAACATGAATAAGAGAGAGAGTAAAGGAATGCAAGTAATTGGAATCACAAGTAGACAAGATATCAAGAGAAAAATTCAAGTAGAGAACGATCATTGAGCAAGTAATATCATGGAATTGGCCATTTCACGCAAGCATGTACAAGTCAAGTATTTCATGTAATTCAAGTACTTTCAAGTATTCAAGCAAGTAAAGTATTTCACGAATTGTGGAATGTCATAAACGAATCTTACACGCATGTTTCGGTGTAATGTCACACCAGGTCAATAATAGCTCCCATGGGCACAAGTACTTTCGGGTGCTCTACCCAGGACCAGACTGGGCCCCATTAACACCAGACATTGTGGTTATGGATCATAGATCCCAAGTATATTTAGACATCCACATAGTATGTATGGCCAATGAATTTTAAGGTAAAGCACAAGAAATAAAATACAAATCTAGTAAAAATTTTCATTAAAGAAACGAGTAGTACAAGAGCATAGTTATTTGTAAGAGAAGTTCAAGAATGATTTAAGGCATAATATTTAATGACATTCAACCGATAAGAAGGCATCGTGTTCAACGACATTAAGTTAATAAAGGAATTGGTTTGACGGACACAGCACGATTGGTTCACACGGAAAACCTTGTTATACGGCTTAGATCAAGTTTTTTTTCACAGTCGGGTGCTTAGCTAGAAAACTAAAGAATCACAGTCAGGTAAGAGGTGAGATAGTGGGAGGCTCCCCTCTTATTCATGAGGACCTAATTAAGTAACCACTTATCCACTTAAAGCGTTTGCCCGTGGATCTCTTTCCTTAGATGCCATTCTTCCTTAGAAATCTTGCTGATTACGCGACTTGAAAAACTCTTGCGAAAATTCTATCCCATTTTTCGCAGTCGGAGCATAACTAGAAAATTGAAGAATCACAGTCAGGTAAGAGGTGGGACAGTGGGAGGCTCCCCTCATATTCACGAGGACCTAATTAAATAATCACTTATCCACTTAAAGTGTTTTCCCGTGGACCTCTTTCCTTAGACACTGTTCTTCCTTGAAAATCTAGCGAGCTACGCGACTTGTCAAAAACACGGTAACACGATAGTACAGAAATCGTTAAAACTCGTATCGATCATGATTATGTATCCAAGCCCATGTAACTTTAACAGATAATATCTACTCCATTTAACATGCCAGAAAGATAATATGGTCATAGAGATCAAAGATATCATGAAGGTAACAAGAACTAGGACGTAAATATAAGCTCATGGAATATAATTATTATCTTTCATATCCTGAACTTAATCTTGTGTGAATTTAAATGATATGTAACTTAACATGACACATCTAACATGCTAGACAATATACTGGTTCAATTAGAACTTGAAAACATCACGATCGGGGTGAAGATCACGCGCATCCGGAACACGGTCTTAGAAAGACACTGTGATCCGAGACGGATCTTCCGGTGGGCTTAATACTAAATAAAAATTGGGGGAAATGGTATAGAATCAAAGTAGACATGAATCTACATATAATTCATGCATCAATTTGAGTTTAACCTGAGAGAATACCTACCTAGTGGAAGATCAAAGAGGAAGAAGAACAAGAATGAAGAACACTTCGAACACTCCTCCAAACATTATGATTTTCTCCTCTCCACAACTAGCACTTCCCCAATGCATTTATGCTTTGAGTAGGGAAGATCCCAGCCGTATTTAAAGGCCAAGTCTCATAATTTTTTTTATTAATAATTTAATTTAATTTTTTACCTATTTTCTTATTTCACCCACCTATATTACTATTACACCAACTTATTTTGGCAATAAATTCCAACATGTGGATGTTGAAATAAATCTCCCTTTATGACATAATCAATTACCTTATTTATTCAATGATGTTTTATTGTTAATTTAATTCTAAGTCAATTTTTCATCTAATTTTCTTATTTCACCAACCCATGTTACCATTACACCAACTTATGTTGACATTAATTTCCAACATGTAAATGTTGAAATAAATCCTCCTTTATGACATAATCCATGACCTCATTTATTCAATTAGGTAAGAAATTATATCATCCACTAATTAGGATTTAATTAGAGCTAATAATTCTCTCTTAAATCGGATGCTACAGTACTGCTATAGTACTGACGTCCTCGCCTTCTCAGAATCATGCCACGAATCTCGCTGTTCGTGTTAACACGTGGGATGGGATTCGCGTTTACATATTCTACACTTTAAAGACATAAAGAAAAATATTTATCATTTATTTTTTTTCATCTTTCATTATTTTTTTCACATATAAACGCATATGTAAAATTTCAAGTTGCTACACCATAAGAGTTCGAATTGGGCTCGAATTTGGTTGGATTAAGGCCGTTCTAACAAAACTCCGAGTTTAAGGCAAAACCTACAATTCGGGCTGGACCAAATTTTCTATTGGGCTCGCTTTAGAAGACAATGTTACTGGAAATTCGATCCTCTACATAAATATAATTTTTTCATATTTTTATAAATTAGTTAAAATTTGACCCTAGAGAGAAATTTTATTTATTTATTAATTAAATTCGGGTTGCTACACCCTCCCCTACTGAAGAAATCTGGTCCTCCAAATTCACCGAACTTATCAAGCAAAGCAATACTACGGATACTGACCTTAGACTGGTAACTGTTATAGTAGGCAAATTCAATCAGGGCCAAGTGTTCATGCCAACTACCTCCGAAGTCAATCATGCATGCCCTTAACATGTCTTCAATAATCTGGTTGGTTCGTTCTGTCTGTCTGTCAGTTTGAGGATGAAATGCGGTACTGAAATTCAGGCGAGTTCCCAAAGATGCCTACAATCCTTTCTAGAAATGAGATGTAAATATGGGGTCTCTGTCAGATACAATCGATATAGGAACTCCATGCAGTATCACTACTTCCTTCATGTACAAGGTACCTTACACATCAACCATCCACTTTGACTTGATGGATAAGAAGTGTGCGGACTTAGTCAATCGATTGATAATTACCCAGATCACATCGAAGCTGCCATGAGTTCTAGGTAATCCCATAATAAAATCCATGTTGACGCTCTCCCACTTCTACTATGGTATCTCGAGAGGCTTTACCTTCCCGGCAAGTCTAAAATGTTCGACCTTGACTTGCTGACACACTAAGCACCTGCTAATGAATTCAGCCACTTCCTTCTTCATATTCGGCCACCAAAAGGTCATTTTCAAATCCCGCTACATCTTTGTAGCTCCCGGGTGAATAGTATACTTGGACCTATGGGCTTATTCAAGAATCTTATTCTTCACCTCGACTGAATCAGGGACACAAGTTCTTCCCCAGAACAACAATCTGCCATCATCGGCCAATAGGAAATCTACTCAGCTACCCAATCTTTCCTTAATCTCCACAAGTGATGGATCATTATCTTGTAGATCCTTAATCTCGGCCATCAAATCCGAATGAAGCTTGACATGAGTGATCAAAACCCGATCTTCCTTCTCCCCGACATTAAGATCTAAACTAGCCAACTGTTCTAACATCTTCCATTCTTGTAACATTAGACTTGATAACTTGGCCTTTGGCTTCTGGCTCAAAGCATCTACTACTACATTGCCCTTCTCGGGATGGTATTCAATGGAGAAATCGAAATCTTTTAGATACTCGAGCCACCTTCTCTGTCTCATATTAAGTTCCTTCTGGAAAAACAAATACTTCAAGCTCTTGTGATCAGAATATACTACAAAGGTTTCTCCATATAGGTAGTGCCTTGAAATCTTCAAGGCAAACACAACCGCCGCAAGCTCTAGGTCATGAACAAGGTAATTTTCTTCATGCTTCCTCAACTGCCTAGAAGAATAAACTATCACCCGTCCTTGCTGCATCAGCACATAGCTTAAGTCAATCCCCGATGCATCTGTATACACGTCAAAACCTCCTTCTCCAGAATGTAATGCCAGCACAGGGGCAGTGGTCAAACACTCTTTCAGGGTCTGGAAACTCTTTTCACATTCTTCTAACCACTCGAATCGGTTCTCCTTATGAGTCAACCTAGTCAAAGGCACCACAATCTTGGAGAAATCTCAAATGCATCTCCGATAATAACCAGCTAGGCCTAGAAAACTCCAAACTTTAGTCACATTCACAAGCCTTTCCCAATTTCTTATTGCCTCTACTTTAGAGGGATCTACTACAATACTATCTTTGGAAATGATGTGACCCAGAAAAGATACCTCTTGCAGCCAGAACTCACACATGCTGAACTTGGCAAACAATTGATGATCCCTTAATAATTGTAAGGCCATCTTCAAGTGCTCCTCATGCTCCTCTTTGCTTTTAGAATATATAAGAATATCGTCAATGTCACGTCCCGAGATTATGCAGCAGAAACAATCGGGAATGTGAACAGCCGGCTAGTACGTCTCGAGCAAGCAATATAATCAGAGCGCAAGAACAATCACACAAAGTAATTGCACAATTATTTAATCAAACCTTCATCTTTATTTCATATCAAATACTCAAAATCCAAGTACATGAGTACTCAACTTTATCTAGACTCAATAAAAAAAATTACATATATGGACTCAATCTAGACATATTTGACATTCTAAGTCTTCTCTCGAATCCGTAGACTTTTTCAATTGCTCTCGGACCCGCTACTTGAGTAATCCGAATCCGATTCACTCGCACTTCTTGAAACATTGAGAAAGTAGGTAATGAGCACACTTGCCCAGTAGGTATCTTCGTATCAACATGATTGGCAATATTAAAGTAATTAATATGTTAGCTCTAAAGTATAAGATAAATCATGCAAATACGATGAAACATGCGAATAAAGCCATAGTAACAAGATATATTGAGAATATGATTGAGCAAGTATGATCAAGCAAGAATATAATTATGGCCTTTCATGAACAAGAATGTACTTTTCATAACCTTAAAGGCTATGCACTAGAAAGCCATGTAACAAGCAAGAATGTGTTCTTCACTTAGTAACAAGTACTTCGTGAATTCATGTGGATATTTATCCATCTTCCTCATCGCTCCACGTGCAGACCATTACTTGTGGTTTCTTCTTCTGCACCTTCGAGCTCTTCTTCTGAAAGTTGGGACCCTTCTTCTGAAGATCAGGGCAGTCCCCTTTCATATGTCTAGGTTTCCTGCAATGAAAACATGTGATTTTCTTGGTGCTCCTATTCTTATCATTGCTAGAATCAAAATTCTTACCAGAAGGGTATGACCTCTTCCTTCTTAAGGTCTTTCCCTTAGTCCTTACGAATTTTCTGAATTGTTGAGTGAGCATAGCTTGCTCCTCCTGGTCGAGATTTGACAATCCGTCAGACTCGCAACTACTACTCCCGCTGCTGCTACTTCTCTTGCTGCGGGACACCTTGAGGGCAATATTCTTGCCCTTCCTGTCGCTTCCTTCACCATTCCTTTTGAAGTTCATCTCATACGTCATTAGGGATCCAATAAGTTCGGTGACTGTCATTGTCGACAGATCCCTAGACTCTTCTATCACAATGGCCTTAGCGTGTCATGTAGGGGTTAGAGATCTAAGTATCTTCCTGACTATATCTCCCTCAGCTATCTCTTTCCCAAACCCCTTAAGACTATTCGTAATCAGTGACAGTCTGACATACACCTCAGTTATGGTCTCCTCTGATTTCATCTTAAACATCTCATATTCAGAGGTGAGGAGATTTACCTTCGTTGCTTTCACTTGAGGTGTACCTTCGTAGATTAGACCCAACTCGTCCCACATTTTCTTGGCCGTCTTGCATGCTGAGATGCGGGCATATTCGTCTAGGTGTACAACACATTGGATGATGTTCAGGGCCGTCTAGTTGAGTGACGAAAGCTTGACTTGATCATCTGTCCATGCGTCCTCGTTCAGTGGCAGATCGTATGGCCCTATGGTGATCACCCTCCACAGCTTGTGGCTCTGCGCCCTGATGAATACCTCCATCCTATTTTTCCAGAAAAGATAATTGTTACCATCAAAGAACGGAGGACGGCTGATAGATTGTCCCTCAGCCATGAAGCTTCGAGGACCATTAGGATTACCATGACCGTTGGCCCACATGATGAAAACCTGGCTCTAATACCAATTGATACGCACAGTGGAAAGTGAGATAGAAGGGGGGGGATGAATAGCTCACTCCCAAAATTTGATAAACTCAAACACGATTTATCAACCCCTCAAATAGCAGTGAAGAAGACTTCAAAATCAAGCAACGGTGATGACTAAAGTAAGAAATGAGAACGAGAAAACAACCCACAATGACGTAATGTGTCAAGTAGATGGAGAGCAACACAACGTGAGCAAGTAAGACCACAGAGAGACAGGGAATTTTTTAGGTGGTTCGATTGCTATCCGCAATCTACATCCTCCCCTTACTCAGGCGATTAAGGTTTCCTTGCAATATTCAATCGCAACACAGCAGACTCAGTCTGCGACAACCGCTGCCAAACAGCTTGCCCTGAGGAACACCCTCCTCAGTCTTCTGATCAACCAGAAGAAAACACAGGAGAAAAAATCTCCCTTCCTTTGCACGCAGCAAAGGGAACCCTGTGCAGTTACTCCCAAGCAACTCACACAACCATGGGATCGAACCTCTCTTCCTCCAAGACAATGGAGGGAACTGGAGAATCTCTCCCTTCCTCCAAATAGTGAAGGGTAACAAAATGGAATGACGATAAAGGAAACTCGAAAACAAAAAAATAATCGATGAACCACAATTTTCTCTGAAAACAAAAGCAATATAGCTTCCTTAGAAGTAGAACTTCACATTCACAATCACTTCTCTCTCTCTCTCAAAAAATTTTTCTATCAGCTCTGGATGGAGTGGGCTTTTTCTGATCTTCTCTCTTTTTCCACTTCTCTTAGGCTGCTCTTCTTTTCTCACTGTTCCATCCCTTTCTCTCTCGAACCCTTTTTCCTCAGCACATATATATATATGTCTGATCCAGAACCTTGGGCATGTGGATACCACGTTTCCCGCCTGAAAGGTTGGGGTATGTGTGGGAATGTTCTGGACTTCTATCAACCTCGGATCACGTGCCATCTTCCTGGTGAATGCACAGACAAATTGTCAGAAAAGAGATAGTCATTTTATCACACACTTAACACAATTCGTATCAGTGTAATGAGTAAGAAGCCAGAAACTGCACTGAGTAGAAGTTCCCAAATCAATAGTTGCACTGACTTGCAACAAGGTGAACAAGAGGTTGCACCGAGTTGAATTGAGCCAAAGTGAGAGATGCACTTACTTGAGAAGATGCATGATGTCATTAGCACAGACCATAGACTTTGATCGTGCAACAGATATGCACGGACAAGAACCAACAAAATGCAAAGATGTACTGACTTGATTTTGCCAGAGAAAAAAATTTGCACAGAGTAAAAGGAATAAGCATTGACTAAGACGGGCAGGAAAGGCACCGATGTGAAATGAAGCAAACGTTGCACCAATCTACAGGACTTGCACCGAGTCGAGTTCCAATGCCTTTGACTAACCAAGAGTTGCACCGACTAGGTGCACATCAAACCTTGCACTGAGAATGATAATGCAATAGGAGATGCACTGACTTCATGTTATTCAGAAGGTAAAGGTATGCACCGAGTCGGGATATGCAATCCAAGCATGAGCTGCACCGAGATGGCAAATAGAGATACAAGACAAAACTTGCACCGAGATGCATTTGCACTGAGATGACAAAGATAGATACAAGTCAAAGCTTGCACTGAGATGGATTTGCACTGAGATGAAGGAACGACCAGCCTGACCAAAACATTCTGGTCAAGAATTGCACCAACCCAAGAGTTGCACCGACCTTACGAGGTGAGATGCAGAGACATGATATGCACGGACCTTAGTGGACACGACCTAGAGTAATGCATAGAGACAACATATGAACATGATCAAGGACTTGCACCGAGGCAAGCACTTTATGTAAGAGATGCAGAACTTGCACTGACTTAATATGCATTAAGCAAAAGGACAAAAATCATGTAATGCACGGACCTAAATCATGCTATAAGCATAGACCTCCTTCATGCTTAGAGTTAAAGAAATGCACCATATAAAAACAAACTCATTTGAAATTGAAATAAATTGATTTATAGTGTGAGACATCATCAAAATCGTAGGGATGCAATAATCTCCCCCTTTTTGATGATGGCAACACTATGAATCAAGCAATGTTAGGGCATTAAGAAGGAGATAAAAAACAATCAATAGCAAACCAAAAAGAGCATCCTGTTAAACCAGGAGACTTCTTCCTGAAACACCATCTTCTGACTCTCTTCTCTCTCCAAATCCGCTTCCCCACAACTCACTCTCAGATGCCTTAGATGCCTAGAACCTGAACATCTCAGATGACCTCACAGCAGTTGCATGACCTCTCTAAGATGTTGCATGACCTCTCTCCCCCTTTGACATCATCAAAAGGAATTGAAAGATATATGAAATTGCTGGAGACATGTGGAAGAAGTACAGTGGCTTCTTAGTGTAGAAAGGCTCATGTGCATATCTTAAGAGAATAAGTGAGGTGCTAAACTCAAGAGTAGATTCTTGAACTCTGGTAAACAATAGAGAAGTAGAATGAGAGGGAAGTGTATCCACATACAGGGTATATGATGTAGAGCAGGGATGAACAAGTATGGCAAGACATTGCTGAACAAACAACAATACTCAGTAGATGACAAGAGACAAAGGCAGAGAAGGTGTTCTCATGGTATTGAGGACAAGCATTCCAGTAAGTTGCACAAAGACAAGGGATATTATAGAGTTTTTCAATAAGACCAATGCGTAAGTTGGTAAATCACACTTTTGACATTAGGGAGACACCTTGATCAGAGGCCTGAATCCCCAGTTACTCAATGTGAGTACCTCATTACCTCTCCTTTTTAGAGAACAGAGTTAGTAACTGTGGCTTTTTACGTGAGGAAACACCTTGATCAGAGGCCCCAGTTACTCACCACCTTGTCACCATTGCTCTGTGATGATTAGAAGCACAAATTTATTTTGCAGAGATTGCTCTTCCTTTTTTTTTTTTAATTTGACACCTCATGACATGGGAATTACTTCACTTCATTGATGAAGCTCCCAGTTTCTCAGTGATCAAAAAGTTTATTTGGTTGATCCCTTATATTGTGGAGATGAAGTGATTGAAGACAATACCAGAAGGACTGTTTCTTTGAAATGAATCTTGAAGTCTAGATTTCGAGTTGTTTTAGACAGATGTCAAGACATATAGGTGTTAGCCTGAATCGGAATCATTTACAATGTAGGAAGATATACTTCGAACACTTAATCCAGATCTTTGATGGACTACTAGAGGAAAGATTCTAGTAGGACTTTAGTAACATAGACTTATAGACTTAAGAGATGAGTGAGATTCTACTGACTGAGATTGAATCGCACTCATTCAATCATGAGAACCAGCAATGACACACGTCTGGTCAATCACTTGAATCAGTCAAAATTTCACTAACTGCCCAGCTCCCCCTCAATCGATGCACTAAAGGAATTTACTCAACATATTCTCAGGACTCCCCCTCACTGATAGGACAGGCTACTCACATAATCTCTTGCCAAGATAAAACAATTCAATAACAGGAGATTAGCAATTAAGATAATTTAAATAAGCCTAATTCTCTCCTTAATGTGGTGAATTTGTCATTGTCCAGAGGCTTGGTGAAGATATCAGCAATTTGATTAGCAGTGCCTACATGAATCAGTTCAAAAGTGTTCTTAGAAACCTCATCTCTTATGAAATGATGTCTTATTTCTATGTGTTTGGTGCGGGAATGCAAGACATGATTCTTGGCTAGATTGATGGCACTGGTATTATCACAGTAAATGGGTGTGCACCCCAGGTCTACTTGATAGTCCTAAAGCTGGTGTTTAATCCAAATTACTTGTGTACCACAACTCCCTACAGCCACGTATTCAGCCTCTACAGTGGAGAGGGCCACAGAATGTTGTTTCTTGGAATCCCAAGATATTAAACACCCACCTAGAAATTCACAGTGACCACTAGTGCTTTTTCTATCTAGTTTACACCCGGCATAATCTGCATCTGTGTATGCAACTAAATCAAGTGTGTGTGATGCAGGAAACCATAAACCAAGGTTGTGTGTAGCTGACAGATATCTGAAAATTCTTTTCACTGCAGCTAAATGCAATTCAGTGGGTCTAGATTGATACCTTGCACACATTCCTACACTGAAGTGTATATCAGGTCTTGAAGCTGTCAAATAAAGTAGAGATTCAATCATGCCTCGATAGAGCTTGGCATCTACTTCTTTACATGTCTCATCTGCATCCAATGAGATATTGGTACCCGTTGGTGTTGTAATGTGCTTCAAGTTGGTCATGCCAAACCTGTTGAGAATGTCCAATGTGTACTTGGTCTGGTTGATGAAGCATCCATCCTCTAACTGTTGTACCTACAAGCCAAGAAAATACTTTAATTCACCTACCAAACTCATTTCAAATTCAGCAGACATCAATTTAGAAAATTCATTACATAGTTCAGAGCTAGTTGACCCAAAGATAATATCATCTACATATACCTGAACGATGATGAGGTCTTTATTTGAGCTCTTGGAAAATAAAGTTTGATCCACCTTACCTCTGCGGTAGCCCTTGCTGATTACAAATTCTGTCAGTCTTTCATACCATGCTCGAGGAGCCTACTTTAGATTGTACATGGCTTTATTCAATCTGAAAACTTGGTTAGGTTTAGTGGAGAATTGAAAACCGGGGGGCTGTTCAACAAAAACTTCTTCTTTGATAACTCCATTTAAAAATGCACTCTTCACATCCATTTGTTGGAGTTTTATATTCTTGGAGCATGCAAATGCTAACAATATTCTTATAGCTTCCATCCTAGCAACAGGTGCATAGGACTCATCAAAGTCAACTCCAAATTCCTGACAATAGCCCTTGGCTACTAGTCTGGCTTTATTTCTAGAGATGATTCCATCTTCATTCATTTTATTCTTAAACACCCACTTAGTTCCTATGACATTAGTATTTTCTGGTCTTGGAACTAGCTCCCAAACATTATTTCTCTCAAACTGACCTAACTCCTCACACATAGCATTAACCCATGATTGATCACTTAAGGCCTCTTCTACTGATTTGGGTTCAATTTGAGAGACCAAGGCAATTAGGTCTTGATTATGAACATTCCTAAAGTGAGACCTAGTTCTAAGAGGATCTTCAAGGTTGCCTAGGATGTTATCTATTGGGTGATCTTTGTGGTATCTAACATTTATTGAAGACTCACCTATTTCAATTGGCCCTACCTGGTTGGGAGAATCTGATGTTTCATTCGGCTGAACCTCCTCTTCTTCTTTGTCTTCTAGGAATTCTCCATCGTGCTTGGAAACCCTGTCAGCATCTTCAATGTTAGTGGCATCTTTTGCTTCACCAAAAATGATATGCGGAGACTCTTCGACTTTCTGATCAGCTATGTTAAAGACCCTATATGCTCTTGACACTTCCGAGTATCCTAAAAATATTCCAGGACAGCTTTTAGCATCAAACTTATCTAAGTCTTTGTTGTCATTATTATGAATAAAGCATTTAGCACCAAAAATCCTGAAATGAGCCAAGTTTGGTCTCTTACCTTTCAATAGCTCATAGGGGGTTTTCTTGTGAATTGGTCTTACCATGGCCCTGTTGATTGTATAAGTTGTTGTATTGGCCGCCTCTGCCCAAAACTTTCTTGGTAGTTGACTCTCAATCAGCATGGTTCGAGCCATCTCCATAATGGTTCGATTTCTTCTCTCCATAATTCTATTCTGCTCTAGTGTCCTGGGAGAAGAAAACTTGTGTGTTAGTCTTTCACTTTCACAAAGGTCAGAAAACATGGAGTTTTTAAATTCACCTCCATGGTCAGATTGAATTGAACAAATCTTATGTTTTCCTTCTTGTTTGACCTTATTGAAAAATTGTTTCAATTTTTGAAAAGCATCATTTTTGTTGGCTAAGAAAAAGATCAATGAAAATCTAGAGTGGTCATCAATGATCACATAACCATACCTACTTCCATTAAGACTCTGAGTTCTAGTAGGACCGAAGAGGTCCATATGGAGAAGTTCCATTGGTCTAGAAGACAATGGCTCAGATCTTAGTTTGAAGGACTTTCTGGTCTGTTTGCCTAGAGCACATGCATCACAGATTTTTGAAATTGAATTAAACCTGATTTTAGGCATGCCTCTAACTAAATCATGCTTGATCAATTTATTCAAGGTAGAGAAACTAACATGGCCTAAACGTCTATGCCAATCAAAAGCATCACTTTCAGAATTAGTAGACAAGCAGAGATTAGATTCAGACTCAACATCTAAGTCTACCATGTAGATAATATTGGTCCTGTTTGCTACAAACTTAACATGATTAAAATTTATTTCAAAGATTTTACATGAGTTGTTGTCAAACACAACCCTGTGACCCTTGTCACATAATTGACTAATGCTAATCAGATTGTGTTGAAGACCTTCCACAAGTAAGACTTTCTCGATTGAGTTAGTGGAGGACTTACCAACTGTGCCAACCCTAATGATTTTACCTCTGTTCTTTCCTCCGAATTTGACCAGACCCCTTACCTTCATTTCTAGCTTACTGAACTTGGATCGGTCTCCTGTCATGTGCCTGGAGCAGCCACTATCAAGGTACCATTTGTTGTTCTCAGCTGCCAGGAAAACCTACACAAACGAAATCAAGCAAAGTGGTTTGGAACCCAAGATAAGTTGGGTCCAAAGACATCGTTCAAATCTTTAAGCAGGTGTTTAGGAATCCAAAATTGTTTCAACTTGTTTTTCTCTTGCATCTTAATTTCAGGTCTATTGAAGTTGTGACTAGAATTATGTCCAGCTGGTCTAGAGAAATAAAATCTATTCCAGTTATTAGGCTTCTCATCCCTGGGGTATCTTCTGTGCGCTTGTTGATTAACAAATTTTTGAGGGTGAGTGTTATTTCTCCAGGAATTACTGTTCGGACCCATTATTTTATAGTAGTTCCAGCTTTTATTCTGATACATTTGCCCAGTCCAGCTACCACTTCTGTTCTGGTGAATGGGCTTAGAGAAATTCTTCACAAAGTTCATTCCTATTTTAGATGGTCGTCCATCATTATTTGTTGAATTTTCCATTGGACGTTGAATGTTTTGATTGCTGTTTGAGCTAGATGGTGTGTCCAACTTTTCTTTTCCCTTCTCTGGGCAGAAGGTAGTGGTCTTGAACTGAAAGGGTCTCTTGTTAGTTGGGTTATAGCCTAAACCCTCCTTGTTGAAATTAACCCTTGTTCCTAGTATAGAATCCAAATTCGTTTTCCCTTGAACAAATTTTTCTAAAACCTTTTGTTTTGTTAGGACCAATGGTATGCTCTGATACCACTTGATACAGCTGGTGCAATGGATTCAGAAAGGGGGGGTGTGAATGAATTCCTCTTTAAAACTTCGCTCAATTGACACTTAAAGCAATCAGAGTAAACGAATAGAAATCAATTGAGATCTTCCAACTAAGAGATTCGTAGAAGCACTTGATCAATCAGTTGGGCTACTGAACTATGGACACCTAGCCAAGTCTGATCCGTATACAGAGTCAAGTACGAACAGCGTGTGCCTTAAAGCATTCGGATAGAATACTCAAATGAAACGCTCCTAGCCATTCATCCATCGACAATCAGATAAGAAATCAAACCACGGAGACAATAGATTTTAAGGTGGTTCGGTCCACTGACCTACGTCCACCCCACACTCCAACTAGAGTGTGGATTCCGCTGGTACACAGCTTAACAGCTGGGCCTCACAGCTTGCCAACATCGGCTGAGCATCACAGCTTGTTTCCGCTAGGTAATACAGCTTAGCCATCCGCTGACTCACAGCTTGACTGCTGGGCGTTACAGCTTCGCCGACCAGGGGAGTCCCCCTCTCCAACCGCTGGGGCTTACAGCTTAACCCGTCTAGAGGAGTCCACCTCTACTACTGCTAACAAACAGCTTGAAGCAAAGATAAAAGAAAAACAAAGACTGAAGTAACAGCGCCGGAAAGCTGTAAAACTCTACAAACGAAAGTTACTCTCGCAGGAGCTAACTGGCCTGGATTTGATCCACGGTCCAGTAGAACCAGATCTTCAATGAAGTCTTCTGTCTTCTTCTCCATGAACTCTCTCCCTCTCTTCTTCTTCTACTGCTGGTCTATGTCTCTCTACCTCTCTTTTCTTTTCTTCTCACTGTCTCCTCACTCTTTCTTTTTTGAACACTTCTCTCTTCTGCTCTTCTTCTGCTCTCTCTCTGATTTTCTCCCCTTTCTTCTTCTTCTCTGCTCTTGATCTCTCTCTTTCTCTTTTCCTTCTACTGCTTTCGAGAGAGGTGTTCTTCTGATTGCAGGAAGCAGACTATATATATATATATAGTCCATTAGGTCAAGTTGACGAGCTCTTTCCCTAGGAGTGTGGAGGGAACGCTCCGGCCTGGAAGCTTCAGAAGACACTCGCCACTTGTCAGAATCTGGAAGCTTCAGGGTCCACGTGGCAGCATCTTTGAGTGAGGATCGTCATTGGATCACGTGCCCTTCTTGAAGAACACGAGCTATTGACCTGTTTGGATCACGTGCCCTTCTTGAAGAACAAGAGCTATTGACCTGTTGCATAAGTGTCTTTCCGGTATGTATAAAATATGCACAGACTTCATTCAATCACGAAAGATGTACACGGACATAGGGTATTACATGCACGAGTTCAGTACTGTCACACTAGCATATGCACAGACTTATTTGCAACACAAGACTAACGGATGCACTGACTATGCAGGCTACAGACATTTCATGGACTAAGATGCATGAATCTCTTATGCAATGAATTGGTTACGAGGTGGGCACAGACTTGATTTAGCATGAGATTATGTATGCATGGGCTCAAGTTTAACAAAGCAGATATATGCATAGACTTGAGAATGCGAGGTGGCAAGCGTGCACGGACCTTGGTGAGATGTGCACTGACTATGTACCAACTAGCATGAAAACAAGCACAACAATAGGAATATGCACCGACGTAGTGCTAGCCCATAGCAACCATTGCATTGCACCGATCGTGAAGGCTCATGTGCATCGACTTAAGGTGTGTGTGAGACGCACACATGCACTGACTTAACACTTGCCAAGACTGCGTGCACAGAGAGTGGAATGCACAGACCTTAATGCCTATGAACGGTGACATGCACTGAGGTTATTGAGCAGCCTGACTGACAAAAATGCACTAGCCTTAGATAAAACATAAGTGAACCGACTTAGCTGATGCGTAGACATGTTTAAACCCAATGCAGCAATCAAAACAGTGCACAGAACAATGCACCAACCTAAAGCAGCAACTGAATGCTCATCAGTTAAATCATCATCAAGGCATACAGATCAAGCACTCAATCATAGATTAATCATGCAATCTTATGTGGTGACACTAATGTTGCTATCATCAAAACATCACAGCATCATCAAGGCACAAGGGGCACAACAATCTCCCCCTTTTTGATGATGGCAACACAATGAGTCACACGGACTCGACAAATCACCTATTCTCCCCCTTTGACTTCAGCAAAAAGAAGGTTGTTTGCGTGAAAAATAATGTGATGCATGAACCTATTCTCCCCCTTTGAAATACAGACCTCCCCCTTTGACATAAACATGAATATCTATAATGCCCAGAGCTCCCCCTGAGAGCATGAAAGGAATCGAAATTGCAAGCACAGGATGTATCCTCAGGGATAAACTCTGGTTATCCAATGAATCAATCTGGAATCCACCACCACAAGAATTCTAAAGCAAAATTGGTTGTGGCACACCTTACATTTGTATGGATAGAACAATGTAGGTGAAAGCCCCACAGAACCAGAACCAGTTACAAGAGTCATTCGTCAGGGATACAGAAACAAGATGGAAGATTCCAACAATGTGGAGAGTGAAACTGATGATGTAAATGAAGTAGATGTAGCCAAGGGTAGGAGTAAATAAGAGCAAGCAAGGCACAGGATCTCCAACAGGTAAGTTAGCATGATGATTAAGTTGCCAGAGGTGAACCTGATCAGAGGAAATTGTATGGCAGGTACCACAGTAATAAGTCCTCACAAGGAAAGACTCTCCTATCATAGGGGGTTATGAATTAACCGACATGACCCAATTGATTTAACCATGATGTATATCAAATTTGTCAATTAAAATCAATTCTCATATCTGAAGCAAGTTTTAATAAAACTGAACCAGCTAATCATGCAATATACAAAATCAATCATCTTCCAATTTACTCAAATAATCTTAATGACTCCTTTGAGAGTCACATAGAGCAGTGTTGAAATTAAACACCCTTACTAGAACATGAGTTGATAGTTTTTGCAAGATATTTGCTTTTGATTAGCACATAATATTTCCTGAGTAATTTGTGTTGATCAATACCTTTTTACATGAGGCACAACACATCTCAGGTGAAGTGACCCAGTTACTCAGTGTGATAACAGTCATTGCCTCTCAATTGTGAGAACAGAGTTAGCAATAGGAGTGCCTTTCACATGAGGAGACACCTTGATCAGAGGTCAGAATCCCCAGTTACTCAACTCAAACATGCCATTGCTCTGTCAGGTTTGACAATTTTCCTTTACTGCAGAGGTAACTATGGCACTTCTTGACTTAGGTTTTACTCCATTTCTTTGATGGAGGACCCAGTTTCTTGGTGACCAAAGTCATTGCTCTGACTTCAGTTTTTCCTTCTTAGCCAACATTTTTTAAGTTGATGTTTAAAAATGATACCCACTCTATGTATCTCTACCAGTGGTCTTGAGATTATATTTTCAGATTTCAGATGAGTGAGTCTAGACATTTCATGATATGATTGGTTAAGATTTATTAGAACTTTTCATTTAGATATTTTCATTCATTTGAATACAAATCCAAGAATACATTAAGCTCATACCAATTTGACACAGTGGTCATTCTTAAACCTGTATGATAGGAATTTCTTTTATATTAAAAACATGGTACACAACTTGAAGTTCTCAGATCAGCCCAATCAATGCAACTTAACAACTTATCATTCCTAGAACAAGAATCAGATTAATCAGACCAGCTTGAAAGGATGTGAGTGTTGGATGGGTACAAGCTGGTAGAGCAAATAACGGTAGGAGAGAAGACCATCAAATGTATGTAGAGCAGAATCAATTTCAATAGCTAAGTCTGGAGTACAGACAGATCAGCTAAACAAGTAGAAACATCAGAGAATTCAAGTGAACCACACATTGGCAATGGAATGGATAAGATTGCTAGACAGAAGGAGTTCAAGAGGTGAATAAGTGATGAAGCATGCATGCTCCCCCTGTCTAGATGCAATGGAATATGTTTTTAGGATTTTTCAAATTTTATGACATGCACTAATTTAAATCAAACATGAAGCATACAATGCACGACCTTGGCATGTGAACAACACGAAGTGCACGGACCTATATGCAATGTAGGCATAAGATGCACCGACTATATGCAAGACATGCAACTACCTATACTCAGTGCAATAATTATTCAAGCATCAGAACATTCTTTATTCAGAGAGCATCATGCAAGAGCAGTCAAATTTTCAAGAGATGTCAATTAAGCACAGACAGATTAATATGATATGCAAACATCTAAAGCAAACAATTTCAGATAGCAGAATTTAAGGAAAGTTTTCAGAACTGACCTGTATATCGCAGTCATGGGGTTTTCATTCTTGAGTGCCTTGGATTATTGACCCCTTTATTCATCAGCTTCCAAGGCACACCTGTAAAGATTTGATCACTTTGATCCAGCAGGAACCCAAGTAGTCTTGGGTCCTGTACTAACCCCAACGGGTGTTCTAAACAGTTCCTTAGCAACATTATCTTCAAATTCCATCAAGTGACAGTTGGCTATGGAGTGTCCAAATTTACCACAGTATTTACGATAAGCGGTATATTTTCTAATATTGTGATGCACATTAACAGAAGCATGAGGCCTATGTGCATAAGCATGAAGTGATCTATTGTTTACATGGACATTTTGTTTCTTGTTTTTAACTAACCAACATTTAGCAGATTTGTGACCTGGCTTGCCACAGTTAAACCATGAAGAGTTCACAAGTCGTTTTGCAGGAAATTGGATAGAGTAAAGATTGACAGAATTTTCCTTAACATGCCAACAGTCCTCGACTGTATGGCCACGCTTCCCACATTCGAAGCACTTTATGTGCTTACCTTTAGAACCCTTTTTGCCCCAAGTGGATCCAAACCAGCACTCAATGGCTTTGTGACCAGGTTTATTACAGTTGAAGCAAATGATATGCTGGTTCAAAGTAATTCTGTTTCTTTTAGAGCCATGATGATTTGCAGAATATCTAGCATGCATCCTATCATTGAATTTCATGATGAAACATGCATCCATAAGATGACCATGCCTACCACAATAACGACAAGACACCTGTGACTTTCTCGCGGCATGGTTACTAACACACTGACTAGATGCATGCGAATGAGTAAATGAGGCATGAGCAGTGTGCATCGACCCATCAAATTCAACTAAGCTAGCAGATTTTAGGGCATGAACAGGAACAGTCTCTGCCTTCTTTGTTTGACCCTTCTTTTTCAATTTCGTATTATTCTTAACAATTTTTGTTTGTTTTTCATTTTTCTGGGCCTTGAACTGAAATACAGATGATGAAGGTGATTTCTGATTTTTATTATGTTTTGGGGATTGATTTGTGGTACCAGCTACATCAGAGTTTTGCACGAAAGTGGTGTATAGCTGGTTTCTAATAGTTTCCTTAACATCAGAGCTACAACTTATCCCCTTTCTTGAATTATCATCCTCACCTTTCATGACAGCTTTCACTTTTCCTTTATTTTTAGCAGACTCGGATGCTGAGTTTTCCAGATCATGAATTTTAGTTTCCAAAGAGGCGATGTGAAGTTCATAACTGGCTATCTCCTGTTCACTACAATTAACGCATTCACTTAGGACTTTGTTTGTAATTTTATACTTCTCAATTTCTTGTTCCAGACTGCTCAATATGTTAGTCTCTTCATTGTAAGCAGTTTTTCCTTTCTCTAATGTGAGAAGTTGTTCGGACATACCAGAGTTTAATTGTTTTAACTTCTCAATTTCAGCTTTCAATTCATGGTTTTCCTCCTCGAGTTTTCTAGCTTCAATTTCCTTACTAGCACACCTTTCTCTCTCTATAGCCAGAAGCCTCTATGAAATAACAGTATTTAGGACCTTGAGTTTTTTGTTTTGTTCATTCAGTTCATTGTTCTCACTGGTTAGCTTCTCAATTTCTTTACTACTGGATATAGATTCCAGTCTTTCAATTAGTTCATCTTCTCTTTCTTCAACTTTAATTTTCTCAATCAACAATTCTTTGTTTTCTTCTTTTAGAGATTCAATCAATTTTATCTGCCCCTCATTTTCATCATACAGATCTTCATTGCGTTCTTTTAGAGCCAAGCACTTGTTGCAGATCGATTTTAGAGAGGAACCCTGCACACCTTCCTTGTTAACTTTTTCTATTTCAGCTTTTAGATTTTTATTATTCCTTTGAATTTCTCCATTCTCACCTTTCAATTTCTCCAGATCAGAATTAATCCTTTCCAACTCTTCCAGGTTTATCAGATGTTCATCAGTTTTCAACTTTAACCGATTTTCTAATTCAGAAATTTTATTGGCATATTCTTGGTTTTCATTTTTTAGCAAGCACATTTGCTTCATATTCACGTGAGTCTCAGATAGAGATTTATCATATAATTCATTGATATTCAAGCACTTTTCACAAGATGAATTAGAATCATTTTTGTCAATTTTCTTTTTCATCTTCTTATATTGTTTTCTTAGATGATCATGAGACTCTAGCAATTTATTATATACAGCAATCCAATCATCCAGGGCATAGTCTTCAAAGATGTTTACTTGATCATAGTCCTGTTCTTCATCTTGATTGCTGCTATGTTCACTTCCTTGAGCCATCATGCATCGATTATCATTTTTGCAGCTGCCACCCTTCAGTTTGTTCAAGATTTCTTTAGCAGACCTGCAAGATGAGACATATGAGATTAATGCTTTGTCAATTGATGCTTTTACCATGTTCAATGCTCTAGAATTGACGAAGTCTTTCAATGTGTCCTCCTTGGTCCATTTAGATTTATCTTTTGATAATTTGTGGGAACCGTGAGTCGTTACATTCTACAAGTCAGGATCGGTTGTTCTTACATACCGATGCAACTTTTTCAGCCATAGCTCAAAACCATCACCTCTGAAGATCGGTGGATGAGCCATCGAGAGATGAATTAATCAATAGAAAGAAATGAGAAGTGCACCGGAATTAACCGAGGTACAGCAAGACACCGACTCAGAAAGACTGAAGCACCAAAAGCGGCAAAACCAGATCCTCTCTGAAATGCACCATGGAAGTAGCAGGATCCTCTGTAGATCGTTAGATCTAATACACAGAGACCCGCTCTGATACCACTTGTTAGGACCAATGGTATCCTTTGATACCACTTAATACAGCTGGTGCGATGGATTCAGAAAGGGGGGGGGGGTGAATGAATTCCTCTTTAAAACTTCCCTCAATTGACACTTAAAGCAATCAGAGTTAACGAATAGAGACAATAGATTTTAAGGTGATTCGGTCCACTGACCTACGTCCACCCCACACTCCAACTAGAGTGTGGATTCCGCTGATACACAGCTTAACAGCTAGGCCTCACAGCTTGCCAACATAAGCTGAGCATCACAGCTTGCTTCCGCTGGGCAATACAGCTTAGCCATCCGCTGACTCACAGCTTGACTGCTGGGCGTTACAGCTTCGCCGACCAGAGGAGTCCCCCTCTGCAACCGCTGGGGCTTACAGCTTAACCCGTCCAGAGGAGTCCACCTCTGCTACTGCTGACAAACAGCTTGAAGCAAAGATAAAAGAAAAACAACGACTGAAGTAACAGCGCCGGAAATCTATAAAACTCTACAAACCAAAGTTACTCTCGCAGGAGCTAACTGGCCTGGATTTGATCCACGGTCTAGTAGAACCAGATCTTCAATGAAGTCTTCTATCTTCTTCTCCACGAACTCTCTCTCTCTCCCTTCTTCTTCTACTACTGGTCTATGTCTCTCTGCCTCTCTTTTCTTTTCTTCTCACTGTCTCCTCACTATTTCTTTTTCGAACACTTCTCTCTTCTGCTCTTCTTCTGCTCTCTCTCTGATTTTCTCCCCTTTCTTCATCTTCTCTGCTCTTGATCTCTCTCTTTCTCTTTTTCTTCTACTGCTTTCGAGAGAGATGTTCTTCTGATTGCAGGAAGCAAACTATATATATATATACTCCATCAGGTCAAGTTGACGAGCTCTTTCCCTAGGAGTGTGGAGGGAACGCTCCGGCCTGGAAGCTTCAGGAGACACTCGCCACTTATCAAAATCTAGAAGCTTCAGGGTCCACGTGGCAGCATCTTTGAGTGAGGATCATCATTGGATCACGTGCCCTTTTTGAAGAACACGAGCTATTGACCTGTTTGGATCACGTGCCCTTCTTGAAGATAAAGAGCTATTGACCTGTTGCATAAGTATCTTTCAGTTATGTATAAAATATGCACATACTTCATTCAATCATGAAAGATGTACACGGACATAGGGTATTACATGCACGAGTTTAGTACTGTCACACTAGCATATGCACAGACTTATTTGCAACACAAGACTAATGGATGCACTGACTATGCAGGCTACAAACATTTCATGGACTAAGATGCATGAATCTCTTATGCACTGAATTGGTTACGAGGTGGGCACAGACTTGATTTAGCATGAGATTATGTATGCATGGGCTCAAGTTTAACAAAGTAGATATATGCACAGACTTGAGAATGCGAGGTGGCAAGCGTGCACGGACCTTGGTGAGATGTGCACCGACTATGTACCAACTAGCATGAAAACGAGCACAACAATAGGAATATGCACCGACGTAGTGCTAGCCCATAGCAACCATTGCATTGCACCGACCGTGAAGGCTCATGTGCATCGACTTAAGGTGTGTGTGAGACGCACACATGCACCGACTTACGCACACATGCACTGACTTAACACTCGCCAAGACTGCGTGCACAAAGAGTGGAATGCACAGACCTTAATGCCTATGAACGGTGACATGCACCGAGGTTGTTGAGCAGTCTGACTGACAAAAATGCACTAGCCTTAGATAAAACATAAGTGCACCAACTTAACTGATGCGTAGACATGTTTAAACCCAATGCAGCAAGCAAAACAGTGCACAGAACAATGCACCAACCTAAAGCAGCAACTGAATGCTCATCAGTTAAATCATCATCAAGGCATACAGATCAAGCACTCAATCATAAATTAATCATGCAATCTTATGTGGTGACACTAATGTTGCTATCATCAAAACATCACAGCATCATCAAGGCACAAGGGGCACAACATGTTTGTCTTCCAGCTCTCTTTGCATAGACTCACAATTTTTTAAAAGTTCAATGTTCACTTTCTTCACAGCTTCATACTTTTCTGTGATCACACTATTTTCATTCAGACTTTCTTCAAATTTAATCTTGAGTTCATTGAGCTGTTTGTGAACTTTCTGGTTCTTTGATTTGTGCTTTTCATTTTCCTTTTTAAGAGAAGTAATTTCTTCCAATTGTTCTTTTAATTTCTGATTTTCCTCACTGATTTGAGTTTGTTCTTCAATATTAGCATTGAATTTTCTCTTCAGAACCTTATGCTTTTTACTCAGAGAATTGAAATTATCTAACATTTCAGCATAGGCATCTTCCCAATCATCAATAGAAAAATTCTCGAAGATATTTGTTACATCCTCTTCGCTGTTTGCCATCAGGCAAATTCCTTCTTCGTCATCCTCTGAGGAATTGGCTTCAGGGTCTTCTTCCTCATCGCTCCAGGTGCAGACCATTGCTTGTGGTTTCTTCTTCAGCACCTTCGAGCTCTTCTTCTGAAAGTCAGGACCCTTCTTCTGAAGATCAGGGCAGTCCCCTTTCATATGTCCAGGTTTCCTGCAAAGAAAACATGTGATTTTCTTGGTGCTCCTATTCTTATCATTGCTGGAATCAAAATTCTTACCAGAAGGGTATGATCTCTTCCTTCTAAAGGTCTTTCCCTTAGTCCTTAAGAATTTTCTGAATTGTCGAGTGAGCATAGCTTGCTCCTCCTGGTCGAGATCTGACAATCCGTCAGACTCGCAACTACTACTCCCGTTGCTGCTACTTCCCTTGCTGCGAGACACCTTGAGGGCAATATTTTTGCCCTTCCTGTCGCTTCCTTCACCATTCCTTTTGAAGTTCATCTCATACGTCATTAGGGATCCAATAAGTTCGGTGAATGTCATTGTCGACAGATCCCTAGACTTTTCTATCACAATGGCCTTAGTGTGCCATGTAGGGGTTAGATATCTAAGTATCTTCCTAACTATATCTCCTTCAGCTATCTCTTTCCCAAACCCCTTAAGACTATTCGTAATCAGTGACAGTCTGGCATACATCTCAGTTATGGTCTCCTCTGATTTCATCTTAAACATCTCATATTCAGAGGTGAGGAGATTTAACTTCGTTGCTTTCACTTGAGGTGTACCTTCATAGATTAGACCTAACTCGTCCCACATTTTCTTGGCCGTATTGCATGCTGAGATGCGGGCGTATTCGTCTGGGTGTACAGCACATTGGATGATGTTCAGGGCCGTCCAGTTGAGTGACGAAAGCTTGACTTTATCATCTGTCCATGCATCCTCGTTCGGTGGCAGATCGTATGGCCCTGTGGTGATCACCCTCCACAGCTTGTGGCTATGCGCCCTGATGAATACCTCCATCCTATTTTTCCAGAAAAGATAATTGTTACCATCAAAGAACGGAGGGAGGCTGATAGATTGTCCCTCAACCATGAAGCTTCGAGGACCATTAAGATTACCCTGACCGTTGTCCCACATGACGAAAACCTGGCTCTAATACCAATTGATACGCATAGCGGAAAGTGAGAAAGAAGGGGGGGGATGAATAGCTCACTCCCAAAATTTGATAAACTCAAACACGATTTATCAACCCCTCAAATAGCAGTGAAGAAGACTTCGAAATTAGGCAACAGTGATAACTAAAGTAAGAAATGAGATCGAGAAAGCAACCTACAATGACGTAATGTATCAAGTAGATGGAGAGCAGCACAACGTGAGCAAGCAAGACCACAGAGAGACATGGAATTTTTTAGGTGGTTCGATTGCTATCCGCAATCTACGTCCACCCCTTACTCAGGCGAGTAAGGTTTCCTTGCAATATTCAATCGCAACACAGTAGACTCAGTCTACGACAACTACTGCCAAATAGCTTGCCCTGAGGAACACCCTCCTCAGTCTTCTGATCAACCAGAAGAAAACACTGGAGAACAAATCTCCCTTCCTTTGAACGCAGCAAAGGGAACCCTGTGCAGTTACTCCCAAGCAACTCACACAACCAGAGGATCAAACCTCTCTTCCTCCAAGACAATGGAGGGAACTGGAGAATCTCTCCCTTCCTCCGAACAGCGGAGGGTACCAAAATAGAATGACAATAAAGGAAACTTGAAAATAAAAAAACAATCGATGAACCGCAGTTTTCTCTGAAAACAAAAGCAATATAGCTTCCTTAGAAGCAGAACTTCACATTCACAATCACTTCTCTCTCTCTCAGGAAAATTTTCTATCAGCTCTGGATGGAGTGGGCTTTTTCTGATCTTCTCTCTTTTTCCACTGCTCTTAGTCTGCTCTTCTTTTCTTATTGTTCCATCCCTTTCTCTCTCGAACCCTTTTTCCTCAGCACATATATATATATGTCTGATCCAGAACCTTGGGCGTGTGGATACCACGTTTCGCTCCTGAAAGGTTGGGGTACGTGTAGGAATGTTCTGGACTTCTATCTACCTCGGATCACGTGCCGTCTTCCTGGTGAATGCACAAACAAATTGTCAAAAAAAAAAATAGTCATTTTATCACACACTTAGCACAATTCGTATCAGTGTAATGAGTAAGAAGCCAGAAACTGCACTTAGTAGAAGTTCCCAAATCAACAGTTGCACTGACTTGCAACAAGGTGAACAAGAGGTTGCACCGAGTTGAAGTGAGCCAAAGCGAGAGGCACTTACTTGAGAAGACGCATGACGTCATTAGCACAGACCATAGACTCTGATAGTGCAACAGATATGCATGGACAGGAACCAACAAAATGCAAAGATGTACTGACTTGATTTTGCCAGAGAGAAAAATTTGCACAGAGTCAAAGGAATAAACATTGACTAAGACGGGCAGGAAAGGCACCGATGTGAAATGAAGCAAACGTTGCACCAATCTATAGGACTTGCACCGAGTCAAGTTCCAATGCCTTTGACTAACCAAGAGTTGCACCGACTAGGTGCAGATCAAACCTTGCACTGAGAATGATAATGCAATAGGAGATGCACTGACTTCATGTTTTTCAGAAGGTAAAGGTATGCACCGAGTCGGGATATGCAGTCCAAGCAGGAGCTACACCGAGATGGCAAAGAGAGATATAAGACAAAGCTTGCACCGAGATGCATTTGCACTGAGATGACAAAGAAAGATACAAGTCAAAGCTTGCACCGAGATGGATTTGCACTGAGATAAAGGAACGACCAGCCTCACCAAAGCATTCTGGTCAAGAATTGCACCAACCCAAGAGTTGCACCGACCTTACGAGGTGAGATGCAGAGACATGATATGCATGGACCTTAGTGGACACGACCTAGAGTAATGCATAGAGATAACATATGAACATGATCAAGGACTTGCACCGAGGCAAGCACTTTATGTAAGAGATGCAGAACTTGCACTTACTTAATATGCATTAAGCAAAAGGATGAAAATCATGTAACACACGGACTTAAATCATGCTATAAGCATAGACCTCCTTCATGCTTAGAGTTAAAGAAATGCAACATATAAAAATAAACTCATTTGAAATTGAAACAAATTGATTTATAGTGTGAGACATCATCAAAACCGTAGGGATGCAACAATGGAGACTGTACTTACATTCAAATAGCTCGGGAAATCTTTTGCGCATAGCTTCTTCCGTTTCCCATGTTGCTTCATGAGGCCATGATTTGGTCCATTGGATCTTGACCATAGGGATAGTTTTATTCCACAATTGACGTACTTCTCGTTCAATAATCTTTACTGGCCTTTGCTCATATGTCAAGTCCTTTTTAATTTCCAAGTTGTCGTAAGTAATGACATGGAATGGATCAGGTACATACTTCTTGAGCATTTAGACGTGAAATACATCATGAACTTCGGATAATTGCGGCGGCAAAGCTATTCTATATGCAACTTCACCAACCCTTTCAAGAATCTCGAAGGGGCCAATGAATCTTGGAGTAAGCTTGCCCTTAATACCAAATCTTTCAATACCCCGACTCGGAGAAACCTTAAGAAATACATGGTCTCCTACTTGGAATTCCAGGTCGCGCCTTCGATTATCAGCATACGATTTTTGCCTATCTTGGGCCATATGAAGTCTTTCCCGAATAAGCTTTATCTTCTCAATAGTGTCCCTAATGATGTCGGGACCGAGAAATTATCTTTCTCCTACTTCATTCTATCAAATAGGCGAACGACAACTTCTGCCATATAAAGCTTCAAACGGTGCCATTTGTATACTGGCTTGGTAGCTATTGTTGTATGTAAATTCCACTAAAGGCAAGTGATCGTGCCAGCTTCCTCCAAAGTCGATAGCACAAGTCCTGAGCATATCTTCCACCACATGATTTGTTCTTTCTGTTTGACCATCAGTTTGTGGATGGAATGCCGTGCTAAAGTTGAGTCGGGTCACTAAAGAATGTTGTAGACCCTTCTAGAATTATGATGTGAACCGAGGATCTTGGTCAGATATAATGGTGACTGGGACACCATGTAGTTTGACAATCTCCTTCATGTATAGTGCTGCCAGTACATCCACAGACCATCGACTCTTGATTGGTAGAAAATGTGCAGATTTAGTCAATCGGTCTATGATTACCCATATACTATTATGTCCTCCTTTTGTCCTAGGTAAACTCATGATGAAATCCATCCCTATACTTTCCCATTTCCATTCGGGAATATTTAAGGGTTATAATTTCTTAACGGTTTTAAATGTTCTGTCTTTACCTGCTGACAAATTCCGCTACTTCTCTTTTCATATTGGGGCACCAAAAGTTCCTTTTTAAGTCTTGATACATCTTGGTAGCACCAGGATGAATAGCATACCTTGATTTATGCGCTTCCTCCATGATCAGTTTCTTAGTGTCATCATGATTCAGCACACAAATTCTGTCCTTAAATAATAATCGTCCATCATGTGAGATAGAGAATTCCAGTCTTTGATCAATGTTATCCTTGATTTCCATCAATGTAGGATCATACTCTTGCAATTTGACTATATCCTCAATTAATGTAGGTTGAGATCTTATATTGGTAATTATACATCCATCTTCTTCCCTGTCAATATCAAGAATTAGGTGAGAGAAATCTTTGATAAGACAAGTCATACCTTCTCTGAGGCTTGCTAATGTTGCCATCGGTCTTTTGCTAAGAGCGTCTGCTACAACATTTATTTTCCCTGGATGATATTGAATAGTGAAGTCAAAGTCCTTGAGATACTCCAACCATCTGCGTTGTCGTCGCATGTTCAGCTCCTTCTGGGTAAAGAGATATTTCAGACTTTTATGATCTGAAAATATAGTGAGTTTCTACCCATAAAGGTAATGTCGCCAAAACTTCAATGCGAATATAACCGCAGCTAATTCCAAATCATGCACGGAGTAATTTTCTTCATGACGTTTCAGCTATCTTGATGAGTAACAAATCACCTTTCCATTTTGCATGAGATCGCATCCTAGGCCAATGCCAGATGCATCCGTATAGACTTCAAAACCACCACCCTCAACGGGTAATGTAAAAATAGGGGTTGTAGTAAGGTGATCTTTAAGAGTTTGAAAACACTCTTCGCAGTCCTTCGACCATACAAAAGGATTCTCCTTTCTTGTGAGTCGAGTCAAAGGAACGACGATCTTCGAGAAATCTTTAATAAATCTCATATAGTATCCAGCCAGACCCAGAAAACTTCTTACTTATAATACAGTCATTGGCCGGCTCCATTTCTTAACAGTTTCTATCTTAGAACGATCCACAACAATTCATTCCTTTGAGATAATATGGCCAAGGAAAGAAACCTCCTTAAGCCAGAACTCGCACTTACTAAGCTTTGCATTGAGTTTGTGCTCTCTCGGCGTTTGTAAGGCTATCCTTAAGTGCTCTTCATGTTCTTCCTTAGTCTTGGAATAAATAAGGATATCGTCAATGAAGACGACAATAAACTGGTCAAGATAAGGTCTGAAGATATTATTCATAAGTTGCATAAAAGCTATCAGGGCATTGGTTAACCCGAATGGCATTACCACGAATTCATAGTGGCCATATCTGCTCCGAAAAGTAGTTTTGTAAACGTCTTCATCTTTAATTCTGAGCTGATGGTAACCAGACCTGAGGTCTATTTTGGAAAGATATTCTGCTCCTGAAAGCTGATCAAAGAGTTCATCGATGCGCGGCAACGGATACTTGTTCTTGATAGTAAGCTGATTCAGTCGCCGATAATCGATACACAGCCTAAGAGATCCATCCTTCTTTTTAACAAATAGAACTGGTGCACCCCAAGGGGATGTGCTAGGTCGAATGAAACCCTTGTCTAATAACTCATGAAGCTGTTTCTTTAATTCCTTGAGTTCTGTGGGGGACATCCTATAGGGAGCTATTGAAACATGTGCTGCTCCAGGAATGAGTTCAATAAAGAAGTTTACTTCCCTTTCGGGTGGTAAACTGGGTAAATCCAAGGGAAATACATCGGGAAACTTATTGACAATAGGAATATCCTCTAAGATGATTTCCTTGGACTCGGTGAGGATTACAGAAGCAAGAAAAGCTACACATCCTTGCAAAATTAATTTGCAAGCGTGTAGAGATGAAATTATGGTAGGATGCTTCCTATATTTGGTACCAAGGAAGGAAAACCTTGGAAGACCAGGTTTACGAAAAGAAATGATTCGGTTGCAGCAATTGATGTAGGCATCGTGGTCTACTAGCCAATCCACACCTAGAATAGCATCGTAGCCCTCCATGTCAAGGCATACGAGATTTGCAGGAAGATTATGACCTTCTACCACTACCTCACTATCAGGATAATAGTTTGTAAGTTTAGTTCCAAGACCTAAAGGTGTAGTAATAGCAAGGTCCGAAGGTAAAGGAACTGATGGAATAGGAAAAGTTTTTACGAAAGAAGTAGATATAAAGGAATGAGAAGCACCAGTATCAAATAGTACGAATGCAGGATGGGAATGGATTTGGATAGTACCTTCTATTAGCCCATCATTCGGGGGCGCTTCTTCCTCTTCCAGAATAGCATTTAAACGAGCCAGACACTTACGTCCACTCCCGGAAGATAGTTCCTTCATAAGCGGGCAATTCGGCATGCGGTGCTCCCGGCTGCCACAACGTAAACAAGCGCCAAGGCACTTCCAGCATTCTTCGACTGAGTGGCCAAATTTCTCGTAGAAAGTACAAGCCGTGGCGACTTGCTTATCTTCTTCCTTAACTTTCTTGTTTTTATGGTTACCACCACCACTCCCATTTCGGGATCTTTTCTTGCTATCATGGTATTTGTAGGGTTCCGTGATATTGAACTTCTATCTCTTCTTATGCCGATCTGAACTTTGGCTTGGTTCCTCGCCCTTGCCTTTTAATTTCTCGACCTTCTCTAAGGTCCTCTCGCATAGATGCGCCCGTTGGACCATCTCCGCGTAATTATGTATATTCTGGGTCCCAAGTTGTTGAATATAATTGGGCCTCAACCTGTCCATAAATCGATTAGCCTTCAATAAATCAATGCTAATCAAGTGAGGAGCATAGGGTGCTAGCCTGGAGAACTGAAGTTCATATTATGCCACTGACATCATGTCCTAGCGTAATGAGGCAAATTCCATAGCCTTCCTCTCCTTAATATGCTCGGAAAAATACTTGGCTCGGAAGAGCATAAGAAAACCTTCCTGTATGAGGTGCATCAGCTGGTGGTGCAGGCACAGACTTCCACCATGTACGGGCATCTTTATTTAATTGAAAAGTTACAAAATGAACATTCTCTTGATCCGCACATTGCATCACTTCAAATATGCGGTTCATCTCGTCTATCCAATTTTCAGCTTCGTCGGGATCAGAAGAAACATGGTTTGTAATGCTTGAATAAGACCCGCAACGGTCTCTTGCATACCATTCCAATCTACACGATGAGTCATTATGATGAAAATAGAGTACCTGAGAAGAATAATGAATTTGTTAATTCTAATGAAATGAGTGGGGTTAATCCTTAGAAATAATTTTAATTTCTATCTCATCCCCAATTCTACCCAATTCCTCTCATAGGTTGGGAATTTCCTTTCCTAGTTTCATAGGTATGGGTCCTTAAACCTTGGACTTAACCTATGACATGACTTTTCCCTTGGACTTCTAGTCCTAGTGCTCTGATACCACTTTCACTATCACATCCCGAGATTGTGCAGAGGAAACAATCGGGAATGTGAACAGCCGGCTAGTACGTCTCGAGCAAGTAATATAATCAGAGCGCAAGAACAATCACACAAAGTAATTGCACAATTATTTAATCAAACCTTCATCTTTATTTCATATCAAATACTTAAAATCCAAGTACATGAATACTCAACTTTCTCTAGACTCAATAAAATAAAATTACATATATGGACTCAATCTAGACATATTTGACATTCTAAGTCTTCTCTCGAATCTGTAGACTTTTTCAATCGCTCTCGGACCCGCTACTTGAGTAATCTGAATCCGATTCACTCGCACTTCTTGAAGCATTGAGAAAGTAGGTAATGAGCACACTTGCTCAGTAGGTATCTTCGTATCAACATGATTGATAATATCAAAGTAATTAATATTTTAGCTCTAAAGAATATGATAAATCATGTAAATACGATGAAACATGCGAATAAAGCCATAGTAACAAGATAGATTGAGAATATGATTGAGCAAGTATGATCAAGCAAGAATATAATTATGGCCTTTCATGAACAAGAATGTACTTTTCATAACCTTAAAGGCTATGCACTAGAAAGTCATGTAACAAGCAAGAATGTGTTCTTCACTTAGTAACAAGTACTTCGTGAATTCATGTGGATATCTATCCATGTTCTGTGACTTTTCACTTATTTATAAAGAAAGTACTCCCAGCGCAATGCGACGCCAGTAGCATCATACCCCATGGTTTATATAGTATGTTTCCGACAATTAACCGAGGGGACTAGCATAGAGCCCTTAAACACAATCAGTATTCGAACTGCATCTTCAAGTATAAATCAAGCTACTTCCACGTTTATAACAATAATATGGCCAAGAATGTACAATTTCAACTATAGTTCCATGATAAGGTAACCAAAAAATAAGAATACTTCTATTGAGAATAAGAGATTTCAATAAATATATTTAATAACTAGGTTATGCCATGAAAATAAATCGACAGCATAACGGTACATTCTTTAATCTCTCAAAAGTACTTAGATATCTTTTGAATAATATAACAGCTTCTAGATAATCAATTGGACCATCTAGGAACTTAGGAAAATCAACCCTGGAGTCAAACCATGGGTTAATCAAATTCAGGATGCTAGCGGTCATTACTGGACCATCTCTTGTCCCTGGCGGTCTAGTACAGAACTGTTAATGATAAGACAATTCGATTTTTGAAAACAGAACCTCTGGAGCTTTAGCGGTCTAGCAGAGAACCGTTTAGGATCCGTTAGCGGTCAAATGTAAGCCCGCTAGCAGTCATTAGTGGTCAACCAGAAGGCCGCTAATTCCAGAAATATAAAACATTGGTATAAGTGCCTTCTAATCAATTGGGCTTTAATGGTACAACCAACTTGGCGTCCTAGTGGGAATCTCAGGCTCGCGGAGAATTACAGAGGCCTTGAAAAAAGATTTCCTAGTCAATTGGAAGGAATATCCAAAAGAGAGGTCATCAAGTCCAAGATTGTGTTCCTAATGTGCAAAGTGTAACTAATGGTCACATTCCGGAGTATATGCCATGTACATAAGAAAATGACACTTAGATGAGAAAGAGAACCGTGATAAAACAGTGATCATGAATCATCTATTCCTTTGAACACATATTTATTAAAAGAATATATGATTTTGGGTCATAAGTTAACATAAGTTAAAATAATACCAAATGTGCATCAAAACATGAAATCCATTATGATAAACAATGAAATCAACTAAGTATATAAAACCAGTGCTTAAATCAGGCTTAAAACTTAGTTGACTAGGCTTAATATATATTAACTATGGTTAATTCTGCAATATGGTTCGGATTACCAATATTACAAAATCATAAACATAAAGCGGTCAAAGATAGGACCGTTAATCTCTGGCTAGCGGTCTATCGTACGCCTGCTAGCCTTCCCTGGCGGTCGAGAGAAAGACCGTTTCTTCCTGTGTAAAATCGAGTTCAATGAAAACAATATAAAATGCTAATCTTAGATACATCATGCATGGAAGTCAACATGTATAAACTTCCATAATAATGATAGATCATATATAAGCCAACTATATGCGTAGGTGTGTATAAATAACAAGAAATTCTAATTTTTTCCCTTTCGTTAGGCTAAGTATTATGCATGAAGACTAAACTAGATGCATAGACTCAAATAAAACGTGAAATTCTCGGTCTATAATGCATGAAATCAAGTGCAACAAGAGGGCTTTTATTCCTGACATAAAATTTGAGCCTTTCATGATATAACCTACCTTTAATAATGCTCCTAGACTTCGAATTTCTTATTAGAATCAAGCCCTAGTTTCTGCACTTTCTTGCTCTAAATCAGCAACCTCACGTCCCTCTATCTCTTGATTCCCTTGAGCTATGGACGTGAAATTTTTGAGGGTAGATAGACAATATGAAGGGGAACATAAAGTTCTAAAGACACTTTTGCTAAATACCTTGTTTAGGACTCCAAATTCCTTGATCTTCTTGGGTCGGATGCACTAATTCCTGAGTTTTTAAGGTAGAATCAGCAACTTTAGAAGACTTTAACTTCCTGTAGGCTTGATCCCCTATCATGAAAATTGGAGAGTAGTTAGTTCTAACTAAAATAAACATATTCCTAGAAGAAACTTACCACCAATTCGTCCTCCTTACCTGAGTTCCACGCGTGCCAAAGTAAGGGTCGCACAAGCCAAATCTGAGATCTATTTATAGGTTTTAACTAGGGTTTGAGGATTCGAATAAACTTAGAGTCCCAATTAGACTTTCAATTCGATCTTCAATCCTTTTAGACTTATCTAATTAGCTGATAGGGTCGATCCTAGATGATTTGGATGCTAAAAATCTAACCTTTTCACGTTTTCTTCCTCTCACGGAATCTACAAGTCGTTAGCGGTCCTTTGGCGACCGTTTTATTCCGTTAGCGGTCTCGCGATAGACCATTTTATGCTGTGGGTGCCGAATTTGAAACACTTCAAACTCTTTTGATATTATCCCCAATATTATTGTTCTATTTATATCCCAAGGAGTAATTATCTCCTTAATTCCGTGATTAAGTTCATTCCTAGCTTCTAGAACATGGGCTAAAGTGCAAAAACAATCTTTTTGGGCCTATTGAGTTTATTATATGGGCCTAATCCTCTTGGATTAATGTAGAGCCTAATTAATTAGATTTAATTCACCATAATACATTTAATAGCTCATTAAATGCTTAAATAATTAATATAATTATATTTTAAATCCAAAAAAATTTATAAAATTCTCGGGTGTTACAGTCAATGAATACCACGACCCACTGACCTAGGTAGGGCCGGAACACACTGTTCATCAGCTGCATGAAAGCTGCAGGAGCATTCGTTAGACCAAAAGGCATTACTATAATTTCAAAGTGCTCGTACCTGCTTCGAAACACCGTCTTAAAGATATCCTCGTCCTTGATTCTCAACTGGTGATACCCCGATCTGAGGTCAATCTTTGAGAAGTACTACGCTCCCGATATCTGATCGAATAGCTCATCGATCCTTGGCAACGGGTACTTGTTCTTAACGCTAAGCTGATTCAACTGGCGATAATCAATACATAGTCTCAACAAACCATCCTTCTTCCTCACAAAAAGCATAGAAGCTACCCACGGGGATGTACTCGGACGAATAAATCCTTTTTCTAGTAACTCCAACAATTGCACCTTCAACTCCTTTAACTCGGAGGGGGACATAGGGTACGGAGTCTTGGAAACTGGTGATGCGCCAGGAACTAAATCAATGGAGAAAACCACCTCCTGCTCAGGAGGAAGTCCTGGAAAATGTTCAGGAAATACGTCTGCAAAGTCTCGGACAACAGGAATGTCCCACAATTCCAACTCCTTCTTATCGGTCAAAGAGACCAAGGCCAAGAATGCCTGACACCCCTTCCTCATCAACTTAATAGCCCGAAGTGCCGAAATGAGTGGCACGGGCTTAGAACACCTATAGCCAGAAAAGGAAAGCTCGGGGTGCCCAGAAAAAGACACTGATCCTGATTTGCAATGAACACTAGCTCCATGTCTAGTTAACCAATCCGCTCCTATGATTACATCAAAATCCTTCATCTCCATGCATACTAGATCCGCCGACAAGTTATGCCAATTAACTAGGACCTCACTAGAGGGATAGAAATATTTAATTGCTGACCCCGAACCAATAAGGGTTGAAATTACTAAATGAGAATCCATCAACAGAGGTTTCACAGATATAGATTTAGCAAAATTCTAAGAGATAAACGAATGAGTAGCTCCGGTGTTGAAAAGAACGAACTCTGGCTTAGAAAGAATAGTAAGAGTACCTTCGACCAATCCACCCTCCTCGGAGTTGACAACCGTTTTATGACCGATAAGTTGGGTCATCTCCTTGTTCTATCCATGTGATGCTCCAAGTTGCTCACTCTTCATTGAGTTTACTTCGTTGGTTTGAAGCTCATTTTGTGGGTCTTCTCTCCTTGGTTGAGTGTGGTTCCTTGTGGCTTTTCATTGGATGAAGCTTAGCAAGCTCTTAATCAATTACGATCTTCGTTGTTTCTAACGGTCCTCTGCATGGGCGTTATTTTCTTCTAACGCATGGTCCCATGGCCGTTACTTCTTGAAGAGTCCTACAACTTAAGGTCTTTTTGTTCCAGCTTATCCGTTGGCCTACCCATTGAATCTAACGGTCTGTCGTACAGCCGTCACTTTCTTCCAACGCGTCCAGACATGGCCGTTACTTATCTTGCAGAGTCCAACTTGTTTGATCTTCTTCCCGTTGATCTTATCTCTTTTGAGATAAGGTTAAATGTAACGGTATCCTCCTGGCGCGTTATTTGCATGTGGCGGTCTGTCGAGTAGCCGTTACATCCAACAGAGAGTCCTGGCAGTTCAGGCCTTTTCTCTGCTACTCCATGGTCGAGATAAGAGTTTGAATTGGTGATTTCTCTTCCAAATCTGATCCTCAGAATCTTCTGTTTGTTTCTATGCACTCTTGGTGATATTATCTTCAAGGATTTGCTAAGAGTTATCCTCTTTTCTTGCTGGATTATCCTCTGTTCGACCGGAGAGTTTGAGGGCCTATAAATAGCACCCTTAACTTCATGGCCCGAAGGAGAAAGATCTGGAGTTCGCGTCGAAGTGCTGCCGCATTCTGGAGCCACATTTAATCAAGGAGACTTGTCTTTCACGTCCAGCTGCTTCACAGTGAAGGGAGTATTTGTTCTATTGAGTTTCAATGTTCATCATTGCATATTGTGTTCTTCCTCCTCCCTCTCATCATAGGCATTGTCCCTCTCCTTGTTTCCACGTTCTGCACCTGGTTTTCATCATCTAAATATCTTCCAATCTTTTAAAACGCCCAGAGGGGTTAAAAAACCAAAACTCTCCCGGTACTTCCCTTTCCTTTTGCATGATCTTAAGTTCTTTGAGAGTTGATACTACGCTTGTTTAAAGGGCTAATTTGGGTTTGTTTTCTTGTGTTTCACGTTCTTTGGCAGGTTTGTAGGTTCACTACACGAGGCCCAAGTCTTCTGGCCGGCTGGAAGAGTTGGAGTTCAAAGAATTCATAAGCTATTACTGCAGGTTTTCTGACGGTCTTGTGTAGGCGCGTCAGGCTTCTATAACGGTGCATCGTGCGACCGTCACATTTCTGTGACGCACGGGGTCTGGACCGTTACATTCGGTTGATCTGCAGATTTCACTGGTTTTCTCTCTCCCGTGGGCGGGTGCTTCATCCACCTATTTCCAAGGTATTTTCAAGTCTCTGGCTTGTGTTTACTTTGGTGGCGATCACGTTCTTTCTTAGTATTGGGCATTAGCTTTCTCTCCATCTCATATCTCTTATTTCCTTTATTTGCTCCACCCTCGCGGTGTGTTTTTATTTGCTCTTGCTCCACGCCCGGCGTGTGTTTTTCTTTATTCCCTTAGTTTAGCTTGATGATTGAGATAGCATGCCCATGCTAGAGCTTGTTCTGGTTGCCTAGGTTCATGGTTCACATGTTCATAGGTTGATTGAGATCTTTGATTTTTGCTTATCATCTTTATTACACATCAAAACAAAAAGAAGAAGAGAAGCAAAACAAATCAACAGATAATTTTTTGGCGATCACGGTGGGACAACTTGTGCCAATCGTGTCTTGATCTCTGTTTAAACCTGCCATCATTTCCTTGTTTAGTTTCCTCGATTTCCCTCTTACTTCCTCTTGTTTCTGGTTCCCTGGGTAGTCTGACGGCCCTCTGTCCCTGCGTCACTCCACTTTGACGCAGGGGCTTTAGACCGTTACATTCCTCATCCTGCTGTTTGGGCTTTTCACGGATTTCCCTTTTATTTCTGGTTTGTTTTTGGCTCTCTGGCTCATACGACGGTCCTGGGTCCCTGCGTTATATTTCTTCTGGCGGTCTGGCCTTTGACCGTTATATATTTCTGACGCGGGTCTTCTAGACCGTTACACTCCAGATAGGTACGCATCCCGAGGTGCATTCTATTTTTGTAGTTTTTGCTATGCTATTCTTGCTTGGTTGTTATCTGGCTTCCTCCTTGGTTGCATTATATACTTACATCGTTGTGTGCATAATTGTTTGCTAGATTCTAGGTTAGAAGTTGCATGCACTCCGGTGCACATAGGTTCATTCATACTTTCATACATTATATTGCATTTTCCTACTTTGGTGTGCGGACCTCTCGTCCCCATATTCCTTGGGGCCGACTAGGAAATCACACCAGGGACCTCCATAAGTCCCCGCGAGCCGTGGATTCCCACACGGACGCCGGGCCGGTTGTACCTTTCCCACCCCGTGTCTAGGATCGCATAAGTGAGGGAGTGATCACATTTAGAGTCAAACCAAGCTTTACATCCATCTCCTATCAGGAACCCATTGTTGAGAGCTCATATTAATCAATCCGCTAAAGTTCCAAAGGAGGAATCATAAGAATCTTGAAGCATCACCTTAAACAACTTGGTTGACTTGAAGTGTCTTCATCTCTTGTTACTTACATCTTTGTTATAAATCGTCCAAGTTTGGTTGCTCATTGTGTGTTGGTGTTGTGTTGTTTGCATCTTGTTAAGGTTGTTCGTTGCATGTGGAGTTGTTTTCATCAGTTAGAAGCACCTTCTAGGGTCAATTCCTTCTCCAGGTTCTACTCAAATCCGCTTTTCGAACCCACCATGGCTTCTTTCAATCCTCCCTGTTCCCAAGAGGATTCCCTTCCTCAAGGGCTTCTTGAAAACCCTGCTAGGGTTACCTCATTCTCTTCTGGAGAGGGGACAGCCCCTCTTCCGTCCTCTACCTCCATGGAAGGTGGTCAAGCTACCCCCTCTTTCACTACTCCTTCTGCGGGCTCCATTCTCCAGATGATGGCCCAATTGGATCCGGCCCAACTCCAAACTGTCTATCAGGCCATGCAAGGATCCAATATCTCCCCTCCCACGATTATGCAGGGTCAATCCAATCCTTCCATCCAGCTCACTCCAATTAATCTTACTCCGATCCAACCCCGGACCATTACATTCACTAGCATGGAGACGGGCCAATCTTCTACTTCGGCCCATCAATCTTTTGACAAGGGGAAGTCTCCTGTCCCTTCTTTCGTTCAGGCGGATCATCATATGCCTAGCCCGACGGTTCCGCAAGTCCTCATGGGTCCCTCCGACTTCCTGTGCCCTCAGCCAGGGGTTGTCCAAGCCCACTCCAATCTGGGTCAAGTTCAGGCCCAATATCCTTCTTATGGGCCCCCTACTTCGGCCATTTATCCTTCTACTCCTGCTTATGGGCTCCCACCTTCTGCTGCGATTCACCCTTCTGCTCCCCAACTTCAGCCATCATCTCTCACTACCCCTGCTCCATCCAGAGAGCAGGAATTACTTGATAAATGGGCCACCATGCAACAGCAACTCGATTTCCTCCAGAAGCGGGTTGGCCCACAATCCTTGGCAGATGTTCCGGTTCCTAGCTTTCAGAACATCCGGTTCCCTCCGCAATCCGAGCTCCCCAATTATCGCAAATATGACGGGAACGGCAATCCCTTTATTCACGTGAGGGATTTCTTATATGAATCGGCCCAATTCCAATATGATGATCGCCTTATGGCGTACTTGTTCCGCCGCTCATTAGACGGTGTTGCACTAGAATGGTTCTATTCTCTGCCATTGGAAGAAGCCGAGAGCTTAAAGGTAGTGAAAGATAACTTCATTCAGCGGTTTCAAGACAGGGTCGGCCCGGAATATTCGTTCACAGATCTGGTGGCCGAAAAGATGAAACCGGATGAGGAGTTTGCCACTTATGCAGATAGGTGGAGGCAAATGGCCGCTAGAGTGCCCGGCCACATTCCGGAGGAAGAGAAGGTCAAGCTACTTATTTCCAATGCTACCTCGACCTTCCGAAACATTCTGGCAATGAACGACATAGCCAATATGCACCAACTCTACAGCCGGGCACGGTTCATCCAAACACAGTTCAAGGACTCCCCCATTCACTCTCTATTTGAAAACCAAAAGCCCAAGTATCACAAGAAACCTCAAGGGCCGGTCACCGAGGGGGTCCAAACGAATGAGCAAGTTCAAGCCGTTGCTTTCCCATTCCAAGCCACACCTTTCCGCTTCCCTCAAAACCCCCGCACTCCATAGAATCCCGCTCCACAGAACTTCCAAGTCACTCCGCAAAACCCTCCGCCCACCTTCACCATCCCACAAACTGCTTTCACCAATCCACAAAACACCTTCGCCGCACCGCAACAACCACCACCACCTCCGTAATACCACAACGTCCCTCCACCCAACGGCTATAACAACAACCCGAACAACAAGCGCCCGGCTCCTAAAAGAGCTCAATATCCTCCACTGCCAGAAACCCTCACAGACATCTTCTCGGCTCTTATGTCGGTTAATGCCATACAGCTCCCTCCGGAACGGCCCAACTGGAATCCGGCCGTTGATCAGACGAAGTATTGTATGTTCCACAGGCAACCAGGACATACCATTGAAGGGTGTTTTCAATTCCGGGACCTAGTATATGATCTTCATGAAGGACAGAGGATAGATTGGGCCGAAATGCACCGGGCCATCACAGAAATCAAAGAGAAGAGAAGGCAGCCGCCGAGGCAGCAAGTACAGCAGCAACAGGTACCGCAGCCACAGCAGCAGCAGCAACAGCAGCCGGTGCAAGACCTGGGGATTCATCAAAACCCAATGTCAAACCATCCTCCTGCTCCGCAGCCTCCGCCGCCGGCACCAGCTCAGGTCAATGTCGTCCAACCCCCGGCTCCTAACCCCGGGTGGTCCTTCGACGATGATAATTCCACGCCGCAGGTCATGGCCCTTCACCACAACTACCATAATCCTCCCGCTTCCCCTATCCTTATACCTACCCACCAAACTCCTCCACTCGTCCTCCCATTTACCCCTATTCTATCACACGCACCATCACCCGCGCCCCCGTCGCACTCACCATTGCTCACAACCGCTACCATCACCCCCTCCCGGCTCGCACTTACATCCACTATCGCCATACCTCCGTCTAACCCTCCACTCATCACACCTCCATCAACTTTTATACCCCCACTGCCGCTCGCGGCCACCGCAACTAACCCCTCGCCTATCGTCCTTTCCACCACACCCTCTTCCGCACCGCTCATCCATCCCATTGGGCCTACTAAATCACATCCTAAGCCCATCTGAGGCCGCAGCAGCTTATAACTTCGCCCTACGGAGCGGGCACATGTTCCACCGAAACTATCCTTCCACTTCCAATCCCCAGTCTTTCCAACCGACGGCTGAACAAGAAGAGGCCGAGCCACTACCCGGGACCCAATATGATCCATTACATCATTTGGATAGGGTGCCCGCCAAGATATCTGTGCTGGAGCTGATTAAGAGATCTACCCTTCACCAAGATGCATTAAGAGACTTTCTTCAAAAGGTGATGGTTAGTGAAGATATGGCAGTTGATAGCTTACCTACCGCACTGGCAACAATCTCCAAGGGGCCAGCCATTACTTTCTCTGAAACCGAGCTAGCACCACCAGAAGCTCGGCAAATGCCGCTGTGCATTACTATCATTCTGAACAAAGTCAGCATCGATGCGGCATTAGTTGACACAGGGGCATCTATCAACGTATGCCCGCTCAGCACTCTAAGGGCTTGTAATCTGTCAGAAGAACTTCTACGCCCAACTCCCACTACCATAGCTGCTTATGACAACTCTCGGCGGGCATGTCACGGGATTGTCACCATTCAAGCTGAGCTTGGGCCCCTTACTATGCCCGTGGAATTCTATGTGTTGGACATTGACCCTATGTTCAAAGCTATCTTGGGTCATCCGTGGATCGATACCCTCAGTGCCGTACCCTCTACTGCACATCAATGCATTAAATTCCCTTTCCAAGGGAGGGTCGTCAAAGTCAAAAGCTTATCCACGGTCCAATCAGTGAAGGCTATTTCAGAGAAAGTTCTTCCCACATTGTGGCCAAGCAGTCGGCCCGTTATGTCAGTGCTAGATCTTGACTTTCCTTGGGCTTACGCACCTCGCAAGCCCGTCACCGCAGCAGTTGACATCAAGGTGAAGCCCCAGATCCGAGATTCCAAGGGCTGGGACATTATACTGAAGCTAGGCTACCAACCGGGGAGAGGCCTCGGTGCTCAATTGCAGGGATGAACTAAGCCCATTCCTAAGGGCAGGAAAATGAACAGAAGAGGTCTCGGCTACCGAGAGACTGCATTGTCCATGATGGGTGATTCTGGGCCACTCACCTGGGACTACCGTCAACACTTTGTTCGAGGGCCTCTCCAGCCCGGCACATTAGCTCCACCGCCAGCTCCGCCAAGGGAAGATACAGTCTGTCCAATTGCCAGTCCACCCCCAGTGCTAAGGAGGCCAGTTGATGATGTGATTGACTATGGTCCAGCCCTTCAGGGGCTATTTCATGAAGAAGACTGCCAGCAGCGTCAAGAGGTTCGGCTCGTCCAATGGAGGCCGAAGAAGCAGCCGGCTCAGCATCTGCGGAAGGAGGAGAGCTCGCCGATTATCTTTTCTTGGTCTCCCTCACGCTTTCAATCTCTCCTACAGCAGAGGGAATTCTTACCCCGTCTTCCTCCCATCATGGTAAATCCATCCTTCATTGATCCACCTGAAATTCTCTTTGTTCCTTGCGCTTGCGGGCATTGCCCGCCCATTGATCTATCCACTCTATTCACTCCTCCTCCTCCCAACGCCCAGCTCCACGAGATGTGGTTCTCCTCCTCCGATCCCTTCTTCGATTGCATCTTCCCCGAGCTGTTCCCCATGCAGCTCCCGCCTCCTCCATCTTGTTGTGTAGTCTCCACTGATCTCCAAAAAAAAACGTCAAATTCGAAACGGAGATTTCAGTGGAAGATTATGCTACCTTGTCTCCATCCTCCTCCCAGGGGCACGAGTCCCCTGCTCCTTCCCTTCCACTAGGTCTTCTTCCTCCTAGGTTAGGATTAGGGTCTATCGAGTCTAGGGAAGTAGAGTCAGTTAGGTCTAGAGAAGTAGGGTCTTGTTCTAGGTCGTCCAACCCTTCCTCCTCTGAGTCGCGCCCACTTGCACGTCCTCCCAAATCCGTCCCTGATAGGTTCTTGCAAGATCTAGCTCAGCGTTGTGATGCCCTTTTAAAAGTGTCCAGAATTTGTTGCTACGGCAATTATGATCGAAGATGAAGAATAAATAGAAGGGGTGTGGAGCGATGATGGACTCGGTGTCTATGAAATCCTAGATGAAAAAGATCCGATCAATGAGGACAGCAATGTAGATGACACTGCCGATTTGTATGCACAAGGACTTAAGAAATTCAACGAGCCGTCGTCGGCAGTGGATGAACCTACGAAGGAATTCAACTTGGGAACTGAAGAAGACCCAAGGCCCATCATTATTGCCGCTAATCTCCCTCCACAAGTAGAATAAGATTTAATCAAGGTTCTAAGGGAGTATAGCGATTCCTTCGCCTGGTCATATGAAGACATGCCAGGTCTTGACCCCTCTTTAGTGGAACATCGACTTGTGCTTAAACCAGGGTCAACACCTGTGAAACAACAGTCAAGGAGATTTCACCCCCACATGGCCTTAAGGATTAAGGAAGAGGTCGACAAATTGTATAAGGCCAGATTCATTAGAGTTGTTCTATATCCTCAGTGGGTGGCGAACATAGTCCCTGTTATTAAGAAGGATGGAGAGGTGCGTATCTGCATCGATTTCAGGGATCTCAACAAAGCATGTCCAAAAGATGATTTCCCGCTGCCTCATATTGATGTCTTGGTCGATAGCACCGTCGGGTACAAATCTCTATCATTTATGGATGGTTACTTAGGCTATAATCAGATCTGTCTCGCTCCGGAAGATCAAGAGAAAACCTCCTTCACCACGCCCTGGGGCACGTACTATTATGTGGTTATGCCATTTGGTTTGAAGAACGCAGGTGCCACCTATCAAAGGGCAATGATGGCCATCTTCCATGACATGATGCATATCTATATGGAAGCTTACGTGGATGATATTCTGGTGAAGTCAAGAACCAAAGAAGAACACCCCTCTATTCTAGCTAAGGTGCTGCAAAGAGCACGGGAGTACAAGCTCAAAATGAATCCGAAGAATTGCGTATTTGGAGTCTCTTCAGGGAAGCTGTTAGGTTTCATAGTGAGCAAACGGGGGATCCAGATTGATCCTAACAAAGCACAGGCCGTCATGGACATGCCTCCGCCTAATAACATTACGGAGCTTCGAGGACTGATTGGTCGATTGCAATTCATTAGAAGGTTCATATCCCAACATTCTCAAAGGTGCCGTCCGTTTTATGAATTGCTTAAGGCGGGGGTCAAGTTTGAATGGAATCAAGACTGTTAGAAGGCCTACGAGGACTTAAAGGAATATCTATCCAATCCCCCAGTTTTGCAACCTCCTGTCCCTGGGAAACCCCTGATCCTATACATCTTGGTTATTGAGGACTCCCTAGGGGCGGTCTTAGCACAAGTGGATGATGAAGGGAAAGAGCAGGCTGCGTATTACCTCTCTCGGTTATTTAACCCAGCTGAGTCCAGATACACCGCTATGGAGAAGACTTGTGCCGCCTTAGTATGGGTAGCTCAGAAGCTTAAACATTACTTCCTTACCCACCCAGTTAGGTTGATCTCTAGAATGGACCCGATTCGCTATCTCTTAGAAAAGCCTATCCTTTCTAGTAGGTTAGCTCGCTGGCAGGGCTTCCTCTCCCAATTCGATATCACATTCATCGTTCAGAAGGCGGTCAAAGGATACGCCATCGCTGAGCATCTTGCCCATCTTCCTATTCCTCACACTGACTCCATTCAAAACGATTTCCATGATGAGCATCTCTCTGTACTCACCCACCATCCCTTTTGGTCTCTGCACTTCGATGGTGCGCTCAATTCTCAAGGTCGAGGGATCGGCGCTGTTCTGCTCACTCCAGAGGGAGTGACTATTCCTTTTGCTTATCAACTTCGATTTCCTGCTACCAACAACATCGCTGAGTATGAGGCTCTCTTAGCTGGACTGAAGCATGCCTATCTCCTAGGTGCGCGCTATTTAAATATCATAGGAGACTCTCAACTCGTCTTGCGGCAAGTTCTGTCCACTTACCGCACTCGTGACCCCAAACTCAAGCCATATCAAGATTTGGTCACGCTTTTGGCAAGGCAATTTCGTAAGCTAATCTATATCCATACTCCCCGTTCTCAGAATATTCTAGCCGATGCTCTAGCATCTCTTGCTTCATCTCTATCTTTCCCTCTCAGTCGGAACACTGAGACTATCGTCATTCAGAGACTGGACGCACCCTCCCTTCAGGATCCTTGGTTCGTCAACCTTAGGAAGACTGTAGAGGCGAGGGCTGAGAAGGAAGATCTAAAGGAAGTATCTTTAATAGAGCTAGAAGAGATTCTGGATGAAGAAGAATTGCCTTGGTATCATGAAATCGAGTTGTTTTGCAAAGAAGGATCATTCCCAAAAGGGGCAAACGCCGAGCAGCGCAAGTCAATAAGAAGAGCCGCCTCAAGGTATACCATTGTTGCAGGAGAACTATACAGGCGCGCTACTAATGGAATGCTCATGAGATGCTTAGATGATAATGAGGCTTGGAAAGTGGCTGAAGCAGCCCATTCCAGTGAGTGTGGAGGTCATGTCAATGGCCAGGCTCTAGCGAAGAAGATCCTTAGGCAGGGCTACTACTGGCCCACTCTAGAGGAAGATTGCTCCCTCTATGTCCGGAGGTGTCTTAAATGCCAACTCCATGCTGATAAAATCCATGCTCCAGCTTCATCTCTCCATCCTCTCTCTGCTCCTTGGCCATTCTCTATGTGGGCTTTCGACGTTGTCGGCCCGCTCGGTGATCTTAATTCTCAGATCAAGCAGAAATCCTTTATCCTTACCGCCACCGAGTACTTCACCAAATGGGCCGAAGCCGAGGCGTACGCAGAGATCAAAGCTTCAACGGTGTGCCGCTTTATCATGAAGAATATCATCTCGCGGTTCGGAGTGCCAAGCAGTATCATCACCGACAACGGACCCCAGTTCGTCTCCCAAGAGCTCAAGGACCTATGTAAGAAGTTCAATATTGCATTGCATCATTCATCTCCATACTATCCTCAAGGCAACGGTCAAGCCGAGGCCACTAATAAAACCCTTCTTAAAATCATAAAGAAAACATGCGAATCTCATAAGTTTTCGATTGGCCAGAAAGATTAGTGGAAGCTCTGTGGGCTTACCGCACCTCCGTCCGTACTCCCACGGGACAAACTCCCTATGCTCTTACCTACGGGATGGAGGCGGTGCTCCCATATGAGATCTTGATCCCTTCCCTTAGAGTGCAGCTTGATAAGGAACTTAATCTCGATAAACGTCGAGAGGCGTTGCTGGTTCAGCTGGAACTCTTAGATGAAAAGAGGATGAATGTGGCCGATCACGTATCCGTTTATCAAAAGAGAGTTTCACGTTATTTTCAAAAGAAGGTAATTGAATGTAAATTTCAAAAAGGTGATATGGTTTTTAAACGCAAATTTATTCGGTCTGCAGGACCTAGGTCTAAATTGCAACCTAATTGGGAAGGGCTGTTTGTCGTAAAAGAGGCTTATCCAGGGAATGCTTATCGCTTGGTAAGCGCGGAAGGTGAGGAGCTCTCTCACCCATGGAATGGGTTGTATCTTAAACGTTTCTTTCCTTAGAGTCTAACCCGTGCCACCCCGGCAACAAGATGTTCCTCTATTTCTCTAAAGAGGGTCCCGAGTAAGGCAACCACACACTACACAACATCCCTGGTCAGGTTTCCCGCTTTAAAGGACACTGTTTCTCCTCAGCCATGCTTTGGGGGAAAGTCGAAGTCCCTATTCGTTCCTGCCATCGGCTGAATCCAGGGGCAAGAAGTGAATAAGGAGGCGACAACCAATCCAGGCACCCTGAGATGAAGAGGTCTCAAATAGGGGCAGTCTGTTATGACCTGATGCCACAAACAAAGAAACAAGAAAAAAAAAGAAAGAAAAGGACAAAATCAAAAGCATCATCTCAAAGCTCTATTGAATATGATTCCAAAGCTCCAGAAAGGCAAGAAAAAGAATCTAGGCATGACAAGAGTGGCAGTACAGTTCCCTGCGGGACGAATGAGCCCTGTCGCATGCATGCATAGAGTGGACTAAGGTTCGATGACGGACACAAAGCCCCGGCGCAACAGACCAAATTTCTAATGGGTTGTCTGGAAAGGAACTCAAGTCCTAAAAGCTTCTAAGTCTGGCCTAAGCTTACCCCTGTGTTCTATTTTCCTTTTTCAGGATTGAAACTAGTACCCTGGGTATGGCCCTGGTAGAAACACCGTCATGAAAATCTGGGCCTTGGTCAGGGTTTGTCACCTCATTGCACGCCAACCTCAGGACTCTCAATACGATACAGAGGGCTCACGTTGCTAAGGGAAAGCACTGGTTTTCAAAATCCAAAAACATCATATATTTCAAAATCCAAAAATCAACATATATTTTCAAAATCCAAAAAAACAACATATATTTCAAAATCCAAAAAAATAACATATATTTCAAAATCCAAAAACAACGTATATTTCAAAATCTAAAAACATCATATATTTCAAAAATCCAAAAACATCATATATTTCGGAATCAAAAAACATCAAATATTTCCAAAACTCACAAAAAAAATTGAATATTTTCCAAAATCCAAAAAAAAATATACCATCATATGCATCGCATGCATCAATTCTATTATATTTTTTTTCCGCCTATTTAATAAGGCTCCACCCCTTGACCAAATATCAAGGAACGATCATCATCTAACTTGCTTCAAGGCAAGGGGTTGAGTCTAAGAACAGATCTAACTTGTTCCATGCTTAAGTGTGTGCCAAACGCAGGATCAAGAACAAAGCTGAAATCTCATAACTATGCAGGTTCGGGTCTGTAACGTGCCATCAGTGGACTGCCACACTCATATAACAGTCTTTGATTAAACCGTGACTTTCCTTCAGAACGTTGGCTTTGATTCTCTCAGCAGCTCTCTCTCTAACGGCCTGGGGCACGACTGTTATTCTTCCCAACGGTCCATCGTTGGACCGTTACTTCCTCTAGAGAATTTAGTTCTCAGAGTATACACTCTGACGGCCTATCTCCCCACCATTATATCCTTCTAACGGCCCTGATCCAATCCGTTACATTCCCCAGAAGCTCTGTTCTGCTGATCATTCTAGCCAAATCAAAACACGAAGTTCATGTCCATTCAACTAAGGCAATCCCATCTTATTCAAATGAACTTAATGCAACATAAGATTGATAAAAATTCCAACTCTGATTGTCGATTACATCGTTCAAAAAGAAAATCAAGCTACATTCAGTTTCTTATCCGCAAGAGGGCGGATCTTCCTCAACTCTTTCACGTAGCCGCGGTGTGCTTCGTCGTTCTCTTCCACTTTTTCTTGCCACGGACGTACCTTGCTGATCTCCCACATGGTCAGCGCGTTCCGGACTGCTCTCTCATCTTCCTCGGTCTCCATCTTCCTAGGTAGAAGGGGAGGGTAGTATGATAGTGTAGGAACTTCAGTTCGAGGTAGCCCGATCTGAAGGTGGCACCGGTGTGGGTTGTAGATCGCCATGGTAGTATTTCCCACTAGCTGGAGGTCCAGGCCTTGACGCCGCGGTATTCTAAGAAGAGTGCTCCGAAGGATTCTTGGTCGCATGATGAACTGGTCTATTGGAAAGGTGTTGAAGAAGAGGCGACATTCATTCCGAGTTTTCTTGTCTGCCGTCTTGCATTCAACCTATGAAGAAAATCCAGATGCCCCTCCAATGAAGAAGAGAGGGTGGCTCCCGAAGATCCGGCTAGCAGAAGTTATGTCTTCCTTTGGTTGGAATTTGATTCCCACTCCCATCCAACACTCAAGGAGTATCATGGAACCGAATAAGGGTCCTCCTAGGCAAGCCGAGCTTAGTCCTTCATAGAGATATGAGAGGATCGCTTGAGAGATGGACATTCTCCACCACAACCCACTAATTATGCTGAGATTTTGGGTATCTAAGAGGTGGTCGGTCGTGGTGAAAAGGAAAACTCCGCATAAGCAAACCGCCACCGCCTTGGCTATTGCTTCATGTCTCTCCCACTTGTTTTTGCAATGAGACACTATCCACTGTGCCAAGGGTATCAAGTGTATGTGGTGTGGGCTGATCATGGTCCTCACGTCCTTTGGATTATGGATGAAATCACTCAAGATCAAGGACGGGTCAATAGGCTCAACCGTGTAGCAAACTAGGTCTTCATCCCCCGCCTTAGTCTTAGGAAGGGCTAGGTAGGTTTCTACCTCCTCTAATAGGACTGTTGCTTCGAAGGAAGGGTAGATGAAGGTATGCGTTTGTGGATGCCACAATTCTATGAGGGCTGAAATACTAGGCCAATCTAATATCAATTTCTGGAAGTTCTTACCTAAGACCAAGAGAGGTTGAAGGTGCCACGCTTTAAGAATTGATGTAACCTCTAAAGGGAGCGCCTTTACCATGGGAGCCACCCACTTCAGATTAGAATAGCATCTTGGACCGGGAAGGGGCTAAGAAGGAAAAGAAAATTAGGAGGAAGAAGATGAAGTGCAGAAATTTCTGAACTTGGTTAAGTTATAGAAGCTTACCACTCTTTGAGCATTAGAGCTTAGATGCTTGGGAATCGAGGTTAGCCTTTGCAACTCTCCATACTCTTTTCTTGCAGCTTTGGGTCCAGCGTAGACTCTCTCTTCCATAGCCATCACCTCGAAGCTTCGCTTCATCTTGTTTCCTACCCTTAGGAGGGGTTTTTTTCAGCCTTCTAGCAGAGATTTCAGAAAGATATGATTTTGGCTAGGTTTCCAAGTTTTAAAGGTTTGGCTTTGGCTTTAAAGTGATAAGATTCGGATTGGAAGGCGTTATCTTAAGTTCGGGAGAAATCTAGAATGGATCAAGGGCTTCTTATCTCGGGTTTTGCCCCTTACGGCTCAATCCGTCTCGGATTACAATTCATGCTATAACGGTCTGTCGTCGGACCGTTACTTGACTATGACGCGCCAGCTCTGGGCCGTCACATTTCCTGTGGGTTTAAATTTAGTCTAACCTTGTTCTGTCAATCTTAACGGTCTAGCATCAGACCGTTATATTCTTGTGACGCGTTCTCTCTGAGCCGTTACATTCTCTGCTGATCAGTTTTGGTTTCTTCTTGGTCAATCATTCTCAACGGTCTTACTCATGACCGTTATCTATCTCCGACGCGCTGTGCGTGGACCGTCACATTTCTTGTACATTTTGTTAAGTCTATACATCCCATTCGTCATCCTAGTCTATACATCACTTTGAAGTCTGTACAGCATCTTGAAGTCTGCACATTCATACTTCGTGTTGAAGTCCACACATCATGTTGAAGCCTGTGCTTCACTTTGAAGCCTGTACAACATTTTTGAAGTCTACACATCATGCAGAGTCTACACAGCCTCAAGTCCATACGTTTTTGAAGTCTACACATTTGTTAAGTCTATACGTTCTTCATCCAAGTCTGCACATTTTGGCTAAGTCTATGCATCCCATTCTTCATCCAAGTCTACATCATGTGAAGTCTATACGTCCCATGTGTTTCCCAAAGTCTGTACATCAGGTCTCAAGTCCATGCATTCTCCAAGTCTGTATAGTCTTCATCCAAGTCTATACATCATGTTCAAGTCTACACATTTTGAGGTCCACACACTGTTGTTGAAGTCTACATATTCCATGTTTCCCCAAGTCTATACATTCGTTGAAGTCTATACATTGTCCAAGTCTGTACATTCGTTGAAGTTTATACATTGTCCAAGTCCATACATTTGTTGAAGTCTATACACAAGCCTCAAGTCCATACATTTGTTGAAATCTATACAGTCCATACATTCCCCAAGTCTGTACATTCTTCATCCAAGTGTGTACATTCTTCATCCAAGTGTGTACATTCCCCAAGTCTGTACATTCTTCATCCAGGTGTGTACATTCCCCAAGTCTGTACATTCTTGACCCAAGTCTGTACGTTCTTCATCCAAGTGTGTCCATCCAAGTCTGTACATTCCTTGCCCAAAGTCCATACACCCTTCAAGTCTGAGCATTCTTTGGCTAAAACGAAGTCTATACATCATCTATACATCACTTGGACGAGGTCTATACATTCATAGTTCGATCTTGTTTTGTCAAATCTAACGGTCTAGCACTTAGCCGTTACATCTTTATAACGCACTGGCTATGGGCCGTTATATTCTCTGCTGCTCAGTTCTGCAAAATTGGCCTCTGTCCCCTCTGACGGCCGTCATTTGATGCGTTACTCAATTCTGACGGTCTGGATCTAGACCGTTACATTGTCTGCTGCTGTGACTTGGGCTATTCCTATTTGCCTCTGTTTAGACCTGGCGATCTTACATGCTTTGAGTCTATTCATTCTGTCCATCCACACATTATCTCATCCACATCATGCGCATTTCATCCACGCAATTTCACACAATCCTTTCACACAATCACATGCATTTCTTGCATTCCAATCACACCTTCTCACATTCATTCCTGCATTCATTCATGCTCGTCTGTTTGCATTTTATTCACACCCATTCATTCATATAAAGAAGAAAAAACAAGTAAAAGACCAAAAAAAAGAAAATTTTCATTTCATTCATTCATTTCATCCCCCATGTAAGTCATGTACAAGTAAAAACAAAAGAAAAACATGCATCACTCGGCCGGCTTATCCTTCGGGCCGCCATCGTCATCTCCTCCCTCGGGTCTCCTCGCAGGTGGCGCTATGGAGGCACTCTCCTCCTGTTGACCCATCTCTGCCCTCTCATTCCTCCGCTGACCGGAGGAGCTAACGAGGAAGTCGGCTACCGATCCGCTCGGGGCGGCGCTCCTCTGTGCCCCGCTCTGGGAGGCATTCCGCTCCGACCCCCGGCCTATCATTCTCACCGTCCGCTCCATCGTCCGCAGCTCGATCTTCAACTCAAAGATCTGACGCCACGTATCCCGTGCCTCAGTCCGATAGCGATCCAAGTCTGCGGTCCCAGCCCGGAGTGGCTCCACCTCTGCTCGGAGGACCTCTGCCTCAGCCCGGTTCCGCTCTGCCTCCGTTCGGACCAGCTTCAACTCGGCCATTGCTACGGCTAGCTCTCTCGCCTATAGTTTGCATTGCATATAGTTAGTCGCATAAACATGAGAATTTGCATAAAGCATAAGCATTTAATTTGCATAAGCATTTAGCATCTTACCTGCTCCACGAGGGTGGCCTCCGCCTCCTCGGCCCGGGCAACCGCTCGGGCAAACTCGACATCTCGCTCAGCTCTGTCCCCGGTAGGCTGTGAGGATGACGACGGTGCATCCGGTCTGGCTCTTTGGGCTCCCTCAGCCCGCTGCATTTATAAATCATTGGTCAGTCCATCGCATTCGCATCATAATCATAAACATAATCATTTTAGGTCCAAGTTTTTTTAGAGTCTTACCAAGAGTTCCAAAGCGGTCTGGTACTCGTCCCGCTGCTGGACGGTGGCGTGGAGTAGCCCCTCGAGCTCAGCTATCCTTCCCTCGGGGTCTAGCTGCATTTAGAAAGCGTATGAGTCAGTGCATATCGAATAAAATTTTCATAAAAGAGCATTCAGAGTATAGGGTTTTATTGCATACCGGTCGTCGGGTACCTCGGTACACCCGGTCCCCGTACAGTTGAGCAAAGGCTTTCAAGTATGCCTCATCGCTCGTCCCGCTCCTTCACTGCTCTACCCCGCTTGTTCCAGTCATGGACGTACTTCGCCTTCCGGGCGCACCAATCTATGTCACCACTAATTCCCTTCGCTGACTTCCCCGGGCGGTCGTCGCTATGGCGTGGAAAGGTCACCTCTAGCTGGTGTAGTCCCCGAGTCTGCAGGATCAGTCGGTAGTGGAGAGGCTCGATGATATGGATGCAGTGCAACCATATGTCTCGTCCCCGGTACGAAAGGGCTGCCTCCACCCATGGCTGTCCCTCGAAGCTCTCGCCTCTGTACGGGGTCCATCTCACCTAAAAGCATGAATCAAATCATCATATAGAAGCATATAGAAATATTCAAAATCATTTAGAAAGCATTTTTTGAGTTCGGGCTTACCGCCGTGTGCGGGAAGGAATCCAAATCGTCCTGGATCGCCCGGGTCAATCTGATGATCGACCCCGGCTCCCTTGCAACCACCCATCGCCTCACAATCGGAATGCGGCCGGTGTGGAGTAGTGTGCCCCGTCCGATGCCCGGGAGGTACATGTAGCTCCAGAACTGCATTTAGAAGTCAGTCAATCTACATAAGCATAATTATTTTCATAAACATTTGCATAAATCATAATAGAAGCATTTAAGTTGCATTTACCTGTAGAAAAGGTGAGAAGCCGCCCAGCATTGTCTGTCTGTCCGTCGTGCTGAGGGACTCGAACAGGAAGGCCAAGACTGCCGCTCCCCAGGCGTACTTTCCAACTCTGCCCAAATCCTCGATCATCGGCAGCAACCGGCAGCTGATCACATCTGCCCGAGTCGCAAACAGGAGCTTCCCGAACAGTAGCATCAGGAAGCGCCTCAGGGTGCGATCTCCCTCTGGTCTAGCCTCTGCCGCCACTCGTGGGCGCACCTGGTCAATCACTCTACCCAGATGCTCCTCTGGTAGCTCACCCACGGCTATCGCCGCTCCCCTCAATCCTAGGCTCTCCTGCAGTACTGATCGTGAGAGCTGGGATGACGTCTGCCCCGGTCTGATCAAATCTAACCCCAACAGATCCTGGGCAATCTCTCGGTAGTCTCGATAGGTCCATCCTGTCACTGCGGCTCCATGTACTCGCAGCCCGGCAATCCTCGCCATGTCTTCTAGCGTGGAGATCATGTGACCCCACGGAAAGATGAATGCTCTGCTAATCGGATCCCACCTCTCGTGCAAGGCGTACAGCAGAGGCGTGTCCATTCTGGTCACCTCGATGCTCAGCACCTCGGCGAATCCCATCCCGGCTAGTCTCTCTCTTTGGTAATCGGGCAGTGCCTGGTACACCGCCCGGATCTGAAGCCAGGAGATCCTCGTCTATCTCTTTCCCTGCATCCATTTTGATCATAAGTCAGTTAAATGCATCATAAAAATCATTGCATAGCATTCATAAAATAAAAACAAAACAAAAAAATTGAATAATTGAAAACCTAAAAAATAGTTCTAGCATCTGGTGCATGTAACGGCCTTGGTAATGGGCGTCACATTTCTCTAACTCACCTAGAGTGATGCGTTAGGTGTGTGACGGTCACTGGAAGGACCGTCACATTCCCTGCTAGAGGGTATTTTTCCTTTGCATTCCGTGGCTTCCCACTTTGGCCAAAAGGCCTACATATGATCCTAGTGGGTGCATAGACCCATTTTCTACCCCCCATTCCTACATACATTCATACAAAAAACACAAAAAATTTAAAATTTTAAAAAAATTAGGGCGGAGGCCTACCTCATGGTCTTGGCCCCTCTTCCTCTTCTTCTCCTGTTCCTTGGGTTCTTCCTCGTCCAGGAAGGTTTCCCCTTGGTCCTCCTCGGCCATTGGAGCCACTACTTCCACCCTAGGAGCTTTCTTCCTCATTTTTTCTTCCTCCGGCCGTCGTTCCACTTCCCGCTCTATCCGGCGGTGGAGGCGGCGTATCGCCTTCTTCTTCCCTCTCTCCCTCTTCTTCGATGGCTGTGGAGCCTCATCGCCGGCCATCTCTTTGGTGGTTGACGGTGGTCGCCGGTGACTCTCGTTGAGGTTTTGGAGAGCATTTTTGGCGTTTGGTTGCTTGAGTGTTGAATGAATGAGGCTGTGACCGTTCGGTTTGTTTTTTTTTGAACGCTCAGGAAATGTGACAGTCTGTCGTCTGACCGTTACACTCTCTGACGCATACTCTTTTGATCGTTACATGGATTTGAATTGTTTCATTGAAGAAAATGAACCGCCCAATCTCTAACGGCCCTAGTCTGGTCCGTTACTTCATATGACGCACTCTCTGCAGACCGTTATAGCTTGCAAGTTTCTTGATGAATAAAATGGTCCATTTGATGATTGAATGACCACATTTTCTGCCATGGCACGTATTATTAATGCTTCTAACACGTATGAATGGTTATGCCTTATTTCATGCTCATATTTATTATTGGCTAACCTCTTTCTTATGAATGAAGTTATAAACAACATGCTTTGCCGGTCAGGCAGGTAAGTCAGGTATTGTATCTCGTTCCCTTGCCCCTTAAATGCATTACTATATGTTATCTATGATATATTATCTCGAGAACCGGCTGGTCATTCATGTGTTCTGGGATCTGATGTTCCCCTTAAACAAAAATGATGATGATCTAAGTTCACATGTTTAATCGTTGGATAGGCCGTTAGGTTGGAAAATTTTGGGGACGATGGTTCTATCTTGCACGCCGTGGTTGCAGATGGTGTCCTGACCCTGATTTCTTCGGTCTAGCAATATTATTCTCGAGTATCTTGTTATTTTATTCTTTTCTTTGCATTCGTTTTAATGATTTCTTTATTTTTAGCCCAGCATGCATCATCCGCATCTTTTGAGCATTCATGATCTTCATCTGTTCAAGGTGTCTCAATGATGGTGAATAACTGTGTTCTTAATCTCGAATAAGGAGAATCATTCCATTCTGAATTAGAAGGTTTCCTTCGATCTCTCGCTTGATTTGGTTGGCTGAAGATTCCTATCTGGAGTTTAGTCAGTTCTCTTTCCTTTCCGTTGCCTCCGACGGCTAGCCGTGTTTCCTTTCCTTAGTTAGTTCCTCCAGACTTGCGTCCTTCGGTTGGCTCTATCCTTGTGATCAGTTCAAAGTTTTCCATAAAATTCCTATCGCTTATTGGTAAAGAACGGGTGTCGTTTACCTTAACGCCCACTTTTTGGTTTACTCCGCTTCATTTCCGCTTCATCTCCATGTTCCATTTCGCTTTCGCTTCACCTCCGCTCGCTCCCCTGCAAAGAGGACGTTAAGGAGGGGCATCTGTTGACACCCGTTTTATGACCGATAAGTTGGGTCATCTCCTTGTTCTATCCATGTGATGCTCCAAGTTGTTCACTCTTCATTGAGTTTCCTTCTTCGGTTTGAAGCTCATTTTATGGGTCTTCTCTCCTTGGTTGAGTGTGGTTCCTTGTGGCTTTTCATTGGATGAAGCTTAGCAAGCACTTAATCAATTACGATCTTCGTTGTTTCTAACGGTCCTCTGCATGGGCGTTATTTTCTTCTAACGCATGGTCCCATGGCCGTTACTTCTTGAAGAGTCCTACAACTTAAGGTCTTTTTGTTCCAGCTTATCCGTTGGCCTACCCATTGAATCTAACAGTCTGTCGTGCAGCCGTCTCTTTCTTCCAACGCGTCCAGACATGGCCGTTAGTTATCTTGCAGAGTCCAACTTGTTTGATCTTCTTCCCGTTGATCTTATCTCTTTTGAGATAAGGTTAAATGTAACGGTATCCTCCTGGCGCGTTATTTGCATGTGGCGGTCTGTCGAGTAGCCGTTACATCCAACAGAGAGCCCTGGCAGTTCAGGCCTTTTCTCTGCTACTCCATGGTCAAGATAAGAGTTTGAATTGGTGATTTCTCTTCCAAATCTGATCCTCAGAACCTTCTGTTTATTTCTATGGACTCTTGGTGATATTATCTGCAAGGATTTGCTAAGAGTTATCCTCTTTTCTTGCTGGATTATTCTCTGTTCGACCGGAGAGTTTGAGGGCCTATAAATAGCACCCTTAACTTCATGGCCCGAAGGAGGAAGATCTGGAGTTCGCGTCGAAGTGCTGCCGCATTCTGGAGCCACATTTAATCAAGGAGACTTGTCTTTCACGTCCAGCTGCTTCACGGTGAAGGGAGTATTCGTTCTATTGAGTTTCAAAGTTCATCATTGCATATTGTGTTCTTCCTCCTCCCTCTCATCATAGGCATTGTCCCTCTCCTTGTTTCCACGTTCTGCACCTGGTTTTCATCATCTAAATATCTTCCTATCTTTTAAAACACCCAGAGGGGTTAAAAAACCAAAACTCTCCCGGTACTTCCCTTTCCTTTTGCATGATCTTAAGTTCATTGAGAGTTGATACTACGCTTGTTTAAAGGGCTAATTTGGGTTTGTTTTCTTGTGTTTCACGTTCTTTGGTAGGTTTGCAGGTTCACTACACGAGGCCCAAGTCTTCTGGCCGGCTGGAAGAGTTGGAGTTGAAAGAATTCATAAGCTATTACTGCAGGTTTTCTGACGGTCTTGTGTAGGCGCGTCAGGCTTCTATAACGGTGCATCGTGCGACCGTCACATTTCTGTGATGCACGGGGTCTGGACCGTTACATTCAGTTGATCTGCAGATTTCACTGGTTTTCTCTCTCCCGTGGGCGGGTGCTTCATCCACCTATTTCCAAGGTATTTTCAAGTCTCTGGCTTGTGTTTACTTTGGTGGCGATCACGTTCTTTCTTAGTATTGGGCATTAGCTTTCTCTCCATCTCATATCTCTTATTTCCTTTATTTGCTCCACCCTCGCGGTGTGTTTTTATTTGCTCTTGCTCCACGCCTAGCGTGTGTTTTTCTTTATTCCCTTTGTTTAGCTTGATGATTGAGATAGCATGCCTATGCTAGAGCTTGTTCTGGTTGCCTAGGTTCATGGTTCACATGTTCATAGGTTGATTGAGATCTTTGATTTTTGCTTATAATCTTTATTACACATCAAAACAAAAAGAAGAAGAGAAGCAAAATAAATCAACACTCAGTGGCCTCGGTTTCAATTTCCTGAAGGGCTTCGAGTCTACCCTGCCGCTTATGATTCCCTTGCGGCTTCTCCGATGTAGCTTGATCAAAAATGAGGGGACACTCAGGGATTCTGTGGTCCCTGCTTCCGCATCGCAAACATGTGTCAAGCTTGTGCTAGCACTCTTCCATCTTGTGACCCGGCTGGTCATAGTACTTCCAAACTACCTTGGAATGGGCAGTCGATCCTGCCTTCTTATCACCTTCTCTCGGCTTATTATCCTTCATAAAGCTCGACCTGCCATTGGGCCTCTTCTTGCCATTGTTGGGTTTGAAATTCCTAGAGCTGGTAGCCTACACCCTCTTCTTTTCTCTGCCTCTAATTCGATCGGTCGTCTCCATGGTGTCTTCTAGCACTTGTACCTTCCGCACAATTTCCGCATAGCTATGGATCTCCATCGGTGCCAACTGAATGATGTATTGAAGCTTCAGCCTGTTAAGGAACCGCTTGGCTTTCATCTTGTCCGTGTAAACCAGGTGCGGTGCATAGCGGGATAGTCTGGAGAACTGCGCCTCATACTCAGCTACTGATAGGTTCATCTGCCTTAGAGAAGCGAACTCAGCCACCTTCTTCTCTTGTACTCGGTCTGAGAAATACTTGCTGTTAAAGTGCTCCAGAAATTCTTCCCATGATACGGGTCCATTTACTAGCGTGGGTTCCACTGACTCCCACCATGCACGAGCATCTCGCTCCAGCTGGAATGTCGCTAGGAGAACTCGCTCCTGATCACCACACTGCATGACCGGAAAGATACGATCCATCTCCTTCACCCAGTGCTCAACTTCATTTGGGTCGGAAGAACCACTGAATCACGGCGGGTTCATGCCTCTAAAATTACGGTGAAGGTCACCGGCTCCATGGTGCGCCCCCCCTACGCCACCTGCTGTAACGCGTAGGTCAAACCCTGAACGGTATGCTGCATCTCATGCCACTGCGCACGTTCTGTCGCCATTGAAAATGATTCCTACAAGCATAGAGAAAATAACTAAGATCGTCCTACAGAAATTTCTTTTAGGGTTTGGTTATTAACTTAACCCAACTCTCTACCCCATCTCACTTAGTTGGATTCTAGACTTTACCAAGGTCACGAGTTCTAATGACACTTCAAGAAACCTAGGGTCTTAAGAAAACCTAGGCTCTGATACCACAAAACTGTCACACCCCGATGTGAAAAATAAGAACGCAATAGTTATAATCATTCATGACATTTAGAGCAATAACGAAAATAAATAAATACAAGAGACGAGGAATAAAAACACTCAGTAAATAACCAAGTTTATAAATAACCACAAATACAACTTCCTCCAAGTTTAAACCAACTTTTTACATAATTGACAATATTAAAGTAAGCTAAACAAAATTACAATGTCCACATTGGACATAAACTACATGACTGACACATTCTACACTATGACAACCACAAGACACGACTTATAAATTGGCTTGCTCCAAGCTTTCACTCGTGCCCATCCCCATCAGTTTGCGCATCCTCGTCAGAGCTAACTGAAAGGGTTGAAAAAATTGGGTGAGTGAACCCTCAATAGGTTCTATAATAGGCAATGTATAAGTGATTATCCAATTAAAAATGTCATTCCAAAGAAACATCAATCAAATAAATAATATTGGAAACAATTAACCATAGCCTCAAAGGAAGAGGATACGAATATAGGGAATAGCAAAGATAACACAATTGATAACAAGATTTCATGAATTGGCCGTATCAAGCACACAAGTAGAACAAGTCATGTAGAGTTACAAATATTTAAGAATGAATGTCATAGATAACACGCTTGCAAGTACTCAGTGCAATGCCACACCTTGTCATTACAAACTCCCATGGGCACAAGTACTTTCGAGCGCTCGTGCCAGGACCAGACCGGGCCCTTTATGATGTGTTGGCACTGAAAGGTGGATGAAAGATCCAAGTAATATTTAGACATTCGTTATATTAAGCCAAGAATTCCAAAGTTAAGTTCAAGTAACCAAGCTCTAGAATCAAGGGTCATTCCATAACACGAATTTCAAATGGAAGTCATAAACTATGACTTTGGAAGCCAAGATTCACTAAAGGGGATCATGACCAGAGCTGGGTAGTAACCTGAAGGGCTACCCCTTGACAAGGCTTCTATATCACACAAAAATCATGAAAAATGGGTTCTGGAAACAAGCCGCAGTCAGAACAGAACCGCTACAAGGAGAACGCGGTCGAGACCGAACTGCAATTAGGCTTGCGTTGACGTAGTGGAACAACGGGTCGACGCACACAGGCAAGGAAGATGAACGCGGTCCACTGGGAACTGCTTCTTGATGGTGTGGGGACGGTGCGATCGATACAGAGGGGGGGTTGAATGTATCCCCTTCTAAAATATTGACCAAAATAAAACAATTCGCCTGCTACTAGATACAGTTGCAGAATAAAAGCTATAGAGTTCAAATAAACATTTGATCGACCAGATGAACTGCTAACTATACTAGTGGAACCTGATGAAGTCTAATGCCAAAGACAGAACAATGCAAACCAGACTCACTTAGCAAGATATGTAATGCTCAAAGTCACTGCAGATCGAAACAAGACTGTTCAAACAACCTGTGAAAGAGATAGGAGATATGGAAGAGCACACCACAAACAAACCACAGAACAGCAGGATTTTTAGGTGGTTCAGTCCGCAGACCTACGTCCACCCCTCACTCCCAACCGGAGTGAGGCTTCCACAAGCACAAGCTAGAAACCGCAGACTCAGTCTGCAACAGGTGCTGCCAAACAGCTTGACCAGGGGAACAACCTCCCCTCTTCCTCCAGACCGAAGGGACACCCCAAGTGACTCCCAGCCACTTGGAAACCAGAGACTAGGTCTCTCTTCCTCCAGACCAGGAGGGAACCCACTAGTGACTCCCCGTCACCAGCAAACCAGAGGTCACAGACCTCTCTTCCTCCAGACCAGGAGGGACCCCTGGACTTGCAACCCACAAGCCCAGAACCGGAGATGAATCTCCCTTCTCCTGAGTCCACAGCAGGAACCCGACCTCAGTACTGAGAATCGGAAGAACAAGATGAATAGATGGAAGGAACAAAATAAAATGCAAACACAAAGAAAAACACAGCAGACGTAAAGCTGGAAATGAGATACACTAGTAGCTCTCGTAGGAGCAAAGCTGGTTGGGATTTGATCCAATGCCAGACAGACGAATCTTCAATGAAGGCTTCTTATCTCTCGATCTCTCTTCTTCTTACTCTTCTTTTTCTTCTCTGCTTCTTTCTCTCACTGTCTACCCTTCTTCTTTCGATCCTCACATGCTCTCTCTCTCCTTTTCTTTTTCTTCTACTGCTCTCTTCTTCTTTCACTCTCTGCTACACCTCTTCTTCTTTCACTCTCTACTGTACCTCTTCTTCTTCACTCACAGTCTCGATCAGCCCTCTTCTCTTCTGATCTCTATGTCTTCTTCATGTGGAAGAAGCTCTGAATTTATACCAGCCACAGCTAGGTCGTGTGAAGGGCTTGTGCCCTCTTGTCCTCGAATCACGTGTCAGGTGCCAACCTCGGATCACGTGCCCAACCATCTTTCTTCTCGAAGTGTATACCTGTGACAAAGTCATAAGAAAGTATCAGATGGATGTATAGACTTGGTGAAGGCTTTTAACAAAGCATGTATAGACATGAATGCTGCATGTAGGCAAGTATGTACAGCGTGAGAATGTATAGACTTGAGACCTTTCAAGCGACCTCAGTGTACAGACTTGCAGAGTGATGCATTAACGTAATAGAGTGGAATGTGTAGACTTCTGTGTAAATCATGAAGCAATCGAATGTGTAGACTTCTGTGTAAAGCATGAAGCAATTGAATGTGTAGACTTTAGAGTAAAGCATGAAGAAGCCTAACCAATGTATAGACTTTGATGTAAAGGCTTGAGTCACACAAACAATGTATAGACTTCACGATGCACAACCCTATCCAATGTATAGACTTTGAACGCATATGCCAAGGCTGTACAGACTTCAGACTTTGAACGTGTGTGCTGTGAACGATGTATACACTTGGCCCTTGAAGGATGTACAGACTTGAAGAACTGAAGCCCACGATGTTCAGACTTTGAACTCTGAACGACAAATCAGGCTGTATAAACTTAAGAGTCTTGAAGGCCAATGTACAGACTTGGTAAGCCTGAACCAATGTACAGACTTGGAACGCTTGAGGACCAGTGTACCAACTTGGAACGCTTGAGCCAATGTATAGACTTGAAAGGCTTGAACACAGCGATGTGCAGACTTTACGATGTATAGACTTAGAACTCTGAACGACAAATCAGGCTGTACAGACTTGAGAGTCTTGAAGGCCAATGTACATACTTGGTAAGCCTGAACCAATGTACAGACTTGGAACGCTTGAGGACCAGTGTACAGACTTGGAACGCTTGAGCCAATGTATAGACTTGAAAGGCTTGAACACAGCGATGTGCAGACTTTGCGATGTATAGACTTAGGGCTCCATGTACAGACTCTACCAATGTGCAGACTTTGCCTATATGCAGTGTGTAGACTTGATATCAATGAATGCGCTGGCTGCACAGACTTGCATAAGCGATGTATATACTTTGCCAATGTGGAGACTTAGGGTGTAGCTAAAGCATCGAACGTAGGAAAAGGTTGGAATGTATAGACTTACGTTCGATCAGCAATGTATAGACTTCAACTAAGCAACCTACAGTGCAATGTCAAGACTTTGAAGTGCAACGTAGGTAAAGACCCCAATGTATAGACTTCCAATGAATGCAACCGCTGTACAGACTTGCTCAAACAGACCGATGTATAGACTTAGAATTTCAACAGAAGGATGTACAGACTTTGAATTTGAAGTCAGGCAAACGGATGTACAGACTTGGCCAAAATAGCAATGAACAGACTTGAAACGCTTGAAGGCCACAGGACAGTGTATAGACTTGGAAGGTTATCTAATGTACAGACTTGGAAATGGCTGTATAGACTTGCAGAGCTTTCGCTAAGGCTGTATAGACTTGAAGCAATGTGAACGATGTATAGACTTTACCAATGTGCAGACTTTGAAGTGAAGACCAATGAATAGACTTCAAGTGAAGGCCAATGTATAGACTTTGAAGAACAAACGTTACACATATGCCATGAGTGTATAGACTTGTTCAATGAATGCATGAACAGTGAGTCAATGTATAGACTTCCAATGCCTTCGACAAATGCGATGTACAGACTTGCGAACTGGGGGGGGTCGACCCATCTGGAAGGGGGGTCGACCCACTTCTGTCTAGACTATGCTAACTGATGTATAGACTCTGATTGAGTGACATGCGACAGACAAAGTACATACTTATTTTGAACCAGCACACTGTATAGACTTGCAATACCATGAAGGCAGGCTGTATAGACTTGAAGTAATGCATGCAGGTGACAATGTATATACTTGCTGTCAAAAAGTGTATGAACTAAGCATGCATACAACAATGATGTGTAGACTTGGGTGTGTGTGTGCTGTACAGATTTAAATGCATTCACAGAGCAATTTATGCATATCAGCTAAACATCATCAAGGCATACAGATCTAAGAATAGACAGAGCATTACCTGATCTGAGCATTAACCTTACCTGTCATGATTTGACTTTGACTTGGGTTAACTTCATGACCTGTGAGTCATCCTTAAACCTGTTCTAACAGTTTCTCATAATGCAACAGGATTATATCATCAAGGATGGAAACATAATGAGACATAATATCTGTCATCATCAAAACTCCAGAACCACAGGGGACACATCAATCTCCCCCTTTTTGATGATGGCAATATTATGAGTCATTGCAATAGATTCATCATGATGATTATGAGATACCATATAACATGCACCACAGATATGACAGAGTTCATGAACATGCACCACAGAGTAGCTCAGTCAGAAGTGAGCATGTAAAACACCATGTGATGCAAATGATGACTCACAAAAATTCTCCCCCTTTGACAACATCAAAAAGAATGAAATGGTCATTGACTGTTGAAGGAGCTATTATGCAATTCTGTGAGTTATAGTCATCAAAGACTCCCCGTGACAAGATATTCTCCTGAATGAACATTGAACCACAGGGACATGCAAGAATTCTCCCCCTTAGATGGACAGTGATTGGAGTGAAGCTCAGGACATAAAGAAGTCAACAGTTAGGTCTGACATAATGGAGTTCATTATGAGAAAGAAGGCATTCAGAATGAATAAGAAAGGTTTTCAATGGGATATCAATTTCATAAATCTTATTAAACAAGTATTTCAGACTCTTCTTATTATAGAGATTTATGAATGATCTTCATTGACAAGTCGGATCAGAATATGATGTATGCAAGGCTTGTTCATAAGCTTTCTGTACTCACATCTGAAATCAGTTTTAATAAAAGTGAACCTTGCTTTCATATTGACAGTCTTGTTTAACCTTCTTCTTTCTTACTCACTTAATTTCAAGGATTCCTTTAAGAGATGCAATCAGTAGTAATGAAGTTGAACACATAAGAAAACATTTATTTCTGTCAAGGATTCCAATAGAATATTTCTTTTGCACACATTTTCAAATGATACACTAGATTAGCAACAATTTTCTTAACATTATTCATGAGCACTTGAGTTTAGTACACCCTTGTAACTAGAGGATACATGTTGTTTAGATGCCAGTATCCCTAAGCACTTGAAAGGACTAACTGTCATGCTTCATAAGAACAGAGATTGCATTTACACTTCATGACACACTACAAATCATTTCTTTGATGAGTGAGATGTATTTCTCAATGTGCATGCCATTGCTCTGCTAGATTATCAATCATTTTTAAGCAGAGTTAACTATGGCACCTCATGACACAATCATTTGGACATGGTTTCTCAGTGACCAAAGTCATTGCTCTGACACAATTTACCCTTAGACATAATCCATATTCTCAGATGTTTAAAAAATCAATACTAATTTCATACAAATCAATCAAGGAATATCATGATTTCAGAATTTTTAGAATTCAGAAGAGTTTAAAAGGACACAACATGAAAATGTTGGTTAAAGTTTATTAAGACTAACTCAGATATTTTCAAGATATGTTCATAAGGAAACACAAGGCATACATGAAACTTCAACCGGCTGAAAGAATCAGACATTCATAGTCCTATATAATAGAAGATTCCTCTTTAAGTTGTTTTCAGATTTATGATCAGGATATGCACAGAGAATTCTTTCTGAATTTTCAGGAAAGGCCGAAACATTTTTAGGAACAGCCAATTCAACAGTTGATACCAATGAATAGGATGAGTGAAGATGGCTGATAACAGTTGAAGCATGAAGCTGAAATGTGTTGCATTACACATTCATCACAGAGATTTAAGCAAGATAGCAGTTCAATCTGAAGATGGGAAGTTCAGTTGATAGAATATGAAAAATGCTCCCCCTAAATGTATGCATGACCTAGCCTTCCTAAATGTATGCAACTCTGACCTATGGTACCAGGCGAATGACTTGGTCTAAAGACCACCTCACACATAGCAAACACATCCAGACAGAATTCATCTGCCCTTTAGTATCTCACTATTTATATACCAAGAGTCATGCGTGACAATCCAATGCATATGCAGTTCTACATGCATCTTAAGCTAACATTATGCTACTTATATGCAATTGTGAATGCATGTTCATGTCAAATGTGCAGATGAACTTTTTAAGCATGAGACATCGTCCAAGCAACAGATTTATTCAATTCAGATTTTCAGATTTTTCAGAATGCAATTTGTTTTCAGTGATTATGCATTTTAACAGATATCAAACAACTGCAAATGTCATATGTATGCATCAAATGCAGACAACCTTTAAATCTCATGTATGCACCAGTGCATGATCAGAAAAAAAAATTTGCAAATGGCAGATGCAGTTATGGACATGTATGCATGTGATCTTAATTGACATATTAAGCATGATGTTCAGCTAAAACAAAAATTCAGGTGAACAAGCATTTAATCAGCAGAGTTGGGGTTTACCAAACTTTGGATGCCTTGGTTTATTTGACCCCCCTTTTATTCCTCATCCCCAAGGCATACCTGCAAAGCACAAATCTTATTTTGTGTTTCTAGGTACCCAAGACTTCTTGGGTCCTACCTTGTTAGTAACACCTCTGATTGGTGCTTCCCTCAACCTTTGGGCCTGTTTATCATCATTCATCATTAAAGCATAATGATTCATGGAGTGCCCAGATATTCCACAGTAGTAGCATGAAGAAACATATTTTAGATTTTTTTTATGCACATCATTATGAACATGAATTTTATGTGCATTGGCATGGAAAGTTCTGTTACTTGCATGAAATTTTGGTTTACCTTTACCTGCCCACCAGCATTCCGAAGCTCGGTGGCCAAGTTTTCCACATTCAAAGCATGCATGAATCTTTTCTTTAAGAACATATTTATTCCTTCCAAAATCATTTCTATTTGCAGAGAGTTTTATATTTTGAGAAAATATTTTTCCCTGAGCATGCCAACAGTCCTTGGCTGTATGGCCATGTTTTCCACAATGAGAACAGTTAGAGAAGGTTTTTCTATGAGAACCTAACCAGCATAGTGCAGCAACATGTCCTATTTTTCCACAATTATAACAATGAATTTTCCTTTCCCTAAAGACATGCTTTCTATCCTGATCGTTGTGTGCAGCTGCTAGGCCATCCTTTTCCATCAAATTACACTCATGCATCAGATGTCCAAATTTGTGACAGTAGTGACAGATCATTTTCTTACTAGATGCATGTGAGTGTGTGTGAGGACTGTGATCAATATGCACTGAAGAATTCTTTTTATTTGTTTTCTATTTTTCAGTCTCTTTCTATTTTTTGTACTGAGGTGAAGATGAGGTAGAAGGCTTTTCTTGTTCTGAATATTTAACAAAAATAATTTTCAATTTGTCTCCAACAACCTTCTCAGCCTTCTTCATGACTGGATTGTAACCTAGTCCCTCCTTCTGAAAATTCACATTCGCTCCAAGGAGCTTATTCAAATTGTCTCTTCCCTTAACAAATTTTGACAGGGAGTTTCTTAGATCTTCAATCTCTCTCTCCAAAGACACAATGTAGTCTTCACACAAAATGATTTGATTTTGCAATTCATCATTCAGACTCTTCAGAGTCTCATTTTCCTATGTCAATGTGAATTCAATATTCACTTCATTTTCTTTCAAGATAGATTTCCCCTTTTCAATCGTCAGCCATTTTTCAGAGAAAACAATGTTAAGAACCATCAGCTTTTTGTTTTGTTCTTTCAGATAAATGTTTTCTTCAATCAGCTTATCTTGTAATTTATCAGTTTCCTTCTTCTGAGTCAGCAATGAATCATTTTCTTCCTTCAAGGAAGTGATTAAGTTCTTCTGTATATTATCATCAGAGTCTAAGTCTTCAATCAATTCCTTCAAGAATGCACATTCATTGCAAGCAGATTTATCAGAACATATTGTTTGATCTTGGAATTTTTCACATTGTTTCTTAAGACATTTATTTTCAGATTTCAGAACAGCTAATTTAGAGCTAACACATTCAAATTCTTTCAATTCTTTTTGCTGTTTTTCAAGATCTTTCTGCAATTCCATATTTACAGATTTTATGGCATTAAATTTTTCAGCAAACAAATTCTTTTCTTGCTCAAATTTCTCAAATTTTTCTTCATTTTCTTTAACAGATTTTCTAAGAGAGTCACTTTCAGATTTTAGCCTACTTAGTTCAGAGCGAACACATTCAAGTTCCTTCGTCAATTTTTCATTCTGATTTTTATGCATATGAATATCAAACAAGCAGGCATCATGAGATTGCTTCATATTTGAACAATTTTCACATGGTGAACTTGAACTACCCCGATTACTTTTCTTTTTCAAGTTCTTGTATTATTTTCTTAATTGTTCATGAGATTCAAGCAACTCAGCATATGCATTCTCCCAATCATCTAAAGAAAAATTCTCGAAGGGATTTACCTCCTCATCATCATCCTCTTCTTCATTTTGGCTACCACTTTGATTACTTCTATTAGCCATCATGCAGCTATCCTCATTTATACTGTGAGCTAGCTTTAGCTCCTCCAGGATGTCCTTGGCAGACCTGCAATCATAAAAACAAGAGTGTAAGGCTCTGTCAGTGGCTGCTTTCATCAGATTGAAGGCTTTCTGATTTTCTCCATCCTTTGATCTGTGGCTGTTGGTCCATTTGTACACTTTCTTTGGTAATGTGTGAGGACCTTGTGAAATTAATTTCCACAGATCAGGATTAACTGCATCAACATAATTGCGCAGACTGACAAACCACGCATTAAAATTAGAACCGTTGAAAACCGGTGGATCACCCATGAAAACTGATCAGATAAATGCAACAGGAATAATGAAGCACCAAGACAGTAGGATCGAATCTACAGATCGCTAGACCTTTTAAGCAGACAACCTGCTCTGATACCAATTGTTGCGACGGTGCGATCGATACAGAGGGGGGGGTGAATGTATCCCCTTCTAAAATATTGACCAAATTAAAATAATTCACATGCTACTAGATACAGTTGCAGAATAAAAGCTATAGAGTTCAAATAAACATTTGATCGACCAGATGAACTGCTAACTATACCAGTGGAACCTGATGAAGTCTAATGCCAAAGACAGAACAATGCAAACCAGACTCACTTAGCAAGATATGTAATGCTCAAAGTCACTGCAGATCGAAACAAGACCGTTCAAACAACCTGTGAAAGGGATAGGAGATATGGAAGAGCACACCACAAACAAACCATAGAACAACAGGATTCTTAGGTGGTTCGGTCCGCAGACCTACGTCCACCCCTTACTCCCAACCAGAGTGAGGCTTCCACTAACACAAGCTAGAAACCGCAGACTCAGTCTGCAACAGGTGCTGCCAAACAGCTTGACTAGGGGAACAACCTCCCCTCTTCCTCCAGACCGGAGGGACACCCCAAGTGACTCCCAGCCACTTGGAAACCAGAGACTAGGTCTCTATTCCTCCAGACCAGGAGGGAACCCACCAGTGACTCCCCGTCACCAGTAAACTAGAGGTCACAGACCTCTCTTCCTCCAGACCAGGAGGGACCCCTGGACTTGCAACCCACAAGCCCAGAACCGGAGACGAATCTCCCTTCTCCTGAGTCCACAGGAGGAACCCGACGTCAGTACTGAGAATCGGAAGAACAAGATGAATAGATGGAAGGAACAAAATAAAATGCAAACACAAAGAAAAACACAGCAGACGTTAAGATGGAAATGAGATACACTAGTAGCTCTCGCAGGAGCAAAGCTGGTTTGGATTTGATCCAATGCCAGACAGATGAATCTTCAATGAAGGCTTCTTATCTCTCGATCCCTCTTCTTCTTACTCTTCTTTTTCTTCTCTGCTTCTTTCTCTCACTGTCTACCCTTCTTCTTTCTATCCTTACGTGCTCTCTCTCTCTCCTTTTCTTTTCCTTCTGCTGCTCTCTTCTTCTTTCACTCTCTACTGCACCTCTTCTTCTTCACTCACAGTCTCGATCAGCCCTCTTCTCTTCTGATCTCTATGTATTCTTCATGTGGAAGAAGCTCTGAATTTATACCAGCCGCAGCTAGCTCGTGTGAAGGGCTTGTGCCCTCTTGTCCTCGAATCACGTGCCAGGTGCCAACCTCAGATCACGTGCCCAGCCATCTTTCTTATCGAAGTGTATACCTGTGACACAGTCATAAGAAAGTATCAGATGGATGTATAGACTTGGTGAAGGCTTTTAACAAAGCGTGTATAGACATGAATGTTGCATGTAGGCAAGTATGTACAGCATGAGAATGTATAGACTTGAGACCCTTCAAGCGACCTCAGTGTACAGACTTGCAGAGTGATGCATTAACGTAATAGAGTGGAATGTGTAGACTTCTGTGTAAAGCATGAAGCAATCGAATGTGTAGACTTCTGTGTAAAGCATGAAGCAATCGAATGTGTAGACTTTAGAGTAAAGCATGAAGAAGCCTACCCAATGTATAGACTTTGATGTAAAGGCTTGAGTCACACAAACAATGTATAGACTTCACGATGCACAACCCTATCCAATGTATAGACTTTGAACGCGTATGCCAAGGCTATACAGACTTTAGACTTTGAACGTGTGTGCTGTGAATGATGTATACACTTGGGCCTTGAAGGATGTACAGACTTGAAGAACTGAAGCCCACGATGAATAGACTTTGAACTCTGAACGACAAATCAGGCTGTACAGACTTGAGAGTCTTGAAGGCCAATGTACAGACTTGGTAAGCCTGAACCAATGTACAGACTTGGAACACTTGAGGACCAGTGTACCGACTTGGAACGCTTGAGCCAATGTATAGACTTGAAAGGCTTGAACACAGCGATGTGCAGACTTTGCGATGTATAGACTTAGAACTCTGAATGACAAATCAGGCTGTACAGACTTGAGAGTCTTGAAGGCCAATGTACAGACTTGGTAAGCCTGAACCAATGTACAGACTTGGAACGCTTGAGGACCAGTGTACAGACTTGGAATGCTTGAGCCAATGTATAGACTTGAAAGGCTTGAACACAGCGATGTGCAGACTTTGCGATGTATAGACTTAGGGCTCCATGTACAGACTCTACCAATGTGCAGACTTTGCCTATATGCAGTGTGTAGACTTGATATCAATGAATGCGCTGGCTGTACAGACTTGCATAAGCGATGTATATACTTTGCCAATGTGGAGACTTAGGGTGTAGCTAAAGCATCGAACATAGGAAAATGTTGGAATGTATAGACTTACGTTCGATCAGCAATGTATAGACTTCAACTAAGCAACCTACAGTGTAATGTCTAGACTTTGAAGTGCAACGTATGTAAAGACCCCAATGTATAGACTTCTAATGAATGCAACCACTGTACAGACTTACTCAAACAGACCGATGTATAGACTTAGAATTTCAACAGAAGGATGTACAGACTTTGAATATGAAGTCAGGCAAACGGATGTACAGACTTGGCCAAAACAGCAATGAACAGACTTGAAACGCTTGAAGGCCATAGGACAGTGTATAGACTTGGAAGGTTATCCAATGTACAGACTTGGAAATGGCTGTATAGACTTGCAGAGCTTTCGCTAAGGCTGTATAGACTTGAAGCAATGTTAACAATGTATAGACTTTACCAATGTGCAGACTTTGAAGTGAAGACCAATGAATAGACTTCAAGTGAAGGCCAATGTATAGACTTTGAAGAACAAACGTTACATATATGCCACGAGTGTATAGACTTGTTCGATGAATGCATGAACAGTGAGTCAATGTATAGACTTCCAATGCCTTCAACAAATGCGATGTACAGACTTGCAAACTGGGGGGGTCGACCCATCTGGAAGGGGGGTCGACCCACTTCTGTCTAGACTATGCTGACTGATGTATAGACTCTGATTGAGTGACATGCGACAGACAAAGTGCAGACTTGTTTTGAACCAGCACACTGTATAGACTTGCAATACCATGAAGGCAGGCTGTATAGACTTGAAGTAATGCATGCAGGTGACAATATATATACTTGCAGTCAACAAGTGTATGAACTAAGCATGCAGACAACAATGATGTGTAGACATAGGTGTGTGTGTGCTGTACAGATTTAAATACATGCATAGAGCAATTTATGCATATCAGTTAAACATCATCAAGGCATACAGATCTGAGAGTAGACAGAGCATTACCTGATCTGAGCATTAACCTTACCTGTCATGATTTGACTTTGACTTGGGTTAACTTCATGACCTGTGAGTCATCCTTAAACCTGTTCTGACAGTTTCTCATAATGCAGCAGGATTATATCATCAAGGATGGAAACATAATGAGGCATAATATCTGTCATCATCAAAACTCCAGAACCACAGGGGACACATCAGATGGCAGCGGTTCAAGAGGAATCGCTACTAGGGTTGGTAAGGCAGAGAGTTCGGTCGACCAATTCAAGATCCTCAATCGACCTGGGGCATGGCTGGACTGAAACAGAGCTCATTCTACCTAACCATGGTCAATTGAGGTGACATAGGTTGACCTAATCAGGGCTAAGTCAACTTGGAACAAGGTGCAGTCGACTGGGCAAAACTGGCACACATGCCAGATCAGAAAGCAGAACGCGGTCAATGCATGACCGCTACCTCAAGGTAGCGGTCCTTGTAGAACTGCGTTCTGGTCGAGACTGGGCAGAATAGTCACGACTTGGACTGCCCAAAATGAAATCTGGTCAAATTGTTCAGTTTAGGCTTTTAGGGTACAATCAGCTCGGCGTCCTAGTGAGAATCCCAGGCTCGCGGAGTCTTACGGAGGCCTCGTGATAGCGATCTTAGTACGACGAAAAGAGTATCCGGTGGAGAGTCCCAGCCATCACAAGATTGAAGCTGTGGAAAATGCAAAAAATGGGAATTAACGGTGAGCCATTACCATCAGAGTGGCATGACCCTCAAACAAACCTCGTAATTTAATCAATAAGAGCAAGTGCATTGCAAGATTTATCAAGGTTACGAACAGATTAAGCTGCGTTGAATCTACTAGTTTGCAGGGTACAATCAAGAGATAACAATGATAATCAAGTGACCAAGATGTGAAGAAACTTTAGAATTAACGTTCATTCATAAAGCCATAACCATTACATGTGTTTCTAGCCCTAGAACATGCTATCTACTCAAGATAAAGCACAGGAAAAACACAACGTTCTAGTAGGAATCAGAGCGATGACCGCAGTCACGAGAGAACCGCTACCTGATGGTAGCGGTCAGTCAACGACCGTGTTCACGCAATTTTGACCAAAAATTCAAAATTTCTAGGGTAAAAAAAAGTAGTCTATCGCGAGATAGCGGTTTCCAGGTAGCGGTCTCTAGTGAACCGCTATCTGGAAACCGTGTCCCGCTCCGGTGATCCTCGATAGGCCTTAAGAAAAATCACCATAACTCGCAGTATACTTCATAAAAATTTGGCATTTTACAATAAATAGAAAGAGAAAGAAAAACCACACAACATGGATGCATTTAATTAGGGTTTAGCCTGCAAGAATCCTACCTTTAAATGCGATAAAGGAAGACGACCTCGCCGGAACCCTAGATGGAACCTCCTCCTAGACTCAACGTTCTCACCCACGAACGTGCATGCCGTCGGCCACCTCAGAAAATGAGGGCTCTTGGTAGTGTTAGGCTTCATTTTATAGAGCTAGGGTCGATCCTAGAGGTTGGATATGGATGGGAGAGAGTCGTGGAATCGAACGCGCGTGATATTCGCGCTTGACCGGGTCGTGTCGCCTCTACTTTGAAATTAGGCCTCTAGGGTTATGGTTTTCATGGGAAAATAGAGGGGAAATGGTCCTATAACGTGGGCCTTTCGATTGGGTCCGGATTGAGCACATAAGAGTTCAAATTGGGCTCGAATTTGGTCGGATTAGGGCCGTTCTAACAAAACTCCGAGTTTAAGCCAAAATTTACAATTCAGGCTAGACCAAATTTTCTATTGGGTTCGCTTTGGAAGATGATTTTGCTGGAAATCTGACCCTATACACAAATATTATTTTTTCATATTTTTATAAATTAGTCAAAATTTGACCCTAAGGGGAAATTCAATTTATTTATTAATTAAATTCGGGTTGCTACACAAGCACTCCGCCAAGTACCGGAAGTATCTACCCCATGTTCAAATTGTTATGTGCTCATTTCCCCGCATTTGCTAAGAGTTCAAGCATTAACTAATCTCACTCTAGCGATATGGCCTCTCCAAGTGAAAAGAACAAAAAAAAATGATGAAAAGAACAAATGCAGCAGAGGGATTCGGTCAACCGAATCAAACTTTCGATCGACCGATCGCAGGTCTGGTTGACACACCGTGCGGCTGCATCGACCTACTCGGTAGGCCCCCCACTTTTAGGAGGATCGGTCGACCGACCGCATTGGTTCGGTCGATCGAAACCCTCCCCCTTTTAAAAAAAAAGAAGAGAGAAGAATGTGCCTTGGCCCTTGAAGGCGGAGTCGACCCAGCCTCAGGCAGGGTCGACCCTGCCTTGTGCAGAGCTGGCCCAACCTTGGCCCGAATGATAAAAAGGATATAATAATACATAATAATGATAAATAAAAAAGGAAATAAATAACAAATAACAAAAGGGCCACTATAACGTGATCTAAATAAAAAAAATGAATGATAAAGAATATGTAAATGGAATAGAACCCACATTCAAGTGGCATTGAAACCAATAAGATAAAAATATAAAACATGCATGTATTGGCATGCACTTTGGAGACCTCATCTCCCCTGGACCCTGGGCAAGGGAACATCGATGATGCCCTCGCAAGCCGAGCTTAGACCTTGGGGGCCATCCCCATCATGGCTATGTCCCGACCTTGCCTTAGGCCAATAGCCCACTCGAACTGACCCATTTCCGTCAGGATCTAACCCCGCTCTTTTCGTCATCTAATATCAACTTGTTGTGTTCTCGGCAGATATTCACCCGAAGACCTTTTATATATTCATGGCTACTTTCTACTCAGATTCCTGTTCGAACATAAAATGGTCGATGAGCGATCGGTATGATTCGAATACTTACACCTTAACACGGGGCTTTTAACACAATTCAAGATTTTCATTATCTCATTTCATCAACATAATTCTCTAGGCCGTAGGGCCCTTTTGCCTGGTGATTAATTAAGGGTGTTCTCCCCTCCGGGGAGATGTAATTAACGCCGCGACCTTTATGGCGCGACAGATTTTGGTCCCGACACGACACTCATTTTCGTCTGACTGGTCAGCCGGTGCGCACCAAGGGCTCCCTCGGAGCCCGAATAAACCGTCACATTATGATTGGCACGCCCACACACTAAATAAATGAAATAAATAAATGAATAAGTAAATAAATAAATGAATAAGGAAATAAATAAATGAATCAAAAAGTGCGTCCATAGGGCTCTCTCCAGTCAGGTGAGCCGACTACTTCTGCCGTCGCAGCTTCATATTCTTCTTCTCCTGGATCCTCCATCATGCTGGGAACTTGGCACCTATTTATTACTGTTATATTGAGGGATTCATCTAGCGGGATAGCCAACGAGCTTGCTAGCTTCGCTATTGCATCTGCCTGAGCATTTTGGCTTCGGCCGACTTGGCTTATCTCGATAAAATAAAATCACCCCATGAGCTATTTCACCTTGGCGCGATAAGGGAGTAACTCAGGATTTCGGACATCAAACTCCCCTTGTATTTCTTTGACAATTAGCATTGAATCGCCAAACACTTGCAGCATTCGAATCTCCATATGAAAGGTAATCTGAAGACCAATGATCAAGGCTTCATATTCTGCTTCATTGTTTGTGCCAGGCTTGTTGATCAAGCATGATGTATGCATCACTTCTCCCTCTAGGGACTTGAGGATGATCCCTGCTCCAGCACTTATCCTCGTCTGCCCTGATCGGGATGTTTCTACTCTGGAAGCCCAGTCAAAGTACAACTGCCATATGGCTTGGCAGACCTGATTCACTTCCAATGTTTCATCTTCAGTGAGCTTCGTAATTAGCGGGGAATTTTTAGGCACTAGGTGTGCTGCAAGGAAATCTGCAATGGCCTAGCCCTTAATGGCCTTTTGCGGCACATATATGATATCAAATTCCATCAGGATGACGGCCCATTTACCCTGTCGTCCTTTTAATGCTAGCTGAGAAAGTATGTATTTAACAAGATCATCCCTTAATATCAGATGTATTTCATGTGATAGCATTAAAAGGACGACAGGGTAAATGGGCCGTCATCCTGATGGAATTTGATATCATATATGTGCCGCAAAAGGCCATTAAGGGCTAGGCCATTGCAGATTTCCTTGCAGCACACCTAGTGCCTAAAAATTCCCCGCTAATTACGAAGCTCACTGAAGATGAAACATTGGAAGTGAATCAGGTCTGCCAAGCCATATGGCAGTTGTACTTTCTTCTTGACCGCAAAGACCAATGTGCGATAGACTTTCTCGATCGGGGTATACTTTCCTTCCGCCCCAACCAATCTTCGACAGAGGTAGTAAAGGGAATGCTCCTTCCCCTTGTCATTATTCTGGGCCAGCATTGCCCCCAGTGAATATTCAACGGTGGCTTTGTAAAGAATCAATGGCCTCCCTTTAACAGGTGCCCCCAGTACTGGCGGGATCTTCAAATATTCCATCAGCTGGTCAAAAGCCCATTGGCATTCTTGGTTCCAGCGGAATGGTGTATCTTTCATCATTAGCTTATGGAACGGCTCACATGGCCCTGACAGATTCGAGATGAATCTGCTGATATAGGCTAATTGTCCTTGTAATGACTACAATTTTTTTAAATTCTTCAGAGGAGGCAGCTCCTGAATGGATTTTATCTTGGAGGGGGTCTATTTTAATTCCCCGATGTCAGACAATGAAGCCCAAGAAATTCCCACTGGAAATGTCGAAGGGGCATTTCATCGGGTTCATCTTTAGCTCATATTGTCGAATCCTTTCGAATATAATCCTGAGATCACTTAGGTGATCTTCTCTTTTTCTGGTATGGATGACCAAGTCATCGATGTAGCATTCAACTTTATCATAGAGTAGCTCATCAAATATCTTCATCATCACCCTCTGGTAAGTGGCGCCAGCATTTTTGAGGTCGAAAGGTATTCTTTTGTAGTGGAATATCACCTTGGGTGATCAGAAAACCGTATGGATTCTTTCATGCTCAACTATCCATATCTGGTTGTATCCGAATGACCCGTCCATGAATGATAGCGCCTCGTGGCCACTAGTGGCGTCAATCATGACTTCAATGATAGGCACCAGGAAATAATCTTTCGGGCATGCTTTGTTCAGGTCCCGAAAGTCCACACATATTCTGATATGGCCATTCTTCATCTTGACGGACACAATATTGGCCAACCATGTGGTGTATTGATTTTTCGCTATAAAGCCGACATTTATAAGCTTGTCGACATCTTTGCAAATATGACTTATCAGTTCTGGCCTCATTCACCGGGGTGACTGCTTGACTAGTTCGGCTTTGGGGTCGATAGCCAGTATATGTTTAGCAACTGCAGGTGTAACATCCTGGATCCTTAATGGGTCTTGTCGGATCTTTATTAGGTCTTTCGGATCCTTTTTGGAGAGTTTCGGATCGCCTTTGTAGCTCCCGAGTTGAGTTTTACAATCCGTGTGGGTTTTTCTCTCGTACTAGTTACGGAACCCTACGGTGAGTTCATTTCTCAGTTCATCGAATCGAGGACGTTACAGCTGCGATGTACTCTTCGCGAGGATAGTTTCGGCTATTTTTGCATATTTTTCTGAATTAGTGGATTTTTGGCTCAAATATCGGATTTTCAAAAATTAGGAAAATCTCCTAATTTCTTTCTACAAATTCAACTCGAATATCTCTCCTGATCCCTTTCAACCTCACGTTCTCTCACTCCGTTCTCTCCCGTCTCTCGACCGTTCGACGCGGGGCACGCGACCATGGAGAGCTGGCCGAGGCGTGGACGTGCTGGGGTGATCGGTTCGCGGGTTGGAGTAGCGGTTTGAGCGTGGCGGGTGCAATCCCTCGGTGGATTCTGAGAAGGCGTCGTTCGTGTTCCTGGCGATTTTCGGCGTGGTTTAGTCGCCTCGTCACGCAGTTTCTTCGGTGGAGGTAGGGAGACGGATCACCACTTCCTCCTACACGTTTTCCCTGCCATTGCACGCCGTTTGGTGCGGAAACGACCGAGTTTGGGCTCGTTTAGCCTAAACTGGGGTTTCGTGGGTTTTGTAGGGTTCGTCAAAAAATAGTGACGATTTTTAGATCAGTTATTGTCAATGGACTCCTTGGAACGTCAGCGTTCCATACTCACTGATTTCGTCTCGATCGGTGGTCCCGTTTGACCGGTAGGGCTCCGGGAAGTCCGGAAACCCTTTTTGGGTGATTTCGTTAGAATCGCCCGTTTCTTGCGATTCGTGCGTCGTTTTGACTCCGATCGGAGTCTATGTGATTGCCAGGGTGATTGTGGTTGTATCCCCTTCATTTCGAGACGAACGGGGAGTGGAAAGGCCACGATCGGACGAACCCCTGGGTTTACTCGCCGTGACGCTTGAACGGTCGCACCAGAGACCGTTCTTGTGTATGGGCGGCTGGCTTTGAACAGCTTATTGTATGTCGGTTTGAGGTTGAGTGGTCATTCGATAGACCACTCACCCCCCTTGGGCGGCCGGTTTCGGACTGCTCATCCTGTGTCGGTTTGAGGTTGAGTGGTCGTTCGATAGACCACTTATCCCGTTGAGTGGTCAGGTTCGAACCGTTCATCCCATTTAGTGGTCCAGTTCAGACCGTTCATCCCTGTTTGGTTGAGTGGTCCAGTTCGGACCGTTCATCCCTTTGAGTGGTCCAGTTTAGACCGTTCATCCATTTGAGTGGTCCCTTTGTGACCGCCCATCCCTGTTAGTGTTTTGGGCCTTTTTGGTTGAGTGGTCCAGTTCAGACCGTTCATCCCGTTGAGTGGTCCCTTTGTGACCGCCCATCCCTGTTTGGTTGAGTGGTCCTTGTTGCATCCCTACAGTTTTGATGATGTCTCACACTATAAATCAATTTGTTTTATCGCATTCTTGCTATAAAGGTCCGTGCATTTACCTGTTCATATGCATTCAATAGATCAGTGCATGCGTTACTCTAAACGTGGTAAGTCCTTTCCTCGGTGAAAGTCTCCTTTAATAAGCTCAACACTGGTGCTCGTCTCAGTAGAGCTCGGTGGATCTCGTATTAAGTCAGTGCATGCATTGTCTCATTCATGAAGTGCTTGCCTCGGTGCAAGTCCTTGTTCATGCACAGGTTCTATCGTTCATTACTTTATCTAAGTGAAAATTCAACTCTGTGCAAGCCTTGTCTTGCTTATCTCTTGGTCCTGCTCATTTCTCTCTGCCATCTCGGTACAACTCTTGCTTGGACTGCACATCCCGACTCGGTGCAGTCTTTTTCTTTCAGAATAACATGAAGTCAGTGCATCTTTGTGCCTTATCCCTTCATGTCAGTGCACATCAGATGCACGTTTTAACTCTATGGTCTGTGCTTATGTCGTCATGCGTTTTCTCAAGTCAGTACATCTCTCGTGTTTGCTCACTTTAACTTGGTGCAACCTCTTATTCACCTTGTAGTAAGTCAGTGCAATGGTTGACTTGGTAACTCCTACTCAGTGCAGTTTATGCTTATTTACTCGCTACGTCGGTAAGACTTGTGCTAAGTATGTGACAAAGTGTTTATTCCTCTTCTAACAGTTTGTCTGTGCATTCACCAGATGGATGGCACATGATCCGAGGAAGATGGAGGTCCAAAACATTCCGACACGTGCCCCAACCTTTCAGGCGGGAAACGTGGCATCCACACGCCTAAGTTTCTGGAGCAGACATATATATATATATATATATGTTAGGGAAAAGGATTCGAAAGTGAGAAAGGGGATGGAACAGTAGAAAAAGGAGAGAAGCGTGAGAGCAGTGCTGGTGATCTAGAGAGAAAAACCAGAGACAAACCACTCCATCCAGAGTAGAGATAAAATTCTGAGAGAAAGTTGTCTGTGAATCTGAAGATCTGCATCTACGGAAGCTACATTGTTTTGAATTTGAGATAGTTGTTTTCCATCGGTCTTTTATTTTTGAGTTTCCTTTATTTCCCATTCCATCTTGTTACCCTCCAAGCTTGTTCGGAGGAAGGGACAAGTTCTCCAGTTTCCCTCCATTGTTCTTGGAGGAAGAGAGGTTTGATCCTCTAGTTTTGTGAGTTGCTTGGGAGCAATTGCACAGGGTTCCCTTTGCTGCGTGCAAAGGAAGGGAGATTTGTTCTCTAGTGATTCTTCTGGTTGATCAGAAGGCTGAGGAGGGTGTTCCTTAGGGTAAGCTATTTGGCAGCAGTTGTCGCAGACTGAGTCTGCTGTGTGTGATTGATCATTGCAAGGAAACCTTACTCTTCGGAGTGAGGGGTGGACACAGATTGCAGGTAGCAATCGAACCACCTAAAAACTCTCTATCTCTCGTGTGGATTTGCCTATCTACTTTGTGCTTGCTCTCCACATACTTGATTTATTACTTCATCGGGAATTCTTTTCACGATCTCAATTCACTATCTAGATATCCTTTTTACCTATCTCTGAAGTTTTTATCACTGCACTTTGAGGGGTTGAGTTTTTATTGCTGAGCTTATCGAATTTGGGAGTGAGTTATTCATCCCCGCCTTCTATCTCACTTTCCGCAGAGCGTATCAATTTGTATCAGAGCGGGTTTTCACTATGTGGTCTAATGGCCAAGGTAACCCTGGATTTAATGCTCCTCGGAGCTTCATGGCTGAGGGATAATCTATCAGCCGCCCTCCGTTCTTCGATGGTAACAATTACCTTTTCTGGAAAAATAGGATGGAGGTTTTCATTAGAGCGCAGAGCAATAAACTTTGGAGGGTGATCACCACAGGGCCATATGATCTGCCACCGAACAAAGATGCGTGGATAGATGATCAAGTCAAGCTTTCGTCACTCAACTGGACGGCCCTAAACATCATCCAATGTGTAGTTCATCCAGACGAATACGCCTGCATCTCAGCATGCAAAATGGCCAAGAAAATGTGGGATGAGTTGGAGTTAATCTACGAAGGTACATCCCAAGTGAAAATGACAAAGGTAAATCTCCTCACCTCTGAATATGAGCTGTTTAAGATGAAATCGGAGGAGACCATAACTGAGATGTATGCCAGACTGTCATTGATTACGAACAGTCTTAGGGCATTTGGAAAGAGAAATCTGAGGGAGATATAGTCAGGAAAATACTTAGATCTCTAACCCCTACATGGCACACTAAGGCCACTGTGATAGAGGAGTCTAGGGATCTGTCGAAAATGACGGTCACCGAACTAATAGGATCCCTAATGACGTATGAGATGAATTTCAAGAGGAATGGTGAAGGAAACGACAAGAAGGGCAAGAAAATTACCCTCAAGGTGTCCCGCAGCAAAGGCAGTAGCAGCAGCGGGAGTAGTAGTTACGAGTCTGACGGGCTGTCTGACCTTGACCAAGAGGAGCAAGCAATGCTCACTCATCAATTCAGAAAATTCTTAAGGACTAAGGGAAAGACCTTTAGAAGAAAGAGGTCATATTCCTCTGGTAAGAACTTTGATTTCAGTAATGATAAGAATAGGAATGCTAAGAAAATCACATGCTTTCATTGCAGGAAACCTGGACACATGAAAGGGGATTGCCCTGATCTTCAGAAGAAGGGTCCCGACTTTCAAAAGAAGATCTGCAAGGTGCAGAAGAAGAAACCACAAGCAATGGTCTGCACGTGGAGTGATGAGGAAGAAGATCCAGAAGCCAACTCCTCTGAGGAGGACGAAGAAGGAATCTGCCTGATGGCAAATAGCGATAAGGAGGTAACAAACCTCTTCGAGAACTTTTCTATTGATGATTGGGAAGATGCGTATGCTGAACTGTTAGATAAGTTCAATTCATTGAGTAAAGAGCATAGGGTTCTGAAAAGAAAACTCAATGCTAATTTTGAAGAACAAACTCAAATCAGTAAGGAAAATCAGAAATTGAAGGAACAATTAGAAGAAATGATTACTCTGAAGAAGGAAAATGAAAAGCACAAATCAGAGAACCAGGAAGTTCACACACAGCTAAACGAACTCAAGATAAAACTTGAAGAAAGTCTGAATGGAAACAGGGTGATCACTGAGAAGTATGAAGCTGTTAAGGAAGTAAACATAGAACTTCTAAAAAATTGCGAGTCAATGCAAAGAGAGCTGGAAGATAAACAAAAAATCTTAGAAAAATTTGTTCAAGGGAAAATAAATCTGGACTCTATACTAGGATCAAGGGTAAATTTCAACAAAGAGGGTTTATGCTATAACCTGACAAATAAGAGACCCTTTCAGTTCAAGACCACTACATTCTGCCTTGAGAAGGGAAAAGATAAGCTGGACATACCATCCAGCTCAAACAGTCATCAAAATATTTAACATTCAAGGGAGAAAGCAACAAACCATGATGAACAACATCTTAAACCAGGGAAGAACTTCACTAAACCCATTCAACAGAACAGAAATGGTAGCTGGAACAGGCAAATGTATCAGAATGGAAGCTGGAATTACTATAAAAGAATGGGCACGAACATAAGTTACTGGGAAAACAATATACACCCTCAAAAATTTGGTAATCAACGTACATACAGAAGATACCCCAAGGATGAAAGGTCTAATAACTGGAATAAATTCCATTTCTCCAGACCAGCTGGACAAAATTCTAGTCACAATTTTAATAGACTTGAAAATAAGATGCAAGAGAAAAACAAGCTGAAGCAATTTTGGATTCCCAAACACCTACTTAAAGATTTAAATGATGTCTTTGGACCCAACTTATCTTGCGTTCCAAACCACCTTGCTTGATTTCTTTTGTGTAGGTTTGCCTGGCAGCGGAGAACAACAAATGGTACCTTGACAGTGGCTGCTCTAGGCACATGACAGGAGACCGATCTAAGTTCAGCAAGCTAGAAATGAAGGTAGTGGGATTGGTCAAATTCGGAGGAAAGAACAGAGGTAAGATCATTGGGGTTGGCACATTTGGTAAGTCCTCCACTAACTCAATTGAGAAAGTTTTACTTGTGGAAGGTCTTCAACACAATCTGATTAGCATCAGTCAATTATGTGACAAGGGTCACATGGTTATGTTTGATAATAACTCATGCAAAATATTTGAAATAAATTCTGATCTTGTTAAATTTGTAGCTAACAGGACCAATAATGTCTACATGGTAGACTTAGATGCTGAGTCTGAATCTAATCTCTGCTTATCCGCTAATTCTGAAAATAATACCTTTTATTGGCATAGACGTTTAGGCCATGCCAATTTTGTTACTTTGAATAAATTGAACAAGCATGATCTAGTTAGAGGCATGCCTAAAATCAAGTTTAATTCAATCTCAAAAATCTGTGATGCATGTGCTCTAGGCAAGCAAACTCGCAAGTCATTTAAGCTCAGATCTGAGCCTTTATCAACCAAACCAATGGAACTCTTGCATATGGACATTTTTGGTCCAACCAGAACTCTGAGCTTGAATGGGAAAAGGTTTGGGTTCGTCATTGTAGATGATTTCACTAGGTTTTCATGGCTATTTTTCTTAGCAAACAAAAATGATGCATTTCAGAAGTTTGAACATTTCTTCAATAAAATCAAACAAGGAGGTTCTCACTGTATTCCAATAATTTAAACTGACCATGGAGGTGAGTTTGAAAATTCTTTATTTTCTGACTTCTGCAACAAAGAGGGACTGACTCATAAGTTTTCTTCTCCCAGGACTCCAGAGCAGAATGGAATTGTTGAGAGAAGAAATTAGACAATCATCGAAATGGCCAGAACTATGCTGGTCGAAAGTCAGCTTCCTAGGAGATTTTGGGCAGAGGCAGCTAACACAGCCTGCTACACAATTAACCGAGCAATGGTAAGACCTGTCCATAAGAAAATTCCTTATGAACTCCTTAAAGGTAAAAAGCCAAATGTCTCATATTTCAGAATTTTTGGTTCAAAATGTTTCATCCATAACAATAATAAAAGGGACCTAGATAAATTTGATACTAGAAGTACTCTAGGAATCATTCTGGGATACTTTGAAACAACCAGGGCCTACAGGGTTTTCAATATAACAGACCAAACTGTAGAGGAAACTCCTCATGTGATAATTGGTGAATCAACAGATGCTAACAACCTTGATAATGCCGACAGGTCTTCAAAGCATGATGGAGAATTTCTTGAGGAGGAATTGAAAGATGAAAATGAGCAACCTGAAGGACCAACCGATCAGAATCAAGTAAGCTCAACCGAACCAGGTGAGTCCTCAACCAATGTTAGATTCTTGAAAGACCACCCTGAGAATAATATCATAGGAAATTTAAGGGATCCTCCGAGGACCAGGTCTCATTTCAAAAATGTTCAAAATCAAGATTTAATTGCTTTAGTTTCTTAAATTGAACCAAAATCAGTAGATGAAGCCTTAAACGATGCATCTTGGGTCAATGCCATGTCTGAAGAGTTAGGTCAATTTGATAGAAACAATGTCTGGGAACTTGTTCCAAGACCTGAGAACACTAATGTGATAGGAACCAAATGAGTGTTCAAGAATAAAATGAAAGAAGATGGAATTATTTCTAGAAATAAAGCCAGACTAGTAGCCAAGGGCTACTGTCAGGAATTTGGAGTTGGCTTCGATGAGTCCTATGCACCTGTTGCTAGGATGGAAGCTATAAGAATATTGTTAGCATTTGCATGCTCCAAAAATATAAAACTCCAACAAATGGATGTGAAGAGTACGTTCTTAAATGGAATTATCAAGGAAGAAGTTTTTGTTGAACAGTCCCCCGGTTTTCAATTCTCCACTAAACTTGACCAAGTTTTCAGATTGAACAAAGCTCTGTATGGTTTAAAGAAGGCCCCTCGAGCCTGGTATGAGAGATTAACAGAATTTCTGATCAACAAGGGCTACCAAAGAGGTAAGGTAGATCAAACTCTCTTTACAAAAAGCTTTAAAGAAGATCTCATCATAGTCCAGGTATACGTAGATGACATTGTCTTCGGCTCAACAAGTACTGGTCTATGTGATGAATTTTCAAAATTGATGTCAGCAGAATTTGAAATGAGTTTGGTAGGCGAACTGAAGTATTTTCTTGGCCTGCAGATACAACAGTTGGAGGAAGGATGCTTCATCAACCAGACCAAGTATACATTGGACGTTCTCAAAAGGTTTGACATGACCAACTTGAAGCACATTACTACACCAATGGGTACCAGTACCTCATTGGATGCAGATGAGACAGGTAAATAAGTAGATGCCAAGCTCTACCGAGGTATGATTGGATCTCTACTCTATTTGACAACTTCAAGACCTGATATACAGTTCAGTGTAGGAATGTGTGCAAGGTATCAATCTAGACCCACTGAATTGCATCTAGCGGCAGTAAAAAGAATTTTCAGATACCTGTCTGCTACACACACCATTGGTTTATGGTTTCCTGCATCACACACACTAGATTTAATTGCATACACAGATGCAGATTATGCCGGGTGTAAACTAGATAGAAAAAGCACTAGTGGTCATTGTGAATTTCTAGGTTGGTGTTTAGTCTCTTGGGGTTCCAAGAAACAACATTCTGTGGCTCTCTCCACTGCCGAGGCTGAGTACGTGGCTGTAGGGAGTTGTGGTACACAAGTCATTTGGATTAAACACCAGCTTTAGAACTATCAAGTAGACCTGGGGTGCACACCCATTTACTGTGATAATACTAGTGCCATCAATCTTGCCAAGAATCCTGTCTTGCATTCACGAACCAAACACATAGAAATAAAGCATCATTTCATAAGAGATGAGGTTTCTAAGAACACCTTTGAACTGATTCATGTAGGCACTGCTAATCAAATTGCCGATATCTTCACCAAGCCTCTAGATAATGACAAATTCACCACATTAAGGAGAGAATTAGGCTTATTTAAGTTATCTTAATTTCTAATCTTCTGATTAATTTTTTTTGGGGAAGAGTTAGTGTGAGAAGCCTGTCCTAACCGTAAGAGGGAGTTTTGAGCTTTTGTTGATTAGTTTCATACTGTGTATCTATTGAGGGGGAGCTAGGCAGTTAGTGAAGTTTGACTGATTCAAAAGGTTGACCAGATGTGTGTCATTATTGGTTCTCATGATTGAATGAGTGTGGTTCTCTCTCAAACAGTAGAAACTCATTCATCTCTTAAGTCTATAAGTTTGTATAATTAAAGTCCAACTAGAATCTTTTCTCTAGTAGACTATCAGAGACTTGGATTAAGTGTCCGAAGTATATCTTCCTACATTGTTCATGGTTCTGGTTCAGGCTAAAACTTGTATGTCTTGATATCTGTTCAGAACAACTTGAAATCTAGACTTCAAGATTCATTTCAAAGAAACAGTTCTTCTGGTATTGTCTTCAAACACTTCATTTCCATAATATAAGGGATCAACTAAATGAACAAAGCTCTATGGTTTGATCACTGAGAAACTGGGGGCTTCATCAATGAAATGAAGTCTTTCCTAAGTCATGAGGTGTCAAATTTAAAAAAAAAGTGGGAATTTCTGCAAAAATAAACGTAATGTTTCTGACCATCACGGAGCAATGGTGACAAGGTGGTAAGTAACTTGGCACTCTGGCCTCTGATCAAGGTGTTTCCTCACGTAAAAAGTCACAGTTACTAACTCTATTCTCTAAAAAGGAGAGGTAATGAGGTTATCACATTGAGTAATTGGGGATTCCGACCTCTGATCAAGGTGTCTCCCTAATGTCAAAGATGTGATTTACCAACTTACTTATTGGTCTTCTTGAAAATCTATACAATATCCTTATAATTGTGCAAATTAATGGAATGCTTGTCCTCAATACCTTGAGCACACCTTCTCTGCTTTTGTCTCTTGTCGTCTACTCAGTATAGTTGTTTGTTCAGCTATATCTTGTCACACTTGTTCATTCCTGCTCTACATCATATACCGTGTATGTAGATAAACTTCCCTCTCATTCTCAATCTCTATTGCTTACCAGAGTTAAAGAATCGTCTCTAGAGTTTAGCGCCTCACTTATTCTCTTTCGATATGCTCATGAGTTTTTCTACACTAAGAAGCCATTGTACTTCTTCCTCATGTCTCCAGCAACTTCATATATCTTTCATTTCCTTTTGATGATGTCAAAGGGGGAGAGAGGTCATCTAAGAGTGGTTCAGGGCATCTGAGAGCGTGTTGTAGGGGAGCAGATTTGGAGTGAAGGGGTCCAGAAGATGGTGTTTCTGGGAAAGGCTTTCTGGTTTGACTGTATGCTCTTTTTGGTTTACTCTTGATTGTTTTCGATCTCTTTTAATGCCCTGACATTACTTGATTCATAGTGTTGCCATCATCAAAAAGGGGGAGATTGTTGCATCCCTACGGTTTTGATGATGTCTCACACTATAAATCAATTTGTTTTATCGCATTCTTGCTATAAATGTCCGTGCATTTACCTGTTCATATGCATTCAATAGATCAGTGCATGCTTTACTCTAAACGTGGTAAGTCCTTGCCTTGGTGCAAGTCTCCTTTAATAAGCTCAACACTGGTGCTCGTCTCAGTAGAGCTCGGTGGATCTCGTATTAAGTCAGTGCATGCATTGTCTCATTGATAAACTGCTTGCCTCAGTGCAAGTCCTTGTACATGCACAGGTTCTGTCATTCATTACTTTATCTAAGTCAAAATTCAACTCCGTGCAAGCCTTGTCTTGCTTATCTCTTTGTCCTGCTCATTTCTCTCTGCCATCTCGGTACAACTCTTGCTTGGACTGCACATCCCGACTCGGTGCAGTCTTTTTCTTTCAGAATAACATGAAGTCAGTGCATCTTTGTGCCTTATCCCTTCATGTCAGTGCACATCAGATGCACGTTTTAACTCTATGGTCTGTGCTTATGTCGTCATGCGTTTTCTCAAGTCAGTACATCTCTCGTGTTTGCTCACTTTAACTTGGTGCAACCTCTTATTCACCTTGTAGTAAGTCAGTGCAATGGTTGACTTGGTAACTCCTACTCAGTGCAGTTTATGCTTATTTACTCGCTACGTCGGTAAGACTTGTGCTAAGTATGTGACAAAGTGTTTATTCCTCTTCTAACAGTTTGTCTGTGCATTCACCAGATGGATGGCACATGATCCGAGGAAGATGGAGGTCCAAAACATTCCGACACGTGCCCCAACCTTTCAGGCGAGAAACGTGGCATCCACATGCCTAAGTTTCTTGAGCAGACATATATATATATATATATATATATATGTTGGGGAAAAGGATTCGAAAGTGAGAAAGGGGATGGAACAGTAGAAAAAGGAGAGAAGCGTGAGAGCAGTGCTGGTGATCTAGAGAGAAAAACCAGAGACAAATCACTCCATCCAGAGCAGAGATAAAATTCTGAGAGAAAGCTGTCTGTGAATCTGAAGATCTGCTTCTACGGAAGCTACATTGTTTTGAATTTGAGATAGTTATTTTCCATCAGTCTTTTATTTTTGAGTTTCCTTTATTTCCCATTCCATCTTGTTACCCTCCAAGCTTGTTCAGAGGAAGGGAGAAGTTCTCCAGTTTCCCTCCATTGTTCTTGGAGGAAGAGAGGTTTGATCCTCTAGTTTTGTGAGTTGCTTGGGAGCAATTTCACAGGGTTCCCTTTGCTGCGTGCAAAGGAAGGGAGATTTGTTCTCTAGTGATTCTTCTGGTTGATCAGAAGGCTGAGGAGGGTGTTCCTTAGGGCAAGCTATTTGGCAGCAGTTGTCGTAGACTGAGTCTGCTGTGTGCGATTGATCATTGCAAGGAAACCTTACTCTTCGGAGTGAGGGGTGGACGTAGATTGCAGGTAGCAATCGAACCACCTAAAAACTCTCTATCTCTCGTGTGGATTTGCCTATCTACTTTGTGCTTGCTCTCCACATACTTGATTTATTGCTTCATCATGAATTCTTTTATCGATCTCAATTCACTATCTAGATATCCTTTTTACCGATCTCTGAAGTTTTTATCACTATGCTTTGAGGGGTTGAGTTTTTATTGCTGAGCTTATCGAATTTGGGAGTGAGTTATTCATCCCCCCTTCTATCTCACTTTCCGCTAAGCATATCAGTCCTGTCCAGACCGTTCATCCCGTTGAGTGGTCACGGTGTGACCGCCCAACTAGTTGAGTCAGTCGTCTTGTCTGTTGGCCATGATGGCTATCTCGTGTGTATCTGTTAGGTTGTTTAGGGCGGTGTTTGGGTGTCGGTGGTTCTCTAGATGAGTCGGTTCAGGGTCGACTGAGTGCGGTCTACTCTTTGACTGCCACAGTTCCCTAACGACTTCATCTGTGATCGCCATTGTCCTTGTCCCTGTGTGCGTAGCATGTTCCTCCTTGACTGTTGGGTTTGCCTAGTGGCCGAGTGATGGATCGCCTATGCCCAGAGTGTTGTTTCCCACCGTTCTGGTTTCTGTATATCTTGGCTTGACCTTGTGGTCTGCCCGTTGTCTCGTGGATGTCTCCTGGCATCCTATGAGGGCTAAGACTACATTAGGAGGTAGCCATGAGTTTCTTGCTTGAAGTAGGATTCTCCTTCCCACTGTAGAGTCATCATTGTCTGGTTCCGGTCAACCCGAGGTGACACAGTGGTTGACAGGCGACCTTGTGTGTGTCTCGGCAGTTCTGTCCAGCTTGACACATTGGTTCTGGATGCCTTGAGGTGTCGTCTCACCTCGGTTTACATGTCCAGGTGTGCTGAGGCTCTTGTTAATCCCTCAAGTCTCTGTGTGTCGTTTTCTATGGTTATTTCCTTTGGCTTAGGAATAGACGGATTGGCGGCTTGTTCCGCTTTGTACGAAGATCGTGACTCCAAGTCGTGAGACTCAAGGATCGTTGTGTTTTCAGGTCTAGTTACCTTGTCCTGAGTCTATCGGCAGTTGTCATGCTGCCTTGGTGCTTCGTAGTACGTGTGTTAGTGCTTCCTTGCCTATCTGTATTACAACACTCTTGTTTCAGAGTTCTGTGTCTAGTGAGCCTCCACTAGTCGTAGCCTGGCGACACGTTACGACGTGTCGACCCACCCAGGAGTGGAGGCGTGGCAGTTCCTGATATACAGTTTGTAAGCTAGTTTCCGTGGGCCCCCGCTGTGCAGTGGCGTCCTACTGGGTGGGGAAAACTAGCTAGAGGCTTGGCTCTCCAGCAAGAGTCGGTGTGTGCACACGTGGTCAGGGGCTTTGGATTGATGCCGACGGGCGTTCCGCTGTCTAGTCACTCATTACTGTAGTCCTGTTCTGGTTCCAAGCGTGTCTTAGTCTCTATCGCGTTTCGGGCGGCATAGTAGACGAGACACTTGTAGGCGCAGCATAAGACGTCAGTGGACGTAGCTGGCTGTTCTTCTAGTGAGGAGGTACTTCCGTCATGTGGCACGTGACTCTTGCATTTCTCGTGCATCGTGACCTTTCCAGGTTAGCCCTCTTGTGGTCTTGCCCGAGGTCAGTGTTGTGTTTTATGCATGACGTTCTAGTCGTGTGTGTGTGGTCGTATCTAGAAGAGCGTGCATGGCACTCGAGTTGTGTATGCTTTAGGGCGTCTGTGTCTATCTAGGTTCTTTCTAGGCTTTTTGCCTATCTTTGTGGGCTCCACAGATCGGAGGCTCCTGACTTCGTCAGATCAGTGTTTACCCATCTGTTGCTGTTGTTGTTTGGAGTAGCTTAGGGGCCGAGGTTAGTTCGACAGCCGTGTTTTGTTCGATACGACTTTTCCCTTTTCTTTTAGCTGTTCCTACTCCTTCCGTCCTAGTCTTCTTTTACAGCTTTCTAGTGGTGTTTTCCTGCTTTGCTACTACTGTTGTTTTGTTGTTCCGTGTTACTGCGTTATTTTTCAGTGGGGATCCGCGTGACCCCTACTGCGCCAGTGACACGAGGCTCACCCTTGTTTTTCACGTGGGTGGCGTTGTTCTGCTTCTGCGGTTCTTGGTGTGATGTGTCCGTAGCTGCCAGCGGTACCTGCGTCAGGTTTCCCCCGACCTTAGGGTACTTCTTCTTTCTGTTAGACTATACTTTCCTTTAATTTCTTGGACTGGACTCTGGTATAATTGTTAAATTTAAACTGTTAAATAAAAAGTAATTTTATTTCTGCTACTTTAGCAAACCGATCTAATGAAATTTAATTCCTTACTGTTATATCTCTGTGGCTTCAATGTACTACACGATAATCCTTTTATCCCTTCTGAGCTTTACCACTCTTGGGAGGCCTCGCGGGTTCCAAGTGGTATCGGGTCTACTCGGTAGTCCTAACGGGTATATCCGGGATCCGGGTCGTCACAGTTGGTATCAGAGTGTTGTTGTGTGAAGTACATGGGAATCTGAGATATACAGTCACCAGAGTCTTGAAAGTCCAGTACAGTCTGCAGCTGGCATTAGGTTTCGCGATTCTCTATCGCTTTGTTTCCCGCGTGTCGTCTTGTGCGTGCTGTTCTCGCACTGTACGAGATGGTTCAATTCTCGTCAGGATGTGACAAGGTGCTTCTTTTTCGCCGTTGTGTCTATCTCGGTCATGCTGTACTTGGCAGTATTTGCCGAAAGGCTTGAATCTGCGATACTTTGTTCAAGATTTCTCTGTATGTTGTTCAGGTTGTCGTTGACTTTCAGAGTTGTTGTGATGACCGTACACGTTCTTACGTTGTTTTTGGTCGTCCCAACTTGAGTCTGTTCAGCTCCTGATGTGTCTCGCTTCTGTTGAAGTGCTCGATTAGATTCCTTCGATTGAGAAGATTCTCAGGCGACCTAGGATTTTCTCTTCCTGGTGAGCTTCTGTTTGTGAGCTTGATGCTTCTCATCCCTTTTGGTGGAGTTTTTTTGAGGTAAGCCTTGGAATTGCTATCTTAGTGATGCCTTTGTCCTGTGTCTGCTTAAGTAAGGACATCGTTTATTCTGAGCCTGATCTGCTCCTTGTCTTACGGTTGCTTGGCTTTGGACTCCATCATGGTGTTAAAAGCTGTCGCGTACCGTATTTGTTGTGCCGTGTCCAGTGGCCGATGTATTGTGAAGACTCATTTATCATTTTCAAGACGTGAAGGTAAGCTGAGATTAGCCTTTTCCTTGGGCCTTGTGCTGAAGCTGGTACTCCTCTTCTTTGCACTTAGGCTTCTTGTGATCGGTTGTTCACTGGGTCAGTACTCGTGGCATGTTATATTGCGATTTTCATGAATTGCGATGCCACCGTACGTGTGCTGAGATGCGGATACCGAGATATTTTTTGATGTGTGTGTGCATTTTATGAGTGTACAACTGAAGTGTGTGGGCCGATTACCCATGGGTCGAGAGGTTTGTTCTTTCTCGATGTGACTTCATCTTGGCTTCCTGTGACTTGATGTTGTCTTTTATCATGCTGTTGCTGGAGTTATTCTTGTGTTGGCATTGGCATTTGCGAGTGTTGGGGAATCTGTTGGCATTCTTTGCTGATTGAGTACCCTCTGTTCTGTATTCCTTCTCTTGGGTGTTGTGCTCTCGAGGCGTGATCATGGTCCTTGAGGTGCGTTCCCCAAGATTGTCATTTCTCGTTGTCGTGGGTCTTTTCTTGGTGAGCAGTCTGATTAATGACCCGTCCCTTCTGGTCGTGTGTTCAACTATTCTTTTGCCTTGATGTGACCCTGCTTGTAGTTGTGTTCCATGGTTCTGTGTTCTGTACGGAGCCGGAATCCTGTAGGTGCTGTCGTTGTTTATATAAGCATTGTTTCTTTATGATTTTGTGTCTCTATCCTGGACCTTGGTCTTGTCAGTTAGCGTTACTATACTCTTCTTCCCTAGAATTAGCTTGCGACTAGATCAGATGTAATATCTGAGTGAGGACTGACTTGATTGTGCTTATGGTCCGGTGTTGTTGTCGTTGGCGTCCTGGGTGCCAGGTGTTCCCTGTTGCCTTTGGCACTGGAGCTGGTGATGTTGTCAAGCTGTCAGCTGTGAGGACTATGCTTCCTTGTGTAAGTTGATGCTTGTCGCGTCTGTCGTTTCGTTTCCTCGATATCTGTTGTCGTGGCAGTCGTGTCTCTTGTCCTGTGAGACGTAAGCGACGTTGCCCTGTTTAGGAGGTGTCAGACTCGTGTTCACTTGTGTCGTGCTCGGTCTTGAGCGTGTACTTATGATTATAGTCTGACTGTGTTCCTCTGAGTTGTGTTCTCATGATTTGTGTTATTTTCATGTTCGTGTTGTCGGGTTGTTCTTCCCTACTTCTTCCTTCTTGCTAGTCCTTAAATTTTGAGGATGAAATTTCTTGAAGGAGGGGAGGATGTAACATCTTGGATCCTTAATGGGTCTTGTCAGATCTTTATTAGGTCTTTCAGATCCTTTTTGGAGAGTTTCGGATCGCCTTTGTAGCTCCAGAGTTGAGTTTTACGATCCGTGTGGGTTTTTCTCTCGTACTTGTTACGGAACCCTACGGTGAGTTTATTTCTTAATTCATCAACTCGAGGACATTACAGCTGCGATGTACTCTTCGCGAGGATCGTTTCGGCTATTTTTACGTATTTTTCTGAATTAGTGGATTTTTGGCTCAAATATCGGATTTTCAGAAATTAGGAAAATTTCCTAATTTCTTTCTATAAATTCAACTCCACCATCTCTTCTAATCATTTTCAACCTCACGTTCTCTCACTCCGTTCTCTCTCGTCTCTCGACCGTTCGACGCGGGGTGCGCGACCGTGGAGAGCTGGCCGAGGCGTGGACATACTGGGCTGATCGGTTCGCAGGTTGGAGCAGCGGTTTGAGCGTGGCGGGCGCGATCCCTCGGTGGATTCCGAGAAGGCGTCGTTCGTATTCCTGGCAGTTTTCGGTGTGGTTTTGTTGCCTCAGCGCACGGTTTCTTCAGTGGAGGTAGGGAGACGGATCACCACTTCCTCCTGCACGTTTTCCCTGCCATTGCACGTCGTTTGGTGCGGAAACGGCCGAGTTTGGGCTCGTTTAGCCTAAACCGGGCTTTCGTGGGTTTCGTAGGGTTCGTCGAAAAATGGTGATGGTTTTTAGATCAGTTACTGTCAATGGACTCCCTGGAACATCAGCGTTCCATAGTCACTGATTTCATCTTGATTGGTGGTCCCGTTTGACCAGTAGGGCTCCGGGAAGTTCGGAAACCCTTTTTGGGTGATTTCGTTAGAATCACCCGTTTCTTGCGATTCGTGCGTCGTTTTGACTCCGGTCGGAGTCTATGTGATTGCCAAGGTGATTGTGGTTGTATCCCCTTCGTTTCGGGACGAACGGGGCGTGAAAAGGCCACGATCGGACGAACCCCTGGGTTTGCTCGTCGTGACGCTTGAACGGTCTCACCAGAGACCGTTCATGTGTATGGGCGGCTGGCTTCAAACCGCTTATCGTATGTCGGTTTGAGGTTGAGTGGTCATTCGATAGACCACTCATCCCCCTTGGGCAGCCGGTTTCGGACCGCTCATCCTGTGTCGGTTTGAGGTTGAGTGGTCGTTCGATAGACCACTTATCCCGTTGAGTGGTCCAGTTCGGACCGTTCATCCCGTTGAGTGGTCCAGTTCGGACCGTTCATCACTGTTTGGTTGAGTGGTCCAGTTCGGAACGTTCATCCCTTTGAGTGGTCCAGTTCAGACCGTTCATCCCTTTGAGTGGTCCCTTTGTGATCGCCCATCCCTGTTAGTGTTTTGGGCCTGTTTGGTTGAGTGGTCCAGTTCAGACCGTTCATCCCATTGAGTGGTCCCTTTGTGACCACCCATCCCTGTTTGGTTGAGTGGTCCTGTCCGGACCTTTCATCCCGTTGAGTGGTCCCAGTGTGACCGCCCAACTAGTTGAGTCCGTCGTCTTGTCTATTGGCCGTGATGGCTATCCCGTGTCTGTCTGTTAGGTTGTTTAGGGCGGTGTCTGGGTGTCGGTGGTTCTCCAGATGAGTCGGTTCAGGGCCGACTGAGTGCGGTCTACTCTCTAACTGCCACAGTTCCCTAACAACTTTGTCTTTGACCACCATTGTCCTTGTCTCTGTGTGCGTAGCATGTTCCTCCTTGACTACTGGGTTTGCCTGGTGGCCGAGCGATGGACCGCCTATGCCCAGAGTGTCATTTCCCACCATTCCAATTTCTGTATGTCTTGGCTTGACCTTGTGGTCTGCCCGTTATCCTGTGGATGTCTCCTTGCATCCTATGAGGGCTAAGACTACATTTGGAGGTAGCTAGGAGTTTCTTGCTTGAAGTAGGATTCTCCTTCATACTGTAGAGTCGTCATTGTCTGGTTCCGGTCAACCCGGGGTGACCCAGTGGTTGACAGGCGACCTTGTGTGTGTCTCGGCGGTTCTACCCAGCCCGACACATTGGTTATGGATGCCTTGAGGTGTCGTCTCACCTCGGTTTGTGTGTCTAGGTGTGTTGAGGGTCTTGTTAATCGCTCAAGTCCCTATGTGTCATTTTCTACGGTTGTTTCCTCTGGCTTATGAATAGACCGATTGGCGACTTGTTCCACTTTGTACGACGATTGTGACTCCAAGTCATGAGACTCAAGAATCGTTGTGTTTTCAGGTCTAGTTGCCTTGTTTTGAGTCTGTCGACAGTTGTCATGCTACCTTGGTGCTTCGTAGTACATGTGACAGTGCTTCCTTGCCTATCTGTATTATAGCACTCTTGTTTCAGAGTTCTGTGTCTAGTGAGCCTCCACTAGTTATAGCTTGGTGACACGTTACGACGTGTCGACCCACCCGGGAGTGGAGGCGTGGCAGTTCCTGATATACGATTTGTAAGCTAGTTTCTGTGGGCCCCCACTGTACAGTGGCGTCCTGCTGGGTGGGGAAAACTAGCTAGAGGCTTGGCTTTGCAGCAAGAGTAGATGTGTGCACACGTGGTCAGGGGCTTTGGACTGACGCCGACGGGCGTTCCCCTGTCTAGTCACTCGTTACTGTAGTTCTGTTCTAGTTCTGAGCGTGTCTTAGTCCTTGTCATGTTTCGGGATGCATAGTAGATGAGACACTTGTAGGCACAGCATAAGACGTCAGTGGACGTAGCTGGCTGTTCTTCTAGTGAGCAGGTACTTCCATCACGTGGCACGTGACTCTTGCGTTTCATGTGCATCGTGACCTTTCCAGGTTAGCCCTCTTGTGGTGTTGCCCGAGGTCAGTGTTTTGTTTTGTGCACGACGTTCTAGTCGTATGTGTGTGGTCTTATCTAGAAGAGCATGGATGGCACTCGAGTCGTGTATGCTTTTGGGCATATGTGTCTGTCTAGGTTGTTTCTAGGCTTTTTGCCTATCTTTGTGGGCTCGACAGATCGGTGGCTCCTGACTTCGTCAGATCAGAGTTTACCCATCTGTTGCTGTTGTTGTTTGGAGTAGCTTAGGGGTCGAGGTTAGTTCGGCAGCCGTGTTTTGTTCGGTACGGCTTTACCCTTTTCTTTTAGCTGTTCCTACTCCTTCCGTCCCGATCTTCTTTTACAGCTTTCTAGTGGTAGTTTTCCTGCTTTGCTAGTACTGTTGTTTCGTTGTTTCATGTTACTGCGTTATTTTTTAGTGGGGATCCGCGTGACCCCTACTACGCCAGTGACACGAGGCTCACCCCTGCTTTTCAGGTGGGTGGCGTTGTTCTGCTTCTGTGGTTCCTGGTGTGACGTGTCCGTAGCTGCCAGCGGTACCTGTGTCGGGTTTCCCCCGACCTTAGGGTACGTCTTCTTTCTATTAGACTGTACTTGCCTTTAATTTCTTGGACTAGACTCTGGTATAATTGTTAAATTTAAACTGTTAAATAAAAAGTAATTTTATTTCTACTACTTTAGCAAACCAATCTAATGAAATTTAATTGCTTAATGTTATATCTCTGTGGCTTCAATATACTACACGACAATCCTTTTATCCCTTCGGAGCTTTACCGCTCTTGGGAGGCCTCGCGGGTTCCAAGTGGTATCGGGTCTACTCAGTAGTCCTATTGAGTATATCTGGTATCCGGGATCCGGGTCGTCACAGCAGGGCTGAGGCTTGGCATCTCTTTATAGTTCCAAGCGAAACAATCCCGAAACTCTTGGAGCAGCATTATGTATCGCTCTCTCTCTTCTGGGAGAAGGAAGGCATTGAGGAAGGTTGGCCTAGGCTCATCTTCTATGCCAAGATTCACTTCGACCAACTCATCGACGGTGGCTTTGCCGCCATCTTCTATCTCCGGGGGAGTCGGCTATAAATCGATGAAACCTTCATCGTCTTCTTCAGCTTTGAAGACATCATAAAAGTCTCCCTGCCTTATCTCGCTCAGCTATGGGCCTTCACCAACTCCTTTCCCTCGCTCTTGAATCAGTGTCGATGCTGGCACTATAGCTTCCGGGCAGCTTGAATATTGGCCCGTGGGCGAATCACCCCTAGGGGTAGCAAGGAGCTCCCCAGCCTCTTGTCCTTGCGGAGCATTTTCAGAGGTCATGGTGACCTCTGTGATAATAGATTCCTAGCATTTGCATGGGACATTGGCTCCCATCCCTTCATGTATCATTGTTTGCGGTTTCGGGGTATCTCCTAACCCTGGGAGCCGCAGGATTCCTTCATGATCTTCTTGATAATTAATTATCGTAGACCACCTCTATGGGGCCTTCACCCATAAGGGTGGAGAGGGAGGCTACATCTGCTTTGTAGACTCTTCCATCGGCCAAACTCTTGACCTCCGGGGAAAGGGAGACCATATGGACTCCCGTTTTGTAAATGCCCATCTCATCCAGGCGCGATGGATCTACTTTGTATTCCCCCATCCGTAATTCACCCTTCTTAATCAGGCTTTGGGTAATATCCTTGAATACGTAGCAATCCTCGATGGGGTGACCCAACACCCGATGATAGGGGTAGAATCGAGGGTCATCACTTCTTTTGGCATCATCTGGCCTCTTGGGCTCTGGCAGAGCAATCTTGTCATAGTGACAAGCCCATTCAAAAATCACCCGAGTCTTATCATTCGGGAAGGAGTATGGCTTCTTCATCTTCTCCAGTAATAAGGGGCTTTGTTCCGTAGGCTTGTTGATTGAAGGGCCGGCTACCTCTTGCGCCTTTCTCCTTAATTGCTCAAAAGCACTGAGGTCAACGCCTACAGATCGGTTCTCCCATCTTGCCGTAGCGGTAGCGGGGTGGTATTTCGACAGAAAGGCCTCGATGTCGTCCGCCACCGAGCTAAGGTGATCAAGGGACTAGATTTTTATCCCAATTACCCTCAACGAAATTTCTTCCTTTAAGTCTTGTTTACAAATCTGGATAGCGGCCTCATGACTCAATGGAGGCTCGCACCTTTCACAGAGGTTTCTCTACCTCTTAATGTAATCCGAGGCAGATTCATTATCTCTCTGCCTGTGCCTATGCAGTTTTGTCCTTGTTACAAGGGGACACTTCGGGTTTGCATACCGGAGTCGCTAAGGGTGGAGGGCCAGTGTTGGATCAGACTGGCGCATGCTCATCTCAGCCAGTTGCCTCTCCAACCTTTTGATCGCCGGCTGCAGTTCATGAAACAATGCAAGCAGAGCAGGGTCATGTTGAGGGGAATCTGGGGCACAGCATAGACCATTGCCTTCCGTTCCAATATCAGGCGGGGGCAGCAACACACTACAAGAAAAATTGTAATTTCTGACATATAGATTCCGTCAAAAATACGTCAAAAATCTGTCGGTACTGAGTTTACCAATGTATTTCTGACGTATTTCCAACGGAATCCATCCGTGGGAAACATTAGATCACTAATTTCTGACATATTATTTTTTCGTCAAAAATTCGTCGAAAATTACCGACAAACAAATACGTCAAATTTTTCGTCAGTATTTATGTCAATAATTAATAATAATTAATAATAAGGAAATTAATTAATATTTTTGACAAAAATAACTATGTCGAAAAATACGTCAGTAATATATTCAATTAAATTTTATTAAAATTAAGGATTATTTTCGACACATGTTTTTTCGTCAGAAATACGTTAGAATATTTTCGACAGGACCATCGGTATTTTGTTGGTAATATATAAATTTTATTAATAAACATTTTACAAAAGTTTTCGACAGAAAAAGGTTTCGTCGAAAAATACGTAGCATTATTTTCCGACAAAAATATAATTCGTCGATAAAACGTCATTAATATTTTCCGACGGAAAACATATTGGTTGGAAATACGTCAAAAATTTCTAACGTATTTCCGACAAAACCCTATACGTTGAAAACCTATTTGTCGCCCTTCTCAACCTACTTGTCGCCCTTAGAGATCTATTTGTCACCCTTATTTCTGACGGATAGAGGTTTCGTCGGAAATATGTCATAAATTTCTGACATATTTTTGACTAAAAATCGTTCCATTGGAAATGTAAATTATAACAAATATGTCCCAAACTGTCAAATATTTTCAACGAAACCCCTATATGTTAGAAACCTATTTGTCGCCCTTATCAACCTATTTGTCACCCTTAGGGACCTATTTGTCACCCGTATTTCCGACAGAACTGTTGATAGTAAGAAATACATCAGAAATTTTTGACGTATTTCCAACTTTACGTCAGAATTCCGTCAAAAAATTTCTCCTCATTTTTTTATATATTTAAAATTTTTAAAAACCTGTTTAAAACTACTATACATCACAAACCTACACAACTCACCATAAAACATGCAATAAACAACATATACAACACACAATAGGATAAAATCCGTCGAACATACAATAAACAACGTCCACAACACATAACTCAATGAATAAAAAAAGTTACAGTTACATTAATTCAACTGTGTCATTTTTTCACAATATCATTAAAAAAAGTCATCCTATATCCGCTGCATCAGGCTCATTCATAGCATCTCCACCATCACCAGCTATAGGAGGATCCTACGTCACAGAAAAATAATATTAAATAGAATTCCAAAAGTTCTTCCAAAACTCATTAGTAACAACCAGTCAGCTTTTATAAAAGGGAGAAGCATTCATCATAATGCTCTACTGGCCAATGATATAATCAGATATTTGCATTTTAAGTCCAAAGGCAAGTTCTTTTGCATGAAGGTAGACCTCAGAAAAGCCTTTGACTATGTTAATAGAAACTATTTGTACTATCTGATGAAACAAATGGGTTTTCCTATCACTTGCATTGATTGGATATCAAACTGTTTAGATAGCCCTATATTTTCAGTGTTAGTGAATGGCATACCACATGATTTTTTCAACAGCAACAATGGGATCAGACAAGGAGACCCTTTATCACCCTATTTATTCACAATTATTATGGAGGGGTTCACTTCCCTGATGCAGGAAGAAGTCTTGAAAGGAAATATCCGATCTCCTACAACTGGTAATATGCAAGTATCTCATATAACTTTTGCAGATGATTTGATTCTCTTCCTGAAGGATGATCTTGACACTATTAATCATGTTGGACCTCTGCTCCATCGTTTTGCTAGTATGTGAGGGCTAAACCTAAACTCTGATAAGAGTAAAGCCTACTTAGGAGGTTGTGTTCAGAACCAATCTTGGGTAATCAGTCAGCTAGGTGTGAGTAAGGGGGAGCTCCATGTTCCCTATCTGGGGCTCCCTTTGATCTCCAAATCTATAAAGAAGGGAAATTACACTCCAATAGTAGAGAAGATAAAGAGAAGAATTTATTCCTGGAAGAATAGGATGCTCTCAAGAGCCGGTCGTCTAGAGTTGATCAAATCTGTGCTCTCATCCTATTCTCTCTACTGGGCAGCTGCTTTCCTTCTACCTGTAGGTCTAATTGAAGAAATAGAAAAGATTCTAAGAAACTTCTGTTATACAGGGCATTCTTCAAAATAAGGTTTACATATGCTTTCCTGGAATCAGATATGCAAGCCTAAATCTGAAGGGGGATTGGGACTTAAAAATCTTAGAGAATGGAATCAAGCTTGTATGGGTAAGTTGCCTTGGGATATTCTCCAAAAAAGGAGTCATTATGGTATTCATGGGTCAAGAATAAATACTTAGAAAAGAAGAATCTTTGGGACTACAAAATCAAGCTTCACTATTCTTCAGCATGGAAAGGTATCCTGCATGCTAGAAGCTGGATCAACACTCATATTACCTACTGCACTTTAGATGGACAGGATACGAATATATGGTCGGACCCATGGCTGAATGGAACCAGCATTAATCAGCTATTTGTAGACCACATCAAACAAGATCTAGAACTTGAAAAAACAACTATAGTTGGGATGTTCATCTCGGAAGGGAATTGGAATCTCCCCACTACTCTCTCCATGGAAATGGCAAATCTGTGGAGCCTTATCAATGAAGTTCAAATTCACAATGGAGGAATGGATGTTATTAAATGGAAACATCTTGACCAAGCAGCAAAGACTAGCCACATTTGGGAGGCAATCCTTAAAAAAGGCCCCTCATTTGTCTACCATGGGTGGATATGGAAAAACTCGACTACACAAGTGGCTTCTCATTGTTCATGGCAAGCAGCACTTAATAAATTGCCCACAGCTGAGAATCTTCAGAGGAGGGGATACCACCTTCCTAACATGTGTATACTATGCAGGAAAGCCAATGAAACTCAGGAACATCTCTTCTTTGAATGTCCTTATGCTCAATGGGTATGGAAACAGATTCTTATTCGGTTTGATCTTCACAGACAGCCAGAGATTGGGCTGTGCCAAGAACTCCAGCAGCTGCAGCAGCAATTTCCAAGTTCTCGTCCAATGGTGAAACTTGCCAGAATTCTGCTTTGAATCACTATATGGAAGATTTGGAGGGAACGTTGTGCTAGAATATTCGAGGACATGGTAGCAACCTCAAAAATAAATCTCCTCATCCAGATCCTTGAAGATGCAAGAAGCTATATTGAATTGCAAGGGCTGAGCCGGTTAACAAGGAGGGAGGAAACCATATTCAGAAGGCTTAATTTAAATTTACATTAATTGAGTCCACGGCATGTGTGGTCCTGAGCTCCCAATATTCGACTTCATAAATCGCTCAGGTTAAGGGATGGCTCAAGGGCGCCTTAAGAAATTTAGTGTTGAATAAATGGAATCCAATGAAGGGCAGTTAACAGATTGATGCTCTTATGCAAATTGTAATGCAATGAAGGTTGAGTCGACCCATTCGGTCGACCCAACCAGAGCAGTTAAATGTTATTTGTAGTTCTTGCTTACTAAATGACTCAGGTTACTACTCTACAGCTTATGTAGTCACTAACTATCATCCTGTACATTGTCCTTTTAATACAATTCATTACTTATCGAAAAAAATATTATAACTCTAAAGTCTACGAAATGAAAAGTTAAATTAAATACTCACATGAGAGGGCTATTGTTGACACCTTGAAAATGAGCAAAGGGGGAAACAAAATTGAAAAGAAGATTAGACTAACAGTGAAAAATTAATGGTAAAGCTCGTCAACCATCTACCCGGCTGAAGCCTTTTCCGGCCAAGCTGATGTCCGGTTTCGTTGTCAGCCAGACGGTGACACTGATGAAATAGCAGTCACTTGACTGATGAGACCTCCTATCACGCTTTAACAAGAGCTATATTACTGCCTCGTCCGGAAGTCTACAGGTGACGATGCTGATGAAATCCCAGTCCACTGACTGATGAAGGTCTCCATAATCCCACTAAGACCCGGGTCCACCAACAAAAGGCCTGCTGCGGTTCTGGTATATTCAGGGAGACAGCAAGTCCATGTGAAGCCTTAAAAAAGGCCCTAAATGGGCCTATGAAATGGGCTCACGAAGGTGGCGTCGGGATACTCTACGGATGTCTAGCGCGCCGGGAGCTGCTGCACTCGATAGAGGCGCGCCGTGAAGATGAAAAGTCACGCCGACTTCCATTTGCCGAGAGGTGAGGAGGGGCTGGGTCTATATAAACCCACTCACTCAGAGAAGAAAAAGAGGAGGAGAGAGCGAAAAGGGCCGGCAACCTCATCCAGAGAGAAAGAGAAAAAAAGAGAATAGAACGAGAGGAAAGAGACCAACACAGAGAGAGAGCCTCCTCCGCTGAGAAAAGGAAAGAAGAGATCAACCTGAAGAAAAAGGGAGAAGAAGCTCCAGGTGGGCAGGCAGCTGGGGAGGGAGAGGAGTCAATGCTCCGCCCTCCCCCATGTTTCTTTTCTTTTCTCTCTATGCATTCCTATGAGTTTCATCTCGATTCATCGGATGTAACCGGGATATCCCGGCCTCTGTTTTATCTCCTTTCCCTCACTCCCTGCTTGTGATTGGTGTGAGTCTTGGAATGATGTAATGAAATGAAATGCTACAATGGCTCGTTTGGGTGCCGGGTGATTGAAATATCTGCCATCTACCTCTCCGTCTGCCTGCTATTGTTTCTCCGAAGCTCCGTTGCCATCCCTCTATGTCTTCTTTTAAATTCCGTAACATGTTATCCCCCTCCCCAGCCTGATTATTAGTCTGTCGCTTCGTTTAGTTTTCAGATGTCTGCTATGCTTATTCCAGAGCTAGGGACAGACCATCCCTTGGCCCCTGGAAAAAAGCGAAGCTATATAATGACCGCTGTTTATGAGACTCCGGAGTTTCAGATGCTTTCGCTCTGACTGCTAACATTATCGAAGTCATTCCTGGGCCAGAGACAGCCATCTCTTGGCTCCCAGGGTGATGAAGGATAACATCAAACTGTCCCTGGGACTCTGCGTAATAATGGTGACAGGTGTTGGATTTTTGTGACTTCCCTAGTGTTTTGATGATGAGCAACACTATGTTAAATATTATCATTTTAATCAGATATCTTGCGTAATGTTATGCATTTGAAATTTCCATGATTAACAGGAAAACTGCTATGAGGTAGTACCTTGTATGTCCGTACTGTTGCTTTCTTACTTCGTGTTGTTTGTGTTTACTACACTTCGTGTTGTCCATTTTGAACGTCGTTATTTGTTCCATCGCGTGCTGAACACTGCAGCACCTCGTGATGCTTTCTGTGCCAACTCGTGTCGCTCCATCTGTGTCACCCCTATGTCTTCGAGTCTTATGTTCTGGCCAAGTCTATACAGCCTCATCTTTACCTTCGTTCCAAGTCTATACATCCACTTGAATGCAAAGTCTACACATTCGTTTCCTTGGGCAAAGTCTATACATCGTGGCCTTGAACTCTCAGTCTGTACACTCTTTATTTCAAAGTCTGTACATTGTTGCCTTGAAGCCGTTCCAAGTCTATACATCCTGTTGAACGCAAAGTCTACACATCGCCTCACATCATATGAAGGCTGTACGTTGCAAGTGTCTTTCTTGCTTTGTGACCACACTTCGTGTCAGTTTTTGTTTTCATCTTCGAGTTGGTTTCAGTCCATGTTATTTTCGTGTCGTCCTCGTCTTCGAGTCGTTCGTTAGTTCGAGCAATCTTGTATTCGAGTTGTGTTTCATGTCTTCGTGTTATCTTTTGTGTTTTATGTCTTCGTGTTATCTCTTGTGTTTGTGTCTTCGTGTTATCTTCTGTGTTTGTGTCTTAATGTTGGTTTTATGTCTTCGTGTTGCTTCTTTCTATCCTCGTCCAGGTTTCCTCTGATCGCGTGTCTTACTACCATTTTTATTCCATGCTATTTCCTTCTCACTTCGTGCTATTTTCATCTGACCTCGTGTCATTCTCTCTTTATTTCGTACTGTAGTAATATTGTGTATCTCGTGTCGTTCTCTTTTTACCTCGTGCTGTTTTCATCTGACCTCGTGTCATTCTCTCTTTATTTCGTACTGTAGTAATCTTGTGTATCTCGTGTCGTTCTCAGAATTGTGCATTTCGTATTGCTACCACATACCTCGTGCAGTTTTAGTTTTTGTGGCCCTGAGTTTTAATCGTTTTAATTCTTTGCAGGAGAAGAAGAAAAACAAAAAGAAGAAGGTGGTCCGAGGAAGAACATTCACCGGTGTCTGGGCTGTACGTGATCCGATACTAAAGGAACCAATGCTTTAAGGACACGTGGCAAGAAGGTTCTGGATCGAGCGCGGGAAGCACACGCCTTGCATGCACCCTCCTGATCGCTTATAAAAGCACTGCCTCACCATCTACGAAAGGGTGGAGCTCAGAGGTTACAGTAAAGAAATTTGAGTGAGAGCAGAAGAGAAAGAGCCTCCCTGAGAAAAGAGCCTCCCTGAGAAACTAGAGTGTTCTAGTTGAGAGAGAAGAGAGAGCAGAAGAGTGATCAGAAGATGGGTATTGACTTACGGATCAAATCCGAAGTCTGCTGCTCAGTTTGAGCTACATTGTTTCTAGTTTCTGAAATTTAGCTTCCTTCTTTCTTGTTTTCATTTTTATATATTTTTCTTTCTTGATTGAAAGTTCTATGTGTTACCTCCTGGTGTTCAGGGGAAGAGAGAGATGTGTTCTCTCTGGTTCACTTGCAACAGAGGTTGCAGTATTGTTCCCTCTCGTAGAAGAGGTGTTCCCTCTGGGCTTCAAAGGAAGAGAGACCTTGGTCTCTGGTTCTAGTGACTGCAGATCACTAGTGTTCCCTCCGGTTGGAGGAAGAGGAAATTGTTTCCTGTTTCTAGGGACTTGGCGTCCTTAGGGTTCCTTCCGGGTGTGGAGGAAGAGGGGAGGGTGTTCCCCTGGTGAAGCTGTGAATCAGCCGTTGTCGCAGACAGAGTCTGCTTTGCTAGCAGGTGCTAGTGGAAGTCTCACTTCGATTTGAAGTGAGGGGTGGACGTATGCAGACTGGAGGTCTGACCGAACCACCTTAAAAACCTCTGGGTACTCGTATGATTATCTGTGGTGATTTTATGGTGTGCCTTCTATCCACTCGAGCTATTGTCCGCACTGCGTTTTTGTGGGTTCAATTCCGAGATTGCTTGTTTTAAGTGAATCATTCTTCAGTAATTTTTTAATCGGTTGAAAACAGTGATCTATTCATCCCCTCCCCTTCTAGATCACTTCATATTTCTTGTATCACTTGGTATCAGAGCGGGTATTTCCCAATATGTGGTCCAACGGCCAGGGAAACGGATCCGCTGGTCCTCGCAGCTACATTGCTGAAGGGCAGTCAATCACCCGTCCCCCTTTCTTCGATGGTAATAACTATTTCTTTTGGAAGAACAGGATGGAAGTCTTCATCAGGGCTCAAAGCCACAAGCTCTGGAGAGTAATTACAGATGGTCCGTACCAACTTCCACCGAACGAAGACATATGGACAGAGGAACATGTTAAACTCTCCGCACTGAATTGGACAGCTCTTAGCATCATACAGTGCGCCGTCCACCCGGAAGAGTACTTGAGGATTTCAGCGTGCAAGACTGCAAAGAAAATGTGGGATGAATTGCAGTTAATTTATGAGGGCACATCTCAAGTGAAAGGTACCAAGATCAATATGCTTACAACTCAGTATGAGTTGTTTAAGATGAAGCCAGAGAAGTCGATCACAGAAATGTATGCTAGATTGTCCGTGATCATCAATAGTCTGAGAGGATTTAGAAAGGAGATTCAGCAAGAAGACATTGTCAGGAAGATCCTTAGGTCCCTAACTCCCATCTGGGATACTAAGGTGACTGTCATAGAGGAATCTAGAGATTTATCCACCATGTCAGTAACCCAGCTGATTGGGTCTCTCATGACCCACGAAATGAAATTCCGACAAGGGAATGATGGACATGACAGAAAGGGAAAGAATGTTGCTCTGAAAGTCTCACGACATACTAAGAAGAGCAGCAGCAGCAGCAGCAGCAGTGGTGGTGGTAGCAGCGAAGACTCTGACGGATTCTCAGACCTGGACAAGGGCGAGGAGGCCATGCTCACCAGGCAATTCAGAAAGTTCTTGAGAACTAAAGGGAAATTCTACAGGAGAAAGAGATTTAATGCTGCAAGGAAGTCTCCTGAACGAGAACTTGAGAATAACCGGTTTGTTAAGAAAGTTACATGCTACCATTGTCAGAAACCTGGTCACATGAAAAGTGAATGTCCAGAGCTTCAAGCTAAGGCTCTCGGATACCAGAAGAAGATGGTGCACAAGAAGAAGAAAGCTATGCTGTGCACATGGAGCGACGAGGAGGAGGATCCAGAAGCCACCTCGTCCAGTGAAGGTGAAGAGAAGACTTGCCTCATGGCCAACCATGAGGAAGAGGTAAAGAACTTATTTGAGAATTTTACTTTGGATGATTGGGAGGACGCCTATGGCGACCTGTTAGCTAAATATAATTTTCTAACCAAGGAGCACAGAATGCTTAAACGAAAGTTTCACTCTGTTTCTGAGGAACACTCTATTGCTGTTACGGACAACATGAAAACCAAGGAGATGACTATTGAGCTAGATCAGGTTAGAAGTGAGATCGAGAAGTTTAGAATGGAAAGAGAAGAAAATCTAGCTAGGATGAATGAGCTGAAGAGTAAAACTGAAGAGAGTAAAAAGGAGTTTAGACTGATTGCAGAAAAATATGAGGCGGTTAGAAAAGTTAATCAGGAACTCCAGGACCAATGTAATAAACTTCAGAAGGAGATTGAGGACAAAGGAAAAATGATAGAAAAATTTACAGAGGGGAGAAACAATCTGGATGCCCTTCTGGGGTCGAGGGTAAACTTCAATAGGGAGGGATTAGGATACAATCCCACAAGTAAAAAAACCCTTTGAATTCAAAACTGTCATGTTCTACCCCGCCAAGGGCAAAGAAAAACTGGAAACCCCATCCAGTTCCAAATCTGTCTCTACATTGAAGGTTTCGACCAGCAAATCTATTCAATCCACTGGTCAGTAGGCTAAGTCAGGAAATCCTGAGACTAGAACTGTTCCTATGCAACAGTTGTGGAACAAAGGTTTTCACAGGACCATTCCTATTGATGTCACTAGAAAGGTGAACAGCGTTGCTGAGAAAGTTCAGCATGCTAGTTATCAAGGAAAGCATGCAAACATGCACCACCTTCAGTACAATTTTCATTTGAACAAAGATGGTTACATGAATTATGCTCAGCACACATGTGTTTCCTCTAAGAGGCCAAACAACAATTTCTCTACTTGGAAACAGCATAATTGTAATAGGAATAGGCTCATTCAACACCCACTGAGAAATGCCAAGAAGGAAGAATCAATCTACATGAAATCACTGAAAAGAACAGTAAAACAAATGTGGATTCCTAAGTGTGATTTGGATAAATTGAAAACTATCTTTGGACCCAATTTGAATTGGGTCCCACATTACTGTGTCTGAACTCTCGCAGGTTAGCCTGGCAGCAGAGCATAACAAGTGGTATCTTGATAGCGGCTGTAGCAGGCACATGACAGGAGACCGGTCCAAATTTAGCAAACTGAAAATGAAGTTCGGGGGCCTGGTCAAATTCGGTGGAAATAACAGAGGAAGAATAATTGGAATTGGTACAGTTGGTAAGTCCTCTACTAACTCCATTGAAGATGTGTATCTTGTAGAAGGACTTCAGCACAACTTGATAAGTATAAGTCAACTCTGCGACAAAGGACACAAGGTACTCTTTGACCACAATTCCTGCACTATTTTTGAGCTGAATTCTGATAACGTCATGTTCATAGGTCATAGAGTAAACAACGTATACATCGTAGACCTGGATGATAATCCTGAAACTAACTTGTGTATGTCTGCTAACTCTGAACAGGTTGCTTTTGACTGGGATAGGCATCTAGGCCATGCCAGTTTGTCTACAATGAATAAACTGTCTAAGCATAACCTAGTTAGAGGTTTGCCCAGAATAAGATTTCAGTTAGGGTCCAAGCTATGTGATGCTTGTGCACAAGGTAAACAGACTCGTGCAGTTTTTAAGTTGAGAACTGAGAGTCTTTCATGTAAACCGCTGCAGCATTTGCACATGGATCTCTTTGGTCCTACTCGCATACAAAGTTTGTCAGGTAAGAGATATGGATTAGTCATAGTTGATGACTTCACTAGATTTTCTTGGTTGTTTTGTTTAGCAAATAAAAATGATGCTTTTGGTCACTTTGAAGAACTGTTCAATAAAATCAAACTGCAAGGTGAACATAATATCATTACAATTCAGTCTGACCATGAAGGAGAGTTTGAGAACTCGTCATTTTCTGAATTTTGCTCAAGAGAGGGAGTGACTCACAAATTCTCTTCTCCCAGGACACCGGAGCAGAACAGAATTGTTGAGAGAAGAAATAGGTCAATCATTGAAATGGCCAGGACTATGCTGATTGAGAGTGGACTTCCAAGGAGATTTTGGGCTGAAGCTGTGAATACTGCATGCTACATTCTAAACCGAGCCTTGGTAAGACCTACGCATAGGAAAACTCCTTATGAACTTCTCAAGGGTAAGCAGCCAAACATTTCTTACTTTAAAGTTTTTGGCTCCAAATGTTTTATTCACAATAATGGTAAGAATGGTTTGGACAAATTTGAAGCTAGAAGCTCTCCTGGAATCTTTCTCGGATATTCAGAAACCTCAAGGGCCTATAGAGTTTTCAATAAAGATGATCAAACTGTTGAAGAAACACCGCATGTAGTGTTTGATGAAAATGATTTCTCTAACAAAGTGATGAATGATGACAGGGAGCCATCTAATGAGGGAGATTTCTTGGAGAGAATTGAAGAAGAAGAGATGCAGCCAGCTGCTCAACCAGAAAACTCACAGCAAGAAGGAGCAGCTGAGGTAGGTGAACCCTCAGGTGAGATAATATTTCACAAAGACCACCCTAGTGAAAATGTCATAGGCAATGTGCATGATCCTCCTAGGACAAGGTCTCATTTTAGAATTGTCCAAGAACAGGACTTAGCTGCATTGGTATCTCAGGTGGAACCCAAATCTGTGGAAGAAGCCTTAAGACATGATTCTTGGCTATCCGCCATGTGTGAGGAATTAAATCAATTTGAGAAAAATATTGTATGGGAACTAGTTCCCAGACCTGATAACACTCATGTCATTGGCACTAAATGGATTTTCAAGAATAAAGTTGATGAGAATGGAGCGATTTCTAGAAACAAAGCAAGACTTGTAGCTCAAGGCTACAGTCAGGAATTTGGTGTGGATTTTGATGAATCCTATGCCCCAGTGGCTAGGATGGAAGCTATACGAATTCTGCTTGCATTTGCATGCTCTAGAAACATTCGGCTGCAACAGATGGATGTCAAAAGCGCATTCTTAAATGAGGTATTGAAGGAAGAGGTATATGTTGAACAACCTCCTGGTTTTAATTTCTCTGTTCAGCCTAACATGGTTTTTAGGTTGAATAAAGCCCTCTATGGATTGAAGCAGGCTCCCCGAGCCTGGTATGAGAGACTTCGCGTTCAAAAGTCTCCCTTCATCTCTACGCCAAAATAGGAGGCCCGGTGGGCCCCCCCTCAAATTTTTTATTCTGTGTGCTTTCTCCATTTCCAGGAAGCTAGAATGACGGTTGGAATCATGTCTGTGTACTTTGACCAGCAAGCGGTCGAGGCACATGTTCGAGAAGGCTACCTGGCGATACCTCTTTCATTCGGATCGATGCCGCCTGCTGTCAGAATGCCCAACTGCCTGGGCCTCATTTTCACTGATCTGCTCGAGATTGACAACCAGGAGCCAAAAGCTGTTGTCGAGACGTCGCCGCAAGCTACCGGTCCCAAGAAGAGCCCGATGATGAAGAATACTCCTGGGGTCGTGTCCTGCTTTGTCCATCACGAAGCAAGGAGGAGCGTACCCTCTGCTGCTGCTGGAAAAGGAAGAAGATCCGACCGAAGAATCCGATCCACTACTGCGGGTCGTCGGATTTCCAATTCGGGGAAGACAATGCTGATTGGAGATATCCGGGCGAACCTTAATGGTTGCCCAAGGGAGGTCAAGCCGGATGTGATCGTCCCAATGGTACCTACCACCAATAGGTTCCGAGTACTGGCTACTAGGAGGGCCGACAATGAACATGGAGATAGAAGGCCACTAGCACCAAAGCTGCTCAAATTCAGGCAGATCTGGCGGCCGAAGAAAATCACGAGCTGGGCCCCAGCTCAAGATGAAGAAAAAATTGCTGATGCTGCTATTGCCCGCTTCAGAGCAGGGAGCAAAAGAGGAGAAAGAAAAGATGAAAGAGAGGCTGTTGCTGTTCACCTCAGGGCTCGGGGTAGGAGAGATGAGAAAGAGAATGAAGGAAGGAATATGACTGCTACTCGCCCCAGGATGAGGGGCAGAAGATATGAGAAAAAAGAAGACCTCATGGTCACCCACCCCATGGCCGGGGGCAAAAGATGGGAAAGGAAGAACTATGCTGTTGCTACCAACCGCCGCCAGGATGGGAGCAGAAGATTCAGGAAGGAAGAAAAAATGAGAATAAGTGAACCAGTCGCTGATACCATTTCAAGAAGATCGAGAGCCTGTGCTAGACATGCCAACATATTCAAATATTCCAAAGCCGAGCATCTGACTGCTCAGGTGGCGAGACTGGCTTCTCAGCAGAAAGGCCAAGAAAGACTGATGCCCCGACCGGAGTGGCGAAGGCACAGTCAAGAAGAAATGATGCAGGTGGCTCAAGACTATCTTCATTACCTGGGGAATTCCTCCCTCGGGCAGCGAAGACTATCTCGTGCCTTGGGCACCATGGATGAAGAAAAGGAAGAAACCTTTCAAGAACCAATGCTCGGAGTTTCCTCCTCTGATTCCAACGACTATGAAAGGGGCCACAGAGCCAGATATGAGGAGGGGGACCTGCACAAGGAAGAAGCTGAAGAAAGAATATCGGTCTTCGACCGGCTTGAATATCCCGACCAGGTGAAAAGGAAAGTCTACAGGCAGAGGGAGAAGATGCAGATCTTCGCCTGCAATATGGCCGGACTTGTCAAAAGGCGGGACATGTTACCGACTCCGCCAGATGAACTGCTCAGATTGGCAACCAGACCAGGCCCCGTCACAAGGAGAAGTCAGGCGGCCAAAGAGAAAATAAAGACTGATGATGAAGCCCGCAAGATCACCACCATGGCAGTGAATGTGGTGACAGCAAAAGAGGAAGACAATCCCTTCGTCGATGACATTGAAGGGACTTCAGAAGAGATACAGATCCCGTCAACCCTAGATCCCATGATCCAGATGATGTTTAGAAGATATCAACAAGAGATCAGCGCTCTCAGAAGATAGCTGAATGAGAGGCAGGAAGCTACACCGGTCTCCAAGCAAGCCGAGCCTATGGGGCAAACTTCCAGCTCAACAGAAATGGCTATCCCAGCTAATCCTCTCCCGGTCGATAAGGGCAAAGCACCGAGCCAACCTGTTCTACAGCAAACAGCAGCTCAGCCCTCTGTGTCTCAGACACAGCCCACCATGCCCACCTTGCGCGCAACAGTGATGACAACTCCTTACAGTCAGCAACAAGCTCACTTCTTCCCGGAGAACATAGATCCAGCCGTAGCCCACAAGCTGATGATTGAAAAGATTGTGGAGATGAAGCTGTCTGAAAAGACTGGTAATGATGCTGGTACCTACAATGTGTACACGGTACCGTATCCTCCCCAGTATGCTACTAAGAAACTACCGCCAGGCGTCAATAAGCCGCCGAAGTTTGAAAATTTTAATGGCCAGGGCTCCCCCAGGGAGCACATAGCTTACTATACCATAATTATGGGTGACTTGACAGCTGATGAAGCTTATCTGCTTAAGTTCTTTGGCTCATCCCTCACTGGGTTAGCCTTTGAATGGTATTCAAGCCTGCCGGCTGGATCAGTGGCCGATTGCCCTGATATGCAAAGGAAGTTCCGCGATAGATTTCATGTCACGGAGAGAGAAATTACAATAGCAGAGCTATATGAAACCAGGCAAAGGCAAGATGAAACAGCACTGGACTACATCCAAAGGTGGAGGAACTTAGCTATGAGATGCAGAAGACCTCCTCATCAAGAAGATGTAGTGCAAATATGTAAGCAGAGCCTCAGGAGAGAGGTACTAGAAAAGATGATCGGTGCAGATGTCAGAACATTTGACCGGCTAAACAATATAGTGGCAGAAGTTGAGACGTTCCTGTCCAAGCGTCCGACTGCCAATGCTCCCACTATGCCGAAAGGTAAATCTAATGATCGATGACCATCGCACTCTGAGGCTAACACCATCGATTTCAGAACCTTCGAACAACAGAGAGGGAAAAAGGGGGCAGATGAAGTTCCCCCGCCAGCAGACACAGCAGAAAGAAAAGATAAGGTCTTTTTGAGAAACAAAATGAGAAAGGCATACTCTTTCCCGAAAGATAAGGTAGCCGCGCTATTCAACTGGGCATACAAGTTCAACAAAGTAACATTGCCTGAGCCAAAGAGACCTGAGGACGCGGCAAAGAAAGGTGATCCACTGTTCTGTCCATATCACCGTGCGCTGGGGCACGCAATTGAAGATTGTTACGTCTTCAAAGATATTATGGAAGGCATGGTCAAAAAGGGCGAGCTACAGCTGGGAGATTACCAGGTAGAGCCACCTCGTCCACATGAGCCTCCGACCTTAAAAATGGCCGCCAATATGATTTCAATCTACCAGCAGCTGCCTAAGGAAGCCGTCGAGGAATGCACCAGGCATACTTATGAAGCTTGCTTCCTCACCCCACTGAAGGATCAAGAAGGGTGGCACATGAAACCAATAAAGAATAGAAAGAAAACTCCCGCAGCTAATACCAGTGGAGCAGTTATTCGCGGTATCACACCAAGGCCCGAACCACCTCTAGTAAAGCCAGTATGGCACACAGCTGAGACAGGGCCAGTCATCCGGATCCCCACTCATAATCGGAGAAGACAAGTCCCCCTACCTGCACATAAGGAAGTAAGTCCTGCAGCCAGGCGTTTACAGTAGTATATTAATGGGCTCGATGAATATGAACAGAAAAAGCCTGGGCACCTGCTGGTGAAAGACTGTATACTCTGGGAACAGCTCGAAGAATTGAAAATTAAAGAGCAACCGGGGGCAGAATAGGGAGAAGATGAGGCTGAGCCTTTCTGGGGGCAAGAGCCAAAGAAGCCAAATTCCCAAAAGAAGAAGAGACGGTCCAAATGCAAAAAGAAAAAGGGAGTCATGACAGTACAATGTAACACCCTGTCGGTACACTTTACCTTGCCCGGGGAGAATGGTGAGGTTGAAACATCAAATGCCCCGCTAGAAGTCAACCATGCCGAGGCCTCAACCTCAGCACATGCAACACGCTCCGGAAGAAGGTGGGGGCACGCACCGCCGGCCAATCATAACATTATGCTCAGAGGGGAACAACCCTACCAGATTCCTGAACCAGAGGTGTGGGGTGTTCAGATTCCTCCCCCTGCTAGCTTGTACCAGGAAGAGAAGAAAGGAGGTCAGGCTCCAACATTTCTGGAATTTCTATCCAGTCTGGAAAATGAGCAGTCAACGCAGGATAGGCCGGATAAAGGCAAGAGACCTCAGCAGTAAGCATCTGTAGCCTACAAGCAGAATGAGAAAGAGGAGGATAGCCCTCCAACAACACCAGGGGCCATTGTCACAGAAAAAGCCCCCCAAGAAGCCGGTCAAGAGAATGAAATCAGCACTGGACAACAGAGAACATGAACCTCCAAAACCCCGATGGGTGGAAGAAATGAGACTGTCTAATGTCTGGGTGGGCAGTCGGATCATGAAAATGCTAAAGAAGCTCCCTACCAGATTCTCCATCTGGGAGATTCTCTCTCTGAGTGAAGAAGCTCGTCAAGCAATTGTTGATGCCTTGCAGTCGCCGGCACAGTATGAAGCACTCTTGACAGAAGTGAATTCTGGGCTGTCAGTCACATTCACAGAGGATGATATGCTGATTCCGAATGCCGGCCATACAGTCCGCTATATATGAGGGGCTCCCTGAACTGTCAGCCACTGAGCAGGATACTGATAGATCCCGGGGCTACTGTGAACATTCTCCCATACCGCATTTACCAAAAATATTACTTTGATCTACAGCTTACCAAGGTCAGAGACATGAAAATTGCGGGATTCAACCAGAAATGTGAGACGCCCCTTGGGGTGGCTGATTTCAACCTCACATTGGGGGACCTCACTACCGTGGTGCGATTCTATGTAATCGACTCCAACACCACATATAAGGCCCTGCTGGGGAGACCATGGCTGCATGAGTATCAAATAGTGCCGTCCACGCTGCATCAGTGTATTAAATATTGCCACGAAGGAAAAGAAGAAAGGGTGTTTGCGGATCTGCATCCCTTTGAAGTATTCGAGTGTCACATGCTCGATGCATCCTACTACACGGAGGTGTCGCAAAAGGGTGAAGAGAAAGAGGCTGTGGTCAGCCAGAAGAAGCCGGTGACGAAGGCAAGGAATTGGTCTCCACCGCCACCAAGGGGCTATATTAAGAAACATGAAGTATCTCACATTTCTTATGTTGGTGACTTTGCTCGGATCACCCCTCCTAGCATCCACCCAGATGATACTGACAAAGAAATGAAAGAAAAGTACATACAGGTGGGGGTCCCGCAGGGTTTAGTCAAGCCCATTGCCAGCATAGAATACCAGATGGTGCTACCATTAAAAACTATGGAGGTCCCTCGCTTCTGCGAGCCTCCTATCATATTCTACACCGGGGAGCCAGCCGAAGATGATGATCAAGACTGCATGGTCCCTGAAGAATCTGCAAACCAGATGGTGCCGATCATGGGCTTGGACTATACTACCCAACGGGTTTCGCAGATATTCTCTAAGATGCAGATGCCATCATTACAACCTGTTGCCCAAAAGAAGGCGTTCCAGGAGCTATGGGATCCGCCCCGGGATAATAAAGAACTGAGGAAGATCACACAGCACCCGGGATTGGGTTATACCCTTCAAGAATTCTATGAAGCCGAGGTGGACGTCATCTCTGTCTCCTACCAGCATGAAGACCCTCCCGAGGTGGGATATGACAAGTACCCCTCGGAAGATGAAGAAATCATTTATCAATCCATAATGAACAATGAAGCCCCAGACAGTCAGCCAGAGACGGGGACATCTGATGAAACAAAGAAAGGTTGGTGCTGGGAAGACCTACCTTGCAAAGAGGATCTGTTCCATGCTGAAACAAAGTTTGATACGGGAACCCCAGATGAAGACCAAATAGCCAACGAGCTAAGAGAATGCCTGGAGTTTGAGCGCATTCTAGAAGAAGTCCGGGCCCTACAGAATGATGATCTCTCAGGGGGGCCTGCACCAGAAGAACCTCTAGGGGAGGAGGAGTCCACCTTTGGGTTTCCTGCTGAACCGGTCACATCCTCGAGGCAGACCGAACAGAATCCAACAGTATCAGCCTTATATGATGAGCCAACATCCGCCGATGACCAGTATGACGGAACCAAAAATCATGAGATCGAAGAGGATTATATCCCGGGAGGCTTTATTGACTTGCAAGAAGCCTCGCCCGAAGTCGAAGATGGTGGCCAGGCCACCATTGATGAGCTCGTGGAAATAAATCTAGGGACGGCAGATGAGCCCAGGCCGACATTCCTCATTGCACTGCTAGAGCCAGCTGCCAGGGAACAGTATATACACTTCTTGAAAGAATTCCGAGACTGCTTTGCATGGACATATGATGAAATGCCGGGACTAAGTTCTGATGTGGCACAGCACTGGTTAGCAATAAACCCAGAGGCTAACCCTGTAAAGCAGCCGCCTAGGAGAATGCACCCTGAGTTGATAAATCAAGTTAATAAAGAGGTCGACAAGCTGATTGATGTAGGCTTTGTTGAAGAAAATCAGTATACTACATGGCTAGCCAATATAGTGGCCGTAAAGAAGAAAAATGGGCAGATCAGAATATGTGTTGATTTCCGGGACCTTAATAAGGCTTGCCCGAAAGATGATTTCCCAGTGCCAATCACTGAAGTAATGATTGATGCGACTACTGGTCATGAAGCCCTGTCATTCATGGATGAGTCATCCGGATACAACCAAATCTGGATTGCTGAAGAAGACAGAGTGCACACTACATTCCGCACTCCGAAAGGGATATTCCATTACAAAAGGATGCCGTTTGGCCTCAAGAATGCCGGCGCTACCTACCAAAGAGCTATGACAAAGATCTTTGATGATTTTCTCTTCAAGAAAGTAGAGTGCTACATTGATGATCTGGTAGTGAAAACCACCAGAAGAGAAGACCATTTGCAGGACCTGAGGATAGTATTCCAGAGGCTGCACAAATATGAACTCAAGATGAATCCTATGAAATGCGTCTTTGGCGTGTCCAGCGGGAAGTTCCTCGGGTTTATTGTCCGACATAGGGGCATTGAAATTGACCCATCCAAGATTAAGGCTATCCAGGAGCTTCCTCCACCAAGGAGTCTGCCCGAGCTAAGATCTCTGCAAGGGCGTTTGGCCTATATCCGACGATTTATATCGAATCTGTCGGGAAGATGCCACCCCTTTCACAAGCTCATGATGAAAGATGTACCGTTCCTCTGGTATGATGGATGTCAGGAAGCCTTTGAGAAGCTAAAAGAATATCTCAAGACCCCTCCAGTGCTGGGGGCACCAGTTAAGGACAGGCCCTTGATACTGTATATCGCGGCCACACACTGTTCCCTGGGGGCAATGCTGGCACAGATAAATGAAGAAGGCAAAGAGCAAGCCTTGTACTACTTGAGTAGGAGGCTGATTAGAACTGAAGAGAGCTACAGCTACATAGAAAAGACATGCTTGGCACTAGTCTTTGCCGTCAAGAAACTCTGGCACTATATGTTGTCACATGAAGTCAGATTGATATCTGCAGCAGATCCGCTCAAATACATATTGACTCAGCCAGTACTGAAGGGCCGGTTGGGCAAATGGGCAGTGATCCTGATGGAATTCGATATTACCTATACACCCCAGAGGGCGATAAAAGGACAGGCCGTGGCTGATTTCTTCGCAGAGCATCCTGTGCCGGAAAATGACATGCTAGGGACTGAGTTACCCGATGATGAGATACTCGAAGCTTGCCAGGCTCGGCCAATTATGTGGCAGCTATTCTTTGATGGAGCATTTAGAATATAGATAGACTCTGATGGAAAGACTAGAATATGGGCCGGGGCCGGTATTGTGTTGAAGTCGCCAGAAGGGGAGGTCGTGCATACTTCCTGTTCTATAAACAAGCCCTGCACCAATAATGAAGCTGAGTACGAAGCTCTGATAATCGGTCTGCATATCGGCCTCAACATGGGTATCCAGATGCTTCAGGTATTCGGGGATTCGATGTTGATAATAAAACAAATCCAAGGGTAGTTTGAAGTGCGGAAGCTAGAATTGAATCCCTACTACCAGAAAGCTGTGCGCCTTATCGCAAAATTCTATCATATTAAGCTCAAGCATGTGGGCCGTGGGCACAATGCCCAAGCTGATGCACTAGCAAAGCTGGCCAGCTCACTAGCAGTCCCACCAAATGAGACACTGAACATTGTTGTTATAAACCGGTGACAAGTCCCCAGCATGCTAGAAGGGTGCCCCGAAGAAGGCGAAGTTGCTACTGTCAGCACGGTACAGGCGTCTGATTGGAGACAGCACTTGCTGCAGTGGTTTATGCACCAACAGCTGCCGCAGAAAAGAGAAGAAAAGATGAAACTTCTGAGAATCAAAGATTCTTATGAGTTCAGGAATGAAACTTTGTTTCGAATAATGGCAGATGCACGCAAGAAGATTCTACTCCGCTGCCTGTCCACTGAGGAAGCTTGGCAAGCAATGAAAGAAATACATGCCGGAACAGCAGGTGCCCACCAGGCTGGTCCCAAGATGAAGATAGAAATCAATAAGTTGGGCTACTATTGGCCCACCATGTTTGAAGACTGCTGTAAATTCGCAAAGTCCTGCCAGAAATGTCAGGAGCATGCTACCGTGCCTAGAAGGCCTCCTACGACTCTGCACCCTATAGTTCCCAGTTGGCCATTTGCACAATGGGGAACTGATGTAGTCGGGCCACTGCCGACTTCCTCAGCCGGACATAAGTACATATTGGCCATAACGGATTACTTCTCCCGATGGGCGGAGGCTGTAGCATTAAGAGAAGTGACTGGTGAGCTGGTCGCCAGATTCATCAAGCAAAATATTATCTTCCGGTTCGGGATCCCCAACCGAATAATATCTGATAATGGAAGCCATTTCAGAAATCAGAAGGTCTATCGGCTTGTCGAGAAGTATAAAATCGAGTGGAGGACTTCCACTCCTTGCAATCCACAGGCAAACGGGTTGGCGGAAGCTTTTAACAAGACTTTGTGCACCTTGCTGGCCAAGGTCGTCAGTTCCAACAAAAAGGACTGGGAAGAAAAAAATGTGTGAAGCTCTGTGGGCATACCGCACCATCTTCAAGACACCTACAGGATGCTCACCATACTTACTGGTATACGGCTCAGAGGCAGTGGTTCCGCTAGAGTTGGAAGTCCCGTCACTCAGAGTGGCAGTCCAATATGGCCTGGCCCGTGGCGAATAGACCAACGCAGAAAGAAGATTAGAGGAATTGGCTGAATTGGAAGGGAAGCGCCTCCAAGCTCAGAAGAATATCCAAATGTATCAGGCCCGCATGGCTAATGCATTTAACAAACTCGTAAGAGGACAAGAATTCAAAAAAGGTGACCTCGTCATGGTCAAGAAGAAAGAAGTCATGGCATCCAACCCAAAAGGGAAGCTGAATGCTAATTGGGAAGGTCCTTATGTGATACAGAGGGTCTACGAAGGAGGAGCCTACGTGGTTGTCAACCATCGAGGGGAAATTCAATTCTCACCACTCAACGGAAGGCATCTAAAGCTATATCATACAGCACAACCGACATTCCCCGAGTAATCGGGCAAGCTACCCCTTTCTTAGTTTAGTGGCACTTCGCCCTAGCCGAGCTACCTCTTTCTTGGTCTAGTGGCACTCCACCCTAGCCGAGCTACCACTTTCTTGGTCTAGCGGCACTCCGCCCTAGCCAAGCTACCCCTTCTTTGGTTTAATGGCATCCTGCCCTAACCAAGCTACCCTTTTTCTTGGTCTAGCGGCACTCCGCCCTAGCCGAGCTACCTTTTTCTTGGTCTAGCGGCACTCCACCCTAGCCAAGCTACCCCTTCCTTGGTTTAATGGCATTCTACCCTAACCAAGCTACCCTCTTTCTTGGTCTAGCGGCACTCCGCCCTAGCCGAGCTACCTCTTTCTTGGTCTAGTGGCACTCCGCCCTAGCCGAGCTACCCTTTTCTTGGTCTAATGGCACTCCGCCCTAGCCGAGCTACCCCTTTCTTGGTCTAGCGGCACTCCGACCTAGCCGAGCTACCTCTTTCTTGGTCTAGTGGCACTCCACCCTAGCCGAGCTACCTTTTTCTTGGCCTAGTGGCACTCCGCCCTAGCCGAGCTACCCTTATCTTGATCTAGTGGCATTCCAACCTGTCACCCTCTAAAAAAAAAGAGAATAAAAGAAAGTAAAAATGGGGTTAAAAATAGAGATACCCCGCCAGACTTGCTCCTATATTAGGAACAAGTGCAAAAATGGCCCAAAACGCAACTGTGGTGAAAACCCGAAAGGGCACTGCAGGCAAAATCGGGTACCCCGCCACGTGAAAACCTGAAAGGGCGCGTGGGCAAAAGCAAGAGGGGGCTGGCTCCAGCGAAAACCCGAAAGGGCGCTTAAGCCAGTAACGTGGTAATTTAAAGTTCCCTTTTTCACCTTTCCTGATAAAACTCCTGAGAAGGACGATCATCATAAAGTCCCACCGGAAATCCTGTCCAACAATTTCTTGTCCCTTGTCATCATCGACAAGATCGACCGGTCTGTTTCTTTAACCTGGACTCTTCATCCCTGTTAAGCTAGTCTACATTCCTGGCAGCAGCTTCATGCCTGGGCCGCCATCCACCGCATGTCCCACTGATGATGAAACCCCGTCGATCGCAAGGCATATTGCCTCGATCAATGCTAAAAAGCCCACCTCGGAATAGACCTTCCGTCTGTTCTAATAAAGCATTTCCACTTGTTTTTGTCTAAGATCCACCATGATGAATCACATCCAGTCTAGATATTACATCTATTCTGATAAAACCTACCATACGTCCCGCCGTGATGAAACCTGCTATTGATCGATTGGCGCACTACCCGATCAACGATGAAATCTGTCCGGTTTAGACCTTACGTCTGTCCCGATGAAACATATGAAATCCTTGCATTGGTATGAACCCAATACCGATGATGAAACCCGCTATTGGTCGATCTGCACACTGCCCGATCAATGATGAAACCTATCCAGTTTAGACCCTACGTCTATCCTGATGAAGCCCATGAAATCCTTGCTTCGATATAGACCCAATATCGATGATCAGAGCAGCTACTAATGGAGCGGTACGCCACCTGACCAATGATAAAACCCGTCCGGAGTAGACTTTTCGTCTGCTCTGATGAAGATGCTATCCACATTCTCAAAGTCAATCCGGACCTTCTGTCTGGATGGATGATGAAATCCTATTCCCTTGCGTTGATGGTAATCCCCACATCAACGATGCAGCCAGGCTCCCGGCAAACGGCTTCGCGCCTAAGCCGCAAAACACACTCAAGTCGACCCAGGCTTTCCGCTTAGGTGGATGATGAAACCATATGCCCTTTGCATTGGTGTTTGCACTCACATCAATGATGATACACACAAGCTGAGCACATGGATTACAAAACCAAAGTCAAAAAAAAAGAGAGAGACAAAATGGGGGCTAAAAATAGAGATGCCCCGCCAGACTTGTTCAGGCACTCTGAGCAAGGGCAAAAATGGCCAAAACCCAGCTGTGGTGAAAACCCGGAAGGGCGCTGCAGGCAAAATCGGGTACCCCGCCATGTGAAAACCTGAAAGGGCGCGTGGGCAAAAGCAAGAGGGGGCCGGCTTCGGTGAAAACCCGAAAGGGCACTTGGGTCGGTAATGTGGTGATTCAAAGTTCCACGCCAACCGACACGCTGCCTTCACCTCCCCTTCACTTATGAAGCCTTCCGTCGGTCAGCTGGCTCCACTGCCCACCGATGATAAAACCTTTCCAGGGCAGACCCTACGTTTACCCTGGTGAAATCTTCATACCCTCTTGCCCATGTCCCACTGACAATGAAACCCATCACCATTCTGATGAAGCCTGGCCAGCTCAGACCTTACGTCTGTCCTGATGAAACTCTTAAACCTTCCCTTGATCGATCAACATCTCGCCCGATCGATGATGAAACCCTATCCAGTTTAGACCTCACGTCTATTCTGATGAAACCTATGAAACTTCTTTGCATCGATATAAACCCAATATCGATGATAAAACTAGCTATTGATCGACCGGCGCATCGCCCGATCAATGATGAGACCCTACCCAGTCTAGACCTTACGTCTATTCTGATGAAACCTATGAAACTTCTTTGCATCGATATAAACCCAATATCGATGATGAAACCAGCTATTGATCGACCGGCACCCCGCCCGATCAATGATGAAACCCTATCCAGTTTAGACCTTACGTCTATTCTGATAAAACTTATGAAATCCTTGCATCAATATAAACCAATATCGATGATGAAACCAGCTATTGATCGACCGGCGCATCGCCCGATCAATGATGAGACCCTACCCAGTCTAGACCTTACGTCTATTCTGATGAAACCTATGAAACTTCTTTGCATCGGTATAAACCCAATATCGATGATGAAACCAGCTATTGATCGGCTGGCACTCCGCCTGATCAATGATGAAACCCTATCCAGTTCAGACCTTACATCTGTCCTAATGAAAACCACGCACCCTTCAATGTCCTACCTGAGGTAACATCTGTCCAGTTTAGACCTTACGTCTATTCTGATGAAACCTATAAAACTTCTTTGCATCAATATGAGCCCAATATTGATGATGAAATCATGCACTGGTCGATTGGCACACTGCCCCGACTGGCTCTGAAACCTACCCGGGATGGACCATTCGCCTGTTCCGGATGACGCTCTAGGCCTCTTCATTCACATTCCCGCAAACTGTCTCCCTTGCGGCACATATGGCCGAAGAAGACGTTTGCTACTACCAACAGAGTTCGGTTTAATCACACCCCCCGGATGCCGTCACGTGGTGGAGCGAGTTCCCCATCCTTTCTATGAAGGGGTGGACGCTCTCCTGCCAAGTACGGGCCATTGACAGGAGGGACTGCTAGAACCACTACCCCACTTCCCAAAGTGATGAAACCACATGGAAAAGACGATGGATACACATGAAGCCGAAGATTCCTTTTCATTAAAAGAGGAGTACACAAAGGGCCCCGAGGGGACATTGTATCACAAAAGAAGACAAAAAAAAGAGAGAAAAAGAAGAGATAATTCAAGGCCGCCGGAAGATATCTTCAAAGGCCAAAAGACCCACATGAGGAGCGGCTCCCAGCTCATAAAGGCATGTCTCCTCCTCCTGAAGCCTCACGGACGTACCCTGGAGATACATCACCCGTCCCTCCAACAAGGCCACCTCCTCGGTGGACTGCGGCCGAATGAAGGATAATTATTACAGCTCGGCTCGAAATCCGGCGAGTTCCGCTTCCAGAATGGCTACCCGGTCCTAGACAGCTTCCTCCCGCTGAACAACACTCTGTAGCGCGACCCGGCATTCATCAAGTGCAAGCGTCAGCTTCTCCAGCTCAGATTTACACTCTGACCTCTGCAATTTCAGTGCCGTCAGCCTGTCGGCCATGGTCCGTGCTAGGAAGTCTCTCCGATGCACGAATTTCAGCAGAAGCAGGACCCGCTGAGCCCATATGTCCAAAGGGCAGCCCATGGCTTGCAGGCCAGCGGTGAAGCAATTGGCAATTTCCTTCAGTTGCGGATATGTCAAGCCAGGCTGGGATTCCACTAACTGGCGTAGCATGTCCAAATGTTGCCAGACGAAGCTTTCAGAAGAAGCAAAGCCAAAGGAGGCAGATGAGACGACCTCAAAAGTCACCTCGCCGTCAATATCTACCGACAGTGCAATATCCGGCTGAGAGGATGAAGATGGCAGATCTATTGAAACAATGGACTGGTCTCTCTCTACGCTTTCCTGCGAAATTAAGGTTTCCTCCGCTACCGCTTTTGGAACGTGGATCTTATCTTATTTCGTTATATTATTTATTTATATTATTTATTTTTTTATTATTTGGATTTTTGATTTATTGATTTATTAGGCGTGCCAGTCACGTGTGTGACGATTTTATTGTGCGCTCGATCTGACTTGGTCAATCGATTGTGAAGTCCGAGTCGGGACCAGAAGTCCGTCATACCATAAAGGCTATGACGTTAATTACGCCCTTCCAAGGAAGGACAACCCTTGATTAAACGCCAAAATAGGAGGAAAGCAGCGGTGAAGATAAGGCTCAGAAGAGACGGGGTTGATTTATTTGCAGAATGCTAAATGGACTAGACAAAGCAGGGGGGTTATTAAGTACGGGACAAATCCGACGGCATATCCCCACCATCTTGGACTATGCCAAGTGGGAATAGGAAACCACCCATGCAGCGGCAGGGTAAGATCCGTAAAAGATCGGGTATAATAGACCCGGAGTCCGAATAGGGACCGGCGCGACATGGCACGTCCCATGTGGGTGCGGTGCCGCATCTATATCCCCCTTCGAGGGACCATCGGAGAGCGTGCAAGGACATAACTCCGTGGGCCGGCGGGGCTGGGAGAGAATATCACATTTACCCGGTAGGGTATGTATGAATTTCGACAGCATGTCCCCTCAACTTGGATTATGCCAAGAGAGAATAGGTCATCATCCACGGGATGCCGGGATGACGACCAGATAAGAAGGGCATCGGGCCCGGGGATGTTACTTGCGTCTATCTCATTGGTTAATATTCCCTTGGAACCAATCAGAACGCATATAATAACATGGCTCTTTGAGTTCGTAAGGTAGCAGTGAAATTCGGATCGGAAATGAGGGCTGTAGGGGAGGTCTTCCCCATTACTGTATCTTCTCAGGGCACATATGATGGTCTCCGAACATCCCCTAGACAGGTGTGTAGGGAGACTAAAGGATTGAAGGATGACAGTGCAGAGGAGGGCCTCGGACTAGGTTTCATTGGCCAAAGAAGGAGGGTCTCGGCGTGGGTTTCTATTGGCCAAAGGGAGAGCTCTCGGCATGGCTTTAATGGCAAAAAACAAGGGGGGAAGCTCCCGGCGTGAGGCTTCTCGGAGCGCTCCTCGCCGCGCCGGGAACCCGGCGCCGGGAGGCCACAGGCCGGGAAGGCTGTGAAGGAACAGGGGTTTAACCGGGGGGGTTTGTCGGTTTGCTGAAGGGGAAGGAAGAGGGAGGCCTCTCGGCGGCATAGCTCTCGGCGTGGAAATTAGCACGCCGGGTAGGTGAAAGGGTTAAGGGTTTCAGGGCTTGATTACGGTACTCTGTTCGGGAATTTTCTGAGTTTTCTGGCTCGGATCGAGACCGAATGTGGAGTGCAGGAGGGGGTTTCATGGATAGCTTTGTTTGAAGGATGCCAAGGGAATTGGAAGGCCGAATCAGTAGGGGAAAAGAGACCATCGTCTATATCCTGTGAAGGGTTTCATCTGTTTGTTGCATGCCGTCTGGGGGATCAAGAGATGACTGTCTCTGATCCCCTAGACGAGCCCAACTGCATCGAAAAAATGGCGACGGAGGAACTCTTAGCGCCGAAACTCCAGACCCTAATCATTCAAGGGTTAGAATGGAGGGTCGAGAGACTGAGGTCATCGCTTGTTAGAATCTCGCGGGATGGCATTAACCTGCAGAACAGACATATCTTTGTACAGCCAGCAGTTCAGGGAACCAAGAGATTGATGTCTCTGGTTCCTGAACAGCACAAGGGCTCAATAGAAAACTCGGACTATATGCGGAGGATCTGCCATTGAGACAGGAGGGGAGAAGAAAGTGGAACCCAATAACCCATTAGATAGGGGTAGGGGTCCTATCTTCATCCCTCCTCGAAGAACAGATTCATTCCATCGGCTCTGAAACTCGAAGAGTCTAGGCTACTGGACTTTTCAGCCGAGAACTATGTACATGGAGAGAGATGGAGAGCAGATATCTCAATCAATCGATGCCCAAATGGGCCATGTTGATACTTCATTGCGTTGTATCGAAGACTTACACTGATCGTAAAAGAGAAATGCAAAGCAGAGAGGTGGAAATCAAGACCGGAACTCTCCGGCTACATTTGATAAATCGAGAAAAGACTCACTAGATTACATCAAAGAAAAGAAAAGAAAGTATGGGGGAGGGCGGAGCATTGACTCCTCTCCCTCCCCGGAGCAGCCCACCTAGAGCTTCTTCTTCCTCCTTTCTTCTCAGATATCTCTTCGCTTCTTCGAGTCACTTTTCTTGGGGCTCTCTTTTTCCTTTGGTTTCTGGCTATCCTCTCGATCTCCCCCCTATTTTTTTTTATCGAAGGGAAGGGGTTTTATATCTGTCTCCCCCCCTTCTCGGCAGGCCTCATCATGGCGCGCCTCAGCTGGGGCTTCCCGGCACGCAGGCATTCAACCGCTCGGCGCCACCTTCACATAGGCCCACTTGGGTCTTTAGCCACTTTCACAGGCCCACTTGCATCATCACCCAAAAGGGCCCTCCATTGGTGACACAGCTTCCATTGATATCATTGATATGTTTTCATCAGTCCGTAGACAGGGGTTTCATCAGTATTGCCATCTGAATGATGACAAAATCGGGTATCATTTTATCGATATCGTCACCTGAATGGTGACGAGATCGGACATCAGCCTTAGTCTGGGAAGACCTCAGCCGGGCGTATAATCTGTGGAGACGATTCTTCTTCATTGATCTGGCTTTGCAAAAGCCTTTACAATCTTCATCTGCCGGTAACGGCTTCATCTTTATCTCATATAACATCTGTCAATAAGCCGACATCTGACTTACCCTGACATGTCAACTGTGGATTCTTGGATGAGGCAGTAGTACAGCTCATTAAAGTGTGCTAGGAGGTCCCATCAGTCGAGTGATTGCTGCTTTATCAGTGTTGCCGTCTGAATGATATCGGCACCGGGCATCAGCTTGGCCGACAAAGGCTTCATCCGGGTAAATGGTTGACGGGCTTCATCATTGGTCTTTCACTGTTGGTCTGATCCTCTTTTCAATTGTGCTTTCACCCTTGTTCATTTTCAAGGTGTCAACAAATGCCCCCCACCTGCGGGCGGCGTAAGCGCAGAATGGGCGGCACGGGGCCTGCAGGTGACGTTCATTATTCGAGGGCATCTTCCTCAATTTCTCTTCAATCCTGTTCTCAGACCTGATCATCTCGTTGCAACAATATTCTGCACACGTATTCTTCATTTTCACTTTTTTCCATCTTCATATCTTCTTTATTTTCAGCATTTCGGAGCTTCTCGGCACGGGGCCAGGGGCTTCTCGGCGCGCATAGCTTCCCGGCGCGCTTGGCCGAAGGGGGCTCTCGGCCTAGGGATTTCGGCGTGCCCTTTTGGCCCAAGGGGGCTCTCGGCCTGGGGGGGTTCTCGACACGCGTTTCACCACGCCGAGACCCTGGTTGCTCGGACCCCTATTCAAGAGACTCATGAAGAGGCAGCTCCATCCTTCATCGATTCTCCCCCTGTGGATGTTCAAGCTATAGCTTCCGATACAGCGATAGGGGAGGAATCTTCAGCTCAGTAGGAGAGCACAGAAAAGGACTGGCCAGCCCTTACAGCAGATCTGCCATCTTCATCCTCTCAGCCGGACGTTGCATTGTGGGAAGATATCGATGGCGAGGTGACCTTTGAAGTCATCCCCTCTGCCTCCTTCGGCTTCGCTTCCTCTGACAACTTTGTCTGGCAGCATCTGGACATGCTACGTCAGCTGGTGGAATCCCAGCCTGGCTTGACGTATCTGCAACTGAAGGAAATCGCCAATCGCTTCACCGCCGGCTTGCAGGCCATGGGCTGCCCTTTGGACATGTGGGTTCAGCGGGTGCTGCTTCTACTGAAATTCGTGCATCGGAGAGACTTCCTAGCTATATTCCGGCGGCCATAAATTGTCTATCCCTTCTTTTTCTTTTTATTCTCTTTTGTGATATGGTGTCCCCTCGGGGCCCTTTATGTACTCCCTTTTTAATGGAAAGGAATCTCTTGACTTCATGCGTCTCCATCTTATTCTGCATGTGGTTTTATCACTTTGGAAGGTGGGGTAGCGGTTTTGACAATCCCTCATGCGAATAACTCGTACCTTGGCAGGAGAGCGTCCACCCCTTCAGAGAAAGGATGGGGAACTCGCTCCACCGCGTGACGGCATCCGAGGAGGTGCTTGAACCGAATTTTGTTGGTGGCGGGAAACGTCCTATTGGCCATGTGTGCCGTAAGGGAGACGATTTGTCGGAATGCAAATGAGGGGGTCTCATCAGAGTAGACGTATGGTCTAGGCTGGGTAGAGACTATTGCAGGTGGGACATTGAAAAGGATATGTGGTTCTCATCAAAACGGACATAAAGTACGAACTGGTCAGATTGTATCATTGGCCGGGCGATGTACCGATCAGCCAACGGTTGACTTCATCATCGATATTGAGCTTATATCGATGCAAGGGGGATTTTAGAATAGACGTAAGGTCTAAACTGGGTAGGGTTTCATCATTGATCGGGCACGGTGCCGGTCGATCAATAGCGGGTTTCATCATCGATATTGGATTTATATCGACGCAAAGGGATTTCATGAGTTTCATCAGAATAGACGTAAAGTCTAAACTGGATAGGGTATTATCATTGATCGGGCAAGGTGCCAATCGATCAATAGTTGGTTTCATCATCGATATTGGGTTTATATCGATGCAAAGGAATTTCATGAGTTTCATTAGAATAGACGTAAGGTCTAAACCGGACAGAGGATTTCATCATTGATTGGGCGAGGTGCCGGTCGATCAACGGTGGGACGTACGTGACGGTGTAGGTCTCGTCAGGACAGACGTAAGGTCTATTCCAACAGGTTTTATCGCTGGTGGGGCTTGCCAAGAAATGCGTAGGCTTCATCAGGACAGACGTGAGGTCTGAGCTGAACAGGCTTCATCAGAATGGTGATGGGTTTCATTGTCGGTGGGACATTTGAAAGAGGGTATGTAGATTTCATCAGGGTAAACGTAAGGTCTACCCCGGAAGGGTTTTATCATCGGTGGGGAATGGAGCCAACTGACCGACAGAAGGTTTCATCAGTGAAGGGGAGGTATAGACAACGTGCCGGTTGGCATGGAACATCGAATTACCACATTACTGACCCAAGCGCCCTTTCGGGTTTTCACCGGAGACAGCCCCCTCTTGCTTTTACCCACGCGCCCTTTCGGGTTTTCATGTGGCGGGGTACCCGATTTTGCCTGCAGTGCCCTTTCGGGTTTTCACCACAGCTGGGTTTTAGCCATTTTTGCCCTTGTTCAGAATGTCCGAACAAGGATCAGGCGATGTGCGGCTTCATCAGTGGCTGCTCTTATCATCGGTATTGGGTATATACCGATGCAAGGATTTCATAGACTTCATCAGGATAGACGTAATGTCTAAACTGGATATGTTTCATCATTGATCGGGCAGGATGCCGACCGATCAACAGCAGGTTTCATCATCGGTATTGGGTTTATACCAATGCAAAGATTTCATATGTTTCATCAGGATAGACGTAGGGTCTAAACTAGACAGATTTTATCATTGATCGGGCAGTGCGCCAATCGATCAACAGCATGTTTCATCATCGGTATTGGGTTTATACCAATGTAAAGATTTCATGTGTTTCATCAGGATAGACGTAGGGTCTAGCCCGGACAGGTTTTATCATTGATCGGGCAGTGCGCCAATCGATCAACAGCAGGTTTCATCATCGGTATTGGGTTTATCCCAACGCAAAGATTTCATATGTTTCATCAGGATAGACGTAGGATCTAGCCCGGACAGGTTTCATCATTGATCGGGCAGTGCGCCAATCGATCAACAGCAGGTTTCATCATCGGTATTGGGTTTATACCAACGCAAAGATTTCATATGTTTCATCAGGATAGACGTAGGGTCTAAACTGGACAGATTTTATCATTGATCGGGCAGTGCGCCAATCGATCAACAGCAGGTTTCATCATCGGTATTGGGTTTATACCAATGCAAAGATTTCATGTGTTTCATCAGGATAGACGTAGGGTCTAGCCCGGATAGGTTTCATCGCTGATCGGGCAGGATGCCGACCGATCAACAGCAGGTTTCATCATCGGTATTGGGTTTATACCAATGCAAAAATTTCATATGTTTCATCAGGATAGACGTAGGATCTAGCCCGGACAGGTTTCATCATTGATCGGGCAGTGCGCCAATCGATCAATAGCAGGTTTCATCACCGGTATTGGGTTTATACCAATGCAAAGATTTCATATGTTTCATCAGGATAGACGTAGGGTCTAGCCCGGACAGGTTTCATCGCTGATCGGGCGGGATGCCGATCGATCAACAGCAGGTTTCATCATCGGTATTGGGTTTATACCAATGCAAAGATTTCATATGTTTCATCGGGGTAGACGTAAGGTCTAAACCGGACAGGTTTTATCATTGATCGGGCAAGGTGCCGATCGACCAATGATAGGTTTCATCACGGCGGGACATAAAGAGACATGCAAATTTAATAGGACGGGTTTCTTTGTCGATCGGGCAGGGTGCCCATCGACCAAAGGTGGGTTTCATCATCGGTATTGGGTTTATACTAATGCAAGGATTTCATGAATTTCATCAGAATAGACGTAAGGTCTACACTGGGCTGGTTTTATCGTTGATCGGGCAGGGTGCCAATCGACCAACAGCAGGTTTCATCATCGGTATTGGGTTTATACCAATGCAAGGATTTCATAGGCTTCATCAGGATAGACGTAAGGTCTAAACTGGATAGGTTTCATCATTGTTCGGGCAGTGCGCCAATCGATCAACACCATGTTTCATCATCGGTATTGGGTTTATACCAATGCAAAGATTTTATATGTTTCATCAGGATAGACGTAGGGCCTAAACTGGATAGGTTTCATCGTTGATCAGGCAGTGCGACAATCGATCAACAGCAGGTTTCATCATTGGTATTGGGTTTATACCAATGCAAAGATTTCGTATGTTTCATCAGGATAGACGTAGGGTCTAGCCCGGACAGGTTTCATCGTTGATCGGGCAGTGCACCAATCGATCAATAGTAGGTTTCATCATCGGTATTGAGTTTATACCAATGTGAAGATTTCATATGTTTCATCAGGATAGACGTAGGGTCTAGCCCGGACAGGTTTCATCGCTGATCGGGCGGGATGCCGATCGATCAACGGTGAACTTCGCCATGGCGGGACTTTGGACAAGGTATGGGGGTTTTATCAGGATAGACATAGGGTCTATACTGGGTGGGTTTGATCGTTGATCGGGCAAGGTGCCGGTCGATCGACGGGAGGTTTATGGCGGGAGGTTAGGCTTCTTTAGGATCACCACGTTACTGACTCAAGCGCCCTTTCGGGTTTTCTCCGGGGCCAGCCCCCTCTTGCTTTTGCCCACGCACCCTTTCGGGTTTTCACGTGGCGGGGTACCCGATTTTGCCTGAAGTGCCCTTTCGGGTTTTCACCACAGCTGGGTTTTAGCCATTTTTGCCCTTGCTCAGAGAACCTGAACAAGACTGGTGGGGTATCTCTATTTTTAACCCCATCTTATTTATTTATTTATTTATTTTCATTCTTTTATTCTCTCTTCCCCTCTTTTTTGGGAGGGTGACAAGTAGGAATGCCATTAGATCATGATGAGAGATGGCTTGGTTAGGGCGGAGTGCCGCTATACCAAGAAAGGGTGTAGCTCGGCTAGGGCGGGAGGCCGCTAGACCAAGGAAAAGGTATATCTCGGCTAGGGCTGGATGCCACTAAGCCGAAGAAAGGTAGCTTGGTTAGGGCGGAGTGCCACTAATCCAAGGAAAGGGTGTATCTCGGCTAGGGCGGGATGCCGCTAAGCCAAGGAAAGGGTGTATCTCGGCTAGGGCTGGATGCCACTAAGACAAGGAAAGGTAGCTTGGTTAGGGCGGAGTGCCACTAATCCAAGGAAAGGGTGTTGCTCGGCTAAGGCGGGATGCCACTAGGTCAAGGAAAGGTAGCTTGGTTAGGGCGGAGTGCCACTAGACCAAGGATGGGTGTAGCTCGGCTAGGGCGGGACGCCACTAAGCCAAGGAAAGGTAGTTTGATCAGGGCGGAGTGCCACTAGACCAAGGGAAAGGTAGCTCGGTTAGGGCGGAGTGCCACTAAGCCAAGGAAAGGTAGCTTGGTTAGGGTGGAGTGCCACTAATCCAAGGAAAGGGTGTATCTCAGCTAGGGCGGGATGCTGCTAGACCAAGGAAAGGGTAGTTCTCGGCTAGGGCTGGATGCCACTAAGCCGAAGAAAGGTAGCTTGGTTAGGGCGGAGTGCCACTAATCCAAGGAAAGGGTGTATCTCGGCTAGGGCGGGATGCCGCTAGACCAAGGAAAAGGTGTATCTCGGCTAGGGCTGGATGCCGCTAGGCCAAGGGAAAGGTAGCTTGGCTAGGGCGGGGTGCCACTAGGCCAAGGAAAGGGTGTTTTGACCGATTACTCAAGGAATATTGGTTGTGCAGCATGATACAGCTTGAGGTGTTTACCGTTGAGTGGCGAGAACTGAATTTCCCCTCGATGGTTAACAACTACGTAGGCCCCTCCTTCGTAGACCCTTTGTATCACATAAGGACCTTCCCAATTAGCATTCAGCTTTCCCTTTGGGTTGGACGCCATGACTTCTTTTTTCTTGACCATGACGAGGTCACCTTTCTTGAATTCTCATCCTCTTACGAGTTTATTGAATGCAGTGGCCATGCGGGCCTGGTACATTTGGATATTCTTCTGAGCTTGGAGGCGCTTCCCTTCCAATTCAGTCAGTTCTTCTAACCTTCTTTCAGCATTTGTTTGTTCGCCACGGGCTAGGCCATACTGGATTGACACTCTGAGTGACGGGACTTCCAGCTCTAGTGGAACCACGGCCTCCGAGCCGTATACCAATGAGTATGGTGAGCACCCTGTAGGTGTCTTAAAGACGGTGCGGTATGCCCACAGAGCTTCATACATCTTTTCTTCCCAGTCCTTTTTATTAGAACTGACAACCTTGGCTAGCAAGGTGCACAAAGTCTTGTTAAAAGCTTCTGCCAATCCGTTTGCCTGGGGATTGTAGGGAGTGGAGGTTCTCCATTCAATCTTATACTTCTCGGCAAGTCGATAGATTTTCTGATTTCTGAAATGACTTCCATTATCAGATATTATTCGGTTGGGGATCCCGAACCGGAAGATAATATTCTGCTTGATAAATCTGGCGACCAGTTCACCAGTCACTTCTCTTAATGCTACAGCTTCCGCCCATCGGGAGAAGTAATCTGTCATGGCCAATATGTACTTATGACCGGCCGAGGAAGTCGGCAGTGGGCCGACTACATCAGTTCCCCATTGTGCAAATGGCCAGCTAGGAACTGTAGGGTGCAGAGTTGTAGGTGGCCTTCTAGGCACGGTAGCATGCTCCTGACACTTCTGGCATGACTTTGCAAATTTACAGCAGTCTTCAAACATGGTAGGCCAATAGTAGCCCAGCTTTTTGATTTCTATCTTCATTTTGGGGCCAGCCTGGTGGGCGCCTGTTGTCCCAGTGTGTATTTCTTTCATCGCTTGCCAAGCTTCCTCAGTGGATAGGCAGCGGAGTAGAATCTTTTTGCGTGCATCCGCCATTATTCAGAATAAAGTTCCATTTCTGAATTCATAGGAATCTTTGATTCTCAGGAGTTTCATCTTTTCCTCCCTTTTCTGTGGCAGCTGTTGGTGCAAAAACCACTGTAGCAAATGCTATCTCCAATCAGACGCCTGTACTGCGCTGATAGTGGCAACTTCTTCCTCTTCGGGGCACCCTTCTAGCATACTGGGGACTTGCCGCCGGTTCATAACAACAATGTTCAGTGTTTCATCTGGCGGGACTGCTAGCGAGCTGGCCAGCTTTGCCAGTGCATCAGCCTGGGCATTATGTCCACGGCCCACATGTTTGAGTTCGATATGATAGAACTTTGCCATGAGGCGTACAGCCTTCTGGTGATAGGGATTTAGTTCTGGCTTCCGCACTTTGAACTCCCCTTGGACTTGCTTTATTATCAACATCGAATCCCCGAATACCTGAAGCATTTGGATACCCATGTTGAGGCTGATATTGAGTCTGATTATCAGAGCTTCATATTCGGCTTCATTATTGGTGCATGACTTGTTTATAGAACATGAAGTATGCACAACCTCCCCCTCTGGTGATTTCAGCACAATACCGGCTCCAGCCCGTATTCTGGTCTTTCCATCGGAATCTGTCTCCGTTCTGGATGCTCCATCAAAGAACAGTTGCCACATAACTGGCTGAGCTTGACAGGCCTCGAGTGTTTCATCATCGGGTAACTCAGTCCCCAACATATCATTCTCCGGCACAGGGTGCTCCGTGAAGAAATCAGCCACGGCTTGTCCTTTTACTGCCCTCTGGGGTATATATGTGATATCGAAATCCATCAGAATTACTGCCCATTTGCCCAACCGGCCTTTCAGTACTGGCTGAGTCAATATGTATCTGAGTGGATCTGCTGTAGATATCAATCTGATTTCATGTGACAACATGTAGTGTCGGAGCTTTTTGACAGCAAAGACTAGTGCCAAGCAGGTCTTCTCTATGTAGCTGTAGCTTTCTTCAGTTCTCATCAGCCTCCTACTTAGGTAGTACAGGGCTTGTTCTTTTCCTTCCTCATTTATCTGTGCCAGCATTGCCCCCAGGGAACAGTATGTGGCTGCGATATACAGTATCAAGGGCCTGCCCTTAATGGGTGCCCCCAGCACCGGAGGGGTCTTGAGGTATTCCTTCAACTTCTCAAAGGATTCCTGACAGCCATCGTCCCAGAGGAACGGCACATATTTCATCATGAGTTTGTGAAAGAGGTGGCATCTTCCCGATAGATTTGATATAAATCGTCGGATGTAGGCCAGACGCCCTTGCAGGTATCTCAACTCGTGCAGATTCTTTGGTGGAGGGAGCTCCTGGATAGCTTTAATCTTGGATGGATCAATTTCAATACCCCTATGTCGGACAATAAATCCGAGGAATTTCCCACTGGACACGCCAAAGGCGCATTTCATAGGATTCATCTTGAGTTCATATCTGCGCAACCTCTGGAATACTATCCTTAGGTCTTGCAAATGATCTTCTCTTCTGCTGGTTTTTACCACCAGATCATCAATGTAGCACTCTACCTTTTTGAAGAGCAGGTCATCAAAGATCTTTGTCATAGCTCTTTGGTAAGTAGCGCCGGCATTCTTGAGGCCGAACGGCATCCTTTTGTAGTGAAATATCCCCTTCGGAGTGCGGAATGCAGTGTGTACTCTATCTTCTTCAGCAATCCAGATCTGATTGTATCCAGATGACCCATCCATACATGATAGGGCCTCATGGCCAGTAGTTGCATCGATCATCACCTCAGTGATTGGGACTGGGAAATCATCTTTCGGGCAGGCCTTATTAAGGTCCCGGAAATTGACACATATTCTGATCTGCCCGTTCTTCTTCTTTACGGGCACTATATTGGCCAGCCATGTAGTATACTAGTTTTCTTCGACAAAGCCTACGTCAATCAGCTTGTCAACCTCTTTGTTAATCTGATTTATCAGTTCAAGACGCATTCTCCTGGAAGGCTGCTTTATAGGGTTAGCCTCTGGGTTTAGTGCCAATCGGTGTTGTGCCACATCAGAGCTCAATACTGGCATTTCATCATATGTCCATGCAAAACAATCTCAGAATTCTGTCAAGAACTGTATATATTGTTCCCTGACATCTGGCTCCAGCAGTGCGTTGAGGAATGTCGGCCTTTGCTCATCTGCGGACCCCAAATTTATTTCTATCAGCTCATCGACGGTGGCTTGGCCTCCGTCTTCGACTTCGGGCGGGGCTTCTTGCAAATCAATAAAGCCTCCCGGGATATAATCTTCTTCAGTTTCATGCTCCTCTGCTTCATCACACTGGTCACCAGCGGATGCTGGCGCATCATATAGGGCCAATACTACCGGATCCTGTTCAGTCTGCTCCGAGGGCGAGACTGGTTCAGCAGGAAATTCAGAAGTGGACCCCTCCGTCCTTAGAGGCTCTTCTAATGTGGGCTCCCCTGAAAGGTCATCATTCTGTAGAGCCCGGAATTCTTCTAGGATGCGCCCGAACTCCAGACACTCCTCCAGCTCTCTGGCTATTTGATCTTCATCCGGGGTTCCCGTATCAAATTTTACTTCAGCCTGGAACAGATCCTCTTTGGAAGATAGGTCCTCCCAGTACCAAGCTTTCTTTGTCTCATCAGATGTCTCTGTTTCTGGCAGGTTGTCTGAGGCTTCATTGCTTATTATGGATTGATAAATGATTTCTTCATCTTCCGAGGGGTATTTGTCATATCCTACCTCGGGAGGATTGTCATGCTGGTAGGAGACAGAGATGACGTCTACCTCAGCCTCATAGTATTCTTGGAGGGTATAACCCAATCCTGGGTGTTGAGTGATCTTCCTCATTTCTTTACTATCTCGAGGCGGATCCCACAGTTCCTTGAATGCCTTCTTCTGAGCAGCAGGCTGCATTGATGGCATTTGCATCTTGGAGAACATTTGTGAAACCCGTTGGGTAGTATAATCCAAGCCTGTAATCGGTACCATCCGGTTTGTGGCTTCTGCAGGGGCCATACAGTCTTGATCATCTTCTTCGACTGGCTCCCCGGTGTAGAATATAATAGGAGGCTCACAGAAGCGAGGGATTTCCATAGTCTTCAGTGGTAGCACCGTTTGGTACTCAAGGCTGACGATGGGTTTAAATAAACCCTGCGGCACCTCCACCTGAGTGTACTTTTGCTTCATTTCTTCATCGGCATTATCCGGGTGGATGCTAGGAGGGGTAATCCGAGCAAAGTCACCGGCATAAGAGATGTGAGATACCTCATGCTTTTTAATATAGCCTTTTGGTGGCGGTGGCGACCAGTTCCTTATCTCTGTCTCAGGCTTTTTCTGGCTGACCACAGCCTCTTTCCTTTCGCAATTTTGCGACACCTCGGTGTAGTAGGATGCATCGAGCATATGGCACTCGAACACTTCGAAAGGATGCAGATCCGCAAACACCCTCTCTTCTTTTCCTTCATGGCAGTATTTGATGCACTGATGTAGCGTGGATGGCACTATTTGATATTCATGCAGCCACGGTCTCCCCAGCTGGGCTTTATACGTGGTGTTGGAGTCGATCACATAGAATCGTACCACTATAGTGAGGTCTCCCAACGTGAGGTTGAAATCAACTACCCCAAGAGGTGTCTCACACTTTTGGTTAAATCCTGCAATCTTCATGTCTCTGACCTTGGTGAGCTGCAGATCAAAGTAATATTTCTGATAGATGCGGTATGGGAGAATGTTCACAGCAGCCCCGAGATCTATCAGTATTCTGCTTATCGGCTGACAGTTCAGGGAACCCCTCATATACAGCGGTCTGTTATGGTCGGAATTTGGGATTAGCATATCATCCTCTGTGAATGTGACTGATGGACCAGAATTCACTTCTGTCAAGAGTGCTTCATACTGTGCCGGCGACTGCAAGGCATCAATAATGGCTTGGCGAGCCTCTTCACTCAGAGAGAGGATTTCCCAGATGGAGAACCTGGTAGGGAGCTTCTTCAGCATTTTCATGATCCGGCTGCCCACCCGGACGTTAGACAGTGTCATCTCCTCCACCCAACGGGGTCTTGGATGTTCATGTGGTGCCTGTGGCCTTTGCTGCCCAGTGCCGGTTTTACCCTCTTGATCGGTTTCCCGGGAGGCTTCTTCTGTAGTAACGACCCCTGTTTCTGCTAGAGGGTTACTTCCTTTATTTTCTTCATGCTGCTTCTGCTTTCTAACTACAGTCTGCTGGCATTTATTGTTTTCAGCTGAAGCAGTGTGAGCCAATTGCTCATTTTCCAAACTGGACAAGAATTCCAGGAATGAAGGAGCCTCTTCTTTTTCTTGGTACAAGCTGGCAGGGGGAGGAACCTGGACACCTCGTACCTCTGGCTCGGGGATCTGATAGGGTTGCTCCCCTCTGAATATAATATTATGATTGACTGGTGGCGGGCGCCCCCATCTTTTCCCAGAACGTGTTGCATGGGCTGAGGTAGAGGCCTCAGCATGGTTGGCTTCCAGCGGGGCATTTGATGCTTCATCCTCATCATTCTCCCCGGGCAAGGAAAAGAGTACCGACAGGGTGTTGCATTTTACTGTCATGACTTTCTTTCCCCTTTTGGACTTGGGCCGTCTCTTCTTCTTCTGGGAATTTGGCTTTGCTGGCTCTTGCCCCCAGAAGGGCTCATTTTCAGCTTTTTCTTGTTCTGCCTCTGGTTGCTCTTTAATTTTCAATTCTTCGAGCTGCTCCCAGAGTATATAGTCTTTTATCAGCAGGTTTTTGGGCTTTTTCTGCTCATATTCATCGAGCTCATTGATATACTGCTGTAGATGCCCGGCTGCAGGACTTACTTCTTTATGTGCAGGTAGGGGAGTTTGTCTCCTCCGATTGTGAGTAGGGATCCGGTTGACTGGTCCGGTCTCAGCTGTATGCCATACTGGCTTTACTGGAGGTGACTCCGGCCTTGAGGTGACACCCCGAATAGTTGCCCCACTGGTGCTGGCTGCAAGAGTGTTTTTCCTGTTCTTTATGGGCTTCGTCTGCCATCCTCCCTGATCTTTCAGTGGGGTGAGGAGGCAAGCTTCATAAGTATGCCTGGTACATTCTTCAACGGCTTCCTCAGGCAGCTGCTGATAGACTGAAATCATATTGGCGGCCATCCTCCAGGGCGGAGGCTCATGCGGATGAGGTGGCTTCACCTGGTAATCACCCAACTGTAGCTCACCCTTTTTGACCATTCCTTCCATAATATCCTTGAAGACATAACAATCTTCAATTGCGTGCCCCAGCGCACGGTGAAATGGACAGAACAACGGATCATCTTTCTTTGTTGCATCCGCAGGTCTCTTCGGTTCAGGCAACGTTACCTTGTTGAACTTATATGCCCAGTTAAATAGTGCTGATGTCTTATCTTTGGGAAAAGAGTAAGCCCTTCTCATTCTGTCTCTCAGAGAGACCTTATCTTTTCTTTCTGTTGCACCCTCAGGCGGGGGAGCTTCGTCTGCCTCCTTTTTCCCTTTCTGTTGCTCAAAGGTTCTAAAATCGACGACGTTAGCCTCAGTATGTGATGGCCGTCGGTCATTGGTTTTACCCTTCAAAATAGTGGGAACATTGGCCGTCGGACGCTTGGACAAGAACGTCTCGACTTCCGCCACTATGTTGTTCAGCCGGTCAAATGTCCTGACATCTGCACCGATCATCTTTTCTAGCACCTCTCTCTTGAGGCTCTGTTTACATATCTGCACTGCATCTTCCTGATGAGGAGGTCTTCGGCATCTCATGGCTAAGTTTCTCCACCTTTTGATGTAGTCCAGTGCTGTTTCATCCTGCCTTTGCTTGGTTGCATATAGCTCCGCTATTGTAATTTCTCTTTCAGTGACATGAAATCTATCGCAGAATTTTCTTTGCATATCAGGCCAATCCACCACTGATCCAGCGGGCAGGCTTGAATACCATTCAAAGGCTATCCCAGTGAGGGACGAGCCAAAGAACTTAAGCAGATAGGCTTCATCAGTTGCCAGGTCGCCCATAATTGTGGTATAGTAAGCAATGTGCTCCTTGGGAGAGCCCTGGCCATTGAATTTCTCAAATTTCGGCGGCTTACTGACGCCTGGGGGTAGTCTTTTAGCAGCATACTAGGGAGGATACGGTACTTTGTACACGTCATAGGTACTTACACCATCACCGGTCTTTTCAGACAGCTTCTTCTCCACAATTCTTTCAATCATCAGCTTGTGAGCCAGGGCTGGATCTATCTCTTCTGGGAAGAAGTGAGCTTGCTGCTGGCTATAGGGAGTCGTCATCACAGTTGCGCGCAAGGTGGGCGCGGCGGGCTGTGTCTGAGATGTAGAGGGCTGAGCTGCTGCTTGCTGCAGAACAGGCTGGCTCGGAGCTTTGCCCTTATCAGCTGGAAGGGGATTAGTTGGGACAGCCATTTCTGCTGAGCTGGAAGTCTGCCCCACAGGTTCGGCTTGCTTGGAGATCGGTGTGGCTTCATGCCTCTCATTTAGCTGTCTTCTGAGAGCATTGATCTCCTGTTGATATCTTCTAAACATCATCTGGATCATGGGATCCAGAGTCGATGGGATCTGTATATCTTCTGAAGTCCCTTCAGCATCATCAATGAAGGGATTGTCTTCTTCTTCTGTTGTCACCACATTGACTGTCATGGTGGTGATATTGCGAGTTTCCTCATCATTCTTCATCTTATCTTTTGCAGCCTGACCTCTTCTTGTGACGGGGCCTAGTCTGGTAGCCAGCCTGAGCAGTTCATCTGGCTGAGTTGGTAGCATATTCTGCCCCCTGGCGATTCCAGCCATGTTACAGGCGAAGATTTGCATTCTTCCCTTCTGCCTGCAAACTTTTCTTTTTGCCTAGTCAGGGTATTTGAGTCGGTCGAAGACCGATACTCTTTCTTCAGCTTCTTCCCTATACAGGTCTTCTTTATCATATCCGGCCTTGCGGCCTTCTTCATAATCATTTGAATCGGAGGAGGAGACTCCGAGCATCACTTCTTGAAGGGCTTCTCCTTCTTCTTCATCCACGGTGCCCAGAGCACGGGATAATCTTTGCTGACCGAGGGCAGAGTTCCCCAGGTAATGGAAGTAGTCTTGGACCACTTGTTTCATCTCATCTGGATCGTGCCTTCACGGCTCTGGTCGGAGCATCAATCTTTCCTGGCTTTTCTGCTGATGAGCCAGTCTTGTCATCTGAGCATTCAAATGCTCGGCTTTGGAATATTTGAATATGTCAGCCTGTCTGGCATAGGCTCTTGGTCTTCTTGGAATGGCAACCATGACTGGTTTGCTCATTCCCGTGTCGCCATCTTGGCAGCAGTTGGCAGTGTCATCATAGTTCTTCCTTTGCCATCTTTTGCCTTTGGCCCTGGGATGGGTGATAATAAGGTCTTCATTCTTTTGATATCTTTTGCCCTTCATCACGGGGCGAGTAGTAGTCAGATTCCTTCCTTCATCATTTTTTTCATCTCTCCTCCCCAGAGCTTTGGGGTAAGCAGCAACATCATCTCTTCTGTAGTTTCTTTCTTCTCTTCTGCTTCCTGCCCTGAAGCGAGCAACAGCATCCTCAGTAGCCTTCTTCTCATATCAAGATGGGGCCCAGCTCTGAATCTTCTTTGGTCGCCAGACCTGTTTAAATTTTGCTAGCTTCGGCGCCAGCGGCTTCCTTTCATCAGCTTCCCAGTTGGCCCTCCTAGCGGCCAGAACGCGGAACCTGTTGTCGGTCTGGACAGTCGGGACAATCCTGTCCGGCCGGACTTCTCTGGGGCGACCGTTGAGGTTCACCCTAACATCTCCCATCATCATTGTCTTCCCAGAATTGGAAAGACGACGCTCAGCAGCAGCATACCGGCTTCTCCGGTTATTTCTCTTTCCCCTCTGGGCAGTAGCGGGAACCGTATCCCTCCTTTGAACTTGGTGTACATAGCAGGCGACGGCCGTCGAGGTCATCTTCTCCGGTAAGCCAGCCTTCTTACCAGTAGTCTTCATAGGGGCACCTGCAGCGGTGCCTTGCTCGTCGTTGTTGACCTGCAGAAGGTCGGTGAAGACGAGGCCCAGACAGTTGGGCAGCCCGACAGCAGGGGGCATTGCTCCGAATGACAGGGGTACCGCCAGGTAACCCTCTCGCACATGTATATCGATCGATTGTTGGCCGAAGCGTACAGACATAAGTCCAATAGTCATCTTCCTGAAAATAAGGAAAGCGCACAGGATCAGAAATTTGAGGGGGGCCCGCTGGGCCTCCTATTTTGGCATAGAGATGAAGGGAGACTAGGTCCCACCGGGCGTGCCAGCTTGTGGAACGTGGATCTTATCTTATTTCATTATATTATTTATTTTTATTTTTTATTTTTTTATTATTTGGATTTTTGATTTATTGATTTATTAGGCGTGCCAGTCACGTGTGTGACGATTTTATTGTGCGCTCGATCTGACTTGGTCAGTCGATTGTGAAGTCCGAGTCGGGACCAGAAGTCCGTCATACCATAAAGGCTATGACGTTAATTACGCCCTTCCAAGGAAGGACAACCCTTGATTAAACGCCAAAATAGGAGGAAAGCAGCGGTGAAGATAAGGCTCAGAAGAGACGGGGTTGATTTATTTGCAGAATGCTAAATGGACTAGACAAAGCAGGGGGGTTATTAAGTACGGGACAAATCCGACGGCATATCCCCGCCATCTTGGACTATGCCAAGTGGGAATAGGAAATCACCCATGCAGCGGCAGGGTAGGATCCGTAAAAGATCGGGTATAATAGACCCGGAGTCCGAATAGGGACCGGCGCGACATGGCACATCCCATGTGGGTGCGGTGCCGCATCTATATCCCCCTTCGAGGGACCATCGGAGAGCGTGCAAGGACATAACTCCGTGGGCCGGCGGGGCTGGGAGAGAATATCACATTTACCCGGTAGGGTATGTATGAATTTCGGGAGCATGTCCCCTCAACTTGGATTATGCCAAGAGAGAATAGGTCATCATCCACGGGTTGCCGGGATGACGACCAGATAAGAAGGGCACCGGGCCCGGGGATGTTACTTTCGTCTATCTCATTGGTTAATATTCCCTTGGAACCCATCAGAACGCATATAATAACATGGCACTTTGAGTTCGTAAGGTAGCAGTGAAATCTGGATCGGAAATGAGGGCTGTAGGGGAGGTCTTCCCCATTACTGTATCTTCTCAGGGCACATATGATGGTCTCCGAACATCCCCTAGACAGGTGTGTAGGGAGACTAAAGGATTGAAGGATGACAGTGCAGAGGAGGGCCTCGGACTAGGTTTCATTGGCCAAAGAAGGAGGGTCTCGGCGTGGGTTTCTATTGGCCAAAGGGAGAGCTCTCGGCATGGCTTTAATGGCAAAAAAACAAGGGGGGAAGCTCCCGGCGTGAGGCTTCTCGGCGCGCTCCTCGCCGCGCCGGGAACCCGGCGTCGGGAGGCCACAGGCCGGGAAGGCTGTGAAGGAACATGGGTTTAACCGGGGGGGTTTGTCGGTTTGCTGAAGGGGAAGGAAGAGGGAGGCCTCTCGACGGCGTAGCTCTCGACATGGAAATTAGCATGTCGGGAAGGTGAAAGGGTTAAGGGTTTCAGGGCTTGATTACGGTACTCTGTTCGGGAATTTTCTGAGTTTTCTGGCTCGGATCGAGACCGAATGTGGAGTGCAGGAGGGGGTTTCGTGGATAGCTTTGTTTGAAGGATGCCAAGGGAATTGGAAGGCCGAATCAGTAGGGGAAAAGAGACCATCATCTATATCCTGTGAAGGGTTTCATCTGTTTGTTGCAGGCCGTCTGGGGGATCAAGAGATGACTGTCTCTGATCCCCTAGACGAGCCCAACTGCATCGAAAAAATGGCGACGGAGGAACTTATAGCGCCGAAACTCCAGACCCTAATCATTCAAGGGTTAGAATGGAGGGTCGAGAGACTGAGGTCATCGCTTGTTAGAATCTCGCGGGATGGCATTAACCTGCAGAACAGACATATCTTTGTACAGCCAGCAGTTCAGGGAACCAAGAGATTGATGTCTCTGGTTCCTGAACAGCACAAGGGCTCAATAGAAAACTCAGACTATATGCGGAGAATCTGCCATTGAGACAAGAGGGGAGAAGAAAGTGGAACCCAATAACCCATTAGATAGGGGTAGGAGTCCTATCTTCATCCCTCCTCGAAGAACAAATTCATTCCATCGGCTCTGAAACTCGAAGAGTCTAGGCTACTGGACTTTTCGACTGAGAACTATGTACATGGAGAGAGACGGAGAGCAGATATCTCAATCAATCGATGCCCAAATGGGCCATGTTGATACTTCATTGCGTTGTATCGAAGACTTACACAGACCGTAAAAGAGAAATGCAAAGCAGAGAGGTGGAAATCAAGACCGGAACTCTCCGGCTACATTTGATAAATCGAGAAAAGACTTGCTAGATTACATCAAAGAAAAGAAAAGAAAGTATGGGGGAGGGCGGAGCATTGACTCCTCTCCCTCCCCGGAGCAGCCCACCTGGAGCTTTTTCTTCCTCCTTTCTTCTCAGATATCTCTTCGCTTCTTCGAGTCACTTTTCTTGGGGCTCTCTTTTTCCTTTGGTTTCTGGCTATCCTCTCGATCTCCCCCCTATTTTTTTTATCGAAGGGAAGGGGTTTTATATCTGTCTCCCCCCTTCTCGGTAGGCCTCATCACGGCGCGCCTCAGCTGGGGCTTCCCGGCGCGCAGGCATTCAACCTCTCGGCGCCACCTTCACACAGGCCCACTTGGGTCTTTAGCCACTTTCACAGGCCCACTTGCATCATCACCCAAAGGGCCCTCCATTGGTGACACAGCTTCCATTGATATCATTGATATGTTTTCATCAGTCCGTAGACAGGGGTTTCATCAGTATTGCCATCTGAATGATGACAAAACCAGGTATCGTCACCTGAATGGTGACGAGATCGGACATCAGCCTTAGTCTGGGAAGACCTCAGCCAGGCGTATAATCTGTGGAGACGATTCTTCATCATTGATCTGGCTTTGCAAAAGCCTTTACAATCTTCATCTGCCGGTACCGGCTTCATCTTTATCTCATATCACATCTGTCAATAAGCTGACATCTGACTTACCCTGACATGTCATCTGTGGATTCTTGGATGAGGCAGTAGTACAGCTCTCATTAAAGTGTGCTAGGAGGTCCCATCAGTCGAGTGACTGCTGCTTTATCAGTGTTGCCGTCTGAATGATATCGGCACCGGGCATCAGCTTGGCTGACAAAGGCTTCAGCCGGGTAAATGGTTGACGGGCTTCATCATTGGTCTTTCACTGTTGGTCTGATCCTCTTTTCAATTGTGCTTTCTCCCTTGTTCATTTTCAAGGTGTCAACAAATGCCCCCCACCTGCGGGCGGCGTAAGCGCAGAATGGGCGGCACGGGGCCTGCAGGTGACGTTCATTATTCGAGGGCATCTTCCTCAATTTCTCTTCAATCCGGTTCTCAGACCTGATCATCTCGTTGCAACAATATTCTGCACACGTATTCTTCATTTTCACTTTTTTCCATCTTCATATCTTCTTTATTTTCAGCATTTCGGAGCTTCTCGGCACGGGGCCAGGGGCTTCTCGGCGCGCATAGCTTCCCGGCACGCTTGGCCGAAGGGGGCTCTCGGCCTGGGGATTTCGGCACGCCCTTTTGGCCCAAGGGGGCTCTCGGCCTGGGGGGGTTCTCGGCGCGCGTTTCACCGCGCCGAGACCCTGGTCGCTCGGGCCCCTATTCAAGAGACTCATGAAGAGGCAGCTCCATCCTTCATCGATTCTCCCCCTGTGGATGTTCAAGCTATAGCTTCCGATACAGCGATAGGGGAGGAATCTTCATCTCAGTAGGAGAGCACAGAAAAGGACTGGCCAGCCCTTACAGCAGATCTGCCGTCTTCGTCCTCTCAGCCGGACGTTGCATTGTGGGAAGATATCGATGGCGAGGTGACCTTTGAAGTCGTCCCCTCTGCCTCCTTCGGCTTCGCTTCCTCTGACAACTTTGTCTGGCAGCATCTGGACATCCTACGTCAGCTGGTAGAATCCCAGCCTGGCTTGATGTATCTGCAACTGAAGGAAATCGCCAATCGCTTCACCGCTGGCTTGCAGGCCATGGGCTGCCCTTTGGACATGTGGGTTCAGCAGGTGCTGCTTCTACTGAAATTCGTGCATCGGAGAGACTTCCTAGCTATATTCCGGCGGCCATAAATTGTCTATCCCTTCTTTTTCTTTTTATTCTCTTTTGTGATATGGTGTCCCCTCGGGGCCCTTTATGTACTCCCTTTTTAATGGAAAGGAATCTCTTGGCTTCATGCGTCTCCATCTTATTCTGCATGTGGTTTTATCACTTTGGAAGGTGGGGTAGCGGTTTTGACAATCCCTCATGCGAATGGCTCGTACCTTGGCAGGAGAGCGTCCACCCCTTCAGAGAAAGGATGGGGAACTCGCTCCACCGCGTGACGGCATCCGAGGAGGTGCTTGAACCGAATTTTGTTGGTGGCGGCAAACGTCCTATTGGCCATGTGTGCCGTAAGGGAGATGATTTACCGGAATGTAAATGAGGGGGTCTCATCAGAGTAGACGTATGGTCTAGGCTGGGTAGAGACTATTGCAGGTGGGACATTGAAAAGGATATGTGGTTCTCATCAAAACGGACATAAAGTACGAACTGGTCAGATTGTATCATTGGCCGGGCGATGTACCGATCAGCCAACGGTTGACTTCATCATCGATATTGAGCTTATATCGATGCAAGGGGGATTTTAGAATAGACGTAAGGTCTAAACTGGGTAGGGTTTCATCATTGATCGGGCACGGTGCCGGTCGATCAATAGCGGATTTCATCATCGATATTGGATTTATATCGACGCAAAGGGATTTCATGAGTTTCATCAGAATAGACGTAAAGTCTAAACTGGATAGGGTATTATCATTGATCGGGCAAGGTGCCAATCGATCAATAGTTGGTTTCATCATCGATATTGGGTTTATATCGATGCAAAGGAATTTCATGAGTTTCATCAGAATAGACGTAAGGTCTAAATCGGACAGAGGATTTCATCATTGATTGGGCGAGGTGCCGGTCGATCAACGGCGGGACGTACGTGACGGTGTAGGTCTCGTCAGGACAGACGTAAGGTCTATTCCAACATGTTTTATCGCAGGTGGGGCTTGCCAAGAAATGCGTAGGCTTCATCAGGACAGACGTGAGGTCTGAGCTGGACAGGCTTCATCAGAATGGTGATGGGTTTCATTGTCGGTGGGACATTTGAAAGAGGGTATGTAGATTTCATCAGGGTAAACATAAGGTCTACCCCGGAAGGGTTTTATCATCGGTGGGGAATGGAGCCAACTGACCGACAGAAGGTTTCATCAGTGAAGGGGAGGTATAGACAGCGTGCCGGTTGGCATGGAACTTCGAATTACCACATTACTGACCCAAGCGCCCTTTCGGGTTTTCACCGGAGCCAGCCCCCTCTTGCATTTGCCCACGCGCCCTGTCACGCCCCGAGCGCGGAAGATACCCGGAGATGCGCGACGTGTCTATATCAATCATGTCAATCAGAGTGGTCGTGTATTCGACACAAAGACAGAGATGCGCAAAATAGCAAGATAACCCAATCCTTTATTTCATAACGGATAGACTATTACAAATCCAATACTCTGTTTAATAAAAAGGGAAAGAATACATAGTTGACTCAAGAAACTATAGAAAAGACTAGATGACACTTGGAGAATCTCTATCTCTTTCACTCTTGATCATTCCCATCCGATTGACTTCCATCATCGTCGGACTTACCTGAAAAGTAAAAAGGGATAAACGGAATGAGCGAACGCTCAGTAGGAAATTATATCTCAAGTACTAGCAAGGGGTTTAAGTAATTACATTTTCATGAATGCAATAAAGCTATGCATACTCGCATGAAACGACAAGATAGAGAGAATGTAATATCAAGGAAATAAGATGAACTTATCATGAACTTTCAACAAGATACAAGTTATTCAAGATATTCAAGCAAGTACCATTATCGAGTCATGTCAAGAACTTTGGCTATCATGTATCAAGCAAGTAAATTACCCTCTTTCGGGCCACGCATTTCATGTAAAGTCAAGTACGATTCAAGTACAAGATGTGTGTGGAATGTCCAATCAAGCAAGTCAAGTACTCGGTATAATGCCAGATACCTTATCATTTTAACTCCCATGGGCACAAGTACTTTCGGGTGTTCCTCCCAGGACCAGATCGGGCCCTATATGCGCAGGCATTTATCATGTATTTTTTTTTTTGACATCCACTCTTGTTTATATAGCCAATATAGAATTTCAATATTCAAGCTTGTAGACATGTATGACAACTTTGACAGAATAGAGTCCAAAAATATGACAAAGGACATAAATTGGCGATAATAACGGTATAATCACGATATCGATAAAACTAGGTAGAATATGGTTCCCTTAACTTAGGTACCATGACAAATCAATATGGACATTCTTTATATAGAATTGAGGTCCACATGAACAGTATATCAAAGTAAGATACCCTCATTCTTATCATAGAATTGGGGTTTACAAGAACGACATGATATGGCATGATATCATCATCCCATTAAGAATTTTCTTATGATATACTCTTTGTATAATCATAAGGGCCGGTATACCATGTTTCTTTAGATTGACATGGCAAGGATCGTGTAATGGGTTTTTAGGGTACAACCAGCTCAGTCGGCCTTGAGGGAATCCAAGGCTACGAGGAGTCTTACGGAGGTCTCTATGACTAACTCGCTAGTCCAAAGGAACGGAATGTCCAAAGGAGAGCTTGTATGTCAATGAGAATTGAGTGTGATCGATAAAACACCGTAAAAAGTGGGACTATACTCACGGAGTGGAGAATAGTGTCGATATATATATATATGTATAATATATAAACCATCGGTTAGCAAATTAGAGGAAAAATCAGTTTACAGTGAAATAACGACTTAGGTCAAGTCGTTTCTCAAGTAATTAACGCCTAACAGAAGGGCGTTTACACATGGTCCGTTTTGCAGAATTTTCAATAATTCAATAATTTATCTAAAACGCGCCTTCGGCAGGGGCGTTTCTTCAAGAGTTGACGACTATAGTAGCAGGCGTCTTTTTATTTACAATATTTTTCAGAACATATTTATTTTCAGAAATTATCAAAAACGCGCCCTTGTCAGGGGCGTTAATCATTAAATTCTTATTTTCATAGAATATATATTCCAGGATTTTAACAGATACGCGCTCTAGTAAGGGGCGTTTATTTTTAATTCACGCCCTATGATGGGGCGTTTACATATGGAAAACGACCTAGTCTAGTTCGTGAATTCAAGAGATACCATAAATTTTCATGGGCAGAAATATTTTCAGGATAATAGAATTCATGGAGAATGAATGTATGGTCATGACAATAAAATTAGCAGGTTTAAAGACATGTGATCATGCATTATTGTAGGATCATTATTTCATAGATACTCAATTCTTAACATGGGTGATTAATGATTAAATGAAATTAACGCCTGTGTGCAGGGCGTCAAATCCAAAACTGACGACCTTGGCAGGGTCGTGACTTGTAAAGTAGCGCCCTAGTCTGGGGCGTGTATTTCATAGTCACGCCCTTGCTAAGGACGTTTCTTTCAAGAAATTAACAGAAAGTCGTTCAGAAACTATAGTAAACCAAACCATGTATATGCATGATAATTATTGTACTGTATCAATTTAGTTTGGGCTACAGTGACTTGAGAAAATCCTACCTTATGAGGATTATCTGATGGAGAAACATGAAGATCTGGTTGAGAATACTAGACTCTGAAGCTTCTAACAGCAGCAAATAGCAGCAGGCAGGGCTTGACGGAGGATGGAGTTGTTTTGTCAAAGAACCTTTATTCTTCGGTAGATCACTAGAGCTTTCCTACAGGGGAATATGAAGAGATGTTAGAAATTTCTTTATAATGCTTGGCTGAAGATGGAAGATAGAAGAACTTACCCTTGTTCTCCACGAAGTCCAGGCTTCTTCAACCTGTAAGAAGAGAAGGAGATGAAGAACGTTAGTTCTTCATATACTCGAAACATAAGAAAGGAAAGAAGAACAGTTCTGTTCTTCACTTACCGTCGCAGAGGCTTGGATCAAATAGGTTTAGGGTTTGTCAAACGAGAGATTTTATAGGATTTTGGGAATCCTAACAATAGTTAGTGTTTGATTGGAAGTAATATTTTCAAGATTGAGTTATTACCACATTCGAACTCTTTCTCATAGTTATCACTTACCCTGGATAAGTTCTGGGTTCGAACGGTTCCGAATGGAATTAACGACTTTGGTAAGGGCGTGTATTCTTTAATTGACGCCTTGCATAAGGGCGTTTCTTAAAAAGCGCCTTGACAAAGGGCGTTTCATCTTTTAAAACACGCCCAAGATAGGGGCGTTTATTTTACTTACCCATTTGGTCGCGTGAGAACTGACGACCACAGGTGTGGGCGTCCTTTCTTTATTCACGCCATGGATAGAGGCGTTTCTTTATAAATTAACGCCTTAATAAGAGGCGTTATTTTTAATTTGTTTTATTTCTTCCAATTAACCCTATTCCTTTTATATATTACTTCTGTAATATATATGTTTTAATTCATTTCAATTATTCATTTATTAGGGTTGCTACACCCTCCCCCACTTAAAAGAAATTGGTCCCCAAATTCAATATATATATATAATTATACACGCGGAGAGTGTAGGACATATACCTCTTAGAATAATTCGGGAAATCGTTTCTTCATAGATTCCTCGGTCTCCCATGTCGCTTCGCGTTCAGGATTCTTATTCCATTGCACCTTGAGCATGGGAATAACCTTATTCCTTAGAGCTCGTATTTCTCGATCTAATATCTTCAAGGGCCTCTGTTCATATGTGAGATCTTTCTGGATCATCAGATCTCCATGCTCAATAATATGTGACGGATCGTGCACATACTTCTTCAACATAGATATGTGAAATACATTGTGTACCTCGGACAACTGAGGAGGCAACGCGATGCGATAAGCAACCTCGCCAACTCTTTCGAGTACCTCAAATGGTCTGATGAATCTTGGCGTAAGCTTGCCCTTAACACCAAATCTTCGTATGCCACGTCCAGGGGATATTTTAAGAAATACACGATCTCCAACCTGGAATTCAAGATCTCTTTTCCTGGTATCAGCATAAGCCTTTTGCCTTGTCTGAGCAACTTGTAATCTTTCTCTGATTACTTGTATCTTCTCGGTCGTATCCCTTACCATATCTGGACCTAATAGTTGTTTCTCTCCAACTTCATTCCAACATATGGGAGATCGGCAACTTCTTCCGTATAAGGCTTCGAAAGGTGCCATTTGGATACTAGCTTGGTAGCTATTATTATATGCAAATTCAACTAAAGGTAAGTGGTCATTCCAGCTTCCTCCAAAGTCAATAATGCATGCTCTCAGCATATCTTCAACAACTTGATTAGTTCGCTCGGTCTGACCATCCGTTTGTGGGTGAAAAGCAGTACTAAAGTTGAGCCTTGTTCCCAACGAATGTTGTAATCCCTTCCAAAAATGAGAAGTAAAACGGGGATCTCTGTCCGACACGATTGAGACAGAAATTCCATGTATCCTGACTATTTCCTTGATGTATAGTGCAGCTAGCACATCAATTGACCATCGGCTCTTTATTGGCAAGAAATGTGCTGATTTAGTTAATCGGTCAATGATAACCCAGATTCTATCATGTCCTCCTTTAGATTTAGACAAACCCATGATGAAGTCCATACCAATATCCTCCCATTTCCACTTAGGAATATCTAGAGGATGTAGTTTTCCCGCAGGCTTTTGGTGTTCCGCCTTGACCTGTTGGCATGTGAGACAGCGCGATACATAGTCCGCTATTTCTCTTTTCATATTAGGCCACCAAAAGTTCCTCTTTACATCTTGGTACATTTTGGTTGATCCTAGATGAATAGTGTACCTTGATCGGTGAGCTTCATCTAAGATCTTCTTCTTTAATTCCGGACAATCAGGTATACAAGTTCTATCTTTGAACGATAATCTTCCATCAGAAGTTAGTTGAAAATCAGATTGTCCTTCTAATCTGCCTTTGATTTCTACTAACATAGGATCATCATCCTGAAGTGTTTGTATCTCAGATAACAAATCTGACTGTATGCTTACATGAGATAGTGTGACAAATTTGGATTCCGTGTCCAAGCTTATATTGAGCTCGGAGAATTGTTCAAGTAACCTCCATTCTTGTATCATACAATTGGCTATCCTTGCTCTCGGCTTTCGACTAAGGGCATCAGCCACATAATTACCCTTTCCGGGATGGTATTGTATACTGAAGTCGAAGTCCTTGAGATATTCTAGCCAGCGTCTTTGTCTCATGTTTAGTTCCTTTTGTGAGAATAGATATTTGAGACTTTTGTGATCGGAGTATACAGTAAATTGTACTCCATATAAGTAGTGTCTCCATATCTTTAGGGCAAATACTACCGCGGCCAGTTCTAAGTCATGGACGGGGTAATTCTCCTCGTGCTTCTTCAGTTGACATGAAGAGTATGCTATGACCTTTCCTTGTTGCATTAGGACACATCCGAGGCCAATGCCAGAAGCATTAGTGTAGACCTCGAATTTCTCTCCTTCTGTTGGTAGAGCTAACACTGGAGCTGTAGTGAGATGATCTTTGAGAGTTTGGAAACTTCTTTCACATTCCTCACTCCATTCATATCGGATCTCCTTACGAGTTAACCTTGTAAGTGGCACGGCGATTTTTGAGAAGTCTTTGATGAATCGCCGATAATAGCCTGCAAGACCTAAGAAACTTCTGATCTCGCTTGCATTAGTGGGTCTTTCCCAGTTTCTCACAGCTTCAACTTTTGACGGATCTACAGATAAACCGTCCTTGGATATGACATGTCCGAGAAAAGCCACTTCTTCAAGCCAGAACTCGCATTTGCTGAGTTTAGCATATAATTGATTTGTCCTCAAGACTTGCAATGCAATCCTCAAATGCTCTTCATGTTCTTCCTTAGTCTTAGAATATATCAATATATCATCAATGAAGACTACTATGAATTGATCCAAGTATGGCCTGAATATGCTATTCATTAACTGCATAAAGGCAGCAGGGGCATTTGTTAGTCCAAAAGGCATAACAACAAATTCGTAATGGCCATACCTGCTTCTGAATGCGGTCTTGTGAATGTCATCATCCTTGATTCTTAACTGATGATATCCCGACCTAAGATCAATCTTGGAAAAATATTTGGATCCTGAAATCTGATCAAATAATTCATCGATTCTCGGCAGTGGATACTTGTTCTTGATAGTAAGATGATTCAACTGTCGATAGTCGATACACAATCTCATGGATCCATCCTTCTTCTTTACAAATAAGACTGGTGCTCCCCACGGGGAAGTACTTGGTCTAATAAACCCTTTTTGGATTAGTTCCATCAACTGCTCCTTCAACTCCTTGAGTTCAGCAGAGGACATTCTATATGGTGCCTTTGAAACAGGACCAGCACTAGGGACTAAGTCAATGGTGAAGGCCACTTCTCTTTGAGGGGGGTGTGGTGATAGAGAAAGGCTTGGTCTTCTTGAATTTCTGATCTTGAGAGGAAGAACCTCCATTATTGGGCCTCTTCTTAAAGTTGGGTTTGAAAGAACCCGAACCCGTGACTTGTTCCTTTTTGTCTTTCCCACGGATCCTATCAGATAGTTCCGTGGCATCTTCAAGCAACTGAGCTCGGCGCACTATTTCAGTATAAACTTGAATGTCCATAGGCGCCAGTTGAGTAATGTAGTGGGGCCTAAGCCCATTAAGAAATCTACGGGCTTTCATCTTTTTCGTGCTAATTAAATGCTTAGCATATCTAGACAGTCTAGAGAACTGTGCTTCATAATCAGCCACCGATAAATATCTTTGCTTTAATGTGGCAAATTCGGCGGCCTTCTTTTCCTGGACCCTATCAGAGAAATATTTGGCGTTGAAATATTCAACGAATTCACCCCATGTAACTTGAGTTGGGTCAATAGTAGCTTCAATCGACTCCCACCAGCATCTAGCATCCTTTTCTAACTGGAAAGTAGCTAATAAGACTTTGTCCGGATCCGTGCATTGCATGACACGGAATATACGTTCAATCTCCCGAACCCAATGCTCGGCATCGTCTGGATCTGTCGATCCCATGAACTTCGGGGGATTCATATTCTTGAATGCTTGGTGTAAGCTTCCAGCTCGTGGAGCACCACCTTGTGCTACCTGTTGTAGCACTTGGGTCATCCCTTGAAGGGTACGCTGCATGTTGCGCCATTGAGCACGTTCGGCAGCCATTATCCTACAATTACGATAGCTATGTTAGTATTATATCACTATGATCTTATAAAGGACTCATTGATCATTTAACCCTTGGTTCTACCCACTCTCACTTGGTTAAAGGTTTGAAACCTATCCTTGGACTTGGGTTTCCTAGGAATTGAATACCTTAGGCTCTGATACCACAAAGACTGTCACGCCCCGAGCGCGGAAGATACCCGGAGATGCGCGACGTGTCTATATCAATCATGTCAATCAGAGTGGTCGTGTATTCGACACAAAGACAGAGATGCGCAAAATAGCAAGATAACCCAATCCTTTATTTCATAACGGATAGACTATTACAAATCCAATACTCTGTTTAATAAAAAGGGAAAGAATACATAGTTGACTCAAGAAACTATAGAAAAGACTAGATGACACTTGGAGAATCTCTATCTCTTTCACTCTTGATCATTCCCATCCGATTGACTTCCATCGTCGTCGGACTTACCTGAAAAGTAAAAAGGGACAAACGGAATGAGCGAACGCTCAGTAGGAAATTATATCTCAAGTACTAGCAAGGGGTTTAAGTAATTACATTTTTATGAATGCAATAAAGCTATGCATGCTCGCATGAAACGACAAGATAGAGAGAATGTAATATCAAGGAAATAAGATGAACTTATCATGAACTTTCAACAAGATACAAGTTATTCAAGATATTCAAGCAAGTACCATTATCGAGTCATGTCAAGAACTTTGGCTATCATGTATCAAGCAAGTAAATTACCCTCTTTCGGGCCACGCATTTCATGTAAAGTCAAGTACGATTCAAGTACAAGATGTGTGTGGAATGTCCAATCAAGCAAGTCAAGTACTCGGTATAATGCCAGATACCTTATCATTTTAACTCCCATGGGCACAAGTACTTTCGGGTGCTCCTCCCAGGACCAGATCGGACCCTATATGCGCAGGCATTTATCATGTATTTTTTTTTTTTGACATCCACTCTTGTTTATATAGCCAATATAGAATTTCAATATTCAAGTTTGTAGACATGTATGACAACTTTGACAGAATAGAGTCCAAAAATATGACAAAGGACATAAATTGGTGATAATAACGGTATAATCACGATATCGATAAAACTAGGTAGAATATGGTTCCCTTAACTTAGGTACTATGACAAATCAATATGGACATTCTTTATATAGAATTGAGGTCCACATGAACAGTATATCAAAGTAAGATACCCTCATTCTTATCATAGAATTGGGGTTTACAAGAACGACATGATATGGCATGATATCATCATCCCATTAAGAATTTTCTTATGATATACTCTTTGTATAATCATAAGGGCCGGTATACCATGTTTCTTTAGATTGACATGGCAAGGATCGTGTAATGAGTTTTTAGGGTACAACCAGCTCAGTCGGCCTTGAGGGAATCCAAGGCTACGAGGAGTCTTACGGAGGTCTCTATGACTAACTCGCTAGTCCAAAGGAACGGAATGTCCAAAGGAGAGCTTGTATGTCAATGAGAATTGAGTGTGATCGATAAAACACCGTAAAAAGTGGGACTATACTCACGGAGTGGAGAATAGTGCCGATATATATATATATGTATAATATATAAACCATCGGTTAGCAAATCAGAGGAAAAATCAGTTTACAGTGAAATAACGACTTAGGTCAAGTCGTTTCTCAAGTAATTAACGCCTAACAGAAGGGCGTTTACACATGGTCCGTTTTGCAGAATTTTCAATAATTCAATAATTTATCTAAAACGCGCCTTCGGCAGGGGCGTTTCTTCAAGAGTTGACGACTACAGTAGCAGGCGTCTTTTTATTTACAATATTTTTCAGAACATATTTATTTTTAGAAATTATCAAAAACGCGCCCTTGTCAGGGGCGTTAATCATTAAATTCTTATTTTCACAGAATATATATTCCAGGATTTTAACAGATACGCGCTCTAGTAAGGGGCGTTTATTTTTAATTCACGCCCTATGATGGGGCGTTTACATATGGAAAACGACCTAGTCTAGGTCGTGAATTCAAGAGATACCATGAATTTTCATGGGCAGAAATATTTTCAGGATAATAGAATTCATGGAGAACGAATGTATGGTCATGACAATAAAATTAGCAGGTTTGAAGACATGTGATCATGCATTATTGTAGGATCATTATTTCATAGATACTCAATTCTTAACATGGGTGATTAATGATTAAATGAAATTAACGCCTGTGTGCAGGGCGTCAAATCCAAAACTGACGACCTTGGCAGGGTCGTGACTTGTAAAGTAGCGCCCTAGTCTGGGGCGTGTATTTCATAGTCACGCCCTTGCTAAGGACGTTTCTTTCAAGAAATTAACAGAAAGTCGTTCAGAAACTATAGTAAACCAAACCATGTATATGCATGATAATTATTGTACTGTATCAATTTAGTTTGGGCTACAGTGACTTGAGAAAATCCTACCTTATGAGGATTATCTGATGGAGAAACGTGAAGATCTGGTTGAGAATACTAGACTCTGAAGCTTCTAACAGCAGCAAATAGCAGCAGGCAGGGCTTGACGGAGGATGGAGTTGTTTTGTCAAAGAACCTTTATTCTTCGGTAGATCACTAGAGCTTTCCTACAGGGGAATATGAAGAGATGTTAGAAATTTCTTTATAATGCTTGGCTGAAGATGGAAGATAGAAGAACTTACCCTTGTTCTCCACGAAGTCCAGGCTTCTTCAACCTGTAAGAAGAGAAGGAGATGAAGAAAGTTAGTTCTTCATATACTCGAAACATAAGAAAGGAAAGAAGAACAGTTCTGTTCTTCACTTACCGTCGCAGAGGCTTGGATCAAATAGGTTTAGGGTTTGTCAAACGAGAGATTTTATAGGATTTTGGGAATCCTAATAATAGTTAGTGTTTGATTGGAAGTAATATTTCCAAGATTGAGTTATTACCACATTCGAACTCTTTCTCATAGTTATCACTTACCCTGGATAAGTTCTGGGTTCGAACGGTTCCGAATGGAATTAACGACTTTGGTAAGGGCGTGTATTCTTTAATTGACGCCTTGCATAAGGGCGTTTCTTAAAAAGCGCCTTGACAAAGGGCGTTTCATCTTTTAAAACACGCCCAAGATAGGGGCGTTTATTTTACTTACCCATTTGGTCGCGTGAGAACTGACGACCGCAGGTGTGGGCGTCCTTTCTTTATTCACGCCATGGATAGAGGTGTTTCTTTATAAATTAACGCCTTAATAAGAGGCGTTATTTTTAATTTGTTTTATTTCTTCCAATTAACCCTATTCCTTTTATATATTACTTCTGTAATATATATGTTTTAATTCATTTCAATTATTCATTTATTAGGGTTGCTACACGCCCTTTCGGGTTTTCACGTGGCGGGGTACCCGATTTTGCCTGTAGTGCCCTTTCGGGTTTTCACCACAGCTGGGTTTTAGCCATTTTTGCCCTTGTTCAGAATGTCCGAACAAGTCTGGCGGGGTATCTCTATTTTTAACCCCATCTTTTTTTTATTTATTATATATATATATATATATATATATATATATATTTGAACTGGGATTTTTAGCACGGATCAGGCGATGTGCGGCTTCATCAGTGGCTACTCTTATCATCGGTATTGGGTATATACCGATGCAAGGATTTCATAGACTTCATCAGGATAGACGTAAGGTCTAAACTGGATAGGTTTCATCATTGATCGGGCAGGATGCCGACCGATCAACAGCAGGTTTCATCATCGATATTGGGTTTATACCAATGCAAAGATTTCATATGTTTCATCAGGATAGACGTAGGGTCTAGCCCGGACAGGTTTCATCGCTGATCGGGCGAGATGCCGATCGATCAACGGTGAACTTCGCCATGGCGGGACTTTGGACAAGGTATGGGGGTTTTATCAGGACAGACATAGGGTCTATACTGGGTGGGTTTGATCGTTGATCGGGCAAGGTGCCGGTCGATCGATGGGAGGTTTATGGCGGGAGGTTAGGCTTCTTTAGGATCACCACATTACTGACTCAAGCCCCCTTTCGGGTTTTCGCCGGGGCCAGCCCCCTCTTGCTTTTGCCCATGTGCCCTTTCGGGTTTTCACGTGGCGGGGTACCCGATTTTACCTGAAGTGCCCTTTCGGGTTTTCACCACAGCTAGGTTTTAGCCATTTTTGCCCTTGCTCAGAGAACCTGAACAAGACCGGTGGGGTATCTCTATTTTTAACCCCATCTTATTTATTTATTTATTTATTTTCATTCTTTTATTCTCTCTTCCCCTCTTTTTTGGGAGGGTGACAAGTCAGAATGCCATTAGATCATGATGAGGGATGGCTTGGTTAGGGCGGAGTGCCGCTATACCAAGAAAGGGTGTAGCTCGACAAGGGCGGGAGGCCGCTAGACCAAGGAAAAGGTATATCTCGGCTAGGGCTGGATGCCACTAAGCCGAAGAAAGGTAGATTGGTTAGGGCGTAGTGCCACTAATCCAAGGAAAGGGTGTATCTCGGCTAGGGCGGGATGCCGCTAAGCCAAGGAAAGGGTGTATCTCGGCTAGGGATGGATGCCGCTACGCCAAGGAAAGGGTGTATCTCGGCTAGGGCTGGATGCCACTAAGACAAGGAAAGGTAGCATGGTTAGGGCGGAGTGCCACTAATCCAAGGAAAGGGTGTAGCTCGGCTAAGGCGGGATGCCACTAGGCCGAGGAAAGGTAGCTTGGTTAGGGCGGAGTGCCACTAGACCAAGGAAGGGTGTAGCTCGGCTAGGGCGGGACGCCACTAAGCCAAGGAAAGGTAGTTTGATCAGGGCGGAGTGCCACTAGACCAAGAGAAAGGTAGCTCGGTTAGGGCGGAGTGCCACTAAGCCAAGGAAAGGTAGCTTGGTTAGGGTGGAGTGCCACTAATCCAAGGAAAGGGTGTATCTCGGCTAGGGCGGGATGCTGCTAGACCAAGGAAAGGGTATATCTCGGCTAGGGCTGGATGCCACTAAGCCGAAGAAAGGTAGCTTGGTTAGGGTGGAGTGCCACTAATCCAAGGAAAGGGTGTATCTCGGCTAGGGCGGGATGCCGCTAGACCAAGGAAAAGGTGTATCTCGGCTAGGGCTGGATGCCGCTAGGCCAAGGGAAAGGTAGCTTGGCTAGGGCGGGGTGTCACTAGGCCAAGGAAAGGGTGTTTTGACCCGATTACTCTAGGAATATTGGTTGTGCAGCATGATACAGCTTGAGGTGTTTACCGTTGAGGGGTGAGAACTGAATTTCCCCTCGATGGTTAACAACTACGTAGGCCCCTCCTTCGTAGACCCTTTGTATCACATAAGGACCTTCCCAATTAGCATTCAGCTTTCCCCTTGGGTTGGACGCCATGACTTCTTTTTTCTTGACCATGACGAGGTCACCTTTCTTGAATTCTCATCCTCTTACGAGTTTATTGAATGCAGTGGCCATGCGGGCCTGATACATTTGGATATTCTTCTGAGCTTGGAGGCGCTTCCCTTCCAATTCAGTCAGTTCTTCTAACCTTCTTTCAGCATTTGTTTGTTCGCCACGGGCCAGGCCATACTGGATTGACACTCTGAGTGACGGGACTTCCAGCTCTAGTGGAACCACTGCCTCCGAGCCGTATACCAATGAGTATGGTGAGCACCCTATAGGTGTCTTAAAGACGGTGCGGTATGCCCACAGAGCTTCATACATCTTTTCTTCCCAGTCCTTTTTATTAGAACTGACAACCTTGGCTAGCAAGGTGCACAAAGTCTTGTTAAAAGCTTCTGCCAATCCGTTTGCCTGGGGATTGTAGGGAGTGGAGGTTCTCCATTCAATCTTATACTTCTCGGCAAGTCGATAGATTTTCTAATTTCTGAAATGACTTCCATTATCAGATATTATTCGGTTGGGGATCCCGAACCGGAAGATAATATTCTGCTTGATAAATCTGGCGACCAGTTCACCAGTCACTTCTCTTAATGCTACAGCTTCCGCCCATCGGGAGAAGTAATCTATCATGGCCAATATGTACTTATGACCGGCCGAGGAAGTCGGCAGTGGGCCGACTACATCAGTTCCCGATTGTGCAAATGGCCAGCTAGGAATTGTAGGGTGCAGAGTTGTAGGTGGCCTTCTAGGCACAGTAGCATGCTCCTGACACTTCTGGCATGACTTTGTAAATTTACAGTAGTCTTCAAACATGGTAGGCCAATAGTAGCCCAGCTTTTTGATTTCTATCTTCATTTTGGGGCCAGCCTGGTGGGCGCCTGTTGTCCCAGCGTGTATTTCTTTCATCGCTTGCCAAGCTTCCTCAATGGACAGGCAGCGGAGTAGAATCTTTTTGCGTGCATCCGCCATTATTCAGAATAAAGTTCCATTTCTGAATTCATAGGAATCTTTGATTCTCAGGAGTTTCATCTTTTCCTCCCTTTTCTGTGGCAGCTGTTGGTGCAGAAACCACTATAGCAAATGCTGTCTCCAATCAGACGCCTGTACTGCGCTGATAGTGGCAACTTCTTCCTCTTCGGGGAACCCTTCTAGCATACTGGGGACTTGCCGCCGGTTCATAACAACAATGTTCAGTGTTTCATCTGGCGGGACTGCTAGCGAGCTGGCCAGCTTTGCCAGTGCATCAGCCTGGGCATTATGTCCACGGCCCACATGTTTGAGTTCGATATGATAGAACTTTGCCATGAGGCGTACAGCCTTCTGGTGATAGGGATTTAGTTCTGGCTTCCGCACTTCGAACTCCCCTTGGACTTGCTTTATTATCAACATCGAATCCCCGAATACCTGAAGCATTTGGATACCCATGTTGAGGCTGATATTGTGTCTGATTATCAGAGCTTCATATTCGGCTTCATTATTGGTGCATGACTTGTTTATAGAACAGGAAGTATGCACAACCTCCCCCTCTGGTGATTTCAGCACAATACCGACTCCAGCCCGTATTCTGGTCTTTCCATCGAAATCTGTCTCCGTTCTGGATGCTCCATCAAAGAACAGTTGCCACATAACTGGCTGAGCTTGACAGGCCTCGAGTGTTTCATCATCGGGTAACTCAGTCCCCAACATATCATTCTCCGGCACAGGGTGCTCCGCGAAGAAATCAGCCACGGCCTGTCCTTTTATTGCCCTCTAGGGTATATATGTGATATCGAATTCCATCAGAATTACTGCCCATTTGCCCAACCGGCCTTTCAGTACTGGCTGAGTCAATATGTATCTGAGTGGATCTGCTGTAGATATCAATCTGATTTCATGTGACAACATGTAGTGTCGGAGCTTTTTGACAGCAAAGACTAGTGCCAAGCAGGTCTTCTTTATGTAGCTGTAGCTTTCTTCAGTTCTCATCAGCCTCCTACTTAGGTAGTACAAGGCTTGTTCTTTGCCTTCCTCATTTATCTGTGCCAGCATTGCCCCTAGGGAACAGTATGTGGCTGCGATATACAGTATCAAGGGCCTGCCCTTAATGGGTGCCCCCAGCACCGGAGGGGTCTTGAGGTATTCCTTCAACTTCTCAAAGGCTTCCTGACAGCCATCATCCCAGAGGAACGACACATCTTTCATCATGAGTTTGTGAAAGGGGTGGCATCTTCCCGATAGATTTGATATAAATCGTCGGATGTAGGCCAGACGCCCTTGCAGGGATCTCAACTCGTGCAGATTCCTTGGTGGAGGGAGCTCCTGGATAGCTTTAATCTTGGATGGATCAATTTCAATACCCCTATGTCGGACAATAAATCCGAGGAATTTCCCACTGGACACGCCAAAGGCGCATTTCATAGGATTCATCTTGAGTTCATATCTACACAACCTCTGGAATACTATCCTTAGGTCTTGCAAATGATCTTCTCTTATGCTGGTTTTTACCACCAGATCATCAATGTAGCACTCTACCTTTTTGAAGAGCAGGTCATCAAAGATCTTTATCATAGCTCTTTGGTAAGTAGCGCCGGCATTCTTGAGGCCGAACGGCATCCTTTTGTAGTGAAATATCCCCTTCGGAGTGTGGAATGCAGTGTGTACTCTGTCTTCTTCAGCAATCCATATCTGATTGTATCCGGATGACCCATCCATAAATGATAGGGCCTCATGGCCAGTAGTTGCATCGATCATCACCTTAGTGATTGGCACCGGGAAATCATCTTTCGGGCAGGCCTTATTAAGGTCCCGGAAATTGACACATATTCTGATCTGCCCGTTCTTCTTCTTTACGGGCACTATATTGGCCAGCCATGTAGTATACTGGTTTTCTTCGACAAAGCCTACGTCAATCAGCTTGTCAACCTCTTTGTTAATCTGATTTATCAGTTCAGGACGCATTCTCCTGGAAGGCTGCTTTATAGGGTTAGCCTCTGGGTTTATTGCCAATCGGTGTTGTGCCACATCAGAGCTCAATCCTGGCATTTCATCATATGTCCATGCAAAACAATCTCGGAATTCTGTCAAGAACTGTATATATTGTTCCCTGACATCTGGCTCCAGCAGTGCGCTGAGGAATGTCGGCCTTTGCTCATCTGCGGACCCCAAATTTATTTCTATCAGCTCATCGACGGTGGCTTGGCCTCCGTCTTCGACTTCGGGCGGGGCTTCTTGCAAATCAATAAAGCCTCCTGGGATATAATCTTCTTCAGTTTCATGCTCCTCTGCTTCATCACACTGGTCACCAGCGGATGCTGGCGCATCATATAGGGCCAATACTACCGGATCCTGTTCAGTCTGCTCCGAGGGCGAGACTGGTTCAGCAGGAAATTCAGAAGTGGACCCCTCCGTCCTTAGAGGCTCTTCTAATGTGGGCTCCCCTGAAAGGTCATCATTCTGTAGAGCCCGGAATTCTTCTAGGATGCGCCCGAACTCCAGACACTCCTCCAGCTCTCTGGCTATTTGATCTTCATCCGGGGTTCCCGTATCAAATTTTGCTTCAGCCTGGAACAGATCCTCTTTGGAAGATAGGTCCTCCCAGTACCAAGCTTTCTTTGTCTCATCAGATGTCTCTGTTTCTGGCAGGTTGTCTGAGGCTTCATTGCTTATTATGGATTGATAAATGATTTCTTCATCTTCCGAGGGGTATTTGTCATATCCTACCTCGGGAGGATCATCATGCTGGTAGGAGACAGAGATGGCGTCTACCTCAGCCTCATAGTATTCTTGGAGGGTATAACCCAATCCTTGGTGTTGAGTGATCTTCCTCATTTCTTTACTATCTCGAGGCGGATCCCACAGTTCCTTGAATGCCTTCTTCTGAGCAGCATGCTGCATTGATGGCATTTGCATCTTGGAGAACATTTGTGAAACCCGTTGGGTAGTATAATCCAAGCCTGTAATCGGTACCATCCGGTTTGTGGCTTCTTCAGGCGCCATACAGTCTTGATCATCTTCTTCGACTGGCTCCCCGGTGTAGAATATAATAGGAGGCTCGCAGAAGCGAGGGATTTCCATAGTCTTCAGTGGTAGCACCGTTTGGTACTCAAGGCTGACGATGGGTTTAAATAAACCCTACGGCACCTCCACCTGAGTGTACTTTTGCTTCATTTCTTCATCGGCATTATCCGGGTGGACGCTAGGAGGGGTAATTCGAGCAAAGTCACCGGCATAAGAGATGTGAGATACCTCATGCTTTTTAATATAGCCTTTTGGTGGCGGTGGCGACCAGTTCCTTATCTCTGTCTCAGGCTTTTTCTGGCTGACCACAGCTTCTTTCCTTTCGCAATTTTGCGACACCTCGGTGTAGTAGGATGCATCGAGCATATGGCACTCAAACACTTCGAAAGGATGCAGATCCGCAAACACCCTCTCTTCTTTTCCTTCATGGCAGTATTTGATGCACTGATGTAGCGTGGATGACACTATTTGATATTCATGCAGCCACGGTCTCCCCAGCAGGGCTTTATACGTGGTGTTGGAGTCGATCACATAGAATCGTACCACTGTAGTGAGGTCTCCCAACGTGAGGTTGAAATCAACTACCCCAAGAGGTGTCTCACACTTTTGGTTAAATCCTGCAATCTTCATGTCTCTGACCTTGGTGAGCTGCAGATCAAAGTAATATTTCTGATAGATGCGGTATGGGAGAATGTTCACAGCAGCCCCGGGATCTATCAGTATTCTGCTTATCGGCTGACAGTTCAGGGAACCCCTCATATACAGCGGTCTGTTATGGCCGAAATTTGGGATTAGCATATCATCCTCTGTGAATGTGACTGATGGACCAGAATTCACTTCTGTCAAGAGTGCTTCATACTGTGCCGGCGACTGTAAGGCATCAATAATGGCTTGGCGAGCCTCTTCACTCAGAGAGAGGATTTCCCAGATGGAGAACCTGGTAGGGAGCTTCTTCAGCATTTTCATGATCCGGCTGCCCACCCGGACGTTAGACAGTGTCATCTCCTCCACCCAACGAGGTCTTAGATGTCCATGTGGTGCCTGTGGCCTTTACTGCCCAGTGCCGGTTTTACACTCTTGATCGGTTTCCCGGGAGGCTTCTTCTATAGTAACGACCCCTGTTTCTGCTAGAGGGTTACTTCCTTTATTTTCTTCATGCTGCTTCTGCTTTCTAACTACAGTCTGCTGGCATTTATTATTTTCAGCTGAAGCAGTGTGAGCCAATTGCTCATTTTCCAAACTGGACAAGAATTCCAGGAATGAAGGAGCCTCTTCTTTTTCTTGGTACAAGCTGGCAGGGGGAGGAACCTGGACACCTCGTACCTCTGGCTCGGGGATCTGATAGGGTTGCTCCCCTCTGAATATAATATTATGATTGGCTGGTGGCGGGCGCCCCCATCTTTTCCCAGAACGTGTTGCATGGGCTGAGGTAGAGGCCTCAGCATGGTTGGCTTCCAGCAGGGCATTTGATGCTTCATCCTCATCATTCTCCCCGGGCAAGGAAAAGAGTACCGACAGGGTGTTGCATTTTACTGTCGTGACTTTCTTTCCCCTTTTGGACTTGGGCCGTCTCTTCATCTTCTGGGAATTTGGCTTTGCTGGCTCTTGCCCCCAGAAGGGCTCATTTTCAGCTTTTTCTTGTTCTGCCTCTGGTTGCTCTTTAATTTTTAATTCTTCGAGCTGCTCCCAGAGTATACAGTCTTTTATCAGCAGGTTTTTGGGCTTTTTCTGCTCATATTCATCGAGCTCATTGATATATTGCTGTAGACGCCCGGCTACAGGACTTACTTCTTTATGTGCAGGTAGGGGAGTTTGTCTCCTCCGGTTGTGAGTAGGGATCCGGTTGACTGGTCCGGTCTCAGCTGTATGCCATACTGGCTTTACTGGAGGCGACTTCAGCCTTGAGGTGACACCCCGAATAGTTGCCCCACTGGTGCTGGCTGCAAGAGTGTTTTTCCTGTTCTTTATGGGCTTCGTCTGCCATCCTCCCTGATCTTTCAGTGGGGTGAGGAGGCAAGCTTCATAAGTATGCCTGGTACATTCTTCAACGGCTTCCTCAGGCAGCTGCTGATAGACTGAAATCATATTGGCGGCCATCCTCCAAGGCGGAGGCTCATGCGGATGAGGTGGCTTCACCTGGTAATCACCCAACTGTAGCTCACCCTTTTTGACCATTCCTTCCATAATATCCTTGAAGACATAACAATCTTCAATTGCGTGCCCCAGCGCACGGTGAAATGGACAGAACAACGGATCATCTTTCTTTGTTGCATCCGCAGGTCTCTTCGGTTCAGGCAACGTTACCTTGTTGAACTTATATGCCCAGTTAAATAGTGCTGATGTCTTATCTTTGGGAAAAGAGTAAGCCCTTCTCATTCTGTCTCTCAGAGAGACCTTATCTTTTCTTTCTGTTGCACCCTCAGGCGGGGGAGCTTCGTCTGCCTCCTTTTTCCCTTTCTGTTGCTCAAAGGTTCTAAAATCGACGGCGTTAGCCTCAGTATGTGATGGCCGTCGGTCATTGGTTTTACCCTTCGAAATAGTGGGAACATTGGCCGTCGGACGCTTGGACAAGAACGTCTCGACTTCCGCCACTATGTTGTTCAGCCGGTCAAATGTCCTGACATCTGCACCGATCATCTTTTCTAGCACCTCTCTCTTGAGGCTCTGTTTACATATCTGCACTGCATCTTCCTGATGAGGAGGTCTTCGGCATCTCATGGCTAAGTTTCTCCACCTTTTGATGTAGTCCAGTGCTGTTTCTTCCTGCCTTTGCTTGGTTGCATATAGCTCCGCTATTGTAATTTCTCTTTCAGTGACATGAAATCTATCACGGAATTTTCTTTGCATATCAGGCCAATCCACCACTGATCCAGCGGGCAGGCTTGAATACCATTCAAAGGCTATCCTAGTGAGGGACGAGCCAAAGAACTTAAGCAGATAGGCTTCATCAGTTGCCAGGTCACCCATAATTGTGGTATAGTAAGCAATGTGCTCCCTGGGAGAGCCTTGGCCGTTGAATTTCTCAAATTTCGGCGGCTTACTGACGCCTAGGGGTAGTCTTTTAGCAGCATACTAGGGAGGATACGGTACTTTGTACACGTCATAGGTACTTACACCATCACCGGTCTTTTCAGACAGCTTCATCTCCACAATTCTTTCAATCATCAGCTTGTGAGCCAGGGCTGGATCTATCTCTTCTGGGAAGAAGTGAGCTTGCTGCTGGCTGTAGGGAGTCATCATCACAGTTGCGTGCAAGGTGGGCACGGCGGGCTGCGTCTGAGATGTAGAGGGCTGAGCTGCTGCTTGCTGCAGAACAGGCTGGCTCGGAGCTTTGCCCTTATCAGCTGGAAGGGGATTAGTTGGGACAGCCATTTCTGCTGAGCTGGAAGTCTGCCCCACAGGTTCGGCTTGCTTGGAGATCGGTGTGGCTTCATGCCTCTCATTTAGCTGTCTTCTGAGAGCACTGATCTCCTGTTGATATCTTCTAAACATCATCTGGATCATGGGATCCAGAGTCGATGGGATCTGTATATCTTCTGAAGTCCCTTCAGCATCATCAACGAAGGGATTGTCTTCTTCTTCTGTTGTCACCACATTGACTGTCATGGTGGTGATCTTGCGGGTTTCCTCATCATTCTTCATCTTATCTTTTGCAGCCTGACCTCTTCTTGTGACTGGGCCTGGTCTGGTAGCCAGCCTGAGCAGTTCATCTGGCTGAGTTGGTAGCATATTCTGCCCCCTGGCGATTCCAGCCATGTTACAGGCGAAGATTTGCATTCTTCCCTTCTGCCTGCAAACTTTTCTTTTTGCCTAGTCAGGGTATTTGAGTCGGTCGAAGACCGATACTCTTTCTTCAGCTTCTTCCCTATACAGGTCTTCTTTATCATATCCGGCCTTGCGGCCTTCTTCATAATCATTTGAATCGGAGGAGGAGACTCCGAGCATCACTTCTTGAAGGGCTTCTCCTTCTTCTTCATCCACGGTGCCCAGAGCACGGGATAATCTTTGCTGACCGAGGGCAGAGTTCCCCAGGTAATGGAAGTAGTCTTGGACCACTTGTTTCATCTCCTCTGGATCGTGCCTTCGCGGCTCTGGTCGGAGTATAAATCCTTCCTGGCTTTTCTGCTGATGAGCCAGTCTTGTCATCTGAGCATTCAAATGCTCGGCTTTGGAATATTTGAATATGTCAGCCTGTCTGGCATAGGCTCTTGGTCTTCTTGGAATGGCAACCGTGACTGGTTTGCTCATTCCCGTGTCGCCATCTTGGCAGCAGTTGGCAGTGTCATCATAGTTCTTCCTTTGCCATCTTTTGCCTTTGGCCCTGGGATGGGTGATAGTAAGGTCTTCATTCTTTTGATATCTTTTGCCCTTCATCACGGGGCGAGTAGTAGTCAGATTCCTTCCTTCATCATTTTTTTCATCTCTCCTCCCCAGAGCTTTGGGGTAAGCAGCAACATCATCTCTTCTGTAGTTTCTTTCTTCTCTTCTGCTTCCTGCCCTGAAGCGGGCAACAACATCCTCAGTAGCCTTCTTCTCATATCGAGCTGGGGCCCAGCTCTGAATCTTCTTTGGTCGCCAGACCTGTTTATATTTTGCTGGCTTGGGCGCCAGCGGCTTCCTTTCATCAGCTTCCCAGTTGGCCCTCCTAGCGGCCAGAACGCGGAACCTGTTGTCGGTCTGGACAGTCGGGACAATCCTGTCCGGCCGGACTTCTCTGGGGCGACCGTTGAGGTTCACCCTAACATCTCCCATCATCATTGTTTTCCCAGAATTGGAAAGACGACGCTCAGCAGCAGTATACCGGCTTCTCCGGTTATTTCTCTTTCCCCTCTGGGCAGTAGTGGGAACCGTATCCCTCCTTTGAACTTGGTGTACATAGCAGGCGACGGTCGTTGAGGTCGTCTTCTCCGGTATGCCAGCCTTCTTACCAGTAGTCTTCATAGGGGCACCTGCAGCGGTGCCTTGCTCGTCGTTGTTGACCTGCAGAAGGTCGGTGAAGACGAGGCCCAGATAGTTGGGCAGCCCGACATTAGGGGGCTTTGCTCCGAATGATAGGGGTGCCGCCAGGTAACCCTCTCGCACATGTATATCGATCGATTGTTGGCCGAAGCGTACAGACATAAGTCCAGTAGTCATCTTCCTGAAAATAAGGAAAGCGCACAGGATCAGAAATTTGAGGGGGGCCCGCTGGGCCTCCTATTTTGGCATAGAGATGAAGGGAGACTAGGTCCCACCGGGCGTGCCAGCTTGTGGAACGTGGATCTTATCTTATTTCGTTATATTATTTATTTATATTTTTTATTTTTTTATTATTTGGATTTTTGATTTATTGATTTATTAGGCGTGCCAGTCACGTGTGTGACGATTTTATTGTGCGCTCGATCTGACTTGGTCAGTCGATTGTGAAGTCCGAGTCGGGACCAGAAGTCCGTCATACCATAAAGGCTGTGACGTTAATTACGCCCTTCCAAGGAAGGACAACCCTTGATTAAATGCCAAAATAGGAGGAAAGCAGCGGTGAAGATAAGGCTTAGAAGAGACGGGGTTGATTTATTTGCAGAATGCTAAATGGACTAGACAAAGCAGGGGGGTTATTAAGTACGGGACAAATCCGACGGCATATCCCCGCCATCTTGGACTATGCCAAGTGGGAATAGGAAACCACCCATGCAGCGGCAGGGTAGGATCCGTAAAAGATCGGGTATAATAGACCCGGAGTCCGAATAGGGACCGGCGCGACATGGCACGTCCCATGTGGGTGCGGTGCCGCATCTATATCCCCCTTCGAGGGACTATCGGAGAGCGTGCAAGGACATAACTCCGTGGGCCGGCGGGGCTGGGAGAGAATATCACATTTACCCGGTAGGGTATGTATGAATTTCGGCAGCATGTCCCCTCAACTTGGATTATGCCAAGAGAGAATAGGTCATCATCCACGGGATGCCGGGATGACGACCAGATAAGAAGGGCACCGGGCTCGGGGATGTTACTTGCGTCTATCTCATTGGTTAATATTCCCTTGGAACCCATCAGAACGCATATAATAACATGGCTCTTTGAGTTCGTAAGGTAGCAGTGAAATCCGGATCGGAAATGAGGGCTGTAGGGGTGGTCTTCCCCATTATTGTATCTTCTCAGGGCACTTATGATGGTCTCCGAACACCCCCTAGACAGGTGTGTAGGGAGACTAAAGGATTGAAGGATGACAGTGCAGAGGAGGGCCTCGGACTAGGTTTCATTGGCCAAAGAAGGAGGGTCTCGGCGTGGGTTTCTATTGGCCAAAGGGAGAGCTCTCAGCATGGCTTTAATGGCAAAAAACAAGGGGGGAAGCTCCCGGCGTGAGGCTTCTCGGCGCGCTCCTCGCCGCGCCGGGAACCCGGCGCCGGGAGGCCACAGGCCGGGAAGGCTGTGAAGGAACATGGGTTTAACCGGGGGGGTTTGTCGGTTTGCTGAAGGGGAAGGAAGAGGGAGGCCTCTCGGCGGCGTAGCTCTCGGCGTGGAAATTAGCACGCCGGGAAGGTGAAAGGGTTAAGGGTTTCAAGTCTTGATTACGGTACTCTGTTCGGGAATTTTCTGAGTTTTCTGGCTCGGATCGAGACCGAATGTGGAGTGCAGGAGGAGGTTTCGTGGATAGCTCTGTTTGAAGGATGCCAAGGGAATTGGAAGGCCGAATCAGTAGGGGAAAAGAGACCATCGTCTATATCCTGTGAAGGGTTTCATCTGTTTGTTGCAGGCCGTCTGGGGGATCAAGAGATGACTGTCTCTGATCCCCTAGACGAGCCCAACTGCATCGAAAAAATGGCGACGGAGGAACTCTTAACGCCGAAACTCCAGACCCTAATCATTCAAGGGTTAGAATGGAGGGTCGACAGACTGAGGTCATCGCTTGGTAGAATCTCGCGGGATGGCATTAACCTGCAGAACAGACATATCTTTGTACAGCCAGCAGTTCAGGGAACCAAGAGATTGATGTCTCTGGTTCCTGAACAGCACAAGGGCTCAAGAGAAAACTCGGACTATATGCGGAGGATCTGCCATTGAGACAGGAGGGGAGAAGAAAGTGGAACCCAATAACCCATTAGATAGGGGTAGGGGTCCTATCTTCATCCCTCCTCGAAGAACAGATTCATTCCATCGGCTCTGAAACTCGAAGAGTCTAGGCTACTGGACTTTTCAGCCGAGAACTATGTACATGGAGAGAGACGGAGAGCAGATATCTCAATCAATCGATGCCCAAATGGGCCATGTTGATACTTCATTGCGTTGTATCGAAGACTTACACAGATCGTAAAAGAGAAATGCAAAGTAGAGAGGTGGAAATCAAGACCGGAACTCTCCGGCTACATTTGATAAATTGAGAAAAGACTCGCTAGATTACATCAAAGAAAAGAAAAGAAAGTATGGGGGAGGGCGGAGCATTGACTCCTCTCCCTCCCCGGAGCAGCCCACCTGGAGCTTCTTCTTCCTCCTTTCTTCTCAGATATCTCTTCGCTTCTTCGAGTCACTTTTCTTGGGGCTCTCTTTTTCCTTTGGTTTCTGGCTATCCTCTCGATCTCCCCCCTATTTTTTTTATCGAAGGGAAGGGGTTTTATATCTGTCTCCCCCCTTCTCGGCAGGCCTCATCACGGTGCGCCTCAGCTGGGGCTTCCCGGCGCGCAGGCATTCAACCTCTCAGCGCCACCTTCACACATGCCCACTTGGGTCTTTAGCCACTTTCACAGGCCCACTTGCATCATCACCCAAAAGGGCCCTCCATTGGTGACACAGCTTCCATTGATATCATTGATATGTTTTCATCAGTCCGTAGACAGGGGTTTCATCAGTATTGCCATCTGAATGATGACAAAACCGGGTATCATTTTATCGATATCGGCACTTGAATGGTGACGAGATCGGACATCAGCCTTAGTCTGGGAAGACCTCAGCCGGGCGTATAATCTGTGGAGACAATTCTTCTTCATTGATCTGGCTTTACAAAAGCCTTTACAATCTTCATCTGCCGGTACCGGCTTCATCTTTATCTCATATCACATCTGTCAATAAGCCGACATCTGACTTACCCTGACATGTCATCTGTGGATTCTTGGATGAGGCAGTAGTACAGCTCTCATTAAAGTGTGCTAGGAGGTCCCATCAGTCGAGTGACTGCTGCTTTATCAGTGTTGCCGTCTGAATGATATCGGCACCGGGCATCAGCTTGGCCGACAAAGGCTTCAGCCGGGTAAATGGTTGACGGGCTTCATCATTGGTCTTTCACTGTTGGTCTGATCCTCTTTTCAATTGTGCTTTCACCCTTGTTCATTTTCAAGGTGTCAACACCACCGTCTCGGGAGTTATGGCCTGAGCACCCACAGGTAGAGGATCAATGAATGCTGGAACTGTCTCTTCACGGGTCTCCTGAGCAGGAGCTTCATCTCTAGATGCTCCTTCGGGCAATGGGGACGAAGGTGCTCCAGCTGGTAGAGGCAGAAATCTGGTCTCCGTAGCCACTGTGGCAGGGACCGCTGACTCGGGAGCAATGGACATTACTGCGGCCGGTATGAAAGCAGAGCTTCTGGCCGGGTCTGCCTCAGTCCTAAAATCTGAGGCCCCGACAGAGACGGAACTTTCTCCTGAGGCCCCCAAGTCCAATGATGTTAAGTCAGTTGAAGATTGTATCCTCAGTGGCACAGGGCGAATAACCTCAGAAATTCCCATGCAAGTTAAAGGTAAAGCAGGGATAATGGCCAAGTCTGCGGATGAAATAGCCATAGAAACTACGGCCGCGTCTGAGCTGGTGATGACAGGGTCCTGAGGACAAAGCAGAATGACCTTCAGCAATGAATGAAAGAAAATAAATAGAACAGCAAACAAAAAAGAGAAGCTTACCTTCAAGGCGAGGTCTATACCCTCGAAATGAGGCAAAAGGGGAGAAAGCTCTGTAGTTGAAGCAGCAAACGGAGGGGTTATGTCAACCTCGGTGTCGAGCTCGGAAAACTCCTCTTGAAATTCCTCCTCATAAGATAACACCAGCAGCTTGGGAGGCAGGAAAGGCGGAAGACCCTTTGCAAATACGGGCAAGGCTTCTGATTTAAAAACTTCCTCCTCACTGCCACTGAAATTAACTTCCTCCGCATTATCAGAGACGGTCTCGGAGCTGCCCGAGGATATCTCCACACTAGCTATATGCTGCGGGGTCACCTCTAGAGCATACCGGGATGCAGACTGGGTGATTATGCGTCTGGCCGGAATAACGCTCCGTTTTGTTGGAGTCCCGTGACTCTCCTGCGGTTGAGGCGACTCTCCCGCTGCTATCATGGCCTCAGTCTGCTCCCTGACTGCCACCTCAACAAAAGGGGACCTCTGAGGGATATAACAGAAAAACATGGGAAGTATAAAGAAAAGATGAGAAATCACATTTACCCTCCTCCTCGCCAGCCGGGGTAGGAGAAGGCAACCTCGTGTCCCTTTCCACAGGCACTACAACCTGCTCCTGGGCTGTATCAGGTAAAGAGAAGCTCAGTCTCGAAGAACTCCTTAAAAGATCAGTCAAGAAGACAATGAAGATTGCATCTACAAGCTATTACCACCACTCTCGGCAGATTCCTGGGCGGCCTCCCTCTGAGATCTGAACTCGTCAAATGAAGGGAAGTCTGGAAGAGGGGTTCCGGCATCTGCCGCAACCGGAGCTGATTGCTGGACCCGAACAACCTTGGCCCTCTTGGCCTTGGCAACTGCAGCTTTCACCACAGAAGGCTTCCTCTTTATTCCCGGAGGCAAGGGAGTGGTCGTAGGTGCCGCTGCAGGAATTTCAAAGTAGGCAGGCTTCTCAGCTTGAGCAATAAGCTTCCTGTAAAGTCCCTGCCGCTTTATGTCCGGTCTATCTGTGCAAGACACAAGAAAGGCAGCCATAGTCGACAGATGCAAAGCATAACAATAAAAGAAAATGCCATGATCGGACAAGAAGAGTCATACCTGCTGGGCCATCATAAAATGTGGAAAGCGGCCAATACAGGTAAGCCACCTCATTCGATCGGGAAGCAGCCTCCTTCACTAGCCAGCATATGTCACCAATGGTCTGGCACTTCTCTATCAAGGCAGCCAAGTCTTTATGCCCGTGGAAGTTGAGGCAATGAAACAGGCCAAGGTAATCTATACACCAGGCATCGACATAATGAAAAGAAACAAAAAGCGGCTTATTCAGAATGCCAGCTATCGGGTTCTCCACTGATAGCCCGTGAACATTTAGCAGTACAAAAAGCCAAGAAGTGTGCTGATAATATGTCTGGGTGCGGTCTTCCCTCCGCACAAAGGTCCTGTAAGGGTGAAACCTGTCCACCGGACCCCTCCAGGGGGCTGCTGTCGGGAGAGGTTCCTCCGGGGGGAACGGATATTGTACATCCAAATGAACACCCCCTATATGGCCCAACTGCCTCAGATCCTTTGTAAAAGCGTCTTCATTAATTTCAGAGAAGACAGGAGTGGGTGGTTCAGAACCTTCCTCTTTCAAAGACCGACGCGTGGCAATATATGTTTCCGCCTCCTTCTGGTGCTGTGAATAGAGCCTTTGTAGATGGACCTCATCAATTTTAAACACAGGCCCTGATTGCCGCTTTCAAAAAGAGCACTCGGCCACGTCCCAAAAGGCGCCTCTGCCATCTTTATAGAAGTTGGTGCATGTATTCCACCACTTAATGTATTCTGATGTGACACGGGGAATACGATTAGAAACGGTCGAGACCCTGAAAGTTACGCCCTCTCGGCGATGAAAAAAATCCCACCATGTTCGACCGTCACTGGCGACGGTGGACCCATGCTTGGCCCGGCTTTCCAAAGGAAACTGAGCAACCGATGGAGGAATGTGCTGATCATAACCAAAGTTTCTGCTGAAGCGAAACGGATAATAAGGTTCCAGAATGAGCAGGCCTCCCTTCCTGAAAACCAATACACTGGGCCGAATGGCCATAGCCCACCTGACCAGTTTTGGTTCTAATATGGGTCGGGTGGCATTGACCCCCGAAACAGGATGGACATAAGTTTCTACCTCCTCCATTTTGCATTCCCTCTGAGGGTCCACTAAAGGAGCCAAACCTGCTGCCAAGCTCCAAAAATGAATCCTGCCAGGAGCGTCTACAGGCACTCTTATCAACCTGCCCCTTATCTTAAACAGCTGCTCTGAAAAAGGACCAGGTTCGGCGCTAGCGAATTCGATCATCCGAGGAAGCAATGTGTCCGACTGTAAAGTCCTCGGGGCCAGCTCAGGGAAAATACTGCAGACCCAGGCATTAAAGAAATGAAACGGACCCACGGTCCTTAAGGAACGGGGAACCTGATGTCTATGCAAATCCCCCAATGATTTGTAAACTAAGCACAAAGCCACTGGGCACAGAGACAGCCTCATCCCCCAGGCCATATGACAGGCCAGATATATAGCTTCCGGTCTGATAGTCGTCTCGTCCCCTTGAGGAAGAGCGAAGGTGCACAGCCAGAAGGTCAGATAAGCTGCACAGTGAGTGATAGGGTCAACCCCTGTTGGGTTCGGGCCATCTACACCTGCTCAGCGCAGTGAAGCTGGCAATGCTGATTTGTAACGAGGGGTCCTGATTTGCTTGCCAGAAGTCGGTCCCACAGAAGGGAAGTCCGCATATTTCAAGGGACCCCCGAAGAAGTATTGTATCCATTGTCCTATACGGACTCTCAATCTGCTGCTCTTTTCCTGGGGTTGGTAGCCTTTGGAAGATCCCCTGCTGTAGGCCAGACAAATGGTACGATAAGCTTTCATTAAATACCGGTATGCATAGCCGAAAGAATATCTGCCCTCTCCATCGGAGGCATCCTTTACGGAGTCATCTAGGCAGACCTCCTCATATGGCTCCCCATCAATAGGCAGACCTGAAAGCTGCGAAAGACTCCAGAGATCGAGAGATACTTCGCCTTCCGCTGTATAGAATGTGTTAAACTGTGGGCAGAATACTTCAAACATGCCGCAACATAGTCCCCGAGAAATGGGATAGTGGAATCTGGATGCGAATACACTATGATAGACCCCAGCTCTGATCAATAAAGGGACATACTCCTTCAAGACAAATTCGGTAAATTCCATTGCTCCTACCCTGAAGAGATGGGCATCTGTCACTCTGGCATCCCCAAACCAGCCAGCGGCTAGCTGATATTTAAATTAGACAGCCAGACATTTCAGAACAAATGGCTCATCCCTGTAACCCCACTTCACAGGCGCTAGGAAGAGTCCGAAGTTGGTCTTCTCTCGGTGGACACGACCGGCTACATTGTCCCACCTCGCCGGAGTGAACTCTAGAGCCCGGGTCAACATCTTCTTCTCCGGCTCTAACTCAGAAACACCTAGCACGACATTCCAGTCCCGCGGCTCGCCTGGAAGATATATAGCTCGGGCACGATAAACAGAACCCTTCATGCTGTCTCTGTCAGTAAGTATTGCCGCTTCCACAGATCGAGCAAGCAGAAGATCCCTCATTCTGCCTATGGTGAAAGTCTGGATAAATGGCAATAGATGGCGATCCTTCGGTAGGTCCGGGCGATAGTCAGCAGCTCTTCTGAAGTCAATACCTTCTATGGAAGAATAAACCCCGGAAGTCAGCACGGTGTCAGTCCAGAATCAGAGGACTCGTCAACAGTAGCAATCTGGTTATAGCCCAAGCTCAGGCTGTTCACATTCATCCAGTTGACTGAAGCCCGAGATATATCCAGCTGAGCCGATGAGCTCGCCCCCACAGTCATGCGAGCCGCAGCAGTAGGGCCGGAAGCCATGTCAGCACCTGCAATCAAAGAAAAATGAGAAGATAAGCCTCGAGAAGATGAATGGGTCTGTAAGGACTAAGTAAATGATGCCGGTTAAATTTCAGCAGCATCTCCCCTTATCCGGGGTCTGCCCAAGAAGAATAGGGGGTCACCCACCAAGAGGGAGTGACTCCCGTACATAAAGTGGGATTCAATCCCGAAATAATGTCCTACCGAGCAAACTATATGCAGACGGGAAGAAAATGGAACGGCCGAGAGGGGGGAGAAGCTCGCGCCGATGAGAAGAGATTGAAGAGAGAGGAAACTCCGGTGAAAATGAGAAGAAAAAGCCCTCCCGACGCCATAAATAATGGAGATAGAAGAGGGGCTCTCGGCACGGCATTTAGCGCGTCGAGAACCCTCCTCCTTTTGCTGTAAAAGGCGCACCGAGAAGTAGCCTAATCCCCGCGCCGAGAAGGGCCGGGCCGAGACCAGGGCACGTCGAGAACTTGCACAGCGTCTGCGCCGAGAAGCCGCCCAATCCTTGCGTCGAGAAGCCCATGAATGTCATGCCGAGAAGGCTCCAAAGTGCTGAAAATAGAAAAAGAATTAGAAGAATATGGAAAATAAAAATTATGCATGTCGAATGATGCTACAGCAATATGATCAAGCTGAAGGACAATATCAAAGAGAAATTGAAGAAGATAGCCTCGAATGTTAAAGAGGCACCTGCAAACCCCGTGACACTGTTCCTGTGCTTACGTCGTCCGCAGGTGGGGGGCATTTGTTGACACCTTGAAAATGAGCAAAGGGGGAAACAAAATTGAAAAGAAGATTAGACTAATAGTGAAAAATTAATGGTAAAGCTCGTCAACCATCTACCCGACTGAAGCCTTTTCCGGCCAAGCTGATGTCCGGTTTCGTTGTCAGCCAGATGGCGACACTGATGAAATAGCAGTCACTTGACTGATGAGACCTCCTATCATGCTTTAACAAGAGCTATATTACTGCCTCGTCCGGAAGTCTACAGGTGACGATGCTGATGAAATCCCAGTCCACTGACTGATGAAGGTCTCCATAATCCCACTAAGACCCGGGTCCACCAACAAAAGGCCTGCTGCGGTTCTGGTATATTCAGGGAGATAGCAAGTCCATGTGAAGCCTTAAAAAAGGCCCTAAATGGGCCTATGAAATGGGCTCACGAAGGTGGCGCCGGGATACTCTACGGATGTCTAGCGCGCCGAGAACTGCTGCACTCGATAGAGGCGCGCCGTGAAGATGAAAAGTCACGCCGACTTCCATTTGCCGAGAGGTGAGGAGGGGCTGGGTCTATATAAACCCACTCACTCAGAGAAGAAAAAAGAGGAGGAGAGAGCGAAAAGGGCCGGCAACCTCATCCAGAGAGAAAGAGAAAAAAAGAGAATAGAACGAGAGGAAAGAGACCAACATAGAGAGAGAGCCTCCTCCGCTGAGAAAAGGAAAGAAGAGATCAACCTGAAGAAAAAGGGAGAAGAAGCTCCAGGTGGGCAGGCAGCTGGGGAGGGAGAGGAGTCAATGCTCCGCCCTCCGCCATGTTTCTTTTCTTTTCTCTCTATGCATTCCTATGAGTTTCATCTCGATTCATCGGATGTAACCGGGATATCCCGGCCTCTGTTTTATCTCCTTTCCCTCACTCCCTCCTTGTGATTGGTGTGAGTCTTGGAATGATGTAATAAAATGAAATGCTACAATGGCCCGTTTGGGTGCCGGGTGATTGAAATATCTGCCATCTACCTCTCCGTCTGCCTGCTGTTGTTTCTCCGAAGCTCCGTTGCCATCCCTCTATGTCTTCTTTTAAATTCCGTAACATGTTATCCCCCTCCCCAGCCTGATTATTAGTCTGTCGCTTCGTTTAGTTTTCAGATGTCTGCTGTGCTTATTCCAAAGCAAGGGACAGACCATCCCTTGGCCCCTGGAAAAAAGCGAAGCTATATAATGACCGCTGTTTATGAGACTCCGGAGTTTCAGATGCTTTCGCTCTGACTGCTAACATTATCAAAGTCATTCCTGGGCCAGAGACAGCCATCTCTTGGCTCCCAGGGTGATGAAGGATAAACTCAAACTGTCCCTGGGACTCTGCGTAATAATGGTGACAGGTGTTGGATTTTTGTGACTTCCCTAGTGTTTTGATGATGAGCAACACTATGTTAAATATTGTCATTTTAATCAGATATCTTGCGTAATGTTATGCATTTGAAATTTCCATGATTAACAGGAAAACTGCTATGAGGTAGTACCTTGTATGTCCGTATTGTTGCTTTCTTACTTCGTGTTGTTTGTGTTTACTACACTTCGTGTTGTCCATTTTGAACGTCGTTATTTGTTCCATCGCGTGCTGAACACTGCAGCACCTCGTGCTGCTTTTTGTGCCAACTCGTGTCGCTCCATCTGTGTCACCCCTATGTCTTCGAGTCTTATGTTCTGGCCAAGTCTATACAGCCTCATCTTTACCTTCGTTCCAAGTCTATACATCCACTTGAATGCAAAGTCTACACATTCGTTTCCTTGGGCAAAGTCTATACATCGTGGCCTTGAACTCTCAGTCTGTACACTATTTATTTCAAAGTCTGTACATTGTTGCCTTGAAGCCGTTCCAAGTCTATACATCCTGTTGAACGCAAAGTCTACACATCGCCTCACATCATATGAAGGCTGTACGTTGCAAGTGTCTTTCTTGCTTTGTGACCACACTTCATGTCGGTTTTTGTTTTCGTCTTCGAGTTGGTTTCAGTCCATGTTGTTTTCGTGTCGTCCTCGTCTTCGAGTTGTTCGTTAGTTCGAGCAATCTTGTATTCGAGTTGTGTTTCATGTCTTCGTGTTATCTTTTGTGTTTTATGTCTTCGTGTTATCTCTTGTGTTTGTGTCTTCGTGTTATCTTCTGTGTTTGTGTCTTAATGTTGTTTTTATGTCTTCGTGTTGCTTCTTTCTATCCTCGTCCAGGTTTCCTCTGATCGCGTGTCTTACTACCGTTTTTATTCCGTGCTATTTCCTTCTCACTTCGTGCTGTTTTCATCTGACCTCGTGTCATTCTCTCTTTATTTCGTACTGTAGTAATATTGTGTATCTCGTGTCGTTCTCTTTTTACCTCGTGCTGTTTTCATCTGACCTCGTGTCATTCTCTCTTTATTTCGTACTGTAGTAATCTTGTGTATCTCCTGTCGTTCTCAGAATTGTGCATTTCGTATTGCTACCACATACCTCGTGCAGTTTTAGTTTTTGTGGCCCTGAGTTTTAATCGTTTTAATTCTTTGCAGGAGAAGAAGAAAAACCAAAAGAAGAAGGTGGTCCGAGGAAGAACATTCACCGGTGTCTGGGCTGTACGTGATCCGATACTAAAGGAACCAATGCTTTAAGGACACGTGGCAAGAAGGTTCTAGATCGAGCGCGGGAAGCACACGCCTTGCATGCACCCTCCTGATCGCTTATAAAAGCACTGCCTCACCATCTACGAAAGGGTGGAGCTCAGAGGTTACAGTAAAGAAATTTGAGTGAGAGCAGAAGAGAAAGAGCCTCCCTGAGAAAAGAGCCTCCCTGAGAAACTAGAGTGTTCTAGTTGAGAGAGAAGAGAGAGCAGAAGAGTGATCAGAAGATGGGTATTGACTTACGGATCAAATCCGAAGTCTGCTGCTCAGTTTGAGCTACATTGTTTCCAGTTTCTGAAATTTAGCTTCCTTCTTTCTTGTTTTCATTTTTATCTATTTTTCTTTCTTGATTGAAAGTTCTCTGTGTTACCTCCTGGTGTTCAGGGGAAGAGAGAGACGTGTTCTCTCTGGTTCACTTGCAACAGAGGTTGCAGTATTGTTCCCTCTCGTAGAAGAGGTGTTCCCTCTGGGCTTCAAAGGAAGAGAGACCTTGGTCTCTGGTTCTAGTGACTGCAGATCACTAGTGTTCCCTCCGGTTGGAGGAAGAGGAAATTATTTCCTGTTTCTAGGGACTTGGCATCCTTAGGGTTCCCTCCGGGTGTGGAGGAAGAGGGGAGGGTGTTCCCCTGGTGAAGCTGTGAATCAGCCATTGTCGCAGACTGAGTCTGCTTTGCTAGCAGGTGCTAGTGGAAGCCTCACTTCGATTTGAAGTGAGGGGTGGACGTATGCAGACTGGAGGTCTGACCGAACCACCTTAAAAACCTCTGGGTACTCGTATGATTATCTGTGGTGATTTTGTGGTGTGCCTTCTATCCACTCGAGCTATTGTCCGCACTGCGTTTTTGTGGGTTCAATTCCGAGATTGCTTGTTTTAAGTGAATCATTCTTCAGTAATTTTTTAATCGGTTGAAAACAATGATCTATTCATCCCCTCCCCTTCTAGATCACTTCATATTTCTTGTATCACTTGGTATCAGAGCGGGTATTTCCCAATATGTGGTCCAACGGCCAGGGAAACGGATCCGCTGGTCCTCGCAGCTACATTACTGAAGGGCAGTCAATCACCCGTCCCCCTTTCTTCGATGGTAATAACTATTTCTTTTGGAAGAACAGGATGGAAGTCTTCATCAGGGCTCAAAGCCACAAGCTCTGGAGAGTAATTACAGATGGTCCGTACCAACTTCCACCGAACGAAGACATATGGACAGAGGAACAGGTTAAACTCTCCGCACTGAATTGGACAGCTCTTAGCATCATACAGTGCGCCGTCCACCCGGAAGAGTACTTGAGGATTTCAGCGTGCAAGACTGCAAAGAAAATGTGGGATGAATTGCAGTTAATTTATGAGGGCACATCTCAAGTGAAAGGTACCAAGATCAATATGCTTACAACTCAGTATGAGTTGTTTAAGATGAAGCCAGAGGAGTCAATCACAGAAATATATACTAGATTGTCCGTGATCATCAATAGTCCGAGAGGATTTGGAAAGGAGATTCAGCAAGAAGACATTGTCAGGAAGATCCTTAGGTCCCTAACTCCCATCTGGGATACTAAGGTGACCGTCATAGAGGAATCTAGAGATTTATCCACCATGTCAGTAACCCAGCTGATTGGGTCTCTCATGACCCACGAAATGAACTTCCGACAAGGGAATGATGGACATGATAGAAAGGGAAAGAATGTTGCTCTGAAAGTCTCACGACATACTAAGAAGAGCAGCAGCAGCAGCAGTAGTGGTGGTAGCAGCGAAGACTCTGACGGATTCTCAGACCTGGACAAGGGCGAGCAGGCCATGCTCACCAGGCAATTCAGAAAGTTCTTGAGAACTAAAGGGAAATTCTACAGGAGAAAGAGATTTAATGCTGCAAGGAAGTCTCCTGAACGAGAACTTGAGAAGAACCGGTTTGTTAAGAAAGTTACATGCTACCATTGTCAGAAACCTGGTCACATGAAAAGTGAATGTCCAGAGCTTCAAGCTAAGGCTCTCGGATACCAGAAGAAGATGGTGCACAAGAAGAAGAAAGCTATGCTGTGCACATGGAGCGACGAGGAGGAGGATCCAGAAGCCACCTCGTCCAGTGAAGGTGAAGAGAAGACTTGCCTCATGGCCAACCATGAGGAAGAGGTAACGAACTTATTTGAGAATTTTACTTTGGATGATTGGGAGGACGCCTATGGCGACCTGTTAGCTAAATATAATTTTCTAACCAAGGAGCACAGAATGCTTAAACGAAAGTTTCACTCTGTTTCTGAGGAACACTCTATTGCTGTTACGGACAGCATGAAAATCAAGGAGATGACCATTGAGCTAGATCAGGCTAGAAGTGAGATCGAGAAGTTTAGAATGGAAAGAGAAGAAAATCTAGCTAGGATGAATGAGCTGAAGAGTAAAACTGAAGAGAGTAAAAAGGAGTTTAGACTGATTGCAGAAAAATATGAGGCGGTTAGAAAAGTTAATCAGGAACTCCAGGACCAATGTAATAAACTTGAGAAGGAGATTGAGGACAAAGGAAAAATGCTAGAAAAATTTACAGAGGGGAGAAACAATCTGGATGCCCTTCTGGGGTCGAGGGTAAACTTCAATAGGGAGGGATTAGGATACAATCCCACAAGTAAAAAAACCCTTTGAATTCAAAACTGTCATGTTCTACCCTGCCAAGGGCAAAGAAAAACTGGAAACCCCATCCAGTTCCAAATCTGTCTCTACATTGAAGGTTTCGACCAGCAAATCTATTCAATCCACTGGTCAGCAGGCTAAGTCAGGAAATCCTGAGACTAGAACTGTTCCTGTGCAACAGTTGTGGAACAAAGGTTTTCACAGGACCATTCCTATTGATGTCACTAGAAAGGTGAACAGCGTTGCTGAGAAAGTTCAGCATGCTAGTTATCAAGGAAAGCATGCAAACATGCACCACCTTCAGTACAATTTTCATTTGAACAAAGATGGTTACATGAATTATGCTCAGCACACACGTGTTTCCTCTAAGAGGCCAAACAACAATTTCTCTGCTTGGAAACAGCATAATTGTAATAGGAATAGGCTCATTCAACACCCACTGAGAAATGCCAAGAAGGAAGAACCAATCTACATGAAATCACTGAAAAGAACAGTAAAACAAATGTGGACTCCTAAGTGTGATTTGGATAAATTGTAAACTGTCTTTGGACCCAATTTGAATTGGGTCCCACATTACTGTGTCTGAACTCTCGCAGGTTAGCCTGGCAGCCGAGCATAACAAGTGGTATCTTGACAGCGGCTGTAGCAGGCACATGACAGGAGACCGGTCCAAATTTAGCAAACTGAAAATGAAGTTTGGGGGCCCGGTCAAATTCGGTGGAAATAACAGAGGAAGAATAATTGGAATTGGTACAGTTGGTAAGTCCTCTACTAACTCCATTGAAGATGTGTATCTTGTATAAGGACTTCAGCACAACTTGATAAGTATAAGTCAACTCTGCGACAAAGGACACAAGGTACTCTTTGACCACAATTCCTGCACTATTTTTGAGCTGAATTCTGATAACGTCATGTTCATAGGTCATAGAGTAAACAACGTATACATCGTAGACCTGGATGATAATCCTGAAACTAACTTGTGTATGTCTGCTAACTCTGAACATGTTGCTTTTGACTGGGATAGGCGTCTAGGCCATGCCAGTTTGTCTACAATGAATAAACTGTCTAAGCATAACCTAGTTAGAGGTTTGCCCAGAATAAGATTTCAGTTAGGGTCCAAGCTATGTGATGCTTGTGCACAAGGTAAACAGACTCGTGCAGTTTTTAAGTTGAGAACTGAGAGTCTTTCATGTAAACCGCTGCAGCATTTGCACATGGATCTCTTTGGTCCTACTCGCATACAAAGTTTGTCAGGTAAGAGATATGGATTAGTCATAGTTGATGACTTCACTAGATTTTCTTGGTTGTTTTGTTTAGCAAATAAAAATGATGCTTTTGGTCACTTTGAAGAACTGTTCAATAAAATTAAACTGCAAGGTGAACATAATATCATTACAATTCAGTCTGACCATGGAGGAGAGTTTGAGAACTCTTCATTTTCTGAATTTTGCTCAAGAGAGGGAGTGACTCACAAATTCTCTTCTCCCAGGACACCGGAGCATAACGGAATTATTGAGAGAAGAAACAGGTCAATCATTGAAATGGCCAGGACTATGCTGATTGAGAGTGGACTTCCAAGGAGATTTTGGGCTGAAGCTGCGAATACTGCATGCTACATTCTAAACCGAGCCTTGGTAAGACCTACGCATAGGAAAACTCCTTATGAACTTCTCAAGGGTAAGCAGCCAAACATTTCTTACTTTAAAGTTTTTGGCTCCAAATGTTTTATTCACAATAATGGTAAGAATGGTTTGGACAAATTTGAAGCTAGAAGCTCTCCTGGAATCTTTCTCGGATATTCAGAAACCTCAAGGGCCTACAGAGTTTTCAATAAAGATGATCAAACTGTTGAAGAAACACCGCATGTAGTGTTTGATGAAAATGATTTCTCTAACAAAGTGATGAATGATGACAGGGAGCCATCTAATGAGGGAGATTTCTTGGAGAGAATTGAAGAAGAAGAGATGCAGCCAGCTGCTCAACCAGAAAACTCACAACAAGAAGGAGCAGCTGAGGTAGGTGAACCCTCAGGTGAGATAATATTTCACAAAGACCACCATAGTGAAAATGTCATAGGCAATGTGCATGATCCTCCTAGGACAAGGTCTCATTTTAGAATTGTCCAAGAACAGGACTTAGATGCATTGGTATCTCAGGTGGAACCCAAATCTGTGGAAGAAGCCTTAAGACATGATTCTTGGCTATCCGCCATGTGTGAGGAATTAAATCAATTTGAGAAAAATATTGTATGGGAACTAGTTCCCAGACCTGATAACACTCATGTCATTGGCACTAAATGGATTTTCAAGAATAAAGTTGATGAGAATGGAGCGATTACTAGAAACAAAGCAAGACTTGTAGCTCAAGGCTACAGTTAGGAATTTGGTGTGGATTTTGATGAATCCTATGCCCCAGTGGCTAGGATGGAAGCTATACGAATTCTGCTTGCATTTGCATGCTCTAGGAACATTCGGCTGCAACAGATGGATGTCAAAAGCGCATTCTTAAATGAGGTATTGAAGGAAGAGGTATATGTTGAACAACCTCCAGGTTTTAATTTCTCTGTTCAGCCTAACATGGTTTTTAGGTTGAATAAAGCCCTCTATGGATTGAAGCAGGCTCCCCGAGCCTGGTATGAGAGACTCTCTGAATTCCTCTTGAGCAAGGGCTACACTCGAGGTAAGGTTGACCAAACCCTCTTCACCAAAAATCTCGAAAAGGATTTAATAGTGGTCCAGGTATATGTTGATGATATCATCTTCGGATCTAACAATTCAAAATTGTGTAAAGAATTTTCTGAATCTATGTCTCATGAATTTGAAATGAGTTTAGTTGGCGAACTAAAGTATTTTCTTGGGCTGCAGGTCAAACAGATGGAGGATGGTTGTTTCATAAATCAAACCAAGTATACCCTGGAGATGCTGAAGAGGTTTGGAATGACCAATCTCAAGACCATCTCAACACCCATGGGCACCAACTCCTCACTGGATTTAGACGAAAAAGGTAAAGAGGTGGATGCTAAATTATATAGAGGTATGACCGGTTCACTCCTCTACTTAACAGCATCCAGGCCTGACATTCAATTTAGTGTAGGGATGTGTGCCAGATACCAGTCTAGGCCTACCGAATTGCATTTGGCAGCAGTAAAAAGAATCTTTAGATACTTATATGCTACTCATGATCTAGGTCTTTGGTATCCTGCATCATGTAGTTTAGATCTCATTGCATATACAGATGCAGATTATGCAGGATGTAAATTGGACATGAAAAGTACTAGTGGTCACTGCGAATTTTTAGGAGGGTGCCTAGTCTCTTGGGGATCCAAGAAGCAACACTTTGTGGCTCTTTCTACTGCTGAAGCTGAGTATGTGGCAGCAGGGAGCTGTGGCATACAGGTTATATGGATAAAACATCAGCTTCTGGATTACTCAGTTGAGCTAGGTTGCACTTCCATCTTTTGTGATAATACTAGTGCAATAAACATTACAAAGAATCCTGTACTTCATTCTCGAACTAAACACATCGAAATCAGGCATCGTTTTATTCGAGATGAAGTAGCTAGGAAGACCTTTGAGTTGATCCATGTTGGCACTAACTCACAAATTGCAGATATTTTCACTAAGCCATTGGATACTGAAAAATTTAGCACATTGCGCAGAGAATTAGGTATTTACAGAATTTCATGATTGAATAATTGATCTCTGAATAATCTGTCATGTGCTCTTGTGCTTATCTATACTCATTGTCTGTTGCTAAAAATAACCTCATTATGAGTGTTTGCTGATTCACTCGTACTAATTGATATCACTTTGTTTTCTTTGAGGTGTTTTGAGGTTTGTCTTGGTTAAGTCTGAGTTGGAGTCAAGGTCTCAGGGGGAGCTAGATTAATAATAGGAGTCATGCTCTTTTGGCCAAATCTGAACATACTTTGAACGGATTTTTTCTGACCCTATAAGAGAATCAGGTTGAGTAGGTGTATAAAAGAAATCTTTGGATGTTTTTATCTGATAAGACTGTTCATCTAATTTCTTGGTGGAATTTCAGCTGTTAGTCCCACTGAGATCAAAATCTGAATTCAAGAATATCTTCCTACACTGTAACTGACTTCTGATCTAGCCAGTACAGCATACCTACTTAGTCTGGTTAAGTCCGAAATGAGATATATAGTGTTTTGTCTGGAAAAACTTTGGAGCTGGTGTATTGTTCTCAAACTGAATCAAGACTAATTTACAAGGTTTCAAGTGTAGTTTAATGAAAAATTCATGAAAGAAGTTTTTAACAACCTTGTTAATTGTTCATTGAGAAACTGGGACTTTCATCAATGAAGTGAAAGAATCCCATGTCATGAGATGGCAGTATAAATCAGGCTTAATTAGCTGTCTTGATCATACAGAGCAATGGTACATATCTGGTTAGTAACTGGGGTGTCTGGCCTCTGGTAAAGGTGTCACCTTAATGTCAACACCAGTTAGAATACTATCTCTGTCCTCTTGTTAGAAGGGGTAATGTGGTCTTGCCACCAAGTAACTGGGGATTCCTGCCTCTAAACAAGGTGTCTCCCTAATGTCAAAGGTGTACTTGATAGATTTATCTTTGATCTTGACCATCTTTGAAAAATTTTCTCCCTCTTGGTATCCAGATCCTGTTCACTTGGCATTTAGGTCTTGGTTTGTTTGTTTTCAATACCACAACTCTTTGTTTTCCTGACTTCCTTGCTTTATACTCTCTGAGTAAAGACTTACTCTGACCATACTGGTATCTTGTACCTTACTTGCTTAGAATCTGGTTTTGTGTATGAAGCGGATCTTCATTCACCATTTTGGACACAGTCTGACTAACTGATCTTCAAATTCCTCACATTAAATTAGTGGCTTTCTTAATTGCCTAAACATCTCAATAACTTTCCTTTATCAACCATACTCTCTCTTATTTTCTCTCCACTGTCAGCAATTTTCCTTTCATGATATCTTCCAACCTGCCCCTAGTTTTGATGATGTCAAAGGGGGACAGAGTATCTTGCTTTATCTTGCTTGTGTTTTGCTGAGGGGGAGCGAAAGATAAGTGCCCTGAGTTATCTAGTCAGAGGAAAGTAGATGTTGTGTTCAGGGGGAGTTCTTGGGAGTCGTCAGAGGAGGCAAGTGTGTTGTGTGTGTCTGCATTTGCTTATCTTCACATAATCTCACTACACTTCATCTTTGATTATTTAATATAGTGTTGCCATCATCAAAAAGGGGGAGATTGTTGGATTTTTGTGACTTCCCTAGTGTTTTGATGATGAGCAACACTATGTTAAATATTGTCATTTTAATCAGATATCTTGCGTAATGTTATGCATTTAAAATTTCCATGATTAACAGGAAAACTGCTATGAGGTAGTACCTTGTATGTCCGTACTGTTGCTTTCTTACTTCGTGTTGTTTGTGTTTACTACACTTCGTGTTGTCCATTTTGAACGTCGTTATTTATTCCATAGCGTGCTGAACACTACAGCACCTCGTGTTGCTTTCTGTGCCAACTCGTGTCGCTCCATCTGTGTCACCCCTATGTCTTCGAGTCTTATGTTCTGGCCAAGTCTATACAGCCTCATCTTTACCTTCGTTCCAAGTCTATACATCCACTTGAATGCAAAGTCTACACATTCATTTCCTTGGGCAAAGTCTATACATCATGGCCTTGAACTCTCAGTCTGTACACTCTTTATTTCAAAGTCTGTACATTGTTGCCTTGAAGCCGTTCCAAGTCTATACATCCTGTTGAACGCAAAGTCTACACATCGCCTCACATCATATGAAGGCTGTACGTTGCAAGTGTCTTTCTTGCTTTGTGACCACACTTCGTGTCGGTTTTTGTTTTCGTCTTCGAGTTGGTTTCAGTCCATGTTGTTTTCGTGTCATCCTCATCTTCGAGTCGTTCGTTAGTTCGAGCAATCTTGTATTCGAGTTGTGTTTCATGTCTTCATGTTATCTTTTGTGTTTTATGTCTTCGTGTTATCTCTTGTGTTTGTGTCTTCGTGTTATCTTCTGTGTTTGTGTCTTAATGTTAATTTTATGTCTTCGTGTTGCTTCTTTCTATCCTCGTCCAGGTTTCCTCTGATCGCGTGTCTTACTACCGTTTTTATTCCGTGCTATTTCCTTCTCACTTCGTGCTGTTTTCATCTGACCTCGTGTCATCCTCTCTTTATTTCGTACTGTAGTAATATTGTGTATCTCGTGTCGTTCTCTTTTTACCTCGTGCTGTTTTCATCTGACCTCGTGTCATTCTCTCTTTATTTCGTACTGTAGTAATCTTGTGTATCTCGTGTCATTCTCAGAATTGTGCATTTCGTATTGCTACCACATACCTCGTGCAGTTTTAGTTTTTGTGGCCCTGAGTTTTAATCGTTTTAATTCTTTGCAGGAGAAGAAGAAAAACAAAAAGAAGAAGGTGGTCCGAGGAAGAACATTCACCTGTGTCTGGGCTGCACGTGATCCGATACTAAAGGAACCAATGCTTTAAGGACACATGGCAAGAAGGTTCTGGATCGAGCGCGGGAAGCACACGCCTTGCATGCACCCTCCTGATCGCTTATAAAAGCACTGCCTCACCATCTACGAAAGGGTGGAGCTCAGAGGTTACAGTAAAGAAATTTGAGTGAGAGCAGAAGAGAAAGAGCCTCCCTGAGAAAAGAGCCTCCCTGAGAAACTAGAGTGTTCTAGTTGAGAGAGAAGAGAGAGCAGAAGAGTGATCAGAAGATGGGTATTGACTTACGGATCAAATCCGAAGTCTGCTGCTCAGTTTGAGCTACATTGTTTCCAGTTTCTGAAATTTAGCTTCCTTCTTTCTTGTTTTCATTTTTATCTATTTTTCTTTCTTGATTGAAAGTTCTCTGTGTTACCTCCTGGTGTTCAGGGGAAGAGAGAGACGTGTTCTCTCTGGTTCACTTGCAACAGAGGTTGCAGTATTGTTCCCTCTCGTAGAAGAGGTGTTCCCTCTGGGCTTCAGAGGAAGAGAGACCTTGGTCTCTGGTTCTAGTGACTGCAGATCACTAGTGTTCCCTCCAGTTGGAGGAAGAGGAAATTGTTTCATGTTTCTAGGGACTTGGCGTCCTTAGGGTTCCCTCCGGGTGTGGAGGAAGAGGGGATGGTGTTCCCCTAGTGAAGCTGTGAATCAGCCGTTGTCGCAGACTGAGTCTGCTTTGCTAGCAGGTGCTAGTGGAAGCCTCACTTCGATTTGAAGTGAGGGGTGGACGTAGGCAGACTGGAGGTCTGACCGAACCACCTTAAAAACCTCTGGGTACTCGTATGATTATCTGTGGTGATTTTGTGGTGTGCCTTCGATCCACTCGAGCTATTGTCCGCACTGCGTTTTTGTGGGTTCAACTCCGAGATTGCTTGTTTTAAGTGAATCATTCTTCAGTAATTTTTTAATCGGTTGAAAACAGTGATCTATTCATCCCCTCCCCTTCTAGATCACTTCATATTTCTTGTATCAACAGGGATCCTCTGGACCCCGATCTTCCCCAATTCATCATCGATCATGGCCTTCCTTTGGAACCTAAACCTAATCCAGTCCCAATCTGATGAACTGATCCACTTTGGCCCCACAGAACCCATCTACCTTGGCCTGAATCATCAAGAAACCCAAAAATAGGGCTCCGAAAACCATTCAAAACCATCTCGGCGCCATCTCTTATACATCCCGGCGCCACGAACAGTAGAATAGGTAAATAGTTCTCGGCGCAAGCCTTCTTGCGTCGAGAACCCCATCTCCTGGGCGCGCCGAGAACCTATCTCCTGGGCACGCCGAGAACCCATCTCTTGGGCGCACAGGGAACCCCTTTTCCACCTTGCCTTCGTGCCGGGAATCCCATCCAACTTGAGTTACGCCGAGAATCTACCCTGCCGCCCAATTGAGCCTCCAATAGCTTGATCAGACCCACTCAGAGACACCCATGAGTCACCAGACCTATTCTGGGGATAGATTCGAAGGGAGTCAGACTTCCTTTATGTCCTGCTGTCCCGCATCAGATTCGGGGATAACCCCTTTAGCTCGGGAGGTTTCTGCCACTGCATGAGTTCTACCGGCTTCCTTAAGGGAAAATCGAACGTTGCCCCCATGGCAGACATATGCAGTTCGGGAGGTCCGGCCTCTCTTTCTCTCAGCTTTCATCCCGGCACTCCGTGGATGATAGCCTATTTCCCCCTGGGTATAATCCGGATTAAGGGGAGATGCTGCCGAAATATCGATTGATGCTTTAACCCCGATAAGCCCCGGGAAACGTGTATCATACGCCTCCCGTCTGACTCAATTCTTCGGGGGATACAAATACTTCGAGGCCCTTGGTCGGATGAGAAACGTGAAAGGGGACATGTCTCTGATGATCGTCCAGGCCCCGCCCCGCCACTGCGTGGACGGTGTCCTGTCTCTACCCGGTACGACCCACACAAAGGGGTCATGCTGATTTAATAATTTGTCGTTTATTCAATTACCTTCTTAGAATAACAAGAACTTCAATGTTATGCACCGTCATTTTCAACCGCCCCAAATGGCCTCCTATTTTGGCGTTTAATCAAGGGTTGTCCTTCTTAGGAAGGGCGTAATTAACGTCATAGCCTTTATGGTATGACGGACTTCGGGTCCTGACTCGGACTTCACAATCGACCGACCAAGTCAAGTCGAGCGGATAATAAAAATTGTCACTCTAGTGACTGGCACGCCTAATAAATCCAACCAATGAAACATTCCAAGACGGAAAAGAATCCGCGTCCACAACTATGCTGTGCTCGAGGGTGCTCCCTGAGTCAAAATCCCCGCCTAGGAGAGGAGCGTAGCAACCGCCCGAGTAAGGCGTGCCTCCATGCGTTCCTCGATGCCGTCTACCTCATTTCGGACGATGGATCTAATATGACTCGTAGAAGTGCCAATGGATGGAGTAGAGAAGGAATTGCTACTGGGGTAGGACGAAGCTGAGCCATCACAAGATGCTAGAATCGGGTTGGTGTCCAAGATCTACCCAAAACCGTATACTCGTCCTTTCTTCGGTGGGCCGGTTGTTGCTACCCATGCCTCCGGATCTAGCTGCGGCCGCTGCGTCTCCTCCTCCCCGTACTTTTCAGTCATATGCATGTCATATGACTTCTGCAAATTGAATAAGAAATATTATAAATTTTTAATTAATCAATCATATTTAAAAATTGAAATAGAAAAGAAATGTGTATGTATATAATCTTACCACTACCGAGTGAGCTCTCTCGCTCACATACAGATCGGTCCCCTTCTTCTGGTGAACTACAGCAAATAAATCACGGTACAAGACCGTACCACCCCTCTTCTTTTCCTGTTATACATGTTATAGAGAATAAATAAGAACATATAAGAAATAAAATATAATAAAATTAAGATTATTACTTACCAATCTCTCCTTCTGGGTCGCGAAGGAAACAGATCCAGAAGTATGGAGATGCACGTCTAGATGTGACGCACGTGCGACTTCGGCTTTTACGGATTTGGCCATCCAATTAGGCTCGGCCCATCTATCATAGAGGTCCTCCCAGTGCTCCCTCCCCATCCATGCAGGGCCGTGTGCCTTCCAAAGGCCACGGTCCTCGCTCCCCTGGCTAGAGCCTTGGCACGGTCCTGACATCTGTGTAATTGATGCTTATAATTTACAGTTGTTGTGGCCTCCCATGCACGTCGAGCTCATCTGGCGTCAGCTCGCCTCACAAACTGATATCCTCATTGTCAAGAATTCAAATTTTATAAGTTAGTCAATTGAAATTGTGGAGTTGGGAAATATGTAATTTAAAAGATTAAATTGTATACCAGGAACTCGTCGTACAATCGACCACGGATATCCTGAGGAAACTTTTGAAATGACTTATATGGGCTGGTCACATGTCGCTCAATAATGTTGGTAATAAAACGAGAAGCGTCATTGGGCTCTACTTTATCCCTGCAATTATAGATGTTAAAATGATAGCCAACAATTATACAGTTGATGGATAGATAACAAACATAGTTCATGAGTTTAAAAATTTACCCAGAGACCCAAGATGGCTTGTGTCCCTCCTGCAACACCACAGTCTCGCCCTCGTGATGGCTAATAGCATCGTCTGCCGGTTGTGTGCCCGGGTGGGAGGATGAGCCAACAATCGCAGGTGGTGTGCCCGACGTACCTGTTATAAGTAAAAAAGAACTAGTTAATCAGAATTTAGCTCATTATTAAAAAAACTATTTATTCAACAAGTAAACATATCGAATTTTCATCATTTAACTAAGAATTTAAATAAACATACCAGTAGAATGTGATGGAAGTGGTGTACTCTGTAGACCTGGTGCAAAGGCACTCGGACCTGTAAACATAAAATATCATGAGCAAAATAAAGTGCATATTCACTACTCATTTATCTAAGAATTTAAATAAACATACCAGTGGCAGGTGATGGGGTTGGTGTACTCTGTATAACTAGTGCGGAGACATAAAATATCGTGAGCAAAATAAAGTGCATAATCACTACGCATTTATGTAAGAATTTAAATAAACATACCAGCAGCAGGTGGTGGGGGTAGTGTACACTGTGTAACTAGTGCGGAGATATAAAATATCGTGAGTAAAATAAAGTGCATATTCACTACTCATTCATCTAAGAATTTAAATAAACATACCAATAGCAGGTGGTAGGGGCGGTGTACTCTGTGTAACTGGTGCGGAGACATAAAATATCATGAGTAAAACAAAGTGCATAATCACTACTCATTTATCTAATAATTTAAATAAACATACCAGCAGCAGGTGGTGAGGGCGGTGTAATTGGTACAGAGGCACTCGGACCTATAAACATGAAATGCCATGAGCAAAATAAAGTACATAATTACTACTCATTTATCTAAGAATTTAAATAAACATACCAGTAGAATCCCTCCCATAGCCACCACTCCTCGAAGTCCCAGTACGACCTCCTCAAACCATCTAATTGTTGACAACAATAAAAGTAGTGCATATTAGTCCAAAACTAATTACGAGGAGAGGTGGTAAGTAATAATGATAAGAAGTGCATATATGTTAAATTTCTTGTAAAATATTCAATCATTATCTATTTCATCTTCGAATGCTGAAGATATATCAAACTTAGCCTCATCTTCATCATCTTCCTCATTCTCACTAGATTCATACTCTTCCTCCTCAGAGGACTCCTCCTGCCCAAAAATTGCTTCATTTAGCTCAGTTGGATCGACTACTTCCACTTCGTCATCTATAGACAACCGAAGTGGCTCGTCAGATTCGATCAAATGAAGATTAGAAGCAACCAACTCTGCAATGTCACCATCGTCTGATTGAAAAAATTCGGCACTAGAACCCTCTAAGATAGCTTCAGTCAGATCTAACTCATAATTAGGCACAAGCCTTGGTTTTACCCTACAGACTGCCCACCAATCTTATTCTTGGACGATGAATAACTTGAATAATACACTTACTGGGCTTGTGCGGCCAAAATGAACGGCTCATAGGTATTCAGTTTAGATCTATGTTTCACATCGACAGTCCCATATATTGCGCCGTTTCAAACTGAATTAGGATCAAACCAATGACACTTAAAATAAAATATATGGTTGTCTTGTCCGAGATATTGTAATTCTATGACCTCCTCAAGAATACCATAGTAATCAAGTTCATTTTCATTTTATGTACTACCTTTCACGCATACACCGCTATTCATCATAGACTTATTTTATCAATGATCTCTCGTGTGAAATCTATAACCATTCACAAAAAATCCTAGATAGGCATGCGCGACCTTCGAAGGTCTATAACTTGTCACCCGGACTCTTTCATCAGTAACATAACCTTCTTCAACCTACGAATATAAACCACATTACTTTAAAATTTGTTGGCCCAGATAACAATATATGCAGACAAGAAGGGGGGGGGTTGAATTGTCCCCCAATCACGATGACCAATTTTAAAACTAATAAGCGAAATTAATGAGATTGATGAAAAGTAAGTTGAACAGAATTAAATCTAGTTCACTCATTCCCTCCTAGCACACTCGAATGTGTTGGAATAAGATAATGCGCAAGGAAGCAACATGATTGAGGAAAATAAACGATATAAGAATGAAATAAATTCTCTCAATCTAGCGGAGTCCACACGATCAAGACAATAGATAAAAGCGAGCTACCACACACCACAATGCACATAGAATTTTAAGGTGGTTCGGGACCACGACGGGCACCCTACATCCACCCCTCACCGAACCGGTGAGGCTTCACTAGCTTACAACGAAGCGCATGGAGTAAAAACTCCAACATACACAGAGACTTTGTCTCCATAATGATCCAACTGCGGGATCAATCCACACACACAATGCGACAATCGCAGCAATAACCACACGACCGTATGCAAACGGCCCACCACAATGTATTCTCAAGTTCAGAAAATGCAGAAATATGAACAATACAACTCAACCCAAAATGTAAATGATGAAGAACATGGTAGATGTATGAGCAAAGGTTGTAGAATGTATCCCCCTCGAGATTCACAAGCTGATTTAAGAAGTTCCTTGAAGCCTAGGTCGGAGGGAAGTCGGATGGCGTCGATTTGAGCATCTCCTTGATCCTCTCTTCAAGCCGCTTCACTTTCTCTTCGACTTCGAGCTTCAAAGATGCATGGATGTAGATCAAAACCCTTCCACAAGATCTCCTCCTTCTTTTTCCCCTTTCTTCACCTACAAGATAAGAGAAAATAAGCACATTAGGGTTCACTCATCTAAACTGGGAGTTCACATTCATATATATAGAGGAGTGACCAAAAGACCCAAATACCCCTTCTAAAGTGTGTTAAAAACACCCTTACATGACTAATAAACATTAGGGGGTATTTTGGTAAAGTTTAGAAAGGTTTTCAATGAGTTTTAATGAGTTTTGAAACCCCCGTCTGGAATGGGTCGACCCTTGGGGTCGACCCTTGTGCAATCGGAAGGTAGACTGGCCAAAAAATAAAACCTAGCACATAGGGGTCGACCCCTAGGGTCGACCCTTATAGTGGGTCGACCTCAGGGGTCAGCCCCTGCAAGCAGACTGCCAATATATGTTTCTGTCCAGTCCAGAAACTACAAGGGTCGACCCATGCCAGAAATTGTTAAAACTCAACCTCAAACCTCCATGAATCCAAGGGAATAAAATCGATTGGATATTACCATTTTCTCATAAGTTTGAAAGGATTTAGAGACCATTCTTGGGGCTACAAAAACATAAACATCAAGTCAAAATAGGAATGAGCAATTAAAGATTTCTTACACTTTACCTTCATTGTTCCACATGAAACTCCATGACTTTCCATTTGATTGCATGTCTTGTAGGCATTCTTTGCCTAGACTTCACACACACATTAGGGCATTCTTGAACTACAAAATTAAGCACACTTTAGGAATAAGATGCTTCAAGAGAATGATAAGTATTTACACATGAATGAGCAATTTCATTGAACATTTGAAGCCTTTCCAAAGACATGAGAAATTGATTCATTAGAGCTCACATGAAATAATCACTCACACAATCAAATAAGAATCATCCCATCACAAGGCAACCAAAAGCCATTTCAAAACACATGCTCTTCCAAACACACAATGTTTTGAAATAATTTAATCACACACAATGATTTGCTTCCACAAAGACACAATATTTGTTATCATCAAAACCAAGGTCAAAAATAATGTGGGAACATAATACCCAACAATCTCCCCCTTTTTGATGATGAAAAAATATTGTGGCAATCTTTACATCTTTCTAACCTTTGGCATGATCAAAAATGGGGAACACAAACGCTAGATCAATATGCATGAAAACCAACCATATCAATGAAACTTGATGTATGCACAAAGACTTCTAAACTTCCAAACTGATATGAACATTTTGAGCATTTTTTCTCCCCCTTTGTCATCAACAAATTGACAATTGGGTTATTCAAAGCTGATATGAACATGTATGAAAGTATCTAAAACTATTCATGCAAGCAAGCGGGCAAGCACGGAGGACAAGCAAGGATGTAAATATCTATAATTCCCCCTCAATGGGATAGAAGGATAGCAAATGAGCATTTGATTCAAGTCAAAGTGTGAAACATGATGCACAATCAAAAAAGGTAGTGCATGCTTAAACTAGAGGCATTGCATAAACCATGATAAGAATAAATTCAAGTTTCACATTCATCACAATAATACCCGAGAGTGAAATATGTTGCAATGAGCAATGGGCTTCAAAAATATATGGATATTAGCAGAATTTCGAAAAAAAACACTTGAGGGTTATTTCCTTTCTACACTTCTATTTAGATCCTCGACTTTTGGTAGTTTCGCACAACCCCCCCTTTTTTTGTTGGATTTCACCATTTGGCGCGAGTCACCTCATGTGTCTCAATGGGGTTACCCGGCATTTTGATTCTTGTAGATTTTAGCTTCACTTTTCGACGCGAGTTTTCTCATTTATTTCAGTGGGGATTCCCGGCTACTCGGTTCCACATTCCACTTATTTGTCGTGGGATACGCAGCTTTTTCCTCATGATTACTCATCATTTCCATGTAGAAATTTTATTTCCCTTAAAGTGTTGAAAAGAAGTTCTAAAATCTTTATCAATCAAAGTCGTATGCATCACTTTTGTGCAAAGAAAGTGGGTAATTGCTATGTATGTAGAAAATGAATTTGCCATAACGTAGTATTGACTCCATCTAAATGTATGCACAGTTAGAAATAATTCCTCCTCCTTTGTATATGTCACTTTTCACAAATGATCAAAATCATTACTTTTTACATAACAAGGAGGTGAGGTCTTAGAAGATTTTCAAGAAAAGATTCTCTAGAAATATATATACATACAACCAAGCAAGGATTTGAAAGTTAATTCATGCAATATGATTTTCGGTACGTTACGGAGGTGTAGGTCCAAAGACCCGACTCAAGCATGGTGAGTGTTTCCTGGTGATGGAATCCACCATTCCACAACACACCATTTTAAATACCGAAGAATCATTACATTCAAGCATGCACGTATGCACAAATATATGCAAGTTAATAAAAGATGATGGAAGATTATTTCTATTCACAAGTATGCAATGATATGTATGATATGTGCATCAAACTGAGTATGCTTTCTATGTATGCAAAATTTAATTGTTATTTGTATTAAGATGAACAAAAGTGTGTATGCACTCTTTATCACTACCAAAATCACCAAAGGGTAATTCCAAAACTGAAGAAGGTTGAATTAACAAGATCCAAATTCCAAAATCAAGTGTATGACCGAATCATTTAACCGAAGATTTCAGAACATGAGCTCTCTTACCTTTGCCTTGAGAAACTGTTATTTCCCTCAGTCTCAAGGCTCCCCTGCAAAACATAATTCTTATTTCAAGGTTTTGGGTACCCAAGCCTTCTTAGGTCCCGAGGGGTTAGTTCCACCATGAGCAAAGTACATTTTGTTCTTTCTTTCAAACCATTCATCATCGGCCCTCATTAAGTCACACACATACATAGAGTGGCCGAACATACCACAGTAAAAGCATGTGACATTTGACTTTCTAAAGCGACTCCTATGCATATATGATCCATCAACATATGAGTTCATGCATGAGTTAACATGAGTATAGCCATAGCCATATGAATCACATGATTTTTGAAATTTATTTTTCACAAATGAATTTTTCTTTGTGGGTGAACGTCTCACATTATCTTTTTCATTCCTAGACTTTTCATTGCTAGTCTCACCATGTTCAATCATTTTCCCTTTTCCTTTTAATTCCTTTTGAACAACTTCTTTAAATTTGTTAAATTTGTCATGCATGGTATTGAAGTTGGTTTCTAATTATTTCTTTGATTTTTCACATTCATTCAGTCTTGAATTAAGTTCATCCAACTCCTTTACCAATTTTTCATTTTCAGTTTTTAGATTTTTCACATTCTCATAAGCATGTTGTTTTTCAATCTCTAAGCATGAAATATCATCTTCAAATAGAGAGACTTTGGAGAACAACATTTCATTTTTATCTTTGAATATTTCATGTTCTAACTCAAGCAAACTACATCTAGTGTATGAAGATGAACTAGAATGTAAAATATCATGAAACTGTTGAGGTGCTATGGACGGATTCAGAGGGGGGGTGAATGAATCCCCTTCAAAATTTTTAGCCAATTTAAAAGATTAAGTTACAAACAGTAAGCTATGCGGAATTAAAGACTGATTAGCTTAACTGAATGTGAGCTATAATGAAACATGGACTAAACAGATGATAGCTGACTCTGGGCTATGATGAGGCACACAGTCAAATAGATGGTCAGTGAAAGCAATGAACTACTCAGCAACTTCAAACCGTTTGCAGAAGTAAATTAAGGACACTAAGAAATCTTAAAGCACTCAGACAAAACAATCAATATAACCACACCTAGGCATTCATCTAGCAAAAATCAGATAAGAAATCAAACCACAGTAGACAGGAGATTTTTAGGTGGTTCGGTCCTCCAGACCTACATCCACCCCACACTCAACCCGAGTGTGGCTTCCACTGATACACAGCTTAAACGGCTGGGCATAACAGCTTGCCTACATCCGCTGACTAACAGCTTGCACTGGGCCTTACAGCTTATGCCATCTGCTGACTAACAGCTTGCGCTGGGCCTTACAGCTTATGCCATCCGTTGATACAAAGCTTCTGAAAATGGAATGTAAAATAGAAAAACAAGGATGATGAAATTCAACGATTGAAAGCTGGAAATCAAATCATAAAACAAATAGCTCGCTCAGGAGTAGTATGGCTTGGATCTCATCGAGAGGCCACAGATCTTCATTCTCCTTTGATCTTACTGCTTCAACTATCTTCTTCTTTTCTCACGATCTCTCTGCTCTTTTCTCTCTTATTTTTCTTCTCTTCAGCCTCTCGCTCTTTCACTTTCCTCTCAGACTCTCACTCTCTCTTCTTCTTCTTCTGCTCTCTATTCTTCTCTTCTCTATCTCTCTGATCTCTGTTTCTTTCTCATGATTTCTCTCTGTCTTTTTCTGAGCGAACAGCCTCTATTTATAAGCAGTAGAGAGATGGGCGCGTGGGAACCACGTTTCCCACCCAAACTCTCATCCAGATCTGAGTAGCACTGGCCACGTGGCATCATCTGGGCTTGTTGGCTTTCCACGTGTCATGAGCATGGCTATCCTTTCTACCTTGGATCACGTGCCCTCCTTAAGGTTCACGAATAATTGTCCTGTCAATATGTCAAACCCTTAGTCAGCATAAGACATTCAGACAAATGTAAGAATTGCACAGACTCAATAAAGCACTTAAGCAAGTGTGCACAGACTTAGACTGTTCATAAGCCAAACATGGTTAGACTCTTATGACGATTTATGGCTAGCATGCTCAGACATGAAGACATGCACAGACTTAATAAGGCTGTAGGGCTGAGAGGTGCACAGACTTCATGTGTGCATAATGTAAAAGATGCACCAACCTTATATGACATGAGCGTAAGGTGCATAGACCTTGCATGTGCGAGCAATAAGACTGCACCGACCCTATATGCAAACTACACAGAAAGTGCACTGACCTTCTACTAAATGCACAGGCTATAGAAATATGTACCAACCCCATGTACCATAGACTTAACATGCACAGTCTAGCTACAGTGATTTGCACTAACCTTAGTTGAGCTGAGGCAGAAAGTGCATCGACCCATTCTAAGCATAATGCAAACTTGCACCGACTCTAGTATGCAAGAAACCAAAACTAGCATCGATGTTGAACAGACAATTGCACCGACCTTATATGCAAAACTGACCTAATGTGCATCGACTTCTTTTATGCGAACTAAAAGATGTGCACCGACCGTATGCACACAAGATTAAAACATGCACCGACCTTAACAGTGAAGTGCACAGACCTTTAAGCTTCGCCAAATGAAGACTTGCACCGACCTTAGCAGAGAGGCGCACCGAATTGACCATGCCTTAAACCTATCATGCACAGACATGCTATAGTGATGTGCACGGACCTTATGTGCACAATGCAAAAACCTGCACCGATGATATATGTGCTCCGACCTCTATGTAAGCATATAATCATTGACATGCACCGACCATGTGTGTAGTTCAACAGGAATTTGCACGGACGTTGTGAGAGTTTCTACGAAGACTTGCACCGACCTTGTATATAGACATACAAGTCGTGTACAGACTTTATATGCATTCTACAGTATCTACACAGACCTCATATGCAACCTTGTAGAAATATGCACTGACTCTAACAAGGCTAACACACACTCTGCACAGACCTTGTATAGCATAATGCCAAACCTACACTGACCTTCTATGTGCACAGGAGAAAGATGCACCGACCTTCTATATGCACAATAGAAATGTGCACCGACTTGCATTGAAAATGCTATAAGTATGCACGGACCTTGTGTATGAAGAAGCACGGCTAGCATCGACCTTGAACAGTGATGTGTACAGTGATATGCACGGACCTGTCTAGCACAGATGCAAACAAGCATCGACCTTAATTTGCCAAATGCAAAACTAGCATCGACTTACTATGTGCGTGAACAGTGACGTGCTCAGACCTGAATACCATATGCACAGATCTGAATAATGTATGCACAGACCTGAATAGTGTATATATGACACATGCACAGACCTTATGTGATGGAGGAAAATGTGCACCGACATTAGAAAGCTAGACTAACACTGATTATGTTTATTTCATCAAAATAATCAATACTGCAGGAGTCAATGCAAAGTTAACCTAGCCAGTTAGTCTCTTGCCAATCATTCAAACCACACTGACTCCTTAACTAAATTCATCATCAAACCAGAAAGGTCACAACAATCTCCCCCGTTTTGATGATGGCAACTAACTATATTAGATATATTTTGATGAAATGTATTCAGTTATGCAACATATGAGGATTCTAAATGCAGCATGTGCAATGACAAGATGCAGGGAGTTTGACAAATTATGCATCATGACATATACAACCATTTATTTCAGCAATTAACATATCAGATATCAGTCACATGTAATTCAGATTATCAGAAAATGACATTCAATTCACTCTCAACCCAAGGTATGCACAGATCATTCATCAAGTATTTGAGGACCTGTGAATAACATGTAAAATTCAGATATGAGCATGTATGCATGAAATGCAACTGATTGAAAGAAATTTTCTAAAGTTAGAGGATTGAACCTGTCAAGTGCACAGATGGGGTTTTACCAAACTTGGGTGCCTTGGCTTATTCAACCCCTTTATTCCTCTCCAAGGCACATCTGCAACAATTGGGTTATTTTGATATAGCAGGAACCCTAGCAACCTTGGGTTCTATATTACCCCCAACAGGTGTTCTAAACAGTTTCTTTGCTAGATGGTCATGAAATTCCATCAGAGAACAATCATCCATAGAGTGTCCAAATTTTCCACAATATCTACATGAAACGACAAACTTTTTGTTCTTATTATGCACATCAATATAAGCATGAAATCTATGTGCATGAGCATGAAACTTTCTGTTGTTTACATGAACATTTTATCTCTTATTGTTAGTTAGCCAACTGAAGAGGGGACGATCTCACGCTGCTCCTGAGAGGGGAATGGGATGACCACGTACCCTTGAGATATTAACTGCAAGAAGGGAAAATAGTTAGAGGTGCCCAAGGATAGATCCCCAGGGAAGACCCTCTGATGCTTAAGTCAGCACAGGTACAAAGAGGAGAGTTGGGAGGAAAGTGGGAGCGCGAGATCCCTCTCCACCAAAAGGTGAAGTGGTTCCTACTCAGGGTTATTAGCTCTTGCCTGGCTTAGGCTTACCTTGTCGCAGGGGGCATGTCCTGTTTAAATAGCGGCATGTTGTGCGAATTGATCCCCATAAGCGGAGGGGTTCTAGGGGGGGTTACGTCCTTCATGCGGGCTCGTTACGGCGCGCGGACACCTGATTTCCCCTATCCCATTGAGCTTCCTGTCATTAAGGGATTCACAACGGCCGAATTAATAAGCTTCCATCTACGAGCCCGAGCAAATGGCACTTGTTCAGGAGTGGTCTCCCGAGCGATAAGTGCTGGGTCGGGGCAAGGAATAGGGGGCTCCGGGAGAGCTGTCCCGATCGACTGATGCTCGGACTTCCGAACCCGAAGGCCGCCTAGGAAGCGCTTGTTCCGAGTGAGTTTTTTGGCTTTATAGTAAGTGGGCCCAGGGGCTGCCACTTTGAGGAGTTGGGCCTCGTTTGGTCAGGGATGGACCTTTTTCGGCCTATCCGTACGGGCGGTGAGATTTCCCCTCTCCACTTGTCCCCCTCCTACTCCTGAGCCAATGGTTAGGCTCGGACGAGTAGCATTTGGGCTGGACTGTTTGTGGCACTGGTTGGGTAAAGATATCTCTCTGGTAGAGGCCACATGATGTGGCTCACCTTGAAAATATGCCCGTTATGATGAGTAAGAGAAGGCCGCTCCTCGGGAGATCGGACGCCGCGCCGCCTCCCATCAGGGTTTGTAGGCATTGCGCGTTTTTGCATCCTTTTATCTCCTAGGTTTTTAGTGTTTTGCCTCTATTTGTAGTTGTATTTGAGGGGGGCTCCCGCACTGTGAGAGTAGTTTCGGAGAGGCAGAGAATCATCACGGCCATTGGAGCTAAAGAGCTTCCTGAGGCGGTGATTCGCAAGTTCCCTTTCTTCTCCAAAGTTCTCTGGCTTAGAGCTTTCTCCTTCTTCTTCTCTCTGTCTCATGGCGGACCATCATTATGAGGCTGTGGGGCAGTAGAGAGAATGGACCCCCAGGGTTTTCTTGACGCCGCTGGAACCGCTTTGTAGAGAGCTGGGGGAGGCAGAGGTGAAGCGGCTGGAGAGTCGCTACGGGCTGCCTTGGTGATTTCAGTTTCTGGCACCTGAGCCTCATGAGTCTAGCCTATCCACACGCTCCGGCCTCTTTTGTTCCTTCCTCCTGGCCTGGAAATGCGGCTTTCACCTACCCCTTCATCCCTTTGTTGCCGAGTTGCTTCGGTTCTACTGGCTGGCTCCTATCCAGCTGGTCTCCAACTCTTATACCTTCATCTTCTCCTTCATTTTTCTTTGCGGCCAGTGTGGGGTGCATGCCTCGCTGGATCTTTTCGATTATTTCTTCGAGTTGAAGGATAATCTCCATGCGGGGAAGGGCTTCTTCTTCATTAAGGCGAGGTGAGGAAGGAGTTGTATGTCCCTCTCTGGGAAGGATTCTTCTCATAAAGGGTGGAAGATCCAATATTTTTGGGTGGGCCTGTCGGCAGTTGGTGTAGTCTGGAATTTCTCGACGACGCCCAATTTTCACCCGAACATTCCTCCGAAGCAGACCGTGTTCTCTTCGGAGGTGGAAGAGGAGGCTACTATCCTTCAGTAGAATCGCCGGGAGACTGTTGATTTGGTGACTTCTTCCAACATTGAGGGCTACCTTTCTCGGGTGCTGTCACCGACAGGTGAGAAGTTCGGGAACTTGGTCCTTCTCCTTGCGGAGTAAGAATCTTCCTTCTCTCAGTCTACTTTCTATGGTTCAGACACGTGGCGAGCAGTTGAGGAGGAGGCACCTCCGTCCCAGTTGGAAATCATCGACCTGGATGAGACGCCGGATTTGGATCACCTTCAGGCTTTAGAGGGCTCATCCCGCGCCTGGGATAAGGGCAAGCGGGCGGCCCAGGATGACGTCTCCGAGCACCGGGGGGTCAAGCGCAAGGATCCCATGGCCAAGCTGCTGCGGTCTTCGATGTAGGCTCAGTCTGCTGAGAAGAAGCGAGCGAGGAAGGAGGAGGTCGTCCATCCGCCAGGAGAAGATTCCCTGTCGGCTCTCCCCTCTATTGAGCAAGAGGGGGCCGATGAAGGAGGGATCACTGCCGATGCTGAGGCGCCGGGCGCAGTAGGGGGGCCGCCAGACGAGGGGGTCCACTCCTAGTAGGTAGAGGCTGGAGGGTCGCCGGCGGAGGCGACTCAATCGTAGCCGACCGAAACTGGGGAGGTACATGGTGGGGTTGCTCATGCCAAGCCGACCAGTGGGGCCCCCGAGACAGGGTTGCCCAGGGGAGGTGCCCCAGTCCCGGCCGCTCCAGTGAGAGTATCCCCTCCCTCTACCAGCACCTTCAGTGTCTGGACTCCTCTATATCGGAAGTGCCACTCTTTAGCTTCGCGGGACTTTCGGGAAAAAATCCGGAAGGGTCCCCCCTCTGTGCTTTAGAGCAGATTATGGAGGGAGGGCTGATCCTGGCCCAGCTGGGAGCTGAAGCAGTGGACGCGTATGCTCGGGTGGAGACGGAGCGAGAGGCTCTTTCGTGGACCCGTGGCGTGCTCGATCGGAAGGTCGAGCGTCTGACCCTTGATCTTGGAGACCTTTGTCGAGAGATCACTCCACTCCAAGTGTTGGCGCAGTCGAGCCAAGCGGAGGCTCGGTCTTTGGCAGAGCAGCTGGCCCAAGCTCGTCCATGGTCGACCAGAAGAGTGAGCTCCTGGAATTGGAGCGCAGAAACCAAGTCGAGCGAGACGACCAATGGAGGGCTGAGCGAGGGGGGCTCGAGGATCGAGTCCAGGTGGCCGAGGATGGGCAGATCGAGGCTGAGAGGAAGTTGTCTGAGTCTGAGCAGCGGATAGCCGAACTCAAGAGGAAGGCAGAGCTGGCAGGGATAGAAGCGCTCGAGCAGCATAAGTGCTCAAAGGCTTATTAAGCAACTCTTCTGCAAGCGGCCTTTCCTTATTATGAGTCGGGCTATCGACGGGGACTTCGAAAGGGCTTCTCCAATGGCTACGATTGGGCCGTCCTGGAGGCAGGGCCCAGTCGTCTTCGCTCATGTTTCCTTCCGGTCAGTGCTATGACTCGGATTAGGGCTCCACTGACTCTTCCCACTATACGTAGAGCAAAGAGGTGAGTTCGGTTCCATTCGAGTGACTGCCAACTCCAGCATCCTCTGGAGGGCACACGGACGAGACAGTTCCCACACAAGTGGGGTCAGTGTCTGGGCCAGCCGTCACCGAGAACGCTGGGGGCAGATCACCAGGTGCCGAGGAAGCCTTGTCTGCCGAGCTTGGAGATGGGCCCGAGGCCTGACGTAATAGCTCTTCTCTTTTTTCTTTCCTTTCCATATGTGGCCGGGTGCGGCTTTTTTTGGAAACTGTAATAGAGGCAGTATTAAGTGCTGAATTGACTGTTTCTTACCGCTTTTGGTGTGATTTGACTATCGTATCCACAGTTGTTGAAGAAGGCGCCGATTTTTCCACAGATCTTGCGCGTGCCGATCTGTCAAATAACTGACATGGTGCTGGCACCTTTCCATTTTTCCATACCGCCCTTAATGACTTGCCACTTCGCGCGTCCCGCTGAAGGGGGGGGTGTCGGGAATTGAGGTAACCATTTCAGGGAAGAGTCTTTTTAGCGTGTTTGTAAAGGGGAGAATCATTTAAGGTGATCAGCTTCCCCTTCGGCCTATAAAAGGTCTGAGGGGCGTCTCCTTTTCCTTTCGTCGCTTAAGGCTCTTTCCCTTCCGCGAAGCGTTGTACTGTTAGTCTTGGTGAGGCATGAAAGGCACTTCAAAAGATGATGATGCAGATGGCGGTAGGAGGGAAGTTCCTGTTGTTTCGCTCTAGAAGAGGGTTCATCGATCGGAGGTCACTTGGGAAGAGGGTTCTTCATACCGCCCTCCCTTTGCTGACCTGCCGACTTCATTTTGAGGAGAGGAGGGGCCAATTAAGCTCCCTCCTTTCCGGGCCTTCTCCTGCCTCCTCGTCCATCTCTGCCATTTTCTTTTTCTCCCTCCCCTTTCACTCTTTGGAGGGTGCCTGCACTCTCTACCTTCCAAAGAGTTGGAAGAGACGAGGCCTTCACTTGTATTCCTTCCTCTCTTCTTCTTGTTGTTTCCCCTGTTTTCATTTTTCCTCCGAGCTTTCTCAAACCAACGAGGCGGGCGATCCTCTATCCGAGCCAGTTTCTACACGAGGCAGAGTCAGTGGCTGGGCGTGGGAGCGCCTACCGGGTCGGTCGAGCATTCTGCTCACATTATAGTACCAGAGGATGTAATTTTTTGTACATGTATACTATATTGGCTACGGCCTTCTTGATGTACATCAAAGTCTAATAAGAAGAGAAGAATGGCGTTTATTCTTTTTTGCTTACATGTGTATGCTTGCCGAATGTTCAAAAGTAGAACTTGCGAAGATGTGTTGCGTTCCATGTTCGAGGGATGGGTGTTCCTTCCATGGTGGACAGTCGGTATGCTCCTTTCCCGAGCGTCTCGACCACACGGTAGGGTCCCTCCTAGGTAGGGGCCAACTTCCCCGATGCCTCTAGTGGTTGAGATGCTTCGGCCTTTCTGAGGACGAAGTCTCCTGGCTGAAAGTGCCTGTCTCGGACTCTGGAGTTGTAGTATCGAGCGATACGCCGTTGGTATTCCGTTGCTCGGATGCTTGCAATCTCTCAGATCTCGTCCGCCAAGTCAAGGTTCTCTCGCAATTTCTGCTCGTTTACCTTGGGTTCAAAGTGGACGACTCGAAGATAGGGATTACCGACCTCCAACAGAATTATGGCTTCCGTGCCATATACCAGTTGAAAAGGTGTTTCACCGGTGGTCGTTCTCGGAGTAGTTCGGTGCGACCATAGAACGCTCGATAGTTCTTCGAGCCAGCTTCCCTTGGCCTTACCGAGCTTGGTTTTGATGCCTTTTAAGATAGTCTTATTGGCATTCTCGACCAGTCCGTTAGCCTTAGGGTGGGCTACCGAAGTGAAGTGATTGCGAATATTTAGGTCGACACATCTGTCTCTGAAGTAATGAGAATCAAATTGCCGACCGTTGTCGCTCACGATCACTCGGGGGACACCATAGCGACAGATGATCGACTTCCAAAGAAAACTCTATACGACTGACTCGGTGATCCTGATAGTGGCTTCGGCCTCGATCCACTTGGTGAAATAGTCGATGGCGATGATGACAAACATCTTCTGAGCCTGAGCCGTGGGGAATGGGCCCAGGATGTCGATTCCCCACCGAGCGAAGGGGTATGGCTCGGCAAGGGCGACAAGTTCTACTGCGGGCTAGTGAATCAGATGGTCAAAGCACTGATATCGATCGCACTTCTATACGTAAGTCGAGCAGTCACGTTGGAGTGTGTGCCACAAGTAACCCTGCCGAAGCAAGATCCTGGCGAGCGATCTTCCTCCATGGTGCGCTCCGCAGATGCCTTCGTGCACTTCTTGAATGGCTCGACTGGCTTCGTCGGCGCTGATGCACTTGAGGAGAAGACCGGAGAAAGATCTTCGGTATAGGGAATCATCTAGCATGACGAAACGCCGAGCTTGGTATTTGAGTTTCCGAGCCTCCCGGGGATCGGTGGGCTCGTGATAGTCCCAGAGCTAGGATATGTAGGGGGTCCGCCAGTCGCTTGAGGGTGCCGAGTCAACGGTCATAAGCTTGGACTCAATGCTCTGTTGCCCGAGATCTTTGAGGAAGACCGATCGTGTACTTGTAGGGTCAGGTGAGGAGGCCAGTCGAGAGAGGGCGTCCGCTCGGGAGTTTTCCTCCTGAGCTATTCAGACTACCTTAAAGCTCTCGAAGAGTTGGGCCATCCTCTTGACCGCCTAGAGGTACTTGACCATTTGTCCTTCCTGAGCTTCATAATCACCGTTGATTTGGCTAGCGACCAGTTGGGAGTCGGTGTGGATCCTGACTCATTCGGCCCCCAGTCGTCGAGCCATCCTGGCTCCCGAGATAACAGCTTCATACTCGGAGGTGTTGTTGGACGCCTGGAAGTTGAACTTCAGGGCGTACTATAGTTCCGCTCCTTCGGGGGACTTGAGGAGAATACCAGCACCACTTTCGGTCGAGTTGGAGGATCCGTCGACGAACAGATCCCAAGTAGGACAGGGCGCAGGTGGAAGTGCTTCTTTAATCGGGACCGTGCTTTCAGCGATGAATTCCGCGAGATCCTATCCTTTGATGGCCGAGCGGGGTTGATACGAGATATCGTAGGCCCCTAGAATGATGGCCCATTTGACGAGGCGTCCCGAGGCTTCAAGGTGAAAGAGAATCTTTTTCTGGGGTTCGCCGGTCAATACGACGATGGAGTGCCCTTGGAAGTAGGGTCAGAGGCGCTTGGCCATGGTAACCAACGCTAGCAAGAGTTTCTCGATTGCGGGGTACCTTTTTTCAACCTCGTTAAGCACCTTACTGGTATAGTACACCGGTCTATCGACCCCCGCAACGTTCCTAACTAGGACCGAGCTTACTGTAGAAGGGTTCGCCGAGAGATAGAGGTGTAGAGCTTCGCCTTGGACTGGCTTGGATAGCACCGGGGCGTGGCCAAGAATTCCTTGACTTCGGTGAATGCTTTCTGGCATTCCTCGTCCCAAGCAAACGTAGCAGATGCCATTTTGGGCCCCCTCAACAGTTTGAAGAGGCCGCCCGAGATAGGAAACAGTTGAGTGCAACAATGCGCCCTGTAAGGCGCTGGACGTCCTTGATGCAGGTGGGTGGCCGCATGTTCAAGATGGCCTGAACTTTGTTGGGGTTGGCCTGGATCCCACGCTGAGTTACCAGGAAGCCTAGGAACTTCTCGGATCTGACTCCGAAGGCGCACTTGGTGGGGTTGAGCTTCATGTTGTGCTTTAGGAGAGTGTCGAAGGTCTCGGCTAAGTCGGCGAGGTGGTCTTTGGCCTTTGGCGTTTTGACGAGCATGTCATCAATATAGGCCTCGATGTTCCGATCGAGCTGTCCTTTGAAAATGCGGTTGATCAGTCTTTGATAAGTTACTCCGGCGTTCTTTAACCCGAATGACATTCGGGTGTAGCAGTGTACGCTAAAGTCGATGATAAAGGCGGTCTTCTCTATGTCCTCTAGGTCCATCCTGATCTGATGGTAGCCGGAGTAGGCATCCAGGAAGCTGAGCAGTTCGTTGCCAGAGGTTGAATCGACCAGTTGATCGATGCTCGACAGCGGGTAGCAGTCCTTTGGGGAAGCCTAGTTGAGATCGGTGAAGTCCACACACATCTGCCATTTCCTAGAAGCTTTTGGTACCAGGACGACGTTGGCGAGCCATGTGGGGTATAGAACCGGACGAAAGAGGCCAGTCTTCCATCCCTTGATGACTTTCTCTTTGATGACCGCTTGCTTTTGTGGGGACTGCTTTCTCCTGTGCTGTTGTACTGGCTTCACCATCGGGTCGAGGTTGAGCTTGTGCATCACCACATCTCCCGGTATCCCAGGAAGGTGCTCATCAGACCATGCGAAGACTTGGATGTACTGCGCAAGGAAATGTTTATACTTTTCTTATTCGTCAAGTGGTAGCTCGGCTCCAATCTTTACTCCTAGAGTCGGGTCACCGTTAAGGAAGACCGTTAGCAACTCGCCACCAGGCTCAGATGTTGCGGGTCCCTCTTCAGCTCCCATTACTCATTTATTTTTCCCTTCCGGCCTAGTGGCATCAATCGAGACTATATAGCATCGTCTAGCCAATGCCTGGTTACCTCGAACTTCTCCCACGCCATACTTGGTTGGGAACTTCATCTTTTGGTGAAAGGTGGAGGGCACCGCTTTCATTCGACTGAGAATGCCTCGGCCATAGATGTCATTGTATGCCGACATCCCCTTAATCACGATGAAGTCTACCATAACAGTAACGATTTTGGGCGGGGTGCCGACAGTACCTGGCAAGCTTAATGCTCCCTCGGGATAAGTAGCCTGGCCGTTGAACCCACAGAGGGGGGTTCGGATCGAGCGGAGTTTAGATGGATTCTCTCCCATTTTGAGGAAACATTCATAGGATAATACATCAGGGGCACTACCATTGTCAACTAAGATCATGTCTACGTTACAATGATTTATTGTAGCTGATACAACGGGAGCGTCGTCGTGCGGGGTGGTTAACCCTTCTACGTCCTGGTCAGAGAATACCAGGGCCTGCGATTCGCTAGCCTACGGGGCCGTGGGTGCCTCAGTCGAGGCTCGGCTCGCCCGCTTGGCGTGACGCTTTCTTCCTCGGCTGCTATCTCCACCTAATGTCGTGCCGCCCGCGATGACGTTTATGTGGACTCCGAGGGGGGCATTGTCGATTTCTTCAGGGGCACCTCGATCTTCCTTCGGCCCGGACACGTATCGAGATAGGTGTCCCTGGCTGATGAGGTGCTCGATCTCATCTTGGAGTTGATGGCAATCGCTGGTGTGATGCATGTGGTCGCTATGGAATAGGCAATGCTTGCGGTGATTGCAGTGCTTGGTCTTCATAGGCTCAGGTCGGTTGAGGAGACCCGAGCCTTTGATGTCTTCATAGATCTCGTAGATGGGGGCGGTAAGTGGGGTATACCGCTCGTACTTTTGGGACGGCTCTTTTCGGTCTCCACCTCGTTCCGCCTTTTTCCTTGACCCGTCCCTTGCTCGAACGGTCTCTTCTTGTCCCCCTCCCAACCCGAGCCGGTTGTGCCTCAGCAGGGGCTGAGGACTTCCTCGCATTCGGCGTGGCGCAGGGCCAAGGTCACTAGCTCGGCAAGGGAGGTTGAGGGATGAAGCACTAGCTCGCGTCGTAGGTTTTCATCATGAGTACCCCCAGTCAATGCGGTGATGGCAGAGGCCATGTCCAGGTGGGGGATGAGTAGGACTTCCGATTTAAATCGGTTAATATAAGCCCGCAATTTCTCCCCCTGTTCCTACTTGAGGGCCATTAGTCCCACTACCGATCGGGGTGGACCACTGCCGGCGAAGCTTTCCTTGAATATTTGCCCGAATTGCTTGAAGTTGTGTATGCTGCCAGGGGCGAGGGCTCTGAACCAAGCTTGAGCGCTCTGAACCAGGGTGGTCACGAATGCTCGGCACTTGATCAAATAGGATGCCCCATGCAAGGTCATCAGGGCGTCGAAGCTGTCGTAATGGTCGGCCGGGTCTCCCTGGCCGTCGTACTACTTGAAGGTCGGAAGTGAGATTCTGGGAGATATCTCTACCTTCAGGATGTAGTCGGAGAACGGGGATCACTCCTCGTCCTCCACAAGAGAGGTCTTCTATAGGGCGCGGAGAGCGCACTCGAAGTCTCGCAGCCGGAGAGATAGTTCCGGTTGTCGCTGTCCCGAGGGGCTGGGGGGGGGGCACTTGCATGCTACCCCGATGCTCCTCAGGGGCCTCGGCGTCCGAAAATAGTTGACATGCTCCGGTCTTCTCCCTCCTCAGGGTTGAGGAGGCTTCTTGCTCCGGGGGAGGGGCGTGCGATGGTCATCCTAACGGATTGCGAATGAGTCGCTGCCCACAGAGGGTGAAACGGCCTCCAACAGTTTGCTGGGAGGCATCTCCACGTGAGGGGCTCTTCCGGGGGAGCTGCAACTTATCCTCCCTAGTTGCCTGGGCCCTCATGAGATTCACGAGGACGTCTAGTTTCGCGTTGAGGGTTTGGAGGGCGTCGGTGCTCCCGCCAGGAAGCTGTTCCCCCGCCACTAATGGAGGTAGCACATTGGCTTGGCTGCCAGATGGGGAATGTTCCGTGGGAAGGGAAGGTGCACCTTCCTCTGTCACCAGGGATTTTCCCAGGTCGCCGGCAGCCCTCTTGCTAGAACTTCTTCGCACCATGATGGCACTTTGTGCATTTCCCACAGACGGCGCCATACGAAGAGGGGGCGATCTAGCATTGCTCCTGAGCGGGGAGGGGATGATCACGTACCCTTGAGATATTAACCACAACAAAGGAAAATAGTCAGAGGTGCCCAGGGATAGATCCCCGGGGAAGACCCTCTGATGCTTAAGTCAGCACATGTAGTAGAGCACAGGTGAGAAGAGGAGAGTTGGGAGGAAAGTGGGAGCGCGAGATCCCTCTCCACCAAAAAGTGAAGTGGTTCCTGCTCAGGGTTATTAGCTCTTGCCTGGCTTAGGCTTACCTTGTCGTAGTGGGGCATGTCCTATTTAAATAGCGGCATGTTGTGCGAATTGGTCCTCATAAGTGGAGGGGTTCTAGGGGGGCTTATGTCCTTCATGGGAGCTCCTTACGGCGCACGGACTCTTGGTTTCCCTTGTCCCATTGAGCTTCCTGTCATTAAGGGATTCGCAACAGCCGAATTAATTAAGCTTCCATCAGCGAGCCCGAGCGAACGGCACTTGTTCAGGAGTGATCTCCCGAGCGATAAGTGCTGGGTCGGGGCAAGGAATAGGGGGCTCCGGGAGAGCTGTCCCGATCGACTGATGCTCGGACTTCCGAACCCGAAGGCCACCTAGGAAGCGCTTGTTCTGAGTGAGTTTTTGGGCTTTATAGTAAGTGGGCCCGGGGGCTGCCACTTTGAGGAGTTGAGCCTCGTTTGGTCAGGGATGGACCTTGTTCAGCCTCTCCATACGGTCAGTGAGATTTCTCCTCCCCACCAACAATTTGTAAATTTATGACCTGACTTTCCATAATTAAAACATGAAAAATTTATTCGTTTAAGGCTCCTATCAACATCATGTCTTTTTACAGGAAATTTAGCAGATTTGGAATTAAATGTGTTTCCCTGAGCATGCCAACAGTACTTGACTGTATGGCCATGTTTTCCACAGTCGAAGCACCAGATGTGCTTACCTCTAGAACCAACATTATTCCAATGAGACCGTGACCTGCATTCAATAGCCTTGTGACTAGACTTGTTACAATTAAAACATATGATGTGCTAATTTGAAGCAGGTTTGTTTCTATAAGGGCCATGATGATTTACAAAAAATTTAGCATGCATCCTGTCATCTTGTTTCATGATAAAGCACTCATTCATGAGGTGACCATGTGTGCAGTTTAATAGGAATTTGCACTGACCTTGTGAGAGTTTCTACGAAGACTTGCACCGACCTTGTATATAGACATACAAGTCGTGTACAGACTTTATATGCATTCTACAATATCTACACAGACCTCATATGCAACCTTGTAGAAATATGCACTGACTCTAACAAGCCTAACACACACTCTGCACAGACCTTGTATAGCATAATGCCGAACCTGCACTGACCTTCTATGTGCACAGGAGAAAGATGCACCGACCTTCTATATGCATAATAGAAATGTGCACCGACTTGCATTGAAAATGCTATGAGTATGCACCGACCTTGTATATGAAGAAGCACGGCTAGCATCGACCTTGAACAGTGATGTGTACAGTGATATGCACGGACCTGTCTAGCACAGATGCAAACAAGCATCGACCTTAATTTGCCAAATGCAAAACTAGCATCGACCTACTATGTGCGTGAACAGTGACATGCTAAGACCTGAATAGCATATGCACAGATCTAAATAATGTATGCACAGACCTGAATAGTGTATATATGACGCATGCACATACCTTATGTGATGGAGGAAAACATGCACCGACATTAGAAAGCTAGATTAACACTGATTAAGTTTATTTCATAAAAATAATCAATGTCAATGCAAAGTTAACCTAGTCTGTTAGTCTGTTGCCAATCATTCAAAACACACTGACTCCTTAACTGAAATCATCATCAAATCAGAAGGGTCACAACAATCTCCCCCTTTTTGATGATGGCAACCAACTATATTAGATGTATTTTGATGAATTATATTTAGTTCAGTTTAATCATAAAAATTTCACTCATGATACCAAAACATATAATCTCTCCCCCTTTGTCATCAGTAAATAGGAAGGGATGTGGACAATGAATTGCAGATGCTTAGTGAAGACTGAACTCAGAAGACATTCTCCCCCTTTGTACTACCCGTGTAGTAAAGAATCCTCCTCCAGAAGAGGGAAGTGCAGGTACCAGAACTAGAACCTGTTCTCCCCCTTTGACAATCAGATTTAACAGTCAATTGAAGTAGGTCACAGATAACCAGATGACACACATTCAACAAGATTTTCAAAGAGTATACCAATATCATAAATCCAAGTTTTTCAAAGAGTCTCCCATTATAAAGGTTTATGAATGTACTTTATTGAACTATATGGTTTAAAGATGATGTATGCATGGTTTAACAATAAAGTTATGTACTCATATCTGAAATCAAGATTTAATAAAAATGAACCAAAACTCATATTATCATCTTGATTAATCTCCCTTCATCTTACTCAATCAATTTCAATGACTTCTTTAGGAATTACACTCATAAGTATTGAGGTTAAACAGTCATGAAATCATTTGATTTTATCAAGGGTTATAGCAATTTATTGTTTGCATTTTTTTTGGATTTTTCATTTAATCAAGCAGATAATTTTTTTTTTACTTTTAAATCTTACGAGCAATCTAGTTCAGTACACACCTTGTAGCTAAAGGATATACATTGTTTAGACGCCAATATCCCTAAGTACTTAGTGTGACTAATAGTCATGCCTTAAAATTAAACAGAGTTAACTTTTCACTTCATGACATATCTTATCTCATTTCTTTGATGAGTGAGATATGTTTCTCAGTGTATCAGTCATTGCTCTGCCTATTTTTCAATTATTTTAAGCAGAGTTAACTAAGACACCTCATGACACAATCCTTTGGACATGTGTTTCTCAGTGACCAAAGTCATTGCTCTTGCAGGATTTATCAAATTTGACCCTTGGACATTTTCAGAAAGTTCGGATGTTTAAAGACAATACATATTTCATATATTTCAGCCAAATAAAGTCACTATTTCAACATTATCAGATTTCAGAAGATTTGACTAGACTTAATCATGAACCAGTTGGTTAAGGTTTATTAAAGTTGATTCAGATATTTTCAAGGCGTTTATAACCAACCTAAATGAATACATTAAATTTAAACCAATTTAATCTTTCAGACATTCATGAATCTGTATAATAGAAAATTCTTCATTGAATTGATTTTTCAGATTAATGAGTAAGGTATATAGATTCAAGTCTTCCTGAAGTTCAGATAGTTCAGAAACAATAATAGGAATAATAAGGATTCCAAACACAATGACCAGAGATTTCAAGACATTTCGTGTGGAGAATAGTAAACTGAATTTCAAGTCTATCAGGAATTTTTAGGAAAGCACTCAGAAGTATTCAGCAGCAGCCAATGAAGCATGATACCAATTGTTCAACAAAGCAATTGATTTAGAAGTTTTTGAGAATCATATGTAATCAGTGATCTGAAAGCAATGCAGATGTTTAATGTTTGCCAAAGATCAATGTTCAATGAGTTTAGTGATTTGAAATTAGTGACATACCAGCTTCAGACAGACTTGACATAAATGTCAGCAAAGAAAATTGGAGTTCAAGGTGAGCTGGTAAGTAGAATCAAAACTAGGAACAATACTTGGCGGAGATTGGATCCAAGGATCTACTCACGCAAGAATTAACCTTCCAGATAGGCCTGACCTATCTTTCAAGCTAAATCTTTTTAAATACTATCTAGTTGATACAAGATAGCACAGAATTGTTTCAAATGAGTCTCCCCGTCAGCAAGTCCAGGAGCAGTGTTCTCAAAGAATTGTAGTTTAATTGTCAATTGTTTAATGGACTTGAGATCAGATGAAGGCAAGAGAGACTAACTGATATCGATGTTTGAAAGAGATTGCTGGAAGAGCAAAGATAATCAATATGGCCAAGAATAGCCAAATGGTTTGGGAATTTTTGATGCTCCCCCTCAGCAAATGCAACATAGTGGATTCAAGAGTGATGGGAAAGATGAGCTCAAATGAATTTTAGAGCAGATAACTAGCCTTGTCGGACTGATAGAGTTTGAAGAAAATCATCATTCAAAGTTTAGAAGTTAAGAGTAAAACCAACCATCAAAGATATCACTTAATTATATGAAAATTTGAAGCTTCGGTTGACCAAACTGAACAAAAATGCAACACTATGTTCCCTTTGAATTGTGCAAACAACCAATCTTTTTAGAATTTTTTGGATAAATGATATGCAATGAAATAAGTATGCATGTACATAGAATCTTTTCCATAGAATGCATTGAGTCATCATGTATGACATGAAAATAATGCATGGACTTAATCTAAACACATATGTATGACACAAGAATTATCCTGATTGACTGTAGCACAGAATATGAATGTCAGTCAAGCAATTTCAGGAATATGATTTGCTCCCCCTAAATGTGTGCATGAATCAATCAGTCTTTTTGGAATTTTTCATATGAATGAAATCCATTCAATTCTAAAATCATTATATACATGAAACACATGCACATGAGCAGACAGTGAAGTGTCTTATAACAAAAGACAAAACACTTGCAAAGTAATGTCGACTCAAGGTGTCGACATTTCTATCAAGACAAGTGCAGTGATGTGTTCAACATTCATTAAGGCATAATCAGAGATTTTCTTGATGTGAACAAATAGTATGCAATATATGCAATGAACACAATGGTTTCTTGACATAAACTCCCCCTGACATTATGCACTTTATGATTGAAATCTAAGTATAATTCATGCAATGAAACTTATGTAGTGAATTTAAAGAGTTATGATCATTAAAACTTAGACTGCTTTATATGCAATTTGACCCATGGTACTTGGCGGAGTACTTAGGTCCAAAAGACCACCTCATACATGATGTGGGTTTCCAGACAGGCAGTGTCTGCCCTTCTCCCAACATACCATTTGATATATCAGTAGGTCAAACTGTGAAACACAGTGCCAATGTAGTCCTATATGCATTACGACCAATATCAATCAAATGCAATTGTCACATGTCCATATCAAATGCAATTCAAAATTTCATGACATGTAATTCATTTCTGATGTAAGACTTCCACAGATAACACATCATATGCATTGAGAGGTTCAACTCCAAATTGCAGATATACATGAGAACATGTATTCATGAGTTTTCATATGACAAAATATCATGATTTTGAAGTTATCTAATTAGAATTCAGTAAATTCAAATATCAGACCAAAAAAGCATAAAAATGGGGTTTTACCATACTTGGGTGTCTTGGTTTATAAAACCCCTTTATTCATCAGCTTCCAAGGCACTCCTGCAAAAACAGAATCTCATTTTGCATATTGAGGTACCCAAGAATTCTTGGGCCCTCCCTGGTTAGCAACTCCTCTAGCAGGAGTTCTCCAAGATTTCAGAGCATAGTTATCATCAAACTTCAACATGAAACAATTTTCCATGTCATGCCCAAACCTACCACAGTAATGACAATAACCTGAGATTCTCACAATTCTCTCAAATGAATGACTATTAGATTTTTGTGAGTAAGCAGGCATATTATCATTTTTGACATGAGATTTTCTTTTATCATAGTCAGCAAACTAGCATTCTCTAGCCTTATGACCTGATTTTCTACAATTAAAGCACTGAATATGCTGACTGTTTGAAATAGATTTATTTCTGTGAAAATCATGATTTACAGAATATTCAGCATGAAGATTATGAAAGTGAGGTTTCTTGTTTTGATTGGTAGACCAGCATTAGGCTGCCATGTGGCCTTTCTTACCACAGTTATAACAATAAGACGAATTTCTTCTTTCAACAACCGACCAGCAGTGACTAGCCCTATGGCCTAACTTTCCACAATTGAAACACATAACATACTGGTTCATTAAGGCAGACTTATTCCTACCAAAGACATGTTGATTCTCATAAGGATTTGTATGATGAGAATACAATTTACCCTTATTTTTTGCAGCATTCACATTTTTACAAGCATTCATATCATCAATTTTCATAACATGGCAGTCATGCATCATATGCCCTGCCCTACCACAATAGTGACATGAATTAATTTTCGAGTTTGCATGTAAATGAGTTTGAGAGTTTTTAACATCATGCACTAATGAATTATCAGGATTATCAGAATTAGCAGAATGAATAGAGTTCATAGCACTAGCAGAAACAACTCTAAATTTATCCAGATTGTCATTCTTTTTCTGCTTTTCAATCTATTTCCAGTTCTTATTTTGGTTTCTAGTTCTTTGAGCAGTAAATTAAAAAGTAGGTGTAATAGAACTATTAAGACAAGAAGTTTGAGTTTTATTTACAAATTTCTTTTTATTGACAGGATTATAACCCAACCCTTCCTTCTAAAAGTTTATTTTAACTCCATGGATCTTATCAAGATTGTCCTTCCCTTTAACAAATTCGGACAGTGAATTTCTTAGATCCTACATTTCATATTGCAAAGATGAAATATTAAGTTCATAGTCAACAATTTTAGTTTCACATGAAATGATTTGTTTATGCAGTGCATCATTTAGATTTTTCAATGTTTCAATTTCCTGTTTTAGCTCTTGTTCCTTGTTGACTTCAGTTTCTTTCAAAATACATTTTCCCTTTTCAATTGTCAGCAAATTTTTCTGATATAACAGTGTTTAAAACCATGAGTTTCTTGTTTTGCTCTTTCAAATTTTTGTTTTCATCCATCAGAGTTTCTTCAGATTCTTCTATTTCCTTTTTCTTTTCAAGCAACAAATGATTTTCATCTTTTAAGGATGCATTCAAATTCTTCAGCATATCAATCTCAGAATAAAGATCTTCGATCACTTCTTTTAGAAATACGCATTCATCATTTTCTTCTTTTGAGCATGTGTTTTCTGCATCAAGGGATTTATTCCTAAGACTGTCATTCTCAGATTTTAATATGTTCAATTCAGATTTCACCTTGTTTAATTCCTGTAATTTCATTTTAAGTTTGTCAATTTCAGCTCTCAGAACTTCATCTTCAACATAATCAGATACATCATAGTTGATAGATTTCATTTCCTCTTTCAATGATTTATTTTCTTTTCTCAATTTTTCAATTTCTTTTTCACAAGAGGAAACCATAGATTTTTCTTTCTCAATAATGAGCAATATGTCAGTCATGACAGCATTCAGTTCCTCCAATTTTAACATTTCATCATTACTTGTACTCATTTTTTCTTCTAATTCAGAAATTCTCAGATTAAGTTCTTCATTCTCATCTTTTAATGAGCATAGTTGTTTCTTGTATGTATGAACATTAGATGAACATTCATCATAGGATTGTTTCAGTTTCGAACAATTTTCACAAGAAACATTAGAACTAATCTGATTAATCTTTTTCTTTAACTTTTTATTCTCAGATTGCATCTTTCTCGATTTCTCTAGAAGTTCATCATACATCACTATCAGTTCATCAAATGAAATATCTTCTGATTCGGAGCTTACCTGAGATGATGTTTCCTCCTGTTGATCAGAGTTGTGATTACCCCAGTTGGCCATCAGGCATTCTTCTCCCTTCTTCTCATGAATGGCAACCACCGCATCCATGATTTCCTTTCCAGAATTGTATCTAAGAACAAGAGGAAATTTGTCAACATTCATTGCAGCTCTCAAAATATTAAGAACCATATTATTTTCTCTGTCCTCATCAGACCACTTAGTATGGTCATGAGGCAGTTTACGTGGGCCGTTTGATACAAGATTCCATAGATTGGAGTCAATGGAATTCATGTAAGTTCATAGGCCGCCTAGCCAGCTGCTAAAGTTAGAACAATTGAAAACCATAAGAGAAGCCATTGAAATACAACCGAATAGATTCAGATCTTAAGAGCATGAAAACAATATCTGAAAAATGCACCACACTGGAACTGTAAAGCACGAAATCAAACAAGCAGGATCCTCTGAAGATCGTTGGATCTGGAAGTCAGAGACCGCTCTGATACCAATTGTTAAGGTGCTATGGACAGATTCAGAGGGGGGGGGGTGAATGAATCCCCTTTGAAATCTTTGGCCAATTTAAAAGATTAAGCTACAAACAATAAGCTATGCGGAATTAAAGACTGATTAGCTTAACTGAATGTGAGCTATAATGAAACATGTACTAAATAGATGATAGCTGACTCTGGGCTATGATGAGGCACACAGTCAAATAGAAGGTCAGCGAAAGCAATGAACTACTCAGCAACTTCAAATAGTTGCAGAAGTAGATTAAGCACACTAAGAAATCTTAAAGCACTCAGACAGAACAATCAATATAAACGCACCTAGGCATTCATCTAGCGAAAATCAGATAAGAAATCAAACCACAGTAGACAGGAGATTTTTAGGTGGTTCGGTCCTCCAGACCTGCATCCACCCCACACTCAACCCGAGTGTGGCTTCCGCTGATACACAGCTTAAATGGCTGGGCATTACAGCTTGCCTACATCGACTAACTAACAGCTTGCGCTGGGCCTTATAGCTTATGCCATCCGCTGACTAACAGCTTACGCTGGGCCTTACAGCTTATGCCATCCGCTGATACACAGCTTCTGAAAATGGAATGTAAAATAAAAAAACAAGGATGATGAAATTCAATGACTAAAAGCTAGAAATCAAATCATAAAACAAATAGCTCGCTCAAGAGCAGTGTGCCTTGGATCTGATTGAGAGTCCACATATCTTCATTCTCCTTTGATCTTGCTACTTCAACTATCTTCTTCTTTTCTCACGATCTCTCTGCTCTTTTCTCTCTTATTTTTCTTCTCTTCAGCCTCTCACTCTTTCTCTTTCCTCTGAGACTCTCACTCTCTCTTCTCCTTCTTCTGCTCTCTATTCTTCTCTTCTTTATCTCTCTTATCTCTGTTTCTTTCTCATGATTTCTCTCTCTCTTTTTCTGTGCGAACAGCCTCTATTTATATGCAGTAGAGAGATGGGCGTGTGGGAACCACGTTTCCCGCCCAAACTCTCATCCAGATCTGAGTAGCACTAGCCACGTGGCATCATCTGGGCTTGCTGGCTTTCCACGTGTCACGAGCATGGCTATCCATTCTACCTTAAATCGTGTGCCCTCCTTAAGGTTCACGAACAATTGTCTTGTCAATATGTCAAACCCTTAGTCAGCATAAGACAGTCAGACAAATGTAAGAATTGCACAGACTCATTAAAGAAGTTGAGCAAGTGTGCACAGACTTAGACTATTCATAAGCCAAACATGGTTAGACTCTTATGACGATTTATGTCTAGCATGCTTAGACATGAAAACATGCACAAACTTAATATGGCTGTAGGGCTGAGAGGTGCACAGACTTTGTGTGTGCATGATGTAAAAGATGCACTAACCTTATATGACATGAGCATAAGGTGCACAGACCTTGCATGTGCAAGTAATAAGATTGCACCGACCCTATATGCAAACTACACACAAAGTGCACTGACCTTCTACTGAATGCACATGCTATAGAAATATGTACCAACCCCATGTACCATAGACTTAACATGCACAGTCTAGCTATAGTGATTTGCACTGACCTTAGTTGAGCTGAGGCAGAAAGTGCACTGACCCATTCTACACATAATGCTAACCTGCACTGACTCTAGTATGCAAGAAAGCAAAACTAGCATCGACGTTGAACAGAGAATTGCACTGACCTTATATGCAAAACTGACCTAATGTGCACCGACTTCTTTTATGCGAACTAAAAGATGTGCATCGACCGTATGCACACAAGATTAAAACATGCACCGACCTTAACAGTGAAGTGCACAGACCTTTAAGCTTCGTCAAATGAAGACTTACACCGACCTTAGCAGAGAGGTGCACTGACTTGACTATGCCTTAAACCTATCATGCACAAACTTGCTACATGATGTGCGTGGACCTTATGTGCACAATGCAAAAACTTGCATCGATGATATATGTGCTCCGACCTCTATGCAAGCATATAATCAATGACATGCACCGACCATGTGTGCAGTTCAACAAGAATTTGCACCGACCTTGTGAGAGTTTCTACAAAGACTTGCACCGACCTTGTATATAGACATACAAGTCGTGTACAGACTTTACATACATTCTACAGTATCTGCGCAGACCTCATATGCAACCTTGTAGAAATATGCACTGACTCTAACAAGGCTAACACACACTCTGCATAGACCTTGTATAGCATAATGCCAAACCTGCACTGACCTTCTATGTGCACAGGAGAAAGATGCACCGACCTTCTATATGCACAATAGAAATGTGCACCGACTTGCATTAAAAATGCTATGAGTATGCACTGACCTTGTGTATGAAGAAGCACGGCTAGCATCGACCTTGAACAGTGATGTGTACAGTGATATGCACGGACCTGTCTAGCCCAGATGCAAACAAGCATCGACCTTAATTTGCCAAATGCAAAACTAGCATCGACTTACTATGTGCGTGAACAGTGACGTGCTCAGACCTGAATAGCATATGCACAGATCTAAATAATGTATGCACAGACCTAAATAGTGTATATATGACACATGCACACACCTTATGTGATGGAGGAAAACGTGTACCGACAGTAGAAAGCTAGACTAACAATGATTAAGTTTATTTCATCAAAATAATCAATGCTACAGGAGTCAATGCAAAGTTAACCCAGTCAGTTAGTCTGTTACCAATCAATCAAAACACACTGACTCCTTAACTAAAATCATCATCAAACCAGAAGGGTCACAACAGAAACTTCTTTTTCATATTTTTGTTTTCATGTTTCAACTTCTTACATTTTTTATACATTTCGGCATAAGCAATTTGCCATTCTTCGCAAGTGACGTTTTCATTGTCAGAGTTTACCTCGGTGTCATTTTCCTCATTTACCATCAAACATAAATTCTGGACCGCCTCGTCCAGCTCATTGTCCTTCTCGGATTTGGACTTCCTCTCGTCCTCATCACTCCATGTCGCCTTCATGGCCTTGGGCTTCTTCACTTTTTCTTTCTTCAGTTTATTCCGAAGACTTGGACATTCGCTTCTCATGTGGCCGACCTTTCCACAATCATAGCATCTAATCTCCCCTTTCTTCCTCAATGCTTTCTTCGGATTTTTTCCAAAAGAAGTGCCATCTTGTCTAGCCTTTTTGAGTAACTTTCTAGCTTTGCTAGTGATGACATGCACAAGTTCTTCCTCACTGCTATTTAGACTTGACCCTTCATCGCTCTCCTTAGAAGATTTAGAGTAAGCCTTAAATGCCACTGATTTCTTTTTGCCCTTCTCTTCCTCTGTCCCCTTAATATTGATTTCATAGGTCATCAAGGACCCAATCAACTAATCCAGCTTGAGTGTAGTGAGATCTTTAGAGTCTTCTATCATGGCCGCTTTCGTGTGCCATTATGGTGACACGGACCGTAGCACCTTCCTTACAAGATCTTGATTTGAGTACTCATTTCCCAGTGCTTTCAACCCATTGGAGATCTCACTTAACCTTGCAAACATCTCCGAGATAGTCTCATGCGGCTTCATCATGAAGAGCTTGTATTCTCGGACTAATAGATTAGCTTTTATTTCCTTTACCTCCGACGTTCCTTCGTATATGAGTCGAAGCTTATCCCACATTTCCTACGCAGAGGAACACATAAATATGCATGAATATTCATTCAGATGAACAACATATTGAACAATATTCATAGCTCGAAAATTTACACATGATTTTTTAATGTGTTCTTCAGTCCAACTGTCCTCTTCATTGGGCAATTTATAAGGACCTTTACTTATGACTTTCCAAGTATCATAATCTTGTGCTCGTAGGAACACAGTCATTCAATTTTTCCAATGGGGATAATTAGTCCCATCAAAGAAAGGGGGTATGTGTATAGAATGTCCCTTAAGAATCATTCCCCTACTTTCCATCGACAAAGATCTTTCCTCTTCAACCGTGAGATTGAATAAAATCAGAGGCCTCGCTCTGATACCAATTGTTGTCCCAGATAACAATATACGCGGACAGGAAGGGGGGGTTGAATTGTCCCCCAATCACGATTACCAATTTTAAAACTAACAAGCGGAATTAACGGGATTGATGAAAAGTAAGTTGAATAGAATTAAATCTAGTTCACTCAATCTCTCCTAGCACACTCGAATGTCTTGGAATAAGATAATGCGCAAGCAAGCAACAAGATTGAGGAAAATAAATGATATAAGAATGAAATAGATTCTCTCAATCTAGCCAAGCCCACACGATCAAGACAATAGATAAAAGCAAGCTAGCACACACCATAATGCACATGGAATTTTAAGGTGGTTCGGGACCACGATGGGCACCCTATATCCACCCCTCACCGAACCGGTGAAGCTTCGCTCGCTTACAACGAAGCACACGGAGTAAAAACTCCAACACACACGGAGACTTCATCTCCACAACGATCCAACTGTGGAATGAATCCACACACACACACACGCTGTGACAATCGCAACAATAACCACAGGACCATATGCAAACGGTCCATCATAATGTATTCTCAAGTTCAGAAAATGCATAAATATGAACAATACAACTCAACTCAAAATGTAAACGATGAAGAACATGGTAGATATATGAGCAAAGGTTGTAGAATGTATCCCCCTTGAGATTCACAAGCCGATTTAAGAAGTTTCTTGAAGCCTAGGTCAGAGGGAAGTCGGAGGGCGTCGATTTGAGCATCTCCTTGATCCTCTCTTCAAGTCGCTTCAATTTCTCTTCTACCTCAAGCTTCAAAGATGCATGGATGTAGATCAAAACCCTTCCACAAGATCTCCTCCTTCTTTTTCTCCTTTCTTCACCTACAAGATAAGAGAAAATAAGCACATTAGGATTCACAAATCTAAACTCGGAGTTCACATTCATATATATAGAGGAGTGACCAAAAGACCCAAATACCCCTTCTAAAGTGTGTTAAAAACACCCTTACATGACTAATAAACATTATGGGGTATTTTAGTAAAGTTTAGAAAGGTTTTCAATGGGTTTTAATTAGTTTCGAAACCCCCGTCCCGAATGGGTCAACCCTTGGGGTCGACCCTCGTGCAACCATAAGGCAGACTGGCCAAAAAATAAAACCCAGCACACAGGGGTCGACCCTTGCAGTGGGTCGACCCCAGGGGTCGACCACTACAACCAGACTGCCAATATATGTTTCTGTCCAGTCCAGAAACTACAAGGGTCGACCCATGCTAGAAATGTTTAAAACTCAACCTCAAACCTCCATGAATCCAAGGGAATAAAAGTGATTGGATATTACCATTTTCTCATAAGTTTGAAAGGATTTAGAGACCATTCTTGGGGCTGCAAAACAACAGAAACATCAAGTCAAAATAGGAATGAGCAATTAAAGATTTCTTACACTTCACCTTCATTGTTCCACATGAAACTCCGTGACTTTCCATTTGATTGCATGTCTTGTAGGCATTCTTTGCCTAGACTTCACACACATATTTGGGCATTCTTGAACTACAAAATTAAGCACACTTTAGGAATAAGATGCTTCCGTGATTGATTCATTAGAGCTCACATGAAATAATCACTCACACAATCAAATAAGAATCATTCCATCACAAGACAACTAAAAGCCATTTCAAAACACATGCTCTTCCAAACACACAATGTTTTGAAATAATTTAACCACACACAATGATTTGCTTCCACAAACACACAATATTTGTTACCATCAAAACCAAGGTCAAAAATAATGTGGGAACATAATACCCAACAAAATTATGCATACACCTCAAGCTTTGTAGAACTTAACTTCGGCACTTACTTGAGCTTTAAGCCATCAGACAAAAAATCTCTCTCGTTCCTTTTGAACCTCCATGTCATTGAGGCGTGGACATTGAGTAATTAATTCTGAATCAAATTGCCTGCAATGATGAATGCAGGATCACCGTAAATGGGAGGATGAACGTCAAGCAACTTATACATTTTTGATGTATGGTGTTGAGGACTTACTCAACATAAGGTTCAATCTCAGCACAGTTCAAGAGAACATATATCTCTGCGGCCAACAACTCTCTGTCCTCTAATATGCGATTCAAACAGCGTCCGAATGCACGTCCTGGATACTTAAATATGGACAACCGATCGGACGCACCCACCACTCCTACATCATCATTACGTGGAGGTCGAGTGCGGCGAGTTTGAATTTTGGGTTCGAAGTACATCGAACATAAGTTCAATTTTTTTTCAATAATATATGCCTAGGTAATCGAACCCTCTACTTTAGCCTTGTTACGGACATTCATTTTCAGGTCACGCATACACCTATGACAACAATTCATATGACAATGACATATAGTGACAATGACAGACACATGTAACAACTGTCAAATAAATTATAAATACATAATGATTACCTCTCAAATGGATACATCCATCGAAATTGTACTGGTCCGCCAACTTTGGCCTCGTATGGCAAATGGATAATCAGGTGCTCCATGGAATCGAAGAACACAGGGGGAAATATCTTCTCCAACTTGCATACCATCATGACCACATTCTGTTGAATAGTTTGCACGTCACCAAATTTGAGTTCTGATGCACATAGAATATTGAAAAATTGAGTCAACTCGGTTAATGCTCCCCATATAGGCTTTGGCAATATGTCACAGAATGCAATGGGCAGAAGTCTCTCCATGAACCCATGGCAGTCATGACTTTCCAATCCATATATTTTCCCCTCATTGACATTCACACAATGAGCTATGTTAGACACATATCCATCAGGGAATCTTAATTGCTTCAGCCACTAGCACAGTTCATTGACCTATGTGTCTTTCAACACGTAAGCTGCTATACGTTGCGCAACTTTTCCCCGTACTTGCCGCAATTGCAACTCTAGTCGTTTGCAAAGTATCTTCAAGTCCGCTCGCGCATTGGCATTGTCCTTTATTTTGGCTTTCTGTTCATGATGGTGTTGAACACATTATCAAGGACATTCTTCTTAACATACATGACGTCCAGGTTGTACCGTATCAAAAGGGCTGACCAGTAAGGTAATTCCCAGAAGATACTTTTCTTCACCCAGTTGTGATCCTCTCCAAATCCGCGAAGATGTCGTATACTACCTGACAATTGCACTATATCTGGTAAGTTTTACACCTGTGCCACCATTTGTCGACCAGACATCCATTCCAAGTCTGCTTCATTCATTTCAACTATGTTCTTAATGAATGCATCTTTTTGCCTTCGGAAGGGATGGTCAATTGGTAGAAACCGTCGATGACAATCGAACCAGCATGATTTCTTACCATATTTTAAGACAAATGATTTGGTATCAGCCATACAGTAAGGACATGCCAACCTCCCGTGTGTGCTCTAGCCAGATAGCATTCCATATGCAGGGAAGTCACTTATTGTCCACATCAATGCAGCCTTCATAGTGAAAATTTGTTTTCTATACGCATCATAAGTAACAACTCCATCATTCCATAATTTTTTCAACTCATCAATCAGTGGCCTGAGATATATGTCCAAATTTTTTCTTGGATTTTTTTGACCTGGAATCACCAAAGTTAAGAAAAGGTTCTCTTGCTTCATGCACATGCCCGGCGTAAGGTTGTACGGCAATAGGAACACTGGCCAGCATGAGTAAGACGCCACTGAACCTCCAAATGGGTTGAACCCGTCTATGCATAAACCCAGCCTAACATTCTGTGGCTCGTGAGGAAAAGCAATATAGGTACGATTGAAATAAGCCCAAGCATCGCCATCGGGCGGGATGACTCATTATATCATCTGCATGACGTACTCTTTCCGTGTGCCATATCATACGCCGAGCTGTCTTTGACGACATATACATCTGCTGCAATCTAGGCATGAAAGGGAAGTATCGTAGTGTCTTGTAAGGCACATCCTTCTACTTTGAATTGTCCCCTCTCTTAGGTTTTAATCTACCATGTTGACAAATATCACATGATCTTTTATCTACATTATCTTGATAATATAGCATATAGTGATTAGCGCATGCATCTATTTTTGGTATCCAAGCCCTAACTCATTGACCATCTTCTTTTCATGGTAAAAATTTTCAGGCAGCTTCCCATCTCGAGGCAACATACTCTTGATAAGGAGGAGCATATAGTCAAAAAAACTCTCACTAAGGTGAAATTCTGATTTCAAATTCAACAACTGTGAGACAGCAGATAACTGAGTGTGATTTTTACAACCATCCCACAGCGGCTCATCAGCATCTCGAAGTAACTAATAAAATCTTTTAGTCATCTTGTTTGGTGGTTCTTCATTGTACACGTGTTCCCCTTGTACATTAAAGTTAGGGCCAACAGCATCTGAAGAGGGGCGATCTCGCGCTGATCTTGAGCTGGAGAAGATGATCACCGAACAGTGAACTGCAAGGAAGGGAAACGGATTAGGGGGCCCAGGGGTGATTCCCTGGGGAAAACCCTCCGATGCCTAAGTCAGTAGAGCAGTGGCGGAAACTATGAAGGGAGGAGGAAGGAGATGCACGAGATCCCTCTCCACCAAGGTGGTGAAGTGGTTCCTACTCAGGCAGTGTAGGCGTGAGTTGGCCTTACCTTTCGCTGGAGGGAGTCCCAGGTTTAAATAGTGTGCCGGCCTCATGAATCCCGTAAGCTGAGGAGTTTCAGGCGGGAGTTACGTCCTCAACGTGGGCTCTTTACGTCCTCATCGTGGGATCATTATAGCCTTGAGGGGTCGTGGGTCCCTTATCCTTGTGAACTCCTGCTCATAAAGGGCTCTCAACGGCAGCGTGGATAAGCAATCACCGGTCGATCCAAACATGAAGAGTGCCAACCCTGTCCAGGCGATAGGCATAGCTCAGATGAGGCTCGGTCAGAGTGGGCGCTGAGCGCTAGCCTTTATCTCGGTGAGGGGATAGATCGGGCGTGGGTCTTCCTCCAACCTGACCGACGCTCGGGCCTTCCGAGCCTGATGGCCGCCGAGGAAGTGCTTGATCCCGAGTGATCTTATTGGGCTTTTATGCTAACTGGGCCCTGCGGGCGGTCACTTAGATGAACTGGGCTATGTTTGGTCTTGATGGACCTAGTTCGGCCTGCTCTTAAATGGGCTATAGAAATCCCCCTCTCCACTTGTCCCCCTCCTACTCCCGAGCCTTGGCAGGCTCAGAAGAGTAGTTGTTAGGGTTTTGGACCAGCGTGGCTCGGGTGGGTGGAGATCTGGCGGTGTTAAGAAGCCACGTGTCGTGGTCACCTGGGCCCATAATAATGATAATCCTGACGGATTTGAAATGAAGGGCCCCCCCTTTCTCGGAGGTCAGAACGACGCGCTGCCTTCCTCGTGGGAATATAGGCGTTGTGCGCTTGTTGTCGTTCCAGACTCTCTCCGTTTTAGGGTTTTGCTCTCCTTTGTGCTTACTTTTGGGGCTCTTTGATGCGTCGTGAGGGCACGACAGAAGAGCAGAGACTTGCAGCGGCGTTCGCAGAGTTGGCGGAGACAACCGCGGAGGCGGTTCGGCAGCTTCCTCTTCCTCCAGAGTCTTTGGAGTCTCGGGAGCATTTCACTTCAAGTTCCTCTTCAGATTCCATGGTGGATCAGCATTTAGAGGTCGAAGAATGGGAGGGTGAGCCTGAGGCGAGGGCGATGGTGATACCGTCGGCTCCAAACTACAGCGAGCTGGGGAAGCAGAGGTGAAATGGCCGAAGCACCAGTTTCGCCTGCCCTATCAGTTTTACTTCGCTGTGGCTGCCCCACACAAGACAAGCTTGGATTCTCGTACGGGCCATTTCTGCTCCTTCATTCTGTCGTGGAAGGGAGGGTTCCATCTTCCCTTCGAGCCTTTTATTTTTAAGCTTCTCGACTTTTTCCGGTTGGCTCCCATACAGCTGGTAGCCAACTCTTATCTTCTTCTCTCCGCCTTCCGCATCCTCTGTCGTCAATGCAGGGTTCCTCCTTCCTTGGACCTCTTCCATTATTTTTTCAAGTTGAAGGTGCATTCCTCGACTGGGAAGGGCTTCTATTTCATCAAGGTGAGGCGGAACAGGAGCTGTGTCTCCTTAGCCGCGAAGGACTCCTCTCACAAGGGATGGAAAGCTCAGTTCTTCTGGGTGGGGATTTTTTCGGTGGAGGAGACTTGGAGGTTCCCGTAATCCCCAATTTTCACCTGAACATTCCTCTGAGGCAGGACGAGTTCTCTTCGGATGTGGAGGAGTACGCGGTCATTCTGATGAGACATCGCCAATCCACGGAGGAGCTGGTGACTCCGGAGAACATCGAGCGGTGTCTTCTCACGCGGCTACGGCCGACAGGTACAGGTGCCACGAATCAGCTTCTTCGTCGGATGATGAGACCATTTTCTTTTCCTGACCATATCTTCTTCTGTGCAGACGCCAGGCGGCCGGCTGAGGTTGAGGAGCCTACGACCGAGCGGGAGGTGATCGACCTAGGTGATGACTCGGCTGTCGATGAGTCGCGAGCTCCCGAGGGTCGTTCTCGAGCCCGCATTAAGGGCAAGGGGGTGACCCAGGAGGGGTCTTCTAGGCCGCGGGGGTCCAAGAGCAAAGATCCCGTGGAGGGCATGATATGGGGTGCCGTGAAGGCCAAGAAGGCTGGGTCTGACCCCGCTGTCGAAGGTGACTCTGGCTCGGCGGCTCTCCCCTCTTCCGAGCGAGATAGGGCCGACCCTGTCTGGCCGGCTCTCCCATCCGCCGAGCAAGAGGGGGCCAAGGAGGCCAGGGCCACTTCTGGTGGCGGCGGCGCTAGATCGGCTCTCCCCTCAGTAGGAGCCGAGGGGGCCGGTGCCGCTTTTGCTGGTGGTGGCGGCACTAGATCGGCTCCCCCAGTAGGAGTCGAGGGGGCCGGCGCCGCTTCTGCTGGTGGCGGCGGTGCTGGATCGGCTCTCCCCTCAGTAGGAGCTGAGGTGGTCGGGGCAGAAGCAGGCGACTCCAGGACTGCGGCCAAGGCTGGAGCGTCGAGCAAGGCAGGCGGCGCTCCGGGTGGCGGTGCAGAGGTCGAGTCGGGGGAATTGGGAGGGTGACCAGGGTAGGAAGGGGGTGTTGGGGAGGGGTGTGGAGCAGCCAGAAAGGGAGGGAGATTCAAATTTGGGCCTTGGGTGAAGCCCCTTCAGCCTTGGGGAGATGGAAGGGTGCTTGGGAACTGGTAGTGGGTGGTTGGGGGTTGGACGGTGGCTTGGAGATTGGTGGGTTCTACCTTGGGGGTTGGGGGACTTGAATGACTGTATGGGGAAGGGGGGGATATTAATGAAGAGTGAATGGGAGGAGAGAGAAGAAATTTTGAAATTTGGGGGTAGGGAAGAGAGAGAGAGGGGGGGATTCCTTAGAGAGAGAGAGAGAGATATGAGAGAGAGATATCAAGAGAGGGAGGGGAGATAAAATTCCAAGGGAATTTTTAATTTCATTGATCATCAAAGGTTACAAATGAGAGAGGGGAGGGGGCTATTTATAGACTCCATACTTTTCCTAGGACCAAAGTGACCTTGACAAACCCACAATTGACCAGCCTATCCCAAGGGGAGCGCCCGTGGGCCTGGCCCAATGAATTGGGCCCATAAACCTATCTAATCAACATAATGACTGAGAACTTAGGTAATTGACCTTTAAACCTAGGTACCTGACTCAAATAAAGGAAAAATTACATAATTATGACTCAAAGAAAATATAAAAATTACATGACTAGACTCAAAAAAATGTGACGAACACAATGGCGCATGCCGATGAACAATCCGAGCCTCGGAAAAATGTGGAGGGGCAAGGGATGCCCCCATCACAGCCCCAACCGACCGAGGCAAGAGGGGTGAATGAAGCAGCGGCTCGATCAAGGCCGGCCGGCGGGGCCCCCGAGGGGATGTCTCTAGGAGGGGAGGTCCCTATTCCGGCGGTTCTGGAGAGGCTGGGCATCCAGGGCCCTCTGTATCAGAGATGTTGCAGCATAGCTGTGAAGGTGGTGAAGGGAGGAGACAGGCAACGCTCCCCGTCTGCAGCCCTTGAGCTGGTTATGGAGGGCGGCTTGATCTTGGCCCAGATGGGGGCCTCTCTCGCTGAAGCTTATGCTCGGTCGGAGTCAGAACGGGCGAACCTTGCCTGGGCCCTTGGCGCGTCCGACGGCAAGGTAGCTCGGCTCACCGAGGAGCGTGACGGGCTTCAACGGGTGCTCTCCTCGGCTAGAGAGCTGGCGAGGGTGAGCCAGGTGGAGGCCCGGACGCTGTCCAAACAACTGGCTCGGGCCCGCGAGTCGCTCGAGAGGAAGAGCCATCTGCTGGAGGAGGAGCGCTTGGCCCGCATCGAGCTAGATGGCCGGTGGGAGGCTGAGCGCGCCGAGTTGGTGGACCGGGCGGAGGAAGCCGTCCGTCTTCGAATGGCGGCCAAGGCTGATCGGGCCAAGGCGGGAAAGCAGATGGCTGAGGCAGAGCGGAGGTTGGCCAAGGCGGAGTGAGAGAAGGCCAAGCTCGCTGGTAGGGTGGGATCGGCCGGTGCGGAGGCGCTCGAGCAGTACAAATGCTCAGAGGCCTATCGGGTCGACCTTAAGGAGGCTGCCCTCCCCTACTATGAGTCAGCACTTCACCGGGGCATCCGCAAGGGATTCAAGCAAGGCTACAACCGGGCCATCTCTTATGCGGAGGAGCAAGCGTCCGAGACTATCAATTTCTTGTTCGGGCAACGTTATGACTCGGATTTGTCGACCTCTGGTTCCTCTGGTTCGATGTTGGGGGGCGAAGGAGATGAGGGGGACTCGTCTTCGTCCAAGGGGTGCGGCAACTCCGGATGCCTCGGGAGGGCGCGCAACTGAGGCAGTTCCCACACCAGTGGGGTCAATGCCAGGGTCGGCCGTCACCGAGGGTGCTGGGGGAAGACCGCCCGAGCCTTCCGCTTCTGAGCCTCAGGATGGGCCAGAGGCCTAATGTATCTGTTTTTCTTTTTCTCCTTGTATGTTTTTTCCTTTTTTTTAAGAAGAAACTTCTCTTTTGTGTAAAGGAAGGTCGAAAACGTAAGGTAGTAGCGTTGTGATAAAGACTTAACTCTTTTGTACCACCGTTGCCATGGTTTGACCAGTGTATCCGTAGTAGTTGGAAAGTGCCGATACTTTTTGCGGGGATCTCGCATGATGGTTGGGCGGGTGTCTGACAGGGTGTCTTTCCATTTTCTCATGCTTTAAATGCCCGGCCGCTTCGTGTCTCCCGCTGGGATGGAACTGAGGAGTTTGAGGTGACCGTTCGTAGGGAGATGTCCCTTTAGCATGATTTCGAGGGGAGAATCATTTAAGGCAAGTAGCCTCCCTTCACCTATAAAAGGTCTGAAGGGCGTCCCTTCCTCTCCATCGCTTAGGGTTTCCCTGACAGTCTTTCCTCCCTCCATCTTCACGAAGTGTTGTGCTGTCAGATTTGAAGCATGGAAGACGCTTTGGAAGACGAAGCTGCTGACGATGGAGGGCAGAGAGTAACTTGCTGCTTCGGGTCTGAAGGGGGTTCGACGGCCGGCGGGTAGGTTAGAATGGGGTTCGACGTGTGAATGGTTGCTCGGGCAGAAGGTCCGACATGCTGGGGCATGTCGAACTCTTATCCCTGATCCACCGATTCCATCCCGAGGGGAGGAGGAAGCCAATTAAGCTCCCTCCTTTCCGAGCTTTCCCCTGCCTCCTCGTCCAGCTCTGCTGGTTTCTTTTCTCCCTCCCCTTTCACTCTTTGGAGGCTGCCTGCACTCTCTGCCTTCCAAAGAGTTGGCAGAGAGGAGGCCGTCTCTTGTACCCCTTCCTCTTCTTCTTGTTGTTTCCCCTTAATCTTCCCTGCGCAACTTGGAGGATAGCCTTCCTCTGTCACCTTTGTTCCGAGTTGCCCAAACCAACGGGGTCAACTATCCTTTATCCGAGCCAGTTTCTGCACGAGGCAGAGTCAGTGGCTGGACGCAGGAAAGTAAATCGGGTCGGCTGAGCGATGGGCTCATATGGTGGCACCAGATGGATTTTTGGTTTTTTGACATGTACTGTATTGGCTTTGGCCTTTCTGATGTACAAACAATTGTTTGAATGAAAGAGGAAGGAAATTTTTGCTTTATCTCATATTGCTTACACAACTGGGGTGTTCAGAAATAGAACTTACATAGTGTAGTCGCATTCCACGTCCGAGGGATGGGTTCTCCTTCCATAGTAGATAACTGGTACGCTCCTTTCCCGAGCGTCTCGACCACTCAGTAGGGGCCTTCCCAATTAGGGGAAAACTTACCCGCTGACTCAAGTGGTCGAGAGGCTTCGGCTTTCCTAAGAACGAAGTCTCCCGGCTGGATGTGTCTGTCCCGGACTTTGGCGTTGTAGTATCGAGTGAGGCGGCGTTGATATTTCGTTGCTCGGATACTGGCAATCTCTCGGAGTTCATCTGCTAGGTCGAGGTTTTCGAGTAGTTTCTGGTCGTTTGCCTCGGGCGAGAAGCAGATGACTTGGAGGGAGGGATTGCCGATCTCCAACCGGATCACGGCCTCAGTGCCGTACACCAGCTGAAAGGGACTCTCACCGGTTGCCGCTCTGGGAGTCATTCTGTGCGACCAAAGTGCGTTCGGCAATTCCTCGAGCCAGCTGCCCTTGGCTTTGCTAAGCCTAGTCTTAATACCTTTTAAGATAGTCTTATTGGCATTTTAGACCAGCCCGTTATCTTGAGGGTGGGCGACCGAAGTGAAGTGATTACGAATGTTCAGGTCGGCACATCTATCTAGGAAATAACGAGAGTCAAACTGCCGACCATTATCGCTCACTATCACTCGGGGGATGCCGTAGCGACAAATGATCGACTTCCAGATGAAGCTCCACACGACTATCACGGTGATCCTAGCTGTAGCTTTGGCCTCGATCCACTTGGTGAAATAGTCGATGGCGACGATGATGAACTTCTTCTAGGCTTGAGCCGTAGGAAATGGCCCAAGGATGTCGATCCCCCACCGAGCGAAAGGATAAGGCTCGGCTAGGGTGATAAGCTCTGTTGCCTGCTGATGGACCAAATGGTCAAATAGCTGGCATCGGTCACACTATCGTACGTAGGTCGAGCAGTCACGCTGTAGAGTAGGCCACCAGTAACCCTGACGAAGCAAGATCCTGGCGAGCGACATTTCTCCTTGATGCGCTCCACATAGGCCTTCATGAACTTCTTGAATCGTTCGGTTGGCTTTGTCAGTACTGATGCACTTCAGGAGGGGACCGGAGAAGGATCTGCGGTATAAAGTGTCGTCCAGAATGACGAATCGCCTAGCTTGGTACTTCAATCTCTGGGCTTCCCGAGGGTCGGGAGGCTCCTGGGAGTCTTGGGTCACACTACAAGAAAAAGCGTGATTACAGATGAAAATTTGTGACGGACATTTGTGACAGGAATTTCCATCTGAAATTTGTGACGGATTAATTTTCGTCTGAAATACTATCTGAAATATGCAATTACACACAGAATTTTAGACGGTACTACACACGGAAAACATTTCGTGTGAAATTTCACACGGAATTTGTGACAAATTATTAAACTATTCAAAATTTGTGACCAAGAATATGTGACGGCCGACTCCATTTGTAATCCATCTGAAATCCATTACAAAAGTGTTTTGTGACGGATTGTCAGACGGATTTTAGACGGATATGGCCGTCTGAAATCCCACTTTTGCTGGTAGTCACGACAGATAGGGTGTAGGCCAGTCGCTTGAGGAGGCCGAGTCAACAGCCATGAGCTCCGAATCAATGCTCGGTCGCTCTAGCTCTTCGAGAAGGACCGATCGAGTACTCTCTGGGTCAAGAGAGGAGTCCAGCCGAGAGAGGGCATCCGCTCTGGAGTTTTCCTATCGAGCTATTCGGACTACCTCAAAACTCTCGAACTGTTGTGCCACGATCTTGACTAGCTGGAGGTATTTGACCATCGGTGCTACTCGAGCTTCGTAATCGCCGTTGACCTGGCTAGCGACCAGTTGGGAGTCAGTGTGGATTCTGACTCGCTCAACCCCCAACCGCCGGGCCATGCGGGCTCCCGAGATAAGGGCTTCATACTCGGAGGCATTGTTGGATGCCTGGAAGTTGAACTTCAAGGCGTATTGCAGCTCTGCTCTTTCGGGAAACTTCAGGAGGATACCGGCACCGCTCCCGGCCGAGTTGGAGGATCTATCGACGAACAATTCCCAGGTTGGCCCGAGTGCGAACAAAGATTTTTCTTTGGTCGGGATGGTGCTCTCGGCGATGAAGTCTGCGAGCGCCTGTCCTTTGATAGCCGAGTGAGGCCGGTACGATATATCATAGGCCCCGAGCATAATGGCCCACTTGACGAGGTGTCCGAGGCTTCAGGGTGAGTGAGGATCCTCTTCAGTGGTTCGCCAGTCAGCACGATGATGGAGTGCCCTTGGAAGTAGGGGTCGAAGGTGCTTTTCCAAGGTAACCATCGCTAGCACGAGTTTCTCGATTGTGGGGTACCTTATTTCAGCCTCGTTGAGCACCTTGATGGTGTAGTAGATCGGTCTCTCGACTCCCGAGTCATTTCTGACCAGGACCGAGCTAACTGTGGATGGAGTTGCCGAGAGGTATAGATGTAGGGCTTCACCTGGAACAGGCTTGGACAGCACCGGGGGCGAAGCCAGGAACTCCTTAAGCTCAGTGAACGCATTTTGGCATTCCTTGTCCCATGCGAACGTGGCAGATGCCATTTTGGGCCCCCTCAACAGTTTGAAGAAGGGTAGGCATCGTTCGGCCGCACGGAACATGAATCAGTTGAGCGCAGCAATGCGCCCGATAAGGCATTGAACGTCCTTGGTGCAGGTGGGGGGCCGCATGTCCAGGATAGCCTGGACCTTGTCGGGGTTGGCCTCGATCCCACGCTGAGTCACCATAAAACCCAGGAATTTCTCGGATCTTACTCCGAAGGCACACTTGGTAGGGTTGAGCTTCATATTGTACCTTAGGAGAGTGTCAAAGGTCTCAGCTAGGTCGGCGAAGTGGTCTTAGGCCTTGGGGGTCTTGACGAGCATGTCATCGATATAGGCCTCGACGTTCCGGCCGAGCTATCCCTCAAACATATGGTTGACCAGCCGCTGGTACGTTGTTCTTCAACCCGAAGGGCATCCAGGTGTAGCAGTGCACGCCAAAGTCGGTGATGAAGGTGGTCTTCTCGATATCTTTTGGATCCTTTCTAATCTAGTGGTAGCCTAAATAGGCGTCCAGGAAGCTAAGTATCTCGTTGCATGAGGTTGAGTCAACCAGTTGGTCGATGCTCGGCAACGGATAGCAATCTTTTGGTGTGGCTTTGTTCAAGTCAGTGAAATCCACGCACATTCGCCACTTTCCCGAAGCTTTTGGCACCAGGATGATGTTGGCCAGCCACGTCGGGTATAGGACCGATCTAAAAAGACCAGTCTTTTACCCCTGGGTGACTTCCTCCTTGATGACCATCTGCTTCTCTGGCGCATGCTTCCTTCTGCGTTGTTGTACGGGCTTCACGGTCGGGTCGAGGTTGAGCTTATGCATCATTGTCTCTTCCGGTATCCCTGGGAGTTGATCATCAGACCATGCAAATACTCGGATATACCCGAAAAGGAATTCTTTGTATTGCTGCAGAACCTTGGATGGTAGGTCGGCTCCAATTTTTACTCCTAGGGTCGGGTCATCGTTTAGGAAAACCATTAGCAACTCACCTCCGGGCTCGGATGTTGCGGTTTTTCCTCGACTTCCCGGGGGCCCTTATTCTTACCGTTCGGCCTTGTGGCTTCAATCGAGATATTATAGCACCTTCTGGCCATCGCCTGGTTGCCCCGGACTTCCCCTACCCCATGTTTAGTGGGGAACTTCATCTTTTGGTGATAGGTAAAGGGCACCGCTTTCATTCGGCTGAGGATCCCCCGGTTGAAGATTGCATTGTATGCTATCATACCTTTGATCCCTATGAAGCCCACCATAACCATAACGGTTTTGGGTGGGGTGCCGAGAGTAATTGACAGGCTTAGGGCTCCCTCGGGATAAGTGGCCTGGCCATTGAACCCGCAAAGGGGGGTTCGGATCGTGCAAAGTTTAGACGGATTCTCCCCCATCTTAAGAAAACACGCATAAGACAATACATCAGGGGCACTTCCATTGTCAACTAGAATTCTATCTACGCTACAATGGTTTATCGTGGTAGATATAACTAGGGCGTCGTCATGCGGGGTGGTCAGCCCTTCCAGGTCTTGGTCGAAGAAGACTATGACCTGGGGCTCACTTGGCAGGGCCTTGAGAGGCTCGATGGCTCGGCTCGCCCGCTCAGCATGATGCTTCCTTCCTCGGCCACTGTCTCCTCCTGATGTAGCTCCTCCAGTGATGACATTGATGTGGACCCCGTGAGGGGCGTTGTCGATCTTCTCTGGGGCGCCTTGGTCTTCCTTACGCCCGGCCACAAATCGGGATAGGTGTCCCTGGCGGACGAGGTGCTTGATCTCATCCTGGAGCTGGTGGCAATCGCCGGTATGATGCCCGTGATCGCTGTGAAACAGGCAGTGCTTGCGACAATTACGGCTCTTCGACCTCATTGGCTCGGGTTGGAGGAGGAGGCCCGAACCTTTAATGTCTTCATAGATCTTGTACACCGGAGCCGTTAAGGGAGTGTACCGCTCGTACTTCCGGGACGGTTCTTTGTGCTCCCTATCTCAGTTCCGTCTTTTTCCTTGGCCCGAGCTTGACTCAGGTGCTCGCTTCTTATCCCCCACCCGACTCGAGCCGGTTGCGTCTCGGCATGCGCTGAGAACTTCTTCGCACTCAGCATGGCGTAAAGCCAGAGTCACTAGCTCGGCAAGGGTCGAGGGAGGGTGGAGGACAAGTTCGCGGCAGAGGTTCTCATCCCGGGTGCCTCTGGTCAGCGCGGTTATGGCCGAGGCTACATCTAGGTGGGGGATTCTCAGGGCTTTCGACTTAAATCAGTTGATATAGGCCAAGAGTTTCTCCCCTTGCACCTGTTTGAGAGCCAATAGCCCCGCTACCGACCTTGGGGGGCCGCTGCCGGCAAAACTCTCCTTAAATACTCGCCTAAACTACTTGAAGTCTGGGATGGATCTGGGGGCGAGGGCCCGGAACTATGCTTGGGCGCCTTGGACCAGGGTGGTCACGAAGGCTCGGCATTTGATAGCGTCGGACGCTCCGTGAAGAGTCATTAGGGCGTCGAAGCTGTCGAAGTGGTCGGTCGGGTCGCCCTGGCCATCGTAAGGCTTGAAGGTTGGAATGGAGATTCTGGGAGATACCTCTACCTTCAAGATATAGTCGGAAAATGAGGATTTCTCCTCGTCCTCGGTTGGGGAGGTCTTCTGCAAGGCGCGTAAGGCGTGCTCCTGCTCTGCGAAGCGCCTCTTGAACTCTCGCAGACGGAGGGATAACTCCGGCTGCCTTTGTGCCGTGAGGCTAGGGGGACACGATGGCAGGCTGTCCTGGCGTTCCCTGGGGACTTCGGTCTCCGGATGCGGATGGCATGCCCCAAGTTTTCCCCTTTTCGACGTGGAGGAGGCCTCTTGCTCCGGAGGAGGGGCTTGTGAAGGTCCTCCTGACCTATTGTGAATAAGCTGCCATCCTCGGAGGGTGAAGCGACCTCCGGTAGTGTGTTGGGACGCGTCTCCGCGGGGAGGGCTTTCCGGAGGGACGCATGACCTTCCTTCCCTAGCCGCCTGGGTCCTCATGAGTTCCACGAGGACATCTAATTTTGCGTTGAGGGCTTGGAAAGCGTCAGCGCCCTCGTTGGGTGGTTGCCCTATCACCGCGGGTGGAGGTGGTTCGTCGGCTGGGGTGCTGGCGTTGGAGGGGGTGTCTTGTGCGGCCTGAGAAGGGCCTTCTCTCCCCACTTCCATGGCCTTCCCCCTATCATCAGCGGAGCTCCTCCCTATACTTCTTCGCACCATGCTGGCTCTTTGATCGTTTCCCACAGACGGCGCCAGATGAAGAGGGGCGATCTCGCGCTGATCCTGAGCTGGAGAAGATGATCACCGAACAGTGAATTGCAAGGAAGGGAAACGGATCAGGGGGCCCAGGGGTGATTCCCTGGGGAAAACCGTCCGATGCCTAAGTCAGTAGAGCAGTGGTGGAAACTATGAAGGGAGGAGGAAGGACATGCACGAGATCCCTCTCCACCAAGGTGGTGAAGTGGTTCCTGCTCAGTGAGTGTAGGCGTGAGTTGGCCTTACCTTTCGCTGGAGGGAGTCCCAGATTTAAATAGTGTGCCAGCCTCATAAGTCCCGTAAGCTGAGGAGTTTCCGGCGGGAGTTACATCCTCAACGTGGGCTCTTTACGTCCTCATCGTGGGATCTTTATAGTCTTGAGGGGTCGTGGGTCCCTTATCCTTGTGAACTCCTGCTCATAAAGGGCTCTCAACGGTAGCGTGGATAAGCAATAGTTGGTCGATCCAAGTATGAAGAGTGCCAACCCTGTCCGGGCGATAGGCATAGCTCGGATGAGGCTCGGTCGGAGTGGGCGCTGAGCGCTAGCCTTTATCCGATGAGGGGATAGATCGGGCGTGGGTCTTCCTCTGACCTGACCGACGCTCGGGCCTTCCGAGCTTGATGGCCGCCGAGGAAGTGCTTGATCCCGAGTGATCTTATTGGGCTTTTATGCTAAGTGGGCCCTGTGGGTGGTCACTTAGATGAGCTGGGCCTCATTTGGTCTTGATGGACCTAGTTCGGCCTGCTCTTAAATGGGCTACAGAAATCCCCCTCTCCAGCATCGATTACCATGTCTACATAGGTACTTGTGCTTGCAACATTGGCGGGCTCATATGACCGGAAGTCCTCACCATGACACACCCAATTCATATAACCTTTCGTGAACCTTTTCATGTATAAATGATCTTGCACATCCCATAGCAAAAGAAATCTCTTATTTTTACAAAGTAAACAAGGACATCGGATGTAACCACACTGGTCCACTATTGTAGGATGTCCCAACACAAACTGAATAAAACTATCAACTCCATCCTTAAACTCCTCTGACACCCTTCCGTCAACTACTCTGTGATTCATCCATGAACGATCAAGTCTAGCCATATTTACCTAACAAATTAAAAAAATCATATCAATATGTCATATTAAACTTCTAAAAAAAATTCGACAACATGTCCCCTAAAAATTGACTATTTTCCACATTTGTACATCCTGGTTATTCACATATACATCCATATCCACATCCACTTTCACTTCCATATTCACACACCCACGTTGACATCGACATCATCTTCTAGAAAAAATCATTATCATACCCGCATTCACATACACATTCATATCAGCATCCACATCTGTCCAAAAAAATAATTCACATCCCCGCCCCCTTTCCTCTCTCATTTAAAAAAAAATCCTCCCACCTCCAAATAAAATAAAAATATCACACACACACACACACACACACACACACTCAAATTTAAAAAAATTAAATCCCCTCCATCCCACCCTCTCCTTTGGCCACTCAAATTAAAAAAATCATATCAATATGCCATATTAAACTTCTAAAAAAATTTCGACCGCATCTCCTCTAAAAATTGACTATTTTTCACATTTGTACATCATGTTTGTTCACATATACATCCATATCCACAATATTCATGGTGTACCTACATCAAATAAAATGCTCATCTATATATCTTTGATCATTCGGTGTTGTTTATTGTATTTGCTTCACGATTATCTTAAATTTCGGCAGCATCTCCCCACACTTCTCCAGTATACCACAATAATTTACTAATTTTAACATTCCTCTAACGGCCGCTCACATAAAATGCAAGTGACCACAAGAGTAGTCAAAATTAGCAGGTATATTAGAGAAGAGAGGGAAGATGCTATTGAAATTTTAAGATAATCATGAAGCACATATAATAAATAACACCAAACGATCAAATATCCATAGACTGTTCAACAGGATAATTCAAGACTTTGTGTTCGATATATGTCATTAGTATCCAAGCATACTAATCACATATATCATAACAAAAGTCTTGAATGGGCAAAAATGAAAAAAAAGGGTCATATCCACATTTACGCATACACATTTATATCCACATCCCTCTTCCCACCCTCCCAATAAAAAAAGGGGCTTGGAATTTCATCTGATGTTGTAAGAGTACACCAGGTGATAAGGAGAAAAGGTTCATCTTAGAGATCAGGCATGAAGCTTAAAATTCTCAAAGGAGCAGTTGGTTTTCTTAAAATTAATCTCTTTGTAACTCTTGAGTACAAATTACAACATCAGATGAAATTCCAAGCCCCTTTTTTTATTGGATGGACAATCAACAAGGATAGGTTCATCCTCGCCGCCATCTATTTTTTCGTCATATTGATCATGCATTTGCAGAGCCCACTCTCAGTATGGCCTTTCGAGTTGCATAATGTTTACTGGTTTTCCATCCTTAAATATTTCAACAATTGCATCAGTCTCTCTTTCACGAGCCTTTATCTCCAAAATCCTTCAAGGCCACAGTAAAAGGGTCAAGATGTTGAAACTCAGTCATGGTAATATGGATAACAAAATCTGCCAAAGTATCCTCAAGAAAAGGATTGTGAGGAGGTGAATCCAAAAGGGAAGGACCCATTTGCTGGCAACTGAGAATGTAAAATGTTTACATCGGGATATTCTGCACCAACTGGTTTTAGTTTTGCTGGCAACCGAGGCCCTCCCCCTCCCTGTGTCTATGTGTGTGAGAGTGAGAGTGAGAGAGGGTGGGAGCAGGGAGAGGGGGCCGAGCCCCTTCAATGTCCTATGTCTGTGCGAGAGCAGGGAGAGGGGGTCGAGCCCCTCCCTCTCTCTGTGTCTGTGTGTGTGGGAGTGAGAGTGAGAGAGGGCGGGAGCAGATAGAGGGGGCCGAGCCCCTCCCCCTCCCTATGTCTGTGTGTGTGAGAGTGAGAGTGAGAGAGGACAAGAGCAGGGAGAGGGGGCCGAGCCCCTCCCCCTGCTTGTGTCTGTGTGTGTGATAATGAGATTGAGAGAGGGCGGGAGCAGGGGGAGGGGGCTGAGCCGTGGGTGTGTCTGTGTGTGAGAGTGAGAGTGACAGAGGGCGGGAGCAGGGAGGGGAGGGGGGCCAACTGGAGAGGGAGAGAGGGGAATACATGCGGTGGGGGGTGTCCGTCGGAAATAATTTGACCGGCCGCTGCGCCATCGCTGTTGGTGCCGCCTCCGCTCGCCCCTCACCAACATCCCTAGGTAGCTCCGCCGCGCCCGCCCGCCCTCGCCACTCCGCTGCCCGCCCGTGAGAGAGGAAAGGGAGATAGAGAGGAGGAAGGGGAAAGGAGGAGAGGAGGAGGGGTTAGGGTGCGGGCATTTTCTCTCGTTCTTTTCCCTTTTTATTTGCCCCCATTTTTTCATTTGCCGCCATTTTTTCTCTTTCTTTTCTCTTTTTATTTCCATTTTCACCATTTTTTTCATTCATTCATTCGTCATTTTTTCTCGTTCATTCATTTCTTATAATATGATAAAATATCTCTCAATATAAAATATGATTACATCTAAAGGAATACATTTATTATTTATTATTTAGAGATCCGAAGATCTATAATTTAGAAATTTTTTACTTTATTTATGAAACGTAACATGGGACACACGAAAATGCACTAAAACCCGTGAATGTTAGAGTGGGAGAGAGCAGTGGCACCGACGATGAAGAGGTAGGGCTCCTCGCAGGGGCATGTTGGAAGCACTCATGATAATAATAAAATATCATTGTATCTTTTATCGATTTTATCGTGCGAGGGCGTGCTAGTCACGTGTGTGACAATGTGTCCAGATTCCAAGACTGGGATGGTCTGGAACCCAAGGTACGCCCCGTCTGACTAAGCAGATGATGGTGGGCATCAGATCAGGACTAGAGACCCGCCGTACCATAAAGGTCACGGCGTTAATTACATCCCCTACGGTGGAGGGGCAATGTTTGATTAATCACCAAGAAATGGGGCCGCATGGCCAATAAGTCGATTCTTACAAAAAGAAGAGAGAGCGTGTTGAAAAGCCTTGAAAGCCCCACATCAGGGTGTAAAAAGGTATTCAGAGCCGTATCGGTCACACGTTGACCATTTCATGTTCCGTGCCTCGGCATACATGTGTTGTGATTTTACCGACACATCTATAATGATTTTTCGAGAGCTAGGGATCCTTGCGGGGGAATGTTGGAAGCACTTAGAATAATAATAAATAATCATTGTATCTTTTATCAGTTATATCGTGCGAGGGCGTGATAGTCACATGTGTGACAACGTGTTCAGGTTCCAAGACTGGGATGGTCTGGAACCCATGGTGCTCTCCATCTAACTAACCAGACGATGGTGGGCATCGGGTCGAGACTGGAGGCCCACCGTACCATAAAGGTCACGGCGTTAAGTACATCCCCTGTGGTGGAGGGGAAAACATTTGATTAATCACCAAGAAATGGGGCCGTGTGGCCTATAAGTCGATTCCTATAAAATAAAGAGAGAGTGTTTTGAAAAACGTTGAAATCCCCACATCGGGATGCGAAAAGGTATTCAGATTTGTATCGGTCACATGTTGACCATTTCATGTTATGTGCCCCGGCATACATGTGTTATGACTTTACTGACATGTCTATAATGATTTTTCGGGAGCTAGGGCTCCTCGCGGGGGCATGTTGCAAGCACTTAGAATAATAATAAAATATCATTATATCTTTTATTAGTTTTATCGTGCGAGGGCGTGACCGTCACGTGTGTGACAATGTGGTCAAGTTCCAAGACTGGGATGGTCTGGAACCCAAGGTGCACTCCATCTGACTAACCAGACAATGGTGGGCATCGGGTCAGGACAGGAGACACTCCGTACCATAAAGGTCACGGCGTTAATTACATCCCCTATGGTGGAGGGGAAAACATTTGATTAATCGCCAAGAAATGGGGCCGCATGGCCTATAACTCGATTGCTATAAAAAGCAGAGTGAGCATGTTTAAAAGACTTGAATACCCAACATCAAGGTGCGAAAAGATATTTAGAGCCGTATCAGTCACATGCTGACCATTTCATATTCCGTGCCCCGGCATGCATGTGTTATGATTTTACCGACACGTCTATAATGATTTTTCGGGAGCTAGGGCTCCTTGCGGGTGCATGTTGGAAGAACTTAGAATAATAATAAAATATCATTATATCTTTTATCGATTTTATCGTGTGAGGGCGTGACAGTCACGTGTGTGACAATGTGTTCAAGTTCCAAGACTGGGATGGTCTGGAACCCAAGGTGCGCTCCGTCTGATTAAGCAGACGATGGTGGGCATCGGGTCGGGACTGGAGACATGCCGTACTATAAAGGTCACAGGGTTAATTACATCCTCTGCGGTAGTGGGGAAAACGTTTGATTAATCACCAAGAAATGGGGCCGCATGACCTACAAGTCGATTCCTATAAAAAGAAGAGAAGATTTTGATTTTGATTTATGATTTTGATAGAAGAAGAGGATTCAAGAAGAGGAGTCAAGTCAAAGTTGACTTTAGAACCCAAAAGAGTTGACTTCATAACCCAAAAGAGTCGACTTGAGCTCACCCGCCAGCAGAAGAGGTTAAGGGTGACAAATAGCCAGCTAGCGGTGACAAATAGGTACCTAAGGGTGAAAAATAGGTACCTAAGGGTGAAAAATAGGTGGGCTGGCCGAAATCAAAGAAATCGTAGAAGGAGAGTCGACTCTACAAGGCGCTCGAGTCGACACCATTCCCGTTGAAGCTGAAGAAAAGAAGAGCTGAAGCAAAGGCGACGACTATTGAAGAATAAGGGTGAAAATTAGATAGTTAACGGTGACAAATGAGCTATAAGAGTGAAAAATAGCCCTATAAGGGTGAATAATAGACGAAAAGGCTAAAAGGGGTTGAAAATGAAGAAGCATCGTCAACGTATCCTCAAACAGCATCGATGCAGCTCAATGGTGAATTACAAAAAGGCTAAAGAATGAATCAACAAGCTGGAAATTTGAAGAAATCAAATGATATATGAAGTCCCAAGGATTGAAGACCAGCTTACCATGAAATCAAGCTGAGCACAGATGAGAAATTAAGCACAATGAGTCAGGGACCATCACATGACAACAGGCAATCAACATAACCAATAGATAGAGGAACAGACTGAGAGATGTGTGAATGATAAAGGAGCTGAGAAAAAGAAAAGCCAAGCTACGTTGACGTAGCGCTTCAACAGCGTCGATGCAGCCAAAGGAGCAAACTTCAGATAGTTCAAGATGGTCAGGGTAACAAAGCAACGGGCTCTTAAGTAAAATAAGCCACACTTTTAGCTATGGACTAAGGGTGAAAAATTGGTCCTTAACACTGACAAATAGCTTAGTATGGGTGTAAAATACCCTACTAAGGGTTACAAATAGCTCCCGAAGGCAGGCGATGGCTTGGGAAGCTAAGGGTGAGAAATAGCTACCTAAGGTTGACAAATAGGCATCTAAGAGTGAAAAATAACATATTAAGGGTGACAAATAGGTCGCCAGTGCAGAACAAGACCCAAACACGTGAGGATCACATGAGCTACCTTCGTACCTTCAACTCCAATGATTGGCATGTGATCCTAGGATGGCAGGCTCACTTCTAGATAATTCCCAGGTCAGAATATTCTTCCATGCCAAGTGGACCAGTGAAAAATAAGAAGATTAATTAGGTTATCCTGAAGAGCTCCGGAAGCTCTGTTGTATATAATCGCTCCAAGCTCCTGAAGAAAGGGTGGCTGCCATCGAAAAGAACTAGAGCCCATCTGAAAAGAAAGAAAGAGACACCTTGTAAGCTAGAAAGAAAGAGAGATAGAAAGAAGGAGAGAGTGATCACAGCCCAGTTTGAGAAAAGCTTGTTCCGATTTCAGAGAAAGCTCATGAATCTTATTCAGAACTACATTTGCTTTTCTTCCGCTGTATGTCATTTCTTCCATTTTGTTTTCTTAATTTCCTTTGAGTCAGTTTGTCTATTGTTCTCTGATAGTGCATTGTTACACACTATCGGAGGTGTGATCAGTTTGATCTGGTCACGTCCTAGTTTGCATACTAGAGTGCGAGGTGGGTTCCTCATGTGCTGCCTTTGTGCCGTGTTACTAATGATAGAAAGGAAGAAGGTGTTCTAGAAAGGGGGGGATTGAATAGATAGCCTACTGCAAACAGCGGATTAAAAAATTCTCAATCAGATTTTCGAACAATAACAAATCATAGCGGCACACACAACCAAAACTATTTAACGAGTGAAATGAGCAAGGACAACTCAAGAGCTTAACATAGACAAACGATTGAACAGGTGAAGGGCAGACAACAAGGAATAAAGAGTGAGCACTCTTTACTCAATTAGATCTAGAGACCAAAGTAATTTCATCATACAACCAGAGAAGTAAGAGGCGGAGGTTGGACTTGAAGGTCTTTTCACACAAGAAAGCAGCGGTCCAGGTAGGCCTAACATACCCTTCTAGCAGAGTCTTTTGATATACCGTTTAGCTACAGAAAAATTACAATCAAGAGGCAATTCAATAAGACAAACCAAAAGAACGGCTCAAAGATTTTTAGGTGGTTCGATTGCCAACTGCAATCTACGTCCACCCCTCGCTCACACTGAGCGAGGATTCCTTGCACTATGCAATAACGATAAGCAGACTCAGTTTACAATAGGGTGCTGCCTCACATCTTGAAACCAGAGGGAAAAAAATCCCTCAACCTGGTCTTGCTTCCCACAAGACCAGCACCCTAGCTCTGCCACCCGCAGAACTAGAACCGGAGAACAACCTCCCTTCCTCTGAATCCTCAGAGGGAGCCATGAGTGACACCCCGTCACTCACAATCGAAGACACCAGTATTCCTTCTCCTGTTCGCATAGGAGGAAGCCCAATCCCAGAATAGGGAATCAGAAGATACTAAAGAAATGTAAAAGAACAAACAAAAAACAAACTGAATGTAACTTCGTAGAAGCGCTTTGAAGAACTCAGCGGCTGGCTGCACTCTGAAATCCTTTCCTCACTCTCTTCCTTCAGATTGAGCTTTTCACTCTCACTTTTCTGGCATTGCTCTTTTTTCAGATGGGATCTTCACACAACAGGAGCTCCAGCAGCTTTTTGCAGTCTCAGCAACCCTCTTTCGATCGGAGGTGCCATCAATTTATACAGCATAGTACAGTAGAGGAGAAGACGACAGTGAATCAATTTAATCCATGTGTAAATAGAATTTCCCCCAATCATTGAGCTCTCTAGTCTTCTGCCACGTGGACATCTCTTTTCACGCCAAAAGGAATCTCTCAATGAGATTGGTCAAGAATTAGGCAGAACTAAAACGTGAATGTGTGTGACTGAATAAATGATCACGTGCCTTAGAAGGAGTGTCATTGTTTCGAGTCATCAGGCTTCTAGGTCGAGGCAGCTTCTAAGACATCAGCTTCCTTAGTCCTGATAGGTTGGTGCATCATGCATTTCCCTTCGCTGATTTACTGTTGCATCGATGCATCTCTCTTGGTGCCTCGATGCATCAACATTCCATCCCTTGAAGGCGATGGCATTTTCTTGGCTAACTTCATTCTACGTCGACGCATCTTGCTTAGTACCTCGATGCATCACTCTTGAGTCCTTTGAAAGCCTTGAAGTTAAAGTACGTGTTATGCTGAGTACGTCGATGCAGTGACTAACTTCTCCGACTTGTCGCTCTGCGCAAGTTGGCTCTTGATCATGCCGCATCAATGTCGTGACTGACTGCATCGACCTTATGTGCTTCGCCCGCTATCTCTTGACATTACTGCATCGAGGCAGATGCTTGCTGCGTCGAGGCGGATGCTTGCTACGTCTGTCCTTCATACTTCATTATAAAATCACAGTTGCTTCATGGCAGTCCTCAGCAACATCGATTTGTCCAATTAATTCCATGAGAAACACTTGACATCCTTGCATTTAAATAATATGTTAATTAGTTTAAACTATTCAATGTAATCATGTGCAATTTTATTCAATCACAGTATAAGATACTCAACTTTTTCTTTATGGTCGAAATTGACAGAATAACTCATATTGGTTTGACATCAACAAAACACAGAATGCAACACACTCCGCCTTTTTGATGATGGCAACCATATGAGTTATTGAGGAAGTTTTATTAAGAGAGAAGTTTTTCTTTCCTTGAGTAAAAATTTGAGCAATCAAAATGAGGGAATGCAAAGAGAATGATAAGTAGGCAGAATCAAAAACAGTTCAATAAGAAGCCAATTATTGAGCAAATAACGAAATGCCCCCTTATGCACACAAATAATGCCAATCTTAAGACTCTGGCCGAGAAGTAAGATTTTCAAAAAAAAAATGCAATGACTCAAACCAAATTATTATACCACACCCACTATGTAATACCCCAAAATTTTGTATATGATATTTTAGAATTTTCTAGAATTTATTTAGAATTTCTACGATTTTCTAAGAGATAAATGGATTATTATAAGAATTTGGGTTAAATTGAAACCAAATAATAAGGCCTAATATTTATTAATTAACTTGGTCTTTTAAGTAAGCCCAAAAGGTCTAAAACCTAACCTACAAGGTTTGGCCCACATTCTAGAAGCTTAAAATAAGATATTCACAAAATTTAGAGGATAAATATACTAATTAGAGGATAAATCAATGGATATATGACCAAGAGTTTGAAATGATTCAAACTCAACGCCCAAAGTCACAAACGGTCTATCGGGCGACCGCTTGGCTATTGAAAGCGGTCCTAAGCTAGACCGCTAGGTAACCCCAGTTCCGTGAATAGAAGAAAACGTGAAAAGCTTGGAACTTTGGCATCCTAATCTCTTGGGATCGATGCAATCTAATAGCTAGAAGGTTCTAAGATAGATTTAGATCAAATTGATGACCTAATTATGACTCTATGTTCGTTCTAATCCATGAAACCCTAGCTAAAACCTATAAATAGACCGAGAACCAACCTGCACGACCCTTACTTTTCGTTCGCATGGAACTAAGGTAAGGAGGCATTTTTTGAGATAGGTTCTTTAAAATATTTTGTTCATAATACTAAGGTCTAACTGTCCTCCAAATTTCATCTTAGGAGATCAAGTCATCAGGAAGATTGAGGCCTGCAAAGACGCTGGTTTAGTACAAGCAACACATGAACTTGTGCGACCGAGCCATATTGATAAGCAAACTAGAAGCCCTAAATGAGGTAATCAGATAGAAGTTCTTTAGAACTATTTGTTCCTTTTAGTACCATCTTCTTCCCCTCAAAATTTTTAGGTCGAGAGAATCGAGAGATAGAGGGACGGGAAGTTACTGTCTTAGCACAGGACCTGCAGGAACTAGGGTCAACTTCCAGTCAGAAATTCAAAGTCTAGGAGCACTACGAGAGGTAGGTTATCTCATGAACGGCTTAAACTTGATGTTAGGAATAAAAGCCTTCTAATTTTAGTCATTTTCATGTACTGTACATAGAGAATTTTATGTTTTATTGGGACTATGCATTTAGGGTAATCTCCATGCATGAATCTTAGCCTAATTGAGTTAAAAAGAAAATATCTTGTTCATTATACACAAACCCATGCATATTCTTGTCACACAGACAGAAACGGTGTATAAGGTGACCGCCTGAGATAGATAAGCGGCCCTTCGATAGACCGCTAGACTTCTAAAAATGGTCCGCTCTAGACCGATTTTTGGTTCGGAGAACTAGCCCGAGCCTACTTAAATTTTGCCTAAATAGAACTCTTTAATTATGGTATTTTTTAACTCAAAATTATGTTTATTTCCTGTGAAACACCCTGTTTTAGCATGAGCATGATTTTAAAACATTATTTTCATTATCATGTAATTTCATGCCTAAAAGTTATAGTTTTGTAATTAAATAATTTCTTTTATGTTTATGAAATGTGATTCATGGTGGTAAGAGAACGCTGTTTTGATCACTATTTTATCACGGTCCTTTTCTCATCTATGAGTCATTTTCTTAAGCACATGGCATATACTCCGGTATGTGACCATTAGTTACACTTTACACTTATAGGCACACTTTCTTAGACTTATGAACCTCTCCGCCAGATATTCCTTCTGTCAGACTTGGGGATTATGTTTCAAGGCCTGCGTAAGACTCCGCGAGCCTGAGATTCCCACTAGGATGCTGAGCTAGTTGTACCATCAAAACCCAAAATGTCTAGAAAGCGCATTACCGACGTTTGCTGTGTTCTGGACCTTAGCGGCTTTATGGACGACCGCTAAAAGGCACCAAGCGGCCATCCACTAGACCGCAAAGCTACAAAAAGTTTTTCTATGTCAACCCTTCTTTTCATGCGTCGACTCTCTAATTTATTAAACAGTCTAGACTCTGACCGCTTTCTAAGTGAAACGGTCTAGTAAACGACTGCTTATTCTATGATTTAGTCTAACCCGAGGTTTGACCTTTGGGGTTAGTTTTCTTGAGTTCCTAGATGGTCTTCAGATTATCTGGAGTTTCAAACATATGTTTAACAAATTAATATTAAAATATGGAATTTAATGAAAGTACCGTTATGCTGCCGGATTACCGCGGGAGTATAATGTTGTTTTTAAAACATTCTTTGAACTCATATCAAATTTTGGTACGTTCTATACCTTGGCTAATTGATCATTTAACTTGTTATTTGGAATTGAATTATTGGCCGACATTATTATTATATCTCGTGAAAGTAGTTGGATTTATAACTTGAAGATACAAGATCGGGCATGGATTGTGTCCAAGGGCTCCATGCTAGTCCCCATGACCGATGGTCGGAAACGTGTTATAAACCATGGGGTACGATGATACTGGCGTCGCATTGCGCTGGGAGTACTTTCTCTTATAAATGAGTGAAATTCACGAGGCTCGTTATGAAATTTACATGCTTGTTAATGCATAGCCTTTACAAGGTTGTGTAAAGTACTTTCTAGTTACATGCTCATACATTCTTGTTCATGAAAGGCCGAATTTACATCTACATGATTAATCTTGCTTGAATTCATGGTCTATAGTCACATCTACTTGCTCAGTTATTTCATGATTCTTGGTTATCTTGGTTTATATCGCTTGTTTATTGCATTCGTATTTTTATCTTAATTCTAGAGCTAAGACGTTAATCACTTAAATATTACCTTTATGTTGATTCGAAGATACCTACTGGGCAAGTGTGCTCATACCAATTTTCTTATCTTTTTCAGGAAATACTAGTGAATCAGATTCGGATTATGCTAGTAGTGGGTCCGAGAGTGAATAAAGGTTTTCAAGATGAGAAAAGCCTTAGATGATCAAAGTGTCTAGTCTAGTCATATTGTAATTTTGATTTTTTTTCTTGAGCCGTAGTAATAAAAGTTGTCAAGATGTGATCTAATGTAAATTGATTATGGTTATGAAATAAAGTTGAAATTTCCTTTGAGGAATTACTTGTGCAATTACTTTTATGTGATGGTCTTGCGCTCTGATTTCTTGCTTGCGAGAGGCTTACCATGCCGGCTGTTCACGTTCCGATATTCCTTCCGCTGTATCAAATGCTCGGGGCATGACATACTACCATCTCTCCCCCTTTCTACTTTCTATCTGGCAGTGACTCAGACATATCTATATCTCTCCCCCTTTGACATCATCAAAAGGAATGAGGAGAGAAGGAGCGCTGCTAAACAGGAGAGAGCAAATACAGTAGATTTCACAAATCCAGAATGTCTTATACGCATCTCTTAAAAGATTAAGTAAGTTAACTAAAGTGAGCTTAGTGGTTTCAAATCTGATAATTAGAAGAGATAATGATTCAGAGTGAAGATTATCGCCATACAGAAGTAATGAGGGAGATCAAAGCTTAAAAAGATTTATGTCAAGAAAAGTTCTGTCTAAAGGCTATACTGATCAAACTTGTGGGGACTTCTTCTCTGAAAATATGTTCTCGTAGTATTGAGGATAAAGAACCAACATTTTATATAAGAAGCATTTGAGTCCAACAGAATTTTTCTTTTCTTAATAGCTTGCTTTTGAATGAGCAATTTTGGTTAAATCAACACTTTTTACGTGAGAAGACACATTGGTTAGATGCAAGAATCCCTAGTTACTCTGTGTGAAAACCGTATTGCTACTCTCTAATGAGAATATAGATAGCAAAAGATATGTATTTTTACGTGAGGCACAACACGTCTTAGGTGAAGTGACCCAGTTACTCAACACTCCAAGCCATTGCTCTGCCATGAGTTGCTATTTTTCACTGAAATTTTTAAACAGAGTTAATCTGGTACTTCATGACATAGCTGTTCCCATTTCATGATGAAGATCAGTAGGTTTCTCGGTAACCCAAATCATCGCTCTGACTTTAGTTTTTATTCCCTATTTCAATGTGAAGTGTTTGAAGAAAATACTACATGAACTGGTTCCCAGAAATTTTGCTTTGATGAGTTCAACCATCAAGCTTTTAGATGATTTCAAGACATAATAGTTTAACTTTGTTTCATGCTCATTAGAAATGTAGGAATATATTCTTCAGACCTTTTCAGTTTTGTCTTTTACATGATTATGAGGTAGAAACTTCTTGACTTGATTTTAGTTGATCAGACTTAAAGGTTTAAGAAAGTTATGAGTTTCTATGACTTGTGCATGGACTGTAAAAGATTCCCATAAAGTGCATTTTTGCAGCAACATGATCTCTCACCCCCCTTCTGAATCTGTCCTTACATTACACAAATTGACCAACCTAAGTAGCTCCCCCTCAGTCAGAAAGACATTCACTAAAATAGATTAAACGGATTAGACAAGCTCCCCCTGACAATTAGACTGACCACTAACCTCCCCCTGAGAGCATGAGTCAGCACACAAACAAGTTTCATAGAGGCAGGTCAGAGCACAATAGATGCCTCGACCTGGTAACAAAGAGAGTGTTGATGCAAGGATGATTTATGTTTTAAAAAAAATGTGAACCAACAAGTCGAGGCATGAACATTAATGCGTCGAGGCAGTGAGTAGATCGGAAAGTGGAGTTCAAGGGGATCTGAAAATGTCCAGTTCTCTTCTCAAGGTAGAGAATTTCTCATTGTCTAGTGGCTTAGTGAAAATATCAGCTATCTGATGAGTAGTGCCTTTGTGAATCAATTCAAAGGTGCCTTTTGAAACCTCATCTCTGATGAAATGATGTCTGATTTCTATGTGCTTGGTGCGTGAGTGCAGGACAGGATTTTTTGATAGATTTATAGCACTTGTGTTATCACAATAAATGGGTGTGCAGCCCAGGTCTATCTGGTAGTCTTAGAAGTGATGTTTTATCCATATGATTTGTGTTCCACAGCTTCCTACGGCTACATACTCTGCCTCTACAGTGGAGAGGGCCACATAATGTTGTTTCTTAGAACCCCAAGAACCTAAACACCCACAAAAGAATTGACAGTGTCCACTAGTGCTCTTCCTATCTAATTTGCACCCAGCATAATTTGCATTAGTGTAAGATTTTAGATCTAAAGTGTGTGATGCAAGAAACCGTAATCCTAAGTTGTGTGTGGCAGAAATATATCTAATGATCCTTTTCACAGTTGCAAGATACAGTTCAGTAGGCCTAGATTGATATCTAGCACACAAACCTACATTGAATTATATATCAGATCTCGAAGCAGTTAAGTTTAGCAGGGATCCGATCATACCTCGGTACAACTTTGCATCAACTTCTTTACCTGATTCATCGGCATCTAATGAAGCATTGGTACCCATTGGAGTTGAGATGTGCTTCAAGTTGTCCATCCCAAACCTGTTGAGAATTTCCAGAGTGTACTTGGTATGGCTTATAAAACACCCATCCTCCAATTGCTGAACCTACAAACCAAGAAAGTATTTCAATTCACCAACCAAGCTCATTTCAAACTCATTAGACATCAACTGAGCAAACTCATTACATAGTTCAATGCATGTTGAGTCAAAGACTATGTCATTGACATATACCTGAACTATGATGAGGTCCTTATTCAGACTTTTAGTAAACAAAGTTTGATCCACCATACCTCTATTGTAGGCCTTGCTGATCTAAAATTCTGTCAGCCTATCATATTGGGCCCTAGGAGCCTGTTTCAGACCGTATAGGGCTTTGTTTAACCTGAAAACTTTGTTAGGTGTGAAGACAATTGAAATCCAGGGGGTTGTTCTACAAAAACTTCTTCTTTAATGAAACCATTTAGGAATGCACTTTTAACGTCCATTTAATGAAGTTTTATGTTTTCAGAACATGCAAAAGCCAATAAGATTCTTATTGCTTCCATCCTAGCAACAGGTGCATAGGATTCATCAAAATCAACCCCAAACTCCTGACAATAACCCTTGGCTACTAATCTGACTTTATTCCTTGAAATTAGTCCATCTTCATTCATTTTATTTCTGAAAACCCATTTAGTTCCTATAACATTTGTATTTTTAGGTCTCAAAATTAGTTCCCGAACATTATTTCTTTCAAATTGACCTAGTTCCTCATTCATTGCATTTACCCATGATTCATCTTTTAAGGCTTCTTCCACTGTCTTGGGTTCAATTTGTGACACTAATGCAACTAGGTCTTGATTATTTACATTTCTAAGAAAACGCTTGTTCTAGGAGGATCAATTAAGCTGCCTATGATATTGTGTGCATGATGATTGTTCAAAAATCTGACATTTATTGAGGACTCACCTGTTTCGGCTGACTCTACCTGGTTTGGAATGTTTGTTACTGTAGGTGACTGAGTTTCTTCGTTCAGCTTGTCCTCCAAAAACTCTCCATCATGCTTTGAGTTCCTGTCATCATCATCCATGTTAATAACATTGTTTGTTTCATCAAATATAACATGAGGAGATTCTTCTACAGTTTGATCTGAGATATTGAAAACCCTATATGCCCTGGATGTTTCAGAGTATCCTAGAAAAATTCATGGGCTACTCTTTTCCTCAAATTTATCAAGGTCCTTTTTATAGTTGCTGTGAATGAAACATTTAGAACCTAAAAACCTAAAGTATGTCACATTTGGCTTCTTACCTTTCATGAGCTCATAGGGGGTTTTCTTATGGATGGGTCTTACCATGGCCCTGTTGATAGTATAGCATGCAGTATTGGCCGCTTCTGCCCAAAACCTTCTAGGTAGATGACTCTCTATGAGCATGGTTCTTGAAATTTTGACAATGGTTCGGTTTCTTCTTTCCACTATGCCATTCTGCTCTGGAGTCCTGGGAGAAGAAAATCTATGAGTTAATCTCTCATTGTCACAAAACTCAGAAAACATGGAGTTTTCAAACTCTCCTCCATGGTCAGATTGGATGGTGCAAATTCTGTGATTCCCGTCTTGTTTGATTTTATTCAAAAATAGTTTAAACTTCTGAAATGCATCATTTTTACTTGCTAAGAAAAATATCCAAGAGAACCTAATATGATCATCTACAATCACAAACCCAAACCTTTTACCGTTCAGACTCTGAGTTCTGGTTGGACCGAATAGATCCATATGCAAAAACTACATTGGCCTGGAGGACAATGGCTAAGATCTGAGCTTGAAAGACTTCCGGGTTTGTTTACCCAGAGCACAAGCATCACAAATTTTGGAGATTGAATTGAACTTGATCTTAGACATGCCTCTAACTAAATCATGTTTGACTAACTTATTCAGTGTAGTATAGCCAGCATGGCCTAATCGTCTATGCCAATTAAATGCATTGTTATCCAAATCAGTAGACAATCAAAGATTTGATTCAGAATCTTCATTTAAGTCTACAATGTAGACATTATTAACTCTATGTCCTACAAACTTAACCTTGTCAGAATTTATTTCAAGGATTTTGCATGCATTATTGTCAAAAACCACTTGCGACCCTTGTCACATAACTGACTGATGCTGAGTAAATTATGTTGAAGACCTTCTACAAGCAAAACTCTTTCAATGGTATTTGAGGGAGACTTACCAATTGTACCTACACCAATGATCTTACCTCTGGTCTTCCCTCCAAATTTGACCAGACCTCCTACCTTCATTTCCAATTCACTGAATTTGGTCCGATCACCCGTCATGTGCCTGGAGCAGCCGCTGTCTAGGTACCTAAGGCTGACAAATAGAGAGACAAATAGCTATTAAGGGTGACAAATAGCTACCTAAGGCTTACAAATAGGCGTCTAAGGGTGAAAAATAACATATTCAGAGTGACAAATAGGTCGCCAGTGCAGAACAAGACCCAAACATGTGAGGATCACATGAGCTACCTTCGTACCTTCAACTCCAATGATTGGCACGTGTTCTTAGGATGGCAGGCTCGCTTCCAGATAATTCTTAGGTCGGAATATTCTTCATGCCAAGCGGACCAATGGAAAATCAAAAGAATAATTAGGTTATCCTGAAGAGCTTTGAAAGCTCTGTTGTATATAATCGCTCCAAGCTCCTGAAGAAAGGGTGGCGGCCGTCGAAGAGAACTAGAGCCCATCTGAGAAGAAAGAAAGAGCCACCTTGTGAGCTAGAAAGAAAGAGAGATAGAAAGAAGGAGAGAGTGATCGCAGCCCAATTTGAGAAAAGCTTGTTCTGATTTTAGAGAAAGGTCTTGAATCATATTCAGAGCTACATTTGCTTTTCTTCCGCTGTATTTTGTTTCTTCCATTTTGTTTTGCTATTTTCCTTTGAGTCAGTTCGTCTATCATTCTCTGATAGTGCATTGTTACACACTATCGGAGGTGTGATCAGTTTGAACTGGTCACGTCCAAGTTTGCATACCAGAGTGCGAGGTGGGTTCCTCATGTGCTACCTTTGTGCAGTGTTACTGATGATAGAAAGGAAGAAGGTGATCTAGAAAGGGGGGGATTGAATATATCGCCTACTGCAAACAGCGGATTAAAAAATTCTCAATCAGATTTTTGAGCAATAACAAATCACAGCGGCACACACAACCAAAACTATTTAACGAGTGAAATGAGCAAGGACAACAGCTTAACGCAGAAAAATGATTGAACATGTGAAGGGCAGACAACAAGGAATAAAGAGTGAGCACTCTTTACTCAATTAGATCTTGAGACCAAAGTAATTTCATCATATAGCCAGAGAAGTAAGAGGCGGAGGTTGGACTCGAAGGACTTCTCACGTAAGAAAGCAACAATCTAGGTAGGCCTAACCTACCCTTCTAGATGTGTCTTTTGATATACCATTTGGCTGCAGAAAAAATTACAATCAAGAGGCAATTCAACAAGACAAACCACAAGAACGACACAAAGATTTTTAGGTGGTTCGATTGCCAACTGCAATCTACATCCACCCCTCGCTCACACTGAGCGAGGATTCCTTGCACTATGCAATAACGATAAGCAGACTCGGTCTACAACTAGGTGCTGGCTCACAGCTTGAAACCAGAGGGAAACAAATCCGTCGACTTGGTCTTGCTTCCCACAAGACCAGCACCCTAGCTCTGCCACCCGTAGAACTAGAACTGGAGGACAACCTCCCTTCCTCTAAATCCTCAGAGGGAACCGTGAGTGACACCCCGTCACTTACAACTAGAGACACCAGTCTCCCTTCTCCTGTTCGCATAGGAGGAACCTCGATCCCAGAACAGAGAATCGAAAGACACTAAGGAAATGGAAAAGAACGAATGAAAAAAAAACAGAATTGAAATAAAAACTGAATGTAGCTTCGTACAAGCGATTTGAAGAACTCTATGGCTGGCTGCACTCTTAAATCCTCTCCTAACTCTCTTCCTTCGGACTGAGCTTTTCACTCTCTCTCTTTTTCTGGCGCTGCTCTCTTTTCAGATAGGATCTTCACACAACAGGAGCTCTAGCAACTTTCAACTATCTCAGCAGCCCTCTTTCGATCTGGGGTGCCCTCAATTTATAGAGTAGAGTACTGTAGAGGAGAAGACGATAGCGAATCAGTTTAATACATGTGTAAATAGAATATTCCCCAATCATTGAGCTCTCTACTCTTCTGCCACATGGACATCTCTTTTCGTGCCAAAAGGAATCTCTCAAAGAGATTGGTCCAGAATTAGGCAGAACTAAAACTTGAATGTGTGTGACTGGATAAGTGATCACGTGCCTTCGAAGGAGTGTCATTGTCTCGAGTCATCAGGATTCTTGGTCGAGGTAGCTTCTAAGACATCAACTTCCTTAGTCCTGATAGGTTGGTGCAACATGCATTTCCCCTTGCTGGTTTACTGTTGCATCGATGCATCTCTCTTGGTGCCTCGATGCATCAACCTTGTATCCCTTGAAGGCGCTGGCATTTTCTTGGCTAGATTCAGTCTGCGTCGACGCATCTTGCTTAGTAACTCGATGAATCACTCCTGAGTCCTTTGAAAGCCTTGAAGTTGAAGTACGTGTTATGTTGAGTGCGTCGATGCAGTGACTAACTACTCTGACTTGTCGCTCTACATAAGCTGGCTCTTGATCGTGTCGCATCGATGCAGTGGCTGACTGCATTGACCTTATGTGCTTCTCCCGCTATCTCTTGATAGTACTGTACCGAGGCAGATTCTTGCTGCATCGAGGTAGTGTCCTTCATACTACATTCTAAAATCACAGTTTCTTCAAGGCAGTCCTCAGTAACATCGATTTGTCCAATAAATTCCATGAGAAACACTTGACGTCCTTGCATTTAAACAATATGTAAATCAGTTTAAACTGTTCAATGTAATCATGTGCAATTTTATTCAATCATAGTATAAGATACTCAACTTTTTCTTTATGGTTGAAATTGATAGAATAACTCATATTGGTTTGACATCAACAAAATATATAATGCAACAATTGATTGTACTGGGTAGAATCAGGGGTGTGTTCATCAAGGTGGTGAGCACGGTTCTTCCCTCTTGGTTGTCATAAAAAGGGAGGAGGTTGTTCCTCCGTTGGGAAACTGTGTGATCAGCTTTTGTAAGCGGATTCATCTGTGGTTAGCCGTGTGCTAGTGAAGCCTCATCCTAATCAAGTGAGGGGTGGACGTAGATTGCTGGAAGCAATCGAACCACCTAAAAACTCTTCGTGCAGTGTGCTTGATTTACATTTCCTCTACTTCGCTCTCTACCTGGACTTGGTATATCAAAAGGTGTTTCACCCTGCTTATGGGAGTCCTTGGGCTGGTCCTCCGCCTAGTACCAGTCCTTGCATATTGTTTCACTGTGAGCGCGCTTAATGTGTTTGTGAATGCTTATGTATGATGAGTTGAGCTTAAAGTATCATTCATTTGTCTAGTTTGTTCCTATTGAATTTGAGAGTTAGTTTAAATATCTTAAATAGGTTTACAAAAAGGGGCTGATCTATTCACCCCCCCTCTAGATCCGCATTGCCATTCACATCACTATTTTGACAAACTTGAATTTCATCTTTCAAATACTGCTTCAAATATCCTTGTCCATCTGAATTGATGTCGATTCTACCTGCTATCAGTTGTGATTCCTTTCAATTTCGTTTCACCAGGAGAGAAAGCCCCACCTTTCCAAAAAATTATATTTCACTCATCTCCAAGATTCTAATTCTACTCTCAAACTATTTCATTTGATGATGTCAAAGGGGGAGAATAGTTTGTGAGTCATTGTCATTAGGTGTGGGAGATGTTGCATAGTTTAAATGTGGCTATATTGTGCATATTGATCTTCATGCTATATTGATTTTTATGACTCACAGTATTGCCATCATCAAAAAGTGGGAGATTGTTGTGCCCCTGTGTTTTGATGATGTCAACACTATGACTCATCTGTTCTTGAGGATCACGTGTTTTGATTTCATGAGTTTGAATCTTGAGTTTCATACATTTTTTGCTCTTAGAGTTTCATACGTTTTGATTCTTGAGGTTCAGGTTCATATGTTTTTGATGTTGTCAAATATTTCTGTTAATACTAATCCATGAATATCTATGAGTCTTGTGAAGACAGCTTCGACTCTTGATCTAAGAATGGCCAGAAATGTGAAAATCATGACGAAGAGTCAACTCCAAATGCAACTCAAGTCAACTCCAACAAGAAGAATCTGCCCGCAAGCTATCGCTAACAACTGTTCAACTAAGAGTGACAAATAGATACCTAAGGGTGAAAAATAGGTCACTACGGGTGACAAATGGATCAAGAGACTGAAGGGAGCTCACCGCTTTGAAAAGAACTTAAGGAGAGTTAACTCCTTGGTGAACTAGAGTCGACTCCACCCAGCTGGAAAATACACCACAAGCCTTCGCTGAACTATGTCCTGTATCGGTGATAAATAGACCCGCATCGGTGAAAAATAGTCTCGTACCGGTGACAAATGGGCTCACGGTGTTGAAGAATGGCCAAAGAAGAAGATCTCACGTTGATGGGGTCGACACCAGAGGCTCACAATGTTGACGCAAGAGCAGCTCGTAAGATAGAAATGCTAAGGCCAATAGCGATGGATTAGTTGTAACAAATAAAGGCACATAGGTGACAAATAGAGGCATAACAGTGACAAATAGGTACCAAAGGGTGACAAATAGCTTGTCAACGGTGAAAAATAGATAACTTGCTGAAGGTATGATGAAATGAGCTAGCTACGTCGACGCAGCACTATTGATGAGTCGATGCGAGAGTATGCCAGAAGCCTTGGCCAGCTGAAGAAGACTAAGGGTGAAAAATAGATACTTAGTGGTGACAAATGACTTCTGAAGGGTGAAAAATAGCTTCTCAATGGTAACAAATAGGTTGATAGTGGTAACAAATAGATTCATATGAATGTAAGGCTGAGAAGCTGAAGGAGAAGAAGTAGTTGGAATCAGTTTGCCAAAACGGTGTTGACCACAGTCAAACCAGCTCAGTCAAAGTTACCAATAGTCAAAGTGACCCAGCCATGTTTAAACTTCAAGCTGACCAAGTCCATGATTGACCTAGTCAAAGTCAACAAGTCAAAGTCAAGCCTTTGCCTGCTTCAGAGGTCCAATCAAAGCTCCAGTCAAGCTCTTCCCAGCTATAGTGGACACAGGAAACGGACAAAAGAAGAAGAATGACATAAGAATATTAAGGCAGACAAATACATTGGCAAGGGTGAAAAATGACTACCTAAGGCTGACAAATAGCTTAGTAATGGTGTAAATACCCTGCTAAGGGTGACAAATAGGTCATGAAGAATACACCCGCAAGGGTAACAAATGGATAAGGTAACAGCTGAAGGCATAAAGGAAAGTAGCTAAGGCGACAGCTCTTTGAAGACAAGGGTGACAAATAGCTCACTAAGTCTGACAAATAGCTCGGTAAGGTGAATTCCAATTTTCTTGTATCTGCCATGCGCCCAAGCTCGAAGCACATGTTTGGCACGTGTTTGTTGGGTGCAATATGGGTGATAAATAGTTTCCGACGTATTTTTGACAGAATGAATTTCCGTCAGAAATATTTGACACATAGATAAATATGTTGGTAACACATATTTTCGACGAAAATGTTTTTTGTCGAAATACGTCGGAATATAACTTTCAAAGTTGACAAATAGGTTTGGTTTTCGACGGATATATGTTCTGTCAAAAATACGTCAGAAATGTCCGACGTATTTCTGACAAAACGAATTTCTGTCGAAAATATTTGACACAGATAAATACATAACTCAAGTTTTCGACAAAAAATTTTGTTGTGGGAAGTACGTCGGAAACAAAGTTGACAAATAGGTTGCTAACGGTGACAAATAGGTCACCTAGGGTAACAAATAGGTGGGTAAGGGTGATAAATAGTTTCTGACGTATTTCTGGCAAAACGTATTTCCGTCGAAAATATTTGACACATATAGATAAATATGCTGGTAACACATATTTTTGACGAAATTTTTTTTTGTCTGAAATATGTCAGAAAATAACTTTCAAAGTTGACAAATAAGTTGCTAAGGGTGACAAATAGGTCGCCAAGGGTGACAAATAGGTTGGTAAGAGTGACAAAGAGGTTTTCGACAGACATATTTTCTGTCGGAGACACATTGGTATGAGTGACATATAGATTTCTGAAAAACAATTCAGTTGGAAATAAGTCAAAAAACTTTTGACGTATTTCTGATCAACTCAAATTCTGTCGGAAGAGTGCCGACGAATTTGTGACTGAGAATTTTTTCCTTGGGGAACTTAAATAATTTTAAATCCTTCCTATAATTAATTAATTAATATTTCGATGATTTTCGACGGGAAAATTACTCGTCGAAAAAATGATGAAAAATTTTGACGAATTAAGTGGATGTCAAAAATGTGCTGGAACTTTCTGACATATTTCCGACCAATTTCAATTTCGTCAAAAACTGTTCATAAATTTCAACCCACACTAGTCCTTCTTTATGGATTTTCGACGAATTTTTTTCTGTCGAAAATATGTCAGAAAATTGTAGAGTATTTTCGACATATTTTTGACAAAATATACTCTATCGAAAAGTTCCGACGTATTTTCGACAACAATGTCGGTAATTACTGATTGAGTTCCAATAGAATTTTTTACCAACAGAAAAAAAGAATTTTTCGACGTATTTTCGACGAAAGTTTTTCCGTCGGAAAATTCCGTCAGTATTCTCGATTTTTCTTGTAGTGGCACTCCGTCATCATGGCTAGCTGGGGCCGGTCCTTCAGAAGTTGACGTGCCCTGCCCCACATCCCTATGCGAAGGCGGACTCCAGAGGTGTATCTCTTCATCTTGCGTTTCATCATCCGGAGTCGTGTGTTGCTCTTGGCCCATAGCTTTCGACATCTCTAGATCTCCCAGATGATCTTTGCCGACGGGATCAGAGATAGATATCGTATCTGCTTCATAAAATTCTTCTATCGAGAAACCCAAGCCAAGGTGCTGGGTAATTTGCAGTACTTCTCTGTCCAAGTTGGGTGGATACCACAACTTTTTGAACATTTGATTTAGGCTTGTGGCTTGGAAGAAGGGAACTTTCTACTTATTGGCCATTTTCACCACTTTGTCGGATACATCAGGAAGTCCCATGATTGGGATGAATGGATCCTGAATTTCTTCAGAGAATTTAAAATCATCGTTGCCTGTCACCGGCTGTTCATTAGCCGTGTAGAATATTGTTTATTGACCCTCAGGATTGTGGACCTCCAGAGTCTTCAGTAGTTCGACTGTCTGATAGTCTATATCTGTGAGGGGTTTTGCGATCCCTGGAGGGACTTTCATTTAACCCAGCAGATCCTCGAGCTCTGGCATCTTCGGATCGGGGTGAATATTCGATGGGATTGCTCTGAACACTCCCTCAATTTCAGAAATGTGCGACACCTCCTACTGAGACACATAGTCGGGCGGGGGCGGAGGGAACCAGTCACTAGCCTCTGCTATCTCCTTCCCTTTGCTTTGAGCTGGCTGGGGAGTCTGCTTTGACTTATCCATGTAGAGTGACGCATCCAGCAGATGGCATTCAAACACGTCAAAGGGGTGTAAGTCAGAAAATATTCTTTCTTCTTTTCCATCCCGGGGGTATTTGATGCACCGGTGCAGAGTAGAGGGTACCACCCAATTTTGATGCAGCCACGGTCGGCCGAGCAGTGCCTTGTATGAGGTATCTGAGTTTTTGACATGGAACGGCACCTTGGTGGTGATGTCTCCTAGTGACAGCTCGAACTCTGCCATGCCCATAGGGACTTCAAATTTCTTGTTGAATTCGGCGATCCTCATATCCCTGACCTTAACTAGGCGTACATTGAAGTAGTGCTTTTGGTAGACCCGGTATGGGAGTATACTCACTGCTGCCCCTGTGTAGCACCCCGAAAATTTAATGTATAAGTGATAATAACTATTCGACATTAGCAAGAATAATTTTGATAAATGAAAAAAGTGGAAATAGTTAAAATAAATCTATGAACCCTAAATAAGAGAGAATATAAAAAAATTGCTAGGACCCTTGACTCTAAGAATGTACCACTGTGGGCATCAGTAAAGGTATAAACAAATAATCAAGCAAGAAGAATTGAGTATAACTATTTATCTAATTAAGGCTCAAACTAGAAATATAATTCAAATAGTTGAGGGAAATCTCGCAGTGTATTCACATCTACACATATAAAAGATTTTCGTAGGATCGAACTCGACTCTGATACCCAAGACAATAATTAATAAGGTAAATAAAGTGACGAAATTTATAAGAAATGAAACCCCTATATGAAGTATTACTAAGACCCTAGTGTATATTGTGACCAGGCACATCAAGTTAATGAAATATAAAACGCCAATGGTAAACCCAATAGCCGTATGTGCCTTGCATATGAAATTAGCTTAAGGCTAATGGGTCTTATATATATATATATACTTATATATGTAGACTATTAAAAGATATAAGCCGTGTATATAAGGCTTAATAAATAACAAATGGGCCAGGCGTGGCGTTTAGAACCCAGGAAGCCTCATAGGTCATTAAGAAACTAAAGTCAACCTATTAAATACAAACCATATTACAATTGCATTGCATATATTAAACTATATTTGAGCATCTATCTAACATAATATATATATAATCTCTCTCTCTCTCTCTCTCTCTCTATATATATATATATATATGTTTACTAAATATGCCCAAAACCTTCCTCCGATTTCCATAGAGAATCGGCATTTAAAAACCCAATGGGATAGGGCTCGAACAGAGATTTGGATGGTGGCTGGGAATTTGGAAAGCTTGGGGATACGTTAGGATTTGTGTATAGGTTATTTCAATAATAGTAGGAGTCTTCATGGGGGAAGTTAATTCCCAATAGAAATTTAACTCATCAACCATTATACATAAAGCCCCGTCGTGCAAGCTATGGCTATTGTTGTTGCTTGCGTTTCCATCTGTCAACAAATAAGAAGAGGAAGTGCTTCTCCTTCTACCTGCGAAGACTCTGTGTTGCCAACAAACCACATGAAGAAGCTGTTGCCCTTTTTGCCTTCACGAACTTCTGTTTTCCCTACTGCGACGGTAGCGTGGAAAAGGGATTACTGCATCTTCATCCTCTACTGCACCGAAGTTATTACTGTGAGAAGTCATTTGACTTCTCTTCTCCCTTCACGCAGAGCTACGAAAGCTTTGTTCCTGCTTCATCATCGGTAGAAGTGGATGCAGTTGCTGTTCTGCTACCGTTATCCTCCTCTTCCGCTTCGTTCTCTTTGTACTGTCAACCCAGATCATCATCAAAAGGTAGGTGTTCTCAAGTACCAAGCCCAATCTAATTAGCTTCAGATCATGAGCATGCATATAGATCAAGAGTGGTTTGCAATTTTTTTCTGGATCGAAGTTTTTTTCGACATAAACGGTGAATAGCGACCCAACCTTAGGCGCTATTTAAAATTCAACGACTGTTTGAATAGTCGTTAATTCCTTTGCTAATTAATAACTACCCATGTTTAAAATTTAATAACTATATAACCTGATGTCTAAATTAATTCATGATCATAGTTTTGGAATCCTACTATTTTTCTCTTTCTGTCCATATATTCACTATTGTAAAATTCTCTTTATTAAGAAAGTACTACTGTTCATGTCAAATTTCATGAGAAAGTAAATGACGGCAGAGCCTAAGTCTCTATTTAAATAGCGCCCCTGTCTAGGGCGCTATATCCTAGAATTGAAGACTCTTCATACAGGCGCCATTTCCTTTATGTAGAGATTTTACTAAAATTAATATATATATAATTGAAACAACGCTTCAGACCCTGTCGATATTTAATAAATAGCGCCCCTGACCTGGGCGCTATATCCTGAAATAGTGACTCAACCTAGGGTGCCATTTACCCTGTGTAGAAATATTCCAGTAATTGTTATATAGATATAATGTGAAATTTCTGAATTTAACGAATACTTTATATAATGAAATAATGACACTGTCTAAGGCGCCATTTACCTGTTTCATTATTTTCTTCGGACTGTTTTCCTGTGACCCATACCGAGGGTCTATATGGCACTATGGTCCCACGTTTCTTGATGTTTTATCGATTACCCCACTATTTCTCGGTGATAAATGAGCCCTCCGTGGGATATTCCTTCCTTCAGACTGGCAAGTTTGTCATTGGGACCTCTGTAAGACTCCTAGCAGTCTTGGATTCCCTTAAGTCCGACTGAGCTGGTAGTACCTTAAACACCTTGTACCATTTTTAATGTCACGTCACTCTGGAGAAATGTGGCAACCCGGCTATTTCATATTGCTATTCTTGGCCCATGAGAGAATTCTCTTAGCTGGTGGAATGAGTGATCATTCCACTAGGTGACATATTGAATTGGGTATCCTATTGTTAGGTGCCAATTCTTCAGCTTGTCTCATGTCCATTGGATGGTGACTATGTTGTTAGTCATCTATTTCAAAGTTATCATGGCTACTGACCTAGGTGCCAATCTCCACCCAGTTTATCAACATGTCATGATTTTTCTATGCTTTAGCGTGGATTTTATCGCTAGTCTGTCCCTACTCAACGGCCTTGCTCTTGAATTCCATGAATCATACCATATCGTTCTATTAAAGCTTATTCTTGGAAACTCCTTATTGGCTATATACTATAGTGGATGACTAGATCTATCTTTAAATGCTGTGCATATAGGGCCCGATCTGGTCCTGGGAGGAGCACCGGAAAGTACTTGTGCCCATGGGAGCTAAATTGATCACGGTGTCTGGCATTGCACCGAAGTGCATGACTAGTTGGATCTTTGCCATTCCACACTCACTCACTCTTTTCGTGACGTTACTTGATATTACTTACGTGCGTGACTTGACTTGCGTGACTCGACTAGCGTGGCCCGGAATGGGCAAGTACTTGCGTGAAATAGCCAATAATCTATAAATTCTCTCATGAATATCTCTTGTTTAAGACTCGCTTGGAAGTTTTGCATACCGTTGTTAATCTCCTACTAGTTTGGTTTCACTTGCTCGGTTAATTCTACATGCATAGTCTTACCTGCATTTACATGTGAAAAATGTAATTACTTAAACCAATTGATTGTTCTTGAGATATAATTCCTACTGAGCGTTTCGCTCATCCAGCCTATTTTAATATTTTTCAGGTAATCAAGTGGCTAGCGTGGCCGTGACTCAAATGGGAGGGACAAGTGTGCAAGAAAGCTCTGGAAACTAGATGACCCATGTCTTTTATCTTTCTTGAGTCTAGTTGGTGTTTTCTGTTAGTTTGGCTTGTCTAAGTTCGTCAGTGCGTGTCTGATCCTTTTTTTTCCATTATGATGTAGTTGGGTCTTCAAGTTTGGAATTTAAAATTGTGAGGGATTTATATTTGAAATAAAATTTATTGCTCCAAATTATTTGGTCTTATGCGACTGCTCTTGATCATTCACAACTGTTTAACTGCCACGTTCCAAGCAAACGAACACGTTCCGCTACTATCGGTTCAGGGCGTGACACCCTGGGTCAATTAGTATCTTGTTTATAGACTGGCCATTTAACTACCCCTTCATATATAAAGGTCTATTATGGTTGGCAGAAGGTAGGAGCATATCCTCTTCAGCAAAAGTGATGGCTATCCCCAAACGCATCTCGGCAAAATGACTCTCAAAGCGTGCCGACGTTTGTAAGGCTACAATGATAGCCTGTCTGGTTTCTTCATCTTGGGAGAGTATCTCCTAGACATTGAACCTTGCCGGAACTCTCTTCAGCTGCTTCATTATCCTGTTGCCAACTCTGACATTGGCCAACCTGATTTCTTCGGCCTTGCTGTGCTTGCCCTTGGTTGGTGCCGGAGAAGTAAGCTCAGAAGGTGATTTATCTTCTTCTTCGGGTATTGTCCATCCCCGACATATCTGATCATTTGGTTCTTCTATCTGTATGGGTTTGGCAATAGGGGTAGTGCCCTCATCACCCTTATCTGCTAGAGATGGCGCACCTGAGGCCAAGGTGGGAGTACTCTTGGCCTTTGACTCGGTCTACTGGCTTGGTTGTTTGCCCTTCTTCGCGAGTAGAAATTCAGCGAAGGAGGGGACCCCTTTGCCAGTTGTATCTTCAGGGTAAAGGCCCAGTAGAGGCAGGAGTTTCACACCTTTTATCTCAAGTTCAAGGATTTGACATGGTTGTTCACCCCTGAATATGATATTGTGATTGATTGGGGGCAGACGTCCCCACTTCCTCCCAAACCTAGTGGCATGTTGCGAGGTGGAAACTTCGGCCGGCGTGAAGCATATTTCTTCATCCTCTTCTTCAGGGTTTTGGGCCATGTTGAACAAGGCCGACATGGTGTTGCAGGAGAGAGTAACCCCTTTCTTCTTATTCTTAGATCTTTTCTACTTTTTCTTCTCCTTCATAGTTTGTAATTGCCCCCGTAGAGGTTCATCCCAGATACCTGGTTCTTCTGCTTCGGCTTCAGCTTCTTCTGCCAATTCCAGAGATTGAAAATGTTCCCAAGGGACGTACTCCTTCAGCTGGACAGGCCGGATTCCAGGCTGCTCATATTCATCTAGCCCATTTATAATTTCTTGAAGCCGTTCCACTATCGAACTGGCTTCTTGGTGCACCCGCAGGGGGGGTTGTCTGTTCTTGTTGCTGGTGGGCCTTCTCAAGACCACTTGAGGAGCCGTCTCATACTAGATCGGGGTTACAACCGACGGAGCCGGTTGAGGTGTGACACCCCGTATTTGAATTCCTGGACCACATCGGGGTGCTACCCACCTTCTTGTTTTTGATGGCATAGTCTACCAATTTCATTGATCCTTCGTCGGTGCCACGATATCAGCCTCATAGGTGTTCTGGGTGCATGCCTCTACCACTTCTTCGGGCAGTTGCTAGTACAAGGATATCATGTTGGTTGTTGCCCCCAGCGTAGGCATTTCATGAGATCGTGGAGGACCCACCTTGTATTCGCCCATTTGGAGCTCCCCCTTCTTTATTAGACTTTCAATGGTGTCCTAGAACACATAACAGTCTTCAATGGGGTGCCCAAGTATTTGGTGATATTGACAGAAACGAGAATCATCTTTCCTCCTACATTGCTCGATCTCTTTGGCTCCGGAAGAGTAATCATATTGTATTTGGTGGCCCATTCAAATTGGACTTGGGTCGTCTCCTTAGGAAAGGAATATAGTTTCTTCATCTTGGCTCACAAGGAGGGGCCTTCCTATTGTTCAGCCAGTTTCACAGGAGGAGGGTTGGCGACTCCTTTATTTTATTCCTTCTACTGCTCAAACGCCTTGAAGTCAACCGTATTAACTTCCTTGGGCACGGGGTGCTTATCAGTTGGTCTGGTCTTCTGATTTGAGGCAGTAGGGCTGGAGGAGTATCTGGAGAGGAAAGCCTCAATTTCTGCTACCACGTTGTTCAACCGGTCGAAGGACCTGATTTCCATCCTAATCATCCTTTTGAGGACCTCTCGCTTCAAATTTTGTTTGCAGATTCACGCTGCATCTTCTTGATGTAGTGGGTGCCTGCACCTCATATTGAGATTTTGCCATCTCTTAATATATTCTAAGGTTGTTTCATCATTCTTCAGCCTGGATGCATAGAGTTCGGATTCGGTTACCTCCCTTTCAGCAACGTGGAACTGTTCTTGGAACTTCCATTGCATATCTGGCCAATCATTGATAGACCTAGTCGACAGGTTTAAGTACCATTCGAAGGCGAGCCCTGAGAGCGAGGACCCGAAGAAATTCAATAGGTAGGACTTATCGGTCGCTAGATCGCCCATCAAATTGATGTAGTAGGCTATATGTTCCTTTGGCAAACCTTGCGCATTGAATTTATCAAACTTCGGGGGCCTATTAATGCTAGGAGGTAATCTTTTGGCCACATGATGGATAGGGTAAGGCACCTTGTACACATCAAATGAGGCGTAATCATCACTGCCTCGTTCAGCCAACTTCATTTCAATCATTTGTTCTATCATCAGCTTGTTCACCACCGTCGAGTCCACCAGATCTGGGTAGAAATTGTTGTGACCCTATGGTTTTGATGATGTCAAACACCATGACTCATCTTGAGTCCGCATAAGAATGGTATGATGATGTCATATGTGTGATGATGCCATTTGTGTTGGTGCATTGCTTCTAATGTTATGAAACCTAATGCATTTGCTTCTATAATGATTGCACTATATATAGAAGTATGTGTGTTGAATTTGCAAGAACAAGCTCTGAGGATAAATCAAAAGTCATGAAGAAATAGTCAATGAAGTCATGAATAAGAAGTCAGTGAAGTCAACTTAATCTTTTACAGAATAAGGTTCAAAAAGTGTCAACACTGGAAGTCGACTCTTGCAGGGAGAGAGGCAGGTCAACTACTGGAAGAAGATGGCAGGTCGATGCCATGGGCACGGTTAAAGGCTATCAGGTCGATGCACCTGAAGAGTCTCATGCTCGACAGGTCGCATTAGGGATTTCAGTCCACTATCAGGTCGATGCATCAAAGGTTCTCATGCTTATCAGGTCGATGCTCTTCAGTATTTCAAGATCGATAGGTCGATGCATCAAGTATTCTTCATGTTATCAGGTCGATGCATAAAACTGCTGAGCGTTATTTTGGTAAGGTAGGTCGATGCACATCTGTCGTTCGAGCTCAACAAGTCAGAAAAACAATTATATGCCTCGATGCATCAAGAGACTCGAGTGTAATATCCTTGGGCAGGTCGATGCACTCAAGGGACACGTCGAGGCAGTAGTGTTGAGTTATGGTTTTGATGATTGTTGTGATTGTTAAGTTATGATTTTGATGATAACTAAACTTAATGTGTGATTAACCGATGATAACTAAACTTGTGGTTGATTGCTCATGCTCTTGTTATCTATGTATGGTTGAGATGGTAAATGGCAACGGTTACATGGTCTTGATCCTTGGTTTACATATGTTGGTTTTACAAGAGGCAAGAGGTTTCATAACCTCTTTACTGTCAACAAGTATGGCATTAACCCTGACTATCTTGCATGCAGGATCAAACTCATGGCAGTCACCTGGTGAACCAAAACTCTACTCCTCTATAATCCAAAATAGGTGGTATATGTCATTTGCTGTCAAGAACCATTGGTGAGACTCTTACCTTATCTTAGCATCGATCTCACCTTGTGTATCTCATATATACACCTCATTCATGCACATTAAACATGAAACCCTTCTGTCCATCGTGCGCCCTCGCCCGCGGATCGACCGGCGTGGTCAGGTCGCGGGGATCAAATTGACATGAACTTCAAGCATTTATTATATGGATGGTTGAGCTATAGTTCTAATCAGTTATCCATGTGTTTGCATGTCAAAGACTAAGTTGACACCTTCAAGACTGTCAAGGTTGATGCCACAGATGAGAATGGGCTGCTACAGGAGTTAAGCGACTGAGCTAGATGGTTAACGGAGTGAACCAGAGAAACCCAGGTTCTACCCAGCTGGCGGTCGACCGCCAGCACAGGGGCGGTCGACCGCCCCAGCCAGCAACCCCCAGTCTACCGGTCCCTCAGTGGCGGTCGACCGCCAGCCCAGTAGCGGTCGACCGGGATTCCCAAGAACCATCCGTCTGTAGGTTTCTCAGTAGCGGTCGACCGCCACCTTCCACAAGTCGACCGCCAGCCCCGAGCCATCAATTGTTGACTTTGTTTTCCACTTCGAGAACAACCATTCTCCATGGATTTCTTTAATCCTAAAGTCACCCAATCACCCACAAAATGTGGATCTGGTCTGGGGGTGTTTCCATAGACCATTCAAATGCTATAAATCACATACAGGAGGGTTAGAAACCCTAATGCTTCAAGGGGATCAAGAGAGATCAAGGGAGGCTAGAGGAGGAGATTCACGGGTACTTTAGCACCTCCGTGAACAGTGCTTCGAGCTCAAGTTCTTCATCCATTTCAAGTGATTCAAGCCTAGATCTGAAGCCTTCATCCTCCCATGAAGTGAAGAAACAAGCATCCAACCAGAAGAGATCGAAGGAGAGCCCATCAACCAAGGAGTCTATCAATGGAAGAAGAAGAAGGCTGCTACAAGGAAGAAGGAATCTCTTCATCCATCTGAAGGTATGCAAGCTCCATTTTGAATCCAACAACCTCAAAGGAAGAGAAGAAGCAAGCAAGGATCAAGGAGATCAAGGAAGTTGTGCAAGCAAGAAGGAACTGTTACTGTAGCCATGAATAGTGATCCGTGGATCAACTCTTCATCTAAGAGCTAAAGATTCAAGGTCCATCTGAAGCCATCAACTTCCAATAAACTGAAGAAGCAAGCATCACTCAAAGATCATCAGCATACATTCAGGGGAGCCAAATCAGGGGATTTCTAAACTGTGCCTTATTGTGTTTCAAGCTCATATTCGTGTGTTGTACAAACTGTGATAACTTGTGTGTGTGTGGATCGTTCTAGATCCGTGGTTGTGTGTGGTTATCGTGGTGTTCCATTCATGTGTGCATAGGTCTTCCTAGATCTGCGTGTGTGTGTTCGTGGTTTTATTCAGATCTTAGTGTTTGTGTGTGTGGAGTGCTGCACTTGTCGCAGCATGTGTATGCTTTGTTGATTCGCTTGTTGGATCGTGTTGGAGACCTTGTCTCCGTGTGTGTGTGTGTGTGTGTGTGTGTGTGTGTGTGTGTGTGTGTGTGTTGGGGCGCGTCCCCGTGTGTGTGTGCAGGCGTCGTCCTGCGTGTGTAGTTGGAGCGTCGTCTCCGTTTGGGGATTTATCCCCGAGTGAAGCCTCACCAGGTTTGGTGAGGGGTGGATGTAGGATTGCCGTCGTTGCATCCGAATCACCTTAAAAACCGATGTGCATTGTGCTTGTATTGTGTGGTTTGCTCCATTTCCTCTATCTCCATTCTACATAAACGTTAGTTTAAATTGTTGTTCTAGATTTATCTTCGTATATCTTGCATAATCTATATCTTATCATATAAAGTTTGATAAATCCAATTTGTGTTCAAATAGCTTTGAATCTCTTAACTAGCTTTGTATCACATATTTTATAAAAGGCCAAATTTTTTCTTAAAATTGGTAAACACCCAATTTACCCCCCTCTTGGGTGTCATTGATCGCGAGACTTCAATTGGTATCAGAGCCAAGGCTCTAATTTTTATAGATGTAACGATCTAGAGTGATCTAGATCAATGAGTACCATTATGTATACTTTGAATTCTCCACCGGTGTTTGATGGTTGCAATTTCGATTTGTGGTTAGGAAGAATGTTCAGTCTAGTCAATTCATATGATCCTAAGCTATGGAAGCTTGTCTCTTGTGGTCCCTATGAATTGCCTAAAGACAAAGCTGTCTGGGCTGAAAATCATAAGCATAAACATGATCAAAATTGGTTGGTTTTAAAGCTGTTCACTGATGCGGTCAATTCTAATCAGTTTCCTTTTGTCTCCCATTGCAGGTCCGCAAAGGATATCTTGGATGGCTTAACGAAAGTCCGGGAAGAGCATGCAGATCAATGCCTTGTGGTAGGTACGAGCGATCAAGGGAGTGATCAGCAAATTGAATCAAGCTCAAAGGTAAATTCTGATTCTGATAATGAAGATGAAGTTAGCTATGAAGATTTGTTGATTGCATATGATGATCTTGCTGAAAAATACAAGAAGCTAAAATCTGAAAACAAAAAATTGAAAAAGGATGTCGAAAAAAATAAGTGCAATTCCTCTTGTAAAAAATGCTTGCATCTAGAGGAAATGATTGAGGCTCATGTGTTTGACATTGAATTTCACAAAAATCAAATATGCTCCTTAAGAAACAAAAATAAGGAGATGACTGCAAAACTGAATTTAATGGTCGATGATCAAACCTAAATGAACTGATTCATGATGAAAAGCTTGTTAAAGAAAATGAGAAACTGAAGGAATTGAACAAGGCCATTTCTGAAAGATTGTTGATTCTTGAAAAAGGAAAATCTGTGGTTGTTAGAGAATGTGAAAATGTGGATGAACTTAGGCAAGAAGTAGAATGCCTTAAGACTACCAATGCCATGTTGAATGTTAGTCTTTCTACTTGTGAAGAAGAACTTGCCAACTCTGAATTATAAATTTCATCTCTTCAATCTGAAATTCTTGACTTGAATGATTTGCTATCTAGATTTGTAAATGGTCAAGAAAACTTGAATAAACTGTTGGGGATGAAAGTTAACTTTCAAAGGGAAGGGCTAGGCTATAATCCTGTGAACAAAAAGAAGTTTAAAAATAAAGTTTATACATCTTTTGTGCACAGTTCAAACATAGCCAGCACATCAAATGAAAATTTGAAAAAGGAAAATCATGTTGCACACACACATGCATCCACAAAGAAAATCAACTTGCATCAAAAATCTAAAAATGCTACTAGCACTTCCATGCATGATAAACATATTTCTGCCACACACACACAACCACCTAGAAAGAAACTCTCATATTTTTACTGTGGTAAATCTAGACATGCCATGCATGATTATTTCACTATGAAGAATGATGATTTGAGAGTGTGTAGAAACCAAGCTGTTTTGAAAAATACAAAGAAAGCATTCACCACAAAACTTTCCGTGCATTGTAATCATTGTGGTAAATGGGGTCATACAGCTTCACATTGTTGGTTCTTGTTGAAGAGAAAGAACTCCCACTCAACACATCATGCTTACGCACACAAATCAGTAGAACCCATGAGAATGAAGAATATGATGCCACGTGCCTTCTACCATCACTTTGGTCAACCTGGGAATGTTAAGCATGATTGTTTTCTAAAGAAAAATGGTGATTTGAATGTTGTCAAAATTTGGAAGTCACATTCCCATGTTGCTGCTAACCCACAAGGACCCAAAAGGATTTAGGTACCTAAGAATCTCAAATGAGAAATATGTTTTGCTGGTGTGCCTTGGGAATGTAAAGCATGAAATCTGTTTTCATCAAGAAGGTAAGGCACACGGGCTAAGTGGCATATGTCAGGTTGGAAGAAAAATAAAAAAAAATGAATTTGAGCATTCAGGTGATATCTCTCCTACTCTCTCCAGTGATTGTGTAAGGTTTTGATTCATTTTGAGTCATATAGTCATGTAGTTTTGCATATATCCGTACATGCATTCCATTCATGGTTGTTTGCATATTTGTGCATATATCACTTGTCATATAACATCTTGTTGTAGGAGAGCTTGAAGATTCTTCAGATCATGATTTCACTACATATATTGAGTTTGCATACACCTTCATACTATGTCATGCATAAGTTGAACATTGTGAATTCATGTCATAATGCATAGCAATCCTCCTGCCTACATCATCATCGACTACATAATATATCAAATGGTGACATGTGGAAGGGTAGGCTTCGCCTGTCTGAAAGCTATCACTACGCGTGAGGTGATCTTCGGATCTAAGTTCTCCGCCCGATACTATGAGTCAATTAGTTACAGGCTGCATATGGCATTGGATGGTAACTGAACATCTTGGATTCATGCACACACTAAGGGGGAGCAACCGCATTCGTTATATGAGATTAATGTTTAGGTTCACACATGAGTCATACATTGCATCTAGAGCTGTCTAGGGGATGCTGGTTGTTAAAATAATTTATCATGCCATTGTCAATAAATTTGAATCGAAATTGACAACTCAAGTCCTCTTGTCCTAAGATGCAGATTATACTCCAAAAAATTTAAATGATGATGGGCTTGTCATGACCAAGCCTGAATCAACTGAGGAATACCTTGCAAGGATGAAAATGATAAAAATCTCCTCAATCTGCCACCAGGAGACAGAAAGTGATCTACATAAGTACCCAAGGCATGGTATAAAAGGCCCGCAACAGGTAAAGTTAATCAACCATTGTTCATGAGAAAATCAGGTAAAGTCCTTTTAATGGTTCATGCATATGTGATTATTACCATCTCTGGAACTACTAATAATGCTTTATATGATTATTTTGCAGGGATTTTACAAGAAGATTTTAAAATGAGCATTATGGATGAACTGATTTGTACCTTCTTTGAATTACAGGTGGAAGACTTGGAAGATGACGGATGCTCAATGCACAAGTATTGAGAAATTAACTTCTGAGCTCTATTGTAAAAACTCATAGTTGTTTTAATCATATTTCCATGAATGAAGATATATAAAAAATTGGTTTTGTTATTAGAATGCATATCCATTTTCATGCATAAATATTGTTGATGAATCTTGACATTTGCATGTGGGAGATTATGGAATGCACCTCTCAACAGGTCTGTTGAACTCAGGTAAATATTCTGAAAACCTGACATGTTGTTGCCCTAGTATGATGTGATGATTTTATCAAATTACTTAAACCAAATTAAAAATCTTGAGAAATGTGTATGAGGTGATTGGCTATTGAATATCTCTCAATTTGAATTGCATGATGACATCTGAGCTCAATTGAGTATCTGGTATATCAAATACTAAGTAGTGAAAAGGTGGGTCACATCCACCTGGGAACTCTCATTATGCGTGAGTTGGTCTTTGGATCAACGTTCTCCGCCTCGTACTAGAACTCAAAGAAGTCAAGTGGTTGATCTATAAATGAATCTTTGAACTGAGTTATTTCAGTTGAAAATATATTTTTGCTCATGATTCAAACATTTGGCTTGTGAATTATTTCTAATTTCAAAACTTGTGAAAGATTTCTGAAAATCTGATTTTGAACAATTCTAAAAATTGGGTTGCATTGTTTAATTGTGATCATGTATGCAGCCTCATTCATAAAGATCATGTCAGAAAAAGATGCTTGTTTGATCCATTAATTGAATGTGAATAGTCTCATGTGGAAGTTGTCACATTGGATTGGAATCAAAGCTCTCATCTTACTTTTGCATCATGTTTGTCATTCTCATCTTGCATACATGCATGCATGCATAAGGTGCTTTTAGATCATACAAATGAAAATCAAAAGTTTGAATCACTTTGCACATTGCATTGCATTCTTATATGCTCATATGTTGTATTGTATTGAAACTAATGCATTAGTCACACTTAGTTCATTCAGTTAGCATCCATTCAATTAGTATCATATTATCCATTCAATTGGTATCAAATTGACATCACATTGCTCGCATGCATGTCATAGTGCATTTGCATAAACTCCCAAGGTGTGCCTGCTTGCTATTATATGTTATTCACCCCAATCCTTGAAACTTCTATGACCTTATGTCTTCTTGATAAATAATGCTGCATTTGAGTCATTATTGGAATGTTTCATGTCGTACACTCTAAGAGAGTTTATATTTCATAAGTGCATCTATTTAGGGGGAGTTGCACTGTTGTGTATTCATGATATTTTTAGTATACATGCTGAATCAAATTCGCACACTTCATGCACAAAATGTGAAAATGAGTTTTAAAGATAATGATATATGAATTTCTTTTCAACACTCTCGAGATGTTAAACTTGTTGCATGTATGTTGAAGAGACAGTTGAGAAAAAAGCTGCCTACCTATCATGTTTAAAAATTTGGGATGAAAATGAAAGATAGAGCAATGCTCGGTCTCACTGAGTAAACTGGGCACATGTCACCTGAGACATGATGTGGTTCATATTTGAAAAGTGTTGACTAGTTTCTCTGTTCAAAATGAGGTGAAATGGTTCAGTATTCTGAGTCACCGGGGATTTTGGCATGAGCTCCATGCGTCTACTCGCGTAAAAAGGAATTATTTGAACCTAATCACTCTTGAAAAATTCTGACTATCATGTGATATTGGTTGAGTTAAAAAATGTTGGTGAAAACTCATTGTGGTAGAGCGTAGCCTCCAATACGCTGTTCTCAAAATTACAGTGCAGTCTGTAAAATGTCTCCTTGTGTTAATCTAAAAATCTCAATATCCATATTGCAACTATCATTTTTCATGTTACTCACTTGCACATCCGAAAATTTGATTCATTATGTATTCAGAAAATTGATTGACTGCTTTAGCAATTGCATGAATCTCCTATATGATTGTACAATCTCCCATGTGCTACACATGTGCATTCCAGTTAGCATGACTCTCTTGCATCTTTTTTACACCCATTCCCTTCTTATATATGTACGGGGGAGATTGCATGTATGTTTATATGTAACTGTTTGGTTGCATTGTGTGCACTTCATGAGTCATCATCTGTATAAACATAGCTTCATGCATTTAAACAGAAAATGTAAAAATAATAAAATCAACAAAATTCTAAAATTTTGGACTTCAATTTCTTTACTCTTGCTATGGGATATTTGTCTTCATTTTGTATCATGGCAACCACGCTTTGTGACCCCCACATAGGAATAATCAACATGGTCTTTGAACTCATCTTTTGCCCTAGTCGTTTTTTATGTAATTATATGATTGCTTTGAGTTTCATGCACTTTAAACTAAAATACAAAAATCAAAAATTTGAAAATCAAAGAAAATCTTTTTAATATGCCCTCCTGCTCTTGCTTGTTGTGGAAATCTAACATGGGATCTAGATTTTGAATGCTATCATGCTGAACACCCCATCCTGTGCACATCTTCCTCCACTGGTTCATATCCTTGAGGCCAATCGCCACCTTCAATTGATATCTATACATGCTTGACTGTATTTGCTTTGGATGGTATCATATTGACTTGTGAGACTAATCACCAATTGATCTCATCTGATTGGAATCATGTTGATTTGTTCGTCCATGATTTGCCGTTGCTTCTTCTGATTTGATAAGATGGGCTATTGCTGTTTCAAAGGGAGATAAGCTTGCTCTTCCTAATTTGGCTTCTTCCAGGTTGTTGATACTGTTGATCATGTCACAGTGGTAGAAAGATCTGCATTATCCCGCTTTTTGATTATGTCAAAGGGGGAGAAAAATTGATGATTGTGTGTGACAAGGGGAGGAGAATATCCGTGCCATTCTGATGTATCATCATTAAGTTTGTCATCATCACTAAGTTTGTCATCATCAAAAAGGGGGAGATTGTTGAGTTATGGTTTTGATGATTGTTGTGATTGTTAAGTTATAGTTTTGATGATAACTAAACTTAATGTGTGCTTAACCGATGAAAACTAAACTTGTGGTTGATTGCTCATGCTCTTGTTATCTATGTATGGTTGAGATGGCAAATGACAACGGTTACATGGTCTTGATCCTTGGTTTGCATATGTTGGTTTTACAAGAGGCAAGAGATTTCATAACCTCTTTACTGTCAACAAGCATGGCATTAACCCTGACTATCTTGCATGCAAGATCAAACTCATGGCAGTCACCTGGTGAACCAAAACTCTGCTCCTCTACAATCCAAAACAGGTGGTATATGTCATTTACTATCAAGAACCATTGGTGAGACTCTTACATTGTCTTAGCATCGATCTCACCTTGTGTATCTCATATATACACCTCATTCATGCACATTAAACATGAAACCCTTCTGTCCATCGTGCGCCCTCGCCCGCGGATCGACCTGCGTGGTCAGGTCGCGGGGATCAAATTGACATGAACTTCAAGCATTTATTATATGGATGGTTGAGCTATAGTTCTAATCAATTATCCATGTGTTTGCATGTCAAAGACTCAGTTGACACCTTCAAGACTGTCAAGGTTGATGCCACAGATGAGAATGGGCTGCTACAGGAGTTAAGCGACTGAGCTAGATGGTTAACGGAGTGAACCGGAGAAACCCAGGTTCTGCCCAGCTGGCGGTCGATCGCCAGCACAGGGGCGGTCGACCACCCCAGCCAGCAACCCCCAGTCTACCGGTCCATCAGTGGCGGTCGACCGCCAGCCCAGTAGCGGTCGACCGGGATTCCCAAGAACCATCCGTCTGTAGGTTTCTCAGTAGCGGTCGACCGCCACCTTCCACAAGTCGACCGCCAGCCCCGAGCCATCAATTGTTGACTTTGTTTTCCACTTCGAGAACAACCATTCTCCATGGATTTCTTTAATCCTAAAGTCACCCAATCACCCACAAAATGTGGATCTGGTCTGGGGGGTTTCCATAGACCATTTAAATGCTATAAAACACATACAAGAGGGTTAGAAACCCTAATGCTTCAAGGGGATCAAGAGAGATCAAGGGAGGCTAGAGGAGGAGATTCATGGGTACTGTAGCACCTCCGTGAACAGTGCTTCGAGCTCAAGTTCTTCATCCATTTCAAGTGATTCAAGCCTAGATCTGAAGCCTTCATCCTCCCATGAAGTGAAGAAACAAGCATCCAACCAGAAGAGATCGAAGGAGAGCCCATCAACCAAGGAGTCTATCAATGGAAGAAGAAGAAGGCTGCTACAAGGATAAAGGAATCTCTTCATCCATCTGAAGGTATGCAAGCTCCATTTTGAATCCAACAACCTCAAAGGAAGAGAAGAAGCAAGCAAGGATCAAGGAGATCAATGAAGTTGTGCAAGCAAGAAGGAACTGTTACTGTAGCCATGAATAGTGATCCGTGGATCAACTCTTCATCCAAGAGCTAAAGATTCAAGGTCCATCTGAAGCCATCAACTTCCAATAAACTGAAGAAGCAAGCATCACTCAAAGATCATCAGCATACATTCAGGGGAGCCAAATCAGGGGATTTCTAAACTGTGCCTTATTGTGCTTCAAGCTCATATTCGTGTGTTGTACAAACTGCGATAACTTGTGTGTGTGTGGATCGTTCTGGATCCGTGGTTGTGTGTGGTTATCGTGGTGTTCCATTCTTGTGTGCATAGGTCTTCCTAGATCTGCGTGTGTGTGTGTGTGGTTTTATTCAGATCTTAGTGTTTGTGTGTGTGGAGTGCTGCACTTGTCGCAGCATGTGTATGCTTTGTTGATTCGCTTGTTGGATCGTGTTGGAGACCTTGTCTCCGTGTGTGTGTGTGTGTGTGTGTGTGTGTGTGTGTGTGTGTGTGTGTGTGTGTGTGTGTGTGTGTGTGTGTGTGTGTGTGTGTGTGTGTGTGTGTGTGTGTTGGGGCGTGTCCCCGTGTGTGTGTGCAGGCATCGTCCTGCATGTGTGGTTGGAGCATCGTATCCGTTTGGGGATTTATATCCAAGTGAAGCCTCACCCGATTTGGTGAGGGGTAGACGTAGGATTTCCGTTGTTGCATCCGAACCACCTTAAAAACCGATGTGCATTGTGCTTGTATTGTGTGGTTTGCTCCATTTCCTCTATCTCCATTCTACATAAACGTTAGTTTAAATTATTGTTCTGGATTTATCTTCGTATATCTTGCATAATCTATATCTTATAAAATAAAGTTTGAAAAAATCTAATTTGTGTTCAAATATCTTTGAATCTCTTAAATAGCTTTGTATCACATATTTTATAAAAGGCCAAAAGTTTTCTTAAAATTGGTAAACACCCAATTCACCCCCCTCTTGGGTGTCATTGATCGCGGGACTTCAAGTAGAACCAACTCATAGCTGGAAAGGTCTGAGCACTCAAAATTAAGTCGATCCAGTGGCTAGAGGAGTCGATGCAGAGAAGGTACAGAAAGAAGAATTCAAGGCAGTAGCCAGGGTTGAAGGATACCAAATCAATGGTGACAAATGTGCTATATGAGTGATAAATGGATAACAAGCCTGAACAATGAAGCTTAAGGCTGAAATATGGAAAGAAGATAGGTCATACAGCTGGAAGCCTTGGAAAGCATGAAGAAAGGTCGACTCCAAAAATTTCCAGAACAAAAGAAGAAGAAGAATGGAGCTTGTCCTAGCTGACAAACAAAAAGAGGCGACAGCAAAGAAGAAAATCCAAGCATCAGTATGAGGTCCGAGCTTGATTGAGCTAGAATTGAGCTTGTCTGAGCTAATTCTCCTGAAGTCGAGCTAGTCTAAGCTAGCTTTGAAGGTGTCCGAGCTTAACTTGAAGATGTCCGACCAAAGGATAGTAATGTCCTAGCATAGCAACTCAATCTGGAGCTCATGGGTTCATGCCAAATACCTATCAAAGTGTAATATCTGGGAAATCAAAATGAAGCCTTATTATTCTACAGCTTGGAACGGTGTTCTGCATGCTAGGAAATGGCTAAAAGATCACATCTCTTATGAGATTGCAGATGGCAATAAAACCAATATGTGGGCGGATCCTTGGATTCAGGGAGTAAGCATCAACCAATTATTTGGAGAGCAAATAATGCAAGACTTAGAACTACAAAAAGACTGCAAGGTTTCCAGCTTCATCTACAATGGATTCTGTTCCCTTCCACAGTCGGTTTCTTTAGAAATGGCAGAGTTATGGAATTCCATATCATGAATTCCAATTGCTTCAGGTGGAAGAGATGCAATTCAATGGAAATATAATAATGGACAATTCTCTACAAATCATTGCTGGGAAGTGATCAGAGAGAAGGCAGCAATCATTGATAATGGGGAGTGGATTTGGAAGAGGCCAACTATCCAAAGAGCATCACACTGCCTATGGCAAGCTGTGTTGCTCAAACTTCCGACCATGGATAACATGCAAAGGTGAGGCCATTATCTTTCTAGTATATGTTACCTATGCAAGAATAATGGCGAATTTGTCGATCATCTATTCTTCGCTTGTGATTACTGCAACTGGATTTGGAAAGAGATTTTAAAGAGGCTAGACCTGCAGCGGTTTCCCAAGACTTCTCTTAGAATGGAGATAGTAGAGCTAGCAAAGATCTGCCCAACCAAAGGTCCTATATTGAAACTTGTTCGTGTATTGCTGCGAATAACAGTTTGGCATATCTAGAAGGAAAGGTGCGAAAGAATTTTTCAGGGAACTAACACAAATAAGTCAAATCTTCTTATCCAAATTCTTGAAGATACATGGCACTGTATTAAATTTCATGGCGGGATGAGAGGATCCACAAAGATGCGAGACTTCACCATTCTCCAAAGATACAACATAACTTGAAAGAAGCGCTCTATTTGCATTCAGAAGAGAGCAACTTGCACTCAAGTATTCAGGTTAAGACATAGCAATGCGATCCTAATAATTCATTGTAATTGCAGCTAAGCAACATCAAATGTCTCAAGTTACTAGTCTACAACCTGTGTAGATAGTAACCTCCATTCTGTACATTGTCCTCATTAATACAACTCCTTTACTTATCGAAAAAAAATGTCCTAGCATAGCAGAGCCCATACTGAGCTTGTCGAGTCAAACTCTAAGCTATACTGGTCAAGGTCGAACTAGTCTGCTGAAGGCCGAGCAAGTATGAAATGTGTTTGACAAAAGGCTTATGACAAAAGGATAGCCAAGGCTTTAAAATAAAGGACAAAGTTGTAAAATGCTTTTTACGATGGTCATATGTATTGGGAAGACACATTGCAGAAAGCGAGTGTCTATCACACGAAGGGTAGGCAAGTGACACGTGAACCAAAGTGAGCACATGATGGGCACGTGATCTGAGGTATGATGTCAGAGGAATATTTTTCTCTCTCTCCTGCCACGTGGATGAATGGGAAATCAAAGGTATCAATCCTTTTATCCAAATGAATTTTGGAGGCCCTGTTATCTATATATATATATAGGGTGTTCCTTCGTGGAGAGAGGTGTGGCTGTGAAGAAGAGTAGGATGCTGCCTTCGGAGTATACAAGAGTTCATTTGAGAGGAAGAAAAGCCATATCGAGCCAGAGAGAAAAAGAGAAAGAGAGAAAGATAGAAAGATAGAAGTAGAAGAAGAACTGAGAGAGCGAGAGGTTGAGAAAAGAAGATTGAGTGCAGTCGGTTGCATTGAAGATCTGATCAAAGCCCTCGACTCGTGGATCAAATCCAGAGTCTATATGCTCTTCTAGAGCTACATTTCATTTCCTTTCATTTTATGTTTTTCGGTTGTTATTTTCCATTTCCTTAGTGTTCTTCTAATACCCTGTTCAGGGTTCGGGTTCCCTCTAAAGGGTCAGAGGAAGGGAGAGGTGTTCTCTCCGGGTTCCTTCTATGTTTACAGAAGAAGAGAGGACTGATCCTCTGGGTTTGTGAGCAGTAGGGTGCTATCTTAGGGTTCCTTCTGTGACTATAGAAGAAGGGAGGATCGTTCCTCCGGTCACTACCTAGGGTAGTGGGGCTAATCTTGTGGGTTGCAGGATTAGGTTACATGGATTTGTCTCCCTCGATTTCAAGCTATTTGGCAGAAGTTGTTGCAGACTGAGTCTGCTTTTTACTTTAGCAAGGGAAGACTCAATCAGGTTTGAGTGAGGGATGGACGTAGGTCTGTGTGTAGCAGACTGAACCATCTAAAATATCTTGTCCATGGTGGTTTGTGTTATGCGTACAATTCCATATCCTCTATTCTCCTTTGCAGGTTAATCATGAGTTGAATATCGAGCTTGATACATTGACATACTGTGAATGTTTGATTTGTGTGATTGGCCAAGGTTCTTTCACTACATACATATATGTGCAGGTTGAGGTGAGTAAAGCTTATATAGTCTCGTACTGCTCTGTGACTATCCTCTAAGTGTTTGAGATTGAGGTTGATAGGATTTCTAAATTGTCTGATCTAGCTTTGTTTAATTGACTCGCCTTCATGTGTGCATTGGGTTGCTAGTTGGTTTTCTTATATCTGGTTAGGTGATTGTCATCTCTCTTCAAAAGAGTTTCTAGTTGAGTGAAGTTTTTATCGAGGGATCTATTCACCCCCCCTCTAGATCTCGGCCTTGACTCTAATAATTGGTATCAGAGCAGGTTCTGATTCATCAGATCCCGCGATCTGCAGAGGATCATGTTGTTCTTAGTTGTATTTTTCAGTTGTGGTTTATCGCTCTTAGTCTACTGCTTTGAATTGTATCTGAATTGCTTCAATGGCTCATCCACCTGTTTTCAATGGTTCCAATTTTGAGTCCTAGTCTGACAGCATGCGAAGGTTTGTTAGATCAATTGATCTTGATCTATGGAAGCTAATTTCACATTGTCCACACAGATTACCCAAGGATAAGTCTAAATGGACTGATAGTCACAAATTGAAAAACCATGAAAATCTCACAATTTTTAATATCCTGAAAGCTATAGTTGATCATGACATTTTCCCCTTTGTTTCTAATTGCAGGACTGGCAAGAAGATTTGGGACAAGTTGATGACTATTCATGAAAAGGGGGAAGACAAATGTCTCATGGCAGACAAAAGTGATCACAGTAGTGATCAAAATGAGCACGAGGAAGAAGTAAGTTCTATCTTTGAAAACTATTCCATAGAAGACTGGGTGAATGCATATAGTGAGTTGCTTGCGTCTCATGAACAGGTAAGAAAATAAAACAAAACGTTGAAAAAGAAACTAAATACTGTCATGAGCTCTTGTCTAGAGAATGATGAATTAAAAACTCTGGAAACTAAAAATAATTATCTAAAAAAACAATTGGAATACCTTGAATGTGCCAACTCAGAACTAAATAAAATGAAGTCTGAAAATGGAACTCTCAGAAAATCCATTACAGAATGCGAAGAAAAAGTCAAAACACTTGAAGAAGAGAATAATTTGACTTCGGAGAAATTTGAGGCAGTTAGGGCTATAAACATGGAGCTTCATAGAAGCATTGAAAAACTAAAAAAAGATCTAAAAGAATCTGAAATTAAAAGGAAGCAGGAGGTCACTTCTGATGATCAGCTGTTAATAAATGAGCTAGTTCAAAAAGACAAACTCAAGGAAGAATTAGAAACACTAAAATAGCTAAACACTAACCTATCTAATAGATTGGTTGCTTTCGAAAAGGGTAAGTGTGTGATGTCGGACAGTTCAGAAGATTAGGACAATCTTAAAACTGAAATTGAGAATCTCAAAACTATTAATGCTATGCTTAATGAAAGACTGGCAAATTGTGATGAAGAAAATGCAAACTCTGAACTGTTGATTGCATCTCTAGAAAATGAGATTCAAGATTTGAAAAGCTCATTGTCAAAATTTGTAAGTGGTCAAGAAAACTTGGATAAGTTGCTGGGAGTCAAAATAAATTTTTAGAGAGAGGGGATGGGTTATAACCCAGTTAACAAAAAGAGCTTTGGAAATAAAATTCATACATCATCTGTGTGTGGCTCTGAACAACTCGCACCAAAAATCCTTTAGTCCTTCAGTGCACAGCTCAAAAGCATCCTAAGCATGCCACTAGTCAGAAAATTCAAAAACAAGCTGAAAAAGTGATAAAGAATGATCACTTGCAGAAAAAGTTAAGAAATACTCATGCTAGAATAGTGCATGTTGTACACAACTCGAACACACACACACACATGCACACAAAAAGGAAATGTCATGTCATTACTGTCACAAGATTGGTCATTTAATGCATGAGTGTAGATTGATGGAACAAGATGATCTGAATGCAAGTGTAGTGCATGCTAGGAAATCTCATGTTAGAAATCATACATTTCAGAAAAAGAAAATTCACTGTTTCTATTGTGGCAAGATAGGCCACATTGCTGCTCACTGTTGGCATGTCTAGGGGAGAAAATTTAACTCTGAATCTTTTAAATTCCCTACAAAAGAAAGTGTTTTTGGTAGAAATAAATTTGTTTTAAAAAGAAAATCTCTTGCATCCTTTGAGTGTGGGAAACCAGGCCACCGAGCCTCTGACTACTGGTTGGCCGGTCACAAAACATAAAATGTTCATGATAAAAATATAAACATTTATGTTCATGCATATAAACTCCATGCTCATGATAATATACACGAGAAAAGTGCAAAGTCTGATATCTTTTGTCATTATTGTGGTCAGCTTGGGCACTCTATGCTTAGTTGTTACTTAATGAAATTTGATGATGTGAAAGCCCAAAGATTATGGAGAGTATCTTTCAATGATTTTACCGACACCTCAGGATCCAAGGAGACTTGGGTACCTAAAAATGAGAAATGAAGATTTGTTGTGCAAGTGTGTCTTGGAACCAAGGAATAAAGAGGGGTTCAATAAGGCAAGGCACCCATGGTCGGTAAAACCCAAATTTGTGTATTCATTAGTTTAGTTGTTGATTTGAAACAATCCCTTTCATGTTATAAATCTGTCAGAATCTCATGCTTTCATTTCTGGTCTTATGGCCTTATTTGATTTCCCTCCTGATAACTACATTTTTGGACATATCTGATTCATGTGATCAATATTTCAAGTTGCTGAATGATCAAGGAGGAATTGAAATTATTTGGGCTACATGAGTTTTCATGATTGCAAATATCACTTACACTGTTATCAATAAATCTCTCAATGCGCACATTCCATTTGCATAGTCATGCATAATTGTGCAAAATACATTTGCACTCTCATCTACAGATTGAAAACCAGCATATAAGATCGAATTGTCTTTGTCTTGTATGACCCTACGGTATATCAAATGGTATGTTGGGAAAAGGGCAGATCTCTTCTGTCTGGAAACCCATGTTATGCGTAGAGGCTGGTCCTCCGCCAAGTACCATGGGTCAATTGTGTGTCTAGGGTCTTGCATATTGGTCATAAATCATGTCAGTTTAACGTCTTGTATATGTTGCATTCAAAGTTTAGTCACACAATGTACATAGACAGGGGAAGTCATTAAAGGTAATCTTGTGTCTTGTGCATATATGTTTAGATTAATCAAAATCCCCTGAATGGTCTTCATATCTTTTTTTTTCTTCATATCACAATTGTTATTTTAGCATATTTAGATAGAAAGAGTTCAGGCATTTTACAGTCTGCATAAGTGCATTAAGTTGCTCATGTATACACCTATTTTAAAATTGTTTGCACATCATTCATGTTAAAGAAAAATCCAAAAAGATCATTTGAAAAATATGCATATTGTTAGGGGGAGCTTATGTCATGATCTGAAACGTTTGATCTGTCTCTTAATTCACTCACTGTCTAGTCCGGTTGACCAAATTGCTCATCTCAATCAACCGATGTCTCCATCATCAGGATGATTTGGTGCCAGGGTTGTGATCTCTATTGCATTGTGGCTTATGGTGCAAGTGAAGTAGAATTCACTTTATTCTTTGAACTCTATGAAGAACTTCAAGTCAACCTATTGCTAGATCAAGTCAACCAAGCTATCTTGTAAACCATTCTGTCAAACTAGTTTCAATTTTTGTGTGAAAATCTCATATCAATTCCTCACTGAGCCCAAGTCAACTCTTCATTCAAATCTCATCTGTCCTATCTGTTCTGAAATCAACTGAGTTCGTCATTCTCATGTTCTAGAATCTATTGTATGCTCATATCAGTCATCTGATTAGGTTTCATTGCTATCTCATGGGAAATTATATTTGCTTGACGCTCTCCTCGCTACCTCTGCCATATCTCTGAGTTTGTCACTCTTTATTCACTGTAAGGTATCTTCATGGATTCGGTTGCTATATCAGTCATTCACACATGCTGCATTCACACATATCAGTCATTCACGCAGACTACCAGAAGAACCACGTCAGCATAGACGGAAACTCAAACTCAGAACACAAGACACGAATCATGTGTCATGGGACAGGAGTAGCTCCTCACAAGAAGAAAATCCAGATGCGTCCACTAACGTCTTACACTGCGCCTCAAGCGTCTCCCACTCGCCTCGAAAGTGGTAACTAAGACACTGAACAAGAACCAAGGAACAACAGTAACGAGTGACTAGTTAGGGTCACGCCCGTCGATGCTGGTCCAAATGCCCCTGACCACGTGTACACACACAAGCTCATTGTCTTGAGCTAGGCCTCTAGCTAGTTTTCCCCTCCCGTCGGACTCTAACAGCTAGACAAAGGGGCCCACGACAACTAGCCTACAAACCGTCTCTACCGGGAACTACCCCGCCACCACTCCTAGGTGGGCCGACACACGAAAGTATCGTCAGGCTACGACTAGTGGAGGCTCACTCGACATAGAGACTCTCAAAAGACCGAAGTACATATAGGTTACGCACGCACCTGTCGCACGTACCACAAAGCACAAGGCAGCATACAGCTACCTGACTCAGGACCACCAACTAGACCTGCTAACACAATGATCCTTGAGTCACAAGACTCCGGTTATGATCGCTGCACAAAGCGGTAACACGCCATTAAATAGCCTCATCCCTAAGCCAAAAACTACAGGAAAACAACATGGAAATGGCACACAACAGCTGGATCCACACATTAATGAAAGTCCACGGCCCTTGGGCCGCTCATTGGACTCACAATTCCGCCTAAGGAAGAAACTCGGAACATGGGGGATCATCTGAGCCCTCAAACCACATTGGCACGCAAAATTAGATAATACGATATCTCCGAGCATCCAAAGCACAGTCTCGATCTCCATGGGAAAACTGAGACATTCACAAGGTCACGTGTCAACCACTGGGTCAGAACCGGGTTGATCGGAGACCATAATGACTCTCGAAACAACGCGGCACACTACTCGGTATTACTGCACTTCCAAACACCCTATAACATGGTCACATCCCTTATAGGACGTCCAAGACATAAACAAAACAATGGGCTAACTAAGGGGTCGAAGCCACAACAACCGGAAGCTAAACCAACGAAAAGGAATACTTTGGACAGGTGGCGGTCATCCCTCTGGCCACTACCAGACAGCCCAACAAAGTGGTAGTCATACCCTGGCCGCTACTTGACAGCCCAGCCAAGTGGCGATCTCAGGAGGGCTGCTACTTGCATAACATGAATAGGCAAGAGACTGTCTGCCCAAGGCCGCCTCTTGTAAGTGGCGGCCTTCCCATGGCCGTCTCTTGAAGGTAGCTATCCTGGCGAGACGGTCATCTCCAAACAACCTTGAAAAACTCACGATAAGCCATCCTGGTTGCGTTCCACCCCTGACCGTTACTTCAAGGAGACGGTCAGTCGCAAGGCCGCTACCTGGAACTGACCTAACCGACCTAACCGACTTAAAAAGATAAACGTCGATCACCCAAGGGCCGCCACTACCAAGTTGCGGTCGGTCGGAAGACCGCAACCTAAAACCAACATATAAACCCTTAGAAACTAGATGACGGTCCACATAGGACCGTCTCTTACAAATGGCAGTCCTCCTAGGGCCGCCTTATCAAGTAGTGGTCTCTGGTACGACCACTACTTCCTACCGGTGTGAAAACTATAGGAATGCAGAATACCCAATCTTTCCACCCCCCAATCATCCCAGAACGGCGGGGAAACATCCATAGACTCAATACCATCCTTCCACATGTCGGTAGGGATCCAGAAAACCACAAAACGGCAAGAAACGAGTGATTTCCTTAAATCAACCTAAAATGACTCACGTGGACAAATGGCCTCATACCGGCCCCAAATCACGGGCAATTATAGCCAAACTGGTAGGAATCGAATCCCAATAAGCTGGGGGTTCAAATTATACTATTTGAATCAAAAACCATCGCCTAGAACAATGATTTCGCATCACTCCCCAAAAATCATGCTTTTTCCCATAAAAATGGAAAACCCGCTCAAACTCACGTGTAACACCCTGGAATTTTCTAGGAATTTTCAAGAATTTAAAAGGCTTAAATGGGTTATTTAAGGAATTATGGGTTGATTTAGTTAATTTAAAGGCCCTATTTTAACTAAAGAGTTAAGCCCACTTAAGTTAGGTCCACAAACTAATATCTAAGGCCTTTAGGCCCAAACCCATTACTAGAGACGTAATTAGGGTAATTTACGGAATTAAATTTGGATAACTAGACCAATTAAAGGGATAAATAGGAGATAAAATGAAAATCCAAAATTTTCGGACTTCAAACTTGAACGTGGTCAGTCGCGCGACCGCTTTCTCATGGTAGTGGTTCTGGCGAGACCGCTACCAGCCTCCATGAACGCAAGTGGAGGAAGCGTGGAAAAATAGGATTTTTCCCATCCCAATCTCTAAGGTTCGATGCTATCTGGTATGGAAACCTAGTCTAAGACTCTTGGGGATCGATCCTACCCCAAATTAGGACTCCTAATCGATCTAATTTACCAACCCTAACTCAAACCCTATAAATAGAGCCCATATTTGACCGACGTGAACCCTAGTTTTGGAGCGCGTGGATCGAAGGTAAGGAGACATCTTCTCAGGTAAGTCCTTTGAAAGTTTTTACTCTCCTTAGTTTTATCTAACTCCCCTCCAAATCTCATACTAGGAGGTCGAGCCGTTGGAAAGATAGAAGCCCCCAAAGTCGTTGTTTCGCTGTAGAACGCGCAGGAAATAGTGTGTCCATCAGAGGAAGAACGTAAGATTAGAATCCCTAATCAAGGTAATTTCATGTTGAGTCAATAGAAGAAGTTATTATCCTTTATATAATCTACCTACCCTCCAAATTTCACGAATTTAGGTCAGGGGGTTAAAGAGTTAAAAATCCACGAAGTCGCTGGTTTGACGCGGGATGCGCCAGAGCCCGCATCGACTTCCTGCCCAAAATTTGAAGTTTAGAGCCTTATCCAGAGGTAGGTTATCACATGGATGGCTAAACCAACATGTTAGGAGTAAAAGTCCTCTGATTTCATGCAATTTCATGCTTTATACACAGAGTATTTCATGTTTTACTATCATTATGCATCTAGGTTATTATTGCATGCATAACCTTGCATCCTTAACTAAAGATAAAAAATTTTGCTTGATTCATGTCTTCCCATAGACCCTCTTCATTATAATCATGCTTCTACATGTTAATCCTTCAATCCCTTACATTTCCATGTATTTATTGCCCTAGGACCGGCCTTACATGCATTAATTGGGTTCTGTCTGATGCAGACTAGAAACAGTCACTTAGAGACCGCAACCATCTGGTAGCAGTTCCCCGATGACTGCTACTGTATAGAAACGGTTCTGCCCGAACCACCTTCATGTTTCTGATTTCTGTTAACCCCAAAAAGATTGCAGATCAACCCATATAGACATATGTTAAGCCTGAGCTATTATGTTCTAATCATAGTTATGACTTTACATTCATAATATTGGTTATATTGTGCATCTAGCATAATAGATTGCATGCCCTTCATGTCTTTTAAACCTAGTCTAATCATATGTTACTTTTATGCCAAACCCATATAGTTTTGTATACAAATCACCTCTCCATGTTTTGAACTTGGGTTGTCATGATGTTTCGATCGCTGTTTTATTCGATTATCACTCTCTCATTTTTGAGCCTCTCTTAAGTACATGGCACGTCTTCCGATATGATGTCATTAGTTACACTTTGCACTTGATAGGAACACCTTCTTGGACTTGTGATCGCCTCCGTTGGATATTCCTTGCACCGGACTGGTGATCTTGTTTCAAGGACTTCGTAAGTCTCCGCGAGCATGGGATTCCCACTAGGACGCCGAGTTGGTTGTACCCTAAAAGCCCAATGAATTTAGAAAGCACATATGATACTGATTTTTTCTGGAACTTAACCTGATAGCGGTTCCTAGAGAACCACTATTGTCAAGTAGCAATTCTGGAATGACCGCGTTCTGCCAGACTTGTCCATGAGTCAAACCTTTCCTCTTTCTGGCGTCGACTCTGTCTAGTAGCGGTCCTGACCGAACTGCTACTTCATAGTAGCAGTCCTTGCATGACCATCTCTTCAAGAAACGGCCTAGGCGTGACCGTTTTCTGTCTCAAATGTCCTTAACCCGGGGCTTGGCCCAAGGGTTGATTTCCCCTTGTTCCTAGATGGTCTATTGATTGACTAGAACCTAACACCTTATTCAATAAGTCATTAATGAATTTTGAAAATTAAAGAATGTGTCGTTATGTTGCCGGATTCCTCCCGTAGCATGACCTTGTCATTAAATCATTCTTGAACACATATGTTCTCATTTTGCGCATTCTTACCTTGATTGTTGCTATCATGAACTATTGTTGAACTTGTTACATTATTGGCCGAACTTTATTGTTATATCTCGTGGAAGTAGCTTGATTTATAACGTGTAGATGCAGATCGGGCACTAATTGTGTCCAAGGGCTCGACACTAGCCCCCTCTGCTGATTACCGGAAACATACTATAAACCATGGGATATGATGAACACTGGCATCACATTGCACCGGGAGTACATTTTTTATAGACGAGTGAAATCCACGAGGCCATTTACATACTTGCTAGTGCATTCTTGTTACATGACTTTCTAGTGCATAACCTTTATGGTTATGAAAAGTGTGTTCTCGTTAAGTGCTTGTACATTCTCATTCATGAAATACCAAAGTTACATTCATATTATATTCTTGCTTGGTCATGCTCACATTCTATATGAACATTCATATCCCTATGATCTACATCTCGTTACCCGTGTTGTTATTATGATTTTATCGCATGTTTTACCGTATTTCCTTTATCCTACTTTCTAGAGCTCAAAATGTTAATTACTTAAATATTACCTTCATGTTGATACGAAGATACCTACTGGGCAAGTGTGCTCATTACCCTACTTTTTAAATCATTTTCAGAAGATTCTAGCGGGCCGGATTCGGATTATTCAGGTGGCGGATCCGAGAGCAAATGATATACGAGTGAAGTTGTAGATATGAGTCCTTACAATTAGACATGAGTCATTATGTAATCCTCTTTTATTGAGTCTAGTGATGTAAAGGGTCAAGAGTCAACATTATGTAATTTTGATTATTATTCAATAAAAGTGAAGGTTTTGTCCAATCCTTGGGCATTCATTCTTATGTGTGGATGTGTTAGCGCTCAGATTATATTACTAGCTTGAGGTGTAGTGCCGGCTGCTTACGTCCCCGAGTTGCTTCAGTTGTACGCATGCCTTAGGGCGTGACAGTTAAGTTGGTATCCGAGCCTAGGCATAAGTAAGTCCTAGGGAAATGTCATGTCATAGGCTAAGTCCAAAGATTTAGGACCCACACTTATGAACTACGGAAAGAAATTTCCCACCCATGAGAGAATGGGTAGAGCCTAAGATGAGATAGTTGTTTAGAATTTATCTCTAGATTAATTCCCCTTAATTCCGTAGGAATTAATAAATTTTGCCTCTTTCTCAGGTACCGTTGCTCGCAATGGCTCACCGTGTAAACTGGGACGAGATGCAACAAACTGTCGTGGGTCTCACCCAAGCCCTGCAAACCGTGGCCCAAGCTGGGGCTCGGGTAGGCGCAGATAATTTACACGGAAACTTTCGGAGTATGAATCCTCCTCAGTTTTCTGGATCTTCTAACCTAAATGAAGCTGAAAATTGGATCGATGAGATGAATCGGATATTTGAGGTCATGCAATGGACTGACCAAGAGAAGGTCTGTCTCGCCATGTTCCAACTGAACAAAGATGCCAATGCTTGGTGGAAGGCACAACCTCAAAATGCTCAGCTTACTTGGGATGGGTTTCTTACACTTTTTCGAGGAAAATATTTCTCCGAATATGTCAAGGAGAGAAAGGCTGTGGAATTTACCTCCTTAAGGCAAGGAATGATGTCCGTAGCGGGGTACAAACTTCAATTCTTCCGTCTGGCTCCATATGCACCTCACCTAGTTAGCACCGATCTATTAAAGGCTAACCGATTCATGGACTATTTAAGGCCTGGCTTTATTCAACAACATGGACCTCAAAATATCTGCACATAAATGGAAATGGTCCAACGGGCGTATTTATGTTAAAGGACCTTAGAGAAGGTAGAGAAATTCAGAGGCAGGAAAGAGGAGTCGAGCCGAAAACATGATAGGCGAGAGGAGAGAGAAACGGAGGATGACGAACCCCATCACAATAAGAGTAAAAGTGCCAAGGAGGAGGAAGAAAAGTAGGTCATGGCGGCTTGCTCATTCTGTAAGAAGATCGGGCACTCGGCTGAAGAATGCTGGAAGCATTTCGGCGCTTATCTCAAATGTCGGAGCCGGGAGCATCGCTTGCCCATGTGTGCTCTCATAAAGGAATAATCTTCAAGGAATAACAATGGACGCGGGCGACAAGGCCGACTAAATGCCATCGTGGAAGGCGAATGTAAGGCGATTGATGCTATCATCTTGACTTATTTACGTTTAGCATTATCTTAATTATTAGTGCAACTAATTAAAACACACTCTCCATAAAACCCATGCAATGAATTTGGGAACCAAATTCTTTTAAGTGGGGGAGGCTGCAACACCCTGCAATTTTTTAGGAATTTTGAAGAATTTAAAAGGCTTAAATGGGCTATTTAAGGAATTATGGATTAATTTAGTTAATTTAAAGGCCCTATTTTAACCAAAGAGTTAAGCCCACTTAAGTTAGGTCCACAAAGTAATATCTAAGGCCTTTAGTCCGAAGCCCATTACTAGAGACGTAATTAGTGCAATTTACGGAATTAAAATTGGATAACTAGACCAATTAAAGGGATAAATAGGAGATAAAAAAAATCCAAAATTTTTGGACTTAAAACGTTAACGTGGTCAGTCGCGCGACCACTTTCTCATGGTAGCGGTTCTGGCAAGACCGCTACCATGCTCCGTGAACGCAAGTGGAGGAAGCGTGGGAAAATGGGATTTTTCCCAACCCAATCTCTAAGGTTCGATGCTATTTGGCATGGTAATGTAGTCTAGGACTCTTTGGGATCGATCCTACCCCAAATTAGGACTCCTAATCGATCTAATCTATCAACCCTAACTTAAACCCTATAAATAGAGCCTAGATTCGACCTACGTGAACCCTAGTTTTGGAGCGCGTGGATCGAAGGTAAGGAGACATCTTCTCAAGTAAGTCATTTGAAAGTTTTTACTCTCTTTAGTTTTATCTAACTCCCCTCCAAATCTTGTACTAGGAGGTCGAGCCGTTGGAAAGATAGAAGCCCCCAAAGTCGTTGTTTCGCTGCAGAACGTGTAGAAAATAGTGTGTCCGTCAGAGGAAGAACGTAAGATTAGAAGCCCTTATCAAGGTAATTTCATGTTGAGTCTTTAGAATAAGTTATTTTGCTTTATATTATCTACCTACCCTCCAAATTTCACGAATTTAGGTTAAGGGGTTGAAGAGTTAGAAAGCCGCAAAGTCGCTGGTTTGACGCAGGACGCGCCAGAGCCTGCATCGACTTCCAGCCCAAAATTTGAAGTTTAGAGCCTTGCCTAGAGGCAGGTTATCTCATGGATGGCTAAACCAACATGTTAGGAGTAAAAGCCCTCTGATTTCATGTAATTTCATGCTTTATACACTGAGTATTTCTTGTTTTACTATCATTGCGCATTTGGGTTATTATTGCATGCATAACCTTGCATCCTTAACTAAAGATATGAAATTTTGCTTGATTCATGTCTTCCCATGTACCCTCTTCATTATAATCATACTTCTACATGTTAATCCTTCAATCCCTTACATTTCCATGTATTTATTGCCCTAGGATCGGCCTTACATTCATTAATTTGGTTCTGTCTGATGCAGACTAGAAACGGTCACTCAGAGATCGCAACCATCTAGTAGCGGTTCCCAGATGATCGCTACTGTATAGAAACGGTTCTGCCCGAACCGCCTTCATGTTTCTGATTTCTGTTAACCCCAAACAGATTGCAGATTAACCCTTATAGACATATGTTAAGCCTGAGTTATTAGATTCTAATCCTAGTTATGACTTTAGATTCATAATATTGGTAATATTGTGCATCTAGCATGATAGATTGCATGCCCTTCATGTGTTTTCAACCTATTCTAATCATATGTTACTTTTATGCCAAACCCATATAGTTTTGGATATAAATCACCTCTCCATGTTTTGAACTTGGGTTGTCGTGATGTTTTGATCGCTATTTTATTCTATTATCACTCTCTCATCTTTGAGCCTTTCTTAAGTACATGGCACGTATTCCGGTACGATATCATTAGTTACACTTTGCACTTGATAAGAACACCTTCTTGGACTTGTGATCACCTCCGTTGGATATTCCTTGCACCGGACTGGTGATCTTGTTTCAAGGACTCCGTACGTCTCCACGAGCATGGGATTCCCACTAGGACGCCGAGTTGGTTGTACCCTAAAAGCCCAATGAATTTAGAAAGCACATATGATAATGATGTTTTCTGGAACCTGGCCTGATAGCGGTTCCTAGAGAACCGCTATTGTCAAGTAGCGGTTCTGGAATGACCGCGTTCTGCCAGACTTGTCCCTACGTCAATCCTTTCCTCTTTCTAGCGTCGACTCTGTCTAGTAGCGGTCCTGACCGAACCGCTACTTCATAGTAGTGGTCCTTGCATGACCGTCTCTTCAAGAAATGGCCCAGGCGTGACCGTTTTCTGTCTCAAATGTCCTTAACCCGGGGCTTGACCCAAGGGTTGATTTTCCCATGTTCCTAGATGGTCTATTGATTAACTAGAACCTAACACCTTATTCAATAAGTCATTAATGAGTTTTAAAAATTACAGAATGTGTCGTTATGCTACCGGATTCCTCCAGTAGCATGACCTTGTCATTAAATCATCCTTGAACTCATATGTTCTCATTTTGTGCATTCTTACCTTGATTGTTGCTATCATGAACTATTGTTGAACCTGTTACATTCTTGGCCGAACTTTATTGTTATATCTCTTGGAAGTAGCTTGATTTATAATGTGAAGATGCAGATCGGGCACTAATTGTGTCCAAGGGCTCGACACTAGCCCCCTTGGCTGATTACCGGAAACATACTATAAACCATGGGATATGATGAACACTGACATCACATTGCGCCAGGAGTACATTTTTTATAGACGAGTGAAATCCACGAGGCCATTTACATGCTTGCTAGTGCATTCCCGGCACATGACTTTCTAGTGCATAGCCTTTATGGTTATAAAAAGTGTGTTCTCGTTAAGTGCTTGTACATTCTCGTTCATGAAAGGCCAAAGTTACATTCATATTATATTCTTGCTTGGTGAAGCTCACATTCTATATGAACATTCATATCCCTATGCTCTACATCTCGTTACCCGTGTTGTTATTATGGTTTTATCGCATGTTTTACCATATTTCCTTTATCCTACTTTCTAGAGCTCAAAATGTTAATTACTTAAATATTACCTTCATTTTGATACGAAGATACCTACTGAGCAAGTGTGCTCATTACCCTACTTTTTAAATCCTTTTCAGGAGATTCTAGCCAGTCGGATTCGGATTATTCAAGTGGTAGATCTGAGAGCGAATGATACACGAGTGAAGCCATACATACGAGTCCTTAAAATTAGACATGAGTCATTATGTAATTTTCCTTTATTGAGTCTAGTGATGTAAAGAGTCAAGAGCCAACATTATGTACTTTTGATTATTATTCAATAAAAGTAAAGGTTTTGTCCAATCCTTGTGCATTCATTCTTATGTGTGGATGTGTTAGCGCTCCGATTATAGTGCTAGCTTGAGACGTAGTGCCGACTGCTCATGTCCCCGAGTTGCTTCCGCTGTACACGTCTCGGGGTGTGACATCGCTCGTATCGGCTCAAAATCGCGAGGGAAAGTAGGAAATGGGTAGAGAATCCATCCCCCTACCTCCACCGAAGATCTCGCACGCCGAAATGGCCAAAACCATGCCGAAAACTATCGCACGAACCCCGACAAGGCTTCGAATCCACGGAATGGGATCACACCAAGCACCATGCTCCGATCCTCGCACCATCACGCTTCTGGTCGTCTCCACAACGTCACCACCTCATCCACCTCCACCACAGTCGCGCGCCCCAGGGGAGGGGAGAAGAAAGGAGAGAGAACGAACGGAGAGAGTGAGGGAACGGTGAGAGGAGGGAGGTGAGAGGTGAGGGTTAAAAAGAAAAGAAAATAAAGAAATTATGAATATTTCTGAAATCCGATTGTTGGTCTAAAATTCCATAAAATCAGAAAAATATGAAAAAATAGCCTCCGCGATCCTCAGAAAGAGCACAATGCACCTGTCGCGTCCCGGAGTCTCTAAACTCAACAGCTCACTCTCCACGGGATTCTACAAGCTATACAGTGGAAAAACCCGAGTGGATCGTAAAACACGATCCGGGACCCACGAAAGCGCTCCGAAAGCTCTCCGATTCCGATCCGAAGGATCCAGGGTATTACATCCTCCCCTCCTTTAAGAAATTTCATCCTCGAAATTCAAGGAGCCAACAGGGGACAGGGAAGAATAACCCAAATAGTTGGTAATGCTCTCCAAGCTCCAGCCAATCCTCAAACACACAAACATGATAACATGATTCTCGAAAAACATAATTTAGAGGAACGCTGCCAGACCACGATCACAAGCAAGATTATCATGCTCCGGATCTCAAGACATACGATCCACAGAACGAGCATGACACACAAAGGAACACAAGTCTGGTACCTCCAAAATCATGGCATCATCATTATCGTCTCACAGATCAAGGAGACACGACCCATGTCACGAAACAGCTACCAATAAAATCTCACACTCGGCGGACGACACAAGCATCTGCTCGCACAAGAAAGACAGTCATCTTAGCTGAATGCTCCACCTCATCAGCTTCCGCGCCATAACAATAATAAAAACTTGCATGTAGAATACCAATGACAACACTGGACCAAAAACATAATCAAGTCAGTCCTCACTCAGACATTACATCTGATTCGAGTTGCACGCCAACTCTACCATGGCAGGAGAGTACAACAAAACCAACCGACAAGACCTCGGTCCACACAATTCTAAACACAGACTCACAGGGAACTCCTCCCAAGCTGACCATAAGCATAAACCAACACACCACAATCCTGCCAATCCCCGGCTCCGTTCTTAATCAGAACCACGGGACGTAACCACAGACTGGGTCACATCTAGACAAAATTACAGTTGACCACACGGCTATAAACACCAACCGCTCGTAGCTTACCAACAAGGACCCACAACAACCTCTTGGAAAAAGCATCTCTCAGACCATGATCACGTCCCGAGAGCACAACTTCCATGAAACACAAAAGAAGAAAGGGTACTCATCCAGCATTTTCACCGACATCAATTCTCAGATTGCCAGTGCCAACCACCATAATGCCTCAAGCAACGGCACGACAACCAACACCATCAAGGCACACATAGCCAAGATAATGTCACACCGAGGAAATAATCCTCTCAGCTGGTCAGCATCTTCCAACCTTACGATCCTCGACCTGTGGATTATGAGCCCACACGCTTCCGCTGTGCACTCAACACAACGCGTATAGGCATCACAGATAACTCGGCATTCGCATCTCAGCACACCTCTCGGCGCCATTGCAATTCACGAAACTGCAATATACCACTCCTTGAGTACCGATCCTACCAACATCCGATCACAAGTTGCCATAGTGCAAACCGCAAAGAGCACCAGCCTCAGCTTAACCTCAAAATAATGCCACAAACCAGAATGAGAAAGATCAAGCTCAACTAACAACAACTCAGCAGGAAGGAAATCCTTAGCTCGCCCGAGCACTCTCTCAAACAGGGCATCCAAATGACCACCTCAAAACACAATCTTAACACCTCAAGGGCTAACCAAACGTCAAGCTGGGATGGACAAAACAATATTAATCTCCACAGGAGAACACGAATGGCCACAACACCGACGATAATTCCCATCAGCCACCTGATCATGCAACAAAAAATCTCGAACGCCGCACCACAGACTCACACTTGCCGACAAACTCTACCCAGCGCAAAACAACCCAAACCAACACCATCACAAAAAAAGGACTCTCCCCAACATCCTAGCGAGAGCAAAACCACATTGCAGCGCCAACACAGCGCACTCAAGCACTCACACGAGAAGCAAGTGGTAAAGAAACACAAAACCTATGCATGCTGCCAAATGTACTGGACCTTATGGACTTTGATCATTGCAATATCTCAAATTCCCATATACTTTCACACACCACTCACTCTGATACCAACTGTGATGACCCAGCATCCGGATACCGGGTAAACCCGATAACACTTGGATCCTGAGACGCCTCCCAAGAGTTGGAAAGCTCCGAAGGGAAAGAAAGGTGTGTGTGGAGTACATTGAACTTCCAGATAAAGAAGTAAACAATTCATTACTATGATCAGGATTGCTAAATTAGCAGAAATAAAATTATATTTTCAATTAAACAATTAAAGCTACAGAGCCAGCAGAGTCCAGTCCAACTAAAAGTACAGTCTAACAGGAAGAGAAACGTACTCTCAAGTCGGGGGAAGCCCGATGCTCGCAAAACTGGCAACTAAGAACCACGGCATTGCACCTCCAAAGCACGAGGAAGAACAGCTACACCTGAAAAGTCAGGGGTGAGCCTCATCTCACTGGCTCAGTAGGGGTCCTGCGGATCCCCACCACGAAAATAAAAGCGGTAAACAGCAGTGCTAAACAGCTAACAGCAAAAGCAGGAGTAGGAATAGTAAAAGTAAAGAGGAAAGCCGTACTGAATGGAAACGCGGCAGTCGATAAAACCTCAGCCCTCTAAACTACTCCTATCGCTAAAACACCAATTTCCGTACTCACAGTCGGGAATCACCGAACCGATACAAAGAAACTCTATCTATACAACCAAGACACATTACGACACCTTAGTCATGCAGGCTCGTCCACAGAGATAAACACCAACTCAAGACCACACAGTCTAAAAGCACCAATATATACACGACCTCGACGTCATGTACTCTACACTGACTATGGGTAAAGCTAAACGCAGACAACCCGAAGAACCATGTCAGCATAGATGGAAACTAAAACTCAGAACACGAGACACAAATCATGTGTCATGTGACAGAAGTACCTCCTCACTAGAAGAAAAGCTAGATGCATCCACTAACGTCTTACAGTGTACCTCAGGTATCTCCCACTCACCTCTAACGTGATAACTGAGACACCGAACAAGTAACCAAAGAACAACAGTAACGAGTGACTAGTCAGGGTCACGCTCGTCAGCAATGGTCCAACGCCCTTGACCACGTGTGGACACACAAGCTCAATGTCTTGAGCCAGGCCTCTAGCTGGTTTTCCCCTCCTGTCGGACTCTAACGGCTAGACAAAGGGGTCCACAGAAACCAACCTACAAATCATCTCTACCGGGAACTGTCGCCACCACTCCCAAGTGGGCCGACACACGAAAGTGTCGTCAGGCTACGACTAGTGGAGGCTCACTAGACACAGAGACTCTCAAAATACCGAAGTACGGACATGTTATGCACGCACCAGTCGCACGTACCATAAAGCACAAGGTAGCACACAGCTACCTGACTCAGCACAACCAACTAGACCTGCTAACATAACGATCCTTGAGTCACAAGACTCGGGTCAAGATAGCTGCACAAAGCGGTAACACGCCGTTAATCAGCCTAGTCCCTAAGCCAAAAACTATGGGAAAACAACATGGAAACGACACACAACAGCCGGATCCACACATTAATGAAAGTCCACGGTCCCTGGGCCACTCATTGGGCTCACAATTCCACCTAACGAAGAAACAAGGAACATGAGGGACCATTCGAGCCCTCAAACCACATTGGCACGCAAAATGAGGTAATATGATATCTCCGAGCGTCGAAAGCACAGTCTCAATCTCCACGGGATAACCAAGACATTCACGAGGTCACGTGTCAACCACTGGGTCACAACCGGGTTGACTGGAGACCATAATGACTCTCGAAACAATGCGGCACACTACTCGGTATTACGGCACTTCCGAACACCCTATAACATACTCACAGCCCTCAGAGGACATCCCAGACATCCACAGAACAATGCGCTAACCAAGCGATCAAAGCCACAACAACCGGAAGCCAAACCAACGAAAAGGAACACTCTGGGAAGGTGGCGGTCATCCCTCTGGGCGCTACCAGATAGCCCAGAAAAGTAGCGGTCATACCCTAGCCGCTACGTGATAGCCCAGCGAAGTGGCGGTCTCAGCAGGGCCACTACTTGTTGATCCTGAACAGGCAGGAGACGGTCTGCCAAGGTCGCCTCTTGAAAGTGGCAGTCTTCCCATGGCCGTCTCTTGAAGGTAGCGGTCCTGGCAAGGCCGCCATCTCCAAACTGCCTCGAAAAACTCACGATAAGCCATCCTTGTTGCAGTCCACCCCTGACCGTTACTTCAAGGAGACGGTCAGTCGTAAGGCCGCTACCTGGAACCGACCTAATCGACTTAAAAGACAAATGGCGGTCACCCAAGGGACGCCAATATCAAGTTACGGTCGGTCGCAAGACCGCAACCTAAAATTGACATAGAAACCCTTAGAAACCATATGGCAGTCCCCTAGGATCGTCTCTTAAAATTGGCAGTCCTCCCAGGGCCGCCTTATCAAGTAGTCGTCTCTGGTACGATCGCTACTTCCTACCGGTGCGAAAAATGCAGGAATGCAAAATACCCAGTCTTTCCACCCCCCAATCATCCCAGAACGATGAGGAAACATCCATAGACTCGATACCATCCTTCCACGAGTCGGAAGGGATCCAGAAAACCACAAAACGGCAAGAAACGAGTGATTTCCTCAAATCAACCCAAAACGACTCACGTGGACAAACGGCCTCACACCGGCCCCAAATCACGGGCAATTACAGCCCAACTGGCGGGAATCGAATCCCAACAAGCTGGGGGTTCAAATTATACTATTTGAATCGAAAACCATCGCCTGGAACAACGATTTCGCATCACTCCCCAAAAACATGCCTTTTCCCTTAAAAATGGAAAACCCGCTCAAACTCACACCTATCGGCTCGAAATCACGAGGGAAAGTAGGAAATGGGTAGAGTATCCATCCCCCTACCTCCACCAAAGATCTTGCACACCGAAATGGCCGAAACCATGTCGAAAACCATCGCACGAACCCCGCCAAGGCTTCAAATCCATGGAACGGGATCGAGCCAAGCACCATGCTCCGTTCCTCGCACCATCACGCTCCTGGTCATCTGCACAGCATCACCACCTCGTCCACCTCGGCCACGGTCGCGCACCCAGGGGGAGAGTAGAAGAGAGGAGAGAGAACGGAGGGAGAGAGTGAGGGAATGGTGAGAGGAGAGAGGTGAGGGTTAAAAAGAAAAGAAATTATGAATATTTCTGAAACCCGATTTTTGGCCCAAAATTCCATAAATTAAAAAAATATAGAAAAATAGCCTCCGCGATCCTCGGAAAGAGCATAATGCACCTGTAGCGTCCCGGAGTCTCTAAACTCAACGGTTCACTCTCCACGGGGTTTCGCAAGCTATATAGTGGAAAAACCCGAGTGGATTGTAAAACACGATCTGGGACCCACGAAAGCGCTCTGAAAGCTCTCCGATTCCGATTCGAAGGATCCCGGGTATTACATCTTGCATGATCATTGCTTTGAATTCAAATGAGCTCACGATTAATGCATGTCAAAATAAAACTAAACATCTGAAAATCAAGAAATTCAAAACTCATACATTTTCTTCTTCAAATTCTCATTTAGGTCCTTAAGGGCTCAAATCCTATTACTTGGAACTCAAAATTAATCAATTTCATATGTTCTCATCTGCAACAAGAGCATAGTCGACTCTGAGAGTCGACTTCTGATCTCTTTTAATCAGGATAGAAGTCTTGTAGAAGAGAGTCGACGCTCGATGTCTACTATTGTTCATTGTTGATCGGGGAACAAAATCACGGCACGAAAGAGTCGACACCTGGTGTCGACTTTCTCTCTCTTTCCAGGTCGCACCACTTCGTGCGTGAACCAGATTAATGTGCTGTCACGCCCCGAGCGCGGAAGAACCCGGAGTGCGTGACGAGTTTATATCGATCATGTCAATCAGAGCGTTAGTGTATTCAACACAAAGACAGAGTGCGCAAAAGTAAAGATAACCAAATCCTTTATTCAATCACAACCTCAAAGTACTTCTATTACAAATGAAAATGCCAAGACTCAATAAAAGGAAAGAGTACAGTGATTGACTCAAGAAATTAGAAAGATAAGATTAGTAAATACTTGGATAGACGGAGAGCTCTAATCTCTTCACTCTTGACCTTCCCCATCCGATTGAGTATCATCATCAGACTTACCTGAAAAATAGAGGAAAACACTGGATGAGCGAACGCTCAGTAGGAATTGTATCTCAAGAGCTAGCTTGCTTTAAGTAAATTACATGTTACATGAATGTAATAAAGCTATGCATGTTTGCGTAAAATGATAAGAGAGAGAGAGTATAACAAGAGATAATTGAGTGAACTAGCATGTCTTTCAAGAACTTATATCAATAAATGTCAAGATATTCAAGTAAGTATATTCATCATGTCATGTCAGAAATTGGCTATCACGTTTCAAGCAAGAATATAAATACCCTTTCCGAGTCACGTAAGTCATGTCATGTCAAGTCGAGTATGAGATTGTGGAATGTCTAATCAAGCTAGTCATGCACTTCGGTACAATGCCATACCGTGATCATTACAACTCCCATGGGCACAAGTACTTTTGGGTGCTCCTCCCAGGACCAGATCGGGCCCTATATGCACAGGCATTGATCGTGTATTTTTCGACATCCACTATAGTTATAGCCAATATAGAATTTCAAGGAATAAACTTGTATGAACCTTTAAGGTAGATCTTGTGGAATAGCATTTCAAGGATTTGAACATGTGGTATAATGACGATAATAACGGTATAATCACGATTAACGATAAAACTAGGTGGAATCGGCTCCCTAACTCGGGTGCCATGACGATTGGAATAAGCGCCCACATGAACATGGTCGCTCGTTCTTGTACATGATAAGGTAGATAGAATTAGTGTACACAAGTACGGCACACTATTCTTAAAGGATATGAATGGTAAGGATTGCCCATCCCATTATTTCCAAGAATATTCTCATGACATACAAACAGTATGTCGTGAGGGCCGGTATATCATGTTTCTTTAGAGTGACATGGAAATCAAGTAGTGTCATGGATTTTGATGGTACAACCTGCTCGGCTGCCTTGAGGGGATCCAAGGCTAGCGAAGTCTTACGGAGGTCTCTATGATAAAGTCACTGGTCCAAAGGAACGGAATGTCCCAGGGAGAGTTCATCTATCACCGAGAAATAGGGGGTAATCGAGAAAACACCGTGAAACATGGGACTATACTCACGGAATGGAATATAGTGCCAACACGCATAACCCACTGTCAAAGGGTTACTGAAAAACACGAAAATAGAACTATCAGTAAATTGACGTCTGAGATGTGGGTCTTCATTTCATGAATTGACGCCCTTGTCAGGGTCATCAGTTTATCAAATGACGGCTGTTCACTCAGTCATTTCATATAGATTAATATCTTTAAACATTTCATATTTGCATTTATTATCAAAATGACGCCTCTCATGAAGGCTTTAATTCTGTAAATAGCTCCCTAGTCAGGGGCATCTTATATAAAATAAAAGGGTAGTATGCACGTCGTCAATTATTTTGTCCAGAAATTTTATTCCCATTTTCACTATTTATCACAATTTGACGCCTATGTATAGGGGCGTCCATTCAAAATAAGGACCTAGTCAGGGTCGCTAATTCTTTGTCATATGATTTGCACCGGGCAGGTACAATCACAGACACAAGGTTTATAAAATATGTCTGATCAGGAATCATTTGACATGAACAGATAGAGAAAAATATCAGGAATTTATTAGTATGATCATGCATCATTTTTCATGTAGGGATTCATAGTTATTAAATTTTGATCATGCATAATTATTAATTGACTGTTTCAATTGACGACTATTTATAAGGGCGTCAAATTAAAATAATGCCTTAATCTGGGGCGTCATTTCAAGAAATACAGAAATCATCATAAAATCTGATAAACCTCTATCAAAAATGAAATCGGTAATTCTTACAGACCTATATGCATGTTTATAACTTACTAATTACAGAGTTTTGCTAAGTCTTGAGAAAACCTACCTTGGTTGGGTGGTTTGGTTGACACGATACTCTGTTTTAAACAGAGTTTTTGGAAGTTAAAATAGTAGCAACTCTTTAGCCAAAGCAATAACAGCACCCCTCGGAAGATGCAGTAGGATGATGAGGGTGATAATAGCTTCAGCAACGTAGTGGGAACAAGGAAGGAGAAGATGATTCTTCTACGTTCCCGGCAGGAAGATGATGGTAAGAGCAACAATTGCAGCAGCTCCTTTGGTCCATATTAGAACAGCAAGAGCTTCCCACGAACAACCAAAACCTTCAGAAGAAGAAGCAGAAGACAGCTTCCTCCCTTCAAGGTATTGACAGCAAGAGGAAGATGCTGATGAAGAACTGCTATGCAGCAGCACAATAGGAGCAGCAGAACGAAGAGGAACTTCAAGGCAGAAGAGCAGCAGCAGCAGGACGTCTTTGGCAATTAGTATCAACGTGAGTTCGATGGAAAGGGGATGGGTATTTATAGGAGAAGGATCCTAATAGGTTCTAAGAATTTGATTAGGATTAGAACTTCCTCCTTAGAATCCAATTAGCATTTAACTATTCCACGTATTGATCCTTTCCTTAATCTAAGCTTACCCAGTTATCATCTTAGTTCGAACCGAACACAAACGGGTCCTTTTGTAATTGACGCCTTAGGTTGGGGCGTTTATTTGAAATTGACGCCCACACATGAAGTCTTCAATTCTTTCTCTTTAATTCTTTCTGGATTTTTATATTTTTTTTCTGGATGTGATCTAGATGAGAAATTTTAAGGGTATTAATTTTCTATTTTTCTCTATTTTTTCATGTATTTAGTTATCCAAAATTCCTTAGTCGAAAAAATGGCACTATTCATCTTTTTTTTTGAATTGACGACTTATTCTAAGCCATTTCTTATGTAAATGACGCCAGCACTTGTTGGCGTCAATTGGATTTTGGCATTTCCATTTAAGCTTCCAAAGACTAATATTATGTATATATCCCTTATTATCTCTATAACTCTTTAACTATTTAATTTTCACTTGTATTAAGTCATTTTTCACATTGTATACGCCTGCACCAAGAGGCGTCATTTATGTTTTGGCCATTTCTCATTGCCCTTGAAAGGACCTAAATTGTATATATACCTATTCTTTTATCTTTCACATATCTTTAATGTATTTAACTCTTATATATATATATATATATATATATATATCCCTCTCCCTTCTACTAAAGTTATAATAAAGTAAATGTGGAATATTAAATTTTCTAAATTAGTAATAAAATATATATTGACATTTTCTTCAAGATTTAATGATTCTTAATTCAATTAAAAATTATTTTGTGCATCAAATGGCTACTTAAAATAACATGTTATTTTTAAATGTATTATAATATAATGGTAAGGTCTATGAGTCCATTTCGTAAGACTTTTTAGGATGTAAGAGGGTTATGTACAAGGTCCAAGCCTCGTTTAACTAATATATATTTACATATTTTTAATTTATTTGGACTTTCTAGTCCTTTAATTTACCAGGGTTGCTACACCCTCCCCCACTTAAAAGAATTTGGTCCCCAAATTTAATCGCGTATATTTTATGTGGAGAGTGTAGAGTACATATCCTTTTAAAACGAGTCTGGAAATCGTTTCCTCATAGACTCCTCGGTCTCCCATGTGGCTTCGTGTTCTGAGTTTTTATTCCATTGCACCTTGACCATGGGAATAACTTTGTTCCTTAATGTACGTACTTTGCGATCGAGGATCTTCATGGGCTTTTGTTCATAAGTGAGATCCCTTTGAATCACCAGTTCTCCATGATCAATGATATGTGATGGATCGTGCACATATTTCTTCAACATTGATATGTGGAATACATTATGAACTTCAGACAATTGAGGAGGTAAAGCGACACGGTAAGCAACCTCGCCAACTCTTTCTAGTATCTCAAAAGGTCCGATAAACCTTGGTGTAAGCTTGCCCTTAACACCAAATCTCCTTATTCCACGTCCATGTGATATCTTGAGAAATACGTGATCTCCGACTTCGAATTCAAGATCCCTTCTTCTTGTGTCAGCATAAGCCTTCTGTCTAGACTGAGCAACTTGAAGTCTTTCTCTAATCAACTGAATCTTTTCGGTGGTATCCCTTACCATGTCTGGACCTAATAGTTGTTTCTCGCCAACTTCGTCCCAGCACAAAGGCGATCGGCAACTCCTTCCGTATAAAGCTTCGAAAGGTGCCATTTGTATACTTGCTTGGTAGCTGTTATTGTATGCAAATTCAACCAAAGACAAGTGATCATGCCAGCTTCCACCAAAATCAATGATGCAAGCTTTGAGCATATCTTCAACTACCTAATTGGTTCTCTCGGTCTGACCATCCGTTTGAGGATGAAAAGTTGTACTAAAGTTAAGTCTCGTCCCTAGTGAATGTTGTAGACCCTTCTAAAAGTGAGAAGTAAAACGGGGGTCTCTTTCAGACACGATTGAGACAGGTACTCCATGTAACCTGACTATCTCCTTAATGTATAATACAGCAAGAACATCAACTGACCATCGACTCTTGATTGGCAAGAAGTGTGCCGATTTGGTCAATCGGTCGATGATAACCCATATTCCATCATGTCCTCCTTTTGATTTAGACAGACCCATAATGAAATCCATATCGATATCCTCCCACTTCCATTTGGGAATTTCTAGAGGGTGTAGCTTACCAGCAGGCTTTTGGTGTTCTGCCTTGACTTGTTGACACGTGAGACAGCGAGACACAAAGTCTGCTACTTCTCTTTTCATATTGGACCACCAGAAGGTCCTTTTCAAATCTTGGTACATTTTGGTAGACCCTGGATGAATCGTGTACCTTGATCTGTGAGCTTCATCTAAGATTTTCTTCTTTAGCTCTGGACAATCCGGTATACATGTTCTATTCCTGAACATCAATCTTCCATCTGATGCTAACTTGAACTCCGATTGTTATTCAATTTTATCCTTGATTTTCACTAATAATGGATCCTTATCTTGTAGTCCTTGTATTTCTGAGAGTAGATCTGGTAGTATGCTTATATGGGATAGTGTAACACACTTGTTCTCCTTGTCCAGGCTTATATCAAGTTTAGAGAATTGTTCTAGCAACTTCCACTCCTGAATCATACAATTTGCTAAAATCGCTCTTGGATTTCGACTGAGGGCATCAGCTACAGGATTACCCTTTCCAGGATGATATTGTATTATGAAGTCAAAATCCTTGAGATATTCTAGCCAACGTCTTTGCCTCATATTTAATTCCTTTTGAGAGAAGAGATACTTGAGACTCTTATGGTCAGAATATACTGTAAACTGTACTCCGTACAGGTAATGCCTCCATATTTTCAATGCAAATATTACCGCGGCCAACTCCAAGTCATGGACTGGGTAGTTCTCCTCGTGCTTCTTCAATTGGCGAGAAGAGTAGGCTATAACTTTCCCTTGTTGCATTAAAACACATCCGAGGCCAATGCCAGATGCATCAGTGTATACCTCGAACATCTCTCCTTCGACTGGTAGAGCTAAGACCGGGGCTGTAGTTAGGTGATCCTTGAGAGCTTGGAAGCTTCTTTCACATTCCTCACTCCATTCGTAACGGATCTCCTTGCGAGTTAGGCTAGTGAGTGGTACGGCGATCTTGGAGAAATCCTTGATGAATCACCGGTAGTAGCCCGCAAGACCCAAGAAACTACGGATCTCGCTAGCATTGGTCGGTCTTTCCCACTCCTTTACAGCTTCAACCTTCGATGGATCTACGGATAAACCGACTTTTGATATAACATGCCCCAAGAAAGATACTTCTTCTAACCAGAATTCACATTTACTGAGCTTTGCATATAACTGATTCATTCTCAATATCCGTAATGCAATCCTCAAATGCTCCTCGTGCTCTTCCTTGGTCTTTGAATGGATCAGTATATCATCAATGAAAACCACTATGAATTGATCTAGATGAGGCCTGAATGTACTATTCATCAACTGCATAAAGGCAGCAGGGACATTTGTTAGTCCAAAAGGCATAACAACAAATTCGTAGTGCCCATACCTACTTCTGAACGCGGTCTTATATATGTCCTCATCTTTGATCCTTAGTTGGTGATATCTCGACCTGAGATCAATCTTCAAAAAATACTTGGATCCAGATATTTGATCAAATAACTCATCGATTCTCGGCAGTGGATACTTGTTCTTGATAGTGAGATGATTCAACTATCGATAGTCAATGCATAACCTCATGGATCCATCTTTCTTCTTTACAAACAGCACCGGTGCTCCCCACGGGGAAGTGCTTGGTCTGATAAATCCTTTCTTGAGAAGTTCCATCAATTGCTCCTTTAGTTCCTTGAGTTCGGCAGGAGACATCCTATAAGGTGCCCTAGAAACTGGGCCAGCACCAGGGATCAAGTCGATGGTGAAGGCCACTTCTCTTGGTGGGGGTAATCCAGGCAAATCTTCCAGAAATACATTCGGAAATTCTTGCACAACTGGGATGTCTTCTAGCTTAGTCTCCTTAGTCTCCTTAATGGTGACAAACGCAAGGAAAGATACACATCCCTTCCTGATTAGCTTGCTAGCTCGAAGAGCTGAAATAAGAGGTGACTTGTTCCGACTCTTAGGGCTAGTATAGACCAATTCTGAGAATTTCTTGAAAGTAACTTTGCTATTACGGCAATCCACAGTTGCCTGATACTTGGATAACCAATCTGCTCCTAATATGACATCATAGTCTTTTAGGTCTAAGCATATGAGGTCGATAGGAAGATTTCTTCCCTTTATCAAGACTTCACAATTTTGATAATGGTGAGTAAGGTCAACTTCGCTTCCGAGAGGGGTTGAAAGAACTAATTTCATCCATTCCGGTTCCATGGGTAATGAATTAGCAAACTTCTTAGAAATAAAAGAATGTGATGCACCAGTATCAAATAAGACATGAGCAGATTTGGAACAAACTTTCAGTGTACCTTCCACTAGTCCGCCTTCATCTTGTTCTGTCTCTTTAATAGCTTGGAGACGTGCATTCTTTGTCACCGGGCGCTTTCCGTCACCGGCTTGATCATTGAGTAGGGGACAGTCGGGAATCTGATGATCACGGCTCCCACAACGGAGACACGCTCCAAGTTTCCTCCAATATTCTTCGGCCTTATGTCCGGCCTTGTCACAGTGTTTACATACCACCTTAGAAGGTGTAGTGGTGATGGAGAAAGGTTTGGTCTTCTTGAACTTTTTCTCTTGGGAGGGAGTACCTCCATTACTCGGTCTCTTCTTGAAATTGTGTTTGAAGGAACCCGAACTAGTGATCTGTTCCTTCTTATCCTTCCCACGGATCCTATCAGATAGCTCTGTGGCATCTTCTAGTAACTGAGCTCGGCGTACCATCTCCGAATAGACCTATATGTCTATCGGCGCCAGCTGTGTGATATATTGGGGTCTGAGCCCATTTAGGAATCTCCTAGCTTTCATCTTCTCAGTACTAACTAGATGTTTAGCATATCGAGACAACCTGGAAAATTGTGCCTCATACTCAGCCACCGACAAGGATCGCTGTTTAAGTGCAGCGAACTCGGCGGCCTTCTTCTCTTGGACTCGGTCTGAAAAATATTTATTGTTGAAATGTTCAACAAACTCCTCCCAAGTAACTTGTCCTTGATCTAATGTGGCTTCTATCGACTCCCACCAGCAGCGGGCGTCCGTTTCTAATTGAAACGTTACTAACAAGACCTTCTCTTGGTCTGTGCATTGCATAACCCGAAAGATACGTTCGGTCTCCCGGATCCAGTGCTCGGCGTCATCCGGATCAGTGGATCCCATAAACTTAGGAGGGTTCATGTTCTTGAAGCTTTGGTGGAGATTTCCTGCTCCCTGATGTGCACCTCCTTGTGCCACTTGTTGAAGTGCCTGGGTCATGCCTTGCAGAGTGCGTTGCATGTTGCGCCACTGGGCACGTTCGGCAGCCATTGTCCTACAATTACAATAACTATATTAATATGTGATGATGTTCAAAGGTTTTGATTCTAAGTTAACTTAACCCTTGGTTCTAACCAATCTCACCAGTTAAAGGTTTAAACCTATCCTTGGACTTGGGTTTCCTAGGAATTGAATATCCTAGGCTCTGATACCACAAAAACTGTCACGCCCCGAGCGCGGAAGAACCCAGAGTGCGTGATGAGTTTATATCGATCATGTCAATCAGAGCGTTAGTGTATTTAACACAAAGACAGAGTGCGCAAAAGTAAAGATAACTCAGTCCTTTATTCAATCACAACCTCAAAGTACTTCTATTACAAATGAAAATGCCAAGACTCAATAAAAGGAAAGAGTACAATGATTGACTCATGAAATTAGAAAGATAAGATTAGTAAACGCTTGGATAGACGGAGAGCTCTAATCTCTTCACTCTTGACCTTCCCCATCCGATTGAGTATCATCATCGGACTTACCTGAAAAATAGGGGAAAACACTGGATGAGCGAACGCTCAGTAGGAATTGTATCTCAAGAGCTAGCTTGCTTTAAGAAAATTACATGTTACATGAATGTAATAAAGCTATGCATGTTTGCGTAAAACGACAAGAGAGAGAGAGTATAACAAGAGATAATTGAGTGAACTAGCATGTCTTTCAAGAACTTATATCAATAAATGTCAAGATATTCAAGCAAGTATATTCATCATGTCATGTCAGAAATTGGCTATCACGTTTCAAGCAAGTATATAAATACCCTTTTCGGGTCATGTAAGTCATGTCATGTCAAGTCAAGTATGAGATTGTGGAATGTCTAATCAAGCTAGTCATGCATTTCGGTACAATGTCATAACGTGATCATTACAACTCCCATGGGCACAAGTACTTTTGGGTGCTCCTCCTAGGACCAGATCGGGCCCTATATGCGCATGCATTGATCGTGTATTTTTTGACATCCACTATAGTTATAGCCAATATGGAATTTCAAGGAATAAACTTGTATGAACCTTTAAGGTAGATCTTGTGGAATAGCATTTCAAGGATTTGAACATATGGTATAATGACGATAATAACGGTATAATCACGATTAACGATAAAACTAGGTGGAATCAGCTCCCTAACTCGGGTGCCATGACTATAGGAATAAGCGCCCACATGAACATGGTTGCTCGTTCTTGTACATAATAAGGTAGATAGAATTAGTGTACACAAGTACGGCACACTGTTCTTAAAGGATATGAATGGTATGGATTACCCATCCCATTATTTCCAAGAATATTCTCATGACATACAAACAGCATGTCGTGAGGGCCGGTATACCATGTTTCTTTAGAGTGACATGGAAATCAAGTAGTGTCATGGGTTTTGATGGTACAACCTGCTCGGCTGCCTTGAGGGGATCCAAGGCTAGCGAAGTCTTACGGAGGTCTCTATGATAAAGTCACTGGTCCAAAGGAACAGAATGTCCCATGGATAGTTCATCTATCACCGAGAAATAGGGGGTAATCGAGAAAACACCATGAAACATGGGACTATACTCACTGAATGGAATATAGTGCCAACACGCATAACCCACTGTCAAAGGGTTACTGAAAAACATGAAAATAGAACTATCAGTAAATTGACGTCTGAGATGTGGGTCTTCATTTCATGAATTGACGCCCTTGTCAGGGTCGTCAGTTTATCAAATGACGGCTGTTCACTCAGTCATTTCATATAGATTAATATCTTTAAACATTTCATATTTACATTTATTATCAAAATGATGCCTCTCATGAAGGCTTTAATTCTGTAAATAGCGCCCTAGTCAGGGGCGTCTTATATAAAATAAAAGGGTAGCATGTACGTCGTCAATTATTTTGTCCAGGAATTTTATTCCCATTTTCACAATTTATCACAATTTGACGCCTATGTATAGGGGCGTCCATTCAAAATAAGGACCTAGTCAGGGTCGCTAATTCTTTGTCATATGATTTGCACCAGGCAGGTACAATCACAGACACAAGGTTTATAAAATATGTCTGATCAGGAATCATTTGACATGAACATATAGAGAAAAATATCAAGAATTTATTAGTATGATCATGCATCATTTTTCATGTAGGGATTCATAGTTATTAAATTTTGATCATGCATAATTATTAACTGACTGTTTCAATTGACGACTATTTATAAGGGCGTCAAATTAAAATAACGCCTTAATCTGGGGCGTCATTTCAAGAAATACAGAAATCATCATAAAATCTGATAAACCTCTATCAAAAACGAAATCAGTAATTCTTACAGACCTATATGCATGTTTATAACTTACTAATTACAGAGTTTTGCTAAGTCTTGAGAAAACCTACCTTGGTTGGGTGGTTTGGTTGACACGATACTCTATTTCAAACAGAGTTTTTGGAAGTTAAAATAGCAGCAACTCTTTAGCCAAAGCAATAACAGCGCCCCTCGGAAGATGCAGTAGGATGATGAGGGTGATAATAGCTTCAGCAACGCAGTGGGAACAAGGAAGAAGAGGATGATTCTTCTATGTTCCCGGCAGGATGATGATGGTAAGAGCAACAATTGCAGCAGCTCCTTTGGTCCAGATTAGAACAGCAGGAGCTTCCCACGAACAACCAAAACCTTCAGAAGAAGAAGCAGAAGACAGCTTCCTCCCTTCAAGGTATTGACAGCAAGAGGAAGATGCTGATGAAGAACTGCTATGCAGCAGCACAATAGGAGCAGTAGAACGAAGAGGAACTTCAAGGCAGAAGAGCAGCAGCAGCAGCAGCAGGACGTCTTTGGCAATTAGTATCAATGTGAGTTCGATGGAAAGGGGATGGGTATTTATAGGAGAAGAATCCTAATAGGTTCTAAGAATTTGATTAGGATTAGAACTTCCTCCTTAGAATCCAATTAGCATTTAACTATTCCACGTATTGATCCTTTCCTTAATCTAAGCTTACGCAGTTATCATCTTAGTTCGAACCGAACACAAACGGGTCCTTTTGTAATTGACGCCTTAGGTTGGGGCGTTTATTTGAAATTGACGACCACACATGAAGTCTTCAATTCTTTCTCTTTAATTCTTTCTGGATTTTCATCTTTTTTTTTGAATGTGATCTAGATGGGAAATTTTAAGGGTATTAATTTTCCATTTTTCTCTATTTTTCAATGTAATTAGTTTTCCAAAATTCCTTAGTCGAAAAAATGGCACTATTCATTTTTTTTTTGAATTGACGACTTATTCTAAGCCATTTCTTATGTAAATGACGCCAGCACTTGTTGGCGTCAATTGGGTTTTGGCATTTCCATTTAACCTTCCAAAGACTAATATTATGTATATATCCCTTATTATCTCTATAACTCTTTAACTATTTAATTTTCACTTGTATTAAGTCATTTTTCACATTGTATACGCCTGCACCAAGAGGCGTCATTTAAGTTTTGGCCATTTCTCATTGCCCTTGAAAGGATCGAAATTGTATATATGCATATTCTTTTATCTTTCACATATCTTTAATGTATTTAACTCTTATATATATATATATCCCTCTCCCTTCTACTAAAGTTATAATATAGTAAATGTGGAATATTAAATTTTCTAAATTAGTAATAAAATATAAATTGACATTTTCTTCAAGATTTAATGATTCTTAATTCAATTAAAAATTATTTTGTGCATCAAATGGCTACTTAAAATAACATGTTATTTTTAAATGTATTATAATATAATGGTAAGGTCTATGAGTCCATTTCGTATGACTTTTCAGGATGTAAGAGGGTTATATACAAGGTCCAGGCCTCCTTTAACTAATATATATTTTCATATTTTTAATTTATTTGGACTTTCTAGTCCTTTAATTTACCAGGGTTGCTACATGTGGGCTCAACCCCATTGAACCTATTCGAGCCTCACTTTCTAAAACCATCCTTCTAACCCCTTTTCTCATCCGGTGCTGCCATATATTCAGCCCTAGAGCCCCTCCTTCTCATCCTTCAAATCTTCAAGCCCTAAACGAGCAACTCTCATGGCGAAACTCGCGTCCTTCCATTGCTTGAGCGTCCTAGGAAGACCTCTTCGGCCCTTATCCAACTGGAGATCGTGGTGTTCTGCGAAGAGAACGTGACTCTGAGGTTGGGGCTCCTCTATTCAACAGATCGACCATTCCTTCATCTTCTCCTTGGTTCAACTCCGAGTGGGATTTTCAATGGCTCCAAAGAAGCATTCCTTGAAAGAGCGAGAGGAATCTCACAGATTGAAAGAACTTCGTGCGAAAGATAAAGAGCTCAGAGCACAAAATAAACAACCTACATTTGAGAATCTGAAGCTAATCAAAAGAAAGGTAATTCACCCTCGATTTTAGAGTCTTGAAAAAGCATTGCCTGAATTGGTTCGTTTGATTAAAGCTCAGCGGAAATTGATGTCTTTCATGTCCAACCATCGAAAAGTTTATCATTATCTTGTACATCAATTCTATGGCAATACGGTGGTGAAGAACGAAGATCTAGTCACTGTCATGAATGGTCGGGCTATTCCTCTAACGGGGAAACTTCTTGGAAAAGTGCTTGAAATGCCATATTATTCAGGTTATACTTATGAAGATGCTATGTTTGAGGAGGAAGATGGATATAGAGTCATGACATGTGAAGAAATGGGTGAAAGAACCACAAGCAAATTGAATCCAAATAATTTTCCTCGAATGCAAAGAATTTTACATCATTTGATGACTACTATTTTGCTTCCAAGATCTGGAGGAAGAGACAAAGTTACAAACTCGCAAATGTTCCTATTTTACTATCTTATGGATTGCACCCAAATTAATTTTCCTGCCATTATTCTAGACTACAAGACAAGTTGTCGAAAATCAAGGAATAGAAATCTTCCTTACGATGCTGCTCTGACGGCTATCTTTCGTCATCTCCACATAAATTTGGATAATGAAGCATGTCATACAATCAAAGATGGAGACATATATTCCATTTCCACTATTTGCAAGCATATGGGATATGAACTTCAGCGCGGCCGTCTAGTCCGCAAACTCAAGTCCCACAGAGACAAAGATTCAGCAGGTACATCTGATGATGAAGATGATGAACATGATGTATAGGCAGAAGATGTTGGTGAACAATCTGCTACTACGTGCGTCAGACAGATGCAATCAAAGATCGATGCTTTGGGAGGTGAAATGGGTCAGCTTAAGGTGACTGTAGACGTTCTTGCCAAGGATATATCCGATTTGAAGCTTTACCATGACACTTATCTCTAGCAATTTCAGTCTATTGCCATATCTATTGACTCTCTGACTCAAGCCTTGGGCGCTCAATCCTCCAAGATTGATGATATAGTGGAATATATTTGTCATCCCCCACTTCCACCTTCCTCCAACTCAGACTAATTTATGCTGCTTCCAACTTCTAGTAGTACACTTATTTTTGATCCCCCCCTATTTTTGCTGATGCCAAAGGGGGAGAAGCATATGTGGTGCGGAACAAAAAAATATGGGTGCGAAATTCTCTTTTCCTTTCATTTTATCCCTTTTTTGTTACTTTTTTTTTGAGTGCATACATATATATATTATATTTATATATCTATTCCCTATAACAAAAGAATACACAACATATTCGGCCCACTAATGTGGCCCATTAACATAAAACACTTGAAATAGCAAATATAACTTGATGGTTGACGGCAATGCTTGATGACCTCCTGACGATCCCATCAAATCCCTCCGCTTGGATGAGGTTCGACCTCAAACCTCGTACCTCAGGATCCCGGTTTGATGGAACAACCTGATTCCCTAGGTTCTGATACCATTTGATGCAGAACAAAAAGACCTGGGTCCGAAATTCTCTTTTCGTATCATTTTCTCCCTTTTTTTGATCACTTTTTTTTGAGTGCATACATATATATATTATGCTGATGAAGAACTGCTATGCAGCAGCACAATAGGAGCAGTAGAACGAAGAGGAACTTCAAGGCAGAAGAGCAGCAGCAGCAGCAGCAGGACGTCTTTGGCAATTAGTATCAATGTGAGTTCGATGGAAAGGGGATGGGTATTTATAGGAGAAGAATCCTAATAGGTTCTAAGAATTTGATTAGGATTAGAACTTCCTCCTTAGAATCCAATTAGCATTTAACTATTCCACGTATTGATCCTTTCCTTAATCTAAGCTTACGCAGTTATCATCTTAGTTCGAACCGAACACAAACGGGTCCTTTTGTAATTGACGCCTTAGGTTGGGGCGTTTATTTGAAATTGACGACCACACATGAAGTCTTCAATTCTTTCTCTTTAATTCTTTCTGGATTTTTATCTTTTTTTTGAATGTGATCTAGATGGGAAATTTTAAGGGTATTAATTTTCCATTTTTCTCTATTTTTCAATGTAATTAGTTTTCCAAAATTCCTTAGTCGAAAAAATGGCACTATTCATTTTTTTTTTGAATTGACGACTTATTCTAAGCCATTTCTTATGTAAATGACGCCAGCACTTGTTGGCGTCAATTGGGTTTTGGCATTTCCATTTAACCTTCCAAAGACTAATATTATGTATATATCCCTTATTATCTCTATAACTCTTTAACTATTTAATTTTCACTTGTATTAAGTCATTTTTCACATTGTATACGCCTGCACCAAGAGGCGTCATTTAAGTTTTGGCCATTTCTCATTGCCCTTGAAAGGATCGAAATTGTATATATGCATATTCTTTTATCTTTCACATATCTTTAATGTATTTAACTCTTATATATATATATATCCCTCTCCCTTCTACTAAAGTTATAATATAGTAAATGTGGAATATTAAATTTTCTAAATTAGTAATAAAATATAAATTGACATTTTCTTCAAGATTTAATGATTCTTAATTCAATTAAAAATTATTTTATGCATCAAATGGCTACTTAAAATAACATGTTATTTTTAAATGTATTATAATATAATGGTAAGGTCTATGAGTCCATTTCGTATGACTTTTCAGGATGTAAGAGGGTTATATACAAGGTCCAGGCCTCCTTTAACTAATATATATTTTCATATTTTTAATTTATTTGGACTTTCTAGTCCTTTAATTTACCAGGGTTGCTACATGTGGGCTCAACCCCATTGAACCTATTCGAGCCTCACTTTCTAAAACCATCCTTCTAACCCCTTTTCTCATCCGGTGCTGCCATATATTCAGCCCTAGAGCCCCTCCTTCTCATCCTTCAAATCTTCAAGCCCTAAACGAGCAACTCTCATGGCGAAACTCGCGTCCTTCCATTGCTTGAGCGTCCTAGGAAGACCTCTTCGGCCCTTATCCAACTGGAGATCGTGGTGTTCTGCGAAGAGAACGTGACTCTGAGGTTGGGGCTCCTCTATTCAACAGATCGACCATTCCTTCATCTTCTCCTTGGTTCAACTCCGAGTGGGATTTTCAATGGCTCCAAAGAAGCATTCCTTGAAAGAGCGAGAGGAATCTCACAGATTGAAAGAACTTCGTGCGAAAGATAAAGAGCTCAGAGCACAAAATAAACAACCTACATTTGAGAATCTGAAGCTAATCAAAAGAAAGGTAATTCACCCTCGATTTTAGAGTCTTGAAAAAGCATTGCCTGAATTGGTTCGTTTGATTAAAGCTCAGCGGAAATTGATGTCTTTCATGTCCAACCATCGAAAAGTTTATCATTATCTTGTACATCAATTCTATGGCAATACGGTGGTGAAGAACGAAGATCTAGTCACTGTCATGAATGGTCGGGCTATTCCTCTAACGGGGAAACTTCTTGGAAAAGTGCTTGAAATGCCATATGATTCAGGTTATACTTATGAAGATGCTATGTTTGAGGAGGAAGATGGATATAGAGTCATGACATGTGAAGAAATGGGTGAAAGAACCACAAGCAAATTGAATCCAAATAATTTTCCTCGAATGCAAAGAATTTTACATCATTTGATGACTACTATTTTGCTTCCAAGATCTGGAGGAAGAGACAAAGTTACAAACTCGCAAATGTTCCTATTTTACTATCTTATGGATTGCACCCAAATTAATTTTCCTGCCATTATTCTAGACTACAAGACAAGTTGTCGAAAATCAAGGAATAGAAATCTTCCTTACGATGCTGCTCTGACGGCTATCTTTCGTCATCTCCACATAAATTTGGATAATGAAGCATGTCATACAATCAAAGATGGAGACATATATTCCATTTCCACTATTTGCAAGCATATGGGATATGAACTTCAGCGCGGCCGTCTAGTCCGCAAACTCAAGTCCCACAAAGACAAAGATTCAGCAGGTACATCTGATGATGAAGATGATGAACATGATGTATAGGCAGAAGATGTTGGTGAACAATCTGCTACTACGTGCGTCAGACAGATGCAATCAAAGATCGATGCTTTGGGAGGTGAAATGGGTCAGCTTAAGGTGACTGTAGACGTTCTTGCCAAGGATATATCCGATTTGAAGCTTTACCATGACACTTATCTCTAGCAATTTCAGTCTATTGCCATATCTATTGACTCTCTGACTCAAGCCTTGGGCGCTCAATCCTCCAAGATTGATGATATAGTGGAATATATTTGTCATCCCCCACTTCCACCTTCCTCCAACTCAGACTAATTTATGCTGCTTCCAACTTCTAGTAGTACACTTATTTTTGATCCCCCCCTATTTTTGCTGATGCCAAAGGGGGAGAAGCATATGTGGTGCGGAACAAAAAAATATGGGTGCGAAATTCTCTTTTCCTTTCATTTTATCCCTTTTTTGTTACTTTTTTTTTGAGTGCATACATATATATATTATATTTATATATCTATTCCCTATAACAAAAGAATACACAACATATTCGGCCCACTAATGTGGCCCATTAACATAAAACACTTGAAATAGCAAATATAACTTGATGGTTGTCGGCAATGCTTGATGACCTCCTGACGATCCCATCAAATCCCTCCGCTTGGATGAGGTTCGACCTCAAACCTCGTACCTCAGGATCCCGGTTTGATGGAACAACCTGATTCCCTAGGTTCTGATACCATTTGATGCAGAACAAAAAGACCTGGGTCCGAAATTCTCTTTTCGTATCATTTTCTCCCTTTTTTTGATCACTTTTTTTTGAGTGCATACATATATATATTATATTTATATATCTATTCCCTATAACAAAAGAAAACATAACATATTAGGCCCACTAATGTGACCCATTAACATAAAACACTTGAAGTAGCAAATATAACTTGATGGCTGTCGGCATTGCTTGATGACCTCCTAAGGATCCCGTCAATCTGTTTGTTTGCTTGTATGTTTGATGTTTGCATGCTCGTGTGTCCATGTCAAGTGCTGTGATGTATAATGATCAATCTACATGTTTTACTCAATGTTGGTGTTCTTATGTGTAGATGTTCTTATGTGTGGATGATGTGTGGATGAATTTGTGTGGATGAATTTTTTTTTGTTGATATGAAAAATTGCAACAAAGTCTTGTCATCATCAAAAAGGGGGACACTGTTGAAGAATGTTTTTATGATGACAAAACATTGTATATATATGTGTGGAAGCAACATCTTGTGGGTGGTGAAATTGACAAAAATTGCATGTGTGGAATGTGTGGAAGAATTGTTTGATGATGGATTTGTGAAGATAGCTTCATTAGGACATCATGAATGAAAGTCTTATTGAATATGTTTCATCATGCACATAATGTCACTGATGTTGGCAAATGGTTATTGAAGTAATTTTTGGTTAAGAAACTTCATGTGTTCTGTTAAGCTAATGTGTGTCAACCAATATGCATTTCCTGTGCTCAGTTACAAAGCCTTGAAGGTTTGCCACTCGTGTGAATGCTATCAAGCATTCTATAACAACAGTAACCAAGGCTTTCACTTTCTCCTTCTTCATATTCAATAAGTGTGTTGATCTATCCAGGTAGAAGCACAATAAGCAGCAAGGCTTTAGAGTGAGTCGATGTAGGGCTCAAGACCAGTTGACACACCACTCAATTGTGTCAACGCATTCTATGAAATGGTCCTTTGAGGTTTGAAATGTTTCATTTTCAAATCAATATTAACCTAATTCAACTGTGCCTTTTGCAGGTTTGGAAACAAGTTTTTAACTTCATTTAAATGGTCATAAATTATGGTGAGGCCTTATGCTTTCAATTTTCACAAATCTGGTGGTTTCTTGAAAACTCTATAAGGTTGCTTGAAGTGTCGACTCCTAGAGTCGACACATTTTTCTTCCCATTCTGGTTTAGGCTTGTTCAGTCTTACAGGGAAGAAGAGTCGACACCAAGTGTCGACTCTTGTGTGGGTTTATTCTATTTTGGGTTAATTATGGCAGAATGGAAGGAAGTGTCGACACTTGTTTGCGAGGGTTATGTTTCTAGATTTTTAGTTCCGCAGGAAGGAAGAGTCGACACTGAGTGTCGACACTTTTCGACACCCGTGTTTTCTGCCAGTTCGATCCGGCTCGAAACCCTAAAAGCATTCCATCAGTTTGCCCAATAATTATAGGTCCTAGGTAGAATATTCTTGCCACGTGTTCACCTTATCTAGGGCTATAAATATCAATTATTGGGGAACCCTAAAGATAAGGAGAGAAAGGTTTTATCCAGTTTTCTTATCTAGTTTATGCGAAGGAGAACGGCTGCTATGTGACTGCGTCCCTGCTCTCTCCTCATCAGCTCAAGTGTCAAACGAGATCATCTGGAGCAGACTTCATCACCCTGAAGATGATCCTTGTTGTCGGCTGCGATTAGCTGCTACCTGCTGCGTGGAAGAAGAAGGAAAGCTCGAGGACTGCTGCCTCCATATATGGACACCTCAATCCTTTTTAAAGCTGCAAGGGAGACTTAAGTCCATCTTGAAGAAGACAGAGGTCGTTCCAGTTAAGTGAAGAGCAGAAGTTTGAAGAAGGATAACTTGTTGCATTTGGAGCTTTAGTTTCTATTGTTCTATTTTGTTTTGCTTGGATTATTTTTCAAACTTGAGAGATACAACAGTGTGTGTGTTTCTGTGCAATGTTGGCACAGGCTCAGTGTGTCATGCCCCGAGCTTTTAATACAGCGGAAGAAATATCGAAACGTGAACAGCCGACATGGTAAGCCTCTCGCAAGCAAGAAATCAGAGCGCAAGACAATCAGATAGAAGTAATTACACAAGTAATTTTTCTCAAATTTCCAACTTTATTTCATAACCATAGTCAATTTACATAAGATCAGTCTTGACAACTTTCATCACTACGACTCAAGAAAAATCAAAATTACAATATGACTAGACTAGATACTTTGATCATCTAAGGCTTCTCTCATCTTGAAAACCTTAATTCACTCTCGGACCCGCTGCTAGCATAATCCGAATCTGATTCACTAGTACTTCCTGAAATAGACGAGAAAATAGATATGAGCACACTTGCCCAGTAGGTATCTTTGTATCAACATGAAGGTAATATTTAAGTGATTAACGTCTTAGCTCTAGAATTAAGATAAAAATAAGAATGCGATAAACAAGCGATATAAACCAATATATCCAAGAATCATGAAATAACTGAGCAAGTAGATGTGAGTGAGTATAGACCATGAATAAGCAAGATTACCATGTAGATGTAAATTTCACCTTTCATAAACAAGAATGCACGAGCATGTAACTAAAAAGTACTTTACACAACCTTGTAAAGGCTATGCATTAACAAGCATGTAAATTTCATAACGAGTCTCGCGGATTTCACTCATTTATAAGAGAAAGTACTCCCAGTGCAATGCGATGCCAGTATCATCGTACCCCATGGTTTATAGAAAGTTTCCGACCATCGGCCGTGGGGGCTAGCCTGGAGCCCTTGGACACAATCCGTGCCCGGTCTTGCATCTTCAAGTTATAAATCCAGCTACTTCCAGGAGATATAACAATAATGTCAGCCAATAATTCAATTCCAAATAATAAGTTTCATGACCAAGTAACCAAGGTATAAAACATACCAAAATTGATATAAGATATCAAAGAAGAATTAAAAGAATATTATACTCCGGCAGCATTCCGGCAGCATAACAGTATTTTCATTAAGTTTCATATCTTAAAATTAACTTGTTAAACATATGTTGAGACTCTAGATAATCCGAAGACCACCTAGGAACTCAAGAAAAACTAACCCCAAAGGTCAAACCTAGAGTTAGACTAAATCAGGAACCTGGCGGTCGTTTACTGGACCGTTTTATGCAGAAAACTGTCAGAGTCTAGATTGTTTCATAAAAAGAGTCGATGCATGAAAAAGAAGTGTCGACGTAAGAAAACCTTCTGGAGCTTTAGAGTTCTAGTGAACGGCCGCTTGGTATCTTTTAGCGGTCTAGTGAACGGCCGCTTACAGAATCTGGCGGTCAACCACAGGGCCGCTAATGTCAAGAACACATAAAACACTGGTAAAGTACTTTTTAGAAAATTGGTTTCAATGGTACAACCAGCTCGACGTCCTAGTGGGAATCCCAGGCTCGCGGACTCTTACGGAGGCCTTGAAACATAATCTCCTAGTCTGACAGAAGGAATATCTGGCGGAGAGGTTCATAAGTCCAAGAAAGTGTGCCTATAAATGTAAAGTGTAACTAATGGTCACATACCGGAATATATGCCATGTACTTAAGAAAATGACTCAAGAGATAAGAGTGAAATAGTGAAACATATGGATAAAACACCATATGTACTATGTAAACAACATAGAAACCATTTAATTACAAAATTATAATAGTTTGACATGAAATTACATGATAATGAAAGATAACAATTGAAATCAGGCTCGTGTTAAAACAAGGTATTTAACAGGAAATCAACACCATTTCTAGTGAAAAATATCATAATTATAGGGTTTTTAATATGCAAAATTCAACTAAGTTCGCAGAACCAAATAGCGGTCGTGACATGGCCGCATGGGTTATAAATGGTCTCTCGATAGCCCGCTGTTTAAATAAGTCGGTCAGGTTGTGGACCGTTTCTATCTGATAGACAGAAGCTGTAAAATAGTGAAAATAAAACGTTAACCTAGGGCATGTTATGCATGGAAACGACATAAAATACGTAGTAAAACACGCTAGAAGAAAATTAGGCCATGATCATGCATAGGAGAAAGTGAAATAGACAAGAATTCCATCTTAATTGCATTAAGGCCAAGTCTATGCATGAAAAATGAACTAGTTTGCACAGTCTCAATAAAACATTAAATTCTCCACGTACAATGCATGAAATCGACTAAGAATTGTGAGATTTTATTCCTAACATCATGTTTAAGCCATTCATGAGATAACCTACCTCTGGTCTTGTCTTTAAACAATGAATTAAGAGCTGAAAGTTGGCCCTAGTTCTCGCTTATCCTGAACTGAATCAGCAACTTCGTGGCCTTCTAACTCTTGATTCCCTTTACCTATGACCATGAAATTTTAAGGGTAAGAAGAGGGTACTGAAAGGTACAAATAACTCTAAAGAACCCCTATCTAATTATCCCGTTTAGGGCTTCTATCTTGCTGATCAATCTGGCCCGGTTGTACAATTTTTTGAGATTCTTGTGCCGAACCAGCGACTCTAGACGCTTCTAACTTTCTGTAGGCTTGATCTCCTAGAACGAAATTTTGAGAGTAGTTAGACCTCAGTATTATGAACAAAAACTTCTAAAGAACATACCTCTAATTTGTCCTCTTTACCTTAGTTCCACACGAACCAAAGTAAGGGCCGTGCATGTTGGTTCTGGGGTCTATTTATAGAGTTAGCTAGGGTTTCCATGGATTAGAACGAACATAGACTCCTCATTAGGTCATAAAATCGATCTAAATATATCCTAGAACCTTCTAGCTAATAGATTGCATTGGTCCCAAGTGATTAGGATGCCAAAGTTTCCATCTTTTCATGCCTTCTTCTATTCACGGAATCTACAGCGCTTAGCGGTCTAGTCTAGACCATTTTTAGTTTCCATGCGGTCGCCCGATAGACCGTTTCTATTGTTGGGCGCCGAATTTGAACAGTTTCAAACTCTTTTGATATTATCTCCTATTTATCCCTTAAAAGTCTGATAAATGGTAATTTATCAGAAATTATCATATTCTAAGTCTTGTGGGCTTGGTTTTGGGTCATTTGGGCCTATTTAAAAGATTAGATTCATTTAAATAAATATTGGGCTTTAATATATAGATTTAATTAACTATAATTCATTTAATAGCCCATTAGCCTTAAATTAATTCTATTTATTTCAAAAAAAATCTTAGAAAATCTGATTATATTGCTAAAAATTTCAAAAATATTATTTACAAAATCTTGGAGTATTACACAATGTGACTGAGCAGATTTAAGATCCATAGTGTTTGGGGTTCATCCCCGTTGTTGCTGTGTTAACAATGTGAGGAGAGTTCTCCTCGTGGAGAGGTTGTTCCCCATGTGTGTGCAGGTGTCGACCTGCGTGTGTGTTGGAGCTCGGCTCTATGTATGTGGGGATTTATCCCCGTGCTGGTTTATCACCAGCGAAGCCTCACTCAGTTGAGTGAGGGGTGGACATAAGGAGCTCGGTGTGGTCCCGAACCACCGTAAAATCATTCTGTGACTATGATTGCTTGTGTGATCGCTTCATATCTTCTATCTCTCTTCACAGGTACACTCCAATGCATTGCTTGCTAATTGGTTGTTGGCTGTGCGGTTATTCTGCAACACACTCTTGTTCCTCCCGCACACGCTGTGAGGCTTAGTTTATCAATCTACTAGTTGTGTGAATACCTCAATACACCTTGAACGGTTTTATGTTAATCTGAACATACGTCCTCAGATCTTAAGTGTTTGTTTAGTTTTCACTGTGAGGAGTCTTTGTTTTAAATTGGACATAATTTTTTTTTGAAGGATCTATTCAACCCCCCCTCTAGATCCGCCTTCCTACACTCCAGGACCCAACAACCTCCTCTGATTTCTTGTCCTCAAATCAGACTTCATCTTCAGGGGCCACCAGAGGTAGGCCTCCACATGACTCTCCATGATAAATTGTTCTGGTGGGGCTGTCAATGGGGTGTAGTGCCTATACATGCCTTTCTCCCTCGGCCCCTGTTGATCGTGACACTTTCGGTCACGGTGCTCGAGTTTGCCTCTCCCTTCTCGTGGGTAATCGGGTGATCTCTTGCGGTCGGGTTGACCGGACCCAGTAGCTTGGCTTAGTACTCATTGTTCTTCTCACAACTGGCATGCTTTAGGGCAAGAGCAAGGAGTTCCATCAGCTTCGTCAGGGACTCCACTTCGAGCATTCGTCGGAGTTTGGAATCTTGGGTGCCTTGTGTCAACGCTGTCATGGCGATGCTGACGTCCAAGCAAGGATTTCGGAGAGCCTCCTTTTGGAAACTGGACACGAAGTCTCATAAGGGCACCTCGTGACCCTGCTTGATGGCGAGTAGGCTCACCATGGATTTGGCCTCCTTCTTAGAGCCGATGAAGTTCTCCTTAAATATTTTCTTCAGCTGTTCGAAGGAGGTAATGGTCCTAGCGGGTAGCGACTTGAACCATGTCCGAGCATTCTCCCACAGGGTAGTGATGAACGCCAAACATTTCACAGCATCTGAGGCCCAGTGGAATACTAGGTTGGACTCAAAGTTGTGCAAGTGGTCAGCGGGGTCGGTAGTGCCATCATACGGGGTGAACGTCGGGAACTGAAACTTGGGGGGAATCGGCGTCTCCGTGATCTCCCGAGAGAATGGGGCGTGGAAGTCGTAGTCATCATCGATGAGCCCCCTGGTCCGTGGTGTCAGGAGAATGTCATCTAGATAGCGGACCTTTCCTTGTAGCTCGCGATTCACCTCCTTATAGCGTTGTAGCCACTGCACCATCTCTAGATTGGAGTGTAGTAGGCTGTTAGGACACCGCGCAGGTAGACTGCACGGGCGCTGTGAGTGCGCAGTGGAGACATGTGAATGATCGCACACCCAACAAGACACCGCTATGGTGGGTGCACCTCCGTTATGAGGGAGTCTCGTCTAAACATGATCCTACTCTGCTTGCTAATTGAGGAGGCTTTGGCATACCTCTGTCAACGTCTAGATCTGTTGATGTATCCCTGCCAACTGGTTCGCAGCGGGATCGAGTGGAGCCATGCCGCGGGATGGTCGAGTGGAAGAGGATACTTCTTGTGACCTCCGCCAGGAACTTGGGGCTCGTCGGGAACCCTGAGCCCCTTGGTGATTGCTAGTGTTGTGATAGCTCCCTCGGGGTGCCATGAATTCCAGCTCATTCCCACATACAGCGCCAAAAAGTGTAGAGGTAGAAAAGTGTTCCCCTTTTGCCTCATACCGCACCCTTGAGATTTATTTGTTAGGGAAGAGCAGTCGGCCACCCGAGGAAACCTACAATCACTAGAGGATGATGTCGAAAGGAGCCCTAGAAGTGATCCCAGAGGACAACCCTCCGATGCTTAAGTTAGTGACTTAGAGAAGCAGAAAGGGAGAAGAGCTAAAGTAACAAGAGAGCCAAAGAGGGTAGAATGTGGGAGCCTGAGCGTACGAGTGAATGCCCAGAGAGTGCTTGGAAGGCTAGGAGAGCGCTCGGAGAGGTTGGGAAGAAGAACCTGAAGGGAACCTCTCTCGACCAACTTCTCCGCTGGAGATTCCTTCTGCCATTACGTCGAGGAGCCTCTCTCTTCTCTTTGTGTAGAGCTCTGCTAGCGCTAGGGTGTCTCTCTTCTGTCTCTGTATGTGTGGTTCAGCCGTTCCTTCTTTGTGAGTATGTTTGTAGGTGTATATGCATGTGCTTTCAGGGTGTGGTTGGGGACCTATCTATATGGGCTGCCATGGCGCTGGCCGTTCTCCATATGGGAAATGGCGTAGAGCATGGAGTAACGTCCCCTTGATCATGGGGGTTGCCCATTGCATACTTGCCCATTCCTAGAAGGGAGGCTTGGTGGCAAGGATCTCGGTGGCATGGGTTTGACTCGGTCCTCACCGGGGAAAGCCTTATGATGGTAATGGCAACATTTATCCGTTGGTGAGTTCTGCGGCATCCAGATCTTGTGCGTTCAATAATTCTGTCTATGGGCTGGCGGAGTTTCCTTGGGCCTTAGCTGGGCCGCATTGAGTGTGCCAAAGGCTAGTGGGGTGGTTCATTATAGGCGCAGTTGAACCGGGTCGTAAAGGGCCTTGCGATATTGGGCCGCACTGGGACTGGCAAACATTCCCATCCTCAGCTACCATATGGGTCCCTTGTGACCAAAATCCTCAAGCATCTTAATATTGACATCAGTAATGAAAAGACCAACCCCTACATCTCTATTCATGCTAGTAATATGAAGAGATGTGGCTTCGCTCAAGAAGGCAGGTGGTGGGTAAGGACTAAAGCATCCAAGTCAACCAAAGTAGAGCCTACCCAAGAACTGGAAGAAGTAGGTCAGCCTTCTTAGCCAGTAGGTCAGCAAAGGGAGATAGAAAAACCTCCCTCCCTCACAAGAAGAAGTAGTTGAAGCCGGTACACATGTTGACGATATCATTCAAAGATTGGCTGAGGAAGAAGTTGTAGTGGAACCACGTGTTGTGCCACGGGTACTTTTGATAATGACAAAACTTTTTATGTGTACTCTTCATAATGATAAATCTTTATATGTGAAAATAGATCATGAAATGCATGTGATTATATTTTAATGAGCTTTATGCATGTAATTTTGATTATACCTTATTGAGCTTCATTGAGTATGAGTTTCATCGTGAAATCATGTTAAGTTCTGATATGAGTTTCATCATGAAATCATGTTAAGTTTTGAAGATAAAATTTGCTAATTTGATTCTCCTCTCAGTGTGATGTTCAAAAGGAATGAATTTAGTCTCTTGGACTAAGTGGGCTCAATGCGGATGCCATTTGATGGGTTAAGGTCTGGATCATTGTACTGCTCCAAATGAGAATGAAATGTATTGTTAAATCTCAACAACAATTATATTTTGGGTCATGGATTTCATATTCTTAATAAGTTCTCGATGGCATCTAAATTTTTTAAGATTTAAATTCCCCACATGGTTTGAGTTTTTGATCCATACACTCATAGCCTTGTTAGTTTTCATGAGAATGAATGTAATCGTATAAATCTTTCATGCTTATTTTTTTGTGTGTGGCAAACTGAGTTCATGGTGTTTTTGCAGGTTAGAAGTAGTTATGAAAGGCTTTACATTATATGGGATTAAGGTGAGATCTAACCATTTTCAAATAAAAGTAAAATTAACAAATTTGTGCATGTTTAGGACAGGAGTCGACCCCTCGGGTCGTCCCCTCTTTAGCCATGGTCTGTCTGTTAGACAGATATAGACCTGCCAGATAACAGAGTCGACCCTTGGGATCAACCCCACATTAGCTGAAATCTATCTGTTGGATAGATTGGGAACTACCTGGTAAAGGGTCGACCCAAGGAGTCGACCGCTTTCCTTCTGAGTTCTGTTCTGCTTGAATTTTGCATAGAAGGCATGGTACAGGGAAAAGGAGTCAACCCTGAGGGTCGACCCCTTCCGTGGCGGACCAGAAACGAGTTTTCGAACCTTGCTCACAATCCAATAAAACATGTCCTTTTGGGCCATAAATGGCTAGGTCGGAGGTTTACAATTCCCCACACATGTGAACCTAACTGTGACGACCCAGACTCCGGATACCGGGTAAACCCGATACCACTTAGATTCTGAGAGGCCTCCCAAGAGCTGAAAAGATCCGAAGGGATAGAACGGAGTGTGTAAGTACATTGAACTTCTAGATAAAGCAGTAAACAATAAATTACTTTGATTAGGATTGCTAAAATAGTAGAAATAAAATTATATTTTCTATTAAATAATTAAAGCTACAAAGCTAGCAGAGTCCAGTCCAACTAATGTACAGTACAATAGGAAAGAGAACGTACTCTCAAGTCGGGGGAAGCCGGACACTGGCAAAGCTGGAAGCTAAGAACCACCGCACTGCACCTCCCAAGCACGAGGAAGAACAGCTACACCTAAAAAGTCGGGGGTGAGCCTCGTCTCACTGGCTCAGTAGGGGTCCCACGGATCCCCACCACGAAACAAACACAGTAACAACAGTGCTAAATCACAAAAGTAAAGTAGGAGCAGGAGTAACAAAAAAAGTAATAGGAAAACTGTACTAACAAAAACACGGCAGCCGAACGAACCTCGACCCTCTAAACTATTCCTAATCGGTAAAGACACGGATCCCCAGACACATAGTCGGGAATCACCAAACTGATACAAAGGACTTTGGCTACACAGCCAGAACACATCACGACACCTCAGTCGTGTAGGCTCATCTATCGAGACAAAAGCCCAACTGAAGACCACCTGGTCTAAAAGCACGAATACATACACGATCTCACCGTCGTGTACGCTATAGTGACCTTGGCTAAAGCCCAACACTGACTACCCGGCAAGTCACGTCAATAGTGACGGAAAATAGTCACGAAAACCACAAGTCATGTGTCATGTGACAGAAGCACCACCTCACTAGAAGAAACGCTAGATGCATCCACTGACGTCTTACACTGCGCCTCAAGCGTCTCCCACTAGCCTTGAACGTGATAACTGAGACACTAAACAAGAACCAAGGAACAACAGTAACGAGTGACTAGTCAGGGTCACACCCGTCGGCGTTGGTCCAAACGCCCCTGACCACGTGTGCACACACAAGCTCAATGTCTTGAGCCAGACCTATAGCTGGTTTTCCCCTCTCGTTGGACATTCACGGCTAGACAAAGGGGCCCATGGCAACTAGCCTACGAACTGTCTCTATCGAGAACTCGCCTCGCCACCACTCCCAGGTGGACCGACACAAGGAAAGTGTCGTCAGGCTACGACTAGTGGAGGCTCACTAGACATAGAGACTCAAAACAGAAACACCAAAGTATGGACAGGCTAAACACGCACTTGTCACAAGTACCACGAAGCACAAGGCAGCACACAGAACTATCGCCAGACTCAGGACAGCCAACTAGACCTGCTAACATAATGATCCTTGAGTCACAAGACATGGGTCAACATCGTCGCACATCACGGCAACATGCCACTAATAAGCCTAGTCCCTAAGCCAAGGTCGTGGTAAAACATAGTGGAAGACGGCATACAACGGCCGGATCCACACCAATTGGAAGTCCTCGGCCCCTAGGTTGCTCATCGGACCCACAATTTCGCATAACATGAAATACGGAACATGAGGGATCATCTGAGCCCTCAAACCATATAGACACGCAAATTGAGGTAAGACGATACCTCCAGCACCCAAAACCATGTCGCGAACCTCACGGGATAGCTGAGACATTCACGAGGTCACGTGTCAACCACTGGGTCACAATCGGGTTGACCAGAAACCATAATGACTCTCGAAACAACACGGGATACCACTCGATACATTGGCCCTCCCGAACACCCTATAACGCGATCACAGCCCTCATAAGACGTCCAAGACATCCACTGAACAATGGGCTAACAAAGGGGTCAAAGCCACAACAACTGGAAGCCAAACTAATGCGAAGGAACACCTAGAACAAGTGGTGGTCACCCCTATGGCCGCAAATAAGAAATGGCGGTCATAGCCTGGCCGCTACTCGCAGGATTAAACTGGCAGGAAACGGTCTTGCTCAAGGCAGCTACTAAGAAGTAGCGGTCCTCACAGGGCCGTCTCTTGAAGGTGGCGTGATGCGGGACGGACACGCGATCTGGGGCTCTAGATCGCGATCGTCCCTATGCGAGGGAAGACGTGGACCGTGTGCGGTTGAGAAACCGATGGTGAGTCTCGGGTATCGGCCTTTCCGCATTAACTCGGATCGAGTCACGGGACGGTACACTCAATCTCGCTCTCTCACAGCGGTGATAATAGAATTACAAGCTAGAAACCTACACTCGGAGTGGCATTCAAAGCTATACAGGATAAGCAAATGCGATAAAGAGTGGGGAGCGAGTGTACCTCCACGCTCCGGGCGTGGGGAAGACGTTCCCGGCCAGTTACGGTAACTCCCGGTAACAACAGTTAAAAAATTTAATTACAGTAGTAATTCCATTGCCCACTCCACGCAGGGAGGTAAAGGGCTACAAGTGGGGCCCGGGAGGACCGACCCTAGGTTGACGGGCAGCAATCTGGAGGCGCTTTTGGGGCGAACTCGACCTGCTGGTCCGACTCGGCACTATTGCAACTCGGTGCTGCGCCAACTCGGTTGCTGACTCGGTGGGCAGCAAGGTATGGATTTCAAAGGAACGCTGCCTTCCTAGGATCTTCTGAAGGCGCCGCTTGGCTGGGACGGTGGCGGGATGTCCCTGATCGACTCCCTGAAGGGGCGGCTCCTGAAGTTGACTTTGATATTTATTTCTGAATTTTATCCCGGACTGAGTTGTGCTGGCTGAATTCGGATCTGCTCTGCACACCTTCACGAAAAGAATTCCTACGACCAGATCCGATGTCGGATTAATGCACAAGAGGTACCGATGGATAGAGGACTCAGAGATCTACAACATATATTTTTGGTGGCTCCATCCACAGAACGGAATAAAATTAAAAATGACTACAAACTACCTTTTTTTCTGACCCGGACTGACAGACACATAGGGCAGAGATGAATCTGCCTGAAACAGACCTTTGACCGAGGGCTAAATGATTTTTGTTGACTCAACGAAAATTATGGTGGAAGGGGGTATACGTGAGAAACACTAGAGAATTTTTGTGGATTTTATGAAATTTTATATGTGGGTGGAGAAATTGTAACAAGGAGACTCTATCCTGTAAATCTGCAAAAGGGCAGATTACTGAGAGGATAAACAAAAATACGGGGAAAATATCAAATGGACTCCAAATGACACGAACTTTTAACTGAAGGTTAGGGAAGATGGACAGAACAAACCCTCAAAATCAGGGCTCAATAAGATAAAAAGGACCAGAGATATAATTTCGGAGAAGAGGTTCTGTTCTGATGGAGACAGAACTCCGATGACGCGACGGCGGTGCGATGGCGGCGGCGCAACGGCGGTGCGACGGCGGCTGCGACGGCGGTAGAAATAGAATTCAGAGGTGCTAAGGAGAAGATAAAAGGGCATCACACCCAAGATTTAGCAGAAATCCATCTGCAAGAGGGGGAGGGAGAGAGGAGGGAGGGCACACCATTCTTTGGTTCCAACCAAATTTCATAAATTTTTTTCTCTTCATTAATTTCTCTAATGACACTATACATGGGCTTATATAGAGATTTCATGGGAAATATACCATTTTCTTCCCCCATGTGGTCAAAAACTCAAAATATATAAATTACATATGGAGGGGGCACTCCTTTGACTAGGTAGGTAAGGTAGGTGGCCTCCCTTTGACATTTTCAACCACTTGTCTCCCATGTGTCCAATTGACCTTCTAGATGCCACCTAGGACTTTGACCAGCCCCACATGGACCCATATGGCTTATGTGGACCAATGGGGAAGGAGTGAGGGCCCCCTTGCTGGACCTACTGACATTTTACACAAAAATCCAAACAATCCAAGGGAATGACACATTGGCTTATAAAGCCTTACAATTGCACATATACTTTCCCAAGGATATAAAAGCAAACAAAAGGACACAAATGTAAATGAAAAATGTCAGTGCTCGGCGTCGATTCCCATCATGGCGCTCATGACCAAACCTTCACCTCCAAACCGCCTCAAAAGCTTCACGAAAAGCACGATAAGCCATCCTGGTGGTGGTCCTTTGCTTGACCGTCACTTCATAAGGCGGTCAGACGCAAGGCCACTACTAGGAACCGACCTAATCAAATAACGGTCTCCCTGGGATCATTTCTAGGAAGTAGCGGTCCTCCTAGGGCCGTCACTACCAAGTTACGGTCGGGAGCTAGACCGCTACCTCGAACCGACTTAAAACAGTTGAAAGCAGATAACGGTCTTCCTCGGATCGGTACACGAAAGTGTCGGTCAGCCTAGGGCCACCACTACCAAGTTGCGGTCGGTCTCGAGACCGCAACCTGAAATCGACATAGAAATCTTTAAGAGCCAAATAGCGGTCCTCCTTGGACCGTTTCTTCGAGTAGCGGTCTTTTGTTTGACCGCTACTTCCTACCAGTGCGAAAACCGCAGGAAGGCTCAAAAGTTGGTCTTTCCATGCCCCAATCGTCCCAGAACGACGGGGAAACACACATAGACTCAATGCCAACCTTCCACAAACCGGAAGGGGCCAACAAACCACAAAACGGTAAGAAACGGGTGATTTTCCTAAATCGACCCAAAATGAGCCACGTGGGCATCCGGCCTCATACCGGCCCCAAATCACACTCAAACGGCGTTAAACTGGCGGGAATCGAATCCCAACATACCAAGGGTTCAAATGATACCATTTAAACTAAAAACCGTCGCCTGGAACGGCGATCTCGGCTCACACCCCCCGAACATGCTTTCGCCCTTAAAGTAGGAAAACCCACTCAAACTCACACCATTCGGCTCCAAATCATGAGACGAAGCAGGAAATCAGTAGAGTGTCCATCCACTTACCTCCACCAAAGATCTTGCGTGCCGAAACGGCCAAACCACGCCGAAAATCATCACACGAACAACCCGCGCCGGCTTTGAATCCACGAATGGGATCGCGCCAACACCACGCTCCAGGTCAGCTCCACGTCGTCACCACCTCGTCCAGCTCTGCCACGGTCGTACGCCCCAAGGGAGAGGAGAGAAAATGGAGGGAGAGAGTGAGAACGTGAGAAGAGAGAGGAGAGAGGAGAGAGGGTGAGGGTTAAAAGGAAAAGAAATTAGAAATATTTGTGAAATCTGATTTTTGGCAAAAAATTCCATAAACTCGGAAAAATATAGAAAAATAGTCTTCACGATCCTCGAAAAGAGCACAATGCACCTGTAGCATTCCGGAGTCTCAAAACTCAATGGTTCACTCTCCACGGGATTCCACGAGTTATACAGGAGAAAAACCCGAGTGGATCGTAAAACATAATCAGGGACCCACGAAAGCGCTCCGAAAGCTTTCCGATTCGATCCGAAAGAATCCAAGGTATTACAGCCTCCCCTCCTTTAAGAAATTTCATCCTCGAAATTTGAGGAGATAACAAGGGAAAAGGGAAGAACAACCCAAACAGTTGGCTACGCTCTCTAAGCACCAGCCAAACCATAAACACGTAAAACACGATAGCATAATTCTCGAAAAACATAATTCAGAGGAACACTGCCAGACCACAATAACAGGCACACGCTCCGGATCCCAAGGCACATCGATCACCAGAACGAGCATGGCACACAAAGGAACCCAAGTTTGGCACCTCCGAACATGGCAGCATCGCTATCGTATCACAAAACAAGGAGACACGACCCATGCCACGAAACAGCCACCGATAAAATTCACACACTCGGCAGATAAAACAAGCATCAGCTCTCATGAGGAATACAACCATCTCAGCTGACTGCTCCAGCCATCGGCTTCCATGCCATAAACAACGAACGAAACTGGCATGCAGAACGCGAATGATAGCACAGGACCACAAACACAATCAAGCCAGTCCTCACTCAGACATTACATCTGATTCAAGTCACATGCCAACTCTACCACAACCATTGAGTACAGCAAAACCAACCGACAAAATCTTGGTCCACGTAAATCTGAAATCAGACTCTTAGAGAACTCCTCCCAAGTTGACCACAAGCACAAACCATCATACAACCTCAAATAACACCTGCAGATCCCGGCTACGTTCTCAACACAGAACCACGGGACAACATCGCAAGCTGGGTCATATCAAGGCACAATTATGGCTGAACACACGGCTTAAATGTACTAGTGATGTACACTAACACTCGTCATTAAAAGTCGTGCCATAATTTCAAAAATAACCGCACTCACTCACTAAAAAGATTTTAAAACCAAGTAGAGTGGTAAGAACGTGTCGATCCCATGGAGAGGAATATTTTTAATTAACACAAGTTGGAAAATCCTTATATTTGAGAGATCCGAATTTGAGTGAGTTTATGCTAAAGGAAAATAAAATTGCATGAACATGGGGATAAAATAAACATATCTAAAGAACATGAGAGGGTTGAAGAAGAGAAATTAGGAGGAGATAGAGAGAGAAAGAAGAACACAATTGCAAAAGATTTGATTTTTTATTTCTTAGGATGAAAGATTACAACTCTATCAAGAATAAAATTACAACTTGCATAAAAATAAATGAACAAGGGAAGAAATAAAGTCAGAAAATTGGAAGAATAGCGCAGCCCACGCCGTGCCAAGCCTTTGAGTCGATCGCCCCGCCTTGGAGAGGAACGTCGCCTTTAGAGCACCAAAGAATAGAATCTCTACCAAAGGGATGTTTAGAGGAAAATACAAGAAAAGGGATAGAGGAAGAGAGGAGGAAGATTTAAAAGCAAAGCATGATTTGAGGGATTACGGGGAAGAATAGTAGAATTAGTGAAAATTGAAGTAATAAAAATAGAACGTCAGGAAAATTAAAATACCTTTAAAACTAAGAAGAATTAGAATATGTGAAAGAAGAAAAGGTTGAAGATCAGAAAGAGAGGAAGAAGTTTGATGAAGAGTGTAGAGGAGGAAGATGATCAGAAAAGGGTGAAATTGGGGGAAGAACAGAACTGTGAAAAATGCAGATGAAAAGTAAAAAAATGCAGAACTAAACTTTATAAAAATAGAAATAACTTAAAAACGAGAGAGAATTTGAGGAAGAGGAAGAAGAAGAAAGTTTAAAACACTTATAAATGAATAACTTTGCTGAAGATAGTAAATTGAAAGGAAGAACAGAAAGTAATGTAAAATGGCTAAGAACGGCTAAGAAAAGCTAAGAAAGGCTCGATTGCTCTCGGGCGACTATTTATAATGTGCAGGAGACTCCCACGATCAGATCTTTCACAATAAGTTTTAAACTTGGATTGCCAGCATATATAGAGTCCTCCTTGCTTGGAATATGGAAAGATAGCCTTGCTTAAGTCGAGATAACTCCATACATGGAAAGATAACTTCAAACAGGGTGTTCCGTTTCCATTTCCGTTTCTAGTTCGAGCGAAAATGACGTCTGGAGTAGTGGGCGCACATTCTTTTCTGTGTCTAAAAGATTGGTCGCCCATTCTTTATTTCCTCAATTTGATATTTCTTTATTTTTCGTACCAAGGAATTGGCGTCTGAGCATTCAGGCACTCATTCCTTTTTCTATTTTTTAGCCTTTTTCTTCTTTGCATTTAATCCAAAATTTGCGTCCGTGCACTACGTCGCACATTCTTTGAATTGGCATCTCACCAATCAAGTGTCCATTAATTAGCGACTGACCCTTAGGTCACTTATTCTTCTTCTTCAAAAAATGGCATCCAGACTCCTGGTCGCTAATTCCTGAAAATGCAAAATACTCAATGAACTTCATTTCAAAATGAATTGTGACAATTGTGTAAATTCTTAAATGTTTCTCACATTGCCATTTTGACTCAAAATGATGGTTAAAATGCATGAAGACTCAAATTGATAATGAGAATGAGATTTGGCCATATTAATACACAACTATGCTCATTAAATGTTTGAAAGTGATGAATGTGATGCAAATTATAACGTAAAATATGAAACTCATCACACCCCCTAACTTACTCATTGCTAGTCCCTTAGCAATGCAAACAAATTAGAATTTAGGACCAAAAGAGTTTGCAAAGTTCATACCGTCATATCCAACTTTTCTATCATAGATTCAACTAAGGATTTAGGAATCTAGAATCATTAATGCACACTAGCTTTATGTTAAAAATTAAGGGACATGATCAAGAATTCAAATCAAAGTTCAGTAGCACTTGTGCATGTGTAATACTAAATCCACAGCATAGACAATTACATCCCTCATTTTTTATTCCAAGCAAGTGCCTTTCAACCCCGCACCTCCTAACTCAGAGCATTAAGTACTAGCTTTTTGTCTGTCTTATTGCTTTGTCCCTTTTAGGATCTTTTTATTTTTCTACACACATGATGCTGTATTACCCTTCACTATTTTACACGAATCTTAACACGTCTTAGGTGAAGCAGGCCCGGTTACTACGATTTGAGATATTTTTCATGGTGTTTTTTCTCTCTCTTTTTCATTGTGCTTTTGCACTTATTTTATAGATAACTTCGAAGAAAGCTATTTCATAAAATATCCCTTTTCTCAAGGAGTGCAAAGTATCAGACAACATATTCAAAATAACAGAAAGCTTGTCCTATTTGTTTTATTAGCGTGTAAAGTGATTTCTTTTTCTAAAGTGCACATGAACTTTAAAGAGATTCTTAAATCAGTTTTTCATGGCTAGATGGAATAAATTTTTCATCATCCTTCTCTCTATTCTTTCCTATTCCAGAATTACTTTCAATTCCAGCATGAATCAAGAAAACTCAGTCGGAGATTTCATCTATTCAATTTTGTGCAATCATGCAAAAATGCGGGACAATATAATCAGATGCAAGACATCATGCAAAAATTCCTATCAGGTTGCATCATGAAATTTTTCTCCCCCCAACTTGAATGACATTGTCCTCAATGGCATGTGTAAACAAGAGAAATAATAGAACAATGTAATAATAAAGATTGCCGAATAGGAAAGAGACAACCTGATATGCAGGGCAAATTAGTCCTATGTGTGAATAGTGATGATAGCATCTTCTCAACTTGACCTGACTACTGAAAAGAAACATATTGAAACAAAGTATCAAATAACTAAAACCTTGGGTTGCCTCCCAGAAGCGCTAAGTTTCCTATCTTCAGCCAGACACATGAAAGCTCAAAAATATCATTCCAGACCACACAATGCAATGGATTCTTTTGGGGATAACTGCTCATTCTCCAAGTAGGGTTTCAATCGTTGACCGTTAACAATAAAAATATGACAATTTTATGGATTCAAAATTTTAACGGCTCCATGGTTAAATGCTTTAATGACAACGAACGGTCCATCCCATCTAGATTTCAATTTGACAGGGAACAAGCGTAGCCTCGAATTGAAAAGTCAAACCTTTTGATTAATATGAAAACTCTTTCTGTGAATATGCTTATCATGAAATGCCTTGGTTTTAGCTTTATAAATCTTTTAATTTTCTTAGGCCTCGTTATACAGTTCCTCCAATTCATTAAGTTGTAGAGCTCTTTAGGACCCAGCTCGAATGAGATCAAAATTTACTTGTTTTATGGCCCAATATGCTCTATGTGCAAGTCCTACATGTAAGTGACATGCTTTTTCAAAAATGAGGTGATAAGGTGACATGCCAATGGGAGTCTTAAATCTAGTTCTATAGGCCCATAATGCATCATCCAGTCTATCAGACCAGTCCTTTCTATCAGGGTGAACTATTTTGTGCGATATATTTTTAATCTCCCTATTGGATACTTCTACCTGGCCACTCGTTTGGGGATGATAGGGGGTGATGAGCTTATGAGTGATGCCATATTTGCGGAGTAAAGCTCAAAATTGAGAATTAGTGAAATGAGAACCCCCATCACTTATGATAGTCCTAGGACAACCAAATCTAGAAAAATAGTTTTCTTTACAGATCTCATTACAACCTTGTGATCATTTGTCCTCGTGGCTATAGCTTCAATCCATTTTAAAACATAATCGACCGCCACCAAGATATATTCAGTGCCAAAAGATGGTGGAAACGGTCCCATGAAATGAATACCTCAAACATCAAAAATTTTCACGACCAGAATGGGATTTAGCGACATCATGTCTTTCTTCGTATTATTGCCCATGGCTTGGCACCTCAAACAGGTTTTAGCAAATTCATAAGCTTCCTTGAATAATGTGGGCCAATAAAATCTACTTTGCAATACCTTAGTCGTAGTCTTCTTTCATGAAAAGTGTCCCCCATATGCAAGATTATGACAAAAATTCAAGATAGATTGTTGTTCCTCTTCAGGGACACATCTTCGAATAATATGATCAGGACCCAAGTGAAACAGCTCCGGGTCCTCCCAAAAGTAGTGCTTGACCTTTGCAAAGAAATGATCTTTTTTCTGTTTCGTCTACGCTCCCGGAAGTTGTCATACTGCTAAGTAGTTAACTATGTGAGCGTACCAGGGGGTTGAAGAGTATGAAACGGCAAGTAAATGCTCATCAGGAAAGGAATAGTTCATTGGAGTGCTAGTAGGTATGACAATACGTGAAAGATGGTCAGCAACAACATTTTCTAAACCCTTCTTATCCTTCATTTCTAAATCAAATTCTTGTAACAATAAAATCCAGTGAATCAAACGGGGTTTCGCATCCTTCTTGGTGAGAAAATATTTCAAAGCAGCATGATTGGAATACACAATAACTTTAGCCCCTAAAAGATATGGATAAAATATCTCTAGGGAAAAAATAGCAACCAATAATTCTTTCTCCGTGGTTGTGTAGTTCATCTGAGTATCAGCGAGGATGCGACTCGCATAATAGATCACCACGGGCTTCTTATCAATTCTCTGATCTAGGACAGCTCCTATTACGTAATCCGAGGCATCACACATCATTTAGGAAGGCAATGACCAATCAGGAGATTAAAGAATTAGGGCTTGAGTGAGGGCCGCTTTAAGAGAATGAAATGCCTCTAAACAAGAATCATCAAGTTAGAAAGGAGTGTCATTGGCTAAAAGTTGTGTGAGCGGACGAGCAATGGCAGAGAAGTTCTTAATGAATCTTCTATAAAAATTGGCATGGCCAAGAAAAGAACGGATTTGCTTGACAGAAGTCGGGGGAGGAAGATTGGAAATCAGGTCCACGTTAGCCTTGTCTACTTCTATCCCCCTCTCCGAGATAATGTGGCCTAGCACGATACCTTCTCTCACCATAAAGTGACTCTTCTCCCAGCTAAGCATGAGATTGGATTCTATGCACCTCTTTAACACCTTTGTCAAATTTTCCAAACATCCTTCAAATGAGTCACCGAAGATTGAGAAGTCATCCATAAAAACTTCCAGAAACTCTCCCACCATTTCAGAAAAGATTGCCATCATACACCGCTGAAAGGTGGCGGGGGCATTACACAGCCCAAACGGCATCCTTCTGAAAGTAAACGTGCCATAAGGACATGTGAACGTAGTTTTCTCTTGATCCTCTGGGTAAATGGCAACTTGGTTATACCCGAAGTAGCCATCCAAGAAACAGAAATATTTTTGCCCAACCAATTTTTCCAAGATCTGATCCACAAATGGGAGAGGGAAATGATCTTTCTTTGTCATAGAATTTAATTTTCTGTAATCAATGCATACTCTCCACCCCGTTTGCAATCTTGTGGGCACCTCTTCTCCTTTTTCATTTTTGACAATGGTCAGCCTGGATTTCTTTGGCAACACTTGTGTGGGGATGACCCACTTACTATCCGAGATGGGATATATGATCGCGGCATCCAGCCACTTCACTACCTCTTTCATGTTCGGATTTAACCTGCGTTGCATCTCCCTGCTTAGCTTAACATTGTCCTTTACATAGATGTAATGCATGCAAACATCTAGACTAATCCCTTTTAAATCAGCCACATACCAACCTATTGCTCCCATATGCTCCTTAAGAATGTCTAAGAGTTACGACTCCTGAGCGAAAGTAAGGTTGGAAGCAATGATGACAGGAAAGGTTTGATCAGGGCCCAGATAAGCATATTTCAATGAGTCCAGAAGAGGTTTTAGCTCAAGAGCCAGAGGATGTTCTAAATATGGAAGAGCGGGTTCAGATTGAAGTGCAGGAAGAGGCTCCACCCTAGAGTAAGGTGTAGAAGAGAAAAGAGAATCTTACAGCATGCTACCCTCTTCTAAAGTATCCTTAACTTCATCTGGATTTTCATCAATTAAATCATCAAAAATATCAATAGCATTGCATTCCTCGTCTTGTTCCGAATATTGAGATGCCTTGAAAACATTCAACGGAACCTTCTCACCTCCAAATGAAATGTCCATCATACCCGTGGGATAATTTATGTTGGCCTTAGCAATAGCTAGAAAAGGACGTCCCAAAATAATAGGTGTATGCTTCAACTCCTGAGACGAGGCCATGTCCAAGATTAAGAAATCCATGGGAAAATAGCATTCATGGACTTTAACAATAACATCCTCCAAAAGACCCCTTGGCGTTTTAACTGATCGATCCGCCAACTGAAGGATTATTGATGTTGGCTTCAATTCCTCTAGATCAAATTGTTCGTAGATAAAGGTGGGCAATAGATTCACACTAGCTCCTAAGTCTAGCAATGCTCGATCAAAAGTAACCACCAATATCACATGAGATCAATGGAGCTCCAAGGTCCTTCAATTTCTTTGGTAGATGATTCATCAAAATAGCACTCACATCCTCAGACAAACGGATCTTTTGAGTTAACGCCTTTGGTTCCCTCTTTGGCGTACGTAGCTCTTTGAGAAATTTCGCATAAGCCGGCACATGCTTAATGACATCCAAAAGTGGAATATTGATATTCACCTGTTTAAACAATTCCAACATTTCTTCTTATTGTACCAGTTGCTTCTTGTGAGCTTTAGACTTCAAAGTATCGGGGAATGGGATCTTTGTTGTATAATCATGGGATTTTTCTTCCACCTTGTCTTTTCTTTTATCAAGTTCCTTCCTTTCACCTTCTGGCTTCTTCTTTTCAGTAATTATGGGCTCATCTTCCTCACTATCACTCTCCTCTTAGGCCACTTGGGTCGAGCTACTACCAACTCCCCTAACCTTATAGGGGTCATCTAGAATTTTCCTACTCCTAAGAGTAGATATAGCCTTGGCGTTCTTAAATTGGGGACCTACAAGAGGGGGAGGCTGAGGTTGATTTGGTTGAGGAAGAAGAGGAGCTCTTTGAGGGAAGCTTGGAGGTTGGTTTTTAGGATTAACCACTGGTTGGCTAGGAAGTTGACCTACTTCTCTCCTCATATTACTTGCAGCCAATTGCCATATTTGACCCTCCAACTTAGCAATGGATTATTACTGAGACAGAATGAGTTGTTGAAGTTTGTTGAATTTATCATCAAAATTGGGCTGAGGGGGTTGAGGAGGTTGGAAAGGAACTTGAGGTTGAAAGCGGTTTGGAGGATACTGATGATATTGGCCCTGAAATGACTGAACTTGATGATACGGGGCCTGAGAATGCTGATAAAAAGGCTGAGAATGTTGATGTTGAGCTTGTTGAAAAGGAGATGGAAATTTTGGTGAGACTAAGTTGGAACTTGGAAAGATTGTTTTTGGATTGGATGGTTTGAGGGATTGATTGCATGGATGGTCCTTGTTGGTTTCTCCAAGAAAAGTTTGGGTGATTTCTCCAGTCTAGATTGTAAGTGTTAGAATAAGAATCATAAGGTGGCTTGGAAATACCCTGAGCAGCAAAAATTTGTTCTTGGATAAACGGATGGAGTTGGGCCGCTGTGGGGCAATAAGAGACATCATGATTTGGGCTTGAGCAAAGAACACAAATTTATTGTTGAGAGGAATCTGAGAATGGTTGAGATTGAGGGGCAGAAGAGAAAGAAGGTTCCTGTCTATTCATGGATAGCAACTGATCTAGCTTCTGAGCTACTAAATCGACCTTCTCCATCTTTTGCGCCAACATGTCCATCATGTTCAACTTTTACGCAAGAGCATTAATGTCCATCCTATTCTCAGATTCTCTTTGATTCTTAACATCACAAAGCCCTGCCCTCTTAGATGGCCCAATCATTCTTTCATAATATGATATTGAGACATGACTGATTGAATTTTTGCTTAATATCTCAAATAACTCATAAGCTTGATCCTCGCCCTTACTCATAAATGCTCCCCCACATGACGCATCCACCATTTGACGATAATTATCATTTAATCTCTCATAGAATGTCTGAACTATTTGCCATCTTGATAATCCATGGTGTGGGCATTTTCTTAACAATTCTTTCAATCTATCCCAAGCTTCATGGATTTGTTCCCTAGAATTTTGAGTAAATCCAGTTATTGCTCTCCTCATGGTATTGGTCCGCCTTAAGGGATAAACTTTCTTCAAAAACTCTTTTTACATTTCTGCCCATGTGTCAATTGATCTACCCAAGACTCCTAACCAATATGTGACTTTGTCCTTGAGAGAGAATGGGGAGACAGTCAACCTAAGAGCATCATCAGAAAAGTTTTGAATTTTAATAGTGGAGTAAATCTGGAGGAACTCATCAAGATGTTTGTAAGGATCTTCATTGGTATGGCCATAGAAGGATGGCAACATTTGAATGGTGCTTGATTTAATCTCATATTGAGCCGCTTGATTTTGGGGTGCTTGAACATAGAAGAAAGGTTGAGATTGATTTGACATGAAATATTCCTTCATTTGCTTGGGAGCTTGTGTTAAGGTGCTAGGCCCGGATACAGAGGGGGGGTGAATGTAACCCTCTAAAAAATATAGCCCAAATTAAAACATTAAAGCTCAGAAATGCGGAATAAGACTAATGAGCTTTCCAAGATGAAATGATAAGGCAACACATGGACAAACAGTTGGACTGCAACAATGCAGCCACCTGATCAACCAGAAACGAAGGCAGAGCTAAACAACGCAAACACACTAAGCAGAATATAATGCTCAAAAATTAACTCTCTAAATAATGCAACTAGCCAAGCATGCGCAACCTATGAATGGGAGGTAGATGATATGGAGCTAACGCAAGGCAAACCACTGCACAAATAGTTTTAAGGTGGTTCGGTCCTTCAGACCTACATCCACCCCTCACTCCCAACCGGAGTGAGGCTTCACTAGCCAAAGCTAGAACCAAGCAGACTCAGTCTGCAACAGGTGCTGACACACAGCTTGACCAGGGGAACAAACTCCCCTCTTCCTCCCAACCGGAGGGACACCCCAAGTGACTCCCAGTCACTTGGAAACCAGAGACGCAAAGTCTCTCTTCCTCCAGACCAGGAGGGAACCAACCAGTGACTTCTAGTCACCAGCAAACCAGAGGTCGAAGACCTCTCTTCCTCCAACCGGAGGGACCCCTGGACTTGCAACCCGCAAGCCCAGAACCAGAGACCAGTCTCCCTTCCTCCAACCGGAGGGAACCCACAAGTAGCTCCCAGCTACTTGCAACCGGAGATCTGATCTCCCTTCTCCTGATCCACAGGAGGAACCCGACCTCACTACTGAGAATAGGAAGAACAAGGATAACCAAACAAAAAGGGGAAAAATAGAAACACGAAATGAAAATAACTTAAGCAAATAGAACGCTGAAAAAATGAAATGCACAATGTGGCTCTCAACGGAGCTGACTGGCCTGGATCTGATCCACGGTCCAGTAGACAGATCTTCAAGTAAACTTCTCTTCCTCTTCTCTTCTCTCTCACTTTCTTTTTCTCTTAACCCTTACGAGCTCTCTAACTCTCTCTTTTTCTTCTTTTCCTTCTGCTCTTCTTCTCTTTCTTTTCTTCATCTTTCGCAGGCTCTCTCTGTCTCTTCTCTTCTTCTTCTGCTTTCTACTGCAGCTCTTTTCTTCTTCTGCTCTTTCACTCTCTCGATCTCTTTTTCTCTATTCTCTTCGGCTCACGCTCTCTGCTATTCTCTCTTCTTCTCTTTTTCTTCCTCTTTTCTTTTTCTGGATCGAAGGACTTTTTGCTCTCCAGGCTTCTTCTTCGATCGCCTTCATCTGTTGGATGAAGGCTTGCTTTTATAAGCAGCAGCCAACGGGGGGGGCAGCACTGGGTGCGTGTGGCTTCCTCATTTCCCGTCCAAAACTTGTGGCCACGTGTCAGTCTCTCAGCCAGCTTCAGCACACGTGTCACAATCCTGTCTGCCCTTCTAGCCTCGGATCACGTGCCTCCCATTCACTGAGGAATATTCTTCCTCGGACCACCTTCTTCTTTTTGTTTTTCTTCTTCTCCTGCAAAGAATTAAAACGATTAAAACTCAGGGCCACAAAAACTAAAACTGCACGAGGTGTGTAGGAACAACAATAGGTGCACTATACTGAGAACGACACGAGGTACGGAGAAAGAAATAACACGGAGTAAAAATGATAGAAACACGCGATCAAAGGAACCTTGGACGAAGATAGAAAGAAACAACATGAGGACATAAACACAAGAATAACACGAAGACACGAATACAAAAGTAACACGAAGACACGAATACAAAAATAACATGACATAACAAATAGCAAAGAGAACGGCACGAGGTGAAACGACACTTTACTAAAAAGACTTGAATACACACGAAAACAGCTCGAGTACTAAGTTGCTCGAACATACGAACGACTCGAAGGCGAGGATGACACGGGCTGACAACAACTCGAAGACGAAAATAGAAACCGACACGAAGTGTGGTTACAAAACAAGAAAGACACGAGGTCTAGGAAAAGCAACACGAAGATAGAAATTACAAAGAACTGACTCGAACTAAGGACGACATGGAGACAACACAGTCAGACTCGACTTGAGACACTTAAAGCTTGAATTTAGAGAAGAATGCACGAAGTAAAATCAACACGAAGACAAAAGACAGACACGGCTATCACGACACGTGATGAAGCAGTGAAAACAGGAAAGAACGACTCGAGGAACAACAGTAAGTGACACGAAAACACAAGAGCAAACATAAAGGATGACTCGAAGTTCGTCAGAACAATTCGAGCTGCTTCAGTAAACATCACGAAGACAGAAGATGAAGCGACTCGAAGTTACAGGAAATCAACACGAAGTATGAAAGAAACAATACGGACTCACAAAGTACTACCTCATAGCAGTTTTCCTATTAATCATGGAAATTTCAACTGCATAACATTACGCAAGATATCTGATTAAAATGAGAATACTTAACATAGTGATGCTCATCATCAAAACACTAGGGAAGTCACAAACAAGAAAGTTGAATAACAAGGCATGTTGTACAGACTTCAAACAATATGCATCAGACAACTGTGTATGGACTTGAAGACCCTTAGCCAATGTATAGACTTTAGGAGGAGACCAATGTGTAGACTTCTCGTGAAACCCCAATGTGTAGACTTGACACTGTACAGACTTTCCAAAGAGAACGTAACGCTGTACAGACTTGAACTGAAGACCAATGTATGGACTTCAAAACAGACGCTAAGGCCAAGAGGAGAGTATAGACTTTCACGATGTATGGACTTGGTATCAAGAAATGTAAGCGATGCACACACTTAGCCAATGTGTAGACTTTGCCTTAGACGCTAAATGAGACGCTAAAGTCTGTATAGACTTGAAGAACCTGAAAGAAAGTGCTTACTCACAGCGTTGACGCTGCAGACTTCAGAATGTTCACAACATTGACGCTGCAAGAGACGTAGGATGTACAGACTTAGCCTAAGACAATGCATGAACATATCAGCAGAGAAGCAATGCACAGACAGAAATCAAGCACAAGCCAATATATCACAGCATGACTCAAGCATACACATGCGTTCTTCACAATTCAGATATGGCACACTTATGCAATCTCCCACAGAAAAGGTCAGACATATTCAAGACAATGTGGTGACTCATTCATGTTGCTATCATTAAAACATCACATCATCAACAAAGCACAAGGGGCACAACAATCTCCCCCTTTTTGATGATGGCAACATAATGAGTCACACTGACTCATCAAACTATTCTCCCCCTTTGACATAATCAAAAATAAGGGAAATGGTTTGATAGTCAAATGCAGCACAACAATGCAGAGAATGAGTCAAGGTTCTTTAAAATGAAGATCTCCCTTATGACAGTGAAACAGTTCTCCCCCTATCAACATGCATGATTGACTACTCTCCCCTTAGATGATAATAAACCATAACTCCCCCTGAAGCACAGGAATGGACTCTGGTTATCCAATAAATCAATCTGAAATCCACCATTATAAAGATTCTGAGATTCAGAAGGCTGCAAGTGAACAAGGTAATAATGGTAGTGGCACCTCACATTTGTATGGTCAGGAAAATGCAGATAGAATCAGTCAACTGATAAGAAAGGAGTTGACTATACAGTTTTTGTTGATCATGCATAAATCTGATCATGAGGGATTTGAATGCAAGGTCACAAATGATATGAACATGATTCAGTGTGACTAGGAATGCTCCCCCTGAATAGATGCCAATTGATATGCAAGTGATGCATGACATGGAGGCTCCCCCTCAATAAGTGGAATCTTATGAGATAGATGAGAGGAGACCACAGGGGCAAACTAGGAGAAGTTCAGATCAATGAGCCAAGAACAGGTTCAATTAGCAGATTTCTAAAGAGGCTTCAACTACAAGAATTTCAGTCAGATTTTCAAGGAAATGTCATTCTCATAAATCCAAAACATAAGTTTTCAAAGTCTTCCATTATAGGGGCTTATGAATGAGCCTTTAGAACAGCATGGTTTAAACATGATGTATGCAGATTTTATCAATAAAATTCTGTATTGATATCTAAAACCATGTTTTAATAAAAATGAACCAAGCCCTCATATTTATCTTGATTATCCTCCCTTTATCTTACACAATCAAATTTATTGACTTCTTTCAGAATTACATGCATCAGTATTGAAATCAAGCAATTATGAAGTCATATGATTTTGTCTAGGGTTGTAGCAATTTGATTTTTGCATCAATATTCAGATATTTCAATTCGTTCAACAATTTTCATGCTACAAATTTTACGAGCACTCTAGTTCAGTGCACACCTTGTAACTAGAGGATATACCTTGATCAGAGGCCAATATCCCTAAGCACTTAGTGTGACTAACTGTCATGCTTTATATGAACAGAGATAGCATATACACATCATGACACACTGTAAATCATTTCTTGATGAGTGAATTGTATTTCTCAGTGTGCATGCCATTGCTCTGCCTGAATTTCAATGAATTCTTAATCAGAGTTAACTATGGTACCTCATGACATAGTCCTTTGGACATGTGTTTCTCAGTGACCAAGGTCATTGCTCTGACAGATATTACCCTTTAGACTTTTCAGAAAACTTCATTGCTTCAAGTCAATAATAATTTCATGTACTTAATCAGTTGAAGTCATGTATTCGAGAGTGCAGATCTCAGAAGTTTTCACAAGACTCAACATGAACCAGATGGTTAAGGTTTATTAAACATGCTTCAGATATGTCAAGAGATTTTAAAGTTAAACTCCATGAATACATTAAGCTTAAACCACATGAGTTATTTCAGACATTCATAAAAATGTATAATAGAAGATTTCTAGTTTAAGAATTTTTAGATTTATGATTGAGATAGTCCCATTGAAATCTTCATGAATGACTGATAGAAATTCTGATACCAAATGATACTAATTGTTATCAATTGATAGGAGAGATTTTGAAGCTTAATGAATTCAAAAATATGCTCAAGGTTTGGTCAAAGAGAATCAATGAAAGGATATGCAATGAATTTTCACATGAGTATGCATTTGACAACCTATATGCAATGCATTGACTCCCCCTGACAACATATAATGTTTGTCATGAGACACTGATGAGGTCATGCATGATAATTCAACATGCAGTCCTATATGCAATTCAGAATTTCAGTGAGCTATTGCAACACACAAGTTTCAAGTCACACTCAGAAGCAGTTCAGATTTTTTAGAAAAATTCGAAATGCATTTTGTTTTTCAAAGTCTATGCATAACGCAATTATCAAGCAATTGCAATTAGTCTATGTATGCATCAGATACAGACAACCCCTTTAAACTCAAATTTGCACAGAACACTCAGCAAGTGCATGATCAGAAAATAATGCAACTGGCAGATGATGAATGAATATGCAAGAACAGATTTAGCATGCATGCACTAGAAGAATTTCAAAACATGAAATGAAGAGAATTTACCTGAACAATGTGAAAATGGGGTTATTCATCCTAGAGTGCCTTGGATCATTACCCCTTTTATTCCAGTCCCAAGGCACACCTGTAAAACAATCACTTTGATCTTGCATGAACCCAAGCAACCTTGGGTCCTGTTTTATCCCTAACAAGTGTTCTAAACAATTTCTTAGCAGTATTATCATCATGATCCACCAGGTAACAGTTATCCATGAAATGACCAAAATTTCCACAATCTCTACATGATGTAGCAAATCTTGAATTCTTTTTGTGGACATTATTATCATCATGGAATCTATGTGAGTTTGCATGAAATTTTTTGTTACTTGCATGAGGTGTTGATTTAGCATTGCCTGTCCACAAGCATTCAGAAGCTCGGTGGCCAGATTTTCCACATTCAAAACATATAAGAATCTTTTCTTTAAAAATAGGTTTATTTCTGCCAAGAAAATTTCTATTTTCAGGGAATTTATCAAATTTGGAATTAAAATGTTTTCCCTGAGCATACCAGCAGTCCTTGACTACATGGCCATGCATTCTACAATGAGAGCAATAAGAGGCATTCTTTTTAAAATTGAGTTCATTATTTCCATAGCCTCCTTGGGCATGCCAACAATCAATGGCCCTGTGGCCATCCTTTCCACATTCAAAGCATGAAATAGAATTCCTTTTAAAAGAGCCTGACCAGCATTCAGAGGCCCTGTGACCCCTTTTGTTGCAATTAAAACAGATGATATGCTGGTTCATTGAAACAGATTTATTTTTATTAAAAACATGTTGGTTTGCAGGGAATTTAGCATGATATGAATAAAAGATTTTCTTACCACTAGCAAACCAGCAATGAGCAATTGAGTGTCCTAATTTGCCACAATTAGAGCATGTGACACTCCTTTTCTGAGGTGAAGGATTTTTATCATGAGATCTCCTAGCATTCTTATCATCCTTCTCCATCAACTTACACTCATGCATCAGATGTCCAACTTTATGATAGTAATGACAGATAATCTTCTTTTTAGATGCATGTGAGTGTGTGTGAGGACTGTGATCAGCAAACACTGATGGACCCTTTTTATTCATTTTCTGTTCTCCAGTCATTTTCTGATTTTTATCCTGTTTCTCTATTTTCTTAGCCTTGTACTGAATTGGAGATGAAGTAGAAGGCTTTTCCTGTTCAGAAGATTTGACAAAGACAGTTTTCAGGTTGGCTCCATCAACCTTCCTCATGACTGGACTGTAACCCAGTCCTTCCTTTTTAAAATTAATCTTTGTTCCCAGCTTTTTCTGAGCAATGGGCTATTTGTCTTTAGAGGTGGTGGCTACATCTGAACCACTTACAAAAGATGTCATAACTTTGTTCTGAAGTTCCTTCTTATTTATCTTATTGTAGCCCAGCCCTTCCTTCCTAGGGTTGATTTTTATACCTAGTAACTTGTCTAGGTTTTTCTGCCCATCAACAAATTTAGACAAGGAAACTTTCAAATCCTGAATTTCATTTTCTAAAGAGGAAATATGTAGCTCATAACTGGCAATCTCTTGTTCACTGCAATTCACACATTCAGTTAACACCTTGTTGGCAGTTTTATATTTTTCAATTTTATTTTCCAGATTGCTCAGTTTATCAGAATCTTCAATGCAAACAGTTTTTCCTCTTTCCAAAGTAAGAAGTCTTTCAGACATGCCACTGTTTAACAGCTTCAATTTTTCAATTTCTTCTTTAAGCTTATCATTTTGAATCAATTCATTTATTAGAAGCTGATCTTCTGAATTGACTTCATACTTTCTTTCATTTTCAATTTCCTTCATATCTTTTTGCTGTTTTTCAAGATCTTTCTGTAATTCTATGTTTACAGACTTTATGACATTAAGTTTTTCAATCAGCAATTTGTTCTCCTGTTTAAGTTTCTCTGATTTTTCTTCATTTTCTTTGGAGAACCCTCTAAGAGAATCATTTTCTGATTTCAGCTTGTTTAGATCAGATTTAACACATTCAACTTCTTTCAGCAAATCTTTACTCTGAACAGACTCATGACAAGTTTGGCTAAGCTTCTTCTCAAGTTCAGAGTTTTCTTTTACATGATCTTGATTCTTAATTTTCAGCAATGAAATTTGTTTCTTTAGCATTTGAATATCAGACATACAAGTATCATGACCATTTTTTAGTTCAGCACAGTTTTCACATGGAGAATTGAAACTGTCTGACCTACTATTCTTCTTCAATTTTTTGTATTGTTTTCTTAACTGTTCATGAGATTCAAATAATTCAGCATATGCATTCTCCCACTCTTCTAGAGAAAAATTCTCGAAGACATTTACCTAATCATCATTATCTTCTTCATTTTGATTGCTGCCTTGATCGCTGCCACTTTGATTGCTTCTGTTGACCATCATGCAGCTGTCCACATCTATCTCCTGAATTCGCTTCAGTGTATCCAAAATATCTTTCGCCGAACTGCAATCAAATAAACATGAATGGAAAGCTCTATCAGTAGCTGCCTTCATCAGATTTATAGCTATCTGATTTTCTTCATGCTTAGACTTGTGACTGTCAGTCCATTTGGACTTTTTCTTTGGTAGTTCATGAGGACAGTGTGAAATTACTTTCGACAGGTCTGGATTCACAGATTTAACATAATTCTTCAGACTAGCGTACCATGCATTAAAATGCGTACCACTGAAAATCGGTGGATGAGCCATTGAAAATAAATCAGATTAATGCAATAGGAGTATTGATGCACTAAAAACAAATTAGCACCTAAGACTGCAAGATCGAATCTGCAGGTCGCTGGACCTTGTATGCAGACACCCGCTCTGATACCAACTGTTAAGGTGCTAGGCCCGGATACAGAGGGGGGGTGAATGTAACCCTCTAGAAAATATAGCCCAAATTAAAACATTAAAGCTCAAAAATGTGGAATAAGACTAATGAGCTTTCCAAGATGAAATGATAAGGTAACACATGGACAAACAGTTGGACTGCAACAATGCAGCCACCTGATCAACCAGAAACGAAGGCAGAGGTAAACAACGCAAACACACTAAGCAGAATATAATGCTCAAAAATTAACTCTCTAAATAATGCAACTAGCCAAGCATGCGCAACCTGTGGATGGGAGGTAGAAGATATGGAGCTAACGCAAGGCAAACCACTGCACAAATAGTTTTAAGGTGGTTCGGTCCTTTAGACCTACATCCACCCCTCACTCCCAACCGGAGTGAGGCTTCACTAGCCAAAGCTAGAACCAAGCAGACTCAGTCTGCAACAGGTGCTGACACATAGCTTGACCAGGGGAACAAACTCCCCTCTTCCTCCCAACGGGAGGGACACCCCAAGTGACTCCCAGTCACTTGGAAACCAGAGACGCAAAGTCTCTCTTCCTCCAGACCAGGAGGGAACCAACCAGTGACTTCTAGTCACCAGCAAACCAGCGGTCGAAGACCTCTCTTCCTCCAACCGGAGGGACCCCTGGACTTGCAACCCGTAAGCCCAGAACCGGAGACCAGTCTCCCTTCCTCCAACCGGAGGGAACCCACAAGTAGCTCCCAGCTACTTGCAACCGGAGATCTGATCTCCCTTCTCCTGATCCACAGGAGGAACCCGACCTCACTACTGAGAATCGGAAGAACAAGGATAACCAAACAAAAAGGGGAAAAACAGAAACACGAAATGAAAATAACTTCAGCAAACAGAACGCTGAAAAAATGAAATGCACAATGTGGCTCTCAACAGAGCTGACTGGCCTGGATCTGATCCACGGTCCAGTAGACAGATCTTCAGGTAAACTTCTCTTCCTCTTCTCTTCTCTCTCACTTTCTTTTTCTCTTAACCCTTACGAGCTCTCTAACTCTCTCTTTTTCTTCTTTTCCTTCTGCTCTTCTTCTCTTTCTTTTCTTCTTCTTTCGTACGCTCTCTCTGTCTCTTCTCTTCTCTTCTTCTTCTGCTTTCTACTGCAGCTCTTTTCTTCTTCTGCTCTTTCACTCTCTCGATCTCTTTTTCTCTATTCTCTTCGGCTCACGCTCTCTGCTATTCTCTCTTCTTCTCTTTTTCTTCCTCTTTTCTTTTTCTGGATCGAAGGACTTTTTGCTCTCCAGGCTTCTTCTTCGATCGCCTTCATCTGTTGGATGAAGGCTTGCTTTTATAAGCAGCAGCCAGCGGGGGGGGGGGGGGCAGCACTAGGCGCGTGTGGCTTCCTCATTTCCCGCCGAAAACTTGCGGCCACGTGTCAGTCTCTCAGCCAGCTTCAGCACACGTGTCACAATCCTGTCTGCCCTTCCAGCCTCGGATCACGTGCCTCCCATTCACTGAGGAATATTCTTCCTCGGACCACCTTCTTCTTTTTGTTTTTCTTCTTCTCCTGCAAAGAATTAAAACGATTAAAACTCAGGGCCACAAAAACTAAAACTGCACGAGGTGTGTAGGAACAACAATAGGTGCACTATACTGAGAACGACACGAGGTACGGAGAAGGAAATAACACGGAGTAAAAACGATAGAAACACGCGATCAAAGGAACCTTGGACGAAGATAGAAAGAAACAACACGAGGACATAAACACAAGAATAACACAAAGACACGAATACAAAAGCAACACGAAGACACGAATACAAAAACAACACGACATAACAAACAGCAAAGAGAACGGCACGAGGTGAAACGACACTTTACTAAAAAGACTTGAATACACATGAAAACAGCTCGAGTACTAAGTTGCTCGAACATACGAACGACTCGAAGGCGAGGACGACACGGGCTGACAACAACTCGAAGACGAAAATAGAAACCGACACGAAGTGTGGTTACAAAACAAGAAAGAGACGAGGTCTAGGAAAAGCAACACGAAGACAGAAATTACAAAGAACCGACTCGAACTAAGGACGACATGGAGACAACACAGTCAGACTCGACTTGAGACACTTAAAGCTTGAATTTAGAGAAGAATGCACGAAGTAAAATCAACACGAAGACAAAAGACAGACACGGCTATCACGACACGTGATGAAGCAGTGAAAACAGGAAAGAACGACTCGAGGAACAACAGTAAGTGACACGAAAACACAAGAGCAAACATAAAGGATGACTCGAAGTTCGTCAGAACAATTCGAGCTGCTTCAGTAAACATCACGAAGACAGAAGATGAAGCGACTCGAAGTTACAGGAAATCAACACGAAGTATGAAAGAAACAATACGGACTCACAAAGTACTACCTCATAGCAGTTTTCCTATTAATCATGGAAATTTCAACTGCATAACATTACGCAAGATATCTGATTAAAATGAGAATACTTAACATAGTGATGCTCATCATCAAAACACTAGGGAAGTCACAAACAAGAAAGTTGAATAACAAGGCATGTTGTACAGACTTCAAACAATATGCATCAGAGAACTGTGTATGGACTTGAAGACCCTTAGCCAATGTATAGACTTCAGGAGGAGACCAATGTGTAGACTTCTCGTGAAACCCCAATGTGCAGACTTGACACTGTACAGACTTTCCAAAGAGAACGTAACGCTGTACAGACTTGAACTGAAGACCAATGTATGGACTTCAAAACAGATGGTAAGGCCAAGAGGAGAGTATAGACTTTCACGATGTGTGGACTTGGTCTCAAGAAATGTAAGCGATGTACACACTTAGCCAATGTGTAGACTTTGCCTTAGACGCTAAATGAGACGCTAAAGTCTGTATAGACTTGAAGAATCTGAAACAAAGTGCTTACTCACAGCGTTGATGCTGCAGACTTGAGAATGCTCACAGCGTTGACGCTGCAAGAGACGTAGGCTGTACAGACTTAGCCTAAGACAATGCATGAACATATCAGCAGAGAAGCAATGCACAGAACAGAAATCAAGCACAAGCCAATATATCACAGCATGACTCAAGCATACACATGCGTTCTTCACAATTCAGACATGGCACACTTATGCAATCTCCCACAGAAAAGGTCAGACATATTCAAGACAATGTGGTGACTCATTCATGTTGCTATCATTAAAACATCACATCATCAACAAAGCACAAGGGGCACAACAGCTTGTTGTTGTTAATTTTGGTCTGCCATGAGGTTAAGTTGATGTGGATTTCTAAGATGCATTAACCTCTCAATCTCACCTATGGGTCCTAGCAAAGGTGGATGTAGGGATCTCCTACCGTGCATGCAATGAAATAAGACCCAAGGAATAAGATTTTTTTTTCAAAGTGATAGAAATGCAACAACAACTATATGAGTTATGTATGCCAAATGATGGGGTTTTTTTTTCAAACTTCTAAGGGCAAACTAACTTCAAGCTGCTTCTTGGTACAACCCGCCCGACGTCCATGAGGGAATCCACGGATGCGGGGATTTATGGAGGTCATGAAAAATGAGATTCCGGTCCAAAGAGACGAAGTGCTCAATAGAGGGTCCTTCCAATTTCAAGAGGGGTGTGCCTAAATTGCCCTTAAGAAGGGAGAAAGAGAAGAAGAGAATGATTTTTTTTCTTTTTCAAATGATGCAAATGAAGAAATAATCAACTAGATGCAATAATGCATGCAAGAGATATGACTAACATGATATCATGATGTCATAACAAGGAACTTTTTTTATTTTTTTATTTTTTTCTGATTTTTTTTATTTTTAGAGATATTTTTCTTTTTTTAAAAGAGAGATGGATAAAAGATAAATAACAACTAAAATCACTAAACAAAATGTATCCTACTAAAGAATAAGGCCTACAATCATACTTTCTGATTTTTCTAGTTTTCTAATTTTTTTGAATTTTTTAAGAATTTTTATAAATTTTTTGAGATGTTTCTAAGAATTTGTAAAATAGGACATGTTCCTACGTTTACTGACCTTTAGCGACACTTGAATTTCTAGGATTTTCAGATTTTCTACTTTCTGCTCCCTGTTGTGACAGTTACAGACTTTCAGCGACGCTTCGTATTTTCTGTAGCAGTTTATTTCCTGTGAATTTCAGGTCCATATTGTTTTTGTGATTTTGTGATTTTTCTTTCTTTTTCCTATAAAATAAAAATAGAAAAATTAATATACAAATATACACATCAAACACAAAAATTTCCAACCATCAAAAATCAATTCCTCCCCAGCAACGGCGTCAAAAATAGATGCACACAAACACTCGTCGTTAAACGTCGTGCCACAATTTTAAAAATAACCGCACTTGCTCACTAAAAAGATTTTAAAACCAAGTAGAGTGGTAGGAACGGGTCGATCCCACGGAGAGGAATATTTTCAATTAACACAAGTTGGAAAATCCTTATATTTGAGAGATCCGAATTTGAGTGAGTTTATGCTAAAGGAAAATAAAATCGCATGAACATGGGGATAAAATAAACCTATCTAAAGAATATGAGAGGGTTGAAGAAGAGAAATTGGGAGGAGATAGAGAGAGAAAGAAGAACACCATTGTAAAAGTTTTTTTTTATTGCTTAAGATGAAAGATTACAATTCTATGAAGAATAAAATTACAACTTGCATAAAAATAAATGAACAAGGGAAGAAATAAACCTAGGAAATTGGAAGAATAGTGTCGCCCACGCTGTGCCGAGCCTTTGAGTGGATCGCCCCGCCTTGGAGAGGAACGCCACCTTTAGAGCACCGAAGAATAGAATCTCCACCAAAGGGATGTTTAGAAGAAAATAGAGGAAAAGGGATAGAGAAAGAGAAGAGGAGGATTTAAAAGCAAAGCATGATTTGAGGGGTTACAGGGAAGAACAGTAGAATCAGTGAAAAAAGAAGTAATAAAAATAGAACGTGAGAAAAATTAAAATAGCTTTAAAACTAAAAAGAATTAGAAGATGTGGAAGAAGGGAAAGTTGAATATCAGAAAGAGAGGAAGACATTTGATGAAGAGTGCAGATGAAGAAGATGATCAAAAAAGGGTGAAATCGGGGGAAGAACAGAACTGTGAGAAACGCAGATGAACAGTAAAAAAGTGTAGAACTGAACTTTAGAAAATTGGAAATAACTTGAAAATGAGACATAATTTGAGGAAGAGGTAGAATAAGAACGTTTAAAGCACTTAAAAATGGAGAACTTTGCTGAAGACAGTAGATTGAAAGGAAGAATAGAAAGTAATGAAAAAGGGCTAAGAACGTCTAAGAAATGCTAAGATAGGCTAAGATCTCTGCTCGGTTGCTCTCAGGAGACTATTTATAATGTGCAGGGGACTCCCACGATCGGATCTTTCACAATAAGCTTTAAACTTGGATTGCCACCATAGATGGAGTCCTCCTTGCGTGGAATATGGAAAGATAGCCTTGCTTAAGTCGACATAACTCCATACATGGAAAGATAACTTCAAATAGGGTGTTCCGTTTCCGTTTCCGTTTCTAGTTCGAGCAAAAATGGCGTCTGGAGCAGTGGGCGCACATTCTTTTCTGTGTTTAAAAGCTTGGTCGCCCATTCTTTATTTCCTCAATTTGATATTTCTTTATTTTTCGAACCAAGGAATTGGCGTCTGAGCATTCAGGCGCTCATTCCTTTTTCTATTTTTAAGCCTTTTCTTCTTTGCATTTAATCCAAAATTTGCATCTGTGCACTGCGTCGCACATTCTTTGAATTGGCGCCTCACCAATCAGGCGTCCATTAATTAGCGATTGACCCTTAGGTCGCTTAATTTTCTTCTTTAAAAAATGACGTCCAGACTCCTTGTCACTAATTCCTGAAAATGCACAATACTCAATGAACTTCACTTCAAAATGAATTGTGACAATTGTGCAATTTCATAAATGTTTCTCACATTACCATTTTGACTTATAATGATGGTTAAAATGCATGAAGACTCCAATTGATAGTGAGAATGAGATTTGGCCATATTAATGCACAACAATGTTCATTAAATGCTTGAAAGTGATGAATGTGATGCAAATTATAACATGAAATACGATACTCATCACACCCCCCAACATACTCATTACTAGTCCCTTAGCAATGCAAACCAATTAGAATTTAAGACCAAAAGAGTTTGCAAAGTTCATACCGTCATATCCAGCTTTTCTATCATAGATTCAACTATGGATTTAGGAATCCGGAATCATTAATGCACACTAGTTTTATGTTAAAAATTAAGAGACATGATCAAGAATTCAAATCAAAGTTCAGTAGCACTTGTGCATGTGTAATACTAAATCCATAGCATAGACAATTGCATCCTTCATTTTCTATTCCAAGCAAGTGCCTTTCAACCCTGCACCTCCTACCTCACAGCATAGAAAATTACATCTCTCTCGACCCACTTCTCCGCTAGAGATTCCTTCTGCCATTGCGTAGAGTAGCCTCTCTCTTCTCTTGGTGTAGAGCACTGCTAGCACTAGGATGTCTTTCTTTTGTCTCTGTATGTGTGGTTCAGTCGTTCCTTCTTTGTGAGTATGTTTGTAGGTGTATATGTGTGCCCTTTTAGGGTGTGGTTGGGGACCTGTCTATATGGGCTGCCATGGCGCTGGTCGTTCTCCTTATGGGAAATGGCGTAGATCATGGAGTAACGTCCCCTTGATCATGGGGGTTGACCATTGCATACTCGCCCATTCCCAGAAGGGAGGCTTAGTGGCGAGGATCTCGGTGGCATGGGTTTGACTCAGTCCTTGCCGGGGAAAGCCTTGTGATGGCAATGGCAACATTCATCCGTAGGTGAGTTCTGCGGCATCCAGATCCTATGCCTGCAGTAATTCTGTCTATGGGTTGGCGGAGTTTCTTTGTGGCTCAGCTGGGCTACATTGAGTGTGCCAAAGGCTAGTGGGGTGGTTCATTCCACGCTCGGTTAAACCGGGTCGTAAAGGGCCTTGTGATATTGGGGCGCACTGGGCCTGGTAAACATTCCCATCCTCAGCTACCATATGGGTCCCTTGTGACCACAATCCTCAAGCATCTCAATATTGACATTAGTAATGAAAAGACCAACCCCTACATCTCTATTCATGCCAATAATCTGAAGAGATGTGGCTTCGCTCAAGAAGGCAGGTGGTGGGTAAGGACTAAAGCATCCAGGTCAACCAAAGTAGAGCCTACCCAAGAACTGGAAGAAGTAGGTCAGCCTTCCCAGCCAGTAGGTCAGCAAAGGGAGATGGAAGAACCTCCCTGCCTCACAAGAAGAAGTAGTTGCAGCCGGTACACGTGTTGACGATATCATTTTTTCAAAGACTGGCTGAAGAAGAAGTTGCAGTGGAACCACGTTTGTGCCCCGGGTACTTTTGATAATGACAAAACTTTACATGTGTACTCTTAAGAAAGATAAATCTTTATATGTGCAAATAGATCATTGTTGGAACCCTAGTTTTGATAATGACAACTATGAATCATGTTTAGATCAATATGGTTAAATCCTTTTATTTTGTGTTCATGTCTTGCTCACTTGCTGCAAGTCATTTCACGCTTAAGCACTTGTCTCCGTGCATAACATGTCCTTGCATCTTACCTCTCGAGGACGGTGCAAGCTCTAGTCGGTGCAATCGTCGTCTGGTATGGACCGTTAGATCTTGTCTCTTCATCTCAGTGCAAATTCGTCTTGGTGCAAGCAGTGTCTTGTAATTCTCTTTAGCAATTCGGTGCAAGTCTCTGTCTCACTCAGAAACACTGTAGCCCCGTTTCCATCTCGGTGCATTACGTGTCTAGACAAAAATTCGCTCAGTGCATTTCATTGTATTTCATTGCAGCATACAGTTTTAAGAGTTCGTGCATATCTTGTTTGTGCATCTTTGTGCATCTCGCCTTTCAGACTCGGTGCAAGGTCTATCTTGCATCCTTTTTTTGTTGTTTGTTCGTATAATTCTTCTCTTTCATCTCTGTGCAAATTTCGCTAATCTAACTTGGTGCATCAACTGTGTTACACAGTTATTTTAAGAGTCCGTGAATATCTTTGATCCTTTCCTTTGAGTCGGTACAAAGTCTTCTTCTTGTGCCTCTTGGACCCATGTCTGTGCATATGGTGTTAAGATGTTGTGTAAGTCAATACAATGGTTGACTTGAATATTTCTACTCAATGCATTCTATGTTTGAACATAACGGTGCAAACTATGCTAGGAGTTTGATTAAAGGCCTTGTGTTTTTTTTACAGAGCTTCTCTCCGAGGAGGGGGCATGTGATCCAAGGTAGATCGACCTCCTAATGAGTGCCACGTGGAAGGCTACAACACTTAGATCGCGACACGTGGCTGAGAGCCTTCTGGAAGCTAATGGGCGGGAGTTCTTCATCCACACGCCCAGTGAGAGTATATATGAAGACAGTGATCGATGCAAAAATAGGGAACAACAAAAAAAAGGAAGAAGCGAAGTAGAGAATAAAAGAGAAGTTGAAGAAGAAGAAAAGAGAGCAGCAGAGAAGAAAAGAGAAGTTGTAGAAGAAAAAGAGAGAGAGAGTTCGTAAGAAGAAGAAGAGAAGCTTCATCAGAAGATCTGTCTTCACTGGAATCTGGATCAAATCCAATCCAGTCAGCTCCGTGTGAGCCATATCATGTTCTTATAGCTTGCAGCTTTCAGTTGCTGTGTGTCCTCGTCTTTTGTTTCCCTTTTCTCATTTGTTATTTACTCAAGCTGTTGGTCAGCGGTTGCAGAGGACTTGTTCCTCTGGTAGGCAAGCTGTAAGGCCCAGCGAAGCTGTGTATCAGCGGATGGCAAGCTGTGTTGCCCAGCCGGTGTAGGCAAGCTGTGAAGCCCAGCGTTTCTTCAAGCTGTTTGGCAGCAGAATCCACACTCAGGTTTGAGTGTGGGGTGGATGTAGGTCTGGAGGACAGAACCACCTAAAAATCCATTTGTCCTTTATGGTTTGATTCGTTGATTGCTTTCCGCCAGATGCATACTAGGACCGTAATCCAATTGTGGTGATTGCTTGAGTACGCATCCCTGATGCTTAACAGTTTGTCCATTGAATTTGTATCTCTCACTTCGTTCAAATCTTAAATTGATCAAAATTTCTAAAAAGATCCATTCACCCCCCTCTGGATCTATTTCTATCAGCTCACGCACCCCATCAATTGGTATCAGAGCGGTTCCTGCACAAAAGGTCTAACGACCTGCAGATTCGTTCCTGGATTCGGGTTCGGTGCGTTGTTGGGTTGATCAGTGTCTCTCCCTTTGCTTTTGAATCTTTGATTCTGTGATTTGATCTGAGGATGTCTTCGATTGTTGATTTTTTGAAGTATGAAGGTTTAGATTTTTATAACTGGCTCAATTAGTTCAGGGAACATGTGATGCAAATTAATCCTGATTTGTGGATAATTATTGCACACAGCCCTTATGAAGTTCCAAAGGATAGATCCTTATGGAAAGCTTCCGACAGACTGAAATTCTCCGAGAATCAGAGAGCCCTGAACCTAGTAAAAGGGGCGATAAATATTGATAAATTCCCATGCATTGTCAATTGTTGCAGTGCCTTTGAAGTGTTCGACATGATAGCATCCAGCAGGAGCAGGGACGAAGTGAAATGCCTCATGGCTACAGATGAAGATCTGGTTCAAGTTGAAGAAACGCCATCACAGGTAGACTCTGACATTGTGAATCTCTCTTTTGAAGATCTGGTAGACTTGAATGAACACCTGTTGATCAAGTATGATAGAGTAAAATCTGAGAAAAGGAAATTAAAGAGAGAGCTGGACACACTAAGATCTGAGAATAAGAATCTGAAAAACAATTCGGCTGAAAATGTAGGTTCGTGTAATGAATGTGCATTCTTGAAGGAATTAATTGAAGATTTAGATTCTGATGACAATATGCAGAAAAACTTAATCACTTCATTGAAAGAAGAAAACGACTCCTTGCTGGCTCAGAAGAAAGAAAATGATAAATTTCATGATAAATTGATTGAAGAAAACAGCCACTTGAAGGAACAGAATAAAAAGTTGATGGTTCTGAATACGGTCCTTTATGACAAATGGCTAACTTTTGAAAGAGGAAAATCAATCTTGGAGGAAAAAGAAGTGAACATAGAAATGAAGTTAACACAGGAAAATGAGACTCTGAAAAGTCTAAATGATAATTTGCAAAATCAAATTATTTCCTGTGAAGACCACATTGTTTCCTTGCAAACTGAAATTGAAGATCTAAAGAATTCATTGTCAAAGTTTGTTAAGGGAAAAGATAATTTGAACAAGCTGCTTGGAACTAATGTGAATTTTCAGAAGGAGGGACTCGGTTACAATCCTGTAATGAAGAAGGTTGATGGAAATAAATTGAAAACTATTTTCGTTAGAAGTTCAGAACAAGAAAAACCTTCCACTTCATCTGTATTTCAGTTCACGGCCAAAAGAGGTGAAGAACAGGCAAAAAACTTAAAAAATGAAAGAAATCAGAAAAAGGCTGGAAGTAAAATGAAAACCAATTTCTCACCCATTGCTGTTAAAGCCTCTTCTGAATGTGGTACACCTTATGACATTGTGCATGATACAAAGCAATTCTCAATCCAGTCACATGCATACATGAAGAATACTTCATGCCATTACTGTGGCATAATAGGTCATCATATGCATGAGTGTAGACTATTGGTTCAAGATGAATTGAATACTAAGATGGTTCATGAAAAACCCCATGCTTTCAGGAGGAAGAAGAAAATCCAGTGCTTCCAATGTGGGAAGCTAGGTCATGTTGCAGCTCAATGCTGGCATGCCCGGGGAGGAAAAAGAAGGTCAAAACCTGAGAATGTTCTTATGAACAAAACTGCTCTTAATAGAAAAATACCCGCATGTTTTGAATGTGGTAAAATTGGCCATCGAGCGTCTGAATGCTGGCATGCAAAAAGAGGTAACAATTCTCATGGCAGAACTATCTCAACGAAAGTTCACCCACAAAGATTCAATGAATACCCTGTCAAGAAAAATTTGAACACTACTACTCACTGCTATTATTGTGGGAGAATAGGTCATATCATGAATAAATGCCATGATTTGGAACTTGATAACGAACAAACTTGGAAACCTTGGAGTGCATCAGAGAGAGGTGTTACTCAACTAAGAAGACCCAAGAATTTTTGGGTCCCCAAATTTGCAAACTGATCTATCTTTGCAGGTGTGCCTTGAAGAATGAAATAAAGGGAAAATGAAACCAAGGCACACAAAGGTTAGTTGAATTTAATTTCTTCTCTAGTTTACATCTGTAGATTTTCAGTTATAACTCCCTGCATGATTTCTATCCCTCCTTTATGACCCATGCCATGTCATTAATTCATGTTATTAGAGATGGTGCAATCTTGTAATGAGTACTAGATGGTGATTCTCATGCTGAAATTAATCATGCTGAATGATTAGGATGTTTGCATGAAGTTTAAACATAACATCATCATTTAGAGCAACACTTCTGTGAGCTTTAAGAAGAACAAAAACAATAATGTTTGATGGAAATCTCTACTCACCCAGAGGGGGTGCTGAGTCTTTCTAAGGCAGCTGGTCATTAGAGGTTTACCCGTTTGAAAAAGAGAACGTGAGATTGGGTATCTCTTCTGCTGTTTGAGCTAAAATGTTTGAATTGCTATGAGCTGCTGTCTCTTCTAGTGGAGTGTCATTGGTATTGGTTCAGTGAGCTAGATGTTACCTGGTGGTTGTTTAAAATCTTGAGAGGTTGTACATTGCTCTAGTGAGAGTCTTTTAGTAGTGTCAGATGATTCTGAAAATACTGGTGCCGGGTCTGTCACTGGAGTAAGCTGAAGTCTGGTTGAGGAGATTGTCTAAAGGCTAGATGAAGGTTTATCTTATGAGAGTAGTGCTGGTGGGTTGATGGCCGTCCAAGCTGTGCTCTTTGGAAATGTTCTCACCCTGCTCACGTATGGCATTCATCTTCACCACCTATCATTGGTCTATATCTCCCATCACTCTCCACCTTCTAAATGTTTCTGATTGCTCAAGTCAGGGGGAGTAGTATATATATAAATACTGTCACCCTTACCCTCTTCAATAAGTAAATGCCCACATCACTCTAAACTAAAAATATCTTGCTGATCTAAATTAAGATGTAATTTATCGTGTATGAACATTAAATCCTATCCGAATTGTTCTCACAAATAACTATGAATGATTTCTCAATGTTTTTGAAATAGTCCAAATTAGAAACATCTCTGTAAATGGTCTGTTATCTGAAAATCTTTAGTAATAAGCCAATCTGTTCGAAACCTAAGGCTTATATTCCTTCTTTTATGTCTTGTTAAAGAGATTCCTCTGATAAAACTGGGAATACGCCATTATATAAAATAATGAAAGTATTTCTTGGCAGAGCAATGGCATGACATTTGAGAAACTGACCATCTGTTTCAAAGAAATTAAGTGGTTATGTCATGATAACTAATGCTAACTCTGTTCATCATATGAAGTACGAAAGTTATTTGCACTGAGTAACCAGGGTCTCTGGTGTTTGATAGACATGTCTCCTTGTGTAAAAAGGTGCAATTATAATGGAATACTCATCAGTTTTTTTTTAAAAAAATGAAAAATCATAATAAAGAAAAGGGGAAGAGAAAGGTGTAATGGTTTATATTCATGGTTGACCCATAGTTTTCTTCAGTTTATCTCTACAGACTTAAAAAAAAATATAAAACTGGGTTCTTCAATCAGCTTTTGTCAGATGAAAAAGATCGTAAGATTAATGACCCTAATGTCTGAGTTGTTTCCCTGAATAAGCTGTTTGACCTTCATTGATTTCAATTCATAAAATATTTGTAAAGAACCATTCTGTGAGATATAATCTCATACTCTGTAAATAGCTCCTCTACGAAGAAAGGCATTTTATTTGAAGAAAAGGGTATTTTGGGTATTATCTACTGAAGATTGGTAAAGTCTGTAGTATTCCCTTATATACGAAACCCTATCTTACTCTTTACCTTCTTACCCCTTCTTTCGAAGCCGAAGCGTCCTCCCGCTCCGTGGCTTCTTCCCGCGTGCACAACTTGCAACCTTCCACGTCTCCAATCCTTCTCTACCACCCTCTCGCTTTCACATTTCGTCTTACCTCCATCCTTGCCGCTATGTCTACTTCGTCAGCTGTGAGCAAAGGGAAGAGGAAGGTAGTGAAGCAGCCGCAGCCGGAAGATGCTATGTCTATGGTGGCCGCTGCACAACCTCAAGGTTCGAAAAGACAGAAGAAAGCAGCTTCTACCGCGAGAAAGGGAGATTCATCTACAAAGTCCACAGAGGAATCTATGCTGATGTTGGAAGCCAGAAAGATTATACCCCCTCGGTATATTGATTTTGCTGATCTAGAGATGGCCTCCGAGTTCCCTGAGGTATTTGAGCTGTTTGAATTCCAGCAATGGATAGAGCTCCTGAGCATTCATAGGATGTATTGCCCTAGTCTGGTAGCAAAATTCTACAGCAACCTAAGGTTCGATGCTGTTAATTTCATAATCTCCTCTATGGTCAAAGGAAAAGTCATAGAGCTCTCTAGGGAGTCCCTTCATAAGACTCTAAGAATTCCCTTAGACGGAGAGATTGAAGGAGAATTCACGTTTAATCTACATGATGCTTTTGCCCTCATCACTGACTTACCCAGAAACTTTCATGATAAGCAGCAGACAAAGCTCGGTCATTATAACACCAACAAATTGTCTGAACCAAAGAGGCTACTCCATCACATTCTCACCTCCATGATTACTCCACAAGTAGGAGGAAGGGGTAGACTGACAGATTCCCAAAGGTTTATTCTCTACTGCTTGCTGAAGAAAATAAGAATCTGTCTACCGCACGTAATGATTCAGTTAATGGGAACGTGTAAGGAATCAAGAAGACATTCTCCTTTTGCTGCTCAGTTGACTACAATCTTCAAAGAGGAAAACATCTCCCAGGATGGTAATGTTGTGTCCACAATCCCCAAGATAAACATTTACAACATAAGTTTCATTAATACAATCATGAGGAGGAAAGGAGCCAAACGAACGAGTACTCCTGCCACAAAGGATACTCTTCTGAAAATGGATACAGAAACCCAGGCTGTGTCAGTACCTGAATAGCCTGCACAAGCCTCATCAGAAGAGACTCACATCCTTGAGTTGATTCAAAGTGAATGTCAGACAGTTCCTTCTCCTTGGAAATCTGCTCAAGTACAAGCTAGTGGAAGTTTAGATGAGCAAGAACTACAACAGGACCCAACTACAGCTACTGCACCTGAGGCATCTCAGATTATGAAACAGTCATACATAATGTCCAAAATAAGGATTTCATTCAGGAATTAGACCACAATATCCATGAGATATTTGATGATTTTGGTCAACAGTCACAGAAAAGACCAATCACTGACCAAGCAGAGCTGGCTTGGGAAGAGGCTCCAACAGAAGAACTAACTAGTGACAGAGAAAAGGAAGTCATTATAGAAGAAGAGGAAATGAGTAAACTGGTCGACGAAGTTATGAGGGAAGCTGCTGAAATGATTTATGAAGAAACAACTGAATCTTTGGACAATGAACAAGAAAATGATCAACAGGGAACTCAACCACCTGCTGAAGAAGCTCAACATGAGCAACCAACCGATTTAGCTCCAGGGGCACCTGAAGAAGTATCACAAGACTATGGCATGGGACCTGCCCCTCACCATAGGATGTCTTTCACTCAGGCTCCTGAGTATGGTCCACACCTTGGGGAGCTAATCAGTCTTGGTATTCCACCTCCTCCACGTGGAACAAATGCTGAATCAAATCTAGCTCAGATGTTATCTAAGCTGACAGAGATTATTCTAAATCAGAATGACTTGATGAACAAACAGTTCCTGTTCAGGACCGTTCAAATAGATAGAATAGAGAGCCAAATGGAGCATTTGGAAAAAGTTGTGAAACGTCAAGGGATAGAATTTTTGACTGCGAAGCGAAGGACAGATGAGACTGTAAGAGAAATTCTATAATCTCTTATGTGCATCAGCACTCGAATAGGTGACATGGTTAGTAAAATTCAAGATACCCAAATCTCCATGCTCAACAATATGGGTCTAATTCTCTCCCATACATTTGATCTAAAAATTGAGTTTCAACTGATGAAGGGGACAGTAAGCAAGATAGCACCTAGTCAGCCAGAAATCCTCAGAAAGTTTGAAGTTGTCCAGTCTGAGTTGCAAACTTTGTCAGAGATAGTTTCACAAGTGTTCAATAATCGAGAGTCAGTTACCTCTCTAGTGGAACGGCTGGGGGACACCTTGCATCGCAAACTTGATAGACTAGCCGATTCCATTAGAGATTTTCATACCTCCTTAATGAACAGATTTCCTACATCTGCTTCCAGTTCAGCATATTCTGCAAGAGACAGGGGGAGCTACCGAGGTCACTAGTATCTCCAAATTACCCATTTTTGATAATGACAAAGGGGGAGAAGAAGCCATCATCATGTATGAAGAAGACCTCACCTCATGGACTTTTTGCTGAGTACTCATGGACTTTTTGTTGAGTACAAGAGCAAGACCACATTTCTTCTACTGTTGAGTGAAATCGCAAAGCGAGGGTTTCGAATCTTTGTGAAAAGAGATGTACATTCAAACACTAATGTTTGTTCTCGTAATACTCACAGAAGCATTACTCTTACATATTACACTTGCATTTTGTTTGCTTATACAGCTGTTTAAAAGACAAGTATTGAATAAATCCTTTTTGTTGGAATTGGCTTAATCATACATGACTCATAGTTGTCATAATCAAAAAGGGGGAGATTGTTGGAACCCTAGTTTTGATAATGACAACTATGAATCATGTTTAGATTAATATGGTTAAATCCTTTTATTTTGTGTTCATGTCTTGCTCACTTGCTGCAAGTCATTTCACGCTTAAGCACTTGTCTCCGTGCATAACATGTCCTTGCATCTTACCTCTCGAGGACGGTGCAAGCTCTAGTCGGTGCAATCGTCGTCTGGTATGGACCGTTAGATCTTGTCTCTTCATCTCAGTGCAAATTCGTCTTGGTGCAAGTAGTGTCTTGTACTTCTCTTTATCAATTCGGTGCAAGTCTCTATCTCACTCAGAAACACTGTAGCCCCGTTTCCATCTCGGTGCATTACGTGTCTAGACAAAAATTCACTCAGTGCACTTCATTGTATTTCATTGCAGCATACAGTTTTAAGAGTTCGTGCATATCTTGTTTGTGCATCTCACCTTTCAGACTCGGTGCAAGGTCTGTCTTGCATCCATTTTTTTTTGTTATTTGTTCGTATGATTCTTCTCTTTCATCTCTGTGCAAATTTCGCTAATCTAACTCGGTGCATCAACTGTGTTACACAGTTATTTTAAAAGTCTGTGCATATCTTTGATCCTTTCCTTTGACTCGGTACAAAGTCTTCTTCTTGTGCCTCTTGGACCCATGTCTGTGCATATGGTGTCAAGCTGTTGTGTAAGTCAATACAATGGTTGACTTGAATATTTCTACTCAGTGCATTCTATGTTTGAACATAACGGTGCAAACTATGCTAGGAGTTTGATTAAAGGCTTGTGTTTTTTTTTATATAGCTTCTCTCCGAGGAGGGGGCACGTGATCCAAGGTAGATCGACCTCCTAATGAGTGCCACGTGGAAGGCTACAACACTTAGATCACGACACGTGGCTGAGAGCCTTCTGGAAGCTAATGGGCGGGAGTTCTTCATCCACACGCCCAGTGAGAGTATATATGAAGACAGTGATCGATGCAAAAATAGGGAACAACAAAAAAAAGGAAGAAGCGAAGTAGAGAATAAAAGTGAAGTTGAAGAAGAAGAAAAGAGAGCAGCAGAGAAGAAAAGAGAAGTTGCAGAAGAAAGAGAGAGAGAGAGTTTGTGAAGAAGAAGAAGAGAAGCTTCATCAGAAGATCTGTCTTCACTGGAATCTGGATCAAATCCAATCCAGTCAGCTCCGTGCGAGCCATATCATGTTCTTATAGCTTGCAGCTTTCAGTTGCTGTGTGTCCTCGTCTTTTATTTCCCTTTTCTCATTTGTTATTTACTCAAGCTGTTGGTCAGCGGTTGCAGAGGACTTGTTCCTCTGGTAGGCAAGCTGTAAGGCCCAGCGAAGCTGTGTATCAGCGGATGGCAAGCTGTGTTGCCCAGCCGGTGTAGGCAAGTTGTGAAGCCCAACGTTTCTTCAAGCTGTTTGGCAGCGGAATCCACATTCAGGTTTGAGTGTGGGGTGGATGTAGGTCTGGAGGACCGAACCACCTAAAAATCTGTTTGTCCTTTATGGTGTTATTCGTTGATTGCTTTCCGCCAGATGCATACTAGGACCGTAATCCAACTGTGGTGATTGCTTGAGTACACATCTCTAATGCTTGACAGTTTGTCCATTGAATTTGTATCTCTCACTTCGTTCAAATCTTAAATTGATCAAAATTTCTAAAAAGATCTATTCACCCCCCTCTGGATCTATTTCTACCAGCTCACGCACCCCATCAATCATGTGTTGAGTTATGGTTTTGATGATGGTTGTAATTGTTAAGTTATGGTTTTGATGATCACTAAACTTAATGCGTGATTACGTGATGATAACTAAACTTATGGTTGATTACACATGTTCTTGATGCTTGTGTTCATTCATCTTGTTGTTTATGCAGGGTGCATATGCTAGTTTAACGAGAGGCAAGAGGATCACACTCATGGCAGTCACCTGGTGAACCAAAACTCTGCTCCTCTACAATCCAAAACAGGTGGTATATGTCATTTACTGTCAAGAATCATTGGTGAGACTCTTACTTTGTCTTAGCATCGATCTCACCTTGTGTATCTCATATATACACTTCATTCATGCACATTAAACATGAAACCCTTCTGGCCATCGTGCGCCCTCACCCACGGATCGACCTGCGCAGTCAGGTTGCGGGGATCGACCTACCCGGTCAGGTCGCGGGGGTCAAGGGGGCAGCGCCCCTTGCAGGGGTTCCCGGGGGCAGATCCCCCGGAACAAAAATTTTGATAAATGCTCAAATGATTTGCATGAACTTCAAGCATTTATCATATGGATGTTTGAGCTATAGTTCTAAACAACTATCCATGTGTCTGTAGCTCAAAGACTCAGTTGACACCTTCAAGAATATCAAGGTCGATGCCACAGATGAGAACGGGCTGCTAAAGGAGTTAAGCGATTGAGCTAACGGGTTAACGGACTGAACCCGGGAAAACCCGGGGTCTGCCCAGCTGGCGATCGACCGCCAGCACAGGGGCGGTCGACCGCCCCAGCCAGCAATCCCCAGACTGCAACTCTCTTAGTAGCGGTCGACTGCCAGCCCAGTAGCGGTCGACCGGAATTCCCAGGGATCATCCGTTTGCAAGTTTTTCAGTAGCGGTCGACCGCCAGAAGCCACCGGTCGACCGCCAGCCCCGAAGCCACTATTGTTGACTTTGGTTTTCAAGCGCGTGGAGAGGGCTTTCACCCCATTTGTTTAATACTAATGACCCCAAGTACACTAGGATTCGTGGATCTGGTCTAGGACTTGTCCTTGGACCATTCAAGGGTTATAAAAATATATTTGTGAAGTCATAAACCCCCATTTTGCCCTTAGGTTCATAATAGACCTATTTGGGGTCTTTTTGGATGGTTCTAGAAGGGTGATCATGGTCTTTTCATGTCTTCTATATAGGCATATGTGTAAGCTACGAATTTGGTGTGTGGAACCCTAATGAACTCATTATTTTCTATCTTGTAGGTGAAGAAGGGGAAGAAAGGAAAGGAGAGCACAAGCCAAGGAGATCTGATCTTCATCCAAGAGGTTTTGAAGATTGCCAAAGAAGGAAAAGTGCAGCAGCTCAAGGAGAGGATCAAGAAGATATCAAAACCATCACCATCCGACTGGAGCTTCAAGCTATCATATCTATTCGTCCTGGAAATCAAAGGGGGAACAATTTCTACATCCTTTAGTTGCTGTTTTGAGATGGTTGCCATGAGTTCTATTTTGATCTGAGCTTATCTTGATATTTTTGTTTTCTTTCAAACCTGCAAATACATTTTGTGTGTGAGACCGTTTGTGTATACGGCCGTGTTTAACCGTCTGCGTGCGGTAGTGTGTGTCATTGTGCTGCGTTTGCTACAGCGTGTGTATGTGTGTGTGGTAGTGATCCGGTTGTCGGATCGTGTTGGAGTTCATCTCCGTGTGTGTATGTGTGTGTTGGAGCTTGTCTCCGTGTGTAGTTTGGGGCACGTCCCGGTGTGTGTGTGCAGGTGTCGTCCTGCGTGTGTGTTTGGAGCATCGTCTCCGTTTGGGGATTAATTCCCAAGTGAAGCCTCACCGGATTTGGTGAGGGGTGGACGTAGGATTGCCGTCGTTGCATCCGAACCACCTTAAAAACTGTTGTGCATTGTGTGGTTTGATTGTTTTTGTTGTATGGTCGTGTGGGAACGGTGAGTTTGAGAGAATTGGTTAATTAGTTTTCAATTGCTAATTATTGTTTACTACATATTTTGTAAAAAGCTAAAAGTTTTCATTAAAATTGGTAAACACCCAATTCACCCCCCTCTTGGGTGTCATTGATCGCGGGACTTCATCATGAATTACATGTGATTATATTTTAATGAGCTTCATGCATGTAATTTTGATTATACCTTGTTGAACTTCATTGAGTATGAGTTTCATCATGAAATCATGTTATGTTCTGATATGAGTTTCATCATGAAATCATGTTAAGTTCTGAAGATAAAATTTGCTAATTTGATTCTCCTCTTAATGTGATGTTCTGAAGGAATGAATGTTAGTCTCTTGGACTATGTGGGCTCAATGCGGATGCCATTTGATGGGTTAAGTTCTGGATCATTGTACTGCTCCAAATGAGAATGAAATGTACTGTTAAATCTCAACAACAATTATATTTTGGGTGATGGATTTCATATTCTTAATAAGTCATCGATGGCATTTAAATTTATTAAGATTTAAATTCCCCTCATGGTTTGAGTTTTTGATCCATACGCTCATAGCTTTGTTAGTTTTCTTGAGAATGAATGTAATCGTATAAAGCTTTCATGCTTATATTTTTGTGAGTGGCAAACTGAGTTCATGGTGTTTTTGCAGGTTAGAAATAGTTATGAAAGGCTTTACATTATATGGGATTAAGGTGAGATCTAACCATTTTCGAATAAAAGTAAAATTAACAAATTTGTGCATGTTCAGGACTGGAGTCGACCCCTCGGGTCGTCCCCTCTTTAGCCATGGTCTGTCTGTTAGACAGATATGGACCTGCCAGATAACGGAGTCGACCCTTGGGGTCGACCCCACATTAGCTGAAATCTGTCTGTTGGACAGATTGGGAATTGCCAGGTAAAGGGTCGACCCAAGGAGTCGACCGCTTTCCTTCTGAGTTCTGTTCTGCTTGAATTTTGCATAGAAGGCATGATACATGGTAAAGGAGTCGACCCTGAGGGTCGACCCCTTCCGTGGCAGACCAAAAATAGGTTTTCGAGCCTTGCTCGCAATCCAATAAAACATGTCATTTTGGGCCATAAATGGCTAGGTCCATGGTTTACAATTCCCCACACATGTGAACCTAACTGTGACGACCCAGACTCCGGATACCGAGTAAACCTGATACCACTTGGATTCTAAGAGGCCTCCCAAGCGCGGGAAAGCTCCGAAGGGATTCAAAGGAGTGTGTAAGTACATTCAACTTATAGATAAAGCGGTAAACAATTAATTACTATGATCAAGATTGCTAAAATAGCAGAAATAAAAATATATTTTCTATTAAACAATTAAAGCTACGGAGCTTGCACAGTCCAGTCAAACTAAAGTACAGTACAACAGGAAAGAGAACGTACTCTCAAGTCTAGGGAAGCCCGACACTAGCAAAGCTGGCAACTAAGAACCACCGCACTGCACCTCCCAAGCACGAGGAAGAACAGCTACACCTGAAAAGTCTGGGGTGAGCCTCGTCTCACTAGCTCAGTAGGGGTCCCGCGGATTCCCACCATGAAACAAACGTAGTAACAACAATGCTAAACCGCAAAAGTAAAGCAGGAGCAGGAGTAACAACAAAAGTAAGAGGAAAGCCGTACTAATAGAAACACAGCAGCCAAACGAACCTCGGCCCTCTAAACTATTCCTAATTGACAAAGACACGGATCCGCAGAGACATAGTCGGGAATCCCCAAATTGATACAAAGGACTCTGGCTACACAGCCAGGACACATCATGACACCTCAGTCGTGCAGACTCGTCTATCGAGACAAAAGCCCAACTCAAGACCACCCGGTCTAAAAGCACTAATACATACACAATATCACCATCGTGTACGCTACACTGACCTCGGGTAAAGCCGAACACAAACTACCCGACAAGTCACGTCAACAGTGACGGAAAATAGTCATAAAAATCACAAGTCATGTGTCATGTGACAGAAGCAATACCTCACTAGAAGAAAAGCCAGATGCGTCCACTGACGTCTTACACTGCGCCTCAAGAGCCTCCCACTCACCTCGAAAGTGATAACTGAACAAGAACCAAGGAACAACAGTAACGAGTGACTAGTCAGGGTCACGCCCGTCGATGCTAGTCCAAATGCCCCTGACCACGTGTGCACACAGAAGCTCATTGTCTTGAGCTAGACCTCTAGCTAGTTTTCCCCTCCCGTTGGACTCTCACGTCTAGACAAAGGGGCCCACGGGAACCAGCCTACAAACCATCTCTATCGGGAACTCGCCCCGCCACCACTCCCAGGTGGGCCGACACGCGGAAAGTGTCGTCAGGCTACGACTAGTGGAGGCTCACTAGACATAGAGACTCAAAACAGAAACACCGAAGTACGGATATGCTAAACACCTATCACAAGTACCACGAAGCACAAGGCAGCACATAGAACTGTCGCCAGACTCAGGACAGCCAACTAGACAAGCTAACATAACGATCCTTGAGTCACAAGACTCGGGTGAAGATCGTCGCACATCACGGTAACACATCGTTAATCAGCCTAGTTCCTAAGCCAAGATCATGGTAAAACATAGTGGAAGATGGCATACAATGGCTGTATCCACACCAATTGGAAGTCCTCGGCCCATAGGCCGCTCATCGGACCCACAATTTCGCATAACATGAAACACGGAACATGAGGGATCATCTGAGCCCTCAAACCATATAGACACGCAAATTGAGGTAAGACGATACCTCCAACGCCCAAAACTAGGTCTCGATCCTCACGGGATAGCTGAGACATTCACGAGGTCACGTGTCAACCACTGGGTCACAATCGGGTTGACCAAAAACCATAATGACTCTCGAAACAACACGGGATACTGCTCAGTACAATGGCACTCCCGAACACCCTATAACGCGATCACAGCCCTCATAGGACGTCCAAGACATCCACGGAACAATGGGCTATCCAAGGGGTCGAAGCCACAACAATTGGAAGCCAAACCAACGCGAAAGAACACCCAGAACAAGTGGCAGTCACCCTTATGGGTGCAAACAGAAAATGGCGGTCATAGCCTGGCCGCTACTCGCAGAATTAAACTGGCAGGAAACGGTCTTGCTCAAGGCCGCTACTAACAAGTTGTGGTCCTCATAGGGCCTTCTCTTGAAGGTGGAGATCATGACCAGACCGTCATGTCCAAACCGCCTCGAATGCTTCACGAAAAGCACGATAAGCCATCCTAGTGGCGGTCCTTTGCATGACCGTCACTTCATAAGGCGGTCAGACGCAAGGTCCCTACTAGGAACCGACCTAATTAAATAACAGTCTCCCTGGGACCGTTTCTAGGAAGTAGCGGTCCTCCTAGGGCCACCACTACCAAGTTGCGGTCGGGAGCTAGACCGCCATCCTGAACCGACTTAAAACAGTTGAAACCAGATAATGGTCTTCCTTGGACGGTTACACGAAAGTGGCGGTCAGCCCAGGGCCACCACTACCAAGTTGCGGTCGGTTGCAAGACCGCAACCTGAAACTGACATAGAAATCTTTAAGTGCCAAATAGCGGTCCTCCTTGGACCGTTTCTTCGAGTAGCGCTCTCTGGTTTGATCGCTACTTCCTACCGGTGCGAAAATCGTAGGAAGGCTCAAAACTCGATCTTTCCAAGCCCCAATCATCCCAGAACGACGGGAAAATACACATAGACTCAATGCCAACCTTCCACAAGCCGGAAGGGGCCAACAAACCATAAAACGGTAAGAAACGGGCGATTTTCACAAATGACCCAAAACGAGCCACGTGGGCATTCGGCCTCATACCGGCCCCAACTCACGCTCAAATAGAGTTAAACAGGCGAGAATCGAATCCCAACATGCCAGGGGTTCAAATGATATCATTTAAACTAAAAATCATCGCCTGGAACGGTGATCTCGGCTCACACCCTCCGAACATGCTTTCACCCTTAATGTAGGAAAACCCGCTCAAACTCACACCGTTTGGCTCCAAATCACGAGATGAAGTAGGAAATCAGTAGGATGTCCATTCCCCTACCTCCACCGAAGATCTCGCATGTTGAAACATCCAAACCACACTAAAAACCATCACACAAACAACCCACGCCGGGTTCGAATGCACGAATGGGGTCGCACCAACACCACGCTCCGATTCTCACGCCATCACGCTCCAGGTCAACTCCACGCCGTCACGACCTCGTCCAGCTCTGCCACGGTTGTATGCCCCGGGGGAGAGGAGACAGAACGAAGGGAGAGAGTGAGAACGTGAGAAGAAAGAGGAGAGAGAGGGTGAGGGTTAAAAGGAAAAGAAATTAGAAATCTTAGTGAAATCAGATTTTTGGCATGAAATTCTGTAAACTTAAAAAAATATGAAAATATAGTCTTCGCGATCCTCGGAATGCACACAATGCACCTGTAACGTCCCGGAGTCTCAAAACTCAACGGTTCACTCTCTGTTGGGTTTCGCAAGTTACACAGGGGAAAAATCCAAGTTGATCGTAAAACACAATCAGGGACCCACGAAAGCGCTCCGAAAGCTCTCCGATTCAATCCAAAAGAATCCAGGGTATTACACCAACCTTGTACTATAAATATCAATGATTGGGGAACCCTAAATGAGATAGAGGAAGTATTTTCCATCTTTTCAACCATGTTTGTGTGCAGGGAAGAAGTGCTACCACCCGCCCCTCTATAACAACCTGATTTTTCTAAGATTAAATTAAATGAGTGTAAAGAATTTAAGAAAATAAAGAATCGGAATAATTATAATGGAAATTAAGTGAAATATAATAATGGGCCAATAAATTAAGGCTTAATTGGTTAAAAGGCTAAATTAATTTCTAAAATTCAGACTTTCTAAACACTCTTGTTTTAATTGGGCTAAATTGGTTTTAATCCAACCCTAATTGTTGGAACCCTGGTTTTGATAAATACATCCTATGAATCATGTTGAAACTGAAATGCATAAGTACTTTCATACTGAACAAGCCAGATTCATGTCTAAGTGTCAAAACAAAGGTCGATGCACATATAGGCACTTAGTCACTAAGGTTGATGCATATTCAGGTCGCCATCGACTAAGGTTGATGCAGATTCACTATGTCTTCTCATCAAGTCCGTGCATGTTTTTGACAGAAGTGTCAAAGGTCGATGCATGTTTCTTGAATGTAGTAATAAAGGTCGATGCACATATGCCGCTGGCATTAGGAAGGTCGATGCATGTTTACTGTGCTGCATATGAAGGTCGATGCATGTTTTCTCTTAGTCTTACTAAGGTCGACGCACATCATCCCTTAGTCTCACTAAGGTCGATGCACATCGTCTCTTAGTCTTACTAAGGTCGGTGCACATCATGCCTCAGTCATGCTAAGGTCTACGCATATATTGCATCATATATTGCTAAGGTCTACGCACATTCAAGTCCATGCACACTTAAGGTTTGTGCATATTTACATATAGCGTGAAGGTCGATGCACATCACTGTTCATTGCAAATGAAGGTCGATGCACATGTGTTAGCAACAGCATGTAAGGTCGATGCACATTTTGCATCTTGCCTTTTAAGGTTGAAGCACATTGTGTATTTTGTCTTCTAAGGTCTGTGCACTTTTGTATCTTGCATAACTAAGGATGAAGCATTGTTTCTGTAGCCAGTACATATGAAGGCATCAGGTCAGAGCACATTAAGCAAGTCTGAGCACATGCATATCTACGCAGGTCGGAGCACATGCACAAAATTGCATGGTCAGGTCAATGCTTGTGTTCATCCAGTTCACTGTAAGGTATGTGCATTGTCTCATGATTTAGCACAATAAGTCTACCTGTGTGCTTCACAAGTCTAAGCATATTCATACTTTCTTTTCTCTAATAGTCCACCTATGTTCAACACAGGTTAGTGCAAAAGGACTACATTCAGTATTAACCATATATTCTCTCAAATGCAATGACTATAAGGTGTTTGATAAAAAGCCTTGCATTCTTGTTGATAGGATTAAGCCACTGTGGGACCCAGAATCAAACACATAAAAGGTGGAAGGTTTATACATGGCATGATCACGTGGCTCAAGTTCTTAACTTATAGGCACGAGATCCAAGGCTAGTCTAGACTAGAGTTTCAGCCATGTGGACAACACACTTTCAGCATCTGACACATGGAATCCAGAGACGCTTTCTTGAGTTATCTTTTTTGAAAAGAATGGGCAGGAATGTTTCCTCAACGTGCCAAACTGACAACTCTGTGGGGACCACAGAATCTCAACAGCTCTATAAATAGAAGACCTCTATCATTCGAGAAAGGTGATCACACAATTTTTGAATTGAGCAAGCCTGAGCGAGAGCATACAGAGTGATCCAAAGAGTTTGAAAAAAAGAGCCAGTGCGAAAAAAGAAGAAAAAGAGAGAGAGTTGCAGAGAGAACTGTAGAAAAGTGAAAAATAGAGTATCAGAATCTGAAGAGGGATTCTAAGTAAAGAGAGAGAGACAACAGAGAAAGAGAAGGAGAGTGAGCAAGAAAGAATAGAGAGGAAGTGTGGGCTTGAAGATCTTGTTTCTTATCAGTTCTTGGATCATATCCAGAACTGGATTGCTCCTGCGTGAGCTACATTCTTGTGAGTTACTTTTCGGTTTCATTTCTTATTTTTTCTTTATCAACCTCATTCAAGCTGTGTGTTAACAGAGCTAAGCTGTAACGCTCAGCGGGTGAGGTGGATACCTCAGACAGCAAGCTGTGATGCTCAGCGGTATGTAAGCAAGTTGTGATGCTCAGTGGTTGAAGCTGTGAATCAGCGGAAGCAAGCTGTGATGCTCAGCTGTAAGCAAGCTGTGATGCTCAACAGTTCAAGCTGTTAGGCAGCGGGAAGCCTCACTCTGGTTTGAGTGGGGGATGGACGTAGGTCTGTGGTAGCATGTCGAACCATCTAAAAACTATCTGTGTAGTGGTTTGTCTTGCATTCCCGTCCATATCCTCTATCACCATTCTCAGGCTATCTGAGCATTTTTATTTTCTATCTGAAGTGTACTTGAGAGCTATATGCTCTGCTAATTGAGTCAGTTTAGCGTAGTTCTTATCTATTGTGAAAGTATGGTATTTGATGCTTGAAGGTTTGTTAGTATGTTCAACGATATATCAGTATGTGTCCATGATTAGTATTTGATATTGTGTCTGGCATAATTACGGTTTAGTGTGAGCTAGTCATTTTTCATTTGCTTTTATTTGTTAACTGGAGAGCGTTTAATTTGATTAAGCCATCTAAGATTTTAATTCTGCAATAGTTTTCTAAAGAGGATTCATTCACCCCCCCTCTGAATCCATGCATAGCACCCCAACATTTGGTATCAGAGCAGGTTTTTGCGATATAGGTCCAACGATCTGCAGATCTGATCCTACTTTTTCTCCTAGTGCAATTTGCTATCGGTGCTTCTATTGATTTCTACTCTCTAATTTATATTTGCTCTCCATGGTTGATATTCTGACATTTGATGGTTCTAGTTTTTATGGTTGGCTAGGAAGATTCAGAGATTATGTGATCTCTGTAGATTCAAACTTATGGGTTTTAATTGCATACGGTTCACACGATGTTCCAGAGGATCAATCCAAATGGAATGTCGTTGATAAACTAAAGAATGCAGAAAACTTGAAAGCCCTAGAGATGGTAAAGAGGGTGATAGATATTAACATGTTTCCTAGTGTTACTGTGCGCAGGACTGCGAAGGAAATCTTGGATAAGATTTATCCAGTCATTGAAGAGAAGGAAGATCACAAATGTTTTGTGGTCAATGATGTAACTACTGAAGAAGAGGTAAGTTCTCCTTTCGAAAATTATACAGTAGACCAATGGATAGATGCTTACATTGATTTGTTTGAGATGTATGAGAAAATAAGAAAAGAAAACAAATCATTGAAAAAGAAATTGAAATCTGTCAATCATGCTGAATCTGATCATGTTGAAGATGAAGAACTGAATGCTGAAATCGACAAACTTAAAATGAAATTGCAAGAGCTTAATAATGAGAAGTCTGAATTGAACACTTTGAAATCTTAGAATTAAACTCCTTGAAGTTGAAAAATCATATAATGAATGTGTCTTTCTAAAGGAATTAATTGATGATCTGAATTCTGATGTTGATATGCAAAGAAATCTGATTGTGTCTTTAAAAGAAGAAAATGAATGTTTGCTTGAAAAGAAAAAGGAAGTTGAACAATTTTAAGAAACCCTGATGGAAGAAAATGGCAATCTGAAAGAACAAAATAAAAAGCTCAAGGTCTTAAATATTGTCATGTCAGAAAAATGGTTAACAATTGAAAAGGAAAAATCTGTTTTGAAAGAAGACGAAGTTGACTGTGAAATAAAGTTAAAATAGGAAATAAATAATCTCAAAAGTTTGAATGATGCACTGCATCAACAAGTAATTTCTTGTGAGAATGATATTGCCAACAATGAAATGACCATTGCTTCTTTACAATCTGAAATTCATGATCTGAATAACTCCATGTCTAAATTTGTTGAAGGGAAAAAATTTAAATAAAATTCTTAGAACAAAGGTGAACTTTCAAAGAGAAGGACTGGGTTATAATCCAATTAAGAAGAAGGAATTTGAAAACAAACTCTCAACTTCATTTGTGAGCAGTTATGAAAAACCCAAAACATCTTGCTCATCTGCTTTTCAATTCAATGCTCAAAAAACTGATAAACAATCTAAATTTTTAAAAAAGGCTGGAAAATAGAAAAAGAATGTGAATCAAAATAAAACCAAGAATGTGTCTGCTTTTGTTGTGAATTCTATCATCTCTGAGAAATCTGAATCATCAATGCATGTTGTTAAAAATTCCCTAATTCATTCACATGCACACACAAAGAGTGTTTCATGTCACTATTGTGGTAAGACAGGTCATGTTATGGATGACTGCCAGACAATGATGGTGATGACATGAGGGCTCTGAAGAAAGTGAATGCTTTCCAGAGTGGAAATAAGAATAAGCAGAAAACATTTAGGAACATTCCTAGTAGATATGTCAATTTGCATGCTAAGTCAAATGTCCCTTCACACAAGCATGTGAATAGGAATAAGGACATAATTTCATGTTTCTATTGTGGTCGATATTGTCACTACATGCATGATTGTCATTTAATGCTTCATGATAATCAAATGTTTAGCAACTTTTATGCTAAGGACAATCATGCACAGAGCTATCATGCTAAGAAACATGTTGTTCTAAATTTGGAGTGTTTTAATTGTTGGAAGGTAGGGCATGTGGCATCACAATGCTGGTCAGTAAAGAAACAGTTTCATGATAAACATGCTCAAGTTTCTGTAATTAGAAACACTCATGGCAGGAATAAATTCATGCATAGACATCCAATATGTAATAACTGTTGAAAACGTAGTCATACTAGGTTTGAATGTTATTGGATGAAATTTGATTCATTTACTGCCTGGAATAATTGGAGTACACCTGCTAGAGGTGTTACTCATCTAACAAGACCAAAGAGTTCTTGGGTTCCTAGATATGCGAGATAATCTTCTCTTGCAGGTGTGCCTTGGTAGAAGGAATAATAAGGGTTGAATAAAAACACAAGGCACATGAAGGTCAGTTAAACCCTATTCTTATTCATTCTTGTATTGCCTGTTGTATGGCTTGAGCAATTCCTCTTTGAGCTTCTGCATGATTGGTTAGAGTGATTCTTCTGTTGTTGCTAAATGTCATCTCATCAATTAATGTCATTGATTGATGTTGTCTTAAAATGAATGCTGAATTTTTGATCATCCGCCATATGCATGACTCATATAAGAATTTTCATGCTAAGAATTTGTTTATGATTAGTCAGTCATGTTCATAGTAGCTGCATTAGTTTGCATGACTCTTTGGTATATCAAATGGTCTGCTGGGAGAAGGGCAGATCATCTTCTATCTGGAAACCCACATCATGTGTAGAGGCTAGCCTCCACCCGGTACCAAGAGTCCAAAAAATTGCATGCAATGTAAATATGTAATGTGCATTTCATTGCTGCATAATTGTGTACCTTAAGAAAAGAATTGGTGTTTGGCTGAAACCACTGCACACAGTGAGGGGGAGCTAAGTTGAGCTTGTCAGATATATTGGTGCTGAGCTTGTCAGATATATAGTGGTATATGGCTGATTGTCAGAATATGAGTTGTGCTAGTGATGCTGGTTCTATTGCTGAAATGTTGTTTTGATGATGGACTATATATCCTACTTGAAAAGGCATTCAGGTCAATGTATATGGAAGGTGCCTCAACCTTACCATTTAAGCAAGTCGAAGCATATAAGAGATACATCGACCTTAGTTGACTGGCTAGTTGAACCTCATGGATAGAACCCCAACTTTTCTTCATTCAGAACTAGCTGAAGGTTGTGTGCTGCTGGGATATTCAGAAGGTTGTTGGTTAGATGAAAGGCTAGTAAAGGCTAAGTCTTTGGTTGTCTGCAAATATGCCCTATGTCTTACCCTTGCTCCTATGTGGCCTTCTATCCTACTACCTTGCTTTTCTTCATAATGTTTTGTCCACATCATCTTTCTCATCTGAATTCTATAATAAGTCCTTAGACTCTGCTATTCAGGGGGAGTAATGCTTTGAAATCTGTCAACTTTACTAACCATCAATTGTTGGTTACTACGACCACCCTGATCTAAAAATAATATTGCTGGGCTTCACAAAAATATGATTTTTTGCTTATGAAGATTAAATCCTATGTTAATTGTTCAAAATCCTTGAATGAACCTTCAATGGTCTTAAAACATTCTAATATTGGAATTGTTCAATTGATCTCCATAAATATGAAAATTGCAAGTAATAAGACAATCTAGTAGAAGATCATGTCTTATAATGTTCCCAAAATATGCCTTAAGTAAATCTGAGATAAGACCAGGGAATACACCATTAAACTAAAATGTGAAAATGGCAGAGCAATGGCACATCCATTTGAGAAACTGACCATCTGAATCAATGAAATTCAGAGGTTATGTCATGATAATGGAGGTTATCTATGTTCATAAATTGAAGCATAAACGTAGATTGAGCTGAGTAACCAGGGATTCTGGTGTCTGATAAACATGTTTCCTTGAGTAAAAAGGCGTAGTCATACTAGAATGCTCAGTCAAGAAAATAATAAAAAAATTGGTTGACTCTGGGCTCCATTTCAGAGACTGAAAAATGGTTTTAAGTTCAATATAAGACAAATTTTTAAATCAGTTTTGTCTAGTGAAAATGATAAGTAAGATTAATGGATCTTTGATTGGACATAGTACTTTTATTAGAGGGTTTCATTACCATTGTTTGTGCATTAAAGGATTAATTTCAGAAGATTAATGGAGTATGATATAATCCTCATATGCTAGCAACCGTCCATGTGTAAAGAAAGGCATTTTAATTAATGTGAAGGGTAGTTTGGGAACTAAACGTTGAAATTAGTAAAGTCGGTACAAGACGAAGTATAACTTTACCTTAATTCAAAGGCTTCCTCACTTTGAAACCTACTCCATCCAGGTCGAGGCTTATCTCTCTGCACCGACGCTCCCTACATCCGTGCTAATCCTCTCCAGACCTTAGCCTTGGCCTTTCTGTTCTTGCTCTCCACATTTGTTGTAACGCCCGAGAATTTTCTAAGAATTTTTTGGATTAAAAAATATAATTATTAAGCATTTAATGGGCTATTAAATGAATTATGGTTAATCAAATCTAATTTTTATAGGTCCAAGAGGATTAGGCCCATATAATAAACCCACATTGGCCCAAAAGATTGTTTTGGACCTTAGCCCATATTCTAGAAGCCTACAACTAGTGTAATCACGGAATTAAAGGGATAGTTACTCCTTAATAGATAAATAAATGGATAATAAGGGGGATAATATCAAAAGAGTTTGAAATTATTCAAATTCGGCGCCCAGTAGTGCAAACGGTAAATCGCGAGACTGCAAGACGCTAGTAAACGGTCTAGCATTTGACCGCTAAGCGCTGCAAGTTCTGTGAGAGAAAGAAAATGTGAAAAGCTTGGAGTTTGAGCATCCAAATCACCTAGGATCGATTCTATCTACTAATTAGATAAGTCTAAAAGGCTAGAAGATCGAATTGAAAGCCTAAATTGGACTCTAAGTTCGTTCTAATCCTCAAAACCCTAGCTAAACCTATAAATAGATCCCAGATTTAACGTGTGCGACCCTTACTTTTGGCACTCGTTAAACTAAGGTAAAGAGGAAGAATTAGAGGTAAGTTTCTTCTAAAAATTTGTTCATTTTAGTTAGAACTAACTTTTCTCAAAATTTCATTCTAGGAGATCAAGCCTACGGAGAGATAGAAGCCTTCAAAGATACTGGTTTGGTGAAAATAACTCAGGAAATAGTGCTACCGACCCAGGAAGATCAGGAAAATAGAAGCCCTAAACGAGGTAATTAGATAGAGGTTCTTTAGAACAATTTGTTCCTGTTAGTACTCTCTTCTTACCCTCAAAATTTCAAGTCCATAGGTCAAGGGAATCCGGAGATACAAGGGCGTGAAGTTGCCGGTTCGGTTCAGGATGAGCAGAGAATTAGGGTTAAGTTCTAGCCTTAAATTCAAAATCTAAAGCCCAGGACAGAGGTAGGTTATCTCATGAATGGCTTAAACTCGAAGTCAAAAATAAAAACCCTCTGATTTCCTTGATTTCATGCATTGTACACGGAGAATTTCATGTTTTCATTAGGACAATGCATCTAGTATAAATCCTCATGCATGAACTACCCTTAATGAAGCAAAAAGTAAATTCTCTTGTTAATTACATGACCTATGCATATTGACTGACCCATCCTTGTTATATCATGTTATAGAAGTTTTATATATGTTGATTTACAGGCATGATTCGTCTTGGATTAGCAATTTTTTCATTATTTTTGAGTTTTTTTATAGTACAGGAGGAGACGGTCTTCCTGTAGACCGCCAGGAACTCTAGCGGTCATACGATAGACCGCTAGAAATAGTGAAATGGTCCTATGCTATACCATTTTCGATTACTGATTTCTATAATATTGTTAAACCGAAATATATTACATATTAGTCTTAATTAATATATGATAAGCCTAGTTAACTATGTTTTATTCCTGGTTTGAGCACTGATTTTATATACTTAGTTAATTTCTTTGTTATCATAGAAGATTTCATGTTTTTATGCACATTGGTGTTATTTTTAACTTATGTTATTTTCACGGCCAAAAATCATATACTTTGTAATTAACTTAAAATTTATATGGTTCATGGACTAGTCATGATTTGATCGCTGTTTTACATGATTTTCTTTCCTAAGAGTCATTTCTTAAGTACATGACACATATCCCGGTATGTTGTCATTAGTTACACTCTTGCACTTTAAGTACACGATATTGGACTTGATAACCTCTACTTTGGATATTCCTTCCAACGGATTATGAAATCTTATTTTAAGGCCTCCATAAGACTCCGCGAGCCTGGGATTCCCACTAGGACACTGAGCTGGTTGTACCATTAAACCCAATTATCTAGAAAGCACTTTACCAGTGTTTTGTGCATTCTGGATCATAGCGGCCATCTGGTTGACCGCCAGAGTCTGCTAGTGGCCATTCACTAGACCGCTAACGGGTACTAAATGGCCATCCACTAGACCGCAAAGCTCCAGATAGTTTTTATCGTATTGATGACTATGTCTTATGAAACGGTCCATGACTAGACTGCTTTCTATATCAAACGGTCCTGTACTAGACCGCTTTGTTCCTGATTGTATCTAACCCAAGGTTCGACCTTTGGGGTTAGTTTTCTTGAGTTCATGGATAGTCTTGGAATTATCTGGACTATGAACCTATGTTAATAAGTCAAGGTTAAAAATATGAAAGATAAAGAAAATACTGTTATGCTGCCAAATTGTTTCCATAGCATAACCAAGTTATTTATGCATTTTATTGAATTCTTATGATCAATTATTGGTACGTTCTATTCCTTGGTTACATTATCATGGAACTATTGTTGAACTTGTACATTAATTGGCCATACTATTATCAATATTATGGAAGTAGCTTGATTTATACTTGAAGATGCAGTTCGAGCACTGATTGTGTTCAAGGGCTCTATACTAGTCCCCTCAGCTGATTGTCGAAAACATACTGCAAACCATGGGATACGATGCTACTGGCGTCGCATTACGTTGGGAGTACTTTTTCTATAAATAAGTGAAATATCCACGAGATCTACGTTAATTCACGAAGTACTTGCTATTAAGCAAATAGTACTTTCTTGCTTGTTACATGACTTTCTAGTGCATAGCCTTCCTGGTTATGAAAAGTACATTATTGAAAGGCCAACATTGACATTCTTGATATATACTTGATTAAATCATATTCCTCATATCTCTTCGTGATAATATCTTGTTACTTTGGCTTTATTCGCATGCTTTGTCGTATTTGCATGATTTATCTTATTCTTTAGAGCAAAAATGTTAATTACTTAAACTTACCTTCATGTTGATACGAAGATACCTATTGGGTAAGTGTGCTCATTCCCTACTTTCTTAATGTTTCAGGAAGTGCAAGTGAGTCAGAATCGGATGATACAAGTGACAAGTCCGAGAGCGATTGAAGGAAGTATGAACGAGAGAAGCCATAGTTATCAAAAGTCTAGTCGAGTCATGATGTACTTATTATTTTTTTGAGTATAGTAAAGAAAGGTTCTTATGTACTTTGGGAATTATTTTATGAAGAAGTAAAGTTAAAGATTTTTCGTGAATCACTTGCACAATTACGTTTATGTGATTGTCTTGCGCTCTGATTATATTCCTTGCTTGAGGCGTACTAGCCGACTGTTCACGTTCCCGATTGTTTCCGCTGCATAATCTCGGGGCGTGACAGTGAAAGTGGTATCAGAGCATAGGACTAGAAGTCCTAGGGAAAAGGCATGTCATAGGTTAAGTCCAAGGGTTAAGGACCCATACCTATGAAACTAGGAAAGAAATTCCCAACCTATGAGAGGAAATTGGGTAGAACCTGGGATGAGATAGTAATTAAAAATAAACTCTAAGGATTAACCCCACTCATTCCATTACAGTTAACAAATTCATTATTCTTCTTAGGTACCTCATTTTTATAATGGCTCATCGCGTTGATTGGGAAGGTATGCAACAGACCGTTGCGGATCCCACACAGGCATTACAAAACATGGCACAAGCCGACGCACGAGCAAGAGCGGGAGACCTACACCGAAACTTTAGAAGCTTAAATCCTCCGTGATTTTTGGGTTCTTCTAATCCAGATGAAGCTGAGAATTGGATTGATGAAATGAATCACATATTTGAAGTTATGCAATGTGCTGATCAAGAGAAGGTCCGTCTAGCCACGTTCCAATTAAATAGAGATGCTCATACATGGTGGAAGTCAATTCCGGCACCACCTGCAGATGCACCACATAATTGGGAAGGTTTCCTTACACTCTTCCGAGCAAAATACTTCTCCGAGCACATCAAGGAGAGGAAAGCTGTGGAGTTTGCCTCATTGCGCCAAGGCATGATGACGGTAGCGGAGTATGAACTCTAATTTTCTAGGCTGGTGCCTTATGCTCCCCATTTGATTAGTACCGACTTGTTAAAGGCTAATAGGTTTGTGGATGGTTTGAGGCCCGATTATATTCAACAACTTGGGACTCAGAATATCTGTACATATGCGGAGATGGTCCAATGGGCACATCTATGTGAAAGGACCTTGGAGAAGGTCGAGAAATTAAAAGGCAAGGGAGAAGAGCCAAGCCGAAGGTCTGATCAGCATGAAAAGAAGAGAAAATTTAGTATCACAAAACCTTACAAATCCCGTGATAGCAAGAAGAGATCCTAGAATGGGAGTGGTAGTGGCTACCACAAGAGCAAGAAGGTCAAAGAAGAAGAGAAGCAAGTCGTCACGGCTTGCACATTTTGCGAGAAGTACGGTCATTCGACCGAAGAGTGCTTGAAGCGTCTCGGTGCTTGTTTACGATGTGGAAGTCGAGAGCACCGTATGCCAGATAGCCCTCTTATGAAGGAACAAACTCCTGGTGGTGGGTATAAGCGACAAGCCCGCCTTAATGCTATAATGGAAGATGAAGAAGCGCCCAAGGATGATGGGCTGATGGAAGGTACTATCCAAATCTACTCCCATCTTGCATTCGTACTATTTCATGCTGGTGCTTTTCATTCCTTTATATCTACTACTTTTGTAAAAACCTTACCTATTTCATCAGTTATGTTACCTTCGGACCTTGCTATTACTACCCCATTAGGTCCCGGAACCAAACTTACAACCTACTACCCCGATAGTGAGGTAATGGTAGAAGGTCACAACCTTCCTGCAAATCTCGTATGCCTTAACATGGAGGGTTACGATGCTATTTTAGGTGTAGATTGGCTTGTAGACCACGACGCCTATATAAATTATCGCAACCGGATTATCTCTTTTCGGAAACAAGGTCCCCCAAGGTTTTCCTTCCTTGGTATCAAATATAGGAAGCATCCTACCGTTATTTCATCTGATCACGCTTGCAAACTTATTTCACAAGGATGTGAAGCTTTTCTTGCTTCCGTAATCACTACCGAGTCCAAGGAGATCATCTTAGAAGGTATTCCCATTGTGAATGAGTTTTCTGATGTATTTCCATCTGATTTGCCTGGTTTACCGCCCGAAAGAGAAGTAAACTTTTTGATTGAACTCATTCCCGGAGATGCACCTGTTTAAATAGCTCCCTACAGGATGTCCCCCACAGAACTGAGGAATTGAAGAAACAACTTCAGGAATTATTAGACAAGGGTTTAATTCGACCTAGCACATCCCCTTAGGGTGCGCCAGTACTATTCGTCAAGAAGAAGGATTGATCCCTCAAGCTATGTATCGACTACCGGCGACTGAATCTACTCACAATTAAGAATAAATATCCATTGCCGCGTATCGATGAGCTCTTTGATCAGATTTCTGGAGCTTAATATTTTTCCAAGATAGACCTCAAGTCAAGTTATCATCAGCTCAAGATCAAGGATGGAGACATACACAAAACTACTTTTCGAAGCAGATATGTCCACTATGAATTCGTGGTAATGCCGTTCGGGTTAACCAATGCCCCGGCAGCATTTATGCAACTCATGAACAATATCTTCAAGCCCTATCTCGACCAGTTTGTAGTCATCTTTATTGATGATATTCTTATATACTCCAAAACGAAGGAGGAATATGAAGAGCACTTAAGAATAACCTTGCAAGCGCTAAGAGAGCACAAACTGTATGCAAAGCTTAGTATGTGCGAGTTCTAGCTTAAGAAGGTCTCTTTCCTTCGCCATATTATTTCAAAAGAAGGAATTACCGTCAATCCTTCGAAAATAGAAGCAGTTTAGAACTGGAGCTGGCCGACGACCGTGTTTGAAGTCAGAAGTTTTCTAGGTTTGGCTGGTTATTACAGGAGATTCATCAAAGATTTCTCTAAGATCGCCGTTCCTTTGACTAAACTCACAAGAAAGGAGAATCCTTTTATATGGTCAAAGGATTACGAAGAGAGTTTTCTTACCCTTAAAGATCACCTTACTACAGCACCTATATTAACATTACCCACTGAAGGTGGTGGATTTGAAGTCTATACGAATGCATCTGGCATTGGTCTAGGATGTGTCCTTATGTAAAATGAAAAGGTGATTTGCTATTCATCAAGGCAATTAAAGCGTCACGAAGAAAATTACCCTGTACATGATCTAGAATTAGCTGCGGTAATATTCGCATTGAAGATCTGGCAACATTAACTTTATGGGGAGAAATTCACTATATTTTCAAATCATATAAGTCTAAAATATCTTTTCACCCAAAAGGAGTTAAACATGTAACAACGTAGATGGTTGGAGTATCTCAAGGACTTCGACTTTACTATCCAATATCATCCGGGGAAAGCTAATGATGTAGCTGACGCTCTTAGCAGGAAACCAATGGCAACTCTAGCAAGCCTCAGGAAAGGTATAACTTATCTTATTAAAGATTTTTCTCATTTAAATCTTGATATTGATAGAGAAGGAGAAGGAGGTATGATTGAAGTCCTGCGATCAATGACACCCAAGAGGGGGGGTGAAATGGGTGATTACAACTTTTAGGAAATTTTTACCCGATTTAAAGGAGTATGCTGAAGAATCAACTAGGAATTCAAATCTGTTTAACCACAAGCTAGATTTATCAAATTCCATCTCCACGATAGTTCCTTGGTACAAGGCGGAGGTGTGAATTCAGGGTTTCTACTCACGCAAGATGCTATTGTCCTGACAAGAGTGATCTTGTCGATTCAAAAAACACCTTTTGATATACCAAAGATCTATTTAGATAAAAGACCGATTATGCTAAATCTGAAAGATCAAACCCGAAACAACAATATGCACTAACAAATACACAGAATGGAGGTAAAAGAAATGAGCCATACCACACAATGCAAACCACAATGCACGATGATTTTTAAGGTGGTTCGGATGCAACGACGGCAACATACGTCCATCCCTCACCAAAACCCGGTGAGGCTTCACTGTTGTAAACCAGCACGGGGATAAATCCCCAACACGGAGCTGAGCTCCAATACACACACAGGACGACACCTACAAACACACGTGGAACAAACCCCAACACACACACACACACGGGTCACCCCCAACACACACACACGGAGAAGAAGTCTACCACACGATCCGACGACCAGATCACAAACACACACACACACACACACGTTGCAACAACCGCAGCATAATAAACCACACGACCGTACATAGACGGTCACACACACACAAACATACGAATCTGGGTAAATCCACACATACACACAAGTGTAGATCTTGAAACAATCCACACACACACATAAGTGTAGATCTTGAAATAATTCACACACACACACACACAAGTGTAGATCTGAAACGATCCACACACACACACACTGATGTTCACAGATTTAGAAGATTACACACATGAAGCTCAAGAAATTTAGCAGAAGAAACACAAATGAAAAACTTCTGATTTAGGCTCCCCCTGGGTAGATGATGCGGATTCTGAATGAAGCTTGCTTCTCCACTTGATTCCTAATTGATTGGCTTCTTCTAGATCTTGAAAAGCTTGAGATTTGATGAATAACTTTTGGATGGATCACTGTTCACGGAGTTGTTCCTGCATCCCTTTTTCTCCTTTGATAGCCTCCCTTTGATCCCCTTGCTTCATTAGGGTTTCTTGGCCCAAGAGTTATTTTTATAAGACCTAGGATGGCCAAGGGACAAGCCAGAAACCAAATCCATGATTTTAGGCAAGTTGGGAGGCTTTTAAACAAAAAAGTCCAAGAGGAAGGCTTTGAACACGCTCAAGAAACAAAGTCACCAAAAGCTACCTCGGGGCTGGCGGTCGACCGGCAGGAGGGGGCGGTCGACCGGAAATTTACAAAGTTTGAACTTTTCAGCGCTGGGAAAACTGGTCATCCGGCCCTGGGTTGGCGGTTGACCGAAATTTGGAAAAGTCCATATTTCTAGTGCTGGTAAATCAGGTCCACCGAACTAGTCTTCCAGGTCGACCGAACTCTGGAAATCCTATAAAAGAACATAGTTCAGTCCATGGATCATATCATTATAGAATATACTGTAAGATCACACTTTGTTTCATTCAATTTGAGTTGGTTTGGACTCATTCTAGGCTTTTAAAACACGGTCCTTTTGAGATTCATATCCTCGTTCAATTCATGCATTTTAGTTTAAATCTGGCTTTGATTATGCACGGAATGCATTCAACATTATGCAAAAGACTCATGAAATCTCATTTGAAAATGATTCTTTGTGGAAAAGCAAAGAACAAGTTCAACCCATTAAGAGCACATGAAAAGATATGCATGAGAAACCTTTGAAAGCTTGAGTATCATAGCTTCCAATCTATTGATCAAGGTTAAGTCAATAGATCCACCAACAATCAAATTCATATGTTCAAGCATAGAGAACCTTTTCCCATCAGACCAAACCAACTTCCCATGGAGGATAGTCAACTTTACTTGCTTTACTAGAATTGATAATGTCATAGCCTTACCAAGGGTTCTTCAAGAGTGTAGACAAGGTTTACCACTTAATTTAGATTGTAGATAACAATGTGCTTATCCACATGTTGTTTTACCTTCCAAGTGACCACCATGATGTTTTATCCTACAATTTAAGATAGTCAAGGTTAATACATCATGAGATGCACAAAGACTTTGGTCATGGTTAAAAGCTATGAAACCTCTTGGAAAACCAACAATTCTAACCAAGAATCAAGACCATATAGCAATGCATTTAACCAACATGTTTGAGCCTGCCTCAAAAGTCATTTGCCATCTCAACCATATTTGAACAGCAACGTGAGTGCACACTAACATCAAGAACATGTGCAAGCAAGAACATGTGCAAGCAAACATAAAGTTTAGTTATCATCAAGAACATATGCAAGGCATATACAACAATCTCCCCCTTTTTGATGATGACAAACTTTATGACTGACATAGACAAGATCACATTTTTCTCCCCCTTTGACATTATCAAAAAGTGTAAGGACGGCAATGAAGTTCAAATTTCAGCAAGCAGATTCATAAATCAATGAGAACCCACTTCAGAAGTTTAAATAAGGCAACAGCATGGCAAGGATATGGGGAACAAAATAAATGTTGATTCTTTGTGATTCTAATTATTGATTATGGAGACAGAATGGTGTGTAGTCTTAAGAGTTGCAGACCAAGATTCACAAATCAAGATGATACCATTCAAAGCCAACACCCCATGTAGCAAGTGTAAAGAATTTGAAGTCTAAATTTTTGGAATTTTATTGATTTTCAGATTTTTACATTTTATTTTGAAATACATGAAACTAGATACAGACAAATGATGACATATGAAATGCACACAATGCAACCGAGCAAGTATATATATATATATATATATATATATATATATATATATATATATATATATATATATATATATACATGTAACATATCTCCCCCTTACTTATTTAAGAAGGGAATGGGTATAAGAAATATGCATGAGAGTCATGACAACCGAAATGCACATGTGTCGCATATAGGAGATTGTACAATCATATAGGGGATTCATGCAATTGCTAAAGTAGTCAATCACTTTTCTGAATACATAATAAATCAAATTTCCTGATATGTAAGTGAGTAACATGAAAAATGATAGTTTCAATATGGATATTCAGACTTTCAGATTAACATAATGAGACATTTTATAAACTGCACTTCAATTTTGAGAACAGCGTATTGGAGACTACGCTCTGCCATAAAGAAAATTTTCAGATTTTTTTTTAATTCAAAATTTTTCGCAATGACAATCAAAATTTTTCTAAGAATGATCAGGTTCAAATAATTCCTTTTTATGCGAGTAGACGCATGGAGCTCATGCCAGAATCCCCGGTTACTCAGAATATTGAACAATTTCACTTCATTTTGAACAGAGGTACTTTAGTCAACACTTTTCAGAAATGAACAACATCACGTCTCAGGTGACATGTATCCAATTTACTCAGTGAAGCTAAGCATTGCTCCGTCTTTTCTTTTCAAATTCTTTCTTCAAAAATTAGGCAGGCAACTTTTTCTTTAACTACCTCTTTAACATATATGCAGCAAGTTTAATATCTCTAGAGTGTTGAAAAGAAATTCTTATATCCTTATCTTTAACACTCTTTTTCACATTTTGTGCATGATGTGTGTGAATTTGATTCAGCATGTACACCGAAAATATTATGAATACATAACAGTGCAGCTCCCCCTAAATAGATGCACTTATCAAAAATTTATTCTCACTGAGTGTATGACATGAAACACTCCAGAAATGACTCATATGCAACGTTATTAGCAAGAAGGCATAAGGTCATAGAAAATCCAAGGATGGGGGTGAATAGCATATAATAACATGCAAGCACACAATGGAAGTATATGCAAGAATGCAATGTGATGCAAGATTTTAAATTTTCATTTGAAAGTTCTAAATGCATTGCAAGATTTAACATGGGTGTAAAATATAAGTTTTTAGTTTTTCATTTGAATGAACTAAATGCACCTAATGCATTGAATTTTAATGCATGCAACTTATAACAATATGACAATGCAATGCAAGATGCATTATGACAGAACTTACAAGAAAACATTCAGATTTGAAAGATGAGCGTGAGACATTTTTCAAGGGTGCAGAAATCATTTGAAGCATGTAATGTAATCTATTTATTTTCAGAAATTATTCAAGAGTAGATTTTTAATCACTTTTCAAAAGTTTTGAAGACATTCACAAGTCATTCAGGAATTGACATTTCCATTGCAGAACTTTTCACATCATTAAGGATCAACTTCAAAAAATTTGAAGCAATTCATCATAAGCATGTTGTATGTTACAATTGGAGATCACTCAGTCAATAGAAAATGAAACAACATTCATTTCAAGTTGTTTAGCTAGTAAGACTCCCCCTTGACAAATACATGAATTTTAGAAAAATTCAGTAAACGTGAAATGTGCTCTTTTATGACATGGGGCTAGCTAACAAAGGAGCATAGAATAGCATCATAAAATTCTTTCAAGGCCAACCATTCTCTTTCTATGAGTTCTGGTAGGAGGCGGGGAACTTTTGTCCAAAGACCAACTCACGCATAGTGAGAGTTTCCAGGTGAACATAATCCACCTTTTCACTACTCAGTATTTGATATACCAGATACTCAATTAAGCTCAATTGTGCTCAAGCAATCAGATTGAAGGATGTTCAATAGTCAATATAATCTTCAAGATTTTCAATTTCATTCAACTAGTAAGCAAGTTAATCATAGCAGAATGGAGGAACAATCAATTCAAGTATGTAGAAGTAATACCTGTCATTAGAATAACATCACCAAATCCCATAGGCTAATGAAATTTCATTTCCATAGCAAGAGGTTGAATTACCTTAGTTCAGCTGACAGTACGTAGGCCTTCACCACCACAATCACTAAGCTCATGAAGGTTAGAATTTCACATTTGTGTTTTCTTACCTTTGCCTTGAGAATCCATGATTTTTCTCAATTTCTTCATGACCCTCAAGTCACTCCTGTAATCAAAGTTCTCATATTGCAGATTTGGGTACCCAAGCTTCCTTAGATCCCTGAAGTTTAGCGGCACTTTGAGAAGTGCATTCCACTGTCTCACACATGCAAATATCAAGTTACATCAACAATGTATATGCATGAGAATGGATATGCATTCTAATATGAGAAGCAAGTTTTTCCAAATTTATGCAAGACAGTGCATGAGAATTTATGCAGACTTGATGTATACAGTTCTTTGAATATGCATGCATTCAATGACTTAATAAACAAGTGACTCATGCTACTCGGCGGAGGCACATTCTCACGAATGGTGATAGATTTCTGTCAAGAATGACCTGCCCTTCCTCAGGTCACCATTTGATATAAATGATGATCAGAAGGATGCAATGTTCAATTTTATGACATGCAATCATGCAATGATAATTCCTATAAAATGCAATGCATTCTAGTAAGAAAAGAAGATTTTTTTTATTAATGGAGATTTGGTTAAAACAAATTTGAGTTTTTCAAAAAGAACTCAGAGATTTATTTTCAATATCTGTGCCTTGAGCATACATCATCTTACTAGCCTTCCACTTGGCCTCAGGGCAACACTGCAAGAAGGTTCTTATTCAACAAGCATAGTTTTCCTTCCACACGTCAACAATTTGATATACTATGTAGTTATGGATGTGATGAAGGCAGGAGGATTGCAATATATTATGACATGAATTCATTCTAGTTGAAAATAGATTCTTCAACTTTTGAGCATGACAACATGTGAAAATTTATGCAAGCTCAATGTATGTAGTGAAATTATAATTTGAAGAATCTTCAAGCTCCCCTTCAACAAGATGCTATATGACAAGTGATATACACAAAGATATGCAAACAACTATAGATGGAATGCATGTACAGACATATGCATTGTCACAAGACTCAGTACAAAGCAATTCAAGTCATACCACCTTTTTTGGAGAAATGAGAGGGATATCACCTGAGTGTTCAGATTTCAATTTTAAATTTTCTTTTAACCTGATCACTTATGTTGCTTGGCCCGTGTGTCTTACCTTCTTGATTGAGAACATGTTTCAAGATTCATCTTCGTAGGCACACTTGTAAAACAGATTTCTCATTTTGCATTCTTAGGTACCCAAACCATCTTGGGTCCTTGTGGGTTAGCGGCACTCTTGGCACGTGATTTCCATTTTATGATAACATTCAAATCATCATTTTTTATAAACAAACAATCATGTATCATATGCCCAGATTTGCCACAATAATCACAGCATGACTTTGAATACTTAAAAGTGTGAAGATTATTTGAAGCATGTGACTTTTTGTTCCGGTATTGTTTCCAATATGCAGGTGGTGTGTTGAACACATTGGAGATCCTAGGTCGACCTGCCCTTGGATTTGGCTGAGGGTAATGGGTCCAGAACATAGGATGTGTTGACACCATAGGTTGGTAGTGTTGTTTAGCCTTGGGATGCGTTGACCTACCCTTGCCTTTTCCATTGTTCATTCTTTTCTTGCATGCTTCTAAATCATCATTCTTCATTGTAAAGCAATCATGCATGGCATGTCTATGTCTTCCACAATAAAAACATGATATTTTCTTTCAAGGTGGATGTTTGTGTGTGGCAGAAGTATGTTTAACATGCATAGTGATGCTAGCAGTATTTTTGGATTTTTGATGCAAATTGACTTTCTGATTTTTATTTTCTTTTTGAATCACTTGGACGAAAGACTACTTTAGGGGTGAAGTAGAGGTACTGGCTATATTTGAACTATGAAGAAAAGAGGTATAAACCTTATTCACAAAAGACTTCTTTTTTATAGGATTGTAGCCAAGCCCTTCCGTTTGAAATTTAACTTTCATGCCCAAAAGTTTATCAAGATTATCTTGTCCATCCACAAACATGGACATCGAATTATTCAAGTCCTGGATTTCATATTGAAGAGATGAAATGTGCAATTCTACACTGGCAAATTCTTCTTCATAACTAGCAAGCCTGACATTCAATAATGCATTAGTGGTCTTGAGGTTGTCTACTTCCTGTTGTAGACCATCCACATTTTCGCATTCACTTTCAGCCATAAACTTTCCTTTTTCTAGAATCATCAACCTTTCAGAAATGGCCGTGTCCAATTCCTTCAATTTCTTATTTTATTTCATCCACATCTTCACACTCATCCAAAACCACATATTTTCCTTTTTCTAGAACCAATAATCTTTCAAAAATGGCCGTGTTCAATTCTTTCAGTTTCTCATTTTCTCTTGCAAGCTTTTTATCATGAACAAGTTCATTTTGACCATTGTCCATTGAACTTATTTTCTCTCTCAGCTCTTTATTTTCATTTCTCAAGGATGAAATTTGATCTTAGTGAAATTCAATGTCGAAGACATGAGCCTCAATCAATTCCTCTAAATGTGAGCATTTTTTACAGGAGGAATCACAGTTATTTTGTTCAACAATCTTTTTCAAGTTTTTATTTTTAGATTTTAGCTTCTTATATTTATTTATAAGCTCATCATATGCAACCAATAGATCATCAAGAGATATATTTTCAGAATTTGAATTTACCTCCAAGGGTGATCCATTCTGCTGATCACTGCCGTGATCACTCGTGCCTGCCATAAGACATTTGTCTTCATGCTCTTCCTGGAAGCCGGCAAAGCCATCGAATGTCCTTTGCGGAGCTACAATGGGAGACAAAGGGAAAACTATTAGCATTAACTGTGACAGTGAATAAACTTAGAACCAAGCAGTTTTGATCATGTTTGAACTTATAATCTGCAGTCCAGACAGATTTGTCTTTAGACAACTCATAAGGACCATGTGAAATAAACTTCCATAGCTTAGGATCATATGAGTTTACTAGACTACACATTCTTTCTAACCACAAATCAAATTTAGAACCATCAAACACCGGTGGAGAATTCAAGATGTACATTTTGGTAGTCATTGATCTGGATCTCTCTAGATTGTTAAATCTATGAAAAATCGAGCCTTAGCTCTGATACCAATTGAAGTGTCGCGATCAATGACACCCAAGAGGGGGGGTGAATTGGGTGATTACAACTTTTAGGAAATTTTTACCCGATTTAAAGGAGTGTAATGAAGCATCAACTAGGAATTCAAATCTATTTAACCACAAGCTAGATTTATCAAAATCTATCTCCACGATAGTCCCTTGGTACAAGGCGGAGGTGTGAATCCAGGGATTCTACTCACGCAAGATGCTATTGTCCTGACAAGAGTGATCTTGTCGATTTAAAAAACACCTTTTGATATACCAAAGATCTATTTAGATAAAAGACCGATTATGCTAAATCTGAAAGATCAAACCCGAAACAACAATATGCACTGACAAACACACAGAATGGAGGTAGAAGAAATGATCCAAACCACACAATGCAAACCACAATGCACGATGATTTTTAAGGTGGTTCAGATGTAACGACGGCAACCTACATCCACCCCTCACCAAAACCCGGTGAGGCTTCACTACTATAAACCAGCACGGGGATAAATCCCCAACACGGAGCCAAGCTCCAATACACACGCAGGACGACGCCTGCAAACACACGGGGAACAAACCCTAACACACACACACACACGGGGACACCCCCAACACACACACACGGAGAAGAAGTCTACCACACGATCCGATGACCGGATCACAAACACACACACACATGCTGCAATAACTGCAGCACAATAAACCACACGACCGTACACAGACGGTCACACACACACAAACATACGGATCTGGGTAAATCCACACACACAAGTTTAGATCTTGAAACAATACACACGCACACACAAGTGTAGATCTGAAATGATCCACACACACACACACTGATGTTCACAGATTTAGAAGATTACACACATGAAGCTCAAGAAATTTAGCAGAAGAAACATAAATGAAAAAATTCTGGTTTAGGCTCCCCCTGGGTAGATGATGCGGATTCTGAATGAAGCTTGCTTCTTCACTTGATTCCCAATTGATTGGCTTCTTCTAGATCTTGAAAAGCTTGAGATTTTATGAAGAACTTCTGGACGGATCACTGTTCATGGAGTTGTTCCTGCAGCCCTTTTTGTCCTTTAATAGCCTCCCTTTGATCCCCTTGCTTTATTAGGGTTTCTTAGCCCAAGAGTTATTTTTATAAGACCTAGGATGGTCAAGGGACAAGCCAGAAACCATATCCATGATTTTAGGCAAGTTGGGAGGCTTTTAGACAAAAAAGTCCAAGAGGAAGGCTTTGAACACGCTCAAGAAACAAAGCCACAAAAAGCTACCTCGGGGCTGGCGATCGACCGACAGGAGGGGGCGGTCGACCGGAAATTTACAGAGTTTGAACTTTTCAGCGCTGGGAAAATTGGTCATCCGGCCCTGGGTTGGCGGTCGACCGAAATCTGGAAAAGTCCATATTTCTAGTGCTGGTAAATCAGGTCCACCGAACTAGTCTTCCAGGTCGACCGAACTCTGGAAATCCTGTAAAAGAACATAGTTCAGTCCATGGATCATATCATTATAGAATATACTGTAAGATCACACTTTGTTTCATTCAATTTGAGTTGGTTTGGACTCATTCTAGGCTTTTAAAACACGGTCCTTTTGAGATTCATATCCTCGTTCAATTCATGCATTTTAGTTTAAATCTGGCTTTGATTATGCACGGAATGCATTCAACATTATGCAAAAGACTCATGAAATCTCATTTGAAAATGATTCTTTGTGGAAAAGCAAAGAACAAGTTCAACCCATTAAGAGCACATGAAAAGATATGCATGAGAAACCTTTGAAAGCTTAAGTATCATAGCTTCCAATCTATTGATCAAGGTTAAGTCAATAGATCCACCAACAATCAAATTCATATGTTCAAGCATAGAGAACCTTTTCCCATCAGACCAAACCACTTCCCATGGAGGATAGTCAACTTTACTTGCTTTACCAGAATTGATAATGTCATAGCCTTACCAAGGGTTCTTCAAGAGTGTAGACAAGGTTTACCACTTGTTTTAGATTGTAGATAGCAATGTGCTTATCCACACGTTGTTTTACCTTCCAAGTGACCACCATAATGTTTTATCCTACAATTCAAGATAGTCAAGGTTAATATATCATGAGATGCACATCATGAGATGCACAAAGACTTTGGTCATGGTTAAAAGCTATGAAACCTCTTAGAAAACCAACAATTCCAGCCAAGAATCAAGACCATATAGCAATGCATTTAACCAACATGTTTGAGCCTGCCTCAAAAGCCATTTGCCATCTCAACCATATTTGAACAACAACATGAGTGCACACTGACATCAAGAACATGTGCAAGCAAGAACATGTGCAAGCAAACATAAAGTTTAGTTATCATCAAAAATATATACAAGGCATATACAACAATGATTGCCAATATAAGGTCTCAACCTACATTGATCAAGGATATAGTCCAATTGCAAGAAAATGACCCCACATTTATGGAGATTAAGGGTAATATTGATCAAAGACCGAAATTGTTGTGCCCCTGTGAATTTGATGATAGCAAACACTATGAATTATCTGAACATCTGTGACATGATTTTGAACACTATGATTTTGATGATTCTGAATGATATTTCTACTTTGGACATATGAATGTGCTATCTTGCATTAGTGCAAATTTTGATGATTCTGAATGATATTTCTGCTTTGGGCATATGAATGTGCTATCTTGCATTAGTGTAGACATTCAGTTCATACAGCATTGCATTCTGTCATATATCAAGTCTATACATTGCTTCATTCAAGTCTGTACATCGCTGCATGCATTTCTTCAAGTCTGTACAGCCTTTGCAGCACATCCAAGTCTATACATTGCATATGGTTGTGCATCACTCAAGTCTATACATTCCTTCTGCATGCATCGTTCAACTAAAGTCTGCACATCGTCGTGTTCATCTCACTTAGTGTCAATGCATATTTGAGTTGAAGTCTGTACAGCCCAAGTCTGTACATCCATTTTTCTGCCCTGCACACACAAGTCTATACACTGTCCTGTAGCACACACATGAAGTCTGTACAGCCCAAGTCTGTACATCCATTTGTTTACCCTGCACACACAAGTCTATACACTGTCCTGTAGCACACAGTTCAAGTCTGTACAGCCTGCATCATCTCACTCAGCGTCTTTGGGCATGGAGCATTCAAGACTGTACATCGGCCAAGTCTACACATCGTCCCCTTGCTTCAAGTCTGCACATTGGCCAAGTCTACACATCGTCTCCTTGCTTCAAGTCTGTACATTGGCCAAGTCTACACATCGTCTCCTTGCTTCAAGTCTGCACATTGGCCAAGTCTGTACATCGCCACTTGTTCATGCATATGTGCAAGTCTATACATTGTCTGGTCATCCACACTTGAAGTCTATACATTTCTTACCTTTACCTACGTTCAGAACACTAAGTCTGTACATCGGTAAAGTCTGCACATGGTTGCTTTGAAGCTGCATCAAAGTCTATACATTACAGCCTGTTGGTGTTCAAGCTTTCCAAGTCTATACATTGCATATGTTTGTGCTTCACTCTAAGTCTGTACATTGCTTCATTGCATGCTAAAAAGTCTGCACATTCCGTTTGCACTAAGTCTGTACACTGGTGTCGTCGTCTGCATGATCAAGTCTATACATACTTAGCGAAAGCTTAGCAAGTCTGTACACTGGTGTCGTCTGTTGCAGGCACAGCAAGTCTGTACATTGGTTTCTCATGCACGTAAACATCAAGTCTATACACTCCATTGCTTCATGTCTATACACTCCTTATGTTTGCATCGCATTCACTTCAAGTCTATACACTCTTGTGTCTGCATTGCATTCACTTCAAGTCTACACACTCGTTGCCTGCATCTCATGCATTTGAAGTATGTACACTCGTGAATGTAATGTCTGTACATTCATTCTCGTTGTACATACCTTCTCATATGTGCAAACTTCAATTGATGCATCAAGTCTGTACAAGCTCAGCTCATTCATCAAAGTGACTCGATGCATTCAGTCTTTCCTGTCAGATAAATTAACTTACACTGATAGTAAATTTGTTCTAACAGGACTGCTGATTCGAGGAGGTTAATGATGCACGTGATCCAAGAATAGGAGATGGCCCTGATCGTGACATGTGGAACCACTGTGCTGAAATGCTGCCACGTGGATTGAACCTTCTGGGCAGGAATCGTCGAGAGCACATGCCCTATCTGCTTGCTGCTGCTATAAAAGGAAGTCTTCTTCCTCAGAAGAATGCTGATCGTGAAAACAGAAGCAGGGAGAGTAGCAGAAGAAAGAAAAGAAGAAGAAGAGCCAGCAGAAGAAGAAAAAGAGAGAACAGCAGAGAAAGAAGAGAGCTCGAGAAGGAAAGAGGAAGAGAGATCCAGAGATTGAGAAGTGGAGAGGATAGAGTTTTTCTTGAAGAATTGTTTAGTCCGTTCGTGGATCAAATCCAGAACGACTGTGCTCATTGGAGCTAACTGGTTTTTGTTTTTCCCTTTATTTTTTTGGTTTTCCCTTTTCTGCCTTTACCATCCTTGTTCTTCCGATCCTCTGGTTTGAGGTTGGGTTCCCTCTTGGTCTGGAGGAAGAGAGATCTGTGATCTTTGGTTTGCCAGTGATGGGCTGTCACTAGCAGTTCCCCTCCGGTTTGGAGGAAGGGTGGTTTTCCTCCGGTTGGCAAGTGACTGGGTGTCACTTGTGTTTTCCCTCTGGTTTAGAGGAAGGGAGGCTCGCCCTCCGGTTCTGGTCTTGTGGGTAGCAAGTCCAGGTGTCAAGCTTTTGTGGGTTGCAGAGCTTGGTTTGAGGGATTTGTTTCCCTTGGTTTGTCAAGCTGTTTGGCAGTGTTTGTTTGCAGACTGAGTCTGCTGTTCTAGCTGTTGCTAGTGGAAGCCTCACTCCGGTTTGGAGTGAGGGGTGGATGTAGGTCTGTGGACCGAACCACCTAAAAAATTCATTGTCCATCATGATTTGTTTGCTTTGTCTGGTTGATTGATCTCGCTAGATGCATGCTAGGAACGTGATCTTATTGGTTGTCCATGTTCTAGTGATTGATGGGGCATGCATCTTTGATGTTTGAGTATTTGTCCATCGAATCGGTGATCATCATCTCATACGGTTTTTAAATTGGCTAAAAATCATTAGAAGATCCATTCACCCCCCTCTGGATCTGCGTCTGTCTCATTATCCGCACCTAACAGTTGGTATCAGAGCGGGTTGCTGCGCATTGGATCCAACGATCCGCAGCAGATCCTGCATCTTTTGTGGTGCATTTTAGAGTGGGTTTCTTGTGCTCGGTGTTTTGTTTCACTGGTTTAGTAGCTTGATTTGCTCATCTGCTTACTGTGCATTTATCATCTCTCGATGGCTAATCCCCCAATGTTTAGAGGTGATGACTTTGATCTATGGCTGGAAAAATTGCATCTGTATGTAAGGACAATTGATCCTGACCTTTGGAAGGTGATAACTCACGGTCCTCATAAATTATCAAGGGATATATCTAAATGGACTGATAGGGATAGATTGAAGGATTCTGTCAACTCTAGAGCATTAGACTTAATGAAAGCATCACTTGACAGAGCTCTAATCTCATGTGTTTCTTCTTGCAGGTCCGCCAAGGAGATTCTAGAGAAATTGAAGCTTACCAGGAATCACAACACATGTATGATGGTGGACGTTGATGGACAGCAAGAAGAAAATGAATAAAAAGATGAAGATGAGGTATCTTCTAAATTTGAAAATTATGATATGGATGATTGGATTGAAGCATACAATGATTTGCTTGATTCTTACGAAAAAGTGAGAAAATGAAATAAATCTCTGAAAAAGAAGTTGAATAAACATGTGAATGTTAATTTTGGAGGTGAGGACATGGTAATTCTGAAGACAGAAAATGACATATTCAGAAGATAATTAAAATATTTTGATTCTATTAGTTCAGACTTAGATCATTTCAAATCTGAAAAACAAACTCTTATGAAACAAATTAGATTACACAAAAAGGAGAATCAAGAGCTTATTTGTGAAATTGCTGAACTAAAAGAAAAACTTAGCTCGATTGATGATCAGGCTCATAACAATAATGTTGTTCAGAATGAAAAGTTGATAAAAGATTTAGAGTGTGTTAACTCTGAATTGGAAAACATGAAATCTGAAAATGAAATACTCAAAAACCAGCTCAAGGAATTTGAACACAAATCTATGAGTCTTGAAAAAGAAAACAGATTGATTTCTGAGAAACTGGAGGCTGATAGAGTAATAAATCTAGAGATTCAGAAAAATCTCGACCAACTTCAATCTGAAAAATAACAAGAAATGTTTTATGAATGTCAGTTTTCCTCAGATGAATGGGTACTTGATGATGAACTCCTAGAGCAGAACAGTAAACTGAAAGAGGAAATCAATGAGTTGAAACATCTAAACACCCAACTGTCAGATAGGCTATTGACAATTAACAAAGGCAAGTGTGTGAGCATGGATAACTCTGATAGGTTGGTGGACGCTGAACAAGAAATTGAGACTCTAAAAACCATCAACCTAATGTTGAGTGGAAATGTCACTTGCTGTGAAGAAAAGATAGCTAACTATGAGCTTACAATCACATCCCTTCAACAAGAAGTTGATGATTTTAACAGGTCCCTATCTGAAGCTGAAAGTGAAATAAAGTTAAAACATGAAGTAGAAAAACTCAAAAGTCTGAATGATGCCTTGCATCAACAAGTCATTTCCTGTGAAACAGATCTGTCCAAATATGAAGCTAATATTGCTGTCTTAAACTCTGAGATCCAAGATTTGAAAAACTCTCTATCAAAATTTGTCAAAGGTAAGGACAATTTGAATAAGCTTCTTGGAAATAATGTTAGCTTTCAGAGAGAGGGACTGGGTTACAGTCCGACAAACAAAAGGAGTAATGGGAATAAAACTTCTACTGTGTTTGTCAAAGCTTCTAATCAGAACACAACCTCTGCTCCTTCTGTTTTTCAATTCACTGCACAAAAGTCCACTGTCAGTTCCAAAACTGTAGAACAAACTCAAAAATTGAAAAAGAATGAAAATCTACAGAAGAAGGACAAAGACACTCCTGCTGGTACTAAGAATGATGCACACAAGTCACATGATCTCTCACACACTCATACTAAAAAGAGTTCATGTTATTATTGTGGGAAGGCAGGTCACATAATGGAAGATTGCAGATTGAAGTTAAAGGATGAGCTTGCTAGTGGAACATTACATTCTAGAAATCTTTTTGATAGAAACCATGCTACTAGGAAGCCTAATGCTTCATGTTACTATTGTGGTAGGCATGGTCATCTCATGAATGCATGTTTCATCATGAAACAAGATGATAAAATGCATGCTAAGTCTTCTGCTAATCATCATGGCCCCAGAAGAAACATGTTTGCTTCGGGTCAGCACATTGTGTGCTTTAACTGTAATAAGCCTGGGCACAAGGCTGCTGAGTGCTGGTTTGGATCCACTTGGGGTAAAAATGATTTTAAAGGTAAGCATACCAGATGCTTCGAGTGTGGGAAAAATGGCCATACAGTCAAGGACTATTGGCATGTTCAGATGAATTCTGTAAACCCCCATGCTGTCAAACTCCCTGCAAAACCTGTTGTGAAATTTTCATGCTATAACTGTTGTAAGCAAGGTCACAAATCTGCTGAATGTTGGCTGAATAAGAATAAGAATCAAACTGTTCATGCATACAACAGAAAATCTTATGCTCATGTTTATAAACCTCATACTGTTGTTACTATGCATCATAAGAACCAGAAACCAGTCACGTCATGTAGATATTGTGGGAAGTTTGGTCACTCTATGAACAATTGTTACCTGATGGATCATGATGATAACTTGGCTAAAAGATTGTTCAGAACACCTGTCAGGGCTAACGGAGGATCCAAAGCTGCTTGGGTCCCTGTAGGATCAAAATGATCAAAAACTTTGCAGGTGTGCCTTGGATTGAGGAATAAAAGGGGTAATATTCCAAGGCACTCAAGAATGAAAACCCATTTCTGAACCTTTCAGGTAAATTCCTTGCACTTCCTGTTCTTAGAATTACTGCATAGCATGTTAAATCTGTTTTTGCATATTCATTCATCATGTGCATTGTCAAATTTGAATTCTCTGAACTCTCCTCATCTGAAGTCTATGTTTTGCACTCATCACTGTTGATGGACATTGCCTGATTAAGAATTCTCTGCAAACATCTGAATTTCACATGATTTGCTTTTTAATGATACTCTGAATTTACATATGCAGCCATTGAAAAATCTGATGCTCTTAGGACTGTTGGTATTGCATTATCATGCATGACCACCATGGTATATTAAATGGTAAGCTACTAAAAGGCAGGTGAATTCTGTCTGGAGGGTCTTACTATGTGTGAGATGGTCCTTTAGACCAAGTTCTCCGCCTAATACCATGGGTCATATTGCTTGATAGAGCAGTCTGAATGTGCATGAATCTCAAACTCATATGTTCAGTCTTCATTGCAAACATTGCATATAGTCAGGGGGAGTTTGGTTATCCCTGCATAATGTTCATGACATTCATGTTCAGGAAATATCTCCAGGAGAGTCATTTCATTTGCATGCATGTAGAGCAGTGGATTGCATATCATCAAATTTGAAAAATCTAAAAAGAAATGACTCATTGCATCTAGATAGGGGGAGCATTTTTGATTTCTTTAGTCTGTCACACCGATCACTTTTTGTCTAGTTATCTGAATAACTCTCATGTGTTCTCACACTCTCTCCTGATGATGAATTCTGCCTTCTATTCATTAAGTTTTTTGAAGAAGAGCTTCTCTCAACTTTCTTCATGGCACTCCTGTCAGCTGATCTGTCTGTATTCCAGACTCAGCTATTGATTCTGTCTGCTAGCTTGTTCTTATCTCAAGGAAAGATTTTAGTCAGTGCACCCTAATCATAAATGAGAAATATTCTGAAAAGAAGAATCTTCTATTATACTGGCTTAAGAATGTTTTGATAAATCAAATTGATTTAAGTCTAATGTGTTTCCTAAGTCTAGATTTAGAATTCTTGAAAATATATGAATCATTATTTTAATAAATCTTAACCAATTGTCTCATGAACTTCATGTAAAACCTTCTAAAATCTGAAATTTTTAAAAGACATGGCTATCTTTGGTTAAGATACATGTAGAAAATATTATTCTTAAACAATTAAGTGTACTGAGCTTTGTGTGGAAAACTTGAAAATATAAGAAATAAAATTATGCCAGAGCAATGACTTTGGTCACAGAGAAACTGGGTTCTCTATCAAAGAAATAGAGTAAGCCCATGTCATGAAGAGCCATAGTTACCTCTCTTATAAAAATGATTGAAAATCTGGCAGAGCAATGGCATGGTTGTGTTGAGTAACTGGGGATTCTGGCCTCTGATCAAGGTGTCTCCTCATGTAAAAAGATACTCCATTGCTAACTCTGTTCTCCTTGAGAGGCAATATGGTTGTCACACTGAGTAACTGGGTCAGTTCACCTAAGACGTGTTGTGTCTCATGTAAAAAGGTGTTGACTGAACCAAACTTGCTCAGGAAAAATAAGTGATGCTCAATTGGTATCAGAAAATTCTGAAAAACTAAAGACAAGTTCAAACACATTTATCTCTGTTTAATCTCAATGTTATCTTGTGTAACTTCCATAGGAGTCATTGAATTTAAATGAGTAAGATGGAAGGAGGTTAAACATGAATATCAGATGAGTTTTTGGTTCATTTCTATTAAAATGTGTTTCAGATATGAGTATTAAAATTTCTTGATAAACTTTGAATACATCACTCTTAAATCATGATGGTAAGTTTAAACTCATTCATAATCTATTATAATTGAAGAATCTGAAATTCGTTTACAAAGATTTATGAATTTGGTGTGCTAATGAAAATCTTGCTTCCTCATTTATTCATTGTGCTTACAGATTGTGGTAATCCTTGTGTGCCCATGTGTTTTTGCTGATAGATGTTTCACCTCTTGACAAACCTCAACTCTTTTCTGACTTTAAGGGGGAGATTAACATCTGCATCATAGACTTGATTTGTGCATGATCTGATCTGCAACAAAGACTTGTTTAGTGCTTCATTGTTTAACTGCCTCTGTGTCTTTCATGTCTAAATGACTAAGTCAAAGGGGGAATATTTATTTTTTTTTCATATCATGTATGTTTGTATTTTCCCATCTCAAACTATTTTTTCTTTTTGCTGAAGTCAAAGGGGGAGAATAGTGTGACATGAGTCAGTGTGACTCATAGTGTTGCCATCATCAAAAAGGGGGAGATTGTTGTGCCCCTGTGATTTTAATGATAGCAAACACTATGAAGTATCTGAACATCTGTGACATGATTTTGAACACTATGATTTTCATGATTCTGAATGATATTTCTGCTTTGGGCATATGAATGTGCTATCTTGCATTAGTGCAGGTTTTGATGATTCTGAATGATATTTCTGCTTTGGGCATATGAATGTGCTATCTTGCATTAGTGTAGACATTTAGTTCATACATTATTGCATTCTGTCATATATCAAGTCTATACATTGCTTCATTCAAGTCTGTACATCGCTGCATGCATTTCTTCAAGTCTGTACAGCCTTTGCAGCACATCCAAGTCTATACATTGCATATGGTTGTGCATCACTCCAGTCTATACATTCCTTCTGCATGCATCGTTCAACTAAAGTCTGCACATCGCCGTGTTCGTCTCACTTAGTGTCTATGCATATTTGAGTTGAAGTCTGTACAGCCCAAGTCTGTACAACCATTTGTCTACCCTGCACACACAAGTCTATACACTGTCCTGTAGCACACACATGAAGTCTGTACAGCCCAAGTCTGTACATCCATTTGTCTACCCTGCACACACAAGTCTAGACACTGTCCTATAGCACACACTCGAAGTCTGTACAGCCTGCATCGTCTCACTCAGCGTCTTTGTGCATGGAGCATTCAAGACTGTACATTGGCCAAGTCTACACATCGTCCCCTTGCTTCAAGTCTGCACATTGGCCAAGTCTACACATCGTCTCCTTGCTTGAAGTCTGTACATTGGCCAAGTCTACACATCGTCTCCTTGCTTCAAGTCTGCACATTGGCCAAGTCTGTACATCGCCACTTGTTCATGCATATGTGCAAGTCTATACATTGTCTGGTCATCCACACTTGAAGTCTATACATTTCTTACCTTTACCTACATTCAGAACACTAAGTCTGTACATCGGTAAAGTCTACACATGGTTGCTTTGAAGCCGCATCAAAGTCTATACATTGCAGCCTGTTGGTGTTCAAGCTTTCCAAGTCTATACATTGCATATGTTTGTGCTTCACTCTAAGTTTGTACATTGCTTCATTGCATGCTACAAAGTCTGCACATTCCGTTTGCACTAAGTCTGTACACTGGTGTCGTCTGCTGCAGGCACAGCAAGTCTGTACATTGGTTCCTCATGCACGTAAACATTAAGTCTATACACTCCATTATTTCATGTCTATACACTCCTTATGTTTGCATCGCATTCACTCCAAGTCTATACACTCTTGTGTCTGCATTGCATTCACTTCAAGTCTACACACTCGTTGCCTGCATCTCATGCATTTGAAGTATGTACACTCGTGAATGTAATGTCAGTACATTCATTCTCGTTGTACATACCTTCTCATATGTGCACACTTCAATTAATGCATCAAGTCTGTACAAGCTCAGCTCATTCATCAAAGTGACTCGATGCATTCAGTCTTTCCTGTCAGATAAATTAACTTACACTGATAGTAAATTTGTTCTAACAGGACTGCTGATTCGAGGAGGTTAATGATGCACGTGATCCAAGAATAGGAGATGGCCCTGATCGTGACACGTGGAACCACTGTGCTGAAATGCTGAACCTTCTGGGCGGGAATCATCGAGAGCACACGCCCTATCTGCTTGCTGCTGCTATAAAAGGAAGTCTTCTTCCTCAGAAGAAGGCTGATCGTGAAAACAGAAGCAGGGAGAGTAGCAGAAGAAAGAAAAGAAGAAGAAGAGCCAGCAGAAGAAGAAAAAGAGAGAACAGTAGAGAAAGAAGAGAGCTCGAGAAGGAAAGAGGAAGAGAGATCCAGAGATTGAGAAGTGGAGAGGAGAGAGTTTTTCTTGAAGAATTGTTTAGTCCGTTCGTGGATCAAATCCAGAATGACTGTGCTCATTGGAGCTAACTGGTTTTTGTTTTTCCCTTTATTGTTTTGGTTTTCCCTTTTCTGCCTTTACCATCCTTGTTCTTCCGATCCTCTGGTTTGTGGTCGGGTTCCCTCCTGGTTTGGAGGAAGAGAGATCTGTGATCTCTGGTTTGCCAGTGACGGGCTATCACTAGCAGTTCCCCTCCGGTTTGGAGGAAGGGAGGTTTTCCTCCGGTTGGCAAGTGACTGGGTGTCACTTGTGTTTTCCCTCTGGTTTAGAGGAATGGAGGCTCGCCCTCTAGTTCTGGTCTTGTGGGTAGCAAGTCCAGGTGTCAAGCTTCGGTGGGTTGCAGAGCTTGGTTTGAGGGATTTGTTTCCCTTGGTTTGTCAAGCTGTTTGGCAGCGTTTGTTTGCAGACTAAGTCTGCTATTCTAGCTGTTGCTAGTGGAAGCCTCACTCTGGTTTGGAGTGAGGGGTGGATGTAGGTCTGTGGACCGAACCACCTAAAAAATCCATTGTCCATCATGGTTTGATTGCTTTGTCTGGTTGATTGATCTTGCTAGATGCATGCTAGGAACATGATCGTATTGGTTGTCCATGTTCTAGTGATTAATGGGGCATGCATCTTTGATGTTTGAGTATTTGTCCATCGAATCTGAGATCATCATCTCATACGGTTTTTAAATTGGCTAAAAATTATTAGAAGATCCATTCACCCCCCTCTGGATCTGTGTCTGTCTCATTATCCGCACCTAACAGAAATTTTCTATCTCAAATAATGGCAGGCTATTATTTAAGGATCGAATTTGTGTGTCGAATCAGGATGACACTAAGAAATTAATCATGGAGGAAGCTCACAAATCAAGGTATGTTATTCACCCTAGTGCTACCAAGATGTATCAAGAATTGAAAAGAAACTTTTGGTGGTCGAATATGAAAAGAGAAGTAGCAGATTTCGTGTCCCGATGTCTCACTTGTCAGCAAGTAAAAGCAGAACATTTAAAGCCCACTGGAAAATTACACCTCTTGAATATTCCCGAGTGGAAATGGAAAAGTATAAGGATGGATTTTATCATGGGTTTACCTAAGACAAGAGGAGGACATGATGGTCTATGGGTGATCATAGACCGATTGACTAAATCGGCACATTTTCTACCAATCAAAAGTCGATGGTCTGTGGACATATTAGCAGCATTGTATATGAGAGAGATTGTCAAATTGCATGGTATCCCTATCACCATTATATCCAACCGAGATCCTCAGTTCACGTCATAATTCTGGAAGGGTCTTCAGCATTCATTAGGAACCCGACTCAATTTTAGCACTGCGTTTCATCCACAAACTGACGGTCAAACTGAAAGAACAAATCAAGTGGTGGAAGATATGCTTAGGGCATGTGCCATTGACTTTGGAGGAAGTTGGCATGACCACTTGCCTCTAGTGGAATTTTCATACAATAATAGCTACCAAGCTAGCATACAAATGGCACCATTCAAGGCTCTATATGGAAGAAGTTGCCGTTCACCTATTTGCTGGAGTGAAGTAGGAGAAAGGTAATTTCACGGTCCCGACATAATTGGGGATACTACCGAGAAGATAAAGCTTATTCGGGAGAGACTCTAGATAGCTCAAGACAAGCAGAAATCATATGCCGATAATCGAAGGCGCGACCTGGAATTTCAAGTAGGAGACCATGTGTTTCTTAAGGTTTCTCTAGGTCGAGGTATTCGAAGATTTGGTATCAAAGGCAAGCTTACTCCAAGATTCATTGGCCCCTTTGAGATTCTCGATAGGGTGGGTGAAGTTGCATATCGAATAGCTTTACCCCCTCAACTATCTGAAGTTCATGATGTGTTTCACGTCTCAATGCTCAAGAAGTATGTACTTGATCCATTCCATGTCATCACATACGATAATCTGGAGATTAAAAAGGACTTGACATACGAGCAAAAGTCAATCAAGATCGTTGAACGAGAAGTACGTCAACTTCGGAATAAAATCATTCCTATGGTCAAGATCCAATGGACCAAGTTATGTCCACATGAAGCAACATGGGAATCTGAAGAGGCTATGTGCAAAAGATTTCCAAAGATATTTGAATGTAAGTACACTCTCCATAAAAATCCATGTATTGAATTTGGGGCCCAAATTCTTTTTAAGTGAGGGAGGGTGTAACTCCCAAGAATTTTTTAAGAATTTTTTAGATTAAAAAATATAATTATTAAGCATTTAATGGGCTATTAAATGAATTATGGTTAATAAAATCTAATTTGTATAGGTCCAAGAGGATTAGGCCCATATAATAAACCCACATTGGCCCAAAAGATTGTTTTGGACTTTAGCCCATATTCTAGAAGCCTACAACTAGTGTAATTACGGAATTAAAGGGATAGTTACTCCTTAATATATAAATAAATGGATAATAAGGGGGATAATATCAAAAGAGTTTGAAACTATTCAAATTCGGCGCCCAATAGTGCAAACGGTCTATCACGAGACCACAAGACACTGGTAAACGGTCTAGCATTTGGCCGTTAAGCGCTGCAAGTTCCGTGAGAGAAAGAAAACGTGAAAAGCTTGGAGTTTGAGCATCCAAATCACCTACGATTGATTCTATCTACTAATTAGATAAGTCTAAAAGGCTAGAAGATCGAATTGAAAGCCTAAATTGGACTCTATGTCCGTTCTAATCCCCAAAACCCTAGCTAAACCTATAAATAGATCCCAGATTTAACGTGTGTGACCCTTACTTTTGGCACGCGTTGAACTAAGGTAAACATGAAGAATTAGAGGTAAGTTTCTTCTAGGAATTTGTTCATTTTAGTTAGAACTAACTTTTCTCAAAATTTCGTTCTAGGAGATCAAGCCTACTGGGAGATAGAGGCCTGCAAAGACGCTGGTTTGGTGCAAGTAACTCAGGAAATAGGGCGACCGACCCAAGAAGATCAAGAAAATAGAAGCCCTAAACGAGGAAATTAGATAGAGGTTCTTTAAAACAATTTGTTCCTGTTAGTACCCTATTCTTACCCTCAAAATTTCATGTCCATAGGTCAAGGGAATCCGGAGATACAAGGGCATGAAGTTGCTAGTTCGGTTCAGGACGAGTAGAGAATTAGGGTTAAGTTCCAGCCTTAAATTCGAAATCTAAAGCCCAAGACAGAGGTAGGTTATCTCATGAATGGCTTAAACTCAAAGTCAGGAATAAAAGTCCTCTGATTTTCTTTGATTTCATGCATTGTACACGGAGAATTTCATGTTTTCATTAGGACTATGCATCTAGTATAAATCCTCATGCATGAACTAGCCTTAATGAAGCAAAAAGGAAATTGTCTTGTTAATTACATGACCGATGCATATTGACTGACCCATCCTTGTTCTATCATATTATAGAAGTTTTATATATGTAAATTTCCAGGCATGATACGTCTTGGATTAGCATTTTATTTCATTATTTTTGAGTTTTTTTATAGTATAGGAGGTGACGGTCTTCCTGTAGACCGCCAGGAACTCTAGCGGTCGTACGATAGACCGCTAGAAACAGTGAAACGGTCCTATGCTAGACCGTTTTTGATTACTGATTTTTGTAATATTGTTAAACCAACATATATTGCAGATTAGTCTTAATTAATATATGATAAGCCTAGTTAACTATGTTTTTATTCCTAGTTTGAGCACTGGTTTTATATACTTAGTTAATTTCCTTGTTATCATAGAAGATTTCATGTTTCTATGCACATTGGTGTTATTTTTAACTTATGTTATTTTCATGGCCAAAAATCATATACTTTGTAATTAACTTAAAATTTATATGGTTCATGGACTACTCATGATTTGATCGCTGTTTTACATGATTCTCTTTCCTAAGAGTCATTTCTTAAGTACATGACACATATCCCGGTATGTTGTCATTAGTTACACTCTTGCACTTTAAGTACACGATCTTGGACTTGATAACCTCTCCTTTGGATATTCCTTCCAACGGACTAGGAAATTTTATTTTAAGGCCTCCATATGACTCCGCAAGCCTGGGATTCCCACTAGGACGTCGAGCTGGTTGTACCATTAAACTCAATTGTCTAGAAAGCACTTTACCGGTGTTTTGTGTGTTCTGGATCTTAGCGGCCATCTGGTTGACCGCCAGAGTCTGCTAGCGGCCATTCACTAGGCCACTAATGGGTACTAAACGGCCATCCACTAGACCGCAAAGCTACAGATAGTTTTTATCATATTGATGACTTTGTCTTATGAAATGGTCCATGACTAGACCGCTTTCTATATCAAACGGTCGTGCACTAGACCACTTGGTTCCTGATTGTATCTAACCCAAGGTTCGACCTTTGGGGTTAGTTTTCTTGAGTTCATGGATAGTCTTGGAATTATCTGGACTATGAACCTATGTTAATAAGTCAAGGTTAAAAATATGAAAGATAAAGATAGTACCATTATGCTGCCAAATTGTTTCCATAGCATAATCTAGTTATTTATGCATTTTCTTGAATTCTTATGATCAATTATTGGTACGTTCTATTCCTTGGTTACATTATCGTGGAACTATTGTTGAACTTTTACATTAATTGGCCATACTATTGTTAATATCGTGGAAGTATCTTGATTTATACTTGAAGATGTAGTTCGAACACTGATTGTGTTCAAGGGCTCTATGTTAGTCCCCTCGGCTGATTGTCGGAAACATACTGTAAACCATGGGGTATGATGCTACTGGCGTCGCATTGCGTTGGGAGTACTTTCTCTATAAATAAGTGAAATATCCACGGGATCCACGTAAATTCACAAAGTACTTGCTATTAAGCGAATAGTACTTTCTTGCTTGTTACATGACTTTCTAGTGTATAGCCTTCTTGGTTATGAAAAGTACATTCTTGAAAGGCCAATATTGACATTCTTGATATATACTTGATTAAATCATATTCTTCATATCTCGTCGTGATCATATCTTGTTACTTTGGCTTTATTCGCATGCTTTGTCGTATTTGCATGATTTATCTTATTCTTTAGAGCAAAAATGTTAATTACTTAAACTTGCCTTCATGTTGATACAGAGATACCTACTGGGCAAGTTTGCTCATTCCCTACTTTCTTAATATTTCAGGAAGTGCAAGTGAGTCAGAATCGGATGATACAAGTGACGGGTCTGAGAGCGATTGAAGGAAGTATGAACGAGAGAAGCCATAGTTATCAAAAGTCTAGTCGAGTCATGATGTACTTATTATTTTTTCGAGTCTAGTAAAGAGAGGATCTTATGTACTTTGGGAATTATTTTATGAAGAAATAAAGTTAAAGGTTTTTCGTGAATCACTTGCGCAATTACGTATATGTGATTGTCTTGAGCTCTTATTATATTGCTTGCTCAAGACGTACTAGCTGACTGTTCACGTTCCCGATTATTTCCGCTGCATAATCTCGGGACGTGACATTTGTCCTCCATTCTTCACCGTTTCCATCATGTCTTCTCCGACCGCCGAAGGTAAGGGAAAGCGAAAGGCAATGGAAGAGCAGCATCCAGCAGACACTCTGTCCATAAAATCTATAGAAGTTCATCAGTACCAAAGGAGATCAAAGGAGGTACAAGCTGAAGGCACCATTTCTGGGTTGGCTAAAGAGAAATCAAGCAAGGGCAAAGGAAAGAAAGTAGAAGCCCCAGCCAAGCGGCGACGAACAACTATCGTAGAGTCCATCCGCAGATAGCCTGAAGACAAAGAAATCATTTCTACTAGGTCTTCCATGGAAGCTGAATCTTTGATTGAGTCAGGAAAATGATCTTTCCATGGTATGTGGACTTTCATGACAAGACAATGCTTTTAGAGTTTCCCAAATTGATGGATTTAATTAGTTTTCAAAAATGGAAGAAATTCATGGGGAAACACAGAGTTTATTACCCTAGGCTGGTGACTGAATTTTTCAAAAATGTGAAATTTGATCCAGAACTATCCAAAATTTGGACTCATGTGAAAGGAATAAAGATTGAAGTCACTAGGCATTATTTGCATAAGGTCTTTAGGATTCCAGAAGATGTGGTAGTTGAAGGGGACTTCGAGTATAATGAACATGGAGCCTACTCCATTCTTACCGATTTACCTTGCGACCCTAAAGATAAGCAACAAACTAAATTAACTTCATTCAATGCAAATAAGTTCTCCCCTCCGAAGAGATTACTTCATCATATTGTTGACACCCGTTTTTTGCCTTTGAGTTGAGTCATTTTCTTACCCTTATTTTCGATGCCTCAGGTTGTCCATTACTCATTGGGTCATTTTTAGGCATGTCTTTGGACTCATTTTATAGGTATTTCCTCCCTGGTTGGACTTGCTCTCGATGTTCCTTGGATTTCGGGTTTAATGGGCTTTGATTTCGCTTGGTCTTTGGGGTAAATGGGCTTACTTATCTCATTTTATTTACTTCCACCGCCCAGCCTAATTGCGGTCTAGAGATAGACCGTTTAGGATGTTGGGCGGTCATTTTCAAAATCATTTTTATTGTTCAGAGTCCTGCACCGGGTTGCCTTTGGATTAATTGGCTATTTTCTGATTTTCCACCGACAACCCTCATTTAACTTAATTCACTAAGGTTCTTAAAGGGGAAATGCATAAAAATTTGTCGCATCATTGGAACTTGGTTGGTAATTGGTTGTCTCTCCTCTTCTCTTTGTTTGTGCATGTTTGTTTGCCATCTCCATCAGGGAGCTTACTGGGTGTTGCTTTTTCTTTTGTTTTAAGGTGCTCATTGCATGTGGAGTTGCTTCACACATATAGGATCTTCTCCTAGGGGCAATTCCTCGTTCATTTCCTACTTCAACCCTCTGTTTGATTCCCCTTTTACCATGTCTTCCTACAATTTCTCTCACTCCTGTGAGGACTCCCTTCCTCAGGGACTCTTGGAGGACCCGCCTAGGGTCACGACCGTGCAGGGGAGAGAGGGGTCTGCCCCTTCTCTTCCGTCTATTGCTATTGAGGGTAGCCAACCCTCCCCCTCTGATTCTTCTACTCATAATTCGGCCAACCATATTCTCCATATGATGGCCCAGCTGGATCTGACCCAGCTCCATATTCTCCGCCAGGCTTTGCAGGGGCCGGATGCCCCGTCTTCAGTTCCTCCTCAGGGCGGGCTTGCTGCCGCCACTTCTTTATCTCTGGTTAGTGGGCCAGGGGCCTCGTCTACTTCCCCCATCGATCTTACCCTTGTCCAGCCCAGAGTCCTCCGCTTCACTAATCCAGAGGTGGGCCAAGCTTTTGGCTCGGCCCATCAGATGCTTGATAAGGGGAAGACCCAACTCTTGTTATCTTCCCATCCGGATCCTTATGGGACCACCTCTCCAGTGCCGCAGGCTCTTGTAGGCCCGACCGATCTCTTACGTACTCAAGCTGGGGCTGCCCAATTGGCTCATGCGGATATGGGCCCATCCTTGGCCCATTATCCCTCTTACGAGCTTCCCCCTCCGTCCGTTTATCCTTCGGCCTCTTACACCAGGTCCGCCCTTTCAGTCTTGCCTCCTCCCTCCCGGGAACGGGAACTTCTTGACAAGTGGGCTACCATGCAGCAGCAGATTGACCTCCTTTACAAGCGGGTCGGCCAACAATCCCTTGCTGATATCCCCGTTCCCAATTTCTGGGACATCCATTTTCCTCCCCAGTCAGAGCTCCCCATGTACCATAAGAATGATGGAAATGGCAACCCCATCATTCATATAAGGGAATTCTTATACTAGTCGGCGCAGTTTAAATATGATGATCGCCTCATGGCATATCTCTTCCGCCACTCGTTTGATGGGGTGGCTTTGGAGTGGTTCTATGCTCTACAACTAGAGGAGGCAGAGAGTTTCAAAGTTGTTAAAGAAAAGTTTATACAGAGATTTCAAGATCGGGTGGGTTCGGAGTATTCTTTCACTGATTTGGTGGCCGAGAAGATGAAGGCCGATGAAGAATTCACCACCTATGCTGGCAGATGGAGGCAGATGGCCTCCCGTGTGCCCGGGCAGATTTTGGAAGGAGAGAAAGTTAAGCTGTTGATCTCCAATGCCACCCCCACCTTCCGGAACATCTTAGCTATGAATCACATTACCAATATGCACCAGTTGTAATCCAGGCCCAATTTAAAGACTCCCCCATCCACTCCTTGTTCGAAGTCCGGAAGCCCAAACCCGCCAGAAAACCTCAGGGTCCAGTTACTGAGGGAGTCCAGACGAATGAGCAGGTGCAGGCTGTCCACTTCCCCAACCAATCTGCTCCACCGCGCTTCTGGCAACCCCCTCGTAACTTCCAGTTCATCACTCCACCAACTACCCAACCATCGTATCCCGCTCACCAGCAACCTCAGCCGCCACAACAGCCACAGCCACAACAGCCGCCACAGTACCACAATGTCCCTCCACCAAATTGCTACACACCTGCTCGCCCGGGCCCCAAGAGAGCTCATTACCCTCCCCTACCAGAAACCTTGCCAGACATCTTTTCTGCCCTTATGCACACTGGTGATTGTTGGGCATGTGTATAACATGTGTAACTCTATTATTTTGATGATGTCCAACTATGTATGTTGGGCTTGTGTATAACATACTTTTGTTTCGATGATGTCTGACTATAATTCATTAATATAGTTTGACCTGTATTTGATAGCGACAAACACTCATGCATTTCAGGACAAGCCCACACCGGCAACAAAGTGTGTCTGAAAAGATAGAAAGAAACCAAGTAAGGCACAAAGGTTGAGGCATTAGGCTGCATAAGAATCAAGGCTGAATCATGTCAGGTCAGGTTAGTGCAGCTGCTGAAGTTGGTGCACATACTGAAGAAAGAAGGTATTTCAAGAGAAGTGTTGACACCACAACCATTCCTCAGCAAAGGAAAGTTGATACTACATTGCTGACAAGGTCGAAGCACACAAATGGTCAACACAGGTCAACATAGTAAAGTCTGTGCATGTTCGTGAATTAGTCATGACCAGTGCAACACCACGGTCGGTGCAACTTCTGGCTAAGCAATGCACATAGCTTGTGTACGTTACTATAAGGTCCGTGCACATATGAAGACAAAGTCTAAAGCACGTTGATAAGGGTCTGTGCAATGCTTCCTTCGAACAAATACAGAAGAAATTCTCTTGTGTTGTCTTGACATCACCTTATGATGTCCCGACACATCTTGAAGAGATTGTGTTGAATTTCAAACGGTTAAGCACCGGCATAAAAGCGTGTGTCGACACATCTGACAAATGTCTCGACACCTCCAAAAGAAATCAAGCTGAAACCGTTCTGTCTGACCTCTGGTTTAATCAATGTCTAGACACATTCTTGGCGACATCTCAGAACCAAGCATATATGTCCCGACATAGTCTTGTGAAGTCTCGACACATCTATCATGGGCCTTCAAGATATTCAAAGGATGTCTCGACACATAGAGTAAAAAGTGTCGACACACTTCATTCCTCACTTCTCTATGGCGGACTTGTCTTGACACCTTGGATTCTTTCAGGAAGCGCTCTACTGGCTATCTCACTATGTTGTGTCGACACTTACCTCGAAGGAGGTCGACACTCTTATACTTCCAGGAAGTGCTCTATTGAATATCCTACTAAGATGTGTCGACTCTTTTCATGTAGGAGGTCGACACCCTTGTTCTTCCATTAATCCTCAAGCCAATAAACTGTCAGATTAGTGGGCCATCCAGAGAGAGAAAAAGGAACCGTAAATCATTAAAATTAAGAATTTTGGGGTCTGGACCACGTCCCGAGGTCTGACCCTTGCTCTACTATCTTATCACTTATTTGTCTACCTTTTGGAGATGGTTTTGTCAAAAATCCAGCTAGAAGAGCCACTTCTGTCTGTCACGATGTATGTCTTATCTGTCTGCCTGTCCAGACTATTTGTTGCTGGAAATAGGACACTCCGCAGTCTGCCATCATCTTGATGTCGAACAATGGGCTATGCAACCAGCCATTGTACACAGAAGAGTACATTTGAGTAGAATGAGAAGACTGCATTTCTGAGGGAGAGTTATTGTAAAAATCTGATGCTGTCTAAAAGGAGATCTGGTCTGCTCCTTCACACAGTCTGCCATTGTACCTATCCTTGTACTTAAAACTGCGACCAGCCAATAGGAAGAGCACAGTAAGCAGCACATTAAATGTTATGGGACATGATCAACTTCCACTCATTGATTATCACCATCACACATGGCATTCGCTCTAGAAGACGCTCTAGCTCCCACCTTCTGGCGCACGCTTCAAGGAAGATTTGGAGGGAATACTTTGTTGATCTACTGGTCCAAAGGCAGACTTCTTCACATGAAATATTCTCAGGCTTTCTCAACTGGTCTTCTTATTTATACCAAGCTTCCTCAACTGAAGAAGCTGCTACTGCTGCAGTCCAAAAAGTGCCACGCCCTAGACCCATCTACGAAGAATATTCCTAAGTAGCGTGAGAGCATCCCCTGCACCTATGGGACTTAGTCCAGTGCTGTGAAAGAGAGAAGAAGAAGAAGAAGAAGAGAGAGCAGCCTTGAGAGAGAAGACAATTCCTGCAGTCTACCGGTGCTTGAAGAAAAGGATCCTTAGATCCAATCTTGTAGCTGCAATCACCAGCTCCGATGTCTTGATTCATTCTTTCAGTTGGTGTCTATATCGTCTCTAGTGTTTCTCCACTGCACTTGCAGTATTTATTTTCTATTTGTTACGGTTCGTCTATCACCAAAACACCTAGCTTCTTCGATCCCCTGTTTAGGGATCGGGTTCCCCCTGTGGTTTCAGAGGAAGAGAGGATCAGATCCTCTGGGTGGTTCAAGCTGTTAGTCAGCGGAAAGCAAGCTGTGCTACTCAGCTGTGTAAGCAAGCTGTATTGCTCAGCGGATCAAGCTGTGTGTCGACCGGAAAGCCTCACCGAGTTTGGTGAGGGGTGGACGTAGGTTGTGGACTAACAACCGAACCACCTTAAAATCCTTGTGTTGTGGATAGTATACTTTGTGAGCTTGTTCCATATCCTCTATCCCTACTTCACAGGTTCATGTGCTACTTACGCTGTTTATTTTCTCTGCACACTCAAGCGTTCAGCTTGCACAATAGTCTCATCTCGATCCCCCTGCTATCGTAGCTAACGTGGATCTTCTCAAGTGTCTGCAGCACTATTGCTTATAGACACTTTGGAGCATCTCCCAAGCAGAGGAAGTTATCACGGTGTGTGAGCAGCTTTCTCCCTTGTGTATCTAACTGCATTTGCGCCTTAGGTTGCCTGCTGCACCCTTGCAAACAAGGACCAAGGTGAAAGCTGTCCGAAGGAACTTCGCCTTGCTGAACACTCATTCATCTTAGTTGATCATCATAGCTCTCCCACCTAAGATAGTCATTTAACTTAGCTTTTCTGTTTCAAGATCTCTATGGTGTATTGGATTACATCTCATTCGGATCTGAGTTGCTTGTGAAGAAGTGTCGACCTCTCTCTTGAGGAGTGTCGACTTGTCTGGACTGATCTGTTATAGGTGTTGACCTCACTGCCCGGAAGTGTAGAATCCAGCTCACTTCATAGCTGGATCCTGCTAAAGGAGTGTCGACCTGCCCATTGGGAGTGTCGACCTGTCTGAACTGAGCATTGGAGTTTAACGTCATTAGTTGTTCCATTCCTATCTATTCCGCTGCGTTGTATGCTTAAGCGATTCATTTACCTTATAAGAGTGGTTTATGTTTTTACGAGTCAAGATTTAAATAGGCCAAAGTTATTAATATGATCTATTCAATCCCCCCTTCTAGATCCGATTGCACTCCGTGGGACCTAACAATTGGTATCAGAGTCTAGCTCTGCTATTCCAAGATCCTACGATCTGCATGGAAAGATCCCAGTGCATTTTGAGAAAATGGCTTCATCTGCTACAGATACTTCGAAGGATTCTCCGCCTATGTTTGATGGTTCAGATTTTTCAATATGGCTGAGAGGAATGTACGTCTATGTCAAATTCACAGATCCACAATTGTGGAACCTTATATACATTGGTCCAAATGAGCTGCCATCAGATTCAAATGAATGATCAGCTTAACATAAGACCAAACATAACAATAACCTTGCTGCACTCAATTTAATCAAAGCTACGGTTGTTGACAGATTACTTAATCTTGTGTCTACCTGCAGCACACCTAAGCAAGTTCTGGAGGTGTTGATGAACTTCCATGATAAATAAGATCAAGTGCATCAATGCCTTATGACTGACCGATCAGAGAAGTCAAGCAATCCATCCTCATCGCAGGTAAGCTCTGATTCTGAAGACTTTACTTTTGAAGAGCTTATGGAAGCATATGATCAGTTGATCGAACAATACAAAAAGATGAAATCTGAAAACAAAAGAATGAAAAAGGACTTGAAGAAGAATAGTCAAGGTAAGAGTCATGCATGTGAAAATTGTTCCAATTTTTAAGAACTAAACAATACTCTTACCATTGACTTGGATTTGCACAAACAAAACATTGCTTGTCTAAATGATGAAATCAAAATCCTTCAGGAAGAAATCATAAGGTTGGAAGAGACTGTTCGAAAACTTAAAATCAAACCAATCTGTCAGAATGAAAGTTCCTTCTGTAATAATTGTTCAGCTTTTGAAGAGTTAAATGACACTCTCACCTCTGACTTGGATGTGAATAAGCAAACCATTACATGCCTAACAGATGAAAATGGAATCCTTCAAGCTGAAATCACTAGGTTGGAAGAAATCATAAGACAACTTCAAAACCAACCTAAATCAATCTCTAATGAATAAACCATGTCGGACAAACTAATCCCTGATAAAAGGTTGATTGAAGAAATAAAAATGGTAAAAGAACAAAACGACATGTTGCTTGAAAGACTGTCCATTCATGAGAAGGGCAAGGGTATTGCCAATGACAGTTCTGAAAAACTAAATGAACTTCAAATGGAGATTGAAAATTACAAGGGGGTTAATGCTATGCTCAATGAGCAATTGGCTGTGTGTGAGAGGGGCCTCGCTGAAACCGAGCTACACATCTCCTCATTGGAGAATGAAATCAAAGATTTAAATGATTCTCTGTCTAAGTGTATGCAGGATAAGGAAAGCATGAACAAACTCTTGGAAACAAGAGTAAGTCATCATGAGGGAGATTTGGGTTACAAACCCGAAAACCAACGATCCTTCAGAAGCAAGGCCTACATCACTTCTGTCAAGGGTAAGAATGAAGCCAGCACTTCTTACCACCTTCCAATAAACATGCTGCTCAGAAAAACCAAAAACGCATTGGTAAGCAGCAAGGGAAGGCTCTCATGTAAAAACAGAAATCTAAGTCTGCTAGTCTTGACATGCACAACAGGAAAAGCCATGATGACTACCATCCCTCTCATAAAGTGAATGTTTATTACTTTCATTGTGGCATGCTTGGTCACACTGTACATGACTGTCTCACCTTGAAAAATGATGAACTAAGAGCAGGAAAGGATTCAAGAATTACTGCTGAAATCAAGGGCAAAAGATAGGTCAACTCTGGCAGAGGAAGTATGCAACAGAACTCTGCACTGAACCGCATGGGGAATCAAAAGAGTCGACACTTCCATTCGGACAGGTCGACACTGTCCATGGTCTTCAAAAGAAATCACCTTCCTTGCTGCTACCACTGTGGAAAGAATGGCCACACAGTCCAGGACTGCTGGCAACTGAGAGGTAGGAGCTACTCTCATGATCAACATAACAGTTTATATGCTCACTTGCAATGGAACAATGGACATGTGCATAGAAAAAATGGTAAACAACCTATGCTTTGCTTCTATTGTGGTGAATATGGACATACATCCAATTATTGTCCCTAGATGAGAGTGGGTGACCATAAGGCAGCAAAAAAAAGAAGATCAATTGCTAGAACTGTTGCTAACCAACAAGGACCCAAGCAAGCTTGGGTACCTAAAAATTTTGAATGATAATTTTGAATGTAGGGTGCCTTGGAGCTAAACAATGGATGGTCAAAAGAATAAACGCTCAAGGCACATGTATGTAAATAATCCTTATGTGTTCAACCTTTGCATGATAGGCTTGCATTGTAGTCATCGCATTGTAAAGTGATCTCGTTATCAATAAATCATCCAAGAAATTATCTCCCTGAACTGCTGAAAAATCCCCCATGGTGTGAGATGAACATCTCAGCTAGATTACCTACTTTCACCGGTTGAATGGTGTTTGTACCATAGATCAGTTAATTTAGTTTTGCAATCCATGAAAAATTTGTCATGTTGATAAAATTGATGATTGAGTTGCTGATTGATCTTTTCTATCATTTAACAGCCATGTGAACCTCTTGCTTAGCATTCATGATCATTATTACTGATGATGCCTTCCATGGCTGCATATATCTCAAATCATCACTCTCATGAACAAATGACATGCTGATTGTTTGCCTCAACTTCCATGAGCACTGGACAGAGGGGGGGTTTAAGAGTTTGCACCTAAGGGATGAAATGCATTGCATATGGATGTGATGTGGTCCTTAAGCATCAACTTGAAATTCCATGCCACATCATGCATTTTATGATCAAGGGATCCAACTCTGCATGACCTCTTGGTATATAAATGGTAAGCTGGGAGAAGGACAAATCACTTCTGTCTGAAAACCCACATCATGCGTGAGGTGGTCTTAAGACTTCAGTTCTCTGCCAGGTACCAAAGGTCAACTCATCATTAGAACAGTCTAGATGTTCAAATGAATAATTCATCAAATTTGTTGCATTGATAACATTGCATGTGATGCCCTCAGAATTAAGACACTCAATGCACAAAGTCAGGGGGAGTTCTTGCATTTCATGGTTTACCAACTTGTAAGACTTCAATTCTCCGCCAGGTACCAAAGGTCAACTCATCATTAGAATAGTCTAGATGTTCAAATGAATAATTCATCAATTTTCTTGCATTGATAACATTGCATGTGATGCACTCAGAATTCAGACACTCAATGCACAAAGTCAGAGGGAGTTCTTGCATTTCATGGTTTACCAACTTGCATATTTATTCAGAATGCATTTCAAAAAATTCATGATTGCATCATATTGTGGTCTCATACATTCAATGTTAAAAAGGACCCAAAAATGGCATCATTTTTCATGCATCATGTGTTCACTTAAAATATAGGTTGCATACTCTATGCACATGCTAAGGGGGAGTTTATTCTTCTTGAAAATCTGTCAAAACTCTGTCCTTCATTCAAACAGGTCGACCTCTCAGTTCAGCCTGGCTGAAAATTGCCTCCTACCTAAGCTCAATCCATAACCTCAGGGGGAGTGTTCCTCATCCAGTCTTGATTTCAACTCATGCAACACTATCTTCTTGAACCAGACCACCGCATCATAATGCCTATTTTTTTGTTGTTCATCTTAGATTCAAATGCCTTGAACTTCTCGGAGGATTCTCTATCTGTTTATCAGAGTAAATCTTCAAGAAGAATCTTCTTTTATAGAGATTTGTGACTGCCTTGAACATGAATGATTTTGGTTTAACGTTAATGATTTCTTGTGTCTTGAAGTCTAAACGTCTTGAAAATGTTAGTGTTCGGGCTTAATAGACTTAAACCAGTTTCTCATGTTGTTGTCCAGTTATGCCTTCTGAAATCTGAAAGTTTATTTTAAGTACAAAGGCTTTTATGATTGAGAAACTTCATTCTAAGTATTGTTTTTAAACAATCTGATTTTGTGGGATTCCTAATGGCAAAAATTGTCAGAGTAATGACATTGGCTCACTAAGAAATATGTCTTCTCATAAATGAATTGAGATGAGATATGTCATGAAGTGCCCTTGTTAACTCTGCTGTGTTATAAGGTATGTCATAAGGCAGAGCAATGGCCAAGTTGCTGAGAAACATGTCCCCTCATCAAGAATATGTGGTTCGATATGTCATGAGGTGACAATGCTATCTCTGTTCCATTTGAAGCATGATAGTCAGTCTTACCAATTACCTAGGGATACTTGCATCTAAACAACGTGTGTCCTTACAGATATGAGGCATGCACTAGACTTAAATGCTCGTAAAAACTTCTCATGTACTCAATGAATATTATGGTTGAGATTGTAAAAGTTAAATGCACATCTATTGAAATTCTAAAATTCCATCTAGTCTTCATACTTGTTTAATCTCAATACTTTTTAGAGTATCTCTCAAAGAAGCCAATGGAATTGAATGGGTAAGATAAGAGGAGGTTAATCTGACTTTGATATGAATTTTTAGTTCAACTCTATCAAATTTGAATGTAAATGTTTTCATGAGATTCCACTGAGTAGGCCAGAATTCATTAACATTAAACCAATCTATATGTTAAGGCTAGTTCATTGGGGTTCTATAACTAAAAATTTTAAAAAATTCCATAACTCTTGAAGAGGCGGAATCTCGCGCTGGGTCCTCAGCGGGCTGTGGATCACCAGAAGATGAATCTGCAAGAGAGGGAAACGTGTCAGAGGGCCCAGGGGATCTCCCTAGGGCAAACCCTCCGATGGCTAAGTCAATAGAGCGATGGTGGAAGCGATAATGGGGGGAGGAGAGAGCTGATGCGCGAGAATCCTCTCCACCAAAGGGTGAAGCGAATCGTGCTCAGGAGCTTAGGGTATGTGAATGCCTAGTTCATCTTACCATCTTCCGGAGGATATTCCTTGCTTAAATAGTGCGTCACCTTTTAAGAGTCCGGTGAGCTGAGGGCTTCCCGACGGGAGTTACGTCTTCAGCGGGGGCTTTCATGGCCAGATCGTGGGGACGTTATCCCCTTGGAGTCCGACAGCTCCCATGACTCTCCCGCTGGCGGAGGACTCTAAACGGCCGCACCTGCAGATAATCAACCGGTCTTACCGAGCCTCGGGGATGCTAGCTCATGTCCGAGCGATAGGCATGGCCCGGCGAGGGTAGGGTCGGATAGGTCGGCTGGAGCCTGTCTCTCTCGGGTGAGGAGAGGGCTTTTAGACCGGACCTTCCTTGGGACCTGACCGCTGTCTCGGGCCCTCCGAGCCTTGAAGGCCGCCGGGCAGAGTTGGTTCCTCGAGTCTTTATTTATTGGGCTTTTCTTCCCTGAGTGGGCCCAGCGGGCTATCACTCGGGCAGGCTTGCCTAGTTGGACCGCGTGGGTCTTGTTGGGCTGCCTTTGTGGTGGGCTACGGAAATCCCCCTCTCCACTTGTCCCCCTCCTACTCCCGAGCCAAGGAGGCTCGGATGAGTAGTTTTTCGAGGCTTTGGACCGGCGTGGCTCAGGTTGGTGGAATCCCGTTGGCGTGGTGGAGCCGCTTATAGCGGTCGCCGAGGCCCATAATGATGATCCTGACGGATTGGGAGCGAAGGGGCCCCCCTTTTTCTCGGAGCACGGAACGGCGCGCCGCCACCCTTAGGGGTTTTTTAAGGGGCGCTGTTCATCGTTCTAGGCTTCCAGGGTTTTAGGCTTTCCTTGCTTCTTGATGCGCCGTGAGAGCACAGCGGAGATGCGGAGCCTTGCGGCGGCGTTCGAAGAGTTGGCGAGGATAACCGCGGAGGCGATCCGGTAGCTTCCTTCTCCCCCGGAGTCTTCAAGCTCGTGCGAGGGATCGTCTCCCGACTCAATGGCGGACCGGAGCCCGGAGCCTGTGCCGGTGAGGCGGGAACACGTCCCCAACTGTAGCGAGTTGGGGGAGACGGAGGTGAGGAGGTTAGAGCACTGTTTCCGTCTGCCTCTCCGCTATAGCTTTGTTGCCGCCACTCCGTACGAGACGAGTTTGGATGATCGTGCTGGGTGTATTTGCACCTTCCTTCTGGCTTGGAAGAGCGGATTCCGGCTTCCTTTCGATCCTTACGTACTGCAGCTTCTCAATTTTTTCCGATTGGCACCTATTCAGTTGGTGGCCAATTCCTATCTTCTTCTTTCGGCCTTCGGGATTCTGTGTCGCCAGCGCGACATCTACCCTTCTCTGGACATCTTCCACTTCTTCTTCGAGTTGAAAGCGCACCCGCAGGCGGGGAAAGGCTTCTACTTCATCCAGGCGTGGAGGAACAGGAGCTGCATCTCGCTTACGGCGAAGGACTCCTCGCACAAGGGGTGGAAGACCCAATTCTTCTGGGTGAAGGCGATGGCGACGGACGAGATCTGGAGATGCCGGACCTTGCCCAACTTTCACCCAAATCTGCCCCCTCGCCAGGAGGAGTTCCCTCCCCACGTGGAGTAGCAGGCTGCCCGTCTGCTGGAGAATCGCCAATCGACCGAGGAGCTGGTGACGCCGGAGAACATCGAACGGAGTCTTCTCTCGCGGTTGACGTCGTCAGGTACGGCTCTTGAGGCTCTTTTCTGGGGTGGTAGCTCTCTTTTCTCCTCCTGACCGTGGCTTCTTTTTGCTGCAGACGTGAGGCGGGACCCTCTGGAGGAGGCGGCCGAGGTCATCGATCTGGGAGATGACTCGGCAGCCGATGAGCCTGATGCTCCGGTGGGTCGCGTCAATGCCCGAGATAAGGGCAAGGGGGCGGCCTCCGAGGGGTCTTCTCGATCGACTGGTCTGAAGCGCAAGGATCCCCTGGTGGGGAAACTACGGGAGGCCTCGAAGGCCAGGAAGAGGGCTAGGAAAGCCGGTCTTCCTACCGCCGTCGGGGGCGACTCTGGCTCGGCGGCGCTCCCCCCTCGGGGGCAGGATGGGGCTGACCCTTCCGGGCTGGCTCTCCCATCCGCCGAGCGAGAGGGGGCCGAGGAGACCAGGGGCCCCGCAGAGGGAGGTGATGGGTCGGCTCTCTCCTCTGTCAGGACAGAAGGGGCCGATGCCGGCATGGCCGGCGCTGGGACCGAGGGTTCAGTCGGCGCGGATGGGGGTTTGCCCGCGGGGGCGTCGCAACCCCAAGTGCCGGCAGCTTCTGGTGTGGTTGATCCCGCGGCGCCGGTCGAGGGTGGGGGTTCACCCGGGGAGGCGTCGCAACCCCAACCGACCTTGGCGCGCGGGGCGGTTGGTCTCGCCGCCACAACAGGGCCTTCTGGCGGGGTGCCCAGGGTGGAGCAGTCCCCTTTGCCGGAATCTCTGGTCAGGCTCGGTGTCTCGGGTGACCTGTACCGGCTCTGCCGGTCGATCGCCGATAGGACGAGGGGGGGAGAAAAGCACAACACTCCTGCCGGGGTCCTTGACATCCTGATTGAGGGCGGCCTGGTCATAGCTCGGACAGCGGCCGTGATGGCAGAGGCGCACGCCCGGACGGAGGCGGAGCGGTCGAAGCTCGCCTGGACCCTTGGTGGATGCGAGGGGAAACTAGCTCGGCTCGAGGGGGAGCACGAGGGGCTCCAGCGGGAGTTCCTCACATTCAGGGAGTTGGCGCGGTCGAGCCGACGGGAAGCCGAGGTGCTGGCCGAGCAGCTGACAAGGGCCCAAGAATCGCTCGAGAGGAAGAGCAAACGTCTAGAAGACAAGCGTCAACGTCACATTGAGCTGGATAGCCTCTAGGAGCTTGAGCGCAGCGAGCTGCAGGATCGAGCGGAGGACGCGGAGCGCCTTCGCGCTGAGGTCAAGGCGGACCGAGCCCGGGCGGAGGGTCGGATGATCGAAGCTGAGCGGAGGATGACCGAGCTGGAGGAGCGTCTGGCGAGGGCGGAAGAGCGTGCGACCGAGGCGGAGCGGGTTCGGGACGGGCAGGTCGAGGCGGAGGCGATCGAGCGCTATAAAGGCTCGGAAGCTTACTCGGCCGACCTGATTGCAGCTGCCCTACCCTACTACGAGGTAGCGCTCCGCCGAGGTGCTCGAAAGGGGTTCAGGTAGGGCTATCGCTGGGTGATGAACTATGCCAATGAGCACCTTACCGGGGGTGATTTTCCTTATGGCCAGAGTTATGACTCGGACGAGTCAGATTCCAGCTCCTCATCTTCGGCCGGGGAAGAACCAGAGGAGTCGCCTCCAGCGGGGTCACCAACTCCGGAGGCCTCGGGAGGGCTCACGACCGGGACAGTTCTCGCACAGGCGAGGTCAGTGTCCGGGCCGGCCGTCGCCGAGGGTACCGGGGGTGACGCGTCCCCTACTGCTGTTCCCGAGCTTCAAAGTGGGCCCGAGGCCTGATGTAGCTTCATTTTGCCCCTTCCCCTTTTTGTCTGTCTTTCCTTTTGTAAGAGGTTTTTATGGGAGGCAATAAATGACTTACTTTATTTGATCGCTATCTTTGCTGTGATTTGGTTGGCGTATCGAGGCAGTTGGAAAGTGCCGATATTTTTTACGCCGTTTTCGCACGTCGATTCGGGAGACTTCTTGCGGGCGTCCTTCCGTATTACCATGCTTTGAAAGTCGAGGTGCTTCGCGAATCCTGCTAGGGTGGGGATCGAGGAATTTGAGGTGATCTTTCAGGGGAGGTCCTATAGCGTGTTTTCGAGGGGGGGAGTCATTTAAGGCGCGTGGCCTCCCTTGGCCTATAAAAAGGACCGAAGGGTGCTCCTTCCCTCTTAACACTTAGGACTCTCGCCGGCGGTCTGCTCTTATTCCCTCGTCTTCGCTCTGCGTTGCGCCGCCGCGATCGGAGCATGGAGGACCCTTCAGAAGGTGACGCTGTAGACGACGGGGAGCGGCCGGTTCCAGCTGTCCTGGAATATCGGTCGGGTCCCACGGTCGCCGCGCGTGCATGAGACGGGTCCGACGGTCGCCGCGCGGATCTGGAGAGGGCTTCGACGTGCGGGGGCACGCCGTTTGCCTCCTCTTGGCTCCGGCGAGGCTTCCGGGCGGATGCCGAGATGGAGGGCGGATGGGGGAGTTAGGGATGCCGGCCGCCATTCCCCTCCGTGGGAGGGGAGGAGGCGGCTCCAGTCCCTTCCTCACCCCTGTTCGCAGCCTCTTTCTCTCTCTTTTGTTCTTCATTTCTTTCACTCTTCGGGGGCTGCTTGCTTTCTGTTCGCCTCCAAAGAGTTGGTAGTTTGGCGGAGTGGAGACCTTCACGGCGTTCCTTTTTCCAGGTTGTTGCCAACTTGGAAGGTAGCCTTCCTCGTGTGAAAGGTGGCCTTCTCCTTGCTGTCCCTCTGTCACCTTTGTCACGGTCCACCCGAGCCAACTGGGTCGACCATCTCTTGTTCGAGCCAGTTTCTACGCGAGGTAGAGTCAGTGGCTGGATGCGAGAAGGTCAAGACCGGGTCGGCCGGGTGATGGCCGTTTGCCGCGGTGCTAGATGGATTTTTGCTTTTCACTATGTAATGTATTGGCAGTTGCCTTTCTGATGTACCAACAGTAATCTTGAATGAATGCGAAAGAAAAGGGGGTTTATTTTATCCGATTTGTTGATACAATATTCAGAAATAAAATCTGCGTAGTGTGGTTGCATTCCATGTCCGGGGAATGGGTTCCCCTTCCATTGTGGCTAACCTGTACGCACCTTTCCCGAGCGTCTCGATCACTCGGTAGGGGCCCACCCAGTTGGGGGATAGCTTGCCCGCCGCCTCCAGTGGTCGAGATGCTTCGGTCTTCCTGAGAACGAAGTCCCCTGGTCGGAATTGTCTGCCTCGGACCATGGCGTTGTAGTACCGAGTGAGGCGGCGCTGGTATTCCGTAGCTCGGACGTTCGCGATCTCTCGGAGTTCGTCTGCCAGGTCGAGGTTCTCGAGCAGCTTCTGCTCGTTTGCCTCGGGCAAAAAGTTGATCACTCGGAGAGACGGATTGGCGATTTCTAACGGAACGACGGCTTCGGTGCCATATACCAGTTGAAAAGGGGTCTCACCGGTTGCCGTTTTGGGGGTCGTTCGGTGCGACCATAGTACGCTAGGCAGTTCCTCGAGCCAGCTACCCTTAGCCTTGCCGAGTCTGGTCTTTATGCCCTTCAAGATGGTCTTGTTGGTATTTTCAACCAGCCCGTTGGCCTGAGGGTGGGCGACCGAGGTGAAGTGGTTGCGGATATTTAGGTCAGCACATCTGTCTCAGAAGTATCGAGAGTCGAATTGCCGCCCGTTATCGCTCACTATCACTTGGGGGACGCCGAAGCGACAAATGATCGATTTCCATACGAAACCCCAGACGACTGTCTCGGTGATCCTCGCTGTTGCTTCAGCCTCGATCCACTTGGTGAAGTAGTCGATGGCGACGATGATGAACTTTTTCTGGGATTGAGCCGTTGGGAATGGCCCAAGGATGTCGATCCCCCACCGAGCGAAAGGGTAGGGCTCGGTAAGGGTGACAAGTTCCGTGGCCGGCTGGTGGACCAAATGGTCAAACCGCTGGCAACGGTCGCGATGTTGTACGTAAGCCGTGCAGTCACGCTGTAGGGTCGGCCACCAGTATCCTTGCCTTAGCAGGATTCTGGCCAACGACCGACCTCCCGAATGTGCTCTGCACAGGCCTCGATGAATCTCTTCAATAGCTTGGCTCGCTTCGTCGGGGCCGAGACACTTCAGAAGGGGCCCGGAGAACGATCTTCGGTAGAGAATGTTGTCGAGGATGACGAAGCGCCGAGCCTGGTACTTCATCCGGCGGGCTTCTCGAGGGTCGGAGGGTTCCTGGGAGTCTCGTAGCCAGGATAGGTAGGGGGAGCGCCAGTCGTCGGGAATGGCCGAGTCAATGGCGAGGAGCTCCGAGTCTATGCTCGGGCGCTCTAGCTCTTCTAGGAGGACCGATCGTGTACCTTCCGGGTCTAGGGAGGAGGCCAGTCGGGAGAGGGCGTCCGCCCGAGAGTTTTGCTCCCGAGCTATTCGGACTACCTCGAATTCCTCGAACTGCTGGGCCAGGCTCCGGACCAACTGGAGGTATTTGATCATAGGTGCTTCGCGAGCTTCGTACTCGCCACTGACCTGGCTTGCAACTAGCTGGGAGTCGGTGTGGATCCTGACTCGCTCAGCCCCCAACCGTCGGGCCATGCGGGCCCCCGAGATAAGGGCCTCGTACTCGGAAGCATTGTTGGATGCCAAGAAGTTGAACTTTAGGGCGTATTGCAGCTCTATTCCTTCGGGGGACCTTAGGAGGATCCCTGCGCCGCTGCCGACCGAGTTGGATGATCCATCGACGAACAGCTCCCAGGTTGGCCCGGTTGCTGTCGGAGGCCTGTCCTCAATCGGAACGGTGCTCTCGGCGATGAAGTCGGCGAGCGCCTGCCCTTTGATAGCTGATCATGGCCGATACGAGATGTCGTATGCCCCGAGCATGATGGCCCATTTGACAAGTCGCCCCGAGGCTTCGGGGTGGGCCAGAATCTTCTTCAGTGGCTCGCCGGTTAGCACTGTGATGGGATGCCCCTGGAAGTAGGGTCGGAGGCGCCTCGCGGAGGTAACCAACGCTAGAACAAGTTTCTCGGTTGCGGGGTACCTCCGCTCGGCCTCGTTGAGCACCTTGCTGGTGTAGTAGACCGGCCTCTCGACTCCCGAGTCATTTCTGACTAGGACCGAGCTGACCGTTGATGGCGTCGCTGAGAGATAGAGCAACAAGACCTCGCCCGGGACGGGCTTGGAAAGCACCAGGGGCGAAGCCAGGAACTCTTTGAGCTCGGCGAACGCTGTCTGGCATTCCCCATCCCATGCGAACGTGGCAGATGCTACCTTGGGCCCCCTCATCAGCTTGAAGAAGGGCAGGCATCGTTCGGCCGCACGGGACAGGAAACGACTGAGAGCAGCGACACGCCCCGTTAGACGCTGGACGTCTTTAATGCACGCGGGCGGGCGCATGTCCAGGATGGCCTGGACCTTATCGGGGTTGGCTTCGATCCCTCGCTGAGTGACCAGGAAACCCAGGAACTTCCCGGATATTACTCCAAAAGCGCACTTGGCGGGGTTGAGCTTCATGCAGTATTTCAAGAGGGTGCCGAAAGTCTCGGCGAGGTCGGTGAAGTGGTCTTGGGCCCTCGGGGTCTTGACGAGCATGTCGTCGATGTAGGCCTCGACGTTCCGACCTAACTGTCCCTCGAACATATGGCTGACCAGTCGCTGGTATGTGGCTCCAGCATTCTTCAATCCGAAGGGCATCCGGGTGTAGCAGTACACGCCGTAGTCGGTGATGAATGTGGTCCTCTCGACATCGTCAGGGCTCATTCGGATCTGATGATAACCCGAATAGGCATCCAGGAAACTGAGTATCTCGTTGCCCGTGGTTGAGTCCTTGGGGGTGGCCTTGTTCAGATCGGTGAAGTCTACGCACATTCGCCACTTGCCGGTGGTCTTCGGCACCAGGACGACGTTGGCTAGCCACGTTGGGTATAGGACCGGTCTGAAAAGACCAGTCTCTTGTCCCTTGGTGACCTGCGCCTTGATGATCGCCTGTTTCTCGGGCGCATGCTTCCTCCTCCGCTGCTGTACGGGTCTCACGGTGGTATCGAGGTTAAGCTTGTGCATCACAGTTTCCTCTGGTATACCAGGGAGTTGATCATCGAACCAAGCGAAGACCCGGATGTACCCAGAAAGAAACTCCTTGTATTGCTGCTGTTCCTTCGGTGGTAGGTCGGCACCGATCCTTACTCCAAGGGCCGGGTCATCGTTCAGGAATACCGTAAATAATTCGCCACCGGGCTCGGTGGTCACGGCTTTTCCTTCGACTCCCTTGGGGCCCTTATCCTTCCCGTCCGGCCTTGAGGCTTCCACCGAGATATTGTAGCACCTTCTAGCCGTGGCCTGGTTACCTCGGACTTCCCCCAACCCATTTTTGGTGGGAAACTTCATTTTTTGGTGATAGGTAGATGGTACGGCCTTTATTCGGCTGAGAAATTTTCGGCCGAAAATGGCGTTGTACGCTATCATACCTTTAATCACTATGAAGTCCACTAAGACCGTAACGGTTTTGGGTGGGGTACCGATAGTGACCGGCAGGCTTAGGGCTCCCTCGGGGTAGGTGGCCAGGCCATTAAACCTGCTAAGGGGTGTTCGGATCGGGCGGAGCTTGGATGGGTCTTCCCCCATCTTGAGAAAACAGTCATAAGATAATACATCGGGGGCGCTCCCATTATCAATCAAAATCATGTCTACATTACAGTGATTTATCGTGGCCGAGATAACGAGGGCATCGTCATGCGGGGTGCTCAGCCCTTCCAGGTCTTGGTCGGAGAAGACTATGACCTGGGGCTCCATCGGCGGACCTCTGGGAGGTTCTAAGGCTTGGCTGGCCCGCTCGGCATGACGTTTCCTTCCTCGGCTGGTGTCACCGCCCGATGCCGCCCCTCCGGAGATGATGTTGATGTGGACCCCTCGGGGGGCGTTGTCGATCTCCTCTGCGGCGTCTCGGTCTTCTTTGTGCCCGGTCGTGAACTGGGCTAGATGCCCCAGACGGATGAGGCGCTCGATCTCGTCCTGGAGCTGATGGCAGTCTCCGGTGTGGTGCCCGTGGTCGCCGTGGAACAGGCAATGCCTGTCCCGCTTGCGGTTCTTCGACCTCATTGGCTCGGGCTGGCGGAGAAGTCCCGAGTCTTTGATGTCTTCATAGATCTCGTAGACTGGTGCGGTCAAGGGGGTATACCACTCGTACTTTCTCTTGCGCTCTCCTTCTCGATCGCGCTTCTTACTCGAGCCGGGGTTTGGCTCGGAGGTCCACTTTTTGTCCCCCTCCCGACCCGAGCCGGTTGCGTCTCGGCAGGCACTGAGTACTTCTTCGCACTCGGCGTGGCGCAGTGCCAGAGTCACTAGCTCGGCGAGGGTCGAGGGAGGGTGGAGGACAAGCTCGCGGCGGAGATTCTCGTCCCGGGTGCCCCCGGTCAGTGCGGTTGTGGCTGAGGCCACATCCAGGCCGGGGATCCTAAGGGCTTCTGATTTAAATCGGTGGACATAAGTCCGGAGCCTCTCCCCTTGCGCTTGTTTGAGAGCCAGGAGCCCCGCTACTGACCTTGGGGGGGCGCTACCGGTGAAGCTCTCCTTGAAAATTCGCCCGAATTGCCTGAAGTCTCGAATGGACCCCGGGGCGAGGGCCCGGAACCATGCCTGAGCGCCTTGGACCAGGGTGGCCGCGAAGGCTCGGCATTTGATGGGATCCGGCGTTCCATGCAGGGTCACCAGGGCGTCGAAGCTATCGTAGTGGTCGGCTGGGTCACCCTGGCCGTCGTAGAGCTTGAAGGTTGGGATGGAGGCTCTAGGAGAGACCTCTACCTTCAAGATGTACTCGGAGAAAGGGGATTTCTCCTCGTCCTTCGGGAAAGAGGTCTTCTGCAGGGCGCGGAGAGCGCGCTCTTGCTCTGCGAACCGTCTTTCAAAATCTCGTAGCCGGAGAGACAGTTCCGGCTGTGGCCGCGCCGTGGGGCTGGGGGGGCGTCGTGGCGATCTTCCGGAGCACTGGTGCCCGGGCGCGGCGGCATCGCCCCCTGCTTCCCTCTCCTCGGCGTGGAGGAAGCCTCTTGCTCCGCAGGCGGAGCTTGCGAGGGTCCTCCGACGTCGTTGCGGAGGAGCTGTCGGCCGCGGAGGGTGAAGCGGCCTCCGGCGGTGTGCTGCGTTGCACTCCTTTGAGGGGGACTTCCTGACGGGGCGCGGGACCTCGCGTCCCGGGCCGCCTAGGCCCTCATGAGCTCCACGAGGATGTCCATCTTTTCGTTGAGGGCCTGGAAGGCGTTGGCGCCGCCGCTGAGGGGTGCCCCTGTCTCCGCCGGGGGGGTGGTGGCCCGTTGGTGGGGACGCTGGCGTTGGAGGGGGGGCTCTGTGAGACCCTAGAGGGGGCGCCTCCCGCCGCCGCCACAGCCTTACCTGCCCCTCCGGCGGATCTCCTCCCTGAGCTTTTTCTTACCATCTTGACTCTTCGTGCGTTTCCCACAGACGGCGCCAGATGAAGAGGTGGAATCTCGCACTGGGTCCTGAGCGGGCTGTGGATCACCAGAAGATGAATCTGCAAGAGAGGGAAACGTGTCAGAGGGCCCAGGGGATCTCCCTGGGGCAAACCCTCCGATGGCTAAGTCAGTAAAGCGATGGTGGAAGCGATAATGGGGGGAGGAGAGAGCTGATGCGCGAGAATCCTCTCCACCAAAGGGTGAAGCGAATCGTGCTCAGGAGCTTAGGGTATGTGAATGCCTAGTTCATCTTACCATCTTCCGGAGGATATCCCTTGCTTAAATAGTGCGTCACCTTTTAAGAGTCCGGTGAGCTGAGGGCTTCCCGGCGGGAGTTACGTCTTCAGCGGGGGCTTTCATGGCCTGATCGTGGGGACGTTATCCCCTTGGAGTCCGGCAGCTCCCATGACTCTCCCGCTGGCGGAGGACTCTGAACGGCCGCACCTGCAGATAATCAACCGGTCTTACCGAGCCTCGGGGATGCTAGCTCATGTCCGATCGATAGGCATGGCCCGGCGAGGGTGGGGTCGGATAGGTCGGCTGGAGCCTATCTCTCTCGGGTGAGGAGAGGGCTTTTAGACCGGACCTTCCTTGGGACCTGACCGCTGTCTCGGGCCCTCCGAGCCTTGAAGGCCGCCAGGGAGAGTTGGTTCCTCGAGTCTTTATTTATTGGGCTTTTCTTCCCTGAGTGGGCCCAGCGGGCTATCACTCGGGCGGGCTTGCCTAGTTGGACCACGTGGGTCTTGTTGGGCTGCCTTTGTGGTGGGCTACGGAAATCCCCCTCTCCAACTCTGATTTATGAACTTGGACTCAGGTTAAAGAACCTTCATCTTCTATAAAGGCAAGCTATCTTTCTATATATCCCTTGATCTTTGCTCTCTCTAGACAAATGGTATCAATGCTCCTTGATGACTTCTAACATTAGATGTCATTACATTCCTATCAATTAATATCAGAGCATGCCATTCCTTCTTGAAATATCATATCTTGATGCTCCTTGGTATTTACCTTGCATGAGACATATTTACATCAATCATTGCTAGCATTGTTGCATGTGTATAACTTTGTAATCATTCCTTGGACATAACAATTGGAATCATCATCCATGGGCATCTGGCACAAGTTCTAACATCATTGGCATTATGGTTACAACTCAACTGGTTTCAGTTTTTCATGCAATTGGGTGGATTGCATTCTTCAACTTCGTACATACATGTCTTGCATTCTGCATTCCCATGCATTGCATAGAAAACCCAAAAGGTCTGAAAAATAAAAAAATTAAAAAACAACTAAAAATATTGAAAATTCTGAAATCAAAAATGTGTTCTTTGGCTGCTATATTGCATAATACTGCTGCAACCATGCCTTTCAAATTACAACTATCTTTGACAAGCCAACGGACAATACCATTGATTCTAATAATTGGCCATGTTAGATATACCCATATCATTCATTGGTATCAGTCCTAAAATTAACTTTCCAAGATTGGTTGTTCACAATGGTTATCTTGTCAATATTAATAAGTGTACAACCATTGGTATGTATTTTCACATCATTTTCTGGAATTCTGAAATAATGACTGCACTGCTTGTGATCATACCTGCCCATAAATTGCCTACGAAAGATATATCTTTCCATCAATTGGCATCCGAAAGGAGGAGAGATTTATGCACCTTCAAAAAGGTATCTCAGGTTGCTGCACTTTAAGTTGCTCCCTCCAGGTATCTCTTTTACAATGTACATCCTGTGCTAATAATTACCAACAATTGGTGTGCTGCAATTTCCTTCACTCCTACCTTCCTAATTATGCCATATATTCTCTCTCGTGTGATATTTTGATGATATCAAAGGGGGAGAGAATTGTATGTGTCATTAAAGGAATGCATAAGGGAGAGAGTCTTGAATACTTGCATAAGAATATGTGGGGAGAAAATTATTTGTGACTAAAGGTGAAAATTATCTAGAAAGAAAATCATTGAAGGTCTTTGTGCTATTATTCACGATTACATCCTTTTAATCCTGGACTTTCAATATACTCATAATGACTCAAAGATGGACATCATAATGACTCATAGTTCATAGTTGCCATCATCAAAAAGGAGGAGAATGTTGGACATGTGTATAACATGTGTAACTCTATTGTTTTGATGATGTCTGACTATGTATGTTGGGCTTGTGTATAACATACTTTTGTTTCGATGATGTCTGACTATGATTCATTAATATAGTTTGACCTACATTTGATAGCGACAAACACTCATACATTTTAGGACAAGCCCACACCGATAACAAATTGTGTCTGCAAAGATAGAAAGAAACCAAGTAAGGCACAAAGATTGAGGCATTAGGCTACACAAGAATCAAGGCAGAATCATGTCAGGTCAGTTCAGTGCAGCTGCCGAAGTTGGTGCACATACTGAAGAAAGAATATATTTCAAGAGAAGTGTCGACACCACAGCCATTCCTCAGCAAAGGAAAGTTGATGCTACATTGCTGAGAAGGTCGAAGCACACAAATGGTCAACACAGGTCAACACAGTAAAGTCTGTGCATGTTCGTGAATTAGTCATCACCAGTGCAACACCACGATTGGTGCAACTTCTGGCTAAGCAACACACATAGCTTGTGTACGTTACTATAAGGTCCATGCACATATGAAGACAAAGTCTAAAGCACGTTGATAAGGGTCTGTGTAATGCTTGCTTCGAACAAATACAGAAGAAATTCTCTTGTGTTGTCTCGACATCGCCTTGTGATGTCCCGACACATCTTGAAGAGATTGTGTTGAATTTTGAACGGTTAAGCACTGGCATAGAAGCATGTGTCGACACATCTGACAAATGTCTCGACACCTCCAAAAGAAATCAAGCTGAAACTGTTCTATCTGACCTCTGGTTTAATCAATGTCTTGACACAATCTAGGTGACATCTTGGAACCAAGCATATATGTCCCGACACAGTCTTGTGAAGTCTCGACACATCTGTAATGGGCCTTCAAGATATTCAAAGGATGTCTCGACACACTAAGTAAAAAGTGTCGACACACTTCATGCCTCACTTCTCTATGGCGGACTTGTCTCGACACCTTGGATTCTTTCAGAAAGCGCTCTACTGGCTATCTCACTATGTTGTGTCGACACTTACCACGAAGGAGGTCGACACCCTTATACTTCCAAGAAGTGCTCTATTGAATATCCTAATAAGATGTGTCAACTCTTTTCATGTAGGAGGTCGACACCCTTGTTCTTCCAAGAATCCTCAAGCCAATAAACTGTCAGATCAGTGGGCCATCCAGAGAGAGAAAAAGGAACTGCAAATCATTAAAATCAAGAATTTTGGGGTCTGGACCACGTCCCGAGGTCTGACCCTTGCTCTACCATCTTATCACTTATTTGTCTACCTTTTGGAGATGGTTTTGTCAGAAATCCAACTGGAAGAGTCACTTCTGTCTGTCACAATGTAAGTCTTATCTGTCTGCCTATCCAGACTGTTTGTTGCTGGAAATAGGACACTCCGCAGTCAGCCATCATCTTGCTGTCAACCAATGGGCTGTCCAACCAGCCATTGTACGCAGAAGAGTACATTTGAGTAGAATGAGAAGACTGCATTTCTGAGGGAGAGTTATTGTAAAAATCTGATGCTGTCTAAAAGGAGATCTGGTCTGCTTCTTCACACAGTCTACCATCGTACCTATCCTTGTACTTAAAACTGCGACCAGCCAATAGGAAGAGCACATCAAGTAGCACATTAAATGTTATGGGACATGATCACCTTCCTCTCATTGATTATCACCATCACACATGGCATTCGCTCTAGAAGATGCTCTAGCTCTCACCTTCTGGCGCACGCTTCAAGGAAGATTTGGAGGGAATACTTCATTGATCCACTGGTCCAAAGGAAGACTTCTTGGCGTGCAACATTCTTAGGCTTTCTCAACTGGTCTTCTTATTTATACCAAGCTTCCTCAACTGAAGAAGCTGTTGTTGCTGCCGTCCAAAAAGTGCCACGCCCTAGACCTATCTACGAAGAATATTCCTAAGTAGCGTGAGAGCAGCCCCAGCACCTATGGGACTTAGTCCAGTGCTGTGAAAGAGAGAAGAAGAAGAATAAGAGAGAGCAGCCTTGAGAGAGAAGATAATTCTTGCAGTCTACCGATGCTTGAAGAAAAGGATCCTTAGATCCAATCTTGTAGCTGCAATCACCAGCTCCGATGTCTTGATTCATTTTTTTAGCTGGTGTCTATATTGTCTCTAGTGTTTCTCCACTACACTTGCAATATTTAGTTTCTATTTGTTACGGTTCGTCTATCACCAAAACATCTAGCTTCACCAATCCCCTATTTAGGGACCGGGTTCCCTCTATAGTTTTAGAAGAAGAGAGGATCAGATCCTCTGGGTTGTTCAAGCTGTTAGTTAGCGGAAGGCAAGCTGTGATGCTCAGCTGTGTAAGCAAGCTGTCTTGCTCAGTGGATCAAGCTGTGTGTCAGCCGGAAAGCCTCACCGAGTTTGGTGAGGGGTGGACGTAGGTTGTGGGCTAACAACCGAACCACCTTAAAATCCTTGTGTTGTGGGTAGTATACTTTGTGAGCTTGTTCCATATCCTCTATCCCTACTTCACATGTTCGTGTGCTTCTTACGCTATTTATTTTCTCTGTACACTCAAGCGTTCAGCTTGCACAACAGTCTCATCTCGATCCCCCTGCTATCGTACCTAACGTGCATCTTCTCAAGTGTCTGCAGCACTCTTGCTTACAGACACTTTGGAGCATCTCCCAAGCAGAGGAAGTTATCACGGTGTGTGAGCAACTTTCTCCCTTGTGTATCTAACTGCATTTGCGCCTTAGGTTGCCTGCTGCACCCTTGCAAACAGGGACAAAGGTGAAAGCTATCCCAAAGAACTTCACCTTGCTGAACACTCATTCATCTTAGCTGATCATCATAGCTCTCCCACCTAAGATAGTCATTTAACTTAGCTTTTCTATTTCAAGATCTCTATGGTGTATTGGATTACATCTCATTCGGATCTGAGTTGCTAGTGAAGAAGTGTCGACCTCTCTCTTCAGGAGTGTCGACCTGTCTGGACTGATCTGTTAGAGGTGTTGACCTCAGTACTACCCTGAAGAGCAGACTCCAGCTCACTTCATAGCTGGATCCTGCTAAAGGAGTGTCGACCTGTCTGAACTGAGCATTGGAGTTTAACGTCATTACTTGTTTCATTCCTATCTATTCCGCTACGTTGTATGCTTAAGTGATTCATTTACCTTATAAGAGTGGTTTAAATAGGCCAAAGTTATTAATAGGATCTATTCAACCCCCCTTCTAGATCCGATTGCACTCCGTGGGACCTAACAGTGATCTTCAACTACCTCCGGAACTCCCCAACTCGAACCCCATCGCCGACCCGTCCAGATTCTGCATATTCCATCGACAGCCTGGGCACACGATTGAGAGGTGCTACCAGTTCCGTGATTTCATCTATGATTTGCACGAAGGACAGCGGATTGACTGGGCAGAAATGCATAAGTTGATTACAGAGATTAAAGAGATAAGAAGACAGGCGTCGAGGCCGCATCAGCCGGTGCAGCAGTAGCAGCCTACACCAGAATTAGGGATTCATCAGAATCTGATGCCAAACCACCCGCCTGCTCCACAGCCTCAACCGTCGGCACCGGCCCAAGTGAATATTGTCCACCACCCCGCTCCCAATGCTGGGTGGTCTTATGATGACGAGGCTCCTGCTCACCTTTTGGCCCTCCACCATACCTACAACAACCCCTCATCCCCTTCTATTCCCACCATCATTCGACCCTCCATTGTAACTCCTACGCCCACATTTCCCTCCAAACCCCTCATTATACCTGCCACACTGCCCACCGTTTCACCCATCTCCGCACCAGCACCTGTCACACCTCCCATTGTCACCCCCTCACCTAGCCCGTCACCCATTATTCTTCTGCCAGGTCCCGCTAGGTCCGCCTCCACCGTCATCACCACCACTCTTACTCCCCCTATTTACCCCACTAGGCCTATCAAGTCACCCATTGTGAGTCTATCTAATGTCGTGCCGGCACAAAACCTTGCCCTCCGGAGCGGGCGTTTATTCCAAAGAAGTTATCCCTCTACCGGTGCACTTGCACACAACCCTCAGTTTCCATCAGCAACAGTTGAACTAGAAGAAATGGACACGCTGCCTGGTACACGGTATGATTTATTGTAGCATTTGGACCGGACACCGGCCAAAATTTCCATATTGGAGTTGATTAAGCGATCCACACTGCACCAAAATGCTCTAAAGACTTTTCTTCAAAAAGTCATGGTTAGCGAGGATATGGCAGTAGACAACCTTCCATCGGCCCTAGCAACACTGACAAAAGGGTCGACCATCACGTTTTCTGAGACTAAATTGGCACCCCCATAATCCCGCCAAATGCCGCTCTGCATCTCCATCACCTTGAATAAGGTGTCTATAGATACGGCTTTGGTTGACACCGGGGCCTCTATAAATGTCTGTCCACTCAGCACCCTCCACGCCTGTAACATTTCTGAAGAATTGCTGAGGCCAACTCCAACAACTATAGCAGCTTATGATAACTCCAGGAGAGCGTGCCATGGGGTGATCACTGTCCAAGCCGAGCTCGGGCCATTATCGATGCCCGTAGAGTTTTATGTGTTAGACATAGATCTAATGTTCAAGGCCATTTTGGGCCGGCCGTGGATCGACAGCCTTCATGCCGTACCCTCTACTGCCCACCAGCGTCTCAAGTTCCCATTCCAAGGGCGGGTGGTGAAGGTAAAGAGCATTTCCACGATGCACATTGTTAAAGCCTTCTCCAATAAGGTTCTGCCAACTCTCTGGCCGAGTAACAAGCCAGTTATTTCAGTGCTCGACCTTGATTTTCCATGGGCATATGCGTCATGCAAGCCCACCACCACATCAGTTAATGTCAAGGCGAAGCCCAAGATAAGAGACTCCAAGGGCTGGAGTATGATATTGAAGTTAGGCTACCAGCCGGGCATGGGTCTCGGTGCTCAATTACAAGGGCGGACTAAGCCAATCCCTAAGGGTAAAAAAATGGGCAAAGGGGGTCTCGGGTATCGGGAGTCCGCATTGTCAATGCTGGGAGATTCAGGACCGCTGACATGGGACTACCGTCAGCATTTTGTGAAGGGGCTGTTACAGCCCGGCACTCTGAAGACGCCACCTTGCTAGAAAGACAAAGAAAATGCAGCTTGCACAGTGACCAAGCCACCGTTGCTGGAAAAGGGGCCGGTTGATGATGCCATGGATTGTTTCGAAGCCTTTGCCGAGATGTTCCATGAAGAAGAAAATTTGAGAAAGCCCGAGATGCAGCTTGTGAAGTACATGTGTCACGCCCCGAGATTATGCAGCCGAAACAATCGGGAACGCGAACAGCCGATATGGTAAGCCTCGAGCAAGCAATATAATCAGAGCGCAATAATAATCACACAAAGTAATTGCACAATAATTTAATCAACCTTCACTTTTATTTCATATTAAATAACCATAAGTCAAGTACATAATGTCCCACTTTCTTTCTAGACTCAAATAAAGACAAAATTACATAGACTCAATCTAGACATAATTTGACATTCTAAGTCTTCACTCAAGTCCATATATCCTTTAATCGCTCTCGGACCCATCACTGGAATGACCTGAATCCGAATCTGACCCACTGGTACTTCCTGGAACATTGAGAAAGTAGGTAATGAGCACACTTGCCCAGTAAGTATATTTGCATCAACATGATTGACAATGTTAAAGTAATTAATATCTTTTGCTCTAAAGAAAAAGATAAATCATGCAAATACGATCAAACATGCGATTAAAACTTAAAGTAACAAAGTATAATCAAGCTTGAGATACGATAAATCAAGAATATACCAAGAATGTTACTTTGGCCTTTTCATGAACAAGAATGTACTAGCAAGTCATGTAACAAGCAAGCATGTACTCTTCACTTAGTCACAAGTACTTCGTGAATTTCTGTGGATATTTCACTTCACGAGCCGTGGATATTTTCATGGATTACCATGGACATTTCACTTATTTATAAAGAAAGTACTCCCAGCGCAATGCGACGCCAGTAGCATCATACCCCATGGTTTAAATAGTATGTTCCTGACAATCAGCCGAGGGGACTAGCATAGAGCCCTTGAACACAATCAGTGCTTGAACTGCATCTTCAAGTATAAATCAAGCTACTTTCACGTATAAAAATAATGTGGCCAAGAATGTATAATTTCAATGAATGTTTCATGAATAAGTATCCAAAAATAAGAATGCTTCTATTGAGAACAAGATGTCAATAAACACATTAATAACTAGGTTACACCGTGGAAATAAATTGGTAGCATAACAGTATATTTCTCAATTCTCACAATTTACTTAGGTATTTTTGGAATAATGTGACAGGTTCTAGACAATCAATTGGACTATTTAAGATCATAAGAATATTAACCCTTGGGTTAAACATGGGGTCAAATGTACTCAGGGAAATAGCGATCGTTTACTGGGCACTTTCTTCAATAAAGTGGTCTAGTTTTGGACCGTTAAGTACAAGACTGTCCGATATTTAAAATAGATTATCTGGAGTAGTTAGCGGTCAAATAAAGAACCGTTAAGGATCCTTTAGCGATCTAGTAAAGGCCCGCTAGTAGACTCTGGCGGTCAACAATAAGGTCGCTAAGTTCCAAAAACATAAAACACCGGTATAAGTGCTTTCTAGATAATAGGTTTTAATGGTACAACCAACTCGACGTCCTGATGGGAATCCCAGGCTCACGGAGAATTACGGAGGCCTTGAAACAAGATTGCCTAGTCCGTTGGAAGGAATATCTAATGGAGAGGTTATCAAGTCCAAGATTGTGTACTTAATGTGCATAAGTGTGACTAATGGTCATATACCGGGATATATGGCATGAACTTATGAAATTGACTCTATAGATGAGAAAGAGATCATTAAAACAGCGATCAAGGCAAACCATGAATCATCTAACTTTAGAAACATGTATTTAATGCAAAAGTATATGACTTTGGCAAGAAATTAACTTATGTTAAAAATAATCCTAAGTACAATAAAGAACATGAAATCACTGTTATGAATCAGTAATTAAAACTCAGAGTAGTGAAATAACATTAAAACTTATTGGTATATAGTTAGCTAGGCTAATTTATAAGCTAGACAGACTGCTCTTGATTCAGTCTCAGGTTGACAGAAATCAGAACATTGGCGGTCTATATTAGAGTTGTTACAAGCGTTGGCGGTTTATCGTGAGGCCGCCAAAGGGACTTTAACGGTCTATTTCTGGTCCGCCAGAGGTTTCATAAAAATCTGACAAGCGGTTTATCGTAGGGCCGCTGAATAGGGTTGGCGGTCGAAGAGCAGGCCGCTAGCGCAAATCAGACAGTAAATTAAATAAGAAGAACTAATGTTTAAAATACATCATGTCTAGAAATCAACATATATTAACTTCTCTTATCATGATAGAACGAAGGTTAGGCCAACAATATGCATAGGATTCATGTATTATGTCAAAGAGAATTAATTTAGTTCATTTAGGGCTAAGAAAGATGCATGGATGTATAGATCCTATTAAAACATGAAATTCTCTGTACACAATACATGAAATCAAGTGCAATAAGAGGGCTTTTAATCCTAGAATGATATTTTAGCTGTTCATGAGATGACCTACCTCTGGTAACACCTCTAGACTTTGAATTTCGGACTTCAAGTCAACCCTACTTTTGCACTTCTTGTGATAAATCAGTAACTTCACGCCCAGATATTTATTGATCCACTTGACCTAAGGACGTGAAATTTGGAGGGTAAGAAGAAGATACTAAGGGGAACAAAAAGGTATAAAGGCACTAATGCTAAATACCTCGTTCTGGATCCCTAATTTCCTGATCTTCACCACACCGTTGCACAGTTTCCTGAGTTGTTGATGTGGAACCAGCAACTTTGGGGGCTTCTATCTTCCTGATGGGTTGATCTCCTAGCACGAAATTTTGAGACAAATTAGTCCTTAGTATTAGGAATAAAAACCTCAAAAGAACCTACCTGAAATAATACCTCCTTACCTTAGTTCCACGCGAGCCAAATGTAAGGGTCGCGCATGTGAAACCTAGAGTCTATTTATAGGGTTTGACTAGGGTTTCGTGGATTAGATCAATTCTAGAGTCCCTAGTTGGTACTATTTCGACTTATGAGAGTCCTTAAGATGTTTACCAGTCCTCCCATCTCGGTCTCTTGGAAGATAAATGTTAAAAATCCAATCTTTTTTCTCTTTATTCAACTTACGAAACTGACAGAATGTAGCGGTCTAAGACTGGACCGTCAATCTCCATATAGCAGTTTTACGATAGACCGCCATTATCATTGGGCGCCGATTTTGAATTTAATTCAAACTCGTTTACTCACTTATCCATTTAATTATCTTAAATAGGGGTATTTATCCCTTATATTCTGTGAATAAGCTAATTAACCTTCTAGAATATACGCCAAACTTTGTAGGCTAGGTCCTTAAGTCCTTTAGGCTTATTTTAAATAGGCTAGGTCAACTAGTTATCACACTTGGGCCTTAATAATGATTTTATTGAACCCAGAAATTCATTTATTATCTATTTTGGTCTTTAAAAATTCTTATAAACTCTCAGAAAATTTTTAAATACTTTAGAAATATTCTATAAAATTTCTGGGGCATTACACCCTCCCCTACTTAAGAGAATTTGATCCCCAAATTCAATGTATGGATTATACGGAGAGTGTACTTACAATTAAATAATTCTAAAAATCTTTTGCGCATAGCTTCTTCGGTTTCCCATGTTTCTCCTACTTTCGTCCATTGGATCTTGACGACAAGAATGGCTTTATTCCGTAGTTGACGTACTTCTCGTTCAATAATCTTGACTGGCCTTTGCTCGTATGTTAAATCCTTTTTAATTTCCAAGTTGGCGTAAGTAATGACATGGAAAGGATCATGAACATATTTCTTGAGCATTGAGAGGTGAAATACATCATGGACTTTAGATAATTAAGGAGGTAAAGCAATTCGATAAGCCACTTCACCAACTCTTTAAAGAATTTCAAAAGGACCAATGAATCTTGGAGTAAGCTTGCCCTTAATACCAAATATTCGAATACCTCGACCTGGAGAAACCTTAAGAAATACATGATCTCCTACTTGAAACTCCAAGTCGCACCTTCGATTGTCAGCATATGATTTCTGCCTATCTTGGGCCATATGAAGTCTTTCTCGAATAAGTTTAATCTTCTCGGTAGTATCCCTAATGATGTCAGGACCGATAAATTACCTTTCTCCTATTTCATTCCAACAAATAGGCGAACGACAGCTTCTTCCATATAAAGCTTCAAACGGTGCCATTTGAATACTAGCTTGATAGCTATTGTTGTATGCAAATTCTACTAGAGGCAAGTGATCATGCCAACTTCCTCCGAAGTCGATAACACATGCCCTAAGCATATCTTCCACCACTTGATTTGTCCTTTCAGTTTTACCATTAGTTTGTAGATGGAATGTCATGCTAAAATTCAGTCGGGTTCCTAAAGAATGTTGTAGACCCTTCCAGAATTGAGATGTAAACCGAGGATCTCGGTCAGATATGATGGTGACTTGGACACCATGTAGTTTGACAATTTCTCTTATGTATAATGCTGCTAGAATATCCACAGACCATCGACTTTTTATTGGCAGAAAATGTGCAGACTTAGTCAATCGGTCTATGATTACCCATATACCATTGTGTCCACCTCTTGTCTTAGGTAAACCCATGATGAAATCCATCCCTACACTTTCCCATTTCCATTCGGGAATATTTAAGGGGTGCAATTTACCTGCGGGTTTTAAATCTCTTGCCTTTACTTGCTGACAAGTGAGACAGCGGGACACGAAATCTGCCACTTCTCTTTTCATGTTAGGCCACCAGAAGTTCCTTTTAAGATCTTGATACATTTTTGTACCACCAGGATGAATGGTGTACTTGGAATAATGAGCTTCTTCCAAGATCAGTCTCTTAGTATCAACATGATCCGATATACAAATTCGACCCTTGAATAGCAACCTTCCATCATTGGCAATAGAGAAATCTGGCCTTTGCTCTATATTGGTTTTGATCTCCAACAATATTGGATCGTTGTTCTGCAGCTTGACCAGATCTTCTATTAATGTGGGTTGAGTTCGGATGTTGGCTACGAAACAATCTTCCTTCTTTATGTCAACATCTAAATTCAATTGGGTAAATTGAGGAATGAGATTTGTCATACTAATCATAAGACTCGATAGCTTTCCTATCGGTTTTCTGCTGAGTGCATCGGCTATAGCATTAGCCTTACCAGGATGATATTGGATAGCAAAATCAAAGTCTTTAAGGTGTTCCAACCATCTTCTTTACCTCATATTCAGCTCCTTTTGAGAGAATAAATATTTCAAACTTTTGTGGTCCGAATAGACCGTAAATTTCTCTCCATAAAGGTAGTGACGCCAAATTTTTAAGGCAAATATAATAGCTGTCAATTCTAAATCATGCACAGAATAATTTACTTCGTGACGCTTCAACTGTCTTGAAGAATAACAGATCACCTTCCCAGTTTGTATAAGAACGCACCCTAGGCCAATGCCAGATGCATCCGTGTAGACTTCAATTCCACCACCCTCAACGGGCAATGTCAGAATAGGGGTTGTGGTGAGATGATCCTTAAGAGTTAGGAAACTCTTTTAACAGTTTTTTGACCATACAAAAGGATTCTCTTTTCTTGTAAGTCTTGTGAAAGGAATGGCAATCTTAGAAAAATCCTTAATAAACCTCCTGTAATACCCAGTTAGACCTAGAAAATTTCTTACTTCTGACACAGTCGTTGGCCGGCTCCAGTTCTTGATAGCTTCCACTTTAGAAGGATCCACAGCAATACCTTCCTTTGAAATGATATGGCCAAGAAATGATACTTCCTTAAGTCAGAACTCACATTTACTAAGTTTGACATAGAGTTTGTGTTCTCTTAGAGTCTGCAAGGCTATCCTCAAGTGCTCTTCATGTTCTTCCTTAGTCTTGGAATATATATGGATGTCATCAATGAAGATGATCACAAACTGGTCAAGATAAGGCTGGAAGACATTATTCATCAGTTGCATGAATGTTGCAAGGGCATTAGTTAACCCGAACGGCATGACCATAAATTCATAGTCGCCATAGCGACTTCGAAAAGCAGTCTTCTGTATATCTTCATCCTTGATCTTGAGTTGATGATAACCTGACCTGAGGTCGATTTTGGAGAAATATTCTGCTCTTGAAAGCTGATCAAAGAGTTCATCGATACGCGACAATGGATACTTGTTCTTGATAGTAAGCTGATTCAGTCACCGATAATCGATACATAGCCTAAGAGATCCATCTTTCTTTTTGAAAAATAGAGCTGGAGCACCCCAAGGGGATGTGCTAGGTTGAATGAATCCCTTTTCCAATAACTCCTGAAGCTGTTTCTTCAATTCCTTAAGTTCTGTGGGGGACATCCTATAAGGAGCTATTGAAACAGGTGCTGCTCCGAGAAGAAGTTCAATGGAGAAGTTTACTTCCCTTTCGGGTGGTAAACTGGGTAGATCTGATGGAAATACATCAGGAAACTCATTTACGATAGGAATATCTTCAAAGATACTCTCCTTGGATTCGGTGATAATTACGGAAGCAAGAAAGGCTTCACACCCTTGCGAGATAAGTTTGCAAGCATGAAGAGATGAAATAATGACAAGATGCTTCTTACATTTGATACCAAGGAAGGAAAACCTTGGAAGACCAGGTTTCCAAAAAGAGATAATTCTGTTTCGAAAATTAATGTAGGCATCGTGGTCCACTAGCCAATCCACACCTAGAATGGCATTGTAGCCCTGCAAATCAAGGCATACGAGGTTTGCAGGAAGATTATGACCTTCTACTACCACCTCACTATTAGGATGATAGTTGGTAAGTTTAGTTCCAAGACCGAAAGGTGTAGTAATAGCAAGGTCCGAAGGTAAAGGAATTGATGAAATGGGCAAAGTCTTTGCAAAAGCAGTTGATATAAAGGAATGAGAAGCACCAATATCAAATAATACAAAAGCAGGATGGGAATAGATCTGGATAGTACCTTCCATTAGCCTATCATTCGGGGGCACTTCTTCCTCTTCGAAAATAGCATTTAAACAAGCCTGACGCTTACGTACACTCCCGGAAGATAGTTCCTTCATAAGGGGGCAATCTGGCATGCGGTGCTCCCTGCTACCGCAACGTAAACAAGCACCAAGGCGCTTACAACATTCTTCGGCTGAATGACCAAACTTCTCACAAAAGGTACAGGCCGTGGCGACCTTCTTGTCTTCTTCCTTGACTTTCTTATTCTTGTGGTAGCCACTACCACTCCCGTTTTGAGATCTCTTCTTGCTATCACGAGATTTGTAAGGTTCCGTGATGCTAAATTTGCTTTTCTTATCACGCCGATCAGACCTTCAGCTTGGTTCTTCACCCTTTCCTTTCAACTTCTCGACCTTGTCTAAGGTCCTTTCGCATAGAAATGCCTGTTGGACCATCTCCGCATAAGTACGGATATTTTGAGTCTCGAGCTGCTGAATAAAATCATGTCTTAACCCGTCCATAAATCGATTTACCTTTAGTAAATCGGTACTGATCAGATGAGGAGCATATGGCGCCAGCCTGGAAAATTGAAGCTCATATTCTGCCACTAACAGCATACCCTGGCGTAAAGAAGCGAATTCCATAGCCTTCCGCTCCTTGACGTGCTCAGAAAAATATTTGGCACGGAATAGTATAAGAAAACCTTCCCATGTATGGGGTGCATCTGCTGGCGGTGCTGGAACCGACTTCTACCATGTACGGGCATACTTGTTAAGTTGAAAAGCGGCAAGGCGAACCTTCTCTTGATCCGCACATTGCATAACTTCAAATATAAGATTCATCTCATCAATCCAATTTTCAGCTTCATCTGGATTAGAAGAACCATAGAATCGTGGAGGATTTAGACTCTGAAAGTTGCGATGTAAATATCTAGCCCTTGCTCCTGCGCCAGCTTGTGCCATAGTTTGTAAAGCCTGAGTAAGACCAGTGACAGTCTCTTGCATTCCATTCCAGTCTAGGCGAAGAGCCATTATGATAAGAATAAGGTACCTGTGAAAAATAATGATTTTGTTAATTCTAAGGGGATGTTAATCTTAGAAATAATTCTAATGACTATCACACCCCAGGTTCGACCCAATTTCTCTCACAGGTTGAGATTTTCTTTCCTAGTTCATATGTATGGGTTATTAAACCTTGGACATAACCTATGACTTGATATTTTTCCCTAAGTCCATAGACTTAGGCTCTGATACCACCTTTACTGTCACGTCCCGAGATTATACAGTGGAAACAATCAAGAACGCAAATAGCCGGCATGGTAAGCCTCAAGCAAGTAATATAATCAAAGCGCAATAACAATCACACAAAGTAATAACATAATAATTTAATAAACCTTTACTTTTATTTCATATTAAATAACCATAAGTCAAGTACATAATATCCCACTTTCTTTCTAGACTCAAATAAAGACAAAATTACATAGACTCAATCTAGACATAATTTGACATTCTAAGTCTTCACTCAAGTCCATATATCCTTTAATCGCTCTCGGACCCATCACTGGAATGACCTGAATCCGAATCCGACCCACTGGTACTTCCTGAAACATTGAGAAAGTAGGTAATGAGCACACTTGTCCAGTAGGTATCTTCGCATCAACATGATTGGCAATGTTAAAGTAATTAATATCTTTTGCTCTAAAGAAAAAGATAAATTATGCAAATACGATCAAACATGCGATTAAAACTTAAAGTAACAAAGTATAATCAAGCTTGAGATACGATAAATCAAGAATATATCAAGAATGTTACTTTGGCCTTTTTATGAACAAGAATATAGCAAGAATGTACTAGCAAGTCATGTAACAGGCAAGAATGTACTCTTCACTTAGTAACAAGTATTTCATGAATTTCTGTGGATATTTCACCTCACGAGCCATGGATATTTCTGTAGATTACCGTGGACATTTCACTTATTTATAAAGAAAGTACTCCCAGCGTAATGCGATGCCAGTAGCATCATACCCTATGGTTTAAATAGTATGTTCCCGACAATCAGCCGAGGAGACTAGCATAGAGCCCTTGAATACAATCAGTACTCGAACTACATCTTCAAGTATAAATCAGCTACTTCCACGTATAAAAATAATGTGGCCAAGAATGTACAATTTTAATGAATGTTTCATTAATAAGTATCCAAAAAGAATGCTTCTATTGAGAACAATATGTCAATAAACACATTAATAACTAGGTTATGCCGTGGAAATAAATCAGCAGCATAACGGTATATTTCTCAATTCTCACAATTTACTTAGGTATTTTTGGAATAATGTGATAGGTTGTAGATAATCAATTGGACTATCTAGGATCATAAGAATATTAACCCTTGGGTCAAACTTCGAGCCAACTGTACTCAGAAAAATAACGGTCGTTTACTAGGCACTTTCTTGAATAAAGCGGTCTAGTTTTGGACCGTTAAGTACAAGACTGTTCGATATTTAAAACAGATTATCTGGAGTAGTTAGCGGTCAAATAAAGAACCGTAAAGGATCCTTTAGCGGTCTAGTAAAGGTCCGCTAGCAGACTCTGGTGGTCAACAATAAGGCCGCTAAGTTCCAGAAACATAAAACACCGGTATAAGTGCTTTCTAGACAATGGGTTTTAATGGTACAACCTACTCGGCATCCTGATGGGAATCTCAGGCTCAGAGAATTACGGAGGCCTTGAAACAAGGTTTCCTAGTCCGTTGGAAGGAATATCCAAAGGAGAGGTTATCAAGTCCAAGATTATGTACTTAATGTGCATAAGTGTAACTAATGGTCATATATCGGGATATATGCCATGAACTTATGAAATTGACTCTATAGATGAGAAAGAGATCATTAAAACAGCGATCAAGGCAAACCATGAATCATCTAACTTTAGAAACATGTATTTAATACAAAAGTATATGACTTTGGCAAGAAATTAACTTATGTTAAAAATAATCATAAGTATAATAAAGAACATGAAATCACTGTTATGAATCAGTAATTAAAACTCAGAGTAGTGAAATAACATTAAAACATGTTGGTATATAGTTAGCTAGGCTTATTTATAAGCTAGACGGACTGCTCTTGATTCAGTCTCGGGTTGACAGAAATAAGAACATTGGTGGCCTATATTAGAGCCGTTACAAGCGTTGGCGGTTTATCATGAGGCCGTCAAAGGGACGTTAACGATCTATTTCTGGTCCGCCAGAGGTTTCATAAAAATCTGACTAGCGGTTTATCGTAGGGCCGTTGAACAGGGTTGGCGGTCGAAGAGTAGGCCGCTAGAGCACATCTGACAGTAAATTAAATAAGAAGAACTATTGTTTAAAATACATCATGTCTGGAAATCAACATATATTAACTTCTCTTATCATGATAGAATGAAGATTAGGCCAACAATATGCATAGGATTCATGTATTATGTCAAAGAGATTTAATTTAGTTCATTTAGGGCTAAGAAAGATGCATTGATGTATAGATCCTATTAAAACCTGAAATTCTCCGTACACAATACATGAAATCAAGTGTAATAAGAGGTATTTTAATCCTAGAATGATATTTTAGCCATTCATGAGATGACCTACCTCTGGTAATACCTCTAGACTTTGAATTTTGAACTGGAAGTCAACCCTAGTTTTGCACTTCTTATGATAAATCAGTAACTTCACGCCCGGATATTTCTTGATCCACCTGACCTATGGACATGAAATTTGAAGGGTAAGAAGACGATACTAAGGGGAACAAAAAGGTCTAAAGGCACTAATGCTAAATACCTCGTTCTGGATCCCTAATTTCCTGATCTTCAACACACCGTTGCACAGTTTCCTAAGTTGTTGATGTGGAACCAGTAACTTTGGGGGCTTCTATCTTCCTGATGTGTTGATCTCCTAGCATGAAATTTTGAGCCAAGTTAGTCCTTAGTATTAGGAATAAGAACCTTAAAAGAACCTACCTGAAATAATACCTCCTTACCTTAGTTCCACGCGAGCCAAATGTAAGGGTCACGCATGTGAAACCTAGAGTCTATTTATAGGGTTTGACTAGGGTTTCATGGATTAGATCAATTCTAGAGTCCCTAGTTGGTACTATTTCGACTTCTGAGAGTCTTTAAGATGTTTACTAGTCCTCCCATCTCGGTCTCTTGGATGATAAACGTTAAAAATCTAATCTTTTTGCTCTTTCTTCAACATACGGAACTTATAGAATGTTACGGTCTAAGACTGGATCGTCAATCTCCGTATAGCGGTTTTACGATAGACCGCCATTATCATTGGGCGCCGATTTTGAATTTAATTCAAACTCTTTTACTAACTTATCCATTTAATTATCTTAAATAGGGGTATTTATCCCTTATATTCCGTGGATAAGCTAATTAACCTTCTAGAATATGGGCCAAACTTTATAGGCTTGGTACTTAAGTCCTTTGGGCTTATTTTAAATAGGCTAGGTCAATTAGTTATCACACTTGGGCCTTAATAATGATTTTATTGAACCCATAAATTCATTTATTATCTATTTTGGTCTTTAAAAATTCTTATAAATTCTTAGAAAATTTTTAAATACTTCAAAAATATTCTATAAAATTTCTGGGGCATTACAACACGCCAGCAGAGCTAGCTTACCAAAGTCCGTGAAAAGAGGGGAGCTCCCTTATCACCTTTTCTTGTTAAGCATCCCGCCTTGCTTCCTTCTTTCAGGAGCTGGAGTCTATACCTCGCTCACCTCCTATCATGATCGATCCATTTCTTATAGAGATGCCAACGGAGGTGTTGTTTGTGCCATGTTCATGTGGGCACTGCCCACCCGTCGATCTTTCCACCATGTGGTTCTCCTCCTCCGATCCCTTCTTTGATGTTCTTTTCTCGTCTCTCTTCCCCCTCACGCTTCCTCCTCCTACTCCCCCCTCCGATCCATCTTGTTGCATGGTCTCCACCAGTCTCCAAAAAAAATGCCAGTTTTAAAACAGAGATTTCAGTGAAGGATTATACTGTGTTTTGTCAATTCTCTTCCCAGGGGCATGAGGCCCCTGTTTCCCTCCCATTAGATTTTCTATCCTCTAGGTTAGATGTAGGGCTTGTTGAGTCTAGGAATGTAGAGCTGGTCAGGTCTAGTGAAGTAGGATCTTGTTCTAGTGTTTCCAACCCTTCCACACTTGCTACGCGCCCAATGATGCGTTCTCTAAAGCCATCCCTGATAGGTTCCTCCAGGATCTTGTTCAGCATTGCCACGCCCTCCGTAGGTGTCCTGCGTTTGTAGAAACAGCCATCGTTCTGGAGGATGATGAGGAGCTAGACAGGGTATGGAGTGATGATGGATTAGGTGTTTACGAGATCATAGATGAGAAAGACCCGATCGATTATGAGGATAGCTACGTGGATGACACTGCTGTTTTGTATGCACAAGGATTGAAGAGGTTCGATGAACCGTTATCAGTAGTGGATGAACCCACGAAAGAAATTAATCATGGAACAAAACAGGATCCCAGGCTCATAATCATTTCTGCTAATCTCCCTCCTCTGGTTGAAGAAGAGTTAGTCAAGGTCCTGAGGGAGTATAGCGATTCATTTGCCTAGTCCTATGAGGACATGTCGGGCCTTGACCCCACCCTGGTGGAACACAGACTTGTACTCAAACTAGGGGCAACACCCGTTAAGCAAAAATCAAGAAGATTCCACCCCCATATGCCCTTGAATGATAAAAGAAGAAGTGGATACATTGCATAAGGCCAAGTTTATTAGAGTTGTTTTGTATCCTCAATGGGTGGCAAATATAGTCCCTGTGATGAAAAAGGATGGAAAAGTTTGAATTTACATCGATTTCATGGACTTGAATAAGGCATGTCGTAAAGACGATTTTTTACTTCCTCATATCGACGTGTTGGTAGACAGCACGGCCGGGTACGAAGCCCTCTCATTTATGGATGGATATTCAGGATATAACCAAATCTATCTAGCTCCAGAGGATCAAGAAAAGACTTCATTCACCACGCCCTGGGGCACCTACTGCTACGTGGTCATGTCATTTGGATTGAAGAATGCGGGTGCCGCATACCAACGGGCGATGATGGCAATCTTCCACGACATGATGCACGTCTAGATGGAGGCCTACGTGGATGACATCTTGGTGAAATCAAAGTCGAAGGAAGAGCATCCTGTTGTCCTGGCCAAGGTGTTGCAAAGGGCTAGAGAGTACAAATTAAAAATGAATCTAAAGAAATGTGTGTTTGGAGTATTATCAGGGAAGTTACTAGGGTTCATAGTTAGTAACTGGGGGATTTAGATCGATCCAAATAAAGAAAAGGCCGTTATGGATATGCCGCCGCTGAAGAACATTACCGAGCTTCGAGGATTGATTGGGCGTTTGCCGTTTATTCAGAGATTTATATCTCAACATTCGCAAAAGTGTCGCCCATTCTATGAACTTTTGAAGGCGGGAGCCAAATTTGAATGGAATGAACAATGTCAAAAGGGCTATGAGGACTTGAAGGTTTATCTATCCAATCTCCCAGTTTTGCAGCCCCCTATGCCTGGAAAACCCCTAATTTTATACATTTCTATTATTGAGGACTCCTGTCACGCCCCGAGCCTTTATTTACAGCGGAAGACTCGCTCGGGGAGCGCGAACAGCCGGCATGGTAAGCCTCTTGCAAGCAAGAACAATTCAGAACGCGAGACAATCACATAAATAGATGCAATTGCACAAGATGTAATCAAACCTTAACTTTATTCCATAATCAATTAATATTCAAAAATACATAATTTGACCTTTCCACTAATTAACTCAAGAAATAAGAAAATTACATTGACTCCATCTAAACTCTTGAAACTGCCTAAGTCTTCTCTCTTATCAGGATAACTCTTAGTCACTCTCGGACCCCCTGCTCAAATCACCCGAATCCGAATGCGAACTATATTCATCTCCTGAAAATCATTGAACAATAGGTCATGAGCACACTTGCCCAGTAGGTATCTTCGTATCAACATGAAGGCACTATTAAAGTAATTAGTATTTTAGCTCTAGAGAATTAGGTAAAATCATGCAATGCGAATCAATCATGCGATCAAATCAATAGAAACAAGATAACCAGGTAAGATAGAATGATCAAGAATGAACTAGCAAGAATATAACAAGAACATGATATTGGCCTTCCATGAACAAGAATGTAACGAGATTGTACTAGCAAGCCACATATTCCTCACTTTAGCATCTTATGCTTAAGAGGAAGTGCTTCGTGAATTTCTATGGAATATCAAGCAAGAATGTCATGTTGTGCCGTGGATCTTCACTTATTTATAGAAATAGTACTCCCAGCGCAATGCGACACTAGTAGCATCATACCCCATGGTTTATAAAATAGTATGTTTCCGGCAATCAGCCGAGGGGACTAGCATAGAGCCCTTGAACACAATCAGTGCTCGATCGCATCTTCAGTTATAAATTAAGCTACTTCCATGCATGTAACAGTAACATATGGCCAAGAATATAGCACTTCCAATAATTCTATGATAACTAAAATCAATGAATGAATGCTTCAATTTTGAATATATGAGATCAAGAATGATATTTAACTAAGTTATGCTTATTGAATAAATTGACAGCATAACGGTACTTTCCTTAACTTCCATTCCTTTTAGATCTATTTAAGCAATATGACAAGTTCTAGATCATCAAGGTTTGTCTAGAATCAATGGAATATCAACCCTTGGTCAAACCTTGGGTTAACATAAACAAGCTATGTAACGGTCATTGGCTGGGCCGTTACATTATGTAACGCGCCAGTAATAGGCCGTTACAGTGATCCGAGTCCAGAAGGATAAAAATAGACCCAGAGGAATGTGACGGTCTGGCACTGGGCCGTTACATGAGCCTGACGGTCCAGTTCAAGGCTGTTACATTTCAAAAATCAAAAACCACGATAGAGTATTCTAATTAATGGGCTTTCATTGGTACAACCAACTCGGCGTCCTAGTGGGAATCCCAGGCTCGCGGAGAATTATGGAGGCCTTGAAACAATGATTTCCTAGTCCATTGGAAGGAATATCCAATAGAGAGGTCCTCATGTCCAAGATAGTTTCCTATAGTGCAAAGTGTAAACTAATGACATCGTACCAGAGTAAGTGCCATGTACTTATAGAATTTGACTCTATTGACAGAGAGAGATATATAATCTATGTGAAATCACGATGAAAACTCCGCTTTACAAGTCATGCTTTATAGTACAAAACTATACATTTAGGCTTTATGAAACTAGCAAAACTTAAAATAAAAGTGAGATATCAACCATGCAATACCTAATATGAACGATCTGATAATCATGAAATCAGGTTGCTACTTAGATATCTAGGCATAAACATAGGTAATAGTGGCATGATATATTCTGCCTAGGGTTGCTAGTACATAGATTGTAACGGTCTAGGGTCAGGGCGTCACAGTGAATATGACGGTCTGTCGAGGAGCCGTTACATGAAAGCAACGCGTCTGTCTTGGCGCGTTATTATCAACAGAGGAAAATAAGATATACAGAGACTGTGACGGATCATGGTAGGCGCGTTACATTCAAGTGACGGTCCTACTGGGATGCGTTACAGTGTCTGCTAACAGAAAACAAATAAGAAACCTAAGAGGTCAATTCACATCATGTCTGGAAATCAACATATTCTAAGCATGATGATGAAGTCTAGGTTATCTATATGCATAGGTAATTGTGGGTAGATGAGCAATTATGTTTTAATTTCTCTATTAGGGCCAGGAGGTGCATGCAATACATATGACTAATAAGACATGAAATCAATGATCTAGCATGCATGGGGTTCAATTAAACCAGAGGCTCTTAGTCCTATAAAGATCTTTTTGCCGTTCATGAGATAACCTACCTCTTTCTTAGGTTGAAGTTTCTGGATTTGGTTGAGAATTCAGCCCTAGTTCTTCACCTTCCTTTGTGACTTTTCCAGCTACTTCCTTGGGCTCTAACCCCACGTCCTCTTGACCTAAGGATGTGAAATTCGGAGGGGAGTTAGTCTAAAGTATAATGAACAAAAACTTCAAAACAACTTACCTGAATAATGACTTCTTACCTTCCTTCTTTACGTCCCAAAAGTAAGGGTCGCACAGTTTAAAACTATGCCCTACTTATAGAGTTTAGGTTAGGATTTGAGGATTAGATCGATTCTAGAGTCCTTATTCCACTAAATCCTTATCCTTAAGAGTCCATAGAGTTATTACAATCCTTCCCAAGTCGATCCATAGTGGATAGGAACATCAAGTTCCAATCTTTTCACGAGTTCCTTTCTTCACGGAACTGACAGGCGTGTAACGGTCGAGTGCCCATGCGTTATATGGCTGTGGCGGTCTTACGATAGACCGTTACAGTCATCGTAGCTTAGAGTTTCAATTTATGAAAACTCTCTTGTTAATTATCCAAATCATTATCTTATAGTATTAGTATTTATCCTTAATATCCGTAGATAGACTTAATTACCTTCTAGAATGTGGGCCTAACTTAATGGGCCTGGTTTAAAACCCTTTTGGATCTTAATTAAGTGGGTTGGGTTAATTGATTAACACCATTTGGCCTTATAATGACTTATTATTCAAATAAATCCTTTATAAATTCCTTTAACCCTTTTATAATTTCTAGAAAATTATTAAATAACCTAAGAAATACTTATATAAAATTTTGGGGCTTTACACCCTCCCCCACTTAGAAGAATTTGGTCCCCAAATTCAATACATGGATTGTGGAGAGTGTACTTACAGTTGAATAATTCTGGAAATCTTTTCTTCATAGCTGATTCAGTTTCCCAGGTTGCTTCATAAGGCCATGCCTTCTTCCATTGAATCTTAACCATTGGAATGACTTTATTTCTGAGTTGACGCTCTTCCCGTTCCAAAATCCTTATTGGCATTTGTTCATAAGTCAAATCCTTATGAATCTCCAGATTGTCATAAGTAATAATATGATCTGGATCATACACGTACTTCTTTAACATAGAGCCGTGAAATACGTCGTGAACTCCTGCTAACTGTGGCAGTTAGACCAATCTATAAGCCACTTCACCGACCCTTTCAAGAATTTCAAATGGGCCTATAAACCTTGGAGTTAGTTTTCATTTAATGCCAAATCTTCGAATACCACGACCTGGAGAAACCTTAAGATATACATGTTCACCTACTTGAAATTCTAAGTCGCGCCTTCGATTGTCAGCATAAGATTTCTGCATGTCTTGTGCCATCTTCATTCTTTCTTGAATGAGTTTAATCTTTTCTGTAGAATCTCTGATAAGATCGGGGCCTAGATATTACCTTTCCCCTATTTCATTCCAACATATTGGTGATCGACAACTCTTCCCATATAGAGCTTCAAAAGGTGCCATTTGTATACTTGCTTGGTAACTATTGTTATATTCAAATTCTACAAGAGGCAAGTGATCGTGCCAACTTCCACCAAAGTCAATGACATAAGCCCTGAGCATATCTTTTACCACTTGGTTTGTTCTTTCTGTTTGACCATCAGTGTGTGGATGAAAGGTTGTGCTAAAATTCAACCTAGTCCCAAGTGAATGTTGTAGGCTTTTCCAGAATTGTGATGTGAATCTAGGATCTCTATCTGATATGATGGTGACAGGGACCCCATGTAACTTGACAATTTCCTTCATGTATAAGGCTGCTAGAATATCAACAGACCATCGACTCTTAATTGGTATGAGATGTGCAGACTTAGTCAATCGGTCTATGATTACCCATATGCCATCATGTCCACCTCTTGTCTTAGGTAACCCCATGATGAAATCCATTCCTATACTTTCCCATTTCCATTCAGGAATATTTAAGGGATGTAATTTACCTGCAGGTCTAAAATGTTCTGCCTTAACTTGTTGGCAAGTAAGACAACGAGATATGAAATCCGCTATTTCCCTCTTCATATTGGGCCACCAGAAGTTTCTTTTGAGATCTTGATACATTTTTATCCCTCCTAGATGAATGGAGTATTTTGATTTATGTGCTTCTTCTAAGATCAATTTCTTTGTATGTTCACGATCCGGTATACACATTCGGCCCTTGAATAATAATCTTCCATCTTCAAAAATAGAAAAATCCGGTCTTTGTTCAATATTGGCCTTAATTTCCAGTAAAATTGGGTCATCCTCTTGTAACTTGGCCAGATCCTCAATCAATGTTGGTTGAGCTCGGATATTTGCCATGAAACAATTATCTTCCTTAATGTCAACATCTAGATTCAATTGAGTAAATTGAGGAACAAGGTTAGTCATACTAATCATGAGACTTGATAACATACCAATTGGTTTCCTGTTGAGTGCATCTGCTACAGCATTTGCCTTCCCAGGGTGATATTGAATCGCGAAATCAAAATCTTTGAGATATTCCAACCATCTCCTTTGCCTCATATTAAGCTCTTTTTGAGAAAATAGATATTTCAAACTCTTATGGTCCGAATAGACAGTGAACTTTTCTCCATAAAGATAATGACGCCAAATTTTAAAGGCAAAAATAACTGCTGCTAATTCCAAATCATGTACTGGATAATTTTCTTCGTGACGTTTCAATTGTCTTGAAGAATAACAAATCACCTTTCCATCTTGCATAAGGACACACCCTAAGCCAATCCCAGATGCATCCGTATATACTTCAAATCCAGCACCCTCTATTGGTAGTGACAAAACAGGGGCTGTTGTAAGATGATTCTTAAGATTTTGAAAAGTCTTTTCACAGTCCTTCGACCAGATAAAAGGATTTTCTTTTCTGGTAAGTCCAGTTAAAGGAACCGCGATCCTTGAGAAGTCCTTTATGAATCTTCTATAATAACCTGATAGACCCAAAAAGCTTCGAACTTCAGATATAGTCGTTGGTCGACTCCAATCTCTGACAGCTTCTACCTTAGAAGGATCCACAGCAATACCTTCCTTTGAAATAATGTGGCCAAGGAATGAGACTTCCTTAAGCCAGAATTCACACTTATTGAGTTTGGCATATAGCTTATGTTCTCTAAGTGTTTGTAAAGCTATCCTTAAATGTTCTTCGTGTTCTTCTTTCGTCTTGGAATATATCAATATGTCATCGATGAAGACGATGATGAATTGGTCTAAATACGGCTGGAAAACATTGTTCATCAGTTGCATGAATGCTGCTGGGGCATTGGTTAACCCAAATGGCATCACCACAAACTCGTAGTGGCCATAACGACTTCGAAAAGCCGATTTATAGATGTCTTCTTCTTTGATTCTAAGCTGATGATAACCAGACCTAAGGTCAATCTTAGAGAAATATTCTGCTCCTGAAAGCTAATCAAAGCGCTCATCAATACGCGGCAACGGATATTTATTCTTGATCGTAAGTTGATTCAATCGCCGGTAGTCAATGCATAACCTGAGAGAACCATCCTTCTTCTTGACAAATAGAACAGGCGCACCCCAAGGGGATGTACTAGGTCTGATAAAACCCTTGTCTAGAAGTTCCTGTAGTTGCTTCTTCAATTCCTTAAGTTCCGTGGGGGACATCCTGTAAGGGGCTATAGAAACAGGTGCCGCTCCTGGAATGAGTTCAATGGTAAAGTTTACTTCCCTCTCGGGCGGTAAGCTAGGTAGTTCAGGTGGGAACACATCAGAGAATTCATTGACAACAGGAATATCTGCTAAGACAATTTCCTTAGATTCTGTGACAATGACTGAGGCAAGAAAAGCTTCGCATCCTTGCGAGATGAGTTTGCAAGCATGAAGAGAGGATATTATGGTAGGATGCTTCTTGTATTTGATGCCAAGAAAAGAAAATCGTGGAAGTCCAGGCTTGCGAAAGGATATAATCTTAGTTCGGCAATTGATATAAGCATCATGATCAACAAGCCAATCAACCCCTAGAATGGCATCATAACCCTTCATATCGAGGCATATCAAATTTGCGGGGAGATTATGTCCTTCTACCACTACTTCACAATCAGGATAATGCTTAGTAAGCTTAGTTCCAGGCCCTAATGGTGTAGTTATAGCAAGATCTGAAGGTAGGGGGACTGAAGTAATTGGCAAGGTTTTTACAAAGGTAGTAGAGATGAAAGAGTGAGAAGCACCAGTATCAAATAGCACGAATGCAGGATGAGAACAGATTTGAAGAGTACCTTCCATAAGCCCGTCATTTTGATCCCTAGGCGCTTCTTCTTCATCTATAACTGCATTGAGGCGAGCCTGCCTCCTACGTCCTCCATCATTTGATTGTTCTTTAAAGAGGGGGCAATTCGGTACACGATGCTCCCTACTTCCGCAACGTAAACAAACTCCTAGGCGCTTCCAGCATTCTTCAGCCGAATGGCCGAATTTCTCACAATATGTGCATGCCGAGGCAACTTGTTCTTCCTTGATCTTCTTATTACTCTTTTGGGAACTGCTACCATTCCCGTTCCTCGATCTTTTCTTGCTATCACGGCTTTTGTAAGGTTCCGCGATACTAAACTTCTCCTTCTTGTAATGCCGAACAGATTGTCGGCCCGATCCTTCACCCTTTCCCTTCAATTTTTTGACCTTTTCTAAGGTCCTTTCACATAAATAGGCCCGCTGGACCATCTCCGCATAAGTGCGGATATTTTGAGTTCCCAGTTGTTGTATGAAGCCGGGACGTAACCCGTCCATAAATCGATTTGCCTTTAATAATTCAGTGCTAATAAGATGTGTTGCATATGGTGCTAGCCTTGAGAATTGTAATTCGTATTCTGCTACGGACATCATCCCCTGACGAAGGGAGGCGAATTCCAAGGCCTTCCTTTCCTTTACATGTTCAGAGAAATACTTAGCACGGAACAGTGTGAGAAAACCATTCCAAGTGTGTGGTGCATCGGCGGGTGGTGCCGGAATTATCTTCCACCACGTACGGGCATCTTTATTTAATTGGAATAATGCCAGATGAACCTTCTCCTGATCCGTACATTGAATAACATCAAATATCCTATTCATCTCGTCGATCCAATTTTCTGCTTCCTCTGGATTGGAAGATCCATAGAAACGCGGAGGATTTAGACTCCGGAAATTACGATGAAGGTCTCCTGCCCTTGCCCCCGCACCACCTTGTGCTATAGTTTGCAGTGCCTGGGTGAGGCCGGCAACAGTTTGTTGCATACCGTCCCAATCTACGCGATGAGCCATGATAAGAATAATAAGGTACCTGAGAGAAAATAACAACTTGTTATTTCTCATGAAATTGGAATGAATCAAAATAATTCTTAAAGCTAATTACCTATCTTATCCCGGGTTCTACCCAATCCTCACATGGGTGTGGAATTTTTTCCTTAGTTCATAGGTAGGGGTCCTTAACCTTGGACTTATCCTATGACATGACTCTTTTCCTTAAGTCCTGAGACTTAGGCTCTGATACCAACTTAACTGTCATGCCCCGAGCCTTTATTTACAGCGGAAGACTCGCTCGGGGAGCGCGAACAGCCGGCATGGTAAGCCTCTTGCAAGCAAGAACAATTCAGAGCGCGAGATAATCACATAAATAGATGCAATTGCACAAGATGTAATCAAACCTCAACTTTATTCCATAATCAATTAATAATCAAAAATACATAATTTGACCTTTCCACTAATTGACTCAAGAAATAAGAAAATTACATTGACTCCATCTAAACACTTGAAACTGCCTAAGTCTTCTCTCTTATCAGGATAACTCTTAGTCACTCTCGGACCCGCTGCTCGAATCACCCGAATCCGAATGCGAACTATATTCATCTCTTGAAAATCATTGAACAATAGGTCATGAGCACACTTGCCCAGTAGGTATCTTCGTATCAACATGAAGGCACTATTAAAGTAATTAGCATTTTAGCTCTAGAGAATTAGGCAAAATCATGCAATGCGAATCAATCATGCGATCAAATTAATAGAAACAAGATAACCAGCTAAGATAGAATGATCAAGAATGAACTAGCAAGAATATAACAAGAACATGATATTGGCCTTCCATGAACAAGAATGTAACGAGATTGTACTAGCAAGCCACATATTCCTCACTTTAGCATCTTATGCTTAAGAGCAAGTGCTTCGTAAATTTCTGTGGAATATCAAGCAAGAATGTCATGTTGTGCCGTGGATCTTCACTTATTTATAGAAATAGTACTCCCAGCGCAATGCGACGCTAGTAGCATCATACCCCATGGTTTAAAAAATAGTATGTTTCTGGTAATCAGCCAAGGGGACTAGCATAGAGCTCTTGAACACAATCAGTGCTCAATCGCATCTTCAGTTATAAATTAAGCTACTTCCACGCATGTAACAGTAACGTATGGCCAAGAATATAGCACTTACAATAATTCCATGATAACTAAAATCAATGAATGAATGCTTCAATTTTGAATATATGAGATCAAGACTGATATTTAACTAAGTTATGCTTATTGAATAAATTGACAGCATAACGATACTTTCCTTAACTTCCATTCCTTTTAGATCCATTTAAGCAATATGACAAGTTCTAGATCATCAAGGTTTGTCTATAATCAATGGAATATCAACCCTTGGTCAAACCTTGGGTTAACATAAACAAGCTATGTAACGGTCATTGGCTGGGCCGTTACATTATGTAACACGCCAGTAATAGGCCGTTACAGTGATCCGAGTCCATGAGGATAAAAATAGACCCAGAGGAATGTGACGGTCTGGCATTGGGCCGTTACATGAGCCTGACGGTCCAGTTCAAGGCCGTTACATTTCAAAAATCGAAAACCACGATAGAGTGTTCTAATTAATGGGCTTTCATTGGTACAACCAACTCGGCGTCCTAGTGGGAATCCCAGGCTCGCGGAGAATTACGGAGGCCTTGAAACAATGATTTCCTAGTCCATTGGAAGGAATATCCAATAGAGAGGTCCTCATGTCCAAGATAGTTTCCTATAGTGCAAAGTGTAAACTAATGACATCATACCAGAGTAAGTGCCATGTACTTATAGAATTTGACTATATTGACAGAGAGAGATATATAATCTATGTGAAATCACGATGAAAACTCCGTTTTACAAGTCATGCTTTATAGTACAAAACTATACATTTAGGCTTTATGAAACTAGCAAAACTCAAAATAAAAGTGAGATATCAACCATGCAATACCTAATATGAACAATCTGATAATCATGAAATCAGGTTGCTACTTAGATATCTAGGCATAAACATAGGTAATAGTGGCATGATATATTCTGCCTAGGGTTGCCAGTACACAGATTGTAATGGTCTAGGGTCAGGGCGTCACAGTGAATATGACGGTCTGTCGAGGAGCCGTTACATGAAAGCAACGCATCTGTCTTGGCGCGTTATTATCAACAGAGGAAAATAAGATATACATAGACTGTGACGGATCATGGTAGGCGCGTTACATTCAAGTGACGGTCCTACTGGGATGCGTTACAGTGTCTGCTAATAGAAAATAAATAAGAAACCTAAGAGGTCAATTCACATCATGTCTGGAAATCAACATATTCTAAGCATGATGATGAAGTCTAGGTTATCTATATGCATAGGTAATTGTGGGTAGATGAGCGATTATGTTTTAATTTCTCTATTAGGGCCAGGAGGTGCATGCAATACATATGACTAATAAGACATGAAATCAATGATCTAGCATGCATGAGGTTCAATTAAACCAGAGGCTCTTAGTCCTATAAAGCTCTTTTTGCCGTTCATGAGATAACCTACCTCTTTCTTAGGTTGAAGTTTCTGGATTTGGTTGAGAATTCAGCCCTAGTTCTTCACCTTCTTTTGTGACTTTTCCAGCTACTTCCTTGGGCTCTAACCCCACGTCCTCTTGACCTAAGGATGTGAAATTTGGAGGGGAGTTAGTTTAAAGTATAATGAACAAAAACTTCAAAACAACTTACCTGAAATAATGACTTCTTACCTTCCTTCTTTACGTCCCAAAAGTAAGGGTCGCACAGTTCAAAACTATGCCCTACTTATAGAGTTTAGGTTAGGGTTTGAGGATTAGATCGATTCTAGAGTCCTTATTCCACTAAATCCTTATCGCTAAGAGTCCTTAGAGTTATTACAATCCTTCCCAAGTCGATCCATAGTGGATAGGAACATCAAGTTTCAATCTTTTCAAGAGTTCCTTTCTTCACGGAACTGACAGGCATGTAACGGTCGAGTGCCCATGCGTTATATGGCTGTGGCGGTCTTACGATAGACCGTTACAGTCATCGTAGCTTAGAGTTTTAATTTATGAAAACTCTCTTGTTAAATATCCAAATCATTATCTTATAGTATTAGTATTTATCCTTAATATCCGTGGATAGACTTAATTACCTTCTAGAATGTGGGCCTAACTTAATGGGCCTGGTTTAAAACCCTTTTGGATCTTAATTAAGTGGGTTGGGTTAATTGATTAACACCATTTGGCCTTATAATGACTTATTATTCAAATAAATCCTTTATAAATTCCTTTAACCCTTTTATAACTTCTAGAAAATTATTAAATAACCTAAGAAATACTTATATAAAATTTTGGGGCTTTACAACTCCCTATGAGCTGTCCTGGCACAAGTGGATGATGAAGGTAAGGAAGGGCAGCCTATTACCTCTCTAGGTTGTTCAATCCCGCAGAAGCTAAGTATACCACCATGGAGAAAACCTGCGTAGCCCTAGTTTGGGTGGCCCAAAAATTAAAGCACTATTTTCTTGCCCATGAGGTTAAGTTGATCTCTAGAATGGACCCAATTCACTATCTCTTAGAGAAACCCGTCCTTTCTAATAGATTGGCTCGCTGGCAGAGTTTCCTCTCCCAGTTCGATATTACCTTCGTCGTTCAGAAAGTAATCAAGGGATATGATATTGCTGAACATCTTGCTCACTTACCTATCCCATGTACATATTCTATCCAGGATGAGTTCCCCGATGAACACCTGGTTGTGCACACTCATCACCCCTTTTGGTCCCTGCACTTTGATGGTGCACTTAATTCTCAGGGCCAAGGAATCGACGCTGTTGTCCTCACTCCAGAGGAGGTGACTATTCCCATTGCATATCAACTCTCTTTTCCTGCTACCAATAATATAGCCGAGTATGAGGCTCTCCTTGTTGGATTAAAGCACGCCTATATCATGGGCGCGCGATACTTGAACATTATAGGAGATTTCTCAATTGGTGCTGTGCCAGGTTCTCTCTACCTATCGCACCAGTGACCCTAAGCTCAAACCTTATCAAGATCTGGTCACGCTCTTGGCTAGACAATTCCGCAAGCTGATTTACATTCACACCCCTCGATCTCAGAATATTCTCACCGATGCACTTGCATCGCTTGCTTCTTCCCTCTCCTTCCCCTTAAGTCGCTCCACTGAGACCATTATGGTCCAGCGGTTAGATGCTCCTTCCCTTGAGGATCCCTGGTTTGATAACCTTAGGAAATTTGTAGAGAGGAAGGCTGAGAAGGAAGATTTGAAAGAAGTATCTTTAACAGAGCTCGAGGAGATCTTGGAAGAGGAGGAATTGCCCTGGTATCACGAAATTGAGCAATATTGTAAGGATGGGTCATTCCCAGAATCAGTCAACGTCGAGCAGCGCAAGGCCATTAGAAGAGTTGTTTCCAGGTACACGATTATTACAGGATAATTATATAGGCATGCTCTCAATGGAGTTCTTATGAGGTGTCTAGACGATGATGAGGCCTGGAAAGTTGTTGAAGTAGCTCACTCGAGCGAATGTCGAGGGCATGTCAACGGTAAGGCTTTGGCGAAGAAGATTCTTAGGCAGGGCTATTACTGGCTAACCCTAGAAGAAGATTGTTCCACCTATGTCCGTAGGTGTCCTTAGTGCCAACTCCATGCCGACAAGATTCACGCTCCTGCTTCATCCCTTCATCCTCTTTCTGCTCCTTGGCCATACTCCATGTGGGCTTTCGATATTATAGGCCCACTGGGTGATCCAAAGTCTCAAACTAAACAGAAATCCTTCATCCTCACCGCTACGGAGTATTTCACCAAGTGGGCCAAAGCCGAAGTATACGCGGAAATCAAAGCAACCATAGTTTGTCGCTTCATCCTGAAGAACATCATTTCGCGATTTGGAGTGTCGAGCGATATCGTCACCGATAATGGACCATAATTCGTGTCACAAGAACTTTAGGACCTCTGTAAGAAATTCAATATTTCATTGCATCATTCACCACCATACTATCCCCAAGGCAACGGCCAAGCCGAGGCCACCAATAAGACGGTTCTTAAAATCATCAAGAAAACATGTGAGTCGCATAAATTTGCTGATTGGGTCGATAAATTAATAGAAGCTCTATGGGCTTATTGCACCTCCGTCCGTACCCCCACAGGGCAAACCCCACTTACTCTCACTTATGGGATGGAGGCGGTACTCCCGTATGAGATTTTGATCCCTTCCCTAAGAGTGCAGCTTGACAACTGACTTAATCTTGATGAACGTCGAGAGGCGTTGCTAGTCCAGCTGGAACTCTTGGATGAGAAGAGGCTTAATGCGGCCAATCATGTCTCCGTTTACCAAAAGCGTGTCTCGAGTCATTTCCAAAAGAAGGTCATTGAAAGAAAATTTCAAGTGGGAAATATGGTGTTGAAGCATAAATTCATTAGATTAGGAGGTCCTAGGTCTAAGCAGCAACCCAATTGGGAGGGTCCGTTCGTAGTCAAGGAGGTTTATCCTGGGAACGTGTATCGTCTAATCAACGCCGAGGAAGAAGAATTATCTCATCCGTGGAACGGGTTGTATCTCAAACGTTTTTATCCTTAGAGTCAAGCTAGCAAATGCCCGATGGCGAGGAGTTCCTCTCCTTGATCGTGAAGGGAGATCCCCAGCACAACACTCACACATTACACGACCTCCGAGATTGGGCTTGCCTCTTTTGCGCAACAACGTCTCTCCTTTTGCCATACTTGAGGGAAAGTGAAAACCCTTATTTTTCCCCTCTTCGGTCGAATATAGGGGCAAGTGGTGAATAAGGGGGCGAGGACCGATCTAGACATCCCAATACAAAAGAGGTCTCAAATAGGGGCAGTTCGTTATGACCTAATTCCGCATTCACAAAAGAAAAAAAAAGAAAGAAAGGACAAGAAAAGGGGCAAAAATCAAGGCAAAAGCTAAAAGCTCTCCCAAAAGCTCGAAGCTCAAAAGTCTAACCGCTCCGAAGAATGAAACTAGGCATGGCAAGAGTGGCATTATAGTTTCCCCGCGGGACGTCATTAGCCCGGTCGTACGCGTGCCTAGAGCGGATGAAGGTTCGATGACGGACATAAAGTCCCGGCGCAACAGACCAAATCTCTTGAAAAGGGGGTTGTCATGGGAAGAATTCAAGCCCTATAAAAACCTCTATACCTATCCCCAGCTTTCCTTTCAAATTCTCTTTTGATTTTCAAGGACTGGATCGTACCCCGGGTATGGCCTTAGCAGAGGCACCGTTAAGTGAAATTGGACCCTAGCCATGGATGGTCACCCACAATGCACGTTGTACTCGGGAAGCCCCTAATGAGATATGTGGGTCTCCCGTCACCGGGTCTGAACTGGTTCTAAAAATTCCAAAAGAAAGATCAGATATTTCAAAAATCTAAAAAAATCAGATATTTCAAAAATCTAAAAAAATTAGATATTTCAAAAATCTAAAAAAATCAAATATTTCTAAAATCTAAAAAAATTCACAAAAAAACAAAAAAAATTAGATATTTCAAAAAAATCTTTTAGATATTTTAAAAATCCAAAAAATAAGATATTTATAAAAGTCCAAAAAAAATCAAATATCTTCAAAAATTACAAAAAAAAATCATCACATAGCCCCCCAGCATTTCATGGCATGTATTGCATCCTTCTCCTTTTGCCTATTTAATAAGGCTTCACCCCTTGACCAAAAAGCAAGGATTGGTCATTTCCTAACTTGCTGTAGGCAAGGGGTTAAGCCTAAAAATAGATCTAACATGTTTCTTGTTTTAGTGTGTGTAGGGACAGGTCTTCGAGTAATCCTGGCATCTACATGTAAACGGTCTCTCGGAGACCGTCTCAATCCTTTCAAGCGGTCACAATATGACTGTTTCATTCTTATAGACGGTCTCCATAAGGCCGCCTTCATCACATCTCATGAGCCCACTTCCTCTTCCTTTCGCCCAGGGTGCTACGGTCTGAATATGACTGCTTGCTCTTAAAGTGGCCCTCCATCAACCATTCTATGTGCCTAAATGGTCCCTCGGTAGACCACATGGGCCCTTGTTTTGAACCTCTGACATCTGTCTGTTGAGTGGTCTAGCTCAGACCGTTTTGCTTTGGTCGGCGGTCACGTGATGACCGTCTAACTCATCTAGCGGTCTCTTCTAGACCGCTTCCTTCCCAAAGAACCACCTCAATCCACACAAATGCACAAAGGAGAAGGCCAATCTCATTCAATCAAAGCATTCCATTCCTTTATTCAAAATCAAACAAATCAACATCAATACATAGGTCTCTATACATCAGAAATGAAAAATCACTCAATCCTTAGTCGGGCATCCCCGTGAGGTCGAATCTCACGCAACTCTTTCACATAGGCCTGAGCTCTGTCACCTCTGCTAGTAGGGTACGCACCCTGTTGACCTCCCACATGATCAGGGCACTCCTGACCGCCTGCTCATCCTCTTCTGTCCAGAGTCTCCTCGCCTATAGTGCAGGAAGGTGGGGTAGCGCTGGAACTATCGTCCGCGAGAGTCTGACCTGTAGAAAGCACCTGTGGGTGCTGTACATCACCAAGGTGGTGTCTCCCACAAGCCTCAGGTCAAGCCCAAGCCTCCTAGGAAGCCTGAGGGTGGTACCGTGGAGTAAGGATGGGTGCATCACAAACCGGTCCAGGGGCAGAGGGTTGATATAAAGGTGCCATTCATCCCTAGTCTTCTTGTCCGTGGTCTGACGCTCCACCTGCTGAGGAAACCTGAAGGTGCCGCCAATAAAGAATAGTGGATGGCTCCCAAAGATACGGCTGACAGAAGTGATATCCTCCCTAGGTATGAACTTCAGCCTGACGCCCATCCAGCACTCAAAAATGATCATAGAGCCAAAGAGTGGGCCCCCTAAGGCTGCTGAGCTAAGGCCCTCGTACAGGTAAGCAAGGATGGTCTGGGAAATGGAAAGACCCTGCCATAGTCCACTAATAGTGCTAAGGTTAGGAATGTCTAGGATATGGTCAGTAGAAGGGAAGAGTATGGCACCACATAAGCAGATAGAAACAGCTTTGGCTATGGCATCATCCCACCCACAGTTATTCTTACAATGAGCTATGACCCACTGGCTCAGGGGTAGCTAATGGATGTGAAGTCCCGCGATCAATGACACCCAAGAGCGGGGGGAGAATTGGGTGATTACAGATTTTAAAAAATTTTACCCGATTTAAAACACGTATTAAAAGCAAGCAACAAACAAGTATAGAATTGATGGATTACAAAATGAATCTTGCTAAATCAACCCCTACAGTAGTTCTTTGGTACCAGGCGGAGTCTGAGAATCCGAAGATTCTCTCACACAAGGTATTTTTCTTCCAACAAGACTAACCTTGTCGATCAGAAACCACCTTTTGATATACCAGAGATCTCCCGTAAAAAGGTTAACAGAACTAGATCAAAACAAGGAAATCATATGATGCAATATGCAAATATGCTAAAGCAGAATTGGAGATAGAAGATAAGGAGCAAACCACATAGGAGACCATGATTTTAGGTGGTTCGGATGCAACAACTGCAACCTACGTCCACCCCTCACAAACTGTGAGGATTCACACACTATCTTGTAGAAGGTTACAAGATCAGAGCACACACACACACACACTCGTGTGAGTTCAGAACTCCCACGAAGATGCACAAGCACCGAATCACAAGGAAATGTGAAGAAATAGACACACACACACACACACACACACACACACACACACACACACACACACACACACACACACACACACAAACACACACACACACAAGTATTCAGATATTACAAGAACACACACTTGAATCTGAAATAGAAATTGAATGGAAAACACAAAGTAAAAACTTCAGATTCAAGCTCCCCCTTAGTTGATGAAGAAGATTTTGGATGCAGCTTGATCTCCACTTGGCTTGGGTTTGATCTACTTCATATGTGGCTTGGATCACTTGAAGATGGATGAAGAACTTCCTTCTCGGAGCACTGTTCATAGCTACAGTAGCAGCACTCTTCTCTCCCCTTGATAGCCTCCTTGAGCTCCCTTAGATCATTAGGGTTTTTGACCCCAATATGATGTATATATAGATCTTGGATGGTCAAGGGACAGGCCAGGAACCAGATCCATAAATCATGATAAGTCTGGTGACTTTTGGATTAAACAAACCCAATGAAGAGGGCTTCCCACATTGTAGAAAACACAGTCAAAATGGTTGCCTCGAAGCTGGCGGTCGACCGGTAGGAGGGGCGATCGACCGAAATTTTATAGAGATGGGACTTTTCATTACTGGGAAAACCGGTCGATCGGCCCGTAACTAGCGGTCGACCGCTGGCTGGAAATCCTGTAGATTTAAAGAAGTTTGCCACTGAATCATAATATGTGAACAAATCAGTTGATGACCACATCCTGTTCCAATTAAAATGAGTGAGTTAAGCTTAGCCTGGGCGGTTCTGGAACTAAGGTGGATTTAGGCATTTGGAAGGGTATGAACACTTGAGCATAATGCATGATGAAATTAGGCCTTGAATGCATATGAGAGTCGAACTTGATTGCTAATACATGGCACTTGATAGAACGCACGTCCTGGGTTTTGTTATCATCAAAATCACCTGAATATACTCAACAATCCCCCCCCTTTTGATGATGACAAAATTGAAAGGGTATTTAAATACATGGGCATGCCTTTAAGTAATTTTTGAAAATTGATATCAATGTTTGAAATTAAGGCATTTTACTCACATCCCATCAAGCCAGCGAAAGCAAACCATTCAACACTTTATTTTCCAATTAGAAAAGAAATGAGACACAAGAGCCAACCATCTGAGATGAAACACCAGTTGCATTCAATTCATCATTTCATTACAAGGTGCATTAATGCGAGAGTGAAGGCACGACTCTAGACACAAGTGACTAAACAAAGGCACAAGTGCAGAACAGACACACAAACAAACACACAAATGATCCTCACATGATCATACATGCAAACACACATCGACATACATAAATATATAGAACCCTGCACTACTACTTCTCCCCCTTTGGCATCATCAAAAGGGATAGGATAGACAAAGGGGGATCCAAGTGACACAAGACCAAAGTACAGCATCCTAGAGGTAGGAAGCAAGAGAAAAATCCTCATGGTGCGTCTGCAGGAGGCTAATCCTCTGGAGGAGGAGGCTGGTAACCAAGGCGACGGCAGATGTCTTCAAGAGAATGATCTTGAAGCTGAAGACTATCCTGAATACGGCCAATGGAGAGATCACGAGCCGCATCACGGCGTGACATGCCAAGAAGTGTCTTGTTCATGATGTGGAAGGCCTAGCTGGAATCAGCAATGCTATCGGTGAGGCTAGTCATATGAGTGGAGAGTGTGGCCATTTGAGTGGAGAGGGTATCCAGAACAGTGGAGAAGGAATCTATGCGACCTGACATTGTGTCAATCACATTGCCCATAGTGTCGACGTGATCCCCGAGAGTAGAAAGTCAATCCCCAAAAGTGTCCACACGAGTCTCTAGCCCAGTAAACCGCCTGTCAAAAGTCTCATAATCTACCGAAGAGTGTTGTGTGGCCTCCTGAGTGGAGGACTCTCCATGATAGAACTGTGGCGGAAGAGGCATCTCGGAATCCATATGATGATGTGAGGGTGGAGGAGGCTGCTCCTCGGCCTGAACTACAGGGGGGACATCTCCTTGATCCTGCTGTTGCTCTTGTTCTTGCTCTTCTTCACTATCAACTTCTTCTCCATAAGTAGGCACATCCCGGCGTAACTCACCATCGGGAGCATAGTAATATCCCATATCTGTAAAGATATTATGCTTATTATAGATATCATCCTGTCGAACATAAATGAACTGTTCGTTTGCCAAATTTACCCCAACATGAATGAATAGGCCGGTCAACTGTGATGCATATGACAAGGATCGCCACAAATTGGTTCGGCAAGCTCCAATGAGAGTCGTCATGAGGCGACCCATGTTAACTTGAATTCCATTCATAACATTGTAAAACAGGAATTTGTGAACCTCTGTCACTTCATTTCTACTGCCACTCTTTGGATAAATGAGAGAGGTAAACATATGGTGCAATATACGCTGTAGTGGTGGAAAATGATTCGCATTCAATTCAATTAAATTGCTGACACCATGCACATACTCACAACTGGTCATAGCAAGAAATGTTTCCTCAACCTGCCCATGACCAAAGACCATGTCGGCTCCGCTAGCCGCAACTCCTAAGCATCTCTCAAAAAGAACGGGAGTAATGTGAATCTCAACCCCTTGAACAACAGAAAATAATTCCTCATTCCTTGCAATCAAATTCCCATAAAACTGCTGCACTAGACTGGGGTAATAACGGGTATATCTAGTGACGAAATCAGTCCAACCTGGCTGAATCTCAAAGACAGCACATAAATCGGGCAAAAGCTCGTTCAACAGTTTTATGGGAATTTTGCCACTCGCTTCCCCTTGGGCAGAACGTCGAGAGCTCCGTCTAGGCGGCATCCCGAACTAGAAAATACGGAAGAAAACCCTTGAAGAGATGACCCTCACTGAGGGGGATGAAGATAGATCAACAGACACTCCAGGGGCTTGCAAAAGCCTTCTCCACAAACTGGAACCTAGGAGGAAACTCCACGAACGCACGAACGGCCGAATGGAGTTCGTCCCGACACCGTGACGAACCCGCCAGATCTTGTGCGGGTGGAGGAATGATGAGGTTTAAGGGCTTGGAAGGTGGAGTTTGGGTGTTCTAGGGTTGGGGAGAAGTGTTGGAGAGTGAATGGGAGTGTTGGAATGAGAGAGAGAGGTTTTAGGACCCCTTAAAAGAAGAGTTCGGATGTGGTTCGGTCGGGCCGATTTGCCGCCACCGGTCGACCGGTGCGGGAGCAGCCGTCGACCGCTAGCCCCAAAAACCCCAAATTTTGTATATTTTGTTTCTTTTTCATTTCTTTTCTATTTTTTTTATATATGGGGGGGCTATCATCCGACCTTCTGATTTGAACCAATGTCATGAAGTGGAGGAAAGGAAAGAGATGGAGATTTGAGGAAAGTTTCTAACTCCCCCTCAGAAGTTTCCTTAGGTCCGACATCATTGAGTCCACAATTATTTAACTAAGGAATGTCTGGCCTTAGAAATATTTTTCAAGGAGGGCTATATATGTATAAATACATTCAAGTATGCAAGAGTGTATGTGAACACACAAGGTATTAAAAGTAAATATGGACAATATGCATGTTTTCCTACCCTTGATGCATATGAGTTTCTACAAATGCAATTCTTATCCTAAGTGCAGACTTATGTATGCATGCTCTCACCCTTGCACATCGCAAGTTCTCTTCTTATCTTGCTGAATTGATCCTGGTTTAGGGGTTTTATGAAAATATCAGCTAGTTGATTGTGTGTGTCAATGAAATTCAATTCAAAGACCCCTTTTCCCACATGATCTCTCAGAAAATGATGTCGAATGTCAATGTGCTCTGTCCTAGAATGTTGAACAGGGTTTTTAGACAAGCTGATTGCACTAGTATTATCACACAAGATTGGCACACATTTCATTTCAATATCTAAATCAAGCAATTGATTTTTGATCCAAAGTACTTGGGCTCCACAACTTCCGGCGGCTACGTTTTCAGCCTCGGCTGTTGAGAGAGCTACTGAATGTTATTTCTTGGAGGCCCATGAGACTAGGCACTCACCAAGAAACTGACAGTACCCACTAGTACTTTTGCGATCTACAATACATCCGGCATACTCCGCATCGGTGTAAGCAATCAAATCAAATGAACTACCGATAAGAAACCACAAGCCAAAATCTATTGTGCCAATTAAGTATCTAAAAATGCGTTTAACAACCATTAGATGAGATTCTTTAGGGCATGACTGAAAATGGGCACAAAGACATACACTGAATTGAAAGTCAGGGCGGCATGTTGTAAGATACAGTAGTGATCCGATCATACCTCGAAACAGTATAGGATCTAATGTTTTACCATTTTCATCTTTGTCTAACTTCGAGGTTGTGGCCATTAGAGTTGACAAAGGTTTTGCTTCAGCTAGCCCAAATTTCTTTAACAGCTCTAGTGTGTACTTAGCTTGATTGATGAAAATCTCCTCGGATGTTTGCTTCAACTACAATCCAAGAAAGAAATTCAGTTCACCCATTAAGCTCATCTCAAATTCTCCTTGCAAGATTTCTACAAATTCTTCACATAAGACATTGTTAGTAGCACCAAAAATAATGTCATCCACATATACTTGAACTACTGATATTTCTTTACCTGATTTCCTTGTGAAGAGTGTTTGGTCAACCTTACCTCTTTTGAAATCATTTTCTACAAGGAATGAAGTGAGCCTTTCATACCATGCCCTTGGTGCTCGCTTTAACCCGTACAAGGCCTTCTACAACTTGTACACATGCTTTGGATGCTTTGAATCCTCAACACCTGGAGGTTGCTCTACAAAAATATCCTCCTTGATGTAACCATTAGGAAATGTAGATTTAACATCCATTTGAAATAGTTTGAAGTGCAAAGAGCAAGCATAGGACAATAAGATTCAGACTGCTTCTAGTCTAGCAACCGGTATAAAAGATTCATCAAAATCAATACCCATCTCCTGGCTATACCCTTTGGCTACAAGCCGGGCCTTGTTCCTAACAACCAATCCCCTATCATTTAACTTGTTTCTGAAAACCCAATGGGTTCCAATTGTGGTATGATTCTTAGGACGCGGCATGAGAGTCCATGTAGCAACCCTGATAAAATATTAATAACAATAAAGATTTTAAAATAAATCAAATAATTAGATAAATAAAACAATATAAAATAACGCCTCGGATAAAGGCGCTATTTAAATTATAAACGCTTCTAGTTAAGGCGTGACTCAAGAAGTGACGCCCTTACCAAACGGCTTCAAATTCCAACGTCAAAAAGGGTAAGGCCAAGAAACGCCCCTAGCTTGGGCGTGTTTTAAAACAAAGAACGCCTTCATATCAGGCGCTTCTTAAGAAACGACCTGAACCAGGTCGTCAATTCAAGAATCGACGCCCTGACCAAAGTCGTTAATTCCATTCGTGAACCGTTCGAACCCAGAGCTTATCCAGGGAAGGATTATGTTAATCTAGTAAGTGTTTACTAGGGCAAGGACTCTATTAGGGATATATTACTCCCAATAAAACTCTAGCCCTAATAGGACCCCCTAAATCCCTATAAATAATCTACTGCTCGAACCCTTCAACGCTATTTGGCGTTCGGAATCTGCAAGGTACGTGAAGAACATCAAGTTCTTCTTCTTCTGTTTCTTTTTCTTATGAACGTAGTTCATGAAGAACTAATAGGTCCTTCCTCTTCTTTCCTCTAATACAGGTCAAGGGATCCAGTGCGTACGTAAAGAATAAGGTGATGTTCTTCATCGTTTTCCTAACTTCGGTTATGTCTGTGAAGATTATTAATATCTTCATCTTCCTTCCTTTCTTTCCCTCTACAGGTTGACGGTAGAGTAAAGATTTCTGAAGAACGATTGTTCTTCTTCTTGCTGTTGCTGCTACTGTTCTTGAGTTGCAGTTGAAGCTTCAGAGTTTTAGGCTTCTCCTCGATCAAACTATCAAGGTAGGATTTTCTCAAGTCACTGTAGCCCAAACTAAATTGATACAGTACAATAATCATCATGCATATACATGGTTTGGTTTACTATAGTTTCTGAACGATTTTCTGTTAATTTCTTGAAAGAAACGTCCTTAGCAAGGGCGTGATTATGAAATACACGCCCCAGACTAGGGCGCTATTTTACAAGTCATGACCCTGCCAAGGTCGTCAATTTTAGATTTGACGCCCTGTACACAGGCGTTAATTTCATTTAATGATTAATCACCCATGTTAAGAATTGATTATCTATGAAATCATGATTCTACAATAATGCATGATCATATGTCTTCAAACCTGTTAATTTTATTGTCATGACCATATATTCGTTCTCCATGAATTCTATTATCCTGAAATTATTACTGCCCATGAAAATTCATGGTATTTCTTGAATTCACGACCTAGACTATGTCGTTTTCCATGTGTTAACGCCCCATCACAGGGCGTGAATTGAAAAGTAACGCCCCTTCATAGGGCGCGTTTCTGTTAAAATCCCGAACAACATATCCTGTAAAAATAAGAATTTAATGATTAACGCCCCTGCCAAGGGCGCGTTTTTAATAATTTTTGAAAATAAATATGTTCTGTAAAATATTGTAAATAAAAAGACGCCTGCTACTGTAGTCGTCTCATTGCAAAGAAACGCCCCTGTCCAGGGCGCTTTTTAGATAAATTAATGAAATATTGAAATTCTGAAAAAAAATGGAAACATGTGTAAACGCCCTTCTGTTAGGCGTTAATTACTTGATAAACGACTCTACTTAAGTCGTTACTTTACTGTAAACCTGATTTTCCACTGTTTCTGTTAACCGATGGTTTCATATGGTATATAATATATATATCGGCACTATTCTCCACTCCGTGAGTATAGTCCCACGTTTCACGATTGTTTTATCGATCACACTCAATTCTCATTGACATACAAGCTCTCCATTGGACATTCCGTTCCTTTGGACTAGCGAGTTAGTCATAGAGACCTCCGTAAGACTCCTCGTAGCCTTGGATTCCCTCAAGGCCGACTGAGCTGGTTGTACCCTAAAAATCCATTACACGATCCTTGCCATGTCAATCTAAAGAAACATGATATACTGGCCCTTATGATTATACAAAGTGTATATCATAAGAAATTCTTAATGGGATGATGATATCATGCCATATCATGTCATTCTTGTAAACCTCAATTCTATGATAAGAATGAGGGTATCTTACCTCTGATATACTGTTCATGTGGACCTAAATTCTATATAAAGAATGTCCATATTGATTTGTCATGGTACCCAAGTTAAGGGAACCATATTCTACCTAGTTTTATCGATATCGTGATTATACCATTATTATCGCCATTCTATGTCCTTTGTCATATTTTTGGACTCCATTCCGTCAAAGTTGTCATACGGGTCTACAAGCTTGATGATTGAAATTCTATGTTGGCTATAAACAAGAGTGGATGTCAAAACACATGATAAATGCCTGCGCATATAGGGCCCGATCTGGTCCTGGGAGGAGCACCCGAAAGTACTTGTGCCCATGGGAGTTAAAATGATAAGGTATCTGGCATTATACCGAGTACTTGACTTGCTTGATTGGACATTCCACACACATCTTGTACTTGAATCGTACTTGACTTGACATAAAATGCGTGGCCCGAAAAAGGGTAATTTACTTGCTTGATACATGATAGCCAAAGTTCTTGACATGACTTGTTAAATGTACTTGCTTGAATATCTCAAATGTCTTGTTATCTTATTGAAAGTTCATGATTTGTCCATCTTAATTCTTTGATATTACATTATCTCTATCTTGTCGTTTTATGCGAGCATGCATAGCTTCATTGCATTCATGAAAATGTAATTACTTAAACCCCTTGCTAGTACTTGAGATATAATTTCCTACTGAGCGTTCGCTCATTCCGTTTGTCCCTTACTTTTCAGGTAAGTCCGATGACGAGACTGAAACGGATGGGGAAGGTCAAGAGTGAAAGAGCTAGAGCTTGTCCAAGTGTCATCTAGTCTTTTTCCTATTTTCTTGAGTCAACTATGTACTTTTCTTTTTATTAACCAGAGTATTGGATTTGTAATAGTCTATTATGAAATAAAGGATTGGGTTATCTTGCTATTTTGCGCATCTCTGTCTTTGTGTCGAATACACGACCACTCTGATTGACATGATTGATATAAACTCGTCACGCGTCTCCGGGTATCTTCCGCGCTCGGGGCGTGACAGTTTTTGTGGTATCAGAGCCTAAGGTATTCAATTCCTAGGAAAAACCCAAGTCCAAGGATAAGTATAAACCTTTTAACCAAGTGAGATTGGGTAGAACCAAGGGTTAAGAGTCAATGAGTCTTTTAACAAGATCAATGTGATATAATACTAACGTAGCTATTGTAATTATAGGATAATGGCTGCCGAACGTGCTCAATGGCGCAACATGCAGCGTACCTTTCAAGGAATGACTCAAGTGCTACAACAGGTAGCACAAGGTGATGCTCCACGAGCTGGAAGCTTACACCAAGCCTTTAAGAGCATTAATCCCACGAAGTTCATGGGATCGACCGATCCGGACGATGCCGAGCATTGGGTTCGGGAGACTGAACGCATATTCCGTGTCATGCAATGCACGGATCAGGACAAAGTTCTATTAGCTACATTCCAGTTGGAGAAATATGCTAGATGCTGGTGGGAGTCTATTGAAGCAACCATCGATCCTACTCAAGTAACATGGGAAGAATTTGTGGAATACTTCAATACTAAATATTTCTCGGACCGAGTCCAAGAAAAGAAGGCTGCAGAATTCGCTGCATTAAAACAATGATCTTTATCATTAGCAGATTATGAAGCTCAGTTCTCCAGGTTGTCTAGATATGCTAAGCATCTTATTAGCACGGAGAAGATGAAAGCCCGTAGATTTCTAAATGGGCTTAGGCCCCACTATATTACTCAACTGGCGCCTATGGACATCCAAGTTTATTCTGAAATAGTGCGCCGAGCTCAATTACTTGTAGATGCCACGGAACTATCTGATAGGATCCGTGGAAAAGACAAGAAGGAGCAAGTCACAGGTTCGGGTTCTTTTAAACCCAACTTTAAGAAGAGGCCCAATAATGGAGGTTCATCCTCTCAAGATTCCAAGTTCAAGAAATCCAAGCCCTTCTCTATCACAACTACCCCTTCTAATACAGTATGCAAGCATTGTGACAAGGCTGGTCACAAGACAGAAGAATGCTGGAGGAAATTAGGAGCTTGTCTCCGTTGTGGGAGTCGCGAACATCGGATTTCTGATTGTCCATTAATGAATGACCAAGCCGGTGATGGTAAACGCCCGGTGACAAAGAACGCTCGACTTCATGTAATAAAGGAGACCGAGCAAGAAGAAGGTGGGCTGGTAGAAGGTACATTAACAGTTTGTTCCAAAAGTGCTTATGTCTTATTTGATACGGGTGCATCGCATTCCATTATTTCTAAGAAGTTTGCCGACCCGTTACCGTTAGAACCAGAATGGATAAAAATAGTTCTAACTACTCCTCTTGGAAGTGAAAATGATATTACTCATCACTACCAAAACTGTGAGGTAATGGTTCAAGGTAGGAATTTACCTATAGATCTCATATGCCTCGATCTAAAGGAGTATGATGTTATACTAGGAGCGGACTGATTATCCAAATACCAGGCAACGGTTGATTGCCTCAATAGCCAAATTGCTTTCAAAGATTTTCCAGAATTAGTCTTTACTCGCCCCAAGAGTCGGAGCAAATCCCCTCTTATTTTGGCTCTTCGAGCAAGCAAGCTCGTCAGGAAAGGATGTACATCTTTCCTTGCATTTGTCACAGTTAAGGAAACAAAGGACACTAAGCTAGAAGACATTCCAGTAGTGCAGGAATTCCTGGACGTGTTTCCGGAAGATTTGTCAGGATTACCCCCACAAAGAGAAGTGGCCTTCACCATCGACTTAGTCCCTGGTGCTGGTCCGGTTTCAAAAGCACCTTATAGAATGTCACCTACTGAACTCAAAGAGTTGAAGGAGCAATTGATGGAATTAATTCGAAAAAGGTTTATTAGACCAAGTATTTCCCCGTGGGGAGCACCAGTCTTATTTGTGAAGAAGAAGGACGGATCCATGAGATTGTGCATCGACTATCGACAGTTGAATCATCTCACTATCAAGAACAAGTATCCACTGCCGAGAATCGATGAGTTATTTGATCAGATTTCAGAATCCAAATATTTTTCCAAGATTGATCTCAGGTCGGGATATCATCAGTTAAGAATCAAGGATGATGACATTCATAAGACTGCATTCAGAAGCAGGTATGGCCATTACGAATTTGTTGTTATGCCTTTTGGACTAACAAATGCCCCTGCTGCCTTTATGCAGTTAATGAATAGTATATACAGGCCTTACTTGGATCAATTCATAGTAGTCTTCATTGATGATATATCGATATATTCCAAGACTAAGGAAGAACATGAAAAGCATTTGAGGATGGCATTGCAAGTCTTGAGGATAAATCAATTATATGCAAAACTCAGTAAGTGTGAATTCTGGCTTGAAGAAGTGGCTTTTCTAGGACATGTGATTTCAAAAGATGGATTATATGTAGATCCGTCAAAGGTTGAAGCTGTGAGAAATTGGGAAAGACCCACTAATGCAAGCGAGATCAGAAGTTTCTTAGGTCTTGCAGGATATTATCGACGATTCATCAAAGATTTCTCTAAGATCGCCGTACCACTTACAAGATTAACTCGTAAGGAGATCCGATATGAATGGAGTGAGGAATGTGAAAGAAGTTTCCAAACTCTCAAGGATCATCTTACTACAGCTCCGGTCTTAGCTCTACCAATAGAAGGAGAGAAATTCGAGGTCTACACAGATGCTTCTGGCATTGGCCTCGGATGTGTCCTAATGCAACAAGGAAATGTCATAGCATACTCTTCTCGTCAACTGAAGAAGCATGAGGAGAATTATCCCGTCCATGACTTAGAACTGGCCGCGGTGGTATTTGCCCTAAAGATATAGAGACACTACTTATATGGAGTGCAGTTTACTGTATACTCCGATCACAAAAGTCTCAAATATCTATTTTCACAAAAGGAGCTAAACATGAGACAAAGACGCTGGCTGGAATATCTCAAGGACTTCGACTTCAATATACAATACCATTCCGGAAAGGGTAATTATGTTGCTGATGCCCTTAGTCGAAAGCCGAGAGCAATGATAGCCAATTGTATGATACAAGAATGGAGGTTGCTAGAACAATTCTCTGAGCTCAATATAAGCCTGGACACGGACGCTAAATATGTCACCTTATCTCATGTAAGCATACAGTCGGATTTATTATCTGAGATACAAGCACTTCAGGATGATGATCCTATATTGGTAGAAATCAAAGGCAGATTAGAAGGACAATCCGACTTTCAGATAGCTTCTGATGGAAGATTATTGTTCAAAGATAGAACTTGTATACCTGATTGTCTGGAATTAAAGAAGAAGATCCTAGATGAAGCTCACAGATCAAGGTACACGATTCATCCAGGATCAACCAAAATGTACCAAGATGTAAAGAGGAACTTTTGGTGGCCTAATATGAAAAGAGAAATAGCGGACTATGTATCACGCTGTCTCACATGCAAACAAGTCAAGGCGGAACACCAAAAGCCTGCTGGTAAACTTCATCCTCTAGATATTCCTAAGTGGAAGTGGGAGGATATTGGTATGGACTTCATCATGGGTTTGTCTAAATCTAAAGGAGGACATGATGGAATCTGGGTTATCATTGACTGATTAACTAAATCGGCACATTTCTTGCCAATAAAAAGCCGATGGTCAATTGATGTGCTAGCTGTACTATACATCAAAGAAATAGTCAGGTTGCATGGTATACCTGTCTTGATCGTGTCTGACAGAGATCCCCGTTTTACTTCTCATTTTTGGAAGGGATTACAACATGCGTTGGGAACAAGGCTTAACTTTAGTACAGCTTTCCACCCACAAACGGATGGTCAGACCGAGAGAGCTAATCAAGTTGTTGAGGATATGCTAAGAGCTTGCATCATTGACTTTGGTGGAAGCTGGCATGAATATTTGCCACTAGTGGAATTTGCATATAATAATAGCTACCAAGCTAGTATCCAAATGGCACCTTTCGAAGCTTTATATGGAAGGAGTTACCGATCACCCTTATGCTGGAATGAAGTTGGAGAGAAACAACTGTTAGGTTCAGACATGGTAAGGGATACAACTGAAAAGATACAAGTAATCAGAGAAAGATTGCAAGTTGCTCAGACAAGGCAAAAGGCTTATGCTGATACAAGGAGAAGAGATCTTGAATTCCAGGTTGGAGATCATGTATTTCTTAAGATATCACCTGGACGTGGCATACGAAGATTTGGTGTTAAGGGCAAGCTTACGCCAAGATTCATCGGACCATTTGAGGTACTCGAAAGAGTTGGCGAGGTTACTTATCGCATCGCATTGCCTCCTCAATTGTCCGAGATACATAATGTATTTCACATATCTATGTTGAAGAAGTATGTACACGATCCCTCGCATATTATTGAACATGGAGATCTGGTGATCCAGAAAGATCTCACATATGAACAGAAGCCTATGAAGATCTTAGATCGTGAAATATGAGCTCTAAGGAATAAGGTTATTCCCATGCTCAAGGTGCAATGGAACAAGAATTCTGAACATGAAGCGACATGGGAGACCGAGGAATCTATGAAGAAATGATTTCCCGAGTTGTTCTAAGAGGTATATACTCTACACTCTCCGCGTGTATACATAATATGTAATTGAATTTGGGGACCAAATTCTTTTAAGTGGGGGAGGGTGTAGCAACCCTGATAAAATATTAATAACAATAAAGATTTTAAAATAAATCAAATAATTAGATAAATAAAATAATAAAAAATAACGCCTCGGATAAAGGCGCTATTTAAATTATAAACGCCTCTAGTTAAGGCGTGACTCAAGAAGTGACGCCCTTACCAAACGGCGTCAAATTCCAACGTCAAAAAGGGTAAGGCCAAGAAACGCCCCTAGCTTGGGCGTGTTTTAAAACAAAGAACACCTTCATATCAGGCGCTTCTTAAGAAACGACCTGAACCAAGTCGTCAATTCAAGAATCGACGCCCTGACCAAAGTCGTTAATTCCATTCGTGAACCGTTCGAACCCAGAGCTTATCCAGGGAAGGATTATGTTAATCTAGTAAGTGTTTACTAGGGCAAGGACTCTATTAGGGATATATTACTCCCAATAAAACTCTAGCCCTAATAGGACCCCCTAAATCCCTATAAATAATCTACTGCTCGAACCCTTCAACGTTATTTGGCGTTCGGAATCTGCAAGGTACGTGAAGAACATCAAGTTCTTCTTCTTCTGTTTCTTTTTCTTATGAACGTAGTTCATGAAGAACTAATAGGTCCTTCCTCTTCTTTCCTCTAATATAGGTGAAGGGATCCAGTGCGTACGTAAAGAACAAGGTGATGTTCTTCATCGTTTTCCAAACTTCGGTTATGTCTGTGAAGATTATTAATATCTTCATCTTCCTTCCTTTCTTTCCCTCTACAGGTTGATGGTAGAGTAAAGATTTCTGAAGAACGATTGTTCTTCTTCTTGCTGTTGCTGCTACTGTTCTTGAGTTGCAGTTGAAGCTTCAGAGTTTTAGGCTTCTCCTCGATCAAACTATCAAGGTAGGATTTTCTCAAGTCACTGTAGCCCAAACTAAATTGATACAGTACAATAATCATCATGCATATACATGGTTTGATTTACTATAGTTTCTGAACGATTTTCTGTTAATTTCTTGAAAGAAACGTCCTTAGCAAGGGCGTGATTATGAAATACACGCCCCAGACTAGGGCGCTATTTTACAAGTCACGACCCTGCCAACGTCGTCAATTTTAGATTTGACGCCCTGTACACAGGCGTTAATTTCATTTAATGATTAATCACCCATGTTAAGAATTGATTATCTATGAAATCATGATTCTACAATAATGCATGATCATATGTATTCAAACATGTTAATTTTATTGTCATGACCATACATTCGTTCTCCATGAATTCTATTATCCTGAAATTATTACTGCCCATGAAAATTCAATGTATTTCTTGAATTCACGACCTAGACTAGGTCGTTTTCCATGTGTTAACGCCCCATCACAGGGCGTGAATTGAAAAGTAACGCCCCTTCATAGGGCGCGTTTTTGTTAAAATCCCGAACAACATATCCTGTAAAAATAAGAATTTAATGATTAACGCCCCTGCCAAGGGCGCGTTTTTGATAATTTCTGAAAATAAATATGTTCTGTAAAATATTGTAAATAAAAAGACGCCTGCTACTATAGTCGTCTCATTGCAAAGAAACGCCCCTGTCCAGGGCGCTTTTTAGATAAATTAATGAAATATTGAAATTCTGAAAAAAAATGGAAACATGTGTAAACGCCCTTCTATTAGGCGTTAATTACTTGATAAATGACTCTGCTTAAGTCGTTACTTTACTGTAAACCTGATTTTCCACTGTTTCTGTTAACCGATGGTTTCATATGGTATATAATATATATATCGACACTATTCTCCACCCCGTGAGTATAGTCCCACGTTTCACGATTGTTTTATCGATCACACTCAATTCTCATTGACATACAAGCTCTCCATTGGACATTCCGTTCCTTTGGACTAGCGAGTTAGTCATAGAGACCTCCGTAAGACTCCTCGTAGCCTTGGATTCCCTCAAGGCCGACTGAGCTGGTTGTACCCTAAAAACCCATTACACGATCCTTGCCATGTCAATCTAAAGAAACATGGTATACCGGTCCTTATGATTATACAAAGAGTATATCATAAGAAATTCTTAATGGGATGATGATATCATGTCATATCATGTCATTCTTGTAAACCTCAATTCTATGATAAGAATGAGGGTATCTTACCTCTGATATACTGTTCATGTGGACCTAAATTCTATATAAAGAATGTCCATATTGATTTGTCATGGTACCCAAGTTAAGGGAACCATATTCTACCTAGTTTTATCGATATCGTGATTATACCGTTACTATCGCCATTCTATGTCCTTTGTCATATTTTTGGACTCTATTCCGTCAAAGTTGTCATACGGGTCTACAAGCTTGATGATTGAAATTCTATGTTGGCTATAAACAAGAGTGGATGTCAAAACACATGATAAATGCCTGCGCATATAGGGCCCGATCTAGTCCTGGGAGGAGCACCCGAAAGTACTTGTGCCCATGGGAGTTAAAATGATAAGGTATCTGGCATTATACCGAGTACTTGACTTACTTGATTGGACATTCCACACACATCTTGTACTTGAATCGTACTTGACTTGACATGAAATGCGTGGCCCGAAAAAGGGTAATTTACTTGCTTGATACATGATAGTCAAAGTTCTTGACATGACTTGTTAAATGTACTTGCTTGAATATCTCAAATGTCTTGTTATCTTATTGAAAGTTCATGATTTGTCCATCTTAATTCTTTGATATTACATTCTCTCTCTCTTGTCGTTTTATGCGAGCATGCATAGTTTCATTGCATTCATGAAAATGTAATTACTTAAACCCCTTGCTAGTACTTGAGATATAATTTCCTACTAAGCGTTCGCTCATTCCGTTTGTCCCTTACTTTTCAGGTAAGTCCGATGACGAGACTGAAACAGATGGGGAAGGTCAAGAGTGAAAGAGCTAGAGCTTGTCCAAGTGTCATCTAGTCTTTTTCCTATTTTCTTGAGTCAACTATGTACTTTTCTTTTTATTAACCAGAGTATTGGATTTGTAATAGTCTATTATGAAATAAAGGATTGGGTTATCTTGCTATTTTGCGCATCTCTGTCTTTGTGTCGAATACACGACCACTCTGATTGACATGATTGATATAAACTCGTCACGCATCTCCGGGTATCTTCCGCGCTCGGGGCGTGACAGTACACACTTTGTTCCTTTCGAACTGGTGTAGCTCTTCATGCATAGTCTAAATCCAAGATTCATTTTGAAGAGCTTCATGAATATCCTTAGGCTCTTCTTGTGAGATTAAGGCTATCAAATCATCTTCCTCTACTTGCCTTAGTGATGATCTGGTTCTTACCACATCTTGAGGATTACCGATTATGTTTTTAGCTAGATGATCCTTTAAGAATATAGAGGTGCTGGGCAAGTCGGGGTGTTGCACTTGCTGCTCTTGCAGTGTTTCAATTGAAGGATCTTCATCTTCTTCACTCTTGCTGGGTATTCCTTCCTTTGGTTCGACCTTGGCTTTAGATGTTCCAGCATTAGTTGAATTTTTGGGGGCTTCTCCTACATCCATAATTTGAATATATTGGTTTGTCAGTTTTAGTTCAGATTCATCAAAAATCACATGAGGACTTTCTTCAACAACCAAAGTCTATTTATTAATTAATCGACAAGCTCTAGAATTGAGTGCATAGCTTAGGAAAATTCCTTTGTCACTTTTCTCATCAAACTTACCTAGATTGGACTTACCATTGTTCAAGATGAAACATGGACATCCAAAGGGTTTAAGATGGGAAATATTCGGGTTCTTACCCTTGTAGAGCTCATGATGGGAATAGACACCGAGCACTAACATTTTATTTTTATATTTATGTTTTTTTAGTTTACTTTTATATCCTTGGAAAAGTAGGTTTGCAATTGTAAGGCTTTATAAGCTAATTTGTTATTCGCTAAGGATCTTTGGGTTTTTATGTAAAAGTTCAGTAGATCTAGCAAGGGGGCCCTCACTCCTTCCCCATTGGTCCACCTAAGCCCTAGGGGTCCCTGTGGGGTTGGTCAAATGCCAAGGTGGCTTCTAGAAGGATTCATTCCTTCTTGGACAAGTCAAGGGGACAATGGGTGAAAAATGTCCAAGATGTCTCCCCTTAAGTCAAGGGGGTGCCCCCCCATTAAAATGTGGTGCGGACACACGCCACTATACACGCCGGTGGATGAGGACATGGTGGGCCCCAGATATCTCGCGAAGGACGTGGACGCATCAGCCGAAGCCTTCACCTTCATTTCCCATTTATTTGGCCTTGTTGGGCCCTATTTGGAGCTTATGGATCCTTATTGGGTTGTAATAGTATGTAAAAGGCTAATGGGCCTATGATCTTGTAATGGCATAGGGTTAGTGGTCTAGAGTTAGTGGGCTTGTCTAATGGGCCTTTAAATGGGCCAAGCCCATGGTCTAGTGTGAAAGGAGAATGGGACTTGTGGGCTTCTAGAAGGGGCGCCCCCCCCCCTTTCTTGGTCCAAGGGGAGACAACCACCTAACTCCCTTGACTCTCCTCTCCCATTGTCACAAGGGAAGTTTCCTTTCCCCTCTCTTGGTCCAAGAGAATGGCTGCCACCTACCATTCTTGTCCCCCTCCCCTTTGAATTTCAAAGTTAGGCAAGTCTAGTGTTCCCTTGTCCCCCTCTCCCCCTCTCATTGTCAAAGGGGCGCAGCCCCCTCTCCCTCCCCTTGATCCCACGCAGCTCCCAACCCCCTCCCCTTGCCAAACCACTATTTAAACATATGTATAGTGTCCTTGAAGAAGTTAATGAAGTTTTTGTGAGAGAAATTTGTAATTAGAGAGTGATTCTCTTGTTTCCCCCTTGGGTGTGATACCCTGTCCAGTCCTGTGACGGGACTGATCTTGGGCGTGTGACTCGCCCCCATATCCTCCCAATCCTCTTATCATCTTCTTCCACCAAAATTATCAATGATACTTCATCGAGTCAGGAAGATTTGAGAGGTGGTTTCGCATCGATCGGAGTTCTGGATCGCTCGCAGTAATTCATTTTGTGACGGCGTGCAGATCTGCCTCAGCCTACTATCCAGATCTGGAGTTTCCTGATTACGATTTTCCCCAGATCTCCTCTCAAGCCTTCTGGATCTGTCTTTTGGAGTGGTTGTAGGATTTTGAGTCCTCTCCGCGCTGCCGCTGATCTCGTCTCGATCGGAGATCTGTGCTGATCGTGGCGATGATTCTCGTGGGATCGCGCGAGCTGATCTGTACATACCCGACTCAGAACCAGAGCTGACTTCCAGAGTCTGCCCCGCCTCATCCTGTCTAGATCTGTGTGAGATCTTTGGAGTACTTCTTCCTCTGGACGTCGTCAACAAGCTCCCACAAACGGCGCCTCGATCCGACATCGGCAACCAATTTTCCGTTAATTAATTGTCTTACTGTGCAGTTCTGGGTGCACAAAATCAGAAGCCGAGTGTAATTGCTGCTGCGCTCAAATCTGAAAGAAACTGTTTGCGCCCTTCGGAGTGGACAAACTACGTCTTGTCGCCGACGCTCTCCAACAAACGGCCCTCCGATCCGCCATCGGATCTTGGCGTACCGGCCTCCGCAAGTTTACTGCGCAGGGTGACCAGCGCGGGCAGAACCGAGTCGGCTTCCATTCGGCTCACCTGATCGGCTCCGACTCGCGTCCCTCACCTCCTGCGAGTGTGGCCCGTCAACCCGGGTTCCAGCAACCCCAAATTTAGTGTTTGTAACCCTTTACCTCCCTGCGTGGAGTGGACATTAAGTTTTGAAATTGTAAACTTAACACTTGTGTGTATCGGGGTTGTTTGGATTCGGCCGGGAATTCTTCCCCACGCCTAGTCGTGGAGGTATGCGCTTCCTTCCTCTCTCACATTGCTGGTTTAGTATATTATCATATATGCTACGTTTGTGAGATTAGGGCCGATAGCTAGTTCCAAATCACCGTGATTGTGAGTTGTGAGCGCCCGTTCCTTAGCTCCAGTCGAGCACCGAGCTCGGACTGCACCACCCTAGGCGACAGTGGTTCCTTAATCGCTGGGATCCCCATGTTTCCCTCACAAGGGACGATCGTTGGGCTAGTTAGAGTGCTGTTGAGAGACGTCTCCACCCGGCGAATGCCACGGTGGTCAGCCGCCCGGCCTGCCTTTAGCGTGTTAGTGCTGGCCGTACATCAAGTTTGTCATACGTCTTAGCCCGATCGTCATCCGTCCCGCATCAAATTGGTATCAGAGCGTCGTTTGAGTCTAGGGTGTTTAAAACAAAAAAAAGAGTCGTTTAAGTCGAGTCTAAGTCTAAGTCGGCCTAAGTGTCACATTTGCATACTATTAATCGGTATATCAAGAGGTGTTGTCCGAACGTTAGGCTACGCCTATCGGGAAGGCCGCATACTTGCGCAAGTGATCTTCGGATCGATTAACTCCGCCACGTGCCGTGTCTTGGTTTAAGTCTAGGGTCCTTAGTGTTCATTAGTTAGTGCATTCCAACCATGCATAGTCGTGTCTAGTGTCTTGTCCACGGTTGGCATGGTCACCCTATGGCTCCCCTAATGCCCATGGCTTCCCCATCGCCCAGGCGATATGACCGTTGGCCCACCCATGTGCTTGGCAATCATCCTCTCTACTTCCGTAGGCCCGAAGCCTCAGATTTTTATGGCTCCAATGACCCGAGCGTCTACCTCAAGTGGGAGGCCACCATGGACACCTACTTTAATTGTTATCCCATGTCCGAGGCCGGACAATTATATTTTGCCAAGGATAGGCTTCATGACCGGGCTGCCAAAAAATGGAGAACCATCGAAGGCTTAAGGCAGGTTAAGAGGCAATGGCCCCTCGAATCATGGTGGGACATGAAGAGAGAGCTTAGGAAGATCTACACGCCCCACCCATCTACCTCCAACCACGGGGGTCATGTCACAAGCCAACCCCACTACATCACCCCCAAGCAAGTGGGCCACACCTCCAACCAACCGCACCCACTCGCCCCTAACCCATCCTACCCAAGCGCTTCAAATCAAGTGGGTCCTAGTCAGAGGCAAGGAGCCCCACACTTTGACGAGCCCCGACCCAAGCCGAGGCCGGTTGATTACGGGCATGTCCACCGCGATACCCCTACTCCAACCCACACCATTGCAGAACTTCTGTAAATGCTTTCAGATCGGGTGGATAGGAGGTGCGCTTATTTTGATTCGCAAGTCTCCCCTTGCCCACCTCCGCGACCGGAGGTAGCCCTACTCGAGCCTAGGGAGGCCATAGCCCGTAGCACCTACCCGGCCCCATCTAAGGAGTCCCCAAGCCCTCTCCCCATTATGGAGACCCCTCCTTCACCACCCATGAGTGCTCCGTTACCCATGAGTGCTCCATTACCACCCTTACTTTCCAATCCTCATCCGGAGCCGTCTTGTTTGGAGCCACCTCAACCCAAGCCACCCGTGTTTCTAACGGGTACACTTTACATAGTCGAGCCACTGCTTAGTTGGCTCAAGGATGGCTTGGTCCCACATCCTTATCCATCAATGGACCCCACCCTACCATTAGTGCCGGTCAACTCATTCCATACTACATTCCGGTCTAGTCACCATGTTGACACCTTGGAAGACCTTATTATGGGATTAGATTCGCAATGGAAGTTGACGCACTCATTGGCCCGAGGCTTCGACCAACCCACTAGTCTTAACTTCACCCATCCGGCCTTAGGGTCCATTACCTCCATGTACACCGTGGGTTGTGTCACCACGGAGATTCTCTTATTCCTCCCTATGTCGGCCGAGCCCAACTTCATACCCTTTTGCCCGAGGGAGGAATCTTATTTCCTACATATGATCACCGTCCCATCTACCACAATGTATAAAGGTGACCATACACACCTTCAAGACTTCCATACATGGGACCGTGACTTGTGGGAACCCACCACAAGGGATCATACCTTCTTTGATCCCTTTGACCCATTCCCTAGTGGCCCCCTTGACCCTCCATATATACTTCATTTCTTCGAGGGAGTCCACTACCACACCCCTTCCCTACGGGCTAGTCCACCTACTCTCAGCCAGGGCCCATTCCACGGTCATCACACATGGGTGACGAAGAAGGAGCATTCGGCTCTCCTAGCCCACCCAACCTTTCCACATCCGAATGGCTGTCAATGCATGAATGGTGCATGGTAGGATGTCTAGGAGTCCATTCCACCAACCTTCCGTTGCATCGTATGTATGCTAGTCACACATTCGGGTGTCCTGGTCCACCATTGCATATGCATGGTCTGCATAGCATTAGGTTTGTCAAGGGCTTAGAGTGTGCTTTTTCATTATTTGTATAGTTTGTTTGTCATGCATATGGAGTTCGTATTATGTCGCCCCAATAAAAGGCCAGCCATGCACGTATAAGGAGTTAGCTGATGCACGCTACATATCCGTGAGTTCAAAAGGGAGAGTACGTCATGATCAGGGTCATACCTGACCGGTTTCCTCTTGGGGCCATAAGGCAACTCTTGGTCCATGATACCCACCCTTTCTGGGTCAAGAAACAAGTGGGTTCGAATGCGTACGTTATTGAACTACCAGGCGACTATGGTGTCAGTTCGACATTCAATGTTTCAGATATGGTAGCATATCGGAACCCGCGGTGATCCCTAGTGAGTTTCGGGCTTTCTCCTCCTATTATAAGTGACACACCACCTGAGAGTCCACCTCTTCTAGCCTCAACGCACGCATATAGATTGTATACTGGATGAGCAAGTGATCACCACCAGGAACGGAGCCTACCAACACTTCATAGTGCGTTGGCGAGGATGCCCCACGATGAACAACACCTTGATCACATGCGGAGAGCTCAAGCCTCGGGACCCTTACTCGACGGGGTCGAGTTCCTCCCACCCAGAGAGAATTGGTGCAGACACACGCCACTATACACGTCGGTGGATGAGGACATGGCGGGCCCCGGATATCTCGCGAAGGACGTGGACGCATCGGCCGAAGCCTTCACCTTCATTTCCCATTTATTTGGCCTTGTTGGGCCCTATTTGGAGCTTATGGATCCTTATTGGGTTGTAATAGTATGTAAAAGGCTAATGGGCCTATGATCTTGTAATGGTCTAGGGTTAATGGTTTAGAGTTAGTGGGCTTGTCTAATGGGCCTTTAAATGGGCCAAGCTCATGGTCTAGTGTGGGACTTTAAATGGGCCAAGCCCATGGTCTAGTGTGAAAGGAGAATGGGACTTGTGGGCTTCTAGAAGGGGCGCCCCCCCCCCCCTTTCTTGGTCCAAGGGGAGACAACCACCTAACTCCATTGACTCTCCTCTCCCATTGTCACAAAGGAAGCTTCCTTTCCCTTCTCTTGGTCCAAGAGAATGGCTGCCACCTACCATTCTTGTCCCCCTCCCCTTTGAATTTCAAAGTTAGGCAAGTCTAGTGTTCCCTTGTCCCCCTCTCCCCCTCTCATTGTCAAAGGGGCGCAGCCCCCTCTCCCTCCCCTTGATCCCACACAGCTCCCAACCCCCTCCCCTTGCCAAACCTCTATTTAAACGTATGTATAGTGTCCTTGCAGAAGTTAATGAAGTTTTTGTGAGAGAAATTTGCAATTAGAGAGTGATTCTCTTGTTTCCCCCTTGGGTGTGATACCCTGCCCAGTCCTGTGATGGGACTGATCTTGGGCATGTGACTCACCCCCATATCCTCCCCATCCTCTTATCATCTGCTTCCACCAAAATTGTCAGTGATACTTCATCGAGTTAGGAAGATTTGAGAGGTGGTTTGCGTCGATCGGAGTTCTGGATCGCCCGCAGTAATTCGTTTCGTGACGGCGCGCAGATCTACCTCAGCCTGCTGTCCAGATCTGGAGTTTCCTGATTATGAATTTCACCAGATCTCCTCTCAACCCTTCTGGAGCTGCCTTTCGGAGTGGTTGTAGGATTTTGAGTCCTCTTCATAATTCTGCTAATCTCGTCTCGATCCGACATCTTTGCTGATCGTGGCGACGATTCTCGTGGAATCGCGCGAGCTGATCTGTGCAGACCCGACTCAGAACCAGAGCCGACTTCCAGAGTCTTCCCAGCCTCATCCTGTTCAGATCTGTGTGAGATCTTTGGAGTACTTCTTCCTATGGATGTCGCCAATGAGCTCCCACAAACGGCGCCTCGATCCGACATCGGCAACCAATTTTCCCTTAATTAATTGTCTTACTGTGCAGTTCTGGGTGCACAAAACCAGAAGCCGAGTGTAATAGCTGCTGCGCCCAGATCTGAAAGAATCTGTTCCCGCCCTTCGGAGCAGACAAACTACGTCCTGTCGCCGACGTTCTCCAACAAACGTCACTCCGATCTGCCATCGGATCTTGGCGTACCGGCCTCCTCAAGTTTACTGCGCAGGGTGACCAGCACGGGCAGAACCGAGTTGGCTTCCATTCGGCTCACCCGATCAGCTCCGACTCGCGTCCCTCGCCTCCTGCGAGTGTGGCCCATCAACCCGGGTTCCAGCAAACCCCAAATTTAGTGTTTGTAACCCTTTACCTCCCTGCGTGGAGTGGACATTAAGTTCTGAAATTGTAAACTTAACACTTGTGTGTATCGGGGTTGTTTGGATTCGGTCGGGAATTCTTCCCCACGCCTAGTCGTGGAGGTATGCGCTTCGTTCCTCTCTCACATTGCTGGTTTAGTATAGTATCATATATGCTGCGTTTGTGAGATTAGGGCCGATAGCTAGTTCCAAATCACCGTGATTGTTAGTTGTGAGCGCCCGTTCCTTAGCTCTAGTCGAGCACCGAGCTCGGACTGCACCGCCCTAGGCGACAGTGGTTCCTTAATCGCTGTGATCCCCACGTTTCCCTTGCAAGGGACGATCGTCGGGCTAGTTAGAGTGCTGTTGAGAGACGTCTCCACCCGGAGAACACCACGGTGGTCAACCGCCCGGCTTGCCTTTAGCGTGTTAGTGCTGGCCGCACATCAAGTCTGTCGTACGTCTTAGCCCGGTCTTCATCCGTTCCGCATCAAAATGACATTTTGTGTTTTCATTTTTTAGGCCAATTGACCACATGGGGAAAGAAAAGCTACCCCTCCCCTCTCTCCCATGAAATTCCAACCCCCTCCCCCTTCCTCCCCTTATATATAAACCCATGTATAGTGTTTTGTAAGGTTTAATGATGAATGATGAAAAAATTGTGAAATTGGTTGAAGCCAAGGAAGGGTGCGCCCCTTTCTCCTCTCTCCCCCCCCCCCCCCTTGCAGATGGATTACTGCCTTCTCTAGGGTGTGAATCCCTTCTATCTTCTCTTCAGCCCCTCTGAATTCTGTTTCTGCCGCCGCCGCCGAGCGCCATCGCATCGCAATCACGCCGTCGCCACCATCGTCGGAGTTCTATCCAAATCCGGATAGAGGTTCCAAGTTCAAATTTTAGCTCCAGATCCACTGATCTTGTGGAGTCCAAATTTTGAGGGTAGGTTCACCACGCCAATACCCTCTCCTAAAAAAATGTCCTATTTTCTAGCCTACCTTTTCTATTTTTCTATTTTCGTGTTCTTCAGCCTTCCAGTTCTATCTGTACTCAGTTTTGTGTCACAGCAACCCTATGTTTCCTCAGTTCGACCCCCTTTTCTTTATTTTTTTGTGTCACCAATTTTATTGGAAGTTCTGTCCATCACTCCCATCATCCATGAATTTTCTTGGAATTTCTAGAGTCCTTTTACTATTTTTAAAAATCACTGTCTTTTCCCAAATCTGTTCTATCCTGTGCAGTTTAGATCCGAGCCTTGTCAAGTATAAAATCATTTTCCCTTGTCAAACGTCCTCTAGAAAATCCACAAAAATTATCTCTGTCTTCCTTGTTTCTTTCTCTACAACTTTCATCAAGGAGTCAACTTCTAGATCTGAATTTGCTGCTTCGGTAAACTCTTGTTCTCAGGAAAACTTAGATCTGTCCAGTCAGATTTGGTTCTATCAACCAGCAACTGGTAAATTCGAAAAAGGCCAGCTCCAGAAAATTCAAAATTCTTTCTCTGGCCATAGATCGAAGTATTTTGAATCAACTTTCCAACGGTACCACTTTCGCGTCGATCCGACGTCGGGAGTGATCGCAGCAGTTGATCTCGCCGGGTCACGCACTGTAAAACAGAAGCTTCAGATCCATGGACAGCATATCCTCAGGCCTCCAGCTCAGACCGCCCGGCCTCCTTTCGGCGTTCCAGGTTGACCACCTTCCAGGGATCGCTCCTCCAGGTGCCCCATTCACAACGGGACCCACCCCTCTTGACTCGGAGGGCTAAGCCGCACGTGGGCCCCACAACCCGCAGCAAGCGCCTTCTGGACGGCACCGACAAGCAGATCCAAGTGCTACCCGTCAACCCAAGATCGGTCCTCCCGGGTCCTCTTGTAGCCTGTTACCTACCTGCATGGAGTGGGCATCAAAATTCACTGCTGTAATTTAAATGTTTACTGTACCGGGAGTTACTGACTTGGCCGGGATCATCTTCCCCACGCCCGGAGCGTGGAGGTAAATTCGCTCCCTCTCTCTTTCGCATTTGCTTTACTCGTATCTATTTGTATATGCCGCTGCAAGTGTTAGAATTCTGAGCCCGATATATTCTTATCACTGCTGCGAGAGAGCGAGAGTGAGTGACCCGTCCCGTGACTCGATCCGAGTACACGCGGAAAGTCGATACCCGAGACTCACTGTCAGTTTCTCAACGGCGCACGATCCAATGTTTCCCTCGCCAGGGACGAGTCGCGAGCTAGTGTCCCAGGTCGTGTGTCCGTTCTGCATCAATTTGGTATCAGAGCCCCATTTGAGTCTAGGGTAGTCTTTGTGTCTAAGTCCGAAAAAAAAGTGTCTAAGTCTAAGGGTGCATTTGCATACCATTGTTCGGTATATCAAAAGGTGTCGCCCGAACGTTAGGTTACGTCTATCGGGAAGGCCGCACACTCGCGTCGAGGAGACCCTCGGGTCAAACCTCCGCCACGTACCGAATCTTGGTTTAAGTCTAGGGTCCTTAGTGTGCATTAGTTAGTGCATTCCAACTTTGCATTAGTTAGGGTCGTGCCTAGTGTTTTGTCCGAGTGTCGGCATGGCCATCCACTAGCTTCCCTGTGTCCCATGGATTACCAAGGGTCCGCATCTTATGCATGGTGGCGATAGTACCTAAGATGGGAAAACCACCCGGACCACCCCCGTAGACCCGTAGCCCGGGACTTCTATGGCTCCGAAAACCTGAATGACTACCTAGAGTGGGAAGCCGTTATGGACGACTACTTTGAGGTGTACATTATGTCCGGTCCCATGCAAGTTGACTTTGCCAAAAGGCATCTTTTTTATGAAGCCGCCGAATCCTGGAGGGACGTCAAATACTTCCGGGAGGATAGGAGGCTAAGGCCCATCGAGTCATGGTGGGACATGAAGAGAGCGCTTAGGAGGGTCTACCTTCCCCGCCCACCTACCTTCAACCACGGGGGTCATACCACTAGCCGACCCCACCCACTCACCCACAATCAAGTGGGCCACACCTCCGACCAACCCCACCCATTCACCCCTAACCAATCCCACCCAAGCACCTCCAACCAAGTGGGTCCTAGCCGAAGGCAACAAATCCCTCATATAGCCGAGCCTTGGAGGCCGAGAGACGATGAGCGAGTCCACCACGAGGCCCCTACTCCAACCCGCACCTTTGTCAAACTCTTAAAAATGTTTACGGACCGATTGGATAGGATGGATAGGACACATGCTCATATGGGTGGACTCCTACCCGAGCCCAAGGAGGTCATAGCTGGTAGTCTTAACCCGGCCCCATCTCCGGCATCCCCAAGCCCTCTCCCCATCATGGGGGCCCCTCCTTCACCACCCACGAGAGCTCCAATGCCACCATCCTCTACTTCTGAACTTTATTCGGAATCGTCTTACTTGGAGCCACCAAAGCCCGAGCCACCTGTGCTTCTAACGGGTACACTTTTCATCGCCGAGCCACTACTTAGTTGGCTCAAGGATGGCTTGGTCCCACCTCCTTACCCATCCATGGACCCCACCTTACCTCTAGTGCCCGTCAACTCCTACAACACGACATTCCGGTCTGGTCACCATGTTGATACATTGGGTGACCTTATTTGGGTTTAGGTTGGCAATGGAGGTTGACGCACTTATTCGTCTAAGGCTTCGACCAACCCACTAGTCGTAGCTTCACCCATCCGGCCATAGGGTCCATTACCTCCATATGCACCGTGGGTTGTGTCAGCACGGAGGTTCTCTTATTCCTACCCATACCGGCCGAGCCTGACTTCATACCCTTTTTCCCGAAGGAGGAACCATACATCCTACATATGATCACCGTCCCACTTACCACAATGCATGATGGTGACCATCCACACCATCAAGACTTCCACACATGGGACCGTGACTGGTGGGAACCCACCACAAGGGGTCATACCTTCTTTGATCCCTTTGACCCATTCCCTAGTGGACCCTGTGACCCACCATATATACTTCACTTCTTCGAGGGAGTCCACTACCACACCCCTTCCCCACGGGTCGGGTCGTCTACACCCACCAAGCCCGTTCACTTGCGAGATACACCATCATATAAGGGAAAGGAAGAAGATGCATTTGGTATGCCTGGCCCTCCCACATCCAAGTCCAATGTGCATGCATGGTCCACTTTAGGAGGTCTAGGAATTCCCCATTCCACCAACCACCGGTTACGTCAAATGCATGCATGGCACACATTCGGGTGTCCTGGTCCACCATCGCCTATGCGTAGGTTGGACTAACATTAGGTGTGTCTAGGGTCTTATGTGTCTGTACATGCATGTGTTAAGTCGAGTCGGTCTTTTTTAAGCTCATGTTGTTAGTTCCTTTCGAGTAAGAGACTTCTCGAACTTTGGGATCGGCTCTACATCAACATATCGGATCTAGTCACCTATAGGTACCCAGCGGTGATTCCTAGTGAGTCTTTGAGCCACCTCCCTCCTTTGAGAGTGACCCCACCCTGGAGTGTCCGCCTCTAGTCTCATTCTCCAGCAGCGTGTGCATATTGAATCTATACGAGATGAGCAAGTTCCGATCTCTAGGAGTGGAGCGTACTCCGCGCTACCTGGTGTGGTGACAGATCCGCCGGAGCGACACACGAGCAGCTACCCCTTACTCAACGGGGTCGAGTTCTTCCCACCCGTGGAGAATTGATGGGAATCGACACAGAGCACTAACATTTTATTTTTTTATTTGTGTCTTTTTAGTTTACTTTTATATCCTTGGGAAAGTAGGTTTGCAAGGGTTTATAAGCCAATTTGTTATTCCCTAAGGGTCTTTGGGTTTTTATGTAAAAGTTCAGTAGGTCCAGCAAGGGGGCCCTCACTCCTTCCCCATTGGTCCACCTAAGCCCTAGGGGTCCATGGGGGGTTGGTCAAATGCCAAGGCGGCTTCTAGAAGGATTCTTTCCTTCTTAGACAAGTCAAGGGGACAATGAGTAAAAAATGTCCAACGTGCCTCCCCTTAAGTCAAGGGGGTGCCCCCCCATTAAAATGACATTTTGTATTTTCTTTTTTTAGGCTAATTGACCACATGTGAGAAGAAAATGCTACCCCTCCCCTCTCTCCCTTGAAATTCCAACCCCCTCCCCCTTCCTCCACTTCTATATAAACTCATGTATAGTGTTTTGTAAGGTTTAATGATGAATGATGAAAAAATTATGAAATTGGTTGAAGCCAAGGAAGGGTGCGCCCCTCTCTCCTCTCTCTCACCCCCCTTGCAGATAGATTTCTACCTTCTCTAGGGTGTGAAGCCCTTCTATCTTCTCTTCAGCCCCTCTGAATTTTGTTTCTGCCGCGGCCACCATCGCCGGAGTTCTGTCCAAATCAGGACAGAGGTTCCAAGTTCGAATTTTAGCTCCAGATCCACTGATCTTCTGGAGTCTAAATTTTGAGGGTAGGTTCACCACGCCAATACCCTCTCCCAAAAAAATTATCCTATTTTCTAGCCTTCCTTTTCTATTTTTCCATTTTCGTGTTCTTCAACCTTCCAATTCTGTCTATACTCAATTTTGTGTCACAGCAACCCTGTATTTCCTCAGTTCAACCCCCTTTCCTTTATTTGTTTGAGTCACAAATTTTATTGAAATTTCAGTCCACCACCCCCATCATCCATGAATTTTATTGGAATTTCTGGAGTCCTTTTACTATTTTTAAAAAGCACTGTCTTTTCCCAAATCTGTTCTGTCATGTGCAGTTCAGATCCGAGCCTTGTCCAGTATAAAATCATTTTTTTCCCGTCAAACGTCCTCTAGAAGATCCACAAAAATTATCACTGTCTTCCTTGTTTCTTTCTCTACAACTTTCATCAAGGAGTCAACTTCTAGATCCGACGTTTTTGCTTCGGTCAACTCTTGTTCTCAGGAAAATATAGATCTGTCCAGTCTGATCTGGTTCTATCCACCAGCAACTGGTAAATTCGAAAAAGGCCAGCTTCGGAAAATTCAAAATTTTTTCTCTGGCTATAGATCGAAGTATTTTGAGTCAACTTTCCAATGGTACCACTTTCGCGTCGATCTGACGTCAGGAGTGATCGCAGCAGTGGATCTCGCCAGGTCACGCGCTGTAAAACAGAAGCTTCAGATCCGTGGACAGCACATCCTCGGGCCTCCGGCTCGGACCGCCCGGCTTCCTTCGGGCGTTCCAGGTCAACCACCTTCCAGGGATCGCTCCTCCAGGTGCCCCATTCACAACGGGACCCACCCCGCCAGACACGGAGGGCTGAGCCCCACGTGGGCCCTACAACCCGCAGCAAGCGCCTTCCGGACGGCACCAACGAGCGGATCCAAGTGCCGCCCGCAACCCAAGATCAGTCCTCCCGGGCCCACTTGTAGCCCGTTACCTCCCTACATGGAGTGGGCATCAAAATTCACTGCTGTAATTTAAATGTTTACTGTACCGGGAGTTACTGACTTGGCCGAGATCATCTTCCCCACGCCCGGAGCGTGGAGGTAATTCACTCCCTCTCTCTTTCGCATCTGCTTTACTCGTATCTATTTGTATATGCCGCTGCGAGTGTTAGAATTCTTAGCCCGATATATTGTTATCACCGTTGCGAGAGAGCGAGAGTGAGTGACCCGTCCCGTGACTCGATCCGAGTATATTTGGAAAATCGATACCTGAGACTCACTGTCGGTTTCTCAACCGCGCACGGTCTAACATTTCCCTCGCCAGGTACGAGTAGCGACCTAGAGTCCCAGGTCACGTGTCCGTCCCGCATCAGCTCATTTCACTAAAATGATATTTTCAATCAAGATTTCAGAGTTTTTACCTATGTTGCCTATCCCAATGATTTTACCTTTATCTTTATCTCCAAAGGTAACTGATCCTCCATCCTTGTCTTGCAGTGTAGAGAACACCTTCTTGTCCCCTTTCATATACCTTGAACAGCCGCTATCCAAGTACCATTTGCTCCCCTTGGCTTCAAGACATATCTACAAGAAATAACATTCTGATGCAATTGATTTTGGTACCCAAACTAGTTTGGGTCCGTAAGAGTTAGTCCAATTCTGTGCATATCTTTTCTCGGTCCAAAAAGTATGATTTCTTGGTGAGTTTTATTTGAACAAGCAATTGGCAACAACATGACCAAATCTACCACAATGATAGAAATTAACAGGTGCAAACTTTCTTAAGAATTATCGTGGTTTGGGTTGGACATGTTTTGGCTTAGAGTTGGAACATGAAGCACAATTGTTTTCTTTTTCTTGAACATAGGATGTAGTGATCTTATGCTCAAATGATTTTTTATTTTGGAAAGTATATCCTAATCCTTCCTTCTGGAAATTGACTCTTACTCCCAACAAGTTATCTAGATTTTGTTTGCCCTTGACAAACCTAGACAAGGTGGACTGAAGTTCAGCCACTTCTTTATCCAAACTCACAATTTTCTTTTCAAGTTCTGAATTTGTGGATTTCAGAATTTTTTCTTCAAATTTCATTTTTTCACACACTTTCTCCATTTCAGACATTTTGCAAGATAACTCCTCTTTGACTTTTTCAAGATCTGAAATTATTTGTAGCATGGTTTCTTTTTCCTCTGTTAACTCAAACTATTCTTGTTCCAGTTTCTCAAATTTAACAAAAATATCCTCATGTGTGTAGACACGCCAAAATTGACGCTTTGTTGATCAAATCTCATGTCACTATGTTAACGCCCCCAAGTGAACTTCAATATTTCTATAATATAAAGTTTTTCTATTTTTGTGAGTTTTTTTGATTTATTCTTGCATTTTTAGTGATTCACGACTTGAATAGGGGCGTGTTTTAAATAGCGACCTAATCTGGGACGTGTTCTTAACAAAGAACGACCACAGATAAGGGCGTCAATTCCTGGTGTTTTACGAGTCCCACCCTAATTAAAAATCAATGATTAACGTCCTTCCATAGGGCGTGTTTTGTTTAACGCCTTTGCTTCAGGCGTCTCTTTGCTTTTTTTAAATAAAGAAGGTTTTTATTACCAAAATTGAATCCAGGAAGTGACGCCTTGATCCTGGTCGTGTTTTAAAGTAACGCCCTTGAGTAGGTCGTCAATTCTGAATTGACGCCCTTTGGTAGGTCGTGTCTCACCCTTTCATGTCCTACTTAAACTCGCCTTTCCTGAAGAGTTCCCTGCCTTTCTTGGTCACCTTGCTCGATCTGGGAACTAGAGTCCTTGCCGTTAACGACCACTGCCTATTCTTATCTTCCCAAATATGTGTCTATCTATGATCGAAAACCCTATAAAAGAGTCCCCTGCTTGATCTCGCGCGAGGTTACACAGAAGGGAGAGGTTATCGAGTGCATAGAGAGGGAAAAAAGAGAGGTGTTGTCGTTGTCACAGAGGTTAACGAGTGCACAGAGAGGTTAGCGTATAGACAGAGTTAGACAGAGGGCACAGAGAGGTTATCGTGTGAGGTTAGAAGTAGAGTTGTTGTCGTCACAGGGTTTCACGGGTGCCGGTGACTGATTTCTCTTCTGCTTCCTTCTGCTTCCTCCTGCTGCCACATCCGAAGCAAAGTGTTTCCCTCTACTGTTTACAGGAACAGCATGGATCCTCTTCTTCTCTTCGTTGTTATTTGTTATCTTTGCTCATCATCGTATAGCCTTTCCTCGCATTAGTTTTTATTGCATCTCTCCTCTCCCTAATTCTCTAGGGGTTTTAAAAAAAACAAACAAGAAGGTGCACACTTTATGCTCTTCTTTCATCACCATCTTTCATCTTGGGATTGATACTACACTCACGTTTGGCTGATCTCTTTTCCTTTTACTTGTTTGTTCTTTGTTCAAAGGTAATCAAAGAGGAAAACCCCCTTCATCAGTCGGCCGATAGAAGGTGGAGGAAGGAACTCACATCCATCCCGCATCCTATTATCACCAGGTATTCACGATCATCTTTTTCTTCTTATTGAGGTAACCCCTCTGGTGATCACCCTCCCTAGTAGCACCACGTGCTCTTTACTCCCTTTTTCATTATTCTTCTCATGCTTTGCTTTTATTACTATAATTTTTATCTTAAAAGTGGATTAATTTCCATGATTCATAAATTGGCGATCACGGTGGGACTTCCACTGTTTTTCTTTTGATTACCATCTCCTTTTGGCACCCACGTGTGCCCTTTCCTATTGGCACCCACGTGTGCCCTTTCCCTTTGGTACCCATGGTACCCCTCCTTTGTGCCCCACGGGCACCCTCCACTGTGCACATTGCACACTTCCCGGGATCAGCCAGCTTGTGATTAATCTATTGCTGTTGTTTAATTAACGCCTTTCACAAAGGCGCCTTTCTATTTAACGCCTTTATCCAGGGCATCTGTTTTCTGTTTAACGTCTTCCACGAAGGCGTCTTTCATCATATCTGCTGCTTCTGTGAATTGGCGCCCTCCTCTTGGGCGTCGTTTTATTTGGTAGCGCCTCGCACAAAGGCGCGTTTTTCGTCGATCGTGCGCACCACTCACATTTGACGCCCTCTGGCAGAGGCGTCTGTATCGTATTTAGCGCCCCACATCAAGGCGCATTTTTTATTGTCTGTGAGCCTCTCCAAGTGATTCACGACAGCTACGCTGTCGTCTCTTCTATTGGTAGCAACTGCCTCCAGGTCGCCTCTTTCCTGTGCGTTTACAGAGCCTTACTGTTTCTGTCTATTCATGCTGGATTCATACTTACATTGATTATTTGATTATATTGCTGTGATTGGCTTATCTTATACTGCATTTTGTGGCATTTGGTTGAGAGACCTCCTCTCTCTACACTAGGATTCCGCACACCTTTCTGGGAATCGGGACAACCCTCCATTGAGCATTCCGTCTCTTTGGACCGGAAATCCCTTTTCCAAGACCTCCGTAAGTCCCCGCACCCGTGGATTCCCTCACGGACGCTGGGCTGGTTGTACCTTTGAAGTACCCGGAGTTTAGAGAACCTATCGTTGGTAAGAAGAGAGAGAACCTAGTTGACCCGGAGATTACACTTGGACCCAAACTAGGTTTCACTTTACAAAGAGGAGTGAATTATTCTGCAATTTAACTCACTCTAATGTCAAACATAACACTAAAATCTTGCGTTCATCTCAACTTGTTTGCATAAAACTTGGTTGGGTTGATTTGCTTAAGCTTATTTCGATTGGGTGATTGATTGTGTTGTAATTCCTTCATTAAGCTTTCTCTCTTTTTAAGCATGCAACTCCGTTCAGGTAAGATTATCAACATGGCAAGCTACGGATATTCCTATGATGATGTGGAGGAGAACGTTTTTGGTCAATCATATGAGGTTCCCCAAGATTCTATCTATCATGAGGGGAATTACCCTCCTCCTCATTCTCATTATCCTCAAGTTCATGTGGTTGATTCCACTACTCAAGAGGTTGTGCCCTCTTCTCAGGCTTTACCCTCCAACACTTCGGGGAACCCCTCCCCATCTTTCAATGTTACTGATTTGATTAATGCTCTATCTCAATTAGATGACTCCCAGCGGCAGGCAGTTCAGGCCGCTTTGAAAGGGAAGTCCGTTCCCTCTTCATCCTCCAATCCCCCTCCGGCCGAGAGTGGCCATCACCTCACCAATGACCAGGCGGTCTTGCACAAACCCCCCTCTTGTCCACCAATGCCTGGAGCGGCCATGCCGGCCCAACAGGCGAGCTACTCAGCGGCTAGGCCCTAATTCTTTCAACCTCCCCAAATTTTAAGGACGCCTATGCCAAATACCTTCATTCCAAATTCGGCCCCGGTCGAGTCAGACACTAATACTTTGCTCCTTTAGAAATTGGCTAGCATGGAAGAAAAACTCAACAAGGTTACTGCTGCCAAGAATGCCCCAGAAATCTCTCTGCCTACACTGCCAGTTTTCCATCTGCCGCCTTCTGAGATGCCGAATTTTTGGCGATACAATGGAACTGGCAATCCTTTTATTCATTTGAAGGATTTTATGTATGAAACGTCCTTTTGGCAAGGCAACAAAGCCTCATTGGCTTATTTGTTTAGAAGATCTTTAGAGGGGTCAGCCCTCGAGTGGTTCTATTTCCTGGATCCGGCAGATGCTAGTGATTTCGATGTGGTTCAAAGGAAATTCTTGCAGAAATATAGGGACCGGGTTGGACCCTCCCTTTCAGTTACAGATTTGGTTGCAGAGAAAATGAAGCTCGAGGAGGACTTCATCATATTTGCTGATAGATGGCGGTCAATGGCCGAGAAGTTGAAAGATACCTTATCAGAACCGGAACAGGTTAAGATGATTATATCCAATGCAACCCCTCAGTTCCGGCATATACTGGCTATGAACAGATTGACCACCATGGAGGAGCTCTATGAAAGAGCTCGTTATATTCAGACCCAAATGAAAGATTCACCCATCATGGGCATGTTTGAGCCAAAACCAAGGTTGGCTAAAAAGAATACAAATGTCAACAACAGCGGGCCCACGACTGAGGGCACCGTCATCAATGAGCAGGTTGGTGCGGTCGGCAACCCCACACCTTTTCGCCAATCTAACCCACGACCTCCGCCACCTCCATCACAAGGCACCCTCTTTAATTCACCCCCCACAACACCAATTTACTCCTCAACCTTCCTTCGCTCCACCACAAAACCAAGCGCCCCGCGCTGACCCTCCAGCTCCGCAACAATACCACCAAGTATCGCCACCCACTAATTATGGACCGCAACAACAACAGCAAAGGAGACCACTTGGCCCCAAAAGGGCCCATTATCCTCCACTGCCAGAAAGTCTCTTGGATATTTTCAATGCCTTAATGGCCGCCAACTTGCTCATGCTACCAAAGGAAAGGGCAGCGTGGCCCGCTAATGTTGACACATCCCTCTATTGTGTCTTCCACCGCTCCCCTAGTCATAATATTGATCGTTGCTTCCACTTCAAGGATTACATTTATGATTTAAATGACCAGGGTGGCATTAATTGGGATGAGATGAGGTAGTTTATCGCCACTATGAAAGAAAGAAGGCCTCCTCGGCAACAGCAGGCTCAGCAGCCACAGCAACCGGCTCCACAGCCACAACAGCAAGCTCCAGCACCTCAGCAAGATATGGGGATTGTCCACAACCCATTACCGGAGCACCCGCCAAATCAGCATGTGAACCCGGTCACATCTCTCCATGAGGTGGAGAGAGGACAGGGATGGCATGAAGAAAACGCCTCTGTCGGGGCATTTAATCATAATCCAAATCAACCTCCGCGCCTCTTGCGCACGCTTCCTTCTTCTTCTACTCCCCAATTGAGCCGAGCTCTCCTACGCCCCGTTAATCCATCTGCTCCCGCCAATTCTCCATCCTTGCCAACCCGATCTCTCCTTACCCGCTTACCGCCTCCGCGGCCTACCACGCAGCAAACCCCGCCATCCACTACTAACCCTTCACCTTCGCCGTCTAGACCACTCCTTATCCGCCCGTCGCCAACGCACGCTACACCCACCACCACTACTCCTTCACCGGCAAGGATCCCCTCACCATCGGCTCACCCATCTTTTATACCCAGACCTCTCCTCATTCCGCCTATTAACTCTCCCCACACTCGGGCACCCCTTCCTGCTCCTACGCCTCCTGCGGGGGCTTCTTCATTGAACTCCTCACCAACACCCCCTACGGGAGCTCCTTCTTCAAACACCCCTTCACCACTTCTTAACGCCAATACACCCTCCTCTTCTTCCAACCCTCCTCCTTTACTTGCCCCGACAGAGGCGCGGTAAAACATGGCGCCGCTCCGCAGTGGACGGATGTTCCAGCGCATCTTTCCCCAAAGAGAGCAAGAGCCCGTGCAGGGGCCCAATGAACAAGAATAGGAGCAAGAGTCCGTACCCGGCACTCAGTATGATTTCTTAAAGCATCTTGACCGAACTCTAGCAAGAATTTCCATTTTAGAACTGATCAAAAGGTCAACCACTCATCAGATGGCCCTGAAAGATTATCTGCAGAAAGTCATGGTCAATGAAGACATTCCGGTCGAGCAGATAACCACAGTATTAACGCCCGCTAGCAGTCAGCCGGCGATTACTTTTCATGAGCATGAACTAGCACCAATCTCAGTAAGGAAATATGCTCTGTGTATCACGGTTGATATTAATAAGGTGGCAGTGAAACAATGTCTAGTGGACACTGGGGCATCTATCAATGTATTGCCGCCAAGCACTTTGAAGATGTGCGGCATTCCTGTAAATATGATTCGGCCATCTACCATAACAGTCACAGCATATGACAATACCAAGAAGCCTCCTCTAGGCATGATCACATTAAAAGTCAGTTTGGGTCCGGCCGCAATCACGGTCTATTTCCACATTCTGGATATGGATCCAACATTCAATGGCATTCTGGGCCGCCCCTACATTTAACAACTCGATGCAGTGCCCTCTACAAACCATCAGTGCCTTAAGTTTCCACACAAGGGCCGCATTATCAAAGTTACCAGTATGCCAATTCTGCCAGAGGAAGATATACACTTGGCTTCATCGGTTCCTTCTATTTGGCCTGCCAACAAGCCGTTGCTATCAATGCTAGACCTCCCTCACCCACGGCCAATGTCGCCCGAGACAGTCACGACAGTTGCTATGACACCCTTGCCTTCCAAGGGGAGGAAGAAGAAAAGCATGATAAATACCCCTGGCTGGAAAATTCTAATGAAAATGGGGTATCAAAACGGCAAAGGACTGGGTACCAGTTGTCAGGGTAGGACTAGGCCTATTAAGCCTCAGAAATTGATTACACGAGGCGGCCTGGGCTACAAAGGGCCAGGCAAAAATAAAGATGAACCATGGGCAGTTATGACATTCACCTTGAAGACAGATCGTCAGCCACTTACTTGGACATTGAAGACACATTTTGTCACGGGTGGCGTTCAGAATTATGAGCAAACTACAATAATCACCTCCATTCTAGACTGTCAAGATGTTCATGCAAGACAGTTTGCTCGCCATATTGCACCATTGGCCACTTATAAAGCCCTGGAATCTCTAAGGCCTGATAAAAGAAGAAAGATGGATGATCCAGAGTGTGATTGGTACAGATGGTTCGATATGTATGATATTACTATTGCCTTGAGCCATCTTTTTATGCCGACTGATCCGGAATGGCCGCCACTAATACATGAATTGATTGAAAAGCCGATTGTGATTACAGATAAGAGGCAGTTACTGAGTGATTATACGGACACTGGAGAGCCAGATGTTCCGTATGAAGAAGGATTTACAATAGACAGGCTGTGGGCCGGCCTTTTCTCTCTCACTTCCATGCATCCGTCTCTTCTAGCTTCTCTACATTCTCAATTGTTCTCTCGCGTGCCGAGACCGCCGCTAATTATGATCAGCTTTTCTCCAGATTCACTGCAGATTTCTCTCCCGATTCCTCCCTTGCTCCTCGAGCAATTCTCCAAACTCTCCATCACACCCCCGCGCGGGTCATCTCTGATTCAATATTTTTCCAAACTTTCAATCTCCACTCCTCCTGCTATTCTCCCTTCACATTGCTTTATTTTAGAAAAGGAAAATAAAAATGAAGTTAAAGATAAAAATGAAAAAAAAAAACGTCAAAATTCCAACTCTTCAGTCCTCCATCTCCGTTGAGGAGACTTCTTATCTCTTTTCCGAGTGTGTCCCGACCCAGGGGCCACTCTTCCATGACTCATTGCTAAATCTTTTCTCCCCCTCTGGTGAGGGGTCTCCATCTGTATCACCTCCTGTATCCACTTTTTCACCTCCTTCCTTCAAACAAGCTAGTTGTTCTTCTTCCTCTAATAAAATTCATGGGGTAGATTTTCATAAGAAATCCAAGGGTAAGCAGATTCCCCGTAGGTTTCTATTGGAGTTAGCTAGAAGATGCCATGCTTGTTTAGCTCTTCCCGAATTTTTGGAAAATCCGGTCATCCTGCCAGAGTTGGAATATGTGGATACTAATATTTCTTATGAGGGTTTCGGTGTCTATGAAATTATGAACGATGAAGATTCTATTGAAGAGGGGGATGAAAGTTATGAAGAATATGAGGACGAGGCTGATGCTTTTGCCAGTGGCATGAGAAGATTTGATGAACCATCAGCCTCCGTAGAAGAGCCTACCAAGGAAATTAATTTGGGTACCAAGGAAGACCCTAGGATTGTCCTCATCAGCAAGAATTTGCCGCCCTCCGAAGAGGAGGCGCTTATTTTGGTACTTCAAGAATACAAGGACACGTTTGCGTGGAGATATAAGGATATGCCTAGATTAGACCCTGCGCTCGTTGAACACCGGCTTACACTTAAGCCGGGGTCTGTCCTGGTCAAGCAACGGTTGAGGCGTTTCCACCCTAACATGGCTCTAAAAATGAAAGAAGAGGTCGACAAGCTTCATAAGGCTAGATTTGTTAGAGTTGTCCTCTATCCTAACTGGGTGGCTAACATCGTCCCAGTCATGAAGAAAGATGGAAAGGTTCGGATTTGTATAGACTTTCGGGACCTCAACCGTGCGTGTCCTAAAGATGACTTCCCCCTCCCTCATATTGATGTTTTGATTGATAATACGGCAGGATTTGAGACTCTCTTCTTTATGGATTGTTTTTCGGGTTATAATCAAATTCGCCTAGCTGAAGAAGACCAAGAGAAGACATCATTCACTACACCATGGGGTACATATTGCTATGTAGTCATGTCTTTTGGACTCAAGAATGCTGGAGCCACCTATCAGAGGGCAATGATGGCAATTTTTCATGATATGATCCATATTTATATTGAGGTGTATGTAGATGACCTGGTAGTGAAATCAAGGACAAGGATTGAGCATCCTGGGGTTCTAGCTAAAGTCTTGCAAAGATCACGAGAGTATCAATTGAAAATGAACCCTAAGAAGTGTGTATTTGGCGTTTCATCAGAGAAATTGCTTGGATTTATTGTTAGCAAAAGGGGAATTGAAGTTGATCCCAATAAGGCGAAGGCCATTAGAGATATGCCTCCTCCCAGGAATTTGAAGGAAGTTCGAGGATTAATCGGGAGGTTGCAATTTATCCGCCACTTCGTCTCCCAGCATTAACAAAGGTGTAGGCCGTTTTACGAGCTTACTAAGCCGGGGGTCAAGTTCAATTGGGATGACAAGTGTCAGGCAGCCTTTGACGGATTGAAGGATTATCTAGCCAATCCTCCTGTCCTGAGGCCACCAGTTCCAGGCAAACCACTTGTTCTCTATGTTTCTATCCTGGATGACTCCGTAGGTGCTGTCTTAGCTCAAGTGGATGAAGAAGGTAAAGAGAGGGCAGCATACTACTTGTCTAAACTTCTCAACCCTTGTGAGCAGAGGTACTCAGCCATGGAGAAGACTTGCGCTGCTTTAGTCTGGGTAGTTCAGAAATTAAAATATTATTTCTTAGCTCACGAGGTTCACCTCATTGCTCGCATGAATCTGATTAAATTCCTTCTTGAAAAATCTGTTCTTACGGATCGATTAGCACGCTGGCAAAGTTTCCTTTCACAGTTCGACATCACTTACATTCAGCAGAAAGCAATCAAAGGCTACGCCATTACCGAACATCTTGCTCACCACCTTCTCCCTCGATTTGATCCTGTCAATTCAGAGTTTCCAGATGAAGAACTAATGTCCATTAATCAACCCCATGATCCTATGTGGACGTTACATTTTGATGGAGCTCTAAATTCCCAAGGAAGAGGGATCGGCATGGTTCTTTTAACACCAGAAGGGGTCACCATCCCATTTGCTGCTCAGCTCACTTTCCCTGTCACAAACAACATAGCTAAGTATGAGGCTCTTTTGGCCGGTCTTCAAACCGCTCATAGATATGGTGTTACTCAATTATGAATTGTTGGTGATAGTCAGCTCATTCTGCGTCAGGTGCTTGTCAAGTGCCGCACTATCAATCCTAAACTCTAGCCCTACCAGGAACTTGCTTCAGCTTATGCCAAACTCTTCACCAAGTTAATCTTCGTTCATGTCCCTCGAAGCCAGAACATCCTAGCGGATGCTCTTGCATCTTTGGCCTCTGCTCTAGTCTTCCCTCCTGAGCGTGATTTTTATGTTCCTCTCATTCATCAGCGTGACACTCCAGCTATTAAGGATCGTGCATTCCTCGATATTAGGGATAAGGTGCTCGAAAAGGTCAGGCGGAGTGAAGCCCTTAAAGGCAAAGAGGGCATGCTATTGGATTGGCAAGAGGAGTTGGCTGATGAAGAGAAACCTTGGTATTATGAGATCGCCAGATATTGCAATGATCAATCCTATCCCGAAGAGGCCACAACAGAAGAGAAGAAAGCAATTAGAAGAGTGGCTCAACGTTATGTTTTGGTTGGAGGAGTGCTCTATAGAAGAGGGCTCACAGGTGTTTTATTAAGATGCCTCGACGATGATGAATCTTGGAAAGTTGTGGAAGAGGCGCATTCAGGAGTGTGTGGTGGTCATGTGAACAGCCAAATGCTAGCTAAAAAGATCCTTAGGCTAGGTTTCTATTGGCCAACTCTAGAAGAGGATTGCTCCATCTATGTTCGAAGGTGTGTTAAGTGCCAACTGCACGTCGACAAAATTCATTCTCCTGCTTCTTCACTCCATCCTATGTCCTCCCCATGGCCTTTCTCCATGTGGGCTTTTGATATCATTGGACCTCTTGGTGATTCAAACCTCCTGACCAAGCAAAAGTTGTTCATCCTGACGGCAACGGAATACTTCACCAAGTGGGCGGAAGCGGAAGCATTCGTGGAGATCAAAGCATCAACTGTCTGCAAGTTCATAATGAAGAACATCATCACAAGGTTCGGCATCCCGAATACCATCGTCACCGACAATGGACCTCAGTTCATCTCTCAAGAGCTCAAGGATCTCTGCAACAGGTATAACATTGCATTGCATCATTCTTCTCCCTATTATCTGCAGGGCAATGGCCAGGCAGAGGCCACTAATAAAACTTTAATCAAAATCGTTAAAAAGACGTGTGAGGCTAATAAATTTTCAGATTGGCCGGACAAGCTAATTGAAGCTCTCTGGGCCTATCGCACCTCCATTCGTACCCCTACTGGGCAAACCCCTTTCGCCCTTACTTATGGAATGGAGGCGGTAGTCCCTTATGAGATTCTCATCCCATCTCTGCGAGTACAATTGGACAAGGAATTCTCTATTGATGAGCATCGTGATTCACTCCTTGCCCAGTTAGAACTCCTAGATGAGAAGCATCTGGTCGTCGCTGAGCATGCGCGCGTTTATCAAAACAGGCTATCACATTTTTATCAAAAGAAAGTAATTGAGAGAAAATTCAAAGTCGGTGAGTTGGTAATCAAGAGAATCTTTGTAAAGCCTGGTGGGCCCCGCTCAAAACTCCAACCAAACTGGGAAGGACCGTTCGTCATAAAAGGTGTTTATCCTGGCAATGCTTATAAACTGATTAATGCTGAATGACAAGAACTAACTCATCCTTGGAATGGTCTGTACCTTAAGAAATACTATCCCTAATTCAAAATCCAACAAAAAAAATAGAATTTTCCAAAATCCAAAAAAATAAAAAATAGAAAAAATAGAAAATAGAAATTCTCCAAAAAAAAAGAATCTTTCAAGATGGTTGCCATCATTGCAAGGACGCAAGGTCCGAAAGGTTAAAATTTAGTATTCATTCATTAGTCTTGTTAAATTAAAATGGGGTCGACACCCACACACACTACACGCTTACCCTTGAACTCAAGCGGTGCAAAATCCGATGGAAAGTCAAAACCTGACTAAAGGTGAAGACAATGCCCATTCTTTTCCTCTTCGGCCCATGAGGGAGGAAGGAAGGTCTCGGGGTAGACCCGCCAAGCCTATCCATCGCCCTAGTAGGTGGAAGTCAGGGCCCAAAAGGGAATAAAATGCCACTAAAGCCCAAGTACAATTAGGTTTTTCTTTTTTCAGTCCCAAAGTGGAAGTCAAATCATGAAAAGAAAAGCATGTCAAGAGGGCAAAGTCCCCGCAAGGAAAACCTTGGGCGTATGCATGCAATACAAACGAGGCAAAAGGCAACAAAATTTTCCTATGCCCAAGATCGAACCCCAACAGGCATAGGGTAGGGGAGGTAGTTTTACCTTGAGCTTTTCAGAATCCCTTATGGGCTTCCTTATATATTCTTCCACCTCTTTCTTTGTGGTAAGTCATAAACCAGCAGAATGGTCGAGACTGACCTAGGAGATTGCACCGGGCGAGATCTTGCGTATAAGTTTAACCACTGGCACGTCAACCCCTTTTGATTAATCAAGAAAGGTCAATGAATCCTCAACAATGACCGTGTAGGACCCAGTGCCCTAGTAGCATGGTCAACCTAATGCGGAAAGCAGGAAAATTAACGCCTTTGAATGAGGCGCCTTTTCAAGAATTAACGCCTGTGGAGAAGGTCGTCCTTTTTTAAATAACGCCCTTATGTGGGCCTTCTTTTCAAAAAAATTCAAAAAAAACATTTTCAAATTCACGCCGTCGCCTAGGGCGTCTCTTGTTTGAATAACGACCTAATCTAAGGCGCATCTTTTGAAAAATAAAATAAAATAAATAAAATAAAAGGAAAAGAAAAGAAAAGAGGAAACGGGGTTTATTCTTCAGGTGCGTGCTTGCATTATTGCATAGGGCATCTTGATTATTGTTTACATACGTATGCTTGCATGTTGCATCTCCCTTTATTGGTTATTTCATTTACCTTATTTGATTAAAGGCTTGGCCCCTTGACCCGCTATCCAGGTCAAAAGTAAAGGCACCCCTTGCTTATTGAGCAAGGGGCCAAGTCGAACAGATGAATTAACCTGTTTTCTCAAGTGTGAACTACAGCTGCAGGTACAGGGCAAAGTAAGGTAAAACAAAGAACGTGGAAAAGAAGCAAAGTACACAACTACCCAAGTGCTCAGGTAACAAAAAATGTCAATCTCATATATATATACATCATAAATATCTGAGTACAGGTGTGTGGGTGGAGGAGTACAAGTAAGTCTCTCAGCTCTCGCCTCCACCCTCCTCTCTCCTACTCTCTACCTCGTCCTCACCATCCCGAGGAGGCGCTGGTGGAGGAGGCATGGGCCCCCATGAAGAAGCTGGAACTCGAACCTGGCCCCCTGCCTCGCTCCTCTCTCGAAGAGAAGAACCCGCCACAAAGGTGGAGCTGGTGAAGGAGTACCCCACAGCACGCGCTCGCTCGCGCCCTCCCTGGAGACGCTCCTCAGACACTCATAGCCGCTCCTAAGAAAGAACCAGCTGCGTCCTCAGGTCCGCCAACTCACTCTCGCGTGCCGCCACCTGCTCCTGGTACCGGGCACAGTCCGATTGCTGTAGCTCGTGATGACGGGCACGGTCCGCCAGGTGCTCCTCTCGCTCTCGAGCGCGCTCTCGTCGCTCTAGCTCAAGAGCAACCCGTAGCTCTGCCACGTCCTGAGGCAGCTCCTCCCGTCGCCTCAGGGACCGCTCCAGCTCTGTAATCCGCTGCTCACGGATCGCCAGCTCTGTCCCGGCCAGGGCAGCCTGGGTACGTGCCGCCTGTAACTATCTGGTCTGCAAACAGGTAAACAAATCATCAGTTCCATAGTTCAATAATTCATGAAATAAGCAATACATAAAGTAAATCACTCACCTGGGCAGTCATCGCCTGCTGTCCCTCGCAGACGCAAGTAAGAGCGGCTCGAAGCTCCTCAGTCTGAAAAGAAATGGATTTCATCAGTGCACAATGCAATATATAATCAATATTTGAATGAGGTTTGAGTTTTGGAATTTACCCGTGAGGCGAGGTCGCGCTCTGCAACCTCGGCCCGTGTGACCGCTCCCGCTAGCTGCTCTGCTAGTGCAGTCACCTCTGCACTAGGTCCCCTCGAGCTAGAGGCCTCTCCCGTATCTCTCCCTACGGCTCCATGCTGGGCACGCTGCATTTATTAAGATCATCAGTGGCTAATCATCAATAATTCAACAAAAATTCATTTGCATATAGAAATAATTTAAACACTCACCAAGGTCTCGAGGTCGGCCCGTGTGGCAGCTAGCTGGTCCTCCAGGCTGTGTAGGTGGGCCTGGGCATCCATCGCCGCTATGTCCCGTGCATCCTGCATTCATTACACATTAGTCACATGATAGATATATAAGCATTTGCATTTAATTTAGAAATAATTGCATTCATACATACCCCTAAGACCCTCATCTGGGGTCGGCTGGCGTAAACCTCCCAGTAGCGTCGGAGGTACTCGGAGCTGTCGGTCGCCTGGGAGGTGACTCGGGTCCCGCCTCGCTGCCAGTCGGCGTACTGGTCCTCGAACTGCACCCTCCAGTTGATCACCTTCGTGCGACCGCGCGTCTTCTTCCCGATCCCTTGCGGTTCCCCTACCTCTATCCACTCCTGGTGTAGGCCCAGGGTCCTCATCACCAGTCTGAGCCGTAACGGCTCGATCTCGCTCAAGCAGTGAACCCAAAGCTCATGCTCAAAGCGAGGTCACCCTGCTACGACCCATGGCTGGCCCTCGTCGGTCATCCCCTCGTAAGGCCTCCATCGCACCTGCATCCATGAACATGCATGTCATCTCATCATACTCATAATAAATTCAAATAAACATAAAAAAATGCATCATTCATACCAGCGAGGGAGGGAAGTCTCGGAACTCTCTCCGTAGCACCCACAACTCGTAGCCGAGTGGGGCGCCGAACACAACCGGCAGCCAGCGCCGTGCTAGAGGGAAAGCACCCTCACCTCCTGGATGTGGATCGGCGCGCCCCATGGGCATGTACAGATGGCTCCAAACCTGCATCCATGCATTGCATTAGTGAGGCATTCACATGCATAAAAAAGAAGAAAGGAAAATATATAAGTGCATACCTAAAGAAAAGGTGAGAAGCCACTGACGGTCGTCTCTCATCCTGTCCCCGTGGACAGGTCGGCTAGTAAGTGCGCCTGCAGCGCCTCTCCCTAGGCGTATCTGCCGACTCCCTCTAAATCCTCGAGGATCCCTAGGAACCGACAGTTGATGACGTCACCCTTCGTGCCGAGCAATAGCCTCCCGAGCAGCAGCAGTAGGAACCTCCTCAAGTCTCGGTCTGCTCTCTCCCTGTCAGCTGGGTCCTGGCAATAGACTGCCCTAGCCCCATCGATCAATCTCTGTGAGAACTGCTCTAAGGACTCCCCTGACCTATGCCTAGCATCCCCTAAGCCCATCACTGTAGTCAGGTCGGTGCGGAAGATAGTCCTACACTCGCTAGGTGTCTCGTAGACCATCTCTAGCCCTAGCAGCCTCTAGGCAAGCCCGATATAGTCTGGTAAGGTAATCCCGCTCACTGCCTCCCCATCTACCCTAAGTCCAGTAATCCTAGCCACATCCTCTAGGGTAGGAACCATATGACCCCAAGGCATCAGGAATGCCCGGCTGATCCTATCCCATCTCTCCCTCAGAACCTGGATAAGTGGTAGGTCGGGTCTGACTGGCTCTATGCTAAGGAAGGCCCCAAACCCCATGGCATCTACCCTGGCTCTCTGGAACTCGGGGAGGCCGTAATATGCTGCCCGGACCATGACCCAGGAGATCCGTGTCCTCATCAACCCCTGCACGCATAAAGAAAGAAATTTTGGTTTAATTGTTCAATTATTCTTATTGAAATTCACTTAATTACCTTGGTTTGAGAAGTTAATGTTTGATGTAATTAATGACCTACCCTAGGTCGTTGTTTATCTAAGAAACGCCCAGTGGGAGGCGTGGTTTTGAGGTTAATTTCTAAATTCCTAAAAGGTTTTTTTTTAATTGACGCCCGTCCCAGGGTCGTCATTTCATTAAGTAACGCCCCTGTGTAGGGCGTTTTCTGTTAAAATGGATTTTGGCTTGTAATAATTCTTTCTGGAATTAATGAAATGGACGACCATCCCTATAGTCGTTATCTGTTGAATTGACGCCCCGATGGGGGGCGTTGTTTTCCAGGGTTTTGAAAATAAAATAAAACAGCATGCGATATAAATCATGGGAAAAATATATGATTGAACAAATGCACGAAATTAACAGCATGATTGATATGAAAAATGATGATTTAAATGGACGACATGCTCTAGGGCGTGTTTTCATAATGTTAATTATTTTTCAGGAAATAAAATGAATTCACGACCCAAGGTCGGGCGTCTTCTTTTAATCCGCGACACCCCTGGGGGCGTCTTCTTTCTGAGTTGCAGGTTTTCTCGCCCGAGGGCTATGGAAATTGAGGTATGTTGTGTATGTGATTTTGATGATTACAAAATGCCCTTGTTGCTTGGCCTTGTGCGTGAATGGTTACTCATGTCTTCATGTGTATGAAGTATAAAATGATTGTAGAAAATGATTACAAACTGTTTCTTTTGGGATATCATCATGTGGATACATCTGCGTCACTATACGGCTCATACGTGCTTTGAGGTTAGCACATTGCATATACCATCTACACCTGGTGAGATTGCTCTATCTTCAATGTGAAAAGTCTTTGTGAAAAGCATACTCGAGCATCATGTCCTATTGAGCCACATGTCATGCATGTGTACCTTGGTAATGCTAAATGAATGATTGAGATGCAAATATCATGGCTTGCCCCCAAGGAAATGATGTGTGATTTGAAAGTTTGAATGATAGTTCCTTGTCCTTCGGATCATATGGCTTAAATGGTTGGTTAAATGGCTTGTAGGAGAATTGGGTTGAAATTGGGATCTTGAGATTCGGTTTAATATCAACTTGCTTATGAGTTCATTGCCATATAGTGCATGGTAATATTGCTTCAAGGTAAGAAGTTATATTGGAATCCATGGTGAGACTCTTCTAATCTTGAACTGGAAAATTGAGTTCTCTAATGCCTTGATATTGATCTATCATGGGAATGCTCATATGCCTCATGCTAATGATTTCGCAATCACATTTCATGACTTTTGGGTCTCGGTCTCAAAACTAGCTTCATATGTTAATACATGACCCATATATTTTGATCTTGATCTAACCTCTTGATTTATCATATTTTTCAGGATGCAAAATCATTGTTGATCTTCATGGGATTATGGTAATATTTAATCAATTGTTTCCCTTTGGTTTGATGGAGGTTTTAGTTTTTTTTCAAACTCAAACTGTCTTACAGTCTTCACCATTTTCAATCCAACCGTTGGATCTCCCCATAAAAATTATATGTTTTAGCTCTGTGAGTCCTCTTTCCAACGCCTCCAGTCTCGCTTGGATCGAGTTCGGATCTAGGAGAAATAATTCCTGCCGCCGGAGTGCGCAGTGCTGTTTTTTATGTAACCTGCCTGAATGGGTCGACCCCAGGGGTCGACCCCTGTAACACAAGGTGTTGTTTTGTGTTTTCCAGCAACCTGTTGCCCGAGGGTCGACCCCAAGGGTCGACCCCTTCCGGACGGGACTTCCGAAAGTGTTTAAAATCCATTGAAAACCCTTTCAAACATTACCATACTACCCCCTATTAGTTTCTATTGTTATTAAGGTGTTTTTAACATGTATTAGGAGGGTTTTATGAGTCTTTTCCTCACCCCTTAAGTTGCTTATATAAGAGTTACGAATTTGGGAGTTCATTAACCCTAATGCTCATTTTGTTCATTCGTATAGGTGAAGAAAAGGGGAAAACGTGGTGGAGCTCTTCCAAGGAGGATATCATCTACATCCGTGAAGATCTGGAGCTCGTGGAAGAAGATGAAAAGGAGCGGATCGAAGAGAGGATCAAGAGGACGTAAGAATCGTCGTCATCCGGCTACCCTCCAACTCGTGGTTCAAGGAACATCATCAACCGGTCTTGGAAAACAAAGGGGGATCACTTCTATGTCTTCTATCAGTTCTTTGTGATATGTTCTATGATATATATTTTTGTTTGAGATTAGCTTAAAGATTGAACTCATTATGTCTATCTACTCTTTCAGGTGAAGAGAGGAGATTGGAATAAGGAAAAGAGAAGCGGCTAGAGGAGAGGAAGAAGATGATGTCAAGATTATGATCATCCCTCAATGAGTAAGGAGAATCAGATTTTGATGAAGAAGGGGGAGCCTTATACTTGATGCATTCTTCTAGTTTACATCTATAGAATTTGTGTGGAAGGTCATAGCATATATTTGTGATTGTTACATATACATTTGACAGAATATTGTGTGTGGGTGTTCGGAGAAAGGGGTCTCCGAGTGTGTGTGTGGTCTCTTGTGTGTCGATTTGTGTGGAGTATATCCGCGTGTGTTGTTGGGAGTTTTCTCCCGTGTGGTTGTGTAGGCCTTGTCCTACGTGTGTGTGGACAGAGTTGTGTCTCCGTGTGAAGTATACAGTTCGGGGTGTGTTCCCCAACATGTGTGTGTGTGTGCTGCTGTGGCAGTAGTTTGAGGCGAGGCCTCGTGTGTGGTTTGCTACGAAAGCAGCGTGTGTGTGTTGGGGTTCTTCCCCGTGTTGCTACACTTTGTAGCGTGTAGTGAAGCCTCACCGGTTTGGTGAGGGGTGGACGTAGGGAGCCCGTCGTGGTCCCGAACCACCTTAAAAATCCCCGTGTTTTATGGTTTGATTTGTGTGATTGTGTGTTCTCTACTATCTAGTTATGTAATCGTGTAAGCTCGGTGAGATTGAGTGAATTAAGTTTAAAGTTGTTTAGATTAATTTCCTCAATCCTATCAATCTTGTAAATTCCGATGTGTGGTAGTTTGTGTTTTTAATTGGACATAGTTGTTAGCAGAAGGATCTATTCACCCCCCCTCTAGATCCGTGTTTCTGCACTACGGGACCCAACAATTGGTATCAGTGCGAGGCTCTGTTGTCCCTATATCTTGCGATCTACAGAGTGATCCCAGTGCATTCCACAATCATGAATTTTTCTACTGAACATATATCAATGAACTGTTTGCCAATCTTCACTGGTTTGAATTTTGATTCATGGCTAGGCAAACTATGTGTGGTGATCAATTCTATTAATCCTAGTCTTTGGAAATTGATTTGTCATGGTCCACACATATTACCTCTAGATGAGACCAAGTGGTCTAATCAGGATAAAATGATGCATCATGATAATGTAACTGCTTTGAGTTTATTGAAAGCTTCTGTAAGTAGTAACAAGTATCTATTTGCATCTTCTTGTAGGACGGCAAAGGAGCTTATGGACCGGTTGATTAAAGCTCAAGAAACGGAAAGACAAAAATGTCTCATGGCCGATGATGCTGATCAACAAAGTGACAAAAATGCAGAAGAGGTAAATTCTGATTCTGAAGAATTTACTCTTGACGATCTTGTTGAAGCTTATGATGAGTTGGCAAAACAATATAAGAAAGTCAAGTCAGAAAACAGAAAATTGAAAAAGAAATTTGAAAACTTGGTCCATGAAAATGGTTCTTGTGATAAATGTTCTGAGCTTGTTAACTTCAATGATCTTTTAGAGCATGATGTTGAATGTCACAAAGAAACCATTACTTGTTTGAGAAATGAAAATGTTGACCTCAAAAACATAATTGATCAATTGGAGAAAACTGAAAAAGATCTAAGAAACAAAATGGAGTCAAACTCTATTGATCATGATATTTGCAATGAATTGATTATGAATGATAAACTTGCAAATGAAAATGAAGAACTCAAAAAGGAGAATAGTGCAATGCTAATTTAGATCTCCCTGCTTGAAAGTAGATTGAAAAATCTTGAAAAACTTGAAAAAGGGAAATCTGTGATTGTTGATGAATCTGACAAGATGCTTGTGTTAGAACAAAAGATGGAAAGCTACCAAACCATCAATGCTCAATTAATGAAAAAGTCATTTCTTGTGAAAATGAGATCATTTCCTATGAATTGCATATTCCATCTCTTGAAAAAGAAATTCTTGATCTGAATGCTTCTTTGTCTAAGTTTGTGAATGGGGAAGAAAATCTGAACAAGATATTAGGGACTAAAGTGAATTTCCAAATAGAAGGGCTGGGCTATAATCCTGTGAACAAAAAGAACTTTGAAAATAAATTCTACACATCATTTGTCCATGGTTCTAATATAGCCAGCACATCAAATGGGTCTCCAAATCAATCTGTTCCTCAAACAACAAAGCAATCAAATGAAAGTATGAAGAAGAAATAAAACCTGCATCAAAAGGCTAAAAATGTTGTTGGTGTCACGATGAATGCCATGAAAAATCATGTTGCACACACACATGCATCCATAAAGAAAATCTCATGTTTTTATTGTGGTGAACTTGGTCATATGATGCATGATTGCTTTTTGATGAAATCGGATGATTTGAAAGCATGCAAAAATGAACTTGTTTCCAAAAGAAAAAGGGGTGGTTGTTTTACATGTGGAAAGCTAGGACACCGTGTGTCACAGTGTTGGCAAGCAAATGAAAGAAAAATTTTCAAAGTCAAAAACAATTATACTTTTGCAAACCCACAAAAACTTCATGCTCATCCTGTTGTGAAGAAGAAATATCTCCATGCTTATAGTGATAACATTCATGTCAAATCACCGAAATTTGATTGTCATGTTTATGAGAATTCTGTGAAGTTTCTTGGTTGTTGTCATTATTGTGGTGAGTTTGGGCATACCATGAATGTTTGCTCCTTAAAGTATTTTGATGATATGCATGCCCAAAAATAGTGGAAGGCACCCACTAGAGGTGCAACTAACCATCCGGGACCCAAGAAGGTTTGGGTACCCAAAACAACCAAATGAGAACTTTGTTGCAGGATTGCCATGTGACCAAGAGGAAGGCTTTAAGTCTACTAGACAAGTTCTTGTGTGATGCCTTGGTTAACATGGGCTTGTCCTTGAATTGACACTAATATGTAAGTTGGTTGTTCAGGTTTGTGCACATCAAGTTGTGAATTCTAAGTTTATGATTGCGGGAATTTAACTCTCTAATTTGCAGGTTGAGAGAGAGAGAGTCACATGTGATGAAAAGCCTTGAAGTTAGTTTCTTCATATGTATTGGCTTAATATTGACATGAATTAAACTCTTTACAGTGCAGGTTTAATTGATAATGGTCATCAACCCTTGAAATAATGGAGAGAAAGAAAGGGGGTCAAGAGGACTTCAATGCAAGATTTGATCTGCTTCCATTTCTTTTGGCTAATATCATTCTATTTCTTGCAGGAGAGAAAGAAAGGAGCTATTGATGAAGATTACACAAGTAAAATAAAGCAAAGAATTTGAAGATGTCAATAAAGGTAAAGGTGAGAAAATAAAGTGTTCGGCTGAAGTTCTATGGTCTTGATGCTAGTGCTATCTCTTGACAGACAGTGATTTTGAAATCTTGAATACTCTTTGGTTGCTCTTGACCATGTGAAAAATGAATGTTTGGCTGAATGGTATTGGAACATTTGAGCAGTATATATGAGAGTGTAGCTATTGAATGCCTTTTGCTAAACTCCAGATGTCAAATGTGCATACATTTGTTTCTGATCATCATTTCAATGATTACATGGTATATAAAATAGTGACATGTGGAAGGACAGGTCAAGCCTATCTGAAAGCTATCACCATGCGTGAGAATATACCTCCGCCCGGTACCATGAATCATTTATGCATATGGCATCCAACTTAAATGAATTTTCTAAAATCATGCATTGATTATGGGGGAGTTTTACATGCTGAAAATTTTGAGATTGATATTTTCCATTCTCTCAGCATGATGATGTTGTTCTGTGGCTGAACTTTTTGAGGATTGAAGTTGATCAATGTTCCATGGTCTTTACCAATGTGCCACTCATCTTTTTGGTTAAAAGCACAACTGTTTTCAAGAAAAGTTCACATGTGATGGTTTTGATGCTCTGGATAAATTTTCTGGATTCTCTTTTCAGAATAAAGTGGTGTCCTCACATTTTAACATTTGGTAATGCGTGTCATGCATTAGTTGCATTAGGTGCATATAGAGTGTCATGTGAAATCTGAAATCGTGCATCACATTGCATATTTGCAAATCACTCTCTACATATCATTCACATAGTGCTTTTGGAAGATGAAGCTCATCGTGTGTCTTGTTGCATAGTTGGCATTTGTAGCATGCATATAGTGCATATTTTGAAATGCATCATCTTGAACATTTCATGTTGTATAAATGCCAAAAAGAATACTTCCAACATTGGTCATCATATCTTTGGAGCCAACATTTCAAGCATTGAAATTACATACATTTTTATTTTACATTGCATATGCATATCTCTATTGTATACTTGCATGTTATTATATGCTATTCAACCACTTCCTTTGAAACTTCTAAGACCGAATACTCCATTGTTAAATAATGTTACATCTGAGTCTTAACAAGTGTGCTTCATGTGAAACTCTTAAGGGGAGCATTTCATGCTTATTGCATTTACATAGGGGGAGCTACACTATCCTGTTCTAAGTTAAATTTTCTCCATACATGGTAAATCAAATTCATACACTTCATGCACTTTAATGTGAAATTGAGTGTTGTTCATAAGGATATAAGAATTTCATTTCAACACTCTAAAGTAATTCAACTTGCTGCATGGATGATAAGAGACAGTTGAGGAAAAAGCTGCCTGCCTCCGCATAAAAAAATTGGTTGGAATGAAAGGCAGAGCAATGCTAAGTCTCACTGAGTAAACTGGGCACATGTCACCTGAGACGTGATGTGGTTCATTTCTGAAAAGTGTTGACTAAAGTATCTCTGTTCAAATGAGGTGACAAGGTTCAGTATTCTGAGTAACCGGGGATTCTGGCATGAGCTCCATGTGTCTCCTCGCGTAAAAAGGAATTATGTTGAACCTGATCCTTCTTGGAAAAATTCAGATTGTCAGTATGAAAATTTCTGATGATATATTCGATTGAGGTAGAGTGAAGCCTCCAATACGCTGTTCTCTAGATTGAAATGCAGTTTGTACACTTACTATTGTATTTACTTAAAAATCTGGTTATCCATATGGCTAAACTTCATTCTCATGTCACTCACTTGCACATGGTAATTTGATCTGATATGTATTCTGAAAATTTGATTAATTGCAATGACCTGCTGTACGTCTTCTCCTATTTATCTGTATAATCCTCTAAGTGTAAACATGAGCATTCTGCACTTAATGACTCACTTGCACTTTTCCTACACCTATGCCCTCACTGTAAATAAATTGGTATCACTTCTTGTGAAAGAGTTATGTTGCATGTATCTATAGATATCTGCTTGATTACATTGTATGCATTTCATGTCTCATCATTTTCATACATCATGTTTCATGCATTTCACAAGAAAACTAAAAATCCAATTTGAAATTCAAAACAGTCATCTAATGTGTCAATGTCAATGGGGGAGCTTTGCATGTGATCTTATCTACTTAACTCATCATGTCTTGCATGAGTCAATATCTTTCTGTTGGTGTTTGAGTGCTTATTTGCTGGCTCATCATTGTTCATGCCATACGCCATTTCCAATTGCTGCAACTCATGTGTATTTGCATATCGTTTTGTCATCTTGCATGACCACATTATCCACATTTGCATTTCCACTTTCCACAATTGGTATCAGACACTTGGTATAAGAGTTTCATTTCAACAATTGGTTTCCAACAGTTCTGCCATTAGTTCATGCATCCGCACATTGGTTCTCTTCATAATCCGGTTGTCCATGGGTTCTTGCCCTTCTGGATTCCCCATCATGATCCCCATTTCTGATTATGTCAAAGGGGGAGAGAGCATTATAGCATAATGTAATATTTTGTCATCATCAAAATGGGGGAGATTGTTGTGTATGTGATTTTGATGATTACAAAATACCCTTGTTGCTTGGCCTTGTGCATGAATGGTTACTCATGTCTTCATGTGTATGAAGTATAAAATGATTGTGGAAAATGATTACAAACTGTTTCTTTTGGGATATCATCATGTGGATACATCTGCGTCACTATACGGCTCATACGTGCTTTGAGGTTAGCACATTGCATATACCATCTACACCTGGTGAGATTGCTCTATCTTCAATGTGAAAGGTCTTTGTGAAAAGCATACTCGAGCATCATGTCCTATTGAGCCACATGTCATGCATGTGTACCTTGGTAATGCTAAATGAATGATTGAGATGCAAATATCATGGCTTGCCCCCAAGGAAATGATGTGTGGTTTGAAAGTTTGAATAATGGTTCCTTGTCCTTCGGATCATATGGCTTAAATGGTTGGTGAAATGGCTTGTAGGAGAATTGGGTTGAAATTGGGATCTTGAGATTCGGTTTAATATCAACTTGCTTATGAGTTCATTGCCATATAGTGCAGGGTAATATTGCTTCAAGGTAAGAAGTTATATTGGAATCCATGGTGAGACTCTTCTAATCTTGAACTGGAAAATTGAGTTCTCTAATGCCTTGATACTGATCTATCATGGGAATGCTCATATGTCTCATGCTAATGATTTCGCAATCACATTTCATGACTTTTGGGTCTCGGTCTCAAAACTAGCTTCATATGTTAATACATGACCCATATATTTTGATCTTGATCTAACCTCTTTATTTATCATATTTTTCAGGATGCAAAATCATTGTTGATCTTCATGGGATTATGGTAACATTTAATCAATTGTTTCCCTTTGGTTTGATGGAGGTTTTAGTTGTTTTTCAAACTCAAACTGTCTTACAGTCTTCACCATTTTCAATCCAACCGTTGGATCTCCTCATAAAAATTATATGTTGTAGATCTATGAGTCCTCTTTCCAACGCCTCCAGTCTCACTTCGATCGGAGTTCGGATCTAGGAGAAATAATTCCTGCCGCCGGAGCGCGCAGTGCTATTTTTTATGTAACCTGCCTGAAAGGGTCGACCCCTGTAACACAAGGTGCTGTTTTGTGTTTTCCAGCAACCTGTTGCCCGAGGGTCGACCCCAAGGGTCGACCCCAAGGGTCGACCCCTTCCGGACGGGACTTCCGAAAGTGTTTAAAATCTATTGAAAACCCTTTCAAACATTACCATACTACCCCCTATTAGTTTCTATTGTTATTAAGGTGTTTTTAACATGTATTAGGAGGGTTTTATGAGTCTTTTCCTCACCCCTTAAGTTGCTTATATAAGAGTTACGAATTTGGGAGTTCATTAACCCTAATGCTCATTTTGTTCATTCGTATAGGTGAAGAAAAGGGGAAAACGTGGTGGAGCTCTTCCAAGGAGGATATCATCTACATTCGTGAAGATCTGGAGCTCGTGGAAGAAGAAGAAAAGGAGCGGATCGAAGAGAGGATCAAGAAGACGTAAGAATCGTCGTCATCCGGCTACCCTCCAAGTCGTTGTTCAAGGAACATCATCAACCGGCCTTGGAAAATAAAGGGGGATCACTTCTATGTCTTCTATCAGTTCTTTGTGATATGTTCTATGATCTATATTTTTGTTTGAGATTAGCTTAAAGATTGAACTCATTATGTCTATCTACTCTTTCAGGTGAAGAGAGGAGATTGGAATAAGGAAAAGAGAAACGGCTAGAGGAGAGGAAGAAGATGATGTCAAGATTATGATCATCCCTCAATGAGCAAGGAGAATCAGATTTTGATGAAGAAGGGGGAGCCTTATACTTGATGCATTCTTCTAGTTTACATCTATAGAATTTGTGTGGAAGGTCATAGCATATATTTGTGATTGTTACATATACATTTGACAGAATATTTTGTGTGGGTGTTCGGAGAAAGGGGTCTCCGAGTGTGTGTGTGGTCTCTTGTGTGTCGATCTGTGTGGAGTATATCCGCGTGTGTTGTTGGGAGTTTTCTCCCGTGTGGTTGTGTAGGCCTTGTCCTACGTGTGTGTGGACAGAGTTGTGTCTCCGTGTGAAGTATACAGTTCGGGGTGTGTTCCCCAACGTGTGTGTGTGTGCTGCTGTGGCAGTAGTTTGAGGCGAGGCCTCGTGTGTGGTTTGCTGCGAAAGCAGCGTGTGTGTGTTGGGGTTCTTCCCCGTGTTGCTACACTTTGTAGCGTGTAGTGAAGCCTCACCGGTTTGGTGAGGGGTGGACGTAGGGAGCCCGTCGTGGTCCCGAACCACCTTAAAAATCCCCGTGTTTTGTGGTTTGATTTGTGTGATTGTGTGTTCTCTACTATCTAGTTATGTAATCGTGTAAGCTCGGTGAGATTGAGTGAATTAAGTTTAAAGTTGTTTAGATTAATTTCTCAATCTTATCAATCTTATAAATTCCGATGTGTGGTAGTTTGTGTTTTTAATTGGACATAGTTGTTAGCAGAAGGATCTATTCACCCCCCCTCTAGATCCGTGTTCCTGCACTACGGGACCCAACAAGGTAAAAATAAAATAAATTTCAACAAAAAAACATAGAGATTGGGTTTAGGGGCTTACCTTTTGTCGTCTAGGCCCAGTCAACTCTCCCCGGAGTTCGGGCCGTGGCTGCCGTGGCCATCGGAGTTGGCCACGGCGAGGCACGGCCACCGTCGTTGTCTCTTCTTCTTCATCTTCTTCCTCACCGCCATCTTCTCCTTCTCCGTTGCCCTCTTCGTCTTCGCCATCATCATCTTCTTCGCCTCGTCCTCCGGCCTCGTCGCCGGTTGTCGCCGTCAGAGCCTCCTCGACCGCCACGCGCGGGGGGGGGGGGCATCCTCGTGGGCATGTTCGCCCTCCAAGTCCACCACCTCCGGTGCGGCCACCCTCTACCGTTTAAGTCCATCGGCCATGGCTAGGGTGTAGAAGAGAGAGAGATAGAGGAAGAGAATGAGAAGGATGGGGGGTTAGGTTCGGTTAGGGTTGCAGTAGGAGAGAAGAGAGAAAGAGGGAAAGAGGACTGTGAGCGACGTCACGCGATTCGGGGGAGAGCGGTGAAGAGGAAGCGGAGAGCGCGCGGGCTCCTTCTTTTTTGTTTGTTTGGTTTTGTTGTTTTGCTGCAACACAGAGATGAGAGAGAAGAGAGAAGGGGCCACCACGGGAGATTGCTCCGGCGGGGCGAGCGGGACAAGTATAATATAGCAAGATATGGGGTTCAAACGGCCATAGCGGGAAGTGACTCGCCGCGACCTCGGTGGGACGGGAATGGTGCAGAAATTAAATAACAAGAATTGAAACGGCCATTGGGGAAGTGACTCGCCGCGGCCTCGAGAATATGAGCAGAATATAGTAGAATATAAAAGAGAATATAAGAACAGAGATTTAAACGGCCATTGGGGAAGTGACTCGCCGCGGCCTCGATGATATGAGCAAAATATAATAGAATATAGAAAGAATATAGGAACGGAAATTTAAACGGCCATTGGGGAAGTGACTCGCCGCGGCCTCGATGATATGAGCAAAATATAACATGATATAAAGAGAATATGAGAACAGAAATTTAAACGGCCATTGGGGAAGTGACTCGCCGCGGCCTCGATGAAAAGATGTGATCGCCAGGGGCCGAAAGACCCCAAAATAAGAAAGTGATCGCGCCTACCTCAAGAGCGGGAGATGGCGGGTTGCTTCTTCCTCTCCTTCCGGCCGGCCGACGGAGAGGGCTTTCCTCGGGTACCCTTGCAAAACAACGACAAATAAATGACAAGTGGATTAGAAAGATGGAGGTGTAGTATTCAAATCCTTGCGGTAAAAATAACGAAATGATGGCAAGACACACACCTGGTTGGTGTTATCTTTTAAACCCCTCTCGGACTCGAGTAGGAGGAAAATGAGATGATGGATGCAAGAAGTATAAGAGAAGAGGCGCCCTTGTGAAGGGGGATAGAGGATGCAATATGATGAATGTAAAGAACTATGGAGAAAAAGGGGAAGAAAAGACTTATTGGATGAGCCGAGGGTGAAATCCGGCGGAGCTCCGGCAGCGTGGGGACGACGGGGAAGCGCGGTGGATGAAGACGGCCTTCCTCTCGCGAGCGTGAACACCCGAGAAGCCGGCAGAACCTCCACCTACAAAAGAACCCACGGGTTAGAAAATGACTCCGTAGCCTCTGGGCTTCGGCAGCCTATCGGATCACTGCTTCGCTCCCCAGAACTGAGGGGGTGGGGCTCTATTTATAGAGCTCCGGAGGGTGGAGGCGTCCAGGACTCTGGACACCTCCATCAGGGCCGAAATAATATTTTATTCTATTTTTATATATTTTTTTGGAATACTTTTGTGGAGGCGTCCAGGGCCCCGGACGCCTCAAACAGGTCCATCGAAAACCGACGACGGCCGCACGCGGTTTGGCACAACGCGTGGTTTTGTGAGCGGCGCCTCGTGATTCAGAAATGGGCGCATCCAGCTGACCGGACGTCTCTATAATTTGGCTTTTTTCACACACGACAAACCGTCGTTCGGTGGGCGGCGCCCGTGAGGGAATTGATGGAAGCGTCCAGGGGTCTGGACGCCTCCAAAATTATATTATTTTATTATTTTTCTTTTGTCTTTTATACCAGGCTTGGCATTATATATTTTTTTATATGTTTTTATGGAGGCGTCCAGGGGCCTAGACGCCTCCATTAATATATATATTTTTTTATTTATTTTTTTGTTTTTTGTATGCCAACTGGCAGTTTATATTTTTTTTTATATTTTGTTTTTATGGAGGCGTCCAGGGGCCTGGACGCCTCCATTAATTTATTATTTTTTATTTAATTTTGGGCCCTGAAAAATAAAAATAAAATAAATTAAAAGATTGGGGGCGTCCAGGGGCCTGGACGCCCCCATAAAGACCCACCCGGGTCCTCGGACAACGTGTTGGCGGCTGCCCGACAGATACCCTTCTTAGTTCCAGAACCTCTGATGCTTCTGACTGGTGTTGATGCCGTCCGAATGCCGTGACGAGATGATTCCGGATGCCGAAAAGGGCGGAAGAAGACTCAAGAAAAGGAAGCACTCAAGTGATTCAAAACGCGTAAGCCGTCGCGGGGCGTTGTATAGTAATATGAGACTTTCTCAGGAGACGTCAGGAATGGCGTGTCTACAGCTGCCCCGCCTTGGCGTCTGCTTTGCAAGGGAGCGATACGTAGTGGAATGGCATGGAGTGGGAGGGGACTGATAAGTTGATGCCAAGGTGTGATGAGACACGCTTTTGACGTTACTGTTTGGAATCTTTCCTGGAGTTTCAATGAGGCGACCTTGAAGAAGGTCTTTCAAATATTGACGATTGCTTGGACGGAGATCAAATAAGGGAGGGTGAGATGTGCGCTCAGGCACGAAACAAAAGGAGACCAACTTCTCGGTGTGGAAGTACCTGGGTCATAAACCGGAGGTTTCACCTTTGGGGAGCGGTTACCAGCCAATGTGGAAGTGCTGCGGCCAAGGTGGGTCAAAAAAGGTAAAGGAATATCTGAGGGTCTGTCCAAACAAGGGTCTCCTTTGGAAGAGCAGCGTCGGGGCTGTCTCAAGGAAACTCAGTATTTCATTCGGAGTGGAATATCTCATATTTGTAGGAATTGGAGCACAACGGCTTTCACAATCGAATCACTTGAATGATCTTCCGCAATAAATCAAAGTCCTATATGAATGCATGCTGGGTTCAAAGAAAAATTTAAAACAAACAAAAATAGAAAATAGCCAAGGATAATATTGTCAACTTGTGAAGAATGGGTCAGAATACCAACCCGGTGAGCTGATACTGGGCTGGGGCCCGTTTATCCGCGCACCAACTCACTGAATGGAACCGTCGTCCCCATTCTATCACAAGTTGACGGCCTATCCGTACAACCCAAATTCCTCCGGGATCATCATCATTTTTGTTGAAGGGGAATTCAGATCCCAGATTCGTTCGAGCCGCAAGGTCCTTGACATGTTCTAGTAGCGTAAGTATCATATACTACGATGCATGACAAGGTGGGACCAACCAATGAAAGGTGGGACAGGAGATAGGACAAAGACGTCCGTTAGTAAAACCTGCACAGGCCAGCAAAGGTTAGCAACATCATAAAGTAGCAGAATGATAGCAGAAACGCACCACAGTTCAAAGGAAATCCAGACAAAATCCTGATAGCGACCGCTGATGTGACATGTTCTGTCCTGTAGCGATCTTCCCTTCCTATAAGAACTCCCCTTAGGCTAGTTCATTCAAATGCACCAAGGTGGGTTTTGGAAGCTCAGGAGAGGAAGGAGAGGAGAATCTAGAGATTTCAGCATGGAAGGAGAGTCTTCCCGCGTTATGAAGAAGAGCAGGCCTAGCAGCGAGATCAGGCGACTCTCCGACCTCGAGGGTCATCTGAGTGGGACGATCATGTCGCATATGGTAAGCTGACTCTTTTCAAATTTCTGCACGTGAACCTTCTTCTTACTTCCTTCATTTCTTCTTTTTTTCTCTCCCAGCCATATCCACTCTTCCCAGGCCCGAGGAAGTTTTCCAAACTGCCATGGCTTTCAAAGCTAACTTCCAATATCTCCATTGGCATGAGGGCCATACTCTCGAAGTGGCATTTGCAGGGGCTCCTTATTCATGCCAAACATTACGAGAAGATTCGTATGGACTGGGCGGCTATGGGCGCACTAGTGGAGATCTGGCATCCCCAGACCCACACTTTTATTTTCCCGACCTTCGAGGTGACCATCCTTCTCGAGGAGGTGGAACTTCTGCTTGGTTTGAAAAAATTCAAGAGTGACGGGAAGGTGAAGGCTATGCGGATGCTGACACGGGGGACTTCTGAAAGCGTCCTTGGAAGCTTCATGCCGCCCGACGCAGCCAGAAAGGTCCGTACTCAAAAGGGGATCGATCTCCAAAAGCTTGCGAAGTGGGTCATGGACGCCCTGAGAGGGTCACCAGACGATGACTATTTGGAGGGAATCATGAAGGGGTTCACTATCTGTCTGGCGGGTGCTCTCTTGTTTCCTTATACCGACAACATAGTGGAGGAAGACCAACTGAGTGCTATCTGCGGGATTTGGCGTGGAAAGAGGGTGGGACCCGCTGTCCTCGCCTACCTGTATAGTGGCCTTACTGCCTCGAGCATGGGTAAGCCTCCATTTGGTTGTGCACTTGTCTTGAATTGCTGGCTGGATTTGCATTTCAAATTCGACCACTGCGAGGGAATGCCAACCGCTTCGAAGCTCTTCCAACAAAGCCCGCTTCACCGCATAGCCGACGTGTTAGGCTTTGGTGGTACTGTAGTGAACCGCGTTCCGTAGCTGAAGAAACGTGAAGACTGGCGGTCTCACTTCCGCACCGTGACACAAGGCTTCTTTACTTGCGCACCGGCATGTTTGCTTTCGCTAGATCTCCTCATGAGGTCTTCCCCCGAAGTTGATCTTCAACTGATCGGCGCGACCGAGTTCGTCCTTTACAGTGCGCATCGGTGCTGTCTCCAGATTGGCATCCCACGTCATTCGTTCCCGCCACCGACTGGCATTGTTCCTTTGAAGAAAAGGGAGTTGGGCACTGAAGCGGACGCGAAGGAAGCGAAGGCCATTAAAGCTCCCTGGAAGACAAGTGTTGCGGGAAAGGCCTTAGCGCACGTGGTGGAGGAATGCGAGCCGTGGAGGGCTTATGTAACCGAACTGGGGAAGTTAAGGCCTAAAGCGCCTAAGCCCCTGATGTAGTTCACTCTGCTTTTCTGATGGAATAAAATTTGGCATTTGGATGTTTCGGACCCCCGTCCCCTTAATTATTATCTTTTTTTATGGTTTTTCTTTTTCTTTGTGTTTTTTTTATTTTGTTTGGATTATATACATATTCTTATATAAATATATTTTTTTGAAAATTTTTTATTATTGGGGCGTCCAGGCGCCTGGACGCCCCTAATTTTATTTTATTATTTTATTATTTTTTTGACAATTTATTTTTGGGGGCGTCCAGGGTCCTGGACGCCCCTATTTTGATTTTTTTTATTTTTTTATTTTTTTTATTTTTGGGGGCGTCTAGGCGCCTGGATGCCCCTATTTTTTTGAATTTTTGAAAAAAATAAAAATTGTGGGGGCGTCCAGGCGCCTGGACGCCCCAATAAAAGGTCATTCTATATATAGGGGGGGCTCCCCCCTGTTCACTTATACTGTTCATTCCGACCGTCCAGCCACTCCAAACGACCCATTCTTAGTCCCAATGGAGCGAGGAGGATCGAGTCAGGGTCCAGAGAAGCGGAAACGACTGGCTCGTCGTGCGAGGAGGTTGAGGGATGATGCCGAGGAGGCCGCAGCAGAGGAGGTTGCTGCGGGGGAGGAGATGGAGGTGCCTCTCCTGGCCGCGGAGGCCGCTGCGGATGCTGGTGACGCGGGAGAGGACGATCACGACCCGATAAGTACCTCGGAATTCTCACTTTGTGGTTCAATAGGCTAAAACGGGTGTGCGAGAGGCTGTGAGAGAAAGGCGGGTAGTGAGAGAAGGAGGCGTCCAGGGGCCTGGACGCCTCCACGTTTTCTTTTTATTTTTGGTTACATATTTATTTACGAAAAGTAATAGAAATATAATAAAAATAAGGAGGCGTCCTGGCTCTAGGACGCCTCCATTATAATTAATATATTTTTTTTGGTTTGACTTTGTTTTTTCTTTTTTCTAAAAAAAAACAAAATAAAGGAAAAGAAGAGGAGGCGTCCAGGGGCCTGGACACCTCCACAAGAAAATATAAATATTTTTTAAAAAATTAAAAATAAAAGAATAAGTAGTATATATACAATGTTATTGTTTATGACTGTTCATGATGCTGATGTGTTCTTTGTTGGTTTTGTGGTTTGCAGGGCGTGATGAAGGGCCGGATCAGCTGGTCCTTGGTGGTGGCAGCATACCGTGGGCTGCCGGATTTCTAGAGGGCGCGTGTGGACGCCATGGGCTTTGGAGCTTTCCTTAGGATCGAGCCCTTCCGGCTCGACCTTCCTCTTATCCAGGCACTAAGGGAGCGGTGGCACGCACCGAGCCGGGCGTTTCTGATGCCCTGGGGGCACATGGTGCCGACGCTGGAGGACGTGGCTCGGATCACCGGGCTACTAGTTGACGGAGAGGCAGTCAGGGTGGTCACCTACCCCGACTACCGAGAGAGTGCCCTGGACCTGCTGTGGTTAGAGACGAGCGTGACTGATAGAGATAGCAGGGTAGTCGACCGAGTGGAGATCATGGAGGCGCTCGGATTCGTCGACCTGCGTCAGTGGGTTAGCGAGACTGGAGCGGAGTTCTTGGCTCGACTGGAGGGGGATGCTCGTGCAGCTTTCACCCAGGATCCGAGCGAGAGGGAGCTGGTGGATCTAGACCTTCGGAGGTTTCTTTTCTTCTTCCTGGGCCGCCTTCTGCTGGGGACGAAGGGGGATGGCATCCACTGCCGTTTCCTCGGGATCTTGGCGGATCTGGACAGAGTGGGACACTATGCGTGGGGGGCGGCTCTGCTTGCCCATTTGATTGCTGATCTCTCCCAGACTTCGGAGAAGGAGATGACAGTCAGCGGCTTCGCACCTTTCCTCCAGGTAAACATTTTATTTATGCATTCCCACAGTTAAATATGCAATTATTGTACTAATGATGTATGATGGATGCAGGTGTGGAGCTATTACTATTTCCCGATGGGGAGGGCTAGGCATGGGAACAGGAGGGCCGTGCCTCTGGCGCGGCGGTGGAGGCCGGTCGTGGTTGTAGCACCCCACGGCTATCAGCTGGCGTCGCTTCGTCGGGAGCTGAGCGAGTATCCCGAGGCCATGGTAAGATGCGTATGATTTTTTTATGTTTATGCATGAGACTGAATGGTAACTAGCATAATGTATGTATGGTGATGCAGGTGGTGTGGAGGCCCTACCTGGGCATGGGCGATGCTGGCCAGCCCTGGGTTGTAGCGGGTCTTCCTCGCTTCAGGCGGGACGTGTGGGTCCATTGCCTGAACGAGATTGAGCCGCTGCGGCTTAGACTGGTCATGAGGACGTTGGGGCTGGCCCAGGAGTGGGTCGTCTTAGATGCGCCGGCCCGCATTGGGCGGAAGACCAAGGGGAAGGCGAAGATTGTGGACTGGCGTACGCGCTTCCCAGCACAGTACCAGGACTGGCAGCAGGGCGGGGTCCCAGTGGTGTCCCACGTACAGGACAGCACAGACTACATGAGACGGTACCGAGCTACGTACGGGGACCGCCTCTCCTTGGGTGGTATGGCAGGGGTAAGTGAAATGAAATTGCTCCACCTTTCTATATGTATATGCATGGGACACTAACTTATGTGTTCCACCTTTCTATATGTATATGCATGGGACACTAACTTATGTGTAATGCAGGATGCTCGTGATACCATGATCGCCGACCTGCGGGCCCAGTTGGCGGACGCCAGGCGACAGTTGGTGGCCATCCGACAGGAGTTGGAGATCCTGGTGAGTTTATGCAATGCATTTTTTTGTGACCTGGATTTTTGATGCTTAGCCTTTGACTGACGTTTGCCCCGTGTTTCAGCGGGCCCACCAGACAGCGACAGCCGGGATGGCTGGCGGAGCGGGTTCCAATTCGCGGGGCCCTCCTCCGGAGGTTTCTGCCCTCCAGGAGTAGCTAGCGTATGCGGTGGCTCGGGCTGAGGAGGCCGAGCGTGACCGCGAGGCTCGAGTGAGTGCTTGCTTGGCCCTGACTCTCCTTCTGGTTGCTTTCCTTCTATCAATGTTCTCTTATGGTGCCATGCGTGCTTTGACAGGTGGCCGAGATTCGGGAGGCCCTGGCCCGTGCTGTTCGTGCTGAGCAGGAGCGCGACGCTTGGGTGGCGGAGCGTGACGCCCGGATTGCGGAGCTGGAGGAGGAGCGTCGACGGGAGGCTGAGGAGCTCCCTCGTGACGTGCTGGATCTGCGGATCGCCCTCGAGCTGTCGAGGAGGGAGGCGGTGAGAGAGAGAGAGGAGAGGGAGAGAGAGAGGGAGGAGCGACAGCGGGATCAGACCGAGAGGAGGGCTCTGGAGGCCCAGCTGCTGGAGCTCCGATTGAGTCTTGGCACGGCGGAGGGGAGGCTTCGGGAGAGCGAGGAGCTGCTGGGGCGCGACTTCGTCAGTCTGGTTCTTTTTCCATGGGCAGCTATCTGGTCTCTTCGGCCGAGGAGCGTCGTCGCGCCTTCGAGGCTGGAGTGCCACCGCAGGGCAAGGCGAGCACGGCTTCTCAGGGTTCGCAGAGGCCCCCTAGGGATCCCCGGCGGAGGAGGGAGGAGAGAGATGACCAGGAGGGTGATGGTGAGAGTTAGAGAGTTGTTTGTACACATCACCTTTCTCACTGTATGATGTACTTTCGGCTATTATATGAAATGAAAATGGCTTTCTTGTGTTGTGTGTACTTTTCTCTCTCTCTCATACTTTCTTCTTTGCACTGAGTTATCCTTTGAGGCATGCTTCGGGAGACCTTGCCTTGAACAGCGGGGAACTACGCTTTGCACGGGGGGATTTTGTTCCCTTTTCTCCCTTTTGGGCGCGTCCAGGCGCGAGGACGCGTCTTAATCCTTGATTTCAAATTTAAAGCGACGGGTGGTCCTTCTTCTCCCGTGCCTTAACCGCAAACGAGCCCGCCTTCTGCCGAAACTCGCTTGCCCCCCTTTCTGTCTTCCTCTTCTTTTGATCGATGGAGTTCGGTGGGCCCGACCATGGTGAAGGTGGAGAGGGACGAGGAACTCCTCGCCCAAGGAGGGACGCGCCCGAGCATGGAACGGCGTCCATGGAGGAGGAAGGGCCGCTCCGGGCCCCCGAGGGACCCGAGGGGCCCGATGGCGTGGGAGGAGGTGAACACGGTCCGGTAGGTCCTCCGATCTCTTCCTCTTTTAATTCATTTTGGGTTTTGAAGCGAGCCGGGCGAGGAGGAAAGGGTTCGGCGAGTGTTGCACTCAAATGATGGACGCGTCCTAGACAGGGGACGCGTTCCTTTTGACTGATATGGGACCCCTTTCTTGGTGCAGGACATGGCAAGGACCCTGAGACTGGCCGATGAGTGGGCGAGTGCGGACGAGCCGAGCCGCGTCAGGAGGGAGAGTCGCGGCAAGGCGAGGCTCGAGGACTGGCCCGTACGTTTCCCTGGACAGCAAGGGGGTGTACTGGTGCAGGACAGTGCCGACTTCCTGCGGCGGCAGAGAGAGAGTTACGCGGGGCTTCCCCAAGCTGGGGACACGCGTGGCATTGGTGGTTCGAGCGCCCAACTGTCAGAGACTAGGCGGCAGCTGGCCGTCGCTCAACATGAGTTGTCGCTCCTGGTAAGTTATGTGCCGCACTTTTATCTTCAGATTTTGGGGTTTCACTGACGGCCGTTATTTATTTCGTTCCAGCGTGCCCAGCAGACAGCGACGGTAGGAGTGGCTGGCGGATCTTCTAGTTCCCCGGCCCCTTTTCTCGAGATTGCTTCCCTCCGGGAGCAACTTGCCGGTGCGGTGGCCCGTGCGACCCGGGCGGAAGAGGAGCGTGATGCCTGGGTGGCGACTGTAGCGGAGCTGCGGCATCGCGGTGAGGAGAGACCTTCTCCAGACATCCTGGAGTTAAGGGTTCTTCTGCAGATGATGAGGAGAGAGGTAGAGAGAGCGAAGGCCGAGAGAAGGTCCGAGCGACAGCGGGATCTGACCGAGAGGAGGGCCTTGGAGGCCCAAGTGAGGGAGCTCCAGCTGGGCCTTCAGGCCGTCGTGCAGAGGCTAGGAGGGATGGAGACGCGCTACGAGAGAGCGCGAGAGTTCGGGGAGCGACTCCGGCAGTCTGGTCGCTTTGCCGCCAGTGGCTTCCTTGCCACGCCAGGGGAGGAGCAGCGAGTCACTGCTGCGGAGCAGGCGCCAAGAGGCGAGGCAGGTGCTACTGCACGGGGATCCCGGAGGCTTCTGAGGGACCCTCACCTCGGGGGAGAGGAGGAGAGTGCCCAGAGAGACGAGTGATGGTGAGGATTGGCGGGCTAGTGGACCCGCCACCTCTTTATGCTTATGATGTTTTTGACAGCTTATGTAGAATTATGAATGGAGTGATTTGATTTTCTGATGCTTGTTCGTCCTCTTGTGCGTTCCTTCTTCCCTACACTTCTTCTCCTTTGCACTGTTCCCATGTGATGGATCTGTCGAGACTCCGCCTCGAGCGGAGAATCACGTCTTGTTGTGACCATTTTCCACGGGAATCTGCCGTCGAAGTCAATACTGACGGCCCTAGTTCCTTTTCTCGGATGTTGTGCCAAATTTTGCGGGCGTCCTCCAAAACATGATAGGGTATCCCTAGACAACATAGGGGCTATTCGTCCTATTCTTCGTCTAGTCAATCACCATGTGCGAGCGGTGAAGCGACACATGGGGCCGCTTGGCCGGTGTCTTATTGCGAGGGCTATCATCGACAGGTGATGGAGGTAATCTTGGCCCGCACTCCTTCCATTTCTATAAATTCTTGTCCCTTTTATCTTCCCAGGTATATCGAGGAATAACTCGAGGAGCACAAGTTCTTACGGGAGAGGAGGAAGAGTTGGATGGAGGGCGAATCTTCCCATTCCTCGAAGAGAAGCAGGTCCAGTGGTAGTAGTTCCAGGAGGCTTTCAGACTTTGAAGGGCACTTCAGCGAAAGGGCCCAATCACAACTCGTAAGCCAAGTTTTCTTGCCCTTTTTTCATTTTTTCTTCCTTTCTTCTGACCAAACCTCACCCCCATTCCTTGTATGTGTAGGTTGTGATGAAATCACAAATCTTATGGGAGTTGGTAGTAGCAGCGTACAGGGGCCTCCCAGATTTTCAGAAGGCGAGGCTAGACGTGATGGGATTTGGTACCTTCCTTCGGATCGAGCCGATCCAGCTTGACCTAGTCCTGATCCAAGCCTTGTGTGAGAGATGGGACCCAGTGAGCCGGGCATTCCTGATGCCCTGGGGGCACATGGTGCCCAGCTTGGAGGATGTGGTCCGGATCACAAGCCTGAAGGTAGAAGGCGAGGCAGTGACCGGAGTCACTTACGCGGACTACAGAGAAGGTGCCCAGAAGTTACTGGGTTTGGACCTAGATGGTCGGAAGAACAGGTCGGTAGCTAGGGCGTCCCTCATGGATGCATTAGGGCTCACCGACACTCGTCGGCGGGACGACGAATCCTCAGAAGAGTTCATGGAAAGGATGGAAATAGGATGCCGTGCCGTGTACTGCACAGATTTCGGCAACTGGGAAAGATGTAACATAGATTTGAGGAGATTTCTCCTCTTCCTTTTGGGGAGATTGGTACTGAGCTCGAAAGGGGATGGTATCTAATGTTGCTTCCTGGAGCTGCTGTCAGACCTTGAAAGAGTAGGATATTATGCCTGGGGAGCCGCCATGCTGGCACACTTGTTTGCAGGCCTATTCCAAGAAACGGATCGTGAGATGACTGTGAGTGGTTTCACACCATTCATCCAGGTATTTTTTTTGGTTTTGCTTGTTTTGTATTTTTTTTTGTTGTTTTCGCAAGGTGCTGATGACCTGCGCCGAGCAGTTATGGAGCTATTATTACCTCCCTATGGGGAGAGCTCGACATTGGCGACCCGTGATGGTGCCGCTAGCCAGGCAGTGGGAACCCGTCATGAGTGCGGCACCCCTAACCTACCAACTGATGGTGTTAAGGCGGGAGCTACAGGAGTTCCCTACAGCGATGGTAAACTGGAGACCCTACTCAGACATGGTCGATGCCAACCAGCCGTGGGTTCTAGCAAGTCGTGCCCGGTTCGGACGGGAACTATGGATGCACTGCCTGAATGAAATCGAGCCGCTTCGGCTACGATTAATTATGAGGACTTTAGGACTGGCTCAAGAATGGGTGGATTCAGCTGCGCCACCTCGTGTCAGGAGAAAGACGCGGGGACCGGCGACTTGCATTGACTGGCGCGTGCGATTCCCCGAACAGTATGAGGACTGGCAACGGGGTGGCACGATTATAGAATCACAGGCGCGGGACAGCGAGGACTACTTGCGTCTATATAGGACAAAGTACGTAGAACGGTTCCAACCCCGGGGACTTGTGGAGGTAGGTTTCCCCTTTTTCTCTTCTCTTCTTTCTCCTTTTCTTGGTTTTTCTGGTAAAAATGCTGACTTGTAAGGCTGCAGGATGTCCGGGATGCCATGATAGCGAATTTACGAACTCGCTTGGCAGAGATGGAACAACAGTTGGGTGATGCCCACGGAGCTACGAGCGCCTTGGTAGGTGTATAGTACATTCCTAATTAAATCCCCAGATTCCAGATGTTGGCTGTTAATTCACATGGTTGTAGCATGCCCAGATTGGCGCGGCCTCCCCAGCGATGGGAGTAGGTGGTGCCTCTTCCAGCTTGTGGATTCCCACCTCAGAACTTGACTCGCTTCATGAGCAACTTGCTCACGTCACGCAGCGTGCTGCGGAGGCAGAAGGGATGCTCCGTATACAGGTAAAAGTTTCAGCGTTGAGTTCTCTTTGTTTACGCCTTATCGCGTATCTAAGATGGTACACTCGGCAGGAAAAGGAGACGGAAGAAGCGCTTGCCCAAGCTGCGCAGAAGGAGGCTAGGATAGCAGAACTGGAGAGGGAACTGCGGCGTCATCCTGATGACAACTCATCCAGGGATGCTATGGAACTGAGGATCACTCTCCAGTTAGAGAGGGAAGACCGTGAGAGAGAACGGGCAGAGAGGGAAAGAAACGCCGAGAGAGAAAGAGCCAACAGTTTGGCTGAAAGGGAGGAGCGAAGGGCCATGGAGGCCCAACTATTCGAACTCCGAATCGGCCTTGGTCTTGCTGAACAGTGGCTGAGAGATGGTGAGGAGCGCTACCGAAAAGTACGAGAGCGTGGCTTTCGTGTTGGTAGCTTCTCTGCTGCTTCCGTGGATCAACGCCGGGATGTGGGAATAGGAAGAGGAGTACAGAGCGGCAGGAGTACCACTTTTCGTAGTTGGGTAGCACCTTTGAGAGTGTTTCGCCCGGAGAGTAGTGGGACGAGTAATGCAGAGAGAGAGGGCGGAACTTGATGTAATTTTTTAGTTTTTTGGAATAAAACACAAGGTTTGGTTTGTTTATTTTTCACCTTTGCTTCAGTTACCTGAATCCCTACACATATCACTGAAACAAACAAATCAGAATTTCTGTTCTGACTTGGCCCCTTGCTCAATAAGCAAATGGTCACTGTGACTGTCCTTGATAACTGGTCAAGGGGTCAAGCCTTTATTTAACGAAGGTAAGGGAAAGATGCGGTGATGATAAATGCGATAGGCAAGCACACGAATGCAAGCGGTATTTAAAAGTGAGATGCTGCACGCAAATGTAATCATGCAAAATTGATTTGTTTTCTTTTTTATATTTGATATTTTTTATTTTTTTTGTTTCATCATAAAAAGATTTTTTTTGTTTGCAAATATGTACATTTCTCTTTTCCATTTTTTTGTGCTTTTATCATTTCAATTTTTTTTATTGCTAACGCCCGGCAAGTACCCAAATGGCACCTAACCTACGTGAGACAGGGGTTTCTTACTAACCTCCCAGGTATCTTAAGTGCACATCTAGGTTGATTTGGGCCTCTAGACCCCTCGAATGACGATCCCGCCGGCTAAGACTTACCCTGATGACAATACCGTCATGCCATGCTTAGGCTCCCAGTTGCTTCCGACCACAGGGATTCACCCAAAAGGTGTTTGAGGTAAATGATTTGCCCGGCCCGGGTCTGTTTCCTCACAACTCTAGATGGTATAAGATGGAACACCCTGGAACCCTAACGACCAACCGCGCGACGCTGACCCGGAATCAGACGCCGTCGCACCCATAGGTGACGCGCTTGCATTGGCCTAAGCCCGAGGTTAAACAAGAAGACATCAAGGTGGTAAACAGGGGTCTTGACCAGCCAGAAACATGGAGACTCCTTCGCAGCGATAGCTTTTGCTTTTTCAAAGTAGGCAACCAAAATGTGTATATTAAAATAAGGTCGCAGACCCTTGGCAGTTTTCACCTTTCAGAAACTCCATCGAACCTTCATCTTTAGAGGGAGAAGGAAGAGTGTAGGGGATAAACCTCCTGAGAGGACCGGCAAAGCCGTTAACCCGGCGAGCGAATAAGGGCCCATTAACTCTTTCCTTTCGGACAACTTCGGACCAAATCTCGAGCATTTACATTCCACGGCCCCCCTTTGTGGATTCAGATTTTTACTTTGAGGGGTTCCGTTTATCGCACCAGGCACGGTCACGACCAGGCTTTTCTCTTGATTTTGACTTTGTATATTTTTTTTTTGTGAGGGAGATATAGTCGTTTGACGTTTGTGGGCTCCCTTTTCGTATGCCTGCGGGGACACTGCCCTCTTCTCGTGCTCTGATCGATGCTCGAGGAAATGGATCCTACTCTTGTCCTTGGGGTTTGAGTTTCGGTTTCTCATGCTCAGCGTTTTAAGGGCGCCGACTGTCTCATTTGGTCGAAGAGAAAAGAATAAAGATTACAGCTTCCGGAGATCTTCTAGGTGTGGCCCTACCGTAGGTGATGCTACCAACTTTTTTTGAATAAAATACATAAGTGAACACATGTTAGCTTCCTTCGAGCAAGCATAGGCCGACGTGGCCGGACAGGGGTCTCCACGGTTCTGGCAAACCAAGACCCGGTGCCTACCAAGCCTTAATGGGCCCTATCCTAACATGAAGGTTAGATGCAGGGACTTAACTACATGGTGCCTGCCAGGCATCGGCATTTTGAATTTTCCATATTTTTAGTGGTTTTCAATATTTTCTTATTTTTGATGTTTTTTATCTTTTCATCATTTTTTTTATTTTGTGCTAAGGGTAGTATTTCTTAAGATAAAGCCCATTCCAAGGGTGGGATAACTCGGTCCCTTCGGCGTTGACTAGCTTGTAGGCGTTGCCAGGGTGCACGGCTTGAATTACAAATGGTCCTTCCCAATTGGGTTGGAGCTTAGAACGCGGCCCTCCAGGTTTGACAAAAATTCTTTTTACGACCATCTCACCGACTTTGAATTTTCTCTCAACGACTTTCTTTTGGTAAAAGCGAGCGAGTCTATTTTGATACACACGCGCGTGTTCGGCGGCGGCCAGCCGCTTCTCATCCAAGAGTTCCAACTGGGCGAGGAGTGAATTACGACGATCGTCGAGGGGAAATTCCTCATCCAATTGTACCCTGAGAGAAGGGATCAGAGTCTCGTACGGGACTACCGCTTCCATACCATAAGTGAGGGCAAATGGAGTCTGCCCGGTGGGGGTACGGATTGAAGTGCGATAGGCCCATAGGGCTTCGATAAGCTTTTCTGGCCAGTCTGTAAACTTATTAGACTCGCAGGTTTTTTTGATGATTTTGAGCAATGTTTTATTGGTGGCCTCCGCTTGGCCGTTACCTTGTGGGTAATAAGGCGATGAATGATGCAATGCAATTGCGTACCTTTTGCAGAGGTCATGTAGGTCCTGAGAAATGAATTGTGGCCCATTGTCGGTGACGATCGTGCTTGGGACGCCGAATCTGGCGAGGATGTTCTTCATGATGAACTTGCAGACTGTTGATGCCTTGATTTCTGCGTAAGCTTCGGCTTCGGCCCATTTGGTGAAGTATTCCGTTGCAGTAAGGATGAAGGATTTCTGCTTGGTGAGGGAATTGGGATCACCTAGGGGACCAATGATGTCGAATGCCCACATGGAGAAAGGCCATGGGGAGGATATTGGATGAAGTGAGGAAGATGGTGAATGGATTTTATCGGCGTGAAGTTGACACTTGACACACCTACGGACGTAGACAGCACAATCTTCTTCCATGGTGGGCCAATAAAAGCCTTGACGAATGATCTTCTTGGCGAGCATCTGACTATTCACGTGGCCACCGCACACACCCGAGTGCGTCTCTTCTACACATTTCCAAACCTCATCGTCATCAAGACATCTTAACAGAATACCACTAAGGCTCCTTCTATAGAGTAGACCTCCAACCAATGTATATTTCTGAGCCACCCTTCTTATGGCTTTTTTGTCCTCTGTGGTGGCCCCTTCAGGATAAGACTAATTTTGGCAATATTTGACAATTTCATAGAACCATGGTTTCTCTTCATCAGACAGTTCTTCTTCGGCCTCTGCCAACATGATCTCCCTCTTTTCAAGGATATCTTCCTGCAGGATCTTCCTTGCTATCCTGTCTTTGATGTTTACGTAGGAAGCATCATCGATTGCAGGAGCATGAAGTTTATAGATGGAAATGGACTTAAACCATCTTCCTAGAGGGAACCTTATGGATGATGCCAACGAGGCGAGGGCATCGACGAGAATGTTCTGATGACGAGGGACATGAACAAAGATCAGTTTGGCGAACAGTTTGGCAAAGGCAGCAGTGAGTTCTTGGTATGGCTTGAGTTTGGGATCGCGAGTGCGATACTTAGTGAGCACCTGGCGAAGGATGAGTTGACTATCACCTACGACTCGCAACTCAGTGATACGAAAAGAATGAGCGAGTTCTAGGCCAGCTAGAAGAGCTTCATATTCGGCTATATTGTTGGTGACTGGAAATTTGAGCTGGTATGCCAATGGGAATGTGAGACCTTCAGGCGATAGGAGGGCGACGCCGATTCCTCTCCCTTGAGAATTCAGAGCTCCATCAAAATATAGTGTCCACATTGGCTCATCTGATTGGTTGATGGACATTAGTTCCTCATCTGGAAACTCTGATTGGACGGGATCGAACTTGGGAAGAGGATGGTGAGCGAGGTGCTCGGCTATGGCATAGCCTTTAATCACCTTTTGCTGGATGTAGGTGATGTCGAACTGAGAGAGAAAACTTTGCCAGCGTGCTAGCCTATCCGTAAGGACGGATTTCTCCAGAAAGAATTTGATAGGATTCATCCGAGCAATCAAGTGGACCTCGTGAGCCAAGAAGTAGTGCTTCAATTTCTGCACCACCCAAACGAGGGCAGCACAGGTTTTCTCCATGACGGTGTACTTCTGCTCACAGGGATTGAGAAGTTTAGACAAGTAATAGGTTGCCCGTTCCTTGCCTTCTTCATCAGCTTGTGCGAGGACGGCTCCCACGGAGTCATCCAAGACTGAGATGTAAAGGATCAGAGGTTTTTCTGGTTTAGGTGGAATGAGAACGGGTGGACTAACCAGATATTCCTTCAACCCTTCAAAAGCTTTCTGACATTTAGAATTCCAGTGGAATTCTACTCCTGGCTTGGTCAACTCGTAGAGAGGTCTACACCTTTGTGAATGTTGAGACACAAACCGACGAATAAACTGCAGCTTGCCGATTAAACCTCGGACTTCCCACAAATTCTTGGGAGGCGGCATATCCCTGATAGCCTTGGCTTTGTTGGGATCTATCTCGATCCCTCTTTTACTCACAATGAACCCCAGCAATTTACCCGACGACACACCAAACACAGACTTTTTCAGGTTCATTTTCAATTGGAATTCTCTTGACCTTTGCAAGACCTTAGCCAAAACTTCTGGATGTTCCATCCTGGTCCTTGATTTCACCAATAAGTCATCCACATACACTTCCAGATATATGTGCATCATGTCATGAAATATGGCCATCATCGCTCTTTGGTAAGTAGCTCCAGCATTCTTTAACCCAAACGGCATGACCACGTAACAATATGTTCCCCAAGGGGTAGTGAATGACGTCTTTTCCTGATCCTCTTCTGCCAAACGAATTTGATTGTATCCCGAAAATCCATCCATGAATGAGAGGGTTTCATAACCTGCCGTGTTATCAATCAACACATCAATGTGAGGCAAGGGAAAATCATCCTTTGGACACGCGCGGTTAAGGTCCCGGAAGTCAATGCAAATCCTGACTTTCCCATCTTTCTTCATGACCGGGACAATGTTCGCCACCCATTGAGGATAAAGAACGACTCTAATGAACCTGGCTTTGTGGAGCTTATCGACCTCTTCTTTCATTTTTAAAGCCATCTGAGGGTGGAAACGCCTTAACCTTTGTTTTACCGAGATGGACCCTGGTTTTAGGGTTAAACGGTGTTCGACCAAGGTTGAATCCAAACCCGGCATATCCTCGTAGCTCCATGCAAACGTGTCCTTATATTCCTTGAGGACCTCAATTAATGCCTCTTCTTCAGAGGGTGGTAGGTTGTCACTTATGAGGATGATCCTAGGGTCTTCCTCAGTCCCCAAGTTGACTTCTTTGGTGGATTCTTCTACGGCGGTTGACGGCTCGTCGAATCTCCTCATTCCGCTAGCGTATGCGCCCGCCGCATCCTCATATTCTTCACCCTCATCTTCAGTGGGGCATTCTTCATTCGTGATCTCGTAGACTCCATACCCTTCATCAGATGCACAGTCGCCCTCGCATTCTATTTCGGGTAGCTGGATGGGATTTTCTAACAACTGGGGGATGGCAAGAAGGGCCTGACACCTGGCGGCCAAATCCAGAAGGAATCGACGAGGGATCTGCCTACCCTTGGATTTCTTCCTAGGTACTACCCTTGGCCTATCATTCCTAGATTGACTGACAATATTTACAGAAGAAGAGGAAGATGAGGAGGATGGTGTAGAATGTACAGGAGAAGACCCCTCAGAGGAGGGGTAGAAAAGGTCGCTCATCGGACCTTGGACGGGTGGTCCGCAAGGCGGTACGCACCCGTGGGAGATGTAGGAGGTTTCCTCAACGAAGATGTGTTGTTGGAGAGTTTGAAAATTAACGTTTTTTTTTCGTTTTCATTTTTAATGACAAATCAGTGAAAAGAGATTGGAGGAGAGAGGAAAGTGGTTATGGCTAGAGGATTGTGGGGCTCGTAGAGCAGATCATGGTTGAAGACCTGGCGCGGGTTGAAAAGCCCGCGTAGGTATGTAAGCAAAGAAGGGGACCTGGGAAGATCATCAGACAATTGTCTGGCCCAGGAAGAAGATATCAGCAAAGGCTGAGACGAGTGGATGGAGAGGATGGCGGCTAATGAGCCGTCGACGGCAATGTTGAGGACGGATGAAGATCCGTCGATGACAGAGTCCTTCTGGCGAGGACGAGGATAGTTTGGAACCTTGGCAAGAGTGATAATATTCTCTGGTATTTCGGAGATCAATGGTGGTCTTTCAAGCTGTGGAGATGAGAACATCCTTTCCAGTGCAACGGAAATGTCCCATATGTCGAACCATTTGTCCCACTCGCATTCCGGATCTTTGATCTTGCCTCTTTTGGTGATCCTCGGACATTTTTCTGCCAAATATACAGCATGTGATCCTCCATATGCTTCTCGTGGGTGATCTCCCATCTGAACAACGGGCCCTCTGTTGAAGTGGTTTGATAGAGTCCACGTGAGGGGCTTCCAATCTGCCTTGAACGGTCCTTTGAAGCCTAGGCCAAACCTACGGTTCGGCCTAATTTCTTTTGGCGGCTTGAGCATACCCTGTAACTGTACGCCCAGACCTTTTCCCTGTTGATAGCCGATGTTCCTCATAATCTCCCAACCTTTGGAGTGAAAAGGGAGACAGGATGTTGCGGTTGCCCTGACCGGCTCCTTTGGTGCTAGTGGAACATGAGATGGATCACGTACGTCCAGCAGTGACAATATGGGCCGATGAGAGGGCCAAACAGAAGGCAGAGAGGTGTTGATAGCATCCACTGTGTGAAGGACAGGTGTACTGACCACTTTAATAATTCTCCCATTGTAAGGAAACTTCAGGCACTGATGGTTGGTGGAAGGCACATCGTCCATGGCTTCGATGTAAGGGCGACCCAGTATAGCCTTAAATGTGGGGTCCATGTCGAGGACATGGAATTCCGTGGGGATTGCCATGGGGCCTAGTTCTGCCTTCAGAATAATCATCCCCTGCGGCGGCCTTTTGCTATTGTCATAAGCCGTGACCGTGATCGAGGAAGGTCTTATTTGTTCCTCGTCAACCCCACACAACTGAAGAGTGTTCATGGAGATCACATTTATGGACGCACCCGTGTCGACAAGACACGGGTTTATGGATACCCCATTAATTTTTATTGAAATGCACAATGCATATTTCCGAGCTTCCTTGGGAGCGAGCTCGTAGTTGTGAAACATGATGGCTGGTTGTGTGTCTGTTGGGGTTAGGACGGTCGAAATCTTCTCCACGGGGAGGTCTTCATTAACCATGACCTTTTGAAGATATTCCATCAAGGCCGCCTGGTGGGATGTGGATCTTTGAAGTAGCTCTAGGATGGAGATCCGGGCAGGCGTCTTGTCCAAGTGTTTCAGTAGATCATACTGTGTTCCAGGGATAGCTCTTTCTGGTTGTTCTGCATCATCCTTCTCTGGCTGAGATTGCTCGAGATTCTGACTGTTGTGGGGGAAAACCCTGTGGAAAATCCTTCCACTCCGGAGCACCATTGCCTGCGGCTTTTGTACCTCTGTGGGGGTAGCAGTGGGTTTTAACAGGGGTTTGAGGGGTAGTAGTGGAGGAATGGTTGATGAAGCAGGGGTGATGACGGGAGCAGGGATTCTGATGAGGGGTTTGTTAGGTGGAGGCATGGCGGAGGTAGAGGGGATATCGCGCGGATTATGAAGGATAAGGGGTTTGGAAGGTGGAGGTGGAGGTAAGGTTTGAAACGGGTAAAGGTTTTGAGGTGGATGGTGGGTGATGAGTGGTTTTGAAGGCATTAGTGGTGATGTGGTGGAGAAAGACGGGGTTATGTATGGTGGACGGATGATAAGGGGTTTAGAAGGCGTAGGGGTAAATGTGGTAGAGGTGGATGGTAAAGTGGGGGAGTGGGAGAAGGTGAGAGGGTGTGAAGGCGTAGTAGAAAGTGTCGGTTGATAGGAGGTCGGGGTGCGGATGAGAGGGCGTAATGGTAGTGGAAATGGTGAAGGCGATACCGATGCGGGTTGATGAGAGAGAGGTGCTACCCGGGCAAGGTGAGGGGGTTGCATGACGATAGGGTTGGAGGTATAAAGAATGGAGGTACTTTCCTGGTGCCACACCTGCTCTCTCCCAACTTCCGGGAAGGAGGAGATGGGGTTAACCTGATGATTGGGTTGTTGGTGCTCCGGTAGTGGATTCTGGATTATGCCCATGTCGGGCTGTTGTTATGGGGCCTGCTGAGGCTGCTGTTATTGTTGTGGTTGCTGCTGCTGCTGCTGTTGTAACTGCTGCTGTGGCCTCTGAGGAGGTCTCCTAGCCTTGAGAGCCGCGACGTACCGTCTCATCTCATCCCAATCTATTTGATGTTCATCATTCATATCATGGATGTAATCTTTGAAATGGAAGCAGTAATCCACTGTGTGTCCCGGCTGCCTGTGGTAGACGCAGTATTTGGAGGTATCAACATTGGGGGGCCACGCGGGCCTTTCTCTGGGTAGGGCGAGTTGGTTTGATGCCATGAGGGCATTAAAAATATCTGCTAAGGTTTCTGGCAATGGTGGATAGTAGGCTCTCTTAGGACCGAGCGGCCTCCTTTGTTGCTGTTGGGGACCATAGTTCCCCGGGGGTGGAACTTGGTTGTACTGAAGCGGTGGTTGTTGTTGCTGAGGTTGTGGTTGTTGTTGTTGGGGTTGGCGTAATGGAGGCATATTATCCTGAGGTGGATTATTTTGGGGTGGAGGACGGAGAGGGAAAGGACCTGGTTGAAGGGGTAGTCGGGGCATTTGTGGAGGCCTTGGGTTGACTGCATAGTTGACATTGTTGACCGCACTGACTTGCTCATTTGTCACGACCCCTTCTGTGGCTCCGCCCGGGACACCAGCGCCTGTCTTTCTGACCACTTTGGGCTTCGGCGACTCAAACATGTTCATGATGGGGGAGTCTTTTAGCTGGGTTTGGATGTATCGGGCCCTTTCATAGAGTTCCTCCATTGTAGTAAGTTTATTCATGGCGAGGACGTGTCTGAACTGCGGGGTTGCATTAGACACAATCATTTTCACTTGTTCGGGCTCGGAGAGGGTATCCCTTATTCTTTCCGCCAGAGACCTCCATCTATCAGCATATCGGACAAAATCCTCGTCGGGTTTCATCTTTTCGGCCACTAGGTCGGTAATGGAGAGTGAGGGACCGACCCTATCCCTATATTTCTGCAAGAACCTTCTCTGGACTATTTCAAAATTTTCGGCCTCGCGGGGCTCCAGAGAATAGAACCACTCAAGCGCGGGACCATCCAATGATCTCCGAAAGAGGTATGCCAGGGACCTCTGATCGTTTTGCCAGTAAGAGGACTCATACATGAAATCTTTGAGATGAATGAAGGGGTTGCCGGTACCATTGTATCTGCGGTACGTGGGCATTTCGGAGGGAGGAAGATGAATGACAGGGAGGATTGGCAAAGCAACCTCCGGGGTGGCTTTCACGTCCACCATCCTTCTCAGATTTTAAAACTGCTCATCCATGCGGTTGAACCTATTGAGGAGCGATTGGGCGAGCTCCTCTGGGGGTGAAGGTGGCACTTGCCATTGGTGGAGAAACTGTCTCCCGGAGACTTGATGGGGGAACCCAGAATGAGAGGGAACTGTCGGACCGCCGACAGTTGTCCCCGGCTGAAGCGGTGTCTGGGGAACAACGGGAGTTTGAGATTGTGATGGGAACTGGAATGAGGGTGGTTGTTGGCTCGCTTGACCTTGAAGCGAGGGAGACTAGATGGCTTGCGCCAATGAAGGAGATGGAATGGCCTGCACGGACTCTTGGAGAGGTGCGATGGCCGGAGTTGATTCCTGGGGCGTGGGGGAAACAGATTTCCCCTTTAGAATGGCCTGGAAGGCCCGGAGTTGTTCAGAGGTAAGCTCCGTGTTGGCGAGGACGCCTAGTAAGGAAGTGATATCCTGTGGCGGGGACGTGTCCCCGGCAATAACCTGCACCTCATGCGAGGGGTCATGAGAAGGACCCGAGTCCATAGCATAGACTCGCGGGTCGGCTATCAAACCACGACTAGGGTGGTTTTCCTCAGAAGACTCGTGAGACATGCTCACAGTTTTCCCAGAACGCAAAAACATACACTAGCAAGTAGGTAGCAGAGATTATCAAACAAGTGGATGCCTTTACGCCTTTTTTTTTGTTTTGATTTTGATGATTTTTTTGTATTTTTAGCGAGATCCGAAGTTCACACAAAATGGGGGACCCTAGTTTATTTTTGTTTCACCGCCGTGTCAGCTAGGGTCTCTCGTCTCACGACGAATGAAATGACTAACTCCGGGGAACTTCAATGGTACAACCAGCCCAGTGAACGAAGAGGAAATTCTTCGATGTCGGGGACTTACGGAGGTCCCAGTGTAGGAGATTCTAGTCCGTTGAGAGGAATTCCCAAACGGAGAGTCCTTCCTTCACCGGGAAAGGGTGATCCTCAAAAAAATGAAAAAAGGATAGAAAAGAGGAATGGATGTATGCAATGGGATGCTGACAGATATATGGAGTGGGAAAACAACAGAAATAACAGACATATAATAAACAAAGAACCAATCAAAACTGACGGTGCTGCCGTGAGCACAACGGGGGCGCGCGCGGGCGCCAAGATGGAGAGGCACGGATGGTGCCGAACTTGCAAGGGTAACCGAGAGGAAGCAGTAGACGTCCCACCGTGATCGCCAATCTGTGTGCGACGTCACGCGGTTCGGGGGAGAGCGGTGAAGAGGAAGCGGAGAGCGCGCGGGATCCTTCTTTTTTGTTTGTTTGGTTTTGTTGTTTTGCTGCAACACAGAGATGAGAGAGAAGAGAGAAGGGGCCACCACGGGAGATTGCTCCGGCGGGGCGAGCGGGACAAGTATAATATAGCAAGATATGGGGTTCAAACGGCCATAGCGGGAAGTGACTCGCCGCGACCTCGGGGGGACGGGAATGGTGCAGAAATTAAATAACAAGAATTGAAACGGCCATTGGGGAAGTGACTCGCCGCGGCCTCGAGAATATGAGCAGAATATAGCAGAATATAAAAGAGAATATAAGAACAGAGATTTAAACGGCCATTGGGGAAGTGACTCGCCGCGGCCTCGATGATATGAGCGGAATATAACAGAATATAGAGAGAATATAAGAACGGAAATTTAAACGGCCATTGGGGAAGTGACTCGCCGCGGCCTCGATGATATGAGCAAAATATAATAGAATATAGAAAGAATATAGGAACGGAAATTTAAACGGCCATTGGGGAAGTGACTCGCCGCGGCCTCGATGATATGAGCAAAATATAACAAGATATAAAGAGAATATGAGAACAGAAATTTAAACGGCCATTGGGGAAGTGACTCGCCGTGGCCTCGATGAAAAGATGTGATCGCTAGGGGCCGAAAGACCCCAAAATAAGAAAGTGATCGCGCCTACCTCAAGAGCGGGAGATGGCGGGTTGCTTCTTCCTCTCCTTCCGGCCGGCCGACGGAGAGGGCTTTCCTCGGGTACCCTTGCAAAATAACAACAAATAAATGACAAGTGGATTAGAAAGATGGAGGTGTAGTATTCAAATCCTTGCAGTAAAAATAACGAAATGATGGCAAGACACACACCTGGTTGGTGTTATCTTTTAAACCCCTCTCGGACTCGAGTAGGAGGAAAATGAGATGATGGATGCAAGAAGTATAAGAGAAGAGGCGCCCTTGTGAAGGGGGATAGAGGATGCAATATGATGAATGTAAAGAACTATGGAGAAAAAGGGGAAGAAAAGGCTTATTGGATGAGCCGAGGGTGAAATCCGGCGGAGCTCCGGCAGCGTGGGGACGACGGGGAAGCGCGGTGGATGAAGACGGCCTTCCTCTCGCGAGCGTGAACACCCGAGAAGCCGGCAGAACCTCCACCTACAAAAGAACCCACGGGTTAGAAAATGACTCCGTAGCCTCTGGGCTTCGGCAGCCTATCGGATCACTGCTTCGCTCCCCAGAACTGAGGGGGTGGGGCTCTATTTATAGAGCTCCGGAGGGTGGAGGCGTTCAGGACTCTGGACACCTCCATCAGGGCCGAAATAATATTTTATTCTATTTATATATATATTTTTGGAATACTTTTGTGGAGGCGTCCAGGGCCCCGGACGCCTCAAACAGGTCCACCGAAAACCGACGACGGCCGCACGCGGTTTGGCACAACGCGTGGTTTTGTGAGCGGCGCCTCGTGATTCAGAAATTGGCGCGTCCAGCTGACCGGACGTCTCTATAATTTGGCTTTTTTCACACACGACAAACCGTCGTTCGGTGGGCGGCGCCCGTGAGGGAATTGATGGAAGCGTCCAGGGGTCTGGACGCCTCCAAAATTATATTATTTTATTATTTTTATTTTGTCTTTTATACCAGGCTTGGCATTATATATATTTTTTATATGTTTTTATGGAGGCGTCCAGGGGCCTGGACGCCTCCATTAATATATATATTTTTTTATTTATTTTTTTGTTTTTTGTATGCCAACTGGCATTTTATATTTTTTTTTATATTTTGTTTTTATGGAGGCGTCCAGGGGCCTGGACGCCTCCATTAATTTATTATTATTTATTTAATTTTGGGCCCTGAAAAATAAAAATAAAATAAATTAAAAGATTGGGGGCGTCCAGGGGCCTGGACGCCCCCATAAAGACCCACCCGGGTCCTCGGACAACGTGTTGGCGGCTGCCCGACAGATACCCTTCTTGGTTCCAGAACCTCTGATGCTTCTGACTGGTGTTGATGCCGTCCGAATGCCGTGACGAGATGATTCCGGATGCCGAAAAGGGCGGAAGAAGACTCAAGAAAAGGAAGCACTCAAGTGATTCAAAACGCGTAAGCCGTCGCGGGGCGTTGTATAGTAATATGAGACTTTCTCAGGAGACGTCCGGAATGGCGTGTCTACAAGGACGAAGCAAGAAGAAGAAAGGAGGGAAAGTTAAGTCGAACGGTCAAAAAGAATTAACGACTTGAGGAAGGCCGTGTCTTATGGAATTAACGACCGAAACCAGGGCGTTTCTTGATAATTGACGACATTGCTTAAGGCGTTATTTTTATTTGCATGGGGAATGATAACCGTCGTCAGACGCATTCAATGGGGATTGATTGATGTGATGGGAGTGATGATTACTATTTCTGAGTAACGACTACTCTTGAGGCGTTATTTATATAAAACGTGGCTTACCCCAAGGCGTTACTTTTGGAATTTCAACGAATACTTTTGAGAATATAAATCGAATTAACGCCTTGTCTTAAGACGTCATTCAGTTAACGCCCTAAGATGAAGGCGTCAATTATGAGAGATGGATTATTGAAGACGACGTGTGCTGAGGCGTCCTTTATGGAATTAACGACATTGACTGGGTCGTTATTTGCAACAGAACCGCAGGTTATTGGAAGATTTGATCAAAATCACTCTGTTATTGGCTCAATCAGAATATTATCATTGATTTATTGGAAAAAAAAGATTACATTGCATTCAGTGAGCCATTTTGGGCCTCAAGCTTCTTAAAGCTATTACATAAGACTTCCACTGATCTCTGTCTTCTTCTAAGTTTTCCATAGGATGATGAGCCTTGTTGATTTTCCACAGAGCTTGGATTGTGGTGCATTCTTCTCCATCTTGATTGCTACCGAGATCCCGTGTCTTGATAGGAGGGAGATGAGATGGATCTTCAAGCATTTGCCGTGGAAGCCCAAGTTGAGGAAGGCACCGATGTGAGTTATACAGAACGAATTCTGAAGCACCTATGAGTCGAAGGTCCGTGCCGGAAGAGAATCGTGCGTGGAGTTCTTGAGTCTTGAGTATTCCCGGGGCACAAGTAAAAAGGTTCTTTGGCATTACCTTGAGATGTCCTCTCCATTCCACTCTCTTTTTGATTTTAGGTATCTAGTTCATCACTCTGTTGCTTATCCCCAGTGAGCCGGTCATGTAAGAGAGTGGGCTTTTTGAGAAGATTCTAGAAGGTTGTTGGGCCTCCTCACATGGATCGAATTTGAAGTGGAGATCTACCCAACTTGAGAGTGCTAGCATGCATCCATAGATGGGTCTTCCCATTGCCGCCGAGGTAAGCCCGCTATAGAGATAGGCTAGAATTGCCGCTCCCGCTCTCTCTCCTTCCCATAGGCTCACTATTGCGCTTAATTGGGTTTCTTCCAATAAGTCTTCCGTGGATGGAAATAAGATTGCTCCTGCCAAGCACACCACGAAAGCTTTTGCCACCCGCTCTATCTCTTTGTCCTCTTTAGCTTGATCGGATCTCTTGTACACCCAAGAAGCAAGCTTTAACAGATTGATTCCCTTGGAAGCTTTGATTTGGTTCACTAAGTTTGGGCTAGGGATTAAACTTGTTAGTAGTTCATGTGAGGAAACTGGTCTTGGCATGATGGCCATTTTTTCCTCATCTCCTTGCTTCATCTTCTTTAAGCCTAAGAGCATCTCTAGTTCTTCTAACAAGATTGAGGCCTCAAAAGTTGAGAATAGGAAGGTATGAGTGGAAGGGTGCCATATTTCAATTAGAGCTCCTATGGCAGCCCAATCAAGGTGAATCTGGTCATAGTGTTTGACATGGGTGATTAGGCCTAAGAGGTGCCATCTTGCTAAGTAGACCCTCATGTCTGAAGAGAACTTGGAGAGAAGAAGAGGTAGCCACTTGATCTTTGTGAATCTCCTGGCTCCTGAAACATTTGGATAATCCTATAGGTAAAAGAAAGGAACAGAGAGGAGGATGAGAATGCAGAACAGAAGGACTATGAAGATATGAAAGATTGAAACAGGAAGAACAATTCCACTTTACCTGTTTCATGGCAATCCGACTGCTTATATGCCCATTGATTTCGGTTAGTCTGAGAGTGGAACTCTTGGATCTTTTAATAGCTCTCTCCATCTTCGGTCTGCAAGAAGAACTTGAGCGGTCGCAGCACCTGTAAACAGAGGAAGCAGAAGAAGCAGGAATTCCACGAATGTGCTTTGATTGATCATAAGGAAGTTTCTTCCTTTTTATAGAAGTTTGGGGGGTTTAATGCCCATTCGGAGTTGCAGGTTGATTACCGTTAGGATTAGGCTTTGCTTTCGAGTCGGAGATGGAAGCGCGTTGTTAATTAACGTCCTCTCTTGGGGCGTCAATTGTTGAATTGGCGACTTGACCGAGGTCATTTTTTATTTAGCGTCTCCAGGAGGGTCGTCTTATTCTTAAACTCTCAGTGCATTTAACGCTTGATAAAGGGCATGTTTTATCTTTAGACGCCTTGATGTCAGTCGTCTCTTATGAATTTGACGCCATGCACCGCAGTCGTTATTTTATTCCCTATGCTTTGATGAACTTAAGTGCTATCTTTTAATTGGAGTTATTTTTGGTTAAGCACTTATGATCATATTTTATTTTGCTTTGAGAGAACTAATGAACTTTTGAGTGCAGAAAATTACAGAGTTCGAGGAGCTTGGATCACTTGTCGGAGTAACATCATCTTATTTCTTGTGTTTCTTTCCTGTAAGCATTGTTACTATATGGTATTCTACGCTATTATAGCATATCAAGGACCTTGGGGTTCTGATGAACCTGGAATTTGAGTTCCCCTTCATCAAAAATAGTGATAATTCCAGGAGAGTCTTGATCACACGGATAGGCCGTTGAGTCATTAAAGGTCTGGGACGATGGTTCCACTTTCTGGGTTGATGCGCGGACAAACGAGCTTCGGCTTAGTGTCAGCTCAGAGATCTGGATTCTTGACCAAATCTAAATGGCTTAACAATATTATCCTTGATTATTTTCTATTTTTAGTTTGTTTTATCTTTTTCTTTTAGCCCAGCATGCATCATGTAGGACTTTGAGCTTCGTGCTGAAAATCTTCATATTATGGCAATAATGAAGGTCACTCGCTCTTGATTGAGTTGACATGAGATATTCCACTCCAAATTGAGTACTTTATTCTCTCTGAAGCCGCTCAGGCTAGATCCTTGAAACTATTCCTTTTGCTGGGTCTTCATCTCAATTCTCTTTATTTTTCTGCAAATCCACCTTGGTTGTAGCACGTCCACATTGGCTGGTAACCGCTCTCCAATGGTGCCTCCCTGTCGTGCCCACGCGCACATTTTATGTTCTTAGTTTAGTCTCCTTTTTCCAACAAATCGATGCTTCCTTGGAATCACCTAGAGTTGTTTCACTTTGAATCTTGGAAAGATTTCCAATGCTTAGTGTCTGAGGCATGTCACATCACATCTTGGCATCTACTTATCAGTTCGTTCCACTTCATTACACTTTTACCTTCATTCCATCTCACTCCCTTCCAAAGTAGACGCCAAGGCAGGGCAACTGTAGACACGCCAAAATTGACGCTTTGTTGATCAAATCTCATGTCACTATGTTAACGCCCCCAAGTGAACTTCAATATTTCTATAATATAAAGTTTTTCTATTTTTGTGAGTTTTTTTGATTTGTTCTTGCATTTTTGGTGATTCACGACTTGAATAGGGGCGTGTTTTAAATAGCGACCTAATCTGGGGCGTGTTCTTAACAAAGGACGACCACAGATAAGGGCGTCAATTCCTGGTGCTTTACGAGTCCCACCCTAATTAAAAATCAATGATTAATGTCTTTCCATAGGGCCTGTTTTGTTTAACGCCTTTGCTTCAGGCGTCTCTTTGCTTTTTTTAAATAAAGAAGGTTTTTATTACCAAAATTGAATCCAGGAAGTTACGCCTTGATCCTGGTCGTGTTTTAAAGTAACGCCATTGAGCAGGTCATCAATTCTGAATTGACACCCTTTGGTAGGTCGTGTCTCACCCTTTCGTGTCCTGCTTAAACTCGCCTTTCCTGAAGAGTTCCCTGCCTTTCTTGGTCACCTTGCTCGATCTGGGAACTAGAGTCCTTGCCGTTAACGACCACTGCCTATTCTTATCTTCCCAAATCTGTGTCTATCTATGATCGAAAACCCTATAAAAGAGTCCCATGCTTGATCTCGCGCGAGGTTACACAGAAGGGAGAGGTTATCGAGTGCACAGAGAGGGAAAAAAGAGAGCTGTTGTCGTTGTCACAGAGGTTAATTAGTGCACAGAGAGGTTAGCGTATAGACAGAGTTAGACAGAGGGCACAGAGAGGTTATCGTGTGAGGTTAGAAGTAGAGTTGTTGTCGTCACAGGGTTTCACGGGTGCCGGTGACTGATTTCTCTTCTGCTTCCTTCTGCTTCCTCCTGCTGCCACATCCGAAGCAAAGTGTTTCCCTCTACTGTTTACAGGAACAGCAGGGATCTTCTTCTTCTCTTTGTTGTTATTTGTTATCTCTGCTCATCATCGTATAGCCTTTCCTCGCATTAGTTTTTATTGCATCTCTCCTCTCCCTAATTCTCTAGGGGTTTTAAAAAAAACAAACAAAAAGGTGCACACTTTATGCTCGTCTTTCATCACCATCTTTCATCTTGGGATTGATACTACACTCACGTTTGGCTGATCTCTTTTCCTTTTACTTGTTTGTTCTTTGTTCAAAGGTAATCAAAGAGGAAAACCCCCTTCATCAGCCGGCCGATAGAAGGTGGAGGAAGGAACTCACATCCATCCCGCATCCAATTATCACCAGGTATTCGCGATCATCTTTTTCTTCTTATTGAGGTAACCCCTCTGGCGATCACCCTCCCTAGTAGCACCACGTGCTCTTTACTCCCTTTTTCATTATTCTTCTCATGCTTTGCTTTTATTACTATAATTTTTGTCTTAAAAGTGGATTAATTTCCATGATTCACAATGTGATGAATCATCAATTTTCTTTTTAAGAGTTTTATTTTTAGATCTGATTTTTTTATATTTTGCATACAATTTTTCATATTTCGACTCCCATTGTTCATTTGAAATAAAATCAGGATCAGAATTTACCTCAGTTGAATCATCTTCGTGTACCATGAGGCACAAGCTCTCCACTAGCTCTTGGATCTCCTCATCAGATGGTTCGTCCTCTTCGTCGCTCCATGTGGTGACCATGGCTTGAGACTTCTTGAATTTGTCCTTGAATTTCCTGTTTAGATCTGGACATTCTCCTCTCATGTGCCCAGGCTTCTTGCATTCATAACAAATGACATTATTGGGCTTGCTAGGCTCACCCTTGGTTTGAAAGGACTTCCTTTGCCCCTTTCTGAAATTGCCTTGGAAATTTCTCTTCTTTCTCAGGAATCTCTTTACTTGGCGAGTTATCATGGCCAAGTCTTCTTCTTCATTGCTTCCCTCGCTGGATTCTTCTTCTTGGACATCATCATCAGATTGGTGAGCTTTCAATCCAATCACTTTCTTCTTCTTCGTATCTTCCTCGATTGTTCTCTTTATGTTTATCTCTTAGGTCATGAGTGACCCTATGAGCTCATCTAAGGTAAGTGTGGACAAATTTTTTGAATCTTCAATTACTGTGGCTTTTGTGTGCCACGTCGACAGAAGTGATCTCAGGACTTTCCTCACAAGATCGGAGTTTGTGTACTCCTTCCCGAGGCTTTTGAGACCATTTGTGATGCGGGACGAGACCACGGACACGACAAGCTCGTGATTGCCCCTTAACGAGGGAAGCGTCGGATGTGCGCGGTTGAGAAACCGGCAATGAGCTAGGGTGATCGGCTCTCTTTTGTGCCCGGATCGGGTCACGGGACGGTCACGTACTCTCTCGCAGCAGCAGTAATGAACATATAAAGCGAGCTAGATATCCCTACACATGCTCTCTAGCAGCGGCATATATAAATATATATGAAGTAAGCAAAATGCCGAGAAGGGAGCGGAAACGATACCTCCACGCGCTCGGCGTGGGGAAGATGGGCCCGGCCGAAACTCGTACCCCCGGAACAATAATACACAATATTACAGCAATACAACTCGCTGTCCACTCCACGCAGGGAGGTAAAGGGCTACACAATGGGGTCCGAGAGGACCGAATTCGGGTTGACGGGCGGCTTCTCGCGTTGATTCGGCAACACCCGAACTAGTGACGGTGGGGCCCACGTGCTATCCGGAGGGGCCGTGTGGGACCCGGTGGCACCGATGTGGTGGTGGATGCCTGGATGAGCGCTCCCTGGAGTGGAGGTGCGGTGGTTCGTCGGCCGGAGGCCGGGCGGCTCCGATCGGCACCGGTCAGAATAACCGGTCACGGATCTGTAACTTCTGGTTTTCAGCGCGCGTCCCGGCGAGAACGGACGCTGCAATCAGCCCCGATGTCGGATCGACACGAAACTGGTGCCGTTGGAAAGCTAACTTCAAATACTTCAATTTGGGCTTGAAGATCTGGCCTGGATCTACACGGATCTGGGCTTTAATGAATTATTGAGTTGCTATTGTACAGTGATCTAACTCTCAGATCTGCATGGCTATTATATGAGAACTGCCGTTGACCGCAGGGTAGATGTCCGATTCAGCTCTTGAGGTCTTCATCAAAGTTGTAGGAAATTGAGCTAGGAAGACGGAAAAATTGGTTTTGACAAGGTTGGATGTGGCTACGAATTGATAGGAGTTTAGAACTAACAGTGGGTCGGATCTGGAATCTGACTAAAAGCACTGTAGCAGAGATAGAACATGAATTTTGAAAAATAGGTAGAAGGCTGATCAGAAATTAAGAAAATTCATGGATGTAGGGAATGATGGACAGAACGCCCAGTAAAATTGGGAGGGTTTGGAAAAATCACAAAGATGGTCGGAGGTGGGTAACACAGAGCTGCTGTCACTGTAGATAGAGACAGGACAGATCTGGGAGTGAAAGATGAACAAAAATGTAAAGACATCAAACAAAGGATTTTGAACCTGAATTATTTTGTGGAGATGGGGATACAAGATAGGAACAATCTCTAAAAATTTTAGATCAAGAGGACGTCGGAGTTGATAGAAGGAATTCTGAGAAGAAGCATCTGTCCAGGATGGACAGAACACCGAAGTCGACTTCACAGCGGCTCGAAGGCGGCACGAACAGCGGCGGCGGCACCGGAGATGAACTCAGAGATTTAGGGGGAGGGGATAGAAGGGTTCCACTCTATAATTGGGGGTTGGGGATGAAGAAAACCAGGGGGAGAGAGAGGGGAGGTCGAAATTCCCACAAGGGGGGCTCTTGCACAATGCTTTTTTTCACTTTCATTAATTCTAGAATAATAGAAATACATGACTTATATAATAAATTAAAAAAGACCATGAATACCCTTAGATCTAGGATATGGAGGGGCATTTAAGGGACTTCATATTTGATCAAAATAAAATAAAAAAAATGAATTCCTAATTAATTCTAATGGGGGGACAAGGTAGGAAAGGTAGGTAGCCTACCTTTGAATTTTTTAACCATTTGTCTACCATGTGGTCAATTGGCATTCCAACCTTCTAGATGGCCACCTAGGATGGTTGACCAGCCGCACATGGTCTAGGTGGACCAATGGGAAAGGGGTGAGGGTCCCCTTGCTTGGGCCTACGGGAATTTTACATATAAGCCCACTAAGACTTACAACTGCGTACCCATATAACACAAGGGTATACATACAAAGATGAAAGGACATAAATGCAAACAAAATGCGGACGGTCTTGTCTCGATGCCCCCATCAATTCTCCCCGGGTGGGAGGAACTCGACCCCGTCGAGTAGGGGTATGGATGCTCGAGTACTCCGACGGATCCGTCACCGTGCCAAGTAACGCGGGTATGCTCCACTCCAAGTGACCGTCACCTGCTCATTCCATATATACTCGATATGCACAAGCTGCTGTGGGCTAGAGGTGGACACTCCGGGTGGGGCACTCTCAAAAGGGAAGGAAGCGGCTCGAAGACTCACTAGGAATCACCGCTGAGTCCCTGTAGGTGACTAGATCCGGGTGTAGATATAGAACCGATCCCATACTCATCGAATGAGTCCACTCGCCTCTTACTCATAAGAGAATGACAATGAGCTTGCACAAGACACATGCAGACAGACATACCACACAAAGAAAATGCACACCGACTCATCTATGACCCTAGACACACCTAATGTTAGTCCGACCCGTACATGGGTGACGGCGGACCAGGACACCCGAACGTATGCCATGCATGCATCTGACGTAACCGGTGGTTGACATCATGCGGAAATTCTAGATCTCCTAAGGTGGGCCATGCATACATATGGGACGTGGATGTGTGAGGGCCAAAAGTATCTCCCCTAGATGATGGCGTATCTTGTAAGTGTACGGGCTTGGTGGGCATAGACGACCCGGCCCGTGGGGAAGGGGTGTGGTAGCGGACTCCCTCGAGGAAGTGAAGTGAATGTGGAGGGTCTAAGGATCCACTAGGGAGTGGGTCAAAGGGATCAAAGAAGGTATGACCCCTTATGGTGGGTTCCCACAAGTCACGGTCCCACGTGTAGAAGTTTTGAAGGTGTGGATAGTCACCTTCTTGAATGGTGATTGGTGGGACGGGGATCGTAGGCAAGAAGTATGATTCCTCCCTCGGACAAAAGGGTATGAATTCGGGCTCGTCCGGTAGCGGGAGAAGTAGAAGAACCTCCGTGGTGACACAACCCACGGTGCACTCGGAGGTAATGGACCCGAAGGCCGGATGGGTGAAGCTAAGACTAGCGGGTTGGTCAAAGCCTCGGGCCAAAAGATGCGTCAACTCCCATTGTGAATCTAATCCCATGACAAGATCGTCCAACATATCAACATAGTGACGAGATCGAAATGTGGTATGGAATGAGTTGACCGGCACTATAGGTAGGATGGGGTCCATGGATGGAAAGGGAGGTGGGACCAAGCCATCCTTGAGCCAACTAAGAAGTGGCTCGGCTATGTAAAGTGTTCCCGTAAGAAACACGGGTGGCTCGGGATTTGGTAGCTCCAAAGAAGAAGGTTCCGAATAGAGCTCGGAAGGAGAGGGTGGTGATGGAGCACCTACGAGAGGTGAAGAAGCACTTATCTTGTCCAACAAATCCGAAATCATTTTCTTGAATTCCTCAAAGGAGCGGGTTGGAGTAGAGACCTTGGGGCGGACTCGTTCCTCGTCCCTCGGCCTAGGTGTGGTCCTAGGCTCGGCTATAAGCGGGGCCTCCACTCGGTTGGAGGTACTTGAGTGGGTTGGGATAGGGGTGCCAAGGGGAGGCTGGTTGGAGGTGACTGGGCGGGCCACTAGATTGGGGTCGCCTTGGTGGGCTTGGATGGCGGTGAAGGGGTGGGATTGGATAGAGGTGTGGCCCACTTGATTGTGGGTGAGTTGGTGGGGTTGGTGAGTGGTATGACCTCCGTGGTTGGAGGTAGGTGGGCGGGGAACGTAGGGCCTCCTAAGCTCTCTCTTCATTTCCCACCATGACTCGATGGGCCTTAGATTCCTATCATCCCTCCAATATTTGATGTTCCTCCAAGTTGCGGCGGCTTCACCAAAAAGTCACCTTTTGGCAACATCGACTTGCATGGGCCTGTACATAATGTACACCTCGAAGTAATCGTCCATAATGGCTTCCCATTCTAGGTAGACACTCAGGTCATCGGACCCATAGAAGTCCCGGGTCTCGGGCCTCGTGGGGTGGTTTGGGTGGTCCTTCCATTTGAGATAGTATCGCCACCATCCGGGCGTTTGGGAGTCCATGGGTGATTGTGGACTAGTGGGTGGACATGTCGACACTAGTAGATAAACCAACTAGACAATGGACTACAACTCTAGACATGACAACCAAGACTCGGTACGTGGCGGAGATAACTGATCCGAAGATCACTCGCGCAAGTGTGCGACCTTCCCGATAGGCATAGCCTAACGTTCGGACAACCCCTTTTGATATACCGGGTTATTGGGATGCAATGCAAAAGACACTTTTTTTTGACACCCTAGACTCAACTCGCTCTGATACCAAATTGATGCGGGACGAGACCACGGACACGACAAGCTCGTGATTACCCCTTAACGAGGGAAGCATCGGATGTGCGCGGTTGAGAAACCGGCAATGAGCTAGGGTGATCGGCTCTCTTTTGTGCCCGGATCGGGTCACGGGACGGTCACGTACTCTCTCGCAGCAGCGATAATGAACATATAAAGCGAGCTAGATATCCATACACATGCTCTCTAGCAGCGGCATAAACAAATATATATGAAGTAAGCAAAATGCCGAGAAGGGAGCGGAAACGATACCTCCACGCGCTCGGTGTGGGGAAGACGGGCCCGGCCGAAACTCGTACCCCCGGAACAATAATACACAATATTACAGCAATACAACTCGCTGTCCACTCCACGCAGGGAGGTAAAGGGCTACACAATGGGGTCCGGGAGGACCGAATTCGGGTTGACGGGCGGCTTCTCGCGTTGATTCGACAACACCCGAACTATTGACGGTGGGGCCCACGTGCTGTTCGGAGGGGCCTTGTGGGACCCGGTGGCACCGCTGTGGTGGTGGATGCCTGGATGAGCGCTCCCTGGAGTGGAGGCGTGCTGGTTCGCCGGCCGGTGGCCGGACGGCTCCGATCGGCACCGGACGGAATAACCGGCCACAGATCTGCAACTTCTGGTTTTCAGCACGCGTCCCGGCGAGAACGGACGCTGCAATCAGCCCCGATGTCGGATCGACACGAAACTGGCACCGTTGGAAAGCTAACTTCAAATACTTCAATTTGGGATTGAAGATCTAGCCTGGATCTGCATGGATCTGGGCTTTAATGAATTGTTGAGTTGCTGTTGTACAGTGACCTAACTCTCAGATCTGTAGGGCTGTTCTCTGAGAACTGCCGTTGACCGCAGAGTAGATGTCCGATTCAGCTCTTGAGGTCTTCATCAAAGTTGTAGGAAATTGAGCTAGGAAGACGGAAAATATCGTTTTGACAAGGTTAGATGTGGCTACGAATTTATAGGATTTTAGTACTAACAGTGGGTCGGATCTGGAATTTGACTAAAAGCACTGTAGCAGAGATAGAACACGAATTTTGAAAAATAGGTAGAAGGCTGATCAGAAATTAAGAAAATCCATGGATGTATGGAATGATGGACAGAACGCCCAGTAAAATTGGGAGGGTTTGGAAAAATCACAAAGATGGTCGGAGGTGGGAAACACAGAGCTGCTGTCACTGTAGACAGAGACAGGACAGATTTGGGAGTGAAAGATGAACGAAAATGTAAAGATATCAAACGAAGGATTTTGAACCTGAATGTTTTTGTGGAGATGGGGATACAAGATAGGAACAACCTCTAAAAATTTTAGATCAAGAGGACGTCGGAGTTGATAGAAGGAATTCCGAGAAGAAGCTTCTGTCCAGGATGGACAGAACACCGAAGTCGACTTCGCGGCGGCTCGAAGGCGGCACGAACGGCGGCGGTGGCACCGGAGATGAACTCAGAGATTGAGGGGGAGGGGATAGAAGGGTTCCACTCTATAATTGGGGGTTGGGGATGAAGAAAACCAGGGGGAGAGAGAGGGGAGGTCGAAATTCCCACAAGGGGGGCTCTTGCACAATGCTTTTTTTCACTTTCATTAATTCTAGAATAATAGAAATACATGACTTATATAATAAATTAAAAAAGACCATGAATACCCTTAGATCTAGGATCTGGAGGGGCATTTAAGGGACTTCATATTTGATCCAAATAAAATAAAAAAAAATGAAATTCCTAATTAATTCTAATGGGGGGACAAGGTAGGAAAGGTAGGTAGCCTGCCTTTGAATTTTTTAACCACTTGTCTACCATGTGGTCAATTGGCATTCCAACCTTCTAGATGGCCACCTAGGATGGTTGACCAGCCCCACATGGTCTAGGTGGACCAATGGGAAAGGGGTGAGGGTCCCCTTGCTTGGGCCTACGGGAATTTTACATATAAGCCCACTAAAACTTACAATTGCATACCCATTAAACACAAGGGTATACATACAAAGATGAAAGGACATAAATGCAAACAAAATGCGGACGGTCTTGTCTCGATGTCCCCATCAATTTGTGATCTCCGTTAATCTTCCGAACATCTCTGAGACGGTTTCTTCAGGCTTCATTTGAACAGCTCATAATCTCTTAAAAGGAGATTTGCCTTGGTCTCCTTGACCTCGGAGGTTCCTTCATATATGAGCCGCAACTTGTCCCACATCTCCTTTACTGAACTGCACATGGATACATGAGAGAATTCATTAGGATGTATAACACATTGCATAATATTCATAGCATTAAAATTGACAGTGCATTCCTTAATTTCCGCGGGTGTCCATTTCTCTTCATCATCAGAGAGTTTGTAGGGACCCATGTCCACAACTCTCCAGATCTCATACTCTTGGGCTCTCAGAAAAACATGCATTCTATTTTTCCAATAGGAGTAATTTGAGCCATCGAAGTATGGAGGACAATAGATGGAATGACACTCAGGCATCATACCCTTGTTTGCCATTAATCTGGATCTTACTCTAGATTATTAGATCTGACAGAATTAGAGCCTTAGCTCTGATACCAATTGAAGTCCCGTAATCAATAACACCCAAGAGGGGGGAGAGAATTGGGTGATTACATATTTTAAAAACTTTTACCCGATTTAAAACACGTATTAAAGGCAAGCAACAAATAAGTATAGATTTGATAGATTACAAAATGAATCTAGCTAAATCAGCCCCTACTGCAGTTCTTTGGTACCAGGCAGAGTCCGGGAATCTGAAGATTCTCTCACAAAAAGTATTTTCCTCCCGACAAGACTAACCTTGTCGATTAGAAACCACTTTTGATATACCAGAGATCTCCCGTAAAAAGGTTAACAGAACTAGATCAAAACAAGGAAATCAGATGATGCAATATGCAAATATGCTAAAGCAGAATTGGAGGTAGAATATAAGGAGCAAACCACACAGGAGACCACGATTTTAGGTGGTTCGGATGCAACAACTACAACCTACGTTCACCCCTCACCGACTGTGAGGATTCACACACTATCTTGTAGAAGGTTACAAGATCAGAGCACACGCACACTCGTGTGAGTTCAGAACTCCCACGACGATGCACAAGCACCGAATCACAAGGAAATGTGAAGGAATAGACACACACACACACACACACACACACATGCATACACACAAGTATTCATATATTACAAGAACACACACTTGAATCTGAAATAGAAATTGAATGGAAAACATAAAGTAAAAACTTCATATTCAAGCTCCCCCTTAGTTGATGAAGAAGATTTTGGATGCAGCTTGATCTCCACTTGGCTTGCGTTTGATCTACTCCAGATGTGGCTTGGATCACTTGAAGATGGATGAAGAACTTCCTTCTCAGAGCACTGTTCACAGCTACAGTAGCAGCACTTTTCTCTCCCCTTGATAGCCTCCTTGAGCTCCCTTAGATCAATTGGGTTTTTGACCCCAATATGATGTATATATAGATCTTGGATGGTCAAGGGACAAGCCAGGAACTAGATCCACAAATCATGGTAAGTCTGGTGACTTTTGGATTAAACAAACCCAATGAAGAGGGCTTCCCACGTTGTAGAAAATAAAGTCAAAAATGGCTGCCTCGAAGCTAGCGGTCGACCGGTAGGAGGGGCGGTCGATCGGAATTTTAAAGAGATGGGACTTTTCGTTGCTAGGAAAACCGGTCGACCGGCCCCTGATCAGCGGTCGATCGCTGGCTGGAAATCTTACAGATTTAAAGAAGTTAGCCACTGAATCATAATATGTGAACGAATCAGTTTATGACCACATCATGTTCCAATTAAAATGAGTGAGTTAAGCTTAGCCTGGGCGGTTCTTGAACCAAGGTGGATTTAGGCATTTGGAAGGGTATGAACACTTGAGCATAATGCATGATGAAATTAGGCCTGGAATGCGTATGAGAGTCGAACTTGATTGCTAATACATAGCACTTGATAGAACGCACGTCTTGAGTTTTGTTATCATCAAAATCACCTGAATATACTCAACTGGATGTGGTGTGGGCCAATTATGGTGCGGATATCCTTAGCACTAGGTAGAAATTCCCCTAGAATGAGGGTAGGATCTACAGGGGCAACCGTATGGCAAATTAAGTCTTCCTCACCAACTTTAGATCTATGGAGGGAAAGATAAGTCTCTACCTCCTCTAATAGAATGGTGGCCTCAAAAGAAGGGAAGATAAAGGTATGCGTCTGGGGATGCCATAGTTCAATCAAGGCCGTGATGCTGTGCCAATCCAATGAAAGCTTGGGGTGGTTTTGGCTAGAATTAAAAGAGGGTGCAAGTTCCAGGCCCTTAAGATGGATATGACTGCTATAGGGAGCTCACGGATCATGGGAGACATCCACTTCAGGGTGGAGTAGAGCCTTGGGCCGGGAAGGAGCTGAGGTAATAAGAAGGGAAAAGAAAACAAAGAGAGGCAAAAAGAGAGAATAATAAGCACTTTTGAAGGAAATTGAATAAGATAAATAAAGTTGCTTTGACTTACCTCTCTCAATTGACTAGAGCTCATATGCCCAGGGATCGCGGTCAACCTTTGCAGCACCCCGTACTCTTTTTTGGCCGACTTTGGCCCGTGGTAAGCGGCCTCACCCATGGAGCTTTCTTCAAAAGCCCTCTTCATGATGATTTGGGGAGATTTAGCAAGGTTTTCAAGTCCTAGAAGAGGGGTTGTGTGTGAGAAACGAGTTTAAGGTGTCCCCTTACTTATAGAGCCCAAACACTTGGCCTAATCCCATTAGGATTGAGCTAGGATAGCTCCAAAACGGGTTAGGATAGGCCTTAGCACGGATTAGAATCCCTTACCCATGGTTTGGGACTCTCCAAGAGAGTCCCGATCGGAGCTACCAAGCTTCCTAAACCACGATCTATCGGGCGGCCGCAAATGGTCAATGGCAGTCCTCAAAAGACCGTTTATTTACCTTCTACGTACTTCGTCTCTCCTGGCTGTCTGAACGGTCTTTGGAAGGTCGTATCTCTCTTCCAACGGTCGAGGAAGGGCCATCTCGCTAACATATGCGGTCCAAGGGGGGACCGCTTAGGACCATCTTTAAGCTCTTCATAGGAAGAACATCAGTGGACTACGGTGAGACTACTTGGCCCCTGGAGCGGCCATTTGGAAGACCGTCTATTTCTCTACTGCCTCAATTTTTTATTACTTTGCACTAGTTGTACTCAGGTCTCTCCATCTCTCTCTCTCACTCTCCCGTGTCAATCTAGGATTCATTGTTAGTTAGTCAGCATCAAGCATACACATTTGTTTGCAAAGTCAAAACATATCATAATCATATCATTCACACCAAAAGTACTTGAGTCACATATCATACATCAGGCCGGCCCTCTCCTGGACCCTCGCAGTCTCCAGTACCCTCATGCCTCTTCGGAGGCGGACCCATGGCTGAACTCTCCTCCTCCCGGTGCCGTCAGCGTCGCTCCTCATCCTCATTCCTCTGACGACCGGAGGAGCTGGTGAAGTAGCTAGGTGCGACACTCTGACTGCCGCTGCGTCCTGGCCTCCCGCTCAGAAGTTGAACTGACTCTTTCAGCGCTCGCACCTCTCCCCGCAGCTCTGCCGCCTCTATGCGGGCGCGCTCTGCCTCAGCTCGATACAGTTCCGCCTCCGTTGCCCAGGGTCGAAGATGCTTCGTCACAACCGTCCTGACGCGGGATCGCGCCATCTCTGCACAGAGGCGTGCGGCCTCTACTACCTCTGCGCGGAGTGTCTCTGCCTCAGCACGGGAATGCTCAGCCTCCTCCCTCTGTCGGGTGGCCTCACCCAGCACTGTTGCCAACTCTCGCTCCTGCATATGCATTTATTTCATAAATTACTTTGCAAAATTTCAATTGTGAGATTCAGTGCAGATGTTTACTTACCCTCTCGACAAGTGTGGCCTCGGCCTTGTAAACGTGTCACGTAGACATTAAAAAGAAGGGAAATTTAATTTCTTAAAAAAAAAGAAAAAGAGGAAGATGATATGTATGAGAAAAAAAAGGAAGAGAATAAGAAAGGGAGCATGTGATGCTCTAAAGGAGTGTGATCGCCAGAGAGGTTACCTTAAAAAGAAGAAAAATGATCGCATGTACCTTGTGAAGAAGCAGGGGTGATTGTGAGTCCTTTCTTCCTCCTTCTACCGGCCGGTCGATGAAGGGGGTTCTTATCCTTAATTTCCCTTATAAGACAAGCAAAGACAACAAAGAGATGATGATTAGCCAAAGCGTGTAGTATCAATGCTCAAAAGAAATAAAATTATGCAACGTGGGCATGAACACACCTTGTGTGTTTTGTTTTAAACCCCTTTAGAAGGAGTAAAGGGTAGGGAGAATATGCTATGGATGCAAAACAAATAGAATATCCAGAGATGTAATATGCGTGATATGTGTTGAGTATTCTCTAGCTAGATAGCTAGTGCTACGTGTGAGATAGATAAAAGAAAACTAAAGAGAAAGGAGGGGCCTTTCTGCTGTTGCCGCAGCAGCAACAGAAAAAGAGAGAGAAAAAAAGGGCTCAACTGTTGGAGGAGGAAGAGGCCGTAGGAACGCAGCAAGAAAGCCTACAAGAGAATCGTTAGTGAAGAAAACTCTGATCGAAAACTCTCTCTTTTTAAGCAGAAGTCTCTCTTGTTAGCCCGGAAAATCTCTCTCGAGCAAGAGCTGCATGGACTCTATTTATAGGGGAGATTGGAGTTTAAATCCAAATACAATTAGGATTATTGATTTTGGAAAGAGATAAACCTTAGAAAGAGTCCTCCCCTAATTCAGAAAGTCATTAGAGTCCTTTCCGAAGTGGAAAAGGGTTCAAAACGGAGAAAGAACGGGTTTTGACACAGTTCGAAAACTTGGAAAAATGACGACTCTTTACGCTGTAGTTATTTGAAATAACGACTTCCCGAGTGTCGTTAATCAAAAAGAGGAGAAAATGCCAAAAAGAAATGATGGCCCTTTAAGCGGTCATTATTTGAAATAACAACCTCCAAAGTGTCGTCATTCAAAATAAATGACGACCCTCTCCATGGCGTCAACTGCCATGATTTTCAGAAAAGGCCATTTTTCATTTCTTATTATTTTTTATCATTTTTTTGGTGAACATGCATATGACTGTGCTGATTCTAATTCCTATTTTTTTCATATTTTTCTGAAATCCGAAAAGCCACCAAAACCCCTCCTGAATGGGCTATAGAAATATAATAAAATATTCCCATTTGAATGGACGCCCATGTAAGAGGGCGTCATTTACTTTTGTTATTTTTTTATTATTTTTAAATAGCGTCCACCCCCTATGTCGCTAATTCTTTTCCAATTTTTTATTTTTTAATTTTCCTAGTGAATGTGCTTCTGGTTGAGACGATTTCAAATATATTTTTTCATATTTTTCTGAAACTCGAAAGGCCACCAAAATATCTCGAAAAGGGCAAAAGAATTAGCGAACGGGATATAACTGAAACCCATTCTCGATTTAAATGAAGTCACCCAAAGAGGCATCATTTCATTTTGTATTTTTTTTTTTGAAATGGCGCCTCCCCCCTTGCCGCCATTTCTTTAAAAATTTGGAAAAATAGAGAAAAATACCCAGAAAATCTAAAAAAATAGAAAAAATAAGAAAATGGAAAAAATCCAAGAAAAATAGAAAAAACCACTCAAATAAAAGTTAATTTGAGGTCGAATTGGGACATTATGAGGTAATATGAGATGTGCTCACAGTAATGTCAATTTTAGCGTGTCTACAGTTGCCCTGCCTTGGCGTCTGCTTTGCAAGGGAATATAGTGAACTGAAAAGTAGATGTCAAGGTGTGATGAGACACGCGATCAACATCACCTGATGAGAATTAAATCAAAAGCTCGAGATGAAGTAATCTCGGGAAATTCAATGAAATCAACGATGTTTGGATAAAAGAGGGAGTGTGCACGCGAGCACGAGGGAGATAAAAGAAGATGATCAACTTCCAGCGTGGTGGAAGTACCCCAAATCACAAACCTGTAGGTTTCACCGTTGGAGAGCGGTTACCAGTCAATGTGGACGTGCTGCAGCCAAAGCGGATCTAAGGAAAAAGAGAGTGAAAATAGATGATAGAAATCCAAACAAAGAGCTTTCGATAAAACAGCCCAAAACAGTGACAGGACAAACTGAAGATTCCATTCAGCAATGAATATCTCATATCTGGAAAGATTAAGATCAATTTGACTCTCAAAATCAGCTTATCAGAATGATTTCCACTGTTGATTCAAAGTCCTATATGAATGCATGCTGGGTTAAAAAGGGAAAATTAAAATAAATTAAAATAGAAAGTAATCAGGGATAATATTGCTAAGCTACCAAGACTGAGTCAATAAACTGATTTTGCGAGCTGATACTGAGCCGAAGTCCGCTTATCCGCGCACCAACTCGCAAAAGGAAACCATCGTCCCCAGTCTTGGACGGCTCAACGGCCTATCCGTGTGACTAAGATTCCTCTGAAATCATCATTATTTTTTATGAAGGGGAACTCAAATTCTAAATTTACCAAACCCACAAGGTCCTTGATATATTCTAATAGCGTAGATAACATATAGTAAAATGCATACAGGGAAGATGGTGATAGCAATAAGCATGAGGGAACTGAGAAGGGAACGTAGTCACCGTGGGACTTGGATGATGATGCCTAGTCGGTGGGACCAAAGAAAGCTTCTTATCCTGTGCTCAAAATTGATTAGCCAAGATATAAAGATGCATAAAGCAATGAAAGTAATTTAAGTATGAAAGCATAATCGAAACATTCAACAACATTGCATAGCATTGAAAAGCATCATGGAAAGCATCATATATAAAGCCGTAAAGTAGGAGAGCATTCCAAGTATTTTTGTTCAATGTCATCATGAGGATGACAATCTTGGCAAAAAGAATCAGGATGATGTCATAATGGTTGAGCAAAGCTAACAGGAATAGTCAGAGAAGCTGGCTCTTGAATGGTTGGGGTAATGCGCAGAGCAGTAAATATAATCAGATTGACGTGAATAATCAGAGTGATACCCCAAGTTGCAGGGATGATCAGATTGACATGAACGGCTCAGAATGATGGAGAGATGATGATCGAAGTGCCCAGGACAGCATATCATGAGAATATTGGGAAGAATCAAAAGATTGATAGCAATGAATGAAGAGCACTCATCCCGTGTTCTTGGTCCTTGCAAAGGAATTTTCTCTGCAAAAAATACCATCAATACAATGTATTTTTTTTGGATTTTTGGAGTATGCAAATTTTTAGGGGTTTTGAAAAGTATTCCAAATTTTTATGGATTTTGAAAAATATTTGATTTTGATGGATTTTAAAAATATTTGAATTTTTTATGAATTTTTGAAAAATATTTAAATTTTTTGATGGCTTTTGAAAATATTTGAATTTTTAATGGATTTTTGAAAAATATTTGAATTTTTTAGATTTTTTGAAAGTATTTGAGATTTTTTTGATTTTGAAAATATTTGAATTTTTGGATTTTTGAAAATATTTAATTTTTTTAGATTTTGAAAATATTTGAATTTTTGAATTTTTTTGAAAGTATTTGAGATTTTTTTATTTTAAAAATATTTGATTTTTTGGATTTTTTTTTTGGCGACAACTATGGGATGGGTAGACTTGTATTGGTTGCAGAGACTTTAGAGTGTGCAGACTTGGAATGCAAAGACTTATGAATGCACAGACATGGATTGGTTAGACATGGATTGCACCGACCTGCTTGGAAGGAGGCTGCACCGACTTGTGTATTGGAAGGAGGTTGCACCGACCTACTTTGGGTTGAGGACACAATGCACCGACCTGCTTTGGGTTGAGGCTGGGGGCTGCACCGACGCATGGGCTGGACTAGGCTGAGGGGAGCATGCACCGACCTGGGAGGCTTAAACTATGCAATGCACAGACCTTGTGGAGAATGCTTAAACTATTCAATGCACAGACTTTGTGAATGCACCTACCCTATGTTGCTAAGACTTGGCAAATGCAATGCACAGACTTTGCAAATGCACCTACCCTATGTTGCTAAGACTTGGCAATTGCAATGACGTTCAATGTGGAATGCTAAGATGTTGGTTGTGGTTAGACTTAGATGGCATTGCTAAGACTTTGCTAAGGTGCACAGACCTTGGGATTGCTAAGACTTTGAACATGCTAAGACCTTGGAGATGCTATGCTCAGACTTTGGGAGTGCACAGACTTTGGGAGTGCACACACTTTCGATGAAATATGCTCAGACTTTGGATGGGATGCTTAGACTTTGGGTGCAATGCTCAGACTTTGGATGAAATATGCTCAGACTTTGGATGGGATGCTTTGACTTTGGGAGTGGTTAGACTTTGGGCTTAGAATGTACAGACGTTGCACTAGAATGCACAAACCTTGGATTAGAATGCATAGACCTTGCACTAGAATGCATAGACATTGCACTTGAATGCACAGACCTATGAAAATGCACCTATGATCGCTTAGACTTATGCAAATGCGCATCGAAATGCTTCTGAGCCAGCGATGAAGAAATGCGAATGACGACTAGACAGTTGTTGCTGATTACGGGAATGGCGCCCTCATGATCGGGCATTATTTGAAAATAGTTTTTTTGTTTTTAAAAATGAAATATGAAAACTTTTTATGAGTTTTTTGGAAAGTTTTCAATTTTTATGAACTTTAGAAAATATATGATTTTTTTTAATTTTGTTTGAATTTTGACTTAGACTTTGCTAATGCAGCATCGGAGGGATGTTCAAACCACTGGCTAGGGGTCCTCGTTCCTTCCCCTTTCACTAAAAAATTACCCAAAGCTGGGCGTGCATTTAAAGGTGGCGCCCTACAGCCGACTTCCCATGGTTAACGGGGGCCCTACCAAGGCCATACCCGAGAAACATTCGGTCTTAGAGGGAGAAGAGAAGAATAATTGGAGATAAGCTTTATACAGGATGGGAGAGGTTGGGACTTGAATTCCTTCCAGGGTATTACCCCTCAAAGAGGTAGTCTGTTGCGCCGAGACTTTGTGCCTTTGATTTTTAGACCCTTGACATGCATACGACCAGGGTTTTCCCTGCGGGGACTTTGCCACTCTTGTCATGTCATAATTCATAATTTTGCTTTTATCAAAATTTTGATTTGATTTTCATAATAGCCCTTTTTGGCTAGATGTATCATGAAAATTTACTTTATTTTGGGTAAAAACTACCCCTATTTAAGACTTCTCTCGTATTGGGGATTACTTAGGTTGGTTATCTCATCCGTCAACCTCTTGCACTTGCACTTGGTCGAGTAAAGAAGAGAAAAGACTTTCATGAATACTCACGGCATGGCCAAAGCAGCAACGGTGTTTATCCAAAGGAGCCGGCTAAGGGCGCCGTGAAGTATGTGTAGTGCCCAGCTAACAAGTGGGAAAAAATGCCATACCCCTAACGCGGGGTTCTTATTAACCAAAGTGTTGTATAGCAAGCCTAAAGACTCTTTTTGACTCTTGGATTAACTTAAACAAAACTTAAGGTAAAGGTTTTGAATACCACTCTTAATCAAGTTAAGAAGCACTTTCATTTTGAAAAATCATGTATGAATAAGGTGATAAAAATGCACAAAAATGCATACGTACACCAACATATTACCTTGCGACCTTTGTTGAAGCAGCTGCCAATGGCGATGTTGATAAACATGGGATTTGTTGTCCTCATTTGGCATATAAGGATGGATAGCAAAGTTTTGAAAGTGGCTTAACAAGAAGGAGTGATATTTAAACCAAACTCGGACGAATAAGGGTAAAAGAAAAAGAGGCGAGGGCTAGAACTCCCTCACTAAGGTGCGGAGACCCTGATCACATGAAAGATCTATAAAAGGAGAGAAAAATCAAGAAGTGGAGTGAGGACTAAAGCCTCGGAAGCAGTGAGAGAACGGGCAGATGCCTAAAGCGGTGGATGTGGAAGAAGTTGGGTCGGACCCGGTATTAGGAGGGATTAAGAGGATAAATTGGTAAATGGAGAGAGGTGGATCCAGAGGATCCGGAACCAGTGAAGGAAGAAAATCATTGTAGGAGGAAGAATCTGGAAGTTCCGAAGGCAGAAAATCACGAGGGACACAATGCCTTGGGAAAAGATGATTAAAAAGGAAGAAAAGAACAAAGGACGAGATGTCCCGGAGAAGTAGGAACATGAATCGGAAGGAATAGACGAGGTCCAGAGGCTTTGGAGAAAGACAAAGTGAAGGGATGTGATGCCCTAAGAAGAGTGGATGAAAAGGGTCAGGAGGGTCCGGAGGTTCCGAAGGGATAGCGAAAGAAGGGACGCGATGCCCTAGGAGGGGAGAAAGATCCTGAGGATGTGGATGTGAAAGTGAAGGGGGGCGTGACGCCCAAAAAAGGAGGTCTGGAGGTTCTGGATGAATGGGATTAAAGGGGATGCGATGCCCTGGAAGAAGATTAAAAGGAACGCGATGCCCGGCAAGTAGGAAGGGACCTGGAGATCCTGAGGATATAGATGAACGAGATGTGGAATGTGGAAGATCCAGAGGTTCCGGAGGAATGGAATTAGAAGGGACACGATGCCCTAAGAAGAAGTCTGGAGGTTCCGGAGTAGGAAAACCCCGAGGGACACGGTGCCCTGGGAGGAAAGATAAGTCCGGAAGTTTCGGAGGTGGAAGATGTGGAAGGTCCGGAGGTTCCAAAAGGCGGGAAAGATATTGGTTCGAAAACCCAGGAAAGAAGAAATGCAAATGCATGTGAATGCCATATGATGGTTGTAAGGGATGCATGAAATGCATGATATGCAAAGAATGAAGAGAATGCATGGAATGAGAGGGTAAGATCCTCCTCCTCACCCATGGAGTGGCCCGTAGAGAGAAAAATGTGGGTGAAACAGAATAAGGAGTGAATGAATTGGTGGAAGGCCCTTTATCGAAAGAATGCCAACCCCTCCATGGCAAGCAAGGAGCCCGGCCAAATGGCTTAATAGACGGAAATAGCGCCCATGAGCTCTTATTAGAAGAAATATGTTATAGTGATGCAAGAAGTGGGCCCCTTAGGAAGTCGTATAATGATGGAGCGAGGGGTAATGAGAGCATTAAAAGAGCATCGACCAACGAACAAGGTGACAATGGTAAAAGACCGATATGGCATTAACTTGGAAGAATTTTTCTTAATGAGCGTTAATGGAGACTTCTCAAATGTGCCCGACACAAGAACACTGACCGGCATTCGGTAAATAAAATCTTGAACTTTGAATGACATAGCCGAGGTCAAGCCCTTCTTGCCCGGTTCTTGGATATCCCTAGCACATGTGCTTGTAGGAATACACCCACTCCGAGTGGTAGAGGAAGGTGAAGCAAAGGCGGTAAGCTTGATGAGCAGTGGAGGTGTAATGGATAGTTTTAATGGAAAGGTAAGCGGAGGTTCAAACACGTCAGGATTCTCCCCTTGCTCGGAAGCAATTGGGATCGGCTCGAGTGTAAAAATAGGTGAGTCTTGCCCAGGACTAGCCACGGGTTCGGGTAAAGGTGTAGGTAAAGTTGGGTTTAGGGTAATTGGCTTGGGGTTATAGTGATAATGGAGGCCTTAGGTGGCGACAATGAAGAGGTGTTATTTGGTTTAGGAAAAGGTTTAATGGAAGGTTCGACAGAGGCCAGTGAAGTGGAGGTTGATGGAGGCTCGGCGGAAGCCGATGGAGTGGAGATTAGTAGAGGTTCGGCGGAGATTAGTGGAGTGGAGATTAGTGGAGGTTCGGTGAAGGCCGATGGAGTGGAGATTAGTGGAGGTTCGGTGGAAGCCGATGGAGTAGAGGTTAATGGTGTGGTAATTGAAGGTGTAAAAGGAGAAGGTTTGGTGCGTAGGAAGTGCCGGATGGGGTGAGAGGTATTAGGGATAGGAGAAGATGCATGGTGTACCGGTGTGGGTGATTGGAATATTGACCCATCATCGTAACACCAATTGGTCTCATTAACGGGGTTAGGGACGGTGGCTTCGTCCTGAGCAGGAGGATCATCGGGTGATAATGAAGGGAGAGGAAAACGAAGAAAACTCGGAAGGGGTGCCTGTGGAATTTCAACATTTTGTGCCATCTCCAAATCTTCATCTTCATCAAAAATATCAAGTGGACGTCGTGGCGGGGGCATAATAATGGGTAGTGGAGGAGCGTGATATGGAGGATTAAGTAAAAACAGAAGCGGGGGATCATCATATTGTGGAAAATTTTGTGGAGATGAATGCGAAGGTGAAGGCGGAGGGCCATATGGATGAGTGGGGTAGATGAGTGGAGGGTGAACGGCGTTCACTTGATTTTTGATATCTTGCTCACACGTGTCACCGATGCCATTATCTCTCCTCTCCTTCCAATCTTTTTTCCTCTTAGTAATATTGTTCATGAAATCATGAAGAGGGTTGACGGTTGGAGGAGGAGGAGAAGGAGCGGGCCGTGGGCTTGTGACCTTCTTTAATTGTTCCTCCGTTGAAGCAATTTTATCAAGGAGATTTTATTGGAGGGGTGTAACTTGAACATTGAAGGTCGGCATGATTGCCTTGGAGGAGTGGCTTGATATGAAGGTCGTGGAGGAGGGTTAATGGGTCGACCCACAAAAGGACCCGGACGAGCCGAGTTGCAAGGAACATGTGGGCCTTGGGGCCGTGAAGGAGGAGGAATAGAAGGAGGCGGGTGATCGATTGCCCGAGAAAGAATATGTGCAGAAGGGGGTGGATGGACTCCTCGAACGAGAGTGCGAATAAGAGAGGGAGGATGGTGATGGGCCACCCAGGTATGAATGGAAGGAGGTGGGTGATGGTCCACCCGTGTGGGATTGGAGGGAGGATGAGAAGGAGATGTGCCCTCAACAATAGCCTTAAGGGCTTGGATTTGTTGAGGGGTGAGATGATCTAATGCATAGATGACTTGGGAAACCTTCTCATCATTGGGAGGAGATGGTCCCGAGGGAGTAGTGGCATGCAATGAATGCGAGGGACCATGAGACTGGAAATTGCCCATGGGTTGGGCAATACCATGAAAGTGAGGACGCGGTCCCTTAGAAAGATCGTGGTGAGACTTATAAGCTTGAGGATTATAAGATATGCTAGGTTTATCATCCTCATGAATATATGATTGATTAGACATTGTGGTTTTGTTATCATGAGTAAACATCATGCAAGCAAACAATTCAACCAATCAAAGCAATGTTGCAAAGATATTAATCAAGTTGGGATGTTTATGCTTGCTTTTGTTTTGACTTAAACCTTGGTGAATTGGTGATTTTGGAAAAATGTGATATAAGTCACACAAGGTAGGAACCTAGTTTCAATATGATTTTACTTCAATGTCAACTAGATTCACTCTCTCACCATACATAGGTCAACTAAACCCGGAAACTTCAAAGGTACAACCTGCCCAAGCATCCGTGAGGGAATCTACGGGTGCGGGGACTTATGGAGGCTTGGTTTAGGAATTTCCTGTCCAAAGAGAAGAAATGCTTAATGGAGGGTCCTTCCTTAACCAAGAGGGGGTGTGGATCCTAAAAGGGGTGGAGAGAGGAGGTCTCCCAAGTCAAATGCAAAGATGAATGCAAAATTAATGCAAAATGAATGAACAATGTTTATATGAACAAAAATATCACAAATATAGCACACAAAGGCAAATCTGTGAAAAACTTAGGAAATTGGCGCCTATGAGACTGTCACCAATTCCTTTGATTGAAGGTTTGTTAGTATGTTCAATGATATATCAGTCTGTGTGCACGATTAGTATTTGATATTGTGTCTGGCATAATTACGGTTTAGTGTGAGCTAGTCATTTTGCATTTGCTTTTATTTGTTAACTGGAAAGCGTTAAATTTGATTAAGCCATCTAAGATTTTAATTCCGTAATAGTTTTTATAGGGGATTCATTCACCCCCCCTCTTAATCCGTGCATAGCACCCCAACACTAATGGTCTAATAACTTCAAGCAAACCTTAATCCACTAAGAAGAGGTTGAATCTAACTTAAACCCTAACCCAGGTGAATTGGCTGTATACAAACTTTTAACAAACTTATGCCCAATACAAATAGGAAAGAATAATAGCCGTAAAGAATTCCAAGACTATATGAAAACTATGAGATCTAATAGAATCTATCGCACTCAACCGATCTTCGGTATGATGGTGGAGGTGAGAATCCGGAGATTCAACTCACGCAAGATGTTATCTTCCTGACAAGGTTTGCCTTGCCGATCCAAACCCACCTTTTAATATACCCAAAATCTAGTATGGAAACGATAAATTATACTAGATCTAACATAAACAAAGCAACCAAAAACTACGCGTGTGCTGCACAGAATGGGGATAGAGGAAAAGGAACAAATCACACAATGGATAGAGATTTTTAGGTGGTTCGGATGCAACAACGGCAACCTACGTCCACCCCTCACGATCTGTGAGGATTCTCACACTATCTTGTAAAGGGTTACAAGATCAAAACAAACACACGAACGTGAGGAGTTTGGAACTCCCACAAAGGTGTATAGGCACCGAATCACAAAGAGATGTAAAGAAAAAGACACACACCTACACACACATAGATCTGCTTATATCCACACACACACACACAAGTATTTAGATATTACAAGAACACACATTTGAATCTAAAATATATATCGAATGGAAGACACAGAGTAAAAACTTCAGATTCAAGCTCCCCCTTAGTTGATGAAGAAGATTTTGGATGCAGCTTGATCTCCACTTGGCTTGGGGTTGATCTGCTCCAGATGTGGCTTGGATCACTTGAAGATGGATGAAGAACTTCCTTCCCGGAGCACTGTTCACGGCTACAGTAGCAACACTCTTCTCTCCCCTTGATAGCCTCCTTGAGCCTCCTTGGATCGTTAGGGTTTCTTGCCCCAAAGAGATATTTTTATAACTCTTGAATGGTCAAGAGACAAGCCAGGAACCAGATCCACAAAATATGGAAAGTTTGGTGGCTTTAGGATTAAACAAATCCAAGAAGAGGGGCTTCCCACGTTGAGAATATAAAGTCAACAATAAGGGCTTCCGAGACTGGTGGTCACCGGTAGAGGGGGGCGGTCGACCGGAATTTTACAGAAATGAGGCTTTCATTGCTCAAAAAACCGGTCGACTGGCCCCTGACCGGCGGTCGACCGCTGGCTGGAAAAACCTGCATTTTGAAAGAGTTAGACAGTAAATCATAATTTGTGAGCCAATTGGTTTATGACACATCTTGTTTCAATTAAAATGAGTGAGTTAAGCTTAGCCTAGACAGTTTTGGAACCAAGATGGATTTATGCATTCAGAAGGGTATGAACACTTAAACATAGTGCATGATGAAATTAGGCCTTGAATACGTATGAAAGTCGAACTTGATTGCTAATATATGGCATGTGATAGAACGCACGTCTTGGGTTTTGTTATCATCAAAATCACCTGAATATACTCAACAATCTCCCCCTTTTTGATGATGACAAAACTGAAAGGGCATTGATGGGGACATCGAAGCAAAACCGTCTGTATTTTATTTACATTTATGTCCTTTTATATTTGTATGTATACCCTTGTGTTATATGGGTACGTAATTGTAAGTCTTAGTGGGTTTATATGCAAAATTCCAGTAGGCCCAAGCAAGAGGGCACCCAGCCCTTTCCCATTGGTCCACCTAGGTCATGTGGGGCTGGTCAAACCATCCTACGTGGCCATCTAGAAGGTTTGAATGTCAAATGACACATGGGTAGACAAAGGGAGTAAAAATTCAAAGGTAGGCTACCTACCTTTCTACCTTGTCCCCCCCTTGGTCAAGGGGGCGCCCCCCTCCCTATTTCCTTTTATTTTTTTTGTCAAAATGTGATTAGAACAAATTAGTTCTAAACCCTAGATCTAGGGACATTAGAGGTCTTTTTCCCTTTACTATATATAGCATGTATGGTGCAGACACCCGAGCAGTTGAGCGGCGCGACACGCCGAGCCACCGGTACCGCACACGGAGTACGACGCGAGCCACCTCAGCATCCATCTGGCTCGGAGACAGCCTGGAGACGCCCCCTTGAGTCCCGGCATTTATCATATTTAGTTAGACTTTATTTGTGTGATGTGTGTTTATTTCATTTTATTCGGTATGTAATTTTGATTGTAAGAGGAGTTTATTTGTAAAATGGGACCCCCGGGTCTCACGGGCCCACAGACCCCCTCCCATTGATCCACCTCAGCTCATGGGCCCCATGTGCGGTCAGTCAACATTTCAAATGGAGACATCTAGAAGGTTGAATGGTAAATGCCATATGGGTAGACAATTGGACTTCAAAGTCCAAGGTAGGCTACCTACCATTCTACCATGTCCCCCCCTTGGTCAATAGGCTGCCCCCCCTTAATTTATTTATTGTATTTTGTGTGTGTGTGTCACACTCAATCCAGGCCACCCATTCCCATCCCCTAGATCCAACGGTGGACAATGGATGTGAGATGTAACACATAAATACTTGTAATTTCCCATTTTGAGGAATTCATGCCATTTGAACTTGGAAAATTGCTTGAGCAAAGGCCTAGGCCGCCCCTCTCTCCCCCTTGAAGCTGTGAAGGCTTCCCTCTAGAGGTGTGACTCCTCCCCTTATCATTCCGGTCGTCACCGCCGCCGCCACGAGCCGCCATCGCATCACCGCCGAGATCGTCGGAGTTCTGCCTTCATCCGACCACAGCAGCTTCCACGAATTCTCTGTGTCAGCCACGAGCTCAGATCGACCTGGGGATTTTAGGGCATGTTGCAGAGGTGTCAAGCACATCCCAAAAAATTTGGTTGGTCATAAAGATCCCATTTGATATTTTTTCATTTTCATCCAATCTTAATTTCCAGATCTATCTGCTGTCTGTTTCCATTTCCACCCGCCTTGTATTTCCACGTTTCAGACCTCTTTCTGATTTTTTTGGAACTCCCAATTTTACTGGGAATTCTGTCCACCAACCCCACCGTCCCCAAATTTTATTGAATTTTTTTGAGGCCATCTCATATTTTATAAAATTCGAGTTCTTCTCCAGCTACAGTACTTTCTGCCAGTTCTCAGATCCGACCACCCTCCCATAAACAAATCATAAAAAATCACAGACACCTCCAATCAGTCCACAAAAAATATCCACGTTTTCATGGTTCAATTTCTCATAATGTTGATGAACAACTCAGGAGCTGAATCGGAGGTCTACTAGGCGGTCAACAGCAGTTCTCAGACAAGTTCCCTGCAGATCTGAGACTTTGGTTACTGTACAACAGGGACTTGTAAATTCAATAAAGTTCTGATCTGACCAGACCCAGCAGATCTCTATGGCTCTAGATTGAAGCATTTGAAGAGAACTTTCCAACGATAGCTCATGCGTCCAGATCCGACGTCGGGATTGATCGCAGCGGCTGTTTTCGCCGGAGCGCGCGCCGGAAGACAGCAACCAAAATCCGTGGGAAGTTAGTTCCAGAATTGGGAATCCGGGCCGATCGACCCCCGATCGGTGTTCCCGGTCGACCGCCGTCCGTGGAGGCACGCCACCAGGGGTCCCCATCACAGTGGGTCCCACCCCCACAGATCCAGAGGACAGCGCCGTCCGCGGGCCCCACGGGCCCGTAGAAGCCGCCGTTCGGAAAGCACGAAAACGCGGAGTTTGGCACCGCCGGGCGACATCAAGATGCTGCCCGTCAACCCGAGTTGCGTGATTCCCGGACCCCACATGTGACCTTTTACCTCCCTGCGTGGAGTGGGTCGACTTAGTGTATTGCTGTAATCATTGTTAACCGGGAGTCCGTAATTCGGCCGGGGTTGTCTTCGCCACGCCGGGTGCGTGGAGGTAATGGTCCGAACTTCTTGGCATTCATTTGGTTAGCTAGTATATGGTCTTTGCCGCTGTCGAGAGCGATAGGTACTAGCCCGTGTGTCCATGTCACTGCTGTGAGTGTGAGAGTGACCCGTCCCGTGACTCGATCCGAGTCCGGAAGTGAGTCGACTACCCATGAACTCTGTCGGTTCTTCAACCGCGCACGATCCGCGTTTCCCTCGCTTGGGACGACGAGTGAGCTTGCATTTCTGTTAGCGACGTATAGCCCATAGGATCTCTCCATGTCGGGCTTAGTGTCTCTCCTATCATGTGTTGCTGGTCGTGTCCGCATCTAGAGTCCGAGGTCCATACCACGTAGAGTCGGTCCCCGTGTCCGTCCCGCATTAGTTTGGTATCAGAGCCAGTTGAGTCTAGGGTAGTCTTGCATAAGTCTTGCATGCATCATGGTCTAAGTCGAGTCTAGGACCATCATTACTTTCAAAACAAAAAAAAGGTGCTTTAAAATTACATTTCATCCCGATAATTCGGTATCTTAAAAGGTGTTGTCCGAACGTTAGGCTACGCCTATCGGGAGGTCGCACACTTGCAGGAGTGATCTTTGGATCGATTAACTCCGCCACGTACCGGATATTGGTTTAGGTCTAGGTGCATTAGTCGGTGTTTGCATCAGTTTGTGTCTCCTAGTTCGTGTGTAGTCCAATAAGAGTCAGTCGGTCTTGTCCAAGTGTCGGCATGTCCAACATGTAGTTCCCCCCAATTTCCCATGGATTCCCAATCACCCGGGCAATATGGCCGTTGGCCCACCCATGGGCTTGGCAACCATCCTCTCCACTTATGTAGGCCTGAAGCCTCAGATTTTTTTGGCTCCAATGACCCGGGCATCTACCTCAAGTGGGAGGCCACCATGGACACCTACTTTGATTGTTATACTATGTCCGAGGCAATGCAATTCTCTTTCGCCAAAGAGCGGCTTCTTCATGAGGCTGCCAAAAAGTGGGATTACATCGAAAGAATGAGAGAGGTTAGGGGGCAATGGCCCATCGAGTCATGGTGGGACATGAAGAGAGAGCTTAGGAAGGTCTACGTGCCCCAACCGGTCACCTCCAACCGGCCCCACCCAATCACTTCCAACCAAGTGGGTTCTAGTCGGAGGCAAAGAGTCCCACACAAAGATGAGCCAAGACCCAATCCTAGGATGGTTGACTACATGCGAGTCCACCATGATACCCCTATTCCAACCAACTCTGTTGCCGAACTTATGCAAATGATTTTGGACCGATTGGATAGGGTGGATAGGACACGTACTCCTAGTGATGTACTCCTACTCGAGCCTAAGGAGGTCATCGCTGGTAGTCTTAACCCGGCCCCATCAACGGGGTCCCCAAGCCCTCTCCTCATTATGGAGATCCCTCCTTCATCACCCGTGAGTGCTCCATTGCCATCCTCTCCTTCCAAACTTCATTCGGAGCCGTCTTGTTTGGAGCCACCTCCGCCCGAGCCACCCGTGTTTCTTACGGGAATACTTTTCATCGCCGAGCCACTCCTTAGCTGGCTCAAAGATGGCTTGGTCCCACCTCCCTTCCCATCCATGGACCCCACACTACCTCTAGTGCCAAGCAACTCATTTCACACCACCTTCCGGTCTAGTCACTATGTGGATTCATTGGATGAGCTTCTTAAAGGGTTAGACCGGCAGTTGGCATTTACGCACTTGTTGGCCCCAGGCTTCGACCGACCCACCGGTCGTAGCTTCACCCATCTCACCTTAGGGTCCATTACCTCCGTATACACTGTGGGTCATGTTACCACGGAGGTTCTTCTACTCCTCCCTATGCCGGCCGAGCCCGACTTCATTCCCATTTGCCCAAGGGAGGAATCTTACTTTCTACCTACGACTGCCGTCCCACTTCTCACAATGAATGAAGGTGATCATTTACACCTCAAAGATTTCCAAATGTGGGACAGCGATTTGTGGAAGCCTAGTCCGAGGGGTCATACCTTCTTTGATCCCTTCGACCCATTCTCTTGTGGACCCCGTGACCCACCATATTTACTCCACCTTTTTGAGAGAGTCCACCATCATACCCCCACCGTCTCATCTCCCTTCAAGGATGAAGGAGATCAACAACGCCTTCTAGACTTCCACACATGGGATCTTGAGATGAGGGAATCCATATCGAGGGGTCACACATTCTTTGATCTCTTCGATCCCTTTCTTCATGGGCCCTTTGGCCCACAACCTCCATTCCCCCTCTTTAAGGAAGTCCACTATCACACCCCTCCTACTCGGGCCCGGCAACCTTCACATGGCAATAGGTCCGAACCGTCATTTGGGGGTAATGAAGACTTTGGTTCCCCCAGCCCACCTCAACCACCCAAGCCTCCCGGATTTCCCACATCCAAACCCAATGTCCATGATTGGTGCATCGTAGGATGTCTATGAGTCCACCATGACATTAACCTCCAGTTATGTCAAATGCATGCATGGCACACATTCGGATGTCCTGGACCACCCTGCATATGATTGGGTTTGACTAACATTAGGTTTGTGTAGGGTTGTGTGTGCATCTGTGTGTTTTTCTTTTTGTTAGGCATGTTAGGAGTTTGCATGACGACGTCCGTCGTCACAGTAAGGCCAGCAATGCACGGTACAAGGAGTTAGCCGGTGCCCAACCGACACCACCGAGAGTTCCAAGAGGGCGAATATGTCATGATAAGGGTAAGACCTGAACGGTTTCCCTCTGGAACCATTAAGAAGTTGCAAGCTCGCGGAGCCGGTCCATTCAGAGTGTTGAAACGCGTTGGATCCAATGCGTACGTTGTGAACTTGCCCGAGGAATACGGTATAAGCTCTACTTTCAATGTGTCGGATCTAGTTGCATATAGAGACCCAGCGGTGATCCCTAGTGAGCCTTTCGAGCCATCTCCTCCCCTTGTGAGTGACCCCACACCTGAGTGTCCACCTCCAGCCCCGTTGTCACGGCAGCGTGAGCATATAGATAATATACTGGATGAGCAGGTGACAGTTACCAGGAGTGGATCCTACCCGCGCTACCTAGTGCGATGGAGAGGACGGTCCGCTATCGAGGACACATGGATCACGCATGGCGAGTTGCAGCGGATCGATTCGGACCTTCTGGAGTGATACAGGAGCGATGCAGACCCTTACTCGACAGGGTCGAGTTTCTCCCACCCGGGGAGAATTGGTGCGGCCACCCGAGCAGTTGAGCGGCGCGACACGCCGAGCCACCGGTACCGCACACGGAGTACGACGTGAGCCACCTCAGCATCCATCTGGCTCGGAGACAGCCTGGAGACGCCCCCTTGAGTCCCGGCATTTATCATATTTAGTTAGACTTTATTTGTGTGATGTGTGTTTATTTCATTTTATTCGGTATGTAATTTTGATTGTAAGAGGGGTTTATTTGTAAAATGGGACCCCCGGGTCCCACGGGCCCACAGACCCCCTCCCATTGATCCACCTCAGCTCATGGGCCCCATGTGGGGTCAGTCAACATTTCAAATGGAGACATCTAGAAGGTTGAATGGTAAATGCCACATGGGTAGACAATTGGACTTCAAAGTCCAAGGTAGGCTACCTACCATTCTACCATGTCCCCCCCTTGGTCAATAGGCTGCCCCCCCTTAATTTATTTATTGTATTTTGTGTGTGTGTGTTACACTCAATCCAGGCCACCCATTCCCATCCCCTAGATCCAACGGTGGACAATGGATGTGAGATGTAACACATAAATACTTGTAATTTCCCATTTTGAGGAATTAATGTCATTTGAACTTGGAAAATTGCTTGAGCAAAGGCCTAGGCCGCCCCTCTCTCCCCCTTGAAGCTGTGAAGGCTTCCCTCTGGAGGTGTGACTCCTCCCCTTATCATTCCGGTCGTCACCGCCGCCGCCACGAGCCGCCATCGCATCACCGCCGAGATCGTCGGAGTTCTGCCTTCATCCGCCCACAGTAGCTTCCACGAATTCTCTGTGTCAGCCACGAGCTCAGATCGACCTAGGGATTTTAGGGCATGTTCCAGAGGTGTCAAGCACGTCCCAAAAAATTTGGTTGGTCATAAAGATCCCATTTGATATTTTTTCATTTTCGTCCAATCTTAATTTCCAGATCTGTCTGCTGTCTGTTTCCATTTCCACCCGCCCTGTATTTTTACGTTTCGGACCTCTTTCTGATTTTGTTGGAACTCCCAATTTTATTGGGAGTTCTGTCCACCAACCCCACCGTCCCGAAATTTTCTTGCATTTTTGTGAGGCCATCTCATATTTTATAAAAATTGAGTTCTTCTCCAGCTACAGTACTTTCTGCCAGTTCTCAGATCCGACCACCCTCCAGTAAACAAATCATAACAAATCACAGACACCTCCAATCAGTCCACAAAAAATATCCCCGTTTTCATGGTTCAATTTCTCATAACGTTGATGAAGAACTCAGGAGCTGAATCGGAGGTCTACTAGGCAGTCAACGGCCGTTCTCAGACAAGTTCCCTGTAGATCTGAGACTTCGGTTACTGTACAACAGGGACTTGTAAATTCAATAAAGTTCTGATCCGACTAGATCCAACAGATCTCTATGGCACTAGATTGAAGCATTTGAAGAGAGCTTTCCAACCATAGCTCATGCGTCCAGATCCGACGTCGGGATTGATCGCAGCGGCTATTTTCGCCGGAGCGTGCGCCGGAAGACAGCAACCAAAATCCGTGGGAAGTTAGTTCCAGAATTGGGAATCGGGGCCGATCGACCCCCGATCGGTGTTCCCGGCCGACCGCCGTCCGTGGAGGCGCGCCACCAGGGGTCCCCATCACAGTGGGTCCCACCCCCACAAATCCGGAGGACAGAGCCATCCGCGGGCCCCACGGGCCCGTAGAAGCCGCCGTTCGGAAAGCACGAAAACGCGGAGTTCGGCACCGCCAGGCGACATCAAGATGCTGCCCGTCAACCCGAGTTGCGTGATTCCCGGACCCCATATGTGACCTTTTACCTCCCTGGGTGGAGTGGGTTGACTTAGTGTATTGCTGTAATCATTGTTAATCGGGAGTCCGTAATTCGGCCGGGGTTGTCTTCGCCACGCCGGGTGCATGGAGGTAATGGTCCGAACTTCTTGGCGTTCATTTGCTTAGCTAGTATATGGTCTTTGCCGCTGTCGAGAGTGATAAGTACTAGCCCGTGTGTCCATGTCACCGCTGTGAGTGTGAGAGTGACCCGTCCTGTGACTCGATCCGAGTCCGGAAGTGAGTCGACTACCCGTGAACTCTGCCGATTCTTCAACCGCGCACGATCCGTGTTTCCCTCGCTTGGGATGACGAGTGAGCTTGCGTTTCTGTTAGCCACGTATAGCCCATAGGTGCTCTCCGTGTCGGGCTTAGTGTCTCTCCTATCACGTGTTGCTGGTCGTGTCCGCATCTAGAGTCCGAGGTCCATACCACGTAGAGTCGGTCCCCGTGTTCGTCCCGCATCGATGTATTTATCATTCTGTAGAATTAATGAAGAAGAAAATCCATTTGGAGCATTGGTGATTTGCGCCCCCCCCTCTTCCTTCCTCTGGTTTCATCTTCCCCAACCCCATTTCTAGAGTGGTATCTCTTCTATCTCCTCCCCCCTACCTCTGATCCTCATCTCCGGTGCCGCCGCCGCCGTTCGTGCCGCCATCGAGCCGCCGCGAAGCCGATTCTGGAGTGCTGTCCAAGGTGCTGTCCTGCTGGACAGAGGTGTGCTACGAGAATTCCTGCTCTCTACCTCGACGTCCTCTTGATCTGAAAGTTTCAGAGTGTGTTCTTACCTTGAATCCCCTTCTCCACATAAATTTTCACGTCCAAATTCCTTCTTTTGCTATTTTACCATTTTCGGTCTTCAAGTTATCCCAGATCTGCCAGGTTTCTATCTACAGTGACAGCAACCCTGAGTTTTCTATCTCCCGACCACTTTTTGATTTTCCCAGGAGCTTCCAAATTTACTGGAAGTTTTGTCCACCTTCCCCTATCACCATGAATTTTCTTGATGTTTCTTCAGCCCTCCACATATTTTCTAAAATTCGCCCACGTTCCCAAATCTGTTCTGTCTGCCTCAGTCCAGATCCGACCCTTTGCTAGTATAAACTCTCTAGAAAATCCAAACTTCCATATAATCTAGATCTAAAAATATCCCTGGTTTCCTCTCTAGAACCTCTACAACGTTCCCGAAGAACCCAACTTCAGATTCGGAGGTCTACTTACCGGTCAACGCCGATTTACAGGAAACTTAGTTTCTGCCCTAGCAGATTTGAAACTGAGAACAGCAGCTTTCATAATTCATCCATCAGAAACACAGATCTGATGAATTTTTCTGAAGGCCACAAGGTTGAAGCACTTCAAAGCATCTTTCCAACGGCGCTGGTTTCGCCTCAATACGATGTCGGTGCTGGTCGCAGCGAGCGATCTCGCCGGGTCACGCGCCTGAAAATAGCAAGTGCAGATCCGTGGCCAGTTATTCCAGCGGGTGACGATCGGAGCCGCCCGGTCCCACACGGACCCTCCGACCAGTACGTGGGCCCAACGGTAGCGAGTACGTGTGCTGCCGAAATGTCGCAAGAAGCTGTCCATCAACCCGGAATCGGTCCTCCCGGGCCCACTTGTGTAGCCCTTTACCTCCCTGCGTGGAGTGGGCAGTAGTTCTTTGCTGTCATATTTGTGTATTACTTGTCCTGGGAGTACGAGTTTGGCCGGGTCCGTCTTCCCCACGCCGAGAGCGTGGAGGTATCGTGCTCGCTCCTATACTTGGCATTTGCTTTATTCATATATACTTATTTATGCCACTGCTAGATATCATGTTAGGATCATAGCTCGCTATATTTTGTGATATCACCGCTGTTGCGAGAGAGAGCATGACCATCCCGTGACCCGATCCGGGCACAAGAGAGAACTGACCACCCTAGCTCACTGCCGGTTTCTCAACCACGCACGTCCGACGCTTCTCTCGAAAAGGGACAATCACGAGCTTGTTTAGAGTCCGAGGATCGCATATCCATTTGGAGTCGAGTCCGTGGTCCGTCCCGCATCAGTTTGGTATCAGAGCGAGTTGAGTCTAGGGTGCCAAAAAAAAGTGTCATTCAAGTCTAAGTGTCTAAGTCGGTCTAGGTTGCATTTGCATACCATTAATCGATATATAAAAAGGTGTTGTCCTAACGTTAGGCTATGCCTATCGGGAACGTCGCACACTTGCGCGAGTGATCTTCGGATCGACTAGCTCCGCCACGTACCGAGTCTTGGTTTACGTCTAGGGTCCTTAGTGTGCATACATTCCAACCTTGCATAGTCGGTCTAGTGTCTTGTCACCGTGTGTATACATGTCCATGTCTGCTACCCATGGCCGTTCCCCAAGACTATACGTCCGAGTGGTCATCCTTTGTGGCCCAATTCAATGCCATCATGGCACGAGCCTTTGATTTTACCCCTCTCATTACTAAGGCAACTCTACCCAATGGGTCCACAACGGAACTCCATTTCACCGATAGGGAGTCGGATAATTGGGTTTCTCTTGATATCGTGGAGTCCCTCTCCAAGACAGGTGAGATTGTCCGCGATGGTGATTATGCTTGTGTCGAGTTCCAAAGGAAGGTCGGCTCCGTTCTTTACTCCGATGGCGCATGGTGCAAGATCGGCACACTTGCTGGTCCATGCATCATTTTAGGGCAAACGTGGTTAAGAGAAAGAAAAGCCAATCTTGACGGGGGCAAGAGGACTTGCACCTTATACCCACCTTACCTACCCGGCAAGATCATCCTTAAGGACAGGGCTCAGTCGAGTACCCTCGTATGTCCAGCCACCCAACCCCAGTGGCCCACTCCACATTCGGAACCATCATGCTTGGAGCCACCTCACCCCGAGCCACCCGTGTTTCTTACGGGGACGCTATACATAGCCGAGCCACTTCTTAGTTGGCTCAAGGATGGCTTGGTCCCACGTCCTTACCCTTCTATGGAACCCACCTTACCTATAGTGCCCGTCAACTCTTTCCACACTACCTTTCGGTCTAGTCACCATATTGATACATTGGATGACCTTATTATGGGATTAGACGCGCAATGGAAGTTGACGCATTCGTTGGCCCGTAGCTTCGACCAACCCACTAGTCTTAGCTTCACCCATCCGGCCTTAGGGTCCATTACCTCCGTGTGCACCGTAGGTTGTATCACCACGGAGGTTCTCTTATTCCTCTCCATGTCGGCCAAACCCGACTTTATACCCTTTCGCCCGAGGGAGGAACCATACATTCTACACATGATCACTGTTCCACCTACAATGCATGAAGGTGACTATCTACACCTTCGAGACCTCTACATCGGGAACCGTGACTTGTGGGAACCCACCACAAGGGGTCATACCTTCTTTGATCCCTTTGACCCATTCCCTAGTGGACCCTTAGACCCTCCATATATACTTCACTTCTTAGAGGGAGTCCACTATCACACTCCTACCCCACGGGCTAGGTCATCTACACCCACCAAGCCCGTCCATGATACACCAACATCCGGTTCTTCTAGCCCTCTCAAGTCTCCCAAATCCAAAGGGCCGTCCATGCGTGACTGGGTCATACTTGGACGTTTAGATGTTCCCCATGCCACCCATCTCCGGTTACATAACATGCATGCATGGCACACATTCGGGTGTCCTAGTCCGCCGTCACCTATGTACGGGTCGGACTAACAATAGGTTTGTCTAGAGTCATGCATGAGTCTGTTTCTTGTTTGTGCGGTTTGCATACGTATGTTAGTGCATGGTGAGTCTGCATGTGTCTTGTGCAAGCTCGTTGTCGATCTCTTATGAGTAAGAGGCGAGTGGACTCGCTCGATGAGTATGGGATCGATTCTATATCTATACCAGGATCTAGTCACCTATAGGGACCCAGCGGTGATTCATAGTGAGTCTTCGAGCCGTCTCCTCCCCTTTGAGAGTGCCCCACCCGGAGTGTCCACCTTTAGCCCGTAGCAGCTTGTGCATATCGAGTATATATGGAATGAGCTGGTGACGGTCACTTGGAGTGGAGCATACCCGCGTTACTTGGCACGGTGACGGATCCGCCGGAGTACTCGAGCATCCATACCCCTACTCGACGGGGTCGAGTTCCTCCCACTCGGGGAGAATTGATGGGGACATCGAAGCAAGTCCGTCCACATTTTGTTTGTATTTATGTCCTTTTATATTTGTATGTATACCCTTGTGTTATATGGGTAAGCAATTGTAAGTCTTAGTGGGTTTATATACAAAATTCCAGTAGGCCCAAGCAAGGGGGCCCCCAGCCCTTTCCCATTGGTCCACCTAGGCCATGTGGGGCTGGTCAAACCATCTTAGGTGGCCATCTAGAAGGTTTGAATGTCAAATGACACATGGGTAGACAAAGGGAGTAAAAATTCAAAGGTAGGCTACCTACCTTTCTACCTTGTCCCCCCCCCCCTTGGTCAAGGGGGCACCCCCCTCCCTATTTCCTTTTATTTTTTTTGTAAAAATGTGATTAGAACAAATTAGTTCTAAACCCTAGATCTAGGGGCATTAGAGGTCTTTTTCCCGTTACTATATATAGCATGTATTTATCATTTTGTTGAATTAATGAAGAAGAAAATCCATTTGGAGCATTGGTGATTTGCACCCCCCCCCCTCTTCCTTCCTCTGGTCTCATCTTCCCCAACCCCATTTCTAGAGTGGTATCTCGTCTATCTCCTCCCCCCTACCTCTGATCCTCATCTCCGGTGCCGCCGCCGCCGTTCGTGCCGCCATCGAGCCGTCGCGAAGCCGATTCTGGAGTGCTGTCCAAGGTGCTGTCCTGCTGGACAGAGGTGTGCTACGAGAATTTCTGCTCTCCACCTAGACGTCCTCTTAAGCTGAAAGTTTCAGAGTGTGTTCTTACCTTTAATCCCCTTCTCCACATAAATGTTCAAGTCCAAATTCCTTCTTTTGCTATTTTCCCATTTTCGGTCTTCAAGTCATCCCAGATCTTCCAGGTTTCTATCTACAGTGACAGCAACCCTGAGTTTTCCATCTCCTGACCACTTTTTGATTTTCCCAGGAGCTTCCAAATTTACTAGAAGTTCTGTCCACCTTCCCTTATCACCATGAATTTTCTTGAGTTTTTGTCAGCCCTCCACATATTTTCTAAAATTCACCCAACTTCCCAAATCTGTTATGTCTGCCTCAGTCCAGATCCGACCCTTCACCAGTATAAACTCTCTAGAAAATCCAAACTTCCATATTTTCTAGATCTTAAAATACTCCTGATTTCCTATCTTGAACCTCTACAACGTTGCTGAAGAACCCAACTTCATATTCGGAGGTCTACCTACCGGTCAACGCTGATTTACAGGAAACTCAGTTTCTGCCTGAGCAGATTTGAAACTGTGAACATCAGCTTTCATAATTCGTCCATTAGAAACACAGATCTGATGAATTTTTCTGAAGGCCACTATGTTGAAGCACTTCGAAGCAGCTTTCCAACGGCGCTGGTTTCGTCTCAATACGACGTCGGTGCTGGTCTCAGCGAGCGATCTCGCCGGGTCGCGCGCCTGAAAATAGCAAGTGCAGGTCCGTGGCCGGTTATCCCGGCTTCCGACCGACGTTCTAGCGCGCCGCCACCCTAGGGGAGCACCCCTCCAGGCATCCCCACTACAGCGGTGCCGCCCGGTCCCACACGGCCCATCCGACCAGTACATGGGCCCCACGGTAGCGAGTACGTTTGCTTCCGAAATGTCGCAAGAATCTACCCGTCAACCCAGAATTGGTCCTCCCGGGCCCACTTGTGTAGCCCTTTACCTCCCTGCGTGGAGTGGGCAGTAGTTCTTTGCTGTCATATTTGTGTATTACTTGTCCCGGGAGTACGAGTTCGGCCGGGTCCGTCTTCCCCACGCCGAGAGCGTGGAGGTATCGTGTTCGCTCCTATACTTGGCATTTGCTTTATTCATATATACTTGTTTATGCCACTGCTAGATATCATGCTAGGATCATAGCTCGCTATATTTTGTGATATCACCGCTGCTACGAGAGAGAGCGTGACCATCCCGTGACCCGATCCGGGCACAAGAGAGAACCGACCAACCTAGCTCACTACCGGTTTCTCAACCGTGCACGTCCGACGCTTCCCTCGAAAAGGGACAATCACGAGCTTGTTTAGAGTCCGAGGATCGCATATCCATTTGGAGTCGAGTCCGTGGTCCGTCCCGCATCAGGTATTTAAATACATGGGCGTGCCTCTAAGCAATGTTTGAAAATTGATATCAATGTTCAAAATCAAGGCATTTTACTCACATCCCATCAAGCCAGCGAACACAAACCATTCAACACATTAATTGCCAATTAGAAAAGAAATGAGACCCAAGAGCAAACCATCTGAGATCAAACACCAGTTGCATTCAATTCATCATTTCATTACAAGGTACATTAATGCGAGAGTGAATGCACGACTCTAGACACAAGTGACTAAACAAATACACAAGTGCAGAACAGACACAATGATCCTCACATGATCATACATGCAAACACACAAACACACACCGACATACATAAATATATAGAACCCTGCACTACTACTTCTCCCCCTTTGGCATCATCAAAAGGGGATAGGATAGACGAAGGGGGACCCAAGTGACACAAGACCAAAGTACAGCATCCTAGAGGTAGGAAGCAAGAGAAAAATCCTCATGGTGCGTCTGTAGGGGGCTGATCCTCTAGAGGAGGAGGCTGGTAACCAAGGCGACGACGGATGTCTTCAAGAGAATGATCTTGAATCTGAAGACTATCCCGAATACGGCCAATGGAGATATCACGAGCCGCATCACGGCGTGCATTCCAAGAAGTGTCATGTTCATGATGTGGAAGGCTTGGCTGGAATCAGCAACACTGTCGGTTAGGCTAGTCATATGAGTGGAGAGTGTGGCCATTTGAGTGGAGAGGGTATCCAGAACAGTGGAAAAGGAATCTATGCGACCTGACATGGTGTCAATCACATTGCCCATAGTGTCAACGCGATCCCTGGGGGTAGAACGTCGATTCCCAAAAGTGTCCACACGAGTCTCTAGCCCAGTAAATCGCCTGTCCAAAGTCTCATAATCTACCCAAGAGTGTTGTGTGGCCTCCTGAGTGAAGGACTCTCCATGATGGAACTGTGGTGGAGGAGGCATCTCGAAATCCATATGATGAGGTGAGGGTGGAGGAGGCTGCTCCTCGGCCTGAACTAGAGGGGGGACATCCCCTTGATCTTGCTACTGTTATAGTTCCTGCTCTTCCTCACTATCAACTTCTTCTCCATAAGTAGGCACATCCCGGCGTAACTCACCATCGGGACCATAGTAATATCCCATGTCTGTAAAGATCTTATGCTTATTATATATATCATCCTGTCGAACATAGATGAGCTGTTCATTTGCCAAATTGATCCCAGCATGAATGAATATCCCGGTCAACTGTGAAGCATACGGCAAGGATCGTCGTAAATTCGTTGGGCAAGCTCCAATGAGAGTCGTCATGAGGCGACCCATGTTGACTTGAATCCCATTCATAACATTGTAAAATAGAAATTTGTGAACCTCTGTCACTTCATTTCTGCTGCCACTCGTTGGATAAATGAGAGAGGCAAACATATGGTGCAATATACGTTGTAGTGATGGAAAATGATTCACATTCAATTCAATTAAATTGCTGACACCACGCACGTACTCACAACTGGTCATAGCAAGAAATGTTTTCTCAACCTCCCCATGACCAAAAACCATGTCAGCTCCGATAGCCGCAACTCCTAAGCATCTCTCAAACAGATCGGGAGTAATATGAATATCAACCCCTTGAACAACAGAAAATAATTCCTCATTCCTTGCAATGAAATTCCCATAAAACTGTTGCACTAGGCTGGGGTAATAACGTGTATATCTAGTGACGAAATCAGTCCAACCTGGCTGAATCTCAAAGATAGCACATAAATCGGGCAAAAGCTCATTCACCTCGTTGAAGTCAACCAGTCGAGGGTCGATAATGGGACGAGGAGGCAACCGAGGCGCACGACGAGGTGCAGGTGCTTGCTGTGGTGGAAAAGCCGGTGTCTCGCGTCTCTTGCCACTCGCTTCCCCTTGGGCAGAACGTCGAGAGCTCCGTCTAGGCGGCATCCCGAACTAGAAAATACAGAGGAAAACCCTTGAAGAGATGACCCTCACCGAGGGGGATGAAGATAGATCAACAGACACTCCAGGGGCTTGCAAAAGCCTTCTCCACAAACCGGAACCTAGGAGGAAACTCCACGAACGCACGAACGGCCGAATGGAGTTCGTCCCGACACCGTGACGAACCTGCCAGATCTTGTGCGGGTGGAGGAATGATGAGGTTTAAGGGCTTGGAAAGTAGAGTTTGGGTGTTCTAGGGTTGGGGAGAAGTGTTGGAGAGTGAATGGGAGTGTTGGAATGAGGGAGAGGGGTTTTAGGACCCCTTAAAAGAAGGGTTCGGATGTGGTCCGGCCGGGGCGATTTGCCGCCACCGGTCAACCGGTGCGGGAGCGGTGGTCGACCGCTGGCCCCAAAAATCCCAAATTTTGTATTTTTTGTTTCTTTTTCTTTTCTATTTTTTTCATTCATTTTTTTTGTCATTTTTTCATATGGGGGGGCTATCATCCGACCTTCTGATTTGAACCAATCGTCATGAAGTGGAGGGAAGGAAAGAGATGGAGATTTGAGGAAAGTTTCTAACTCCCCCTCAGAAGTTTCCTTAGGTCCGACATCACTGAGTCCACAATTATTTAACCAAGGAATATCTTGCCTTAGAAATATTTTTGAAGGAGGGCTATATATATATAAATACATTCAAGCAAGTAGGAGTGTATGTGAACACACAAGGTATTAAAAGTAAATATAGACAATATGCATGTTTTCCTACCCTTAATGCATATGAGTTTCTACAAATGCAACTCTTATCCTAAGTGCAAACCTATGCATGTATGCTATCACCCTTGCACATCCCAAGTTCTCTTCCTATCTTGCTGAATTGATCCTAGTTTAGAGGTTTTGTGAAAATATCGGCTAGCTGATTGTGTGTGTCAATGAAATTTAATTCAAAGACCCCCTTTCCTACATGATCTCTCAGAAAGTGATGACGAATATCAATATGCTTGGTCCTAGAATGTTGAACAGGGTTTTTTGACAAACTGGTTGCACTGGTATTATCACACAAGATTGGCACACATTTCATTTCAATATGTAAATCAAGCAATTAATTTTTGATCCAAAGTACTTGGGCTCCACAACTTCCGGGGGCTACATATTCAGTCTCGGCCGTTGAGAGAGCTACTGAATGTTGTTTCTTGGAGGCCCATGAGACTAGGCACCCACCAAGAAACTGACAGTACCCACTAGTACTTTTGTGATCTACAATACATCCGGCATAATCCGCATCGGTGTAAGCAATCAAATCAAATGAACTACCGATGGGAAACCACAAGTCAAAATCTATTGTGCCAATTAAGTATCTAAAAATACGTTTAACAGTCATTAGATGAGATTCTTTAGGGCATGACTGAAAACGGGCACAAAGACATACACTGAATTGAATGTCAGGGTGGCATACTGTAAGATACAGTAGTGATCCGATCATACCTCGAAACAGTGTAGGATCTACTGTTTTACTATTTTCATCTTTGTCTAACTTCGAGGTTGCGGCCATTAGAGTTGACAAAGGTTTTGCTTCAGCCATCCCAAATTTCTTTAACAGCTCCAGTGTGTACTTAGCTTGATTAATAAAAATGCCCTCAGGTGTTTGCTTCACCTGCAATCCAAGAAAGAAATTCAGTTCACCCATTAAGCTCATCTCAAATTCTCCTTGCATGATTTCTACAAATTCTTCACATAAGACATTGTTAGTAGCTCCAAAAATAATGTCATCCACATATACTTGAACTACTAATATGTCTTTACCTGATTTCCTTGTGAAGAGTGTTTGGTCAACCTTACCTCTTTTGAAACCATTTTCCACAAGGAATGAAGTGGGTATTTCATACCATGCCCTTGGTGCTTGCTTTCACTCGTACAAGGCCTTCTGCAACTTGTACACATGCTTTGGATGCTTTGAATCGTCAAAACCTGGAGGTTACTGTACAAAAATATCCTCCTTGATGTAACCGTTAAGAAATGCAGATTTAACATCCATTTGAAATAGTATGAAGTTCATACAGCAAGCATAGGATAATAAGATCCGGACTGCTTCTAATCTAGCAACCGGTGCAAAAGATTCATCAAAATCGATACCCATCTCCTGGCTATACCCTTTGGCTACAAGTCGGGCCTTGTTCCTAATAACCAATCCCGTGTCATTTAACTTGTTTCTGAAAACCCAACGGGTTCCAATTGTGGGATGATTCTTAGGACGCGGCACGAGAGTCCACACTCTGTTCCTTTCGAACTGGTGTAGCTCTTCATGTATAGCCTGAATCCAGGATTCATTTTGAAGAGCTTCATGAATATCCTTAGACTCTTTTTGTGCGATTAAGGCTATCAAATCCTCTTCCTCTACTTGGCTTAGTGATGATCTGGTTCTTACCCCATCTTGAGGATTACCGATTATGTTTTCAGCTGGATGATCCTTTAAGAATGTAGAGGTGCTGGGCAAGTCGGGGTGCTGCACTTGCTGCTCTTGCTGTGGTTCAATTGAAGGATCTTCATCTTCTTCACTCTTGCTAGGAATTCCTTCCTTTGGTTCATCCTTGGATTTAGATGTTCCAGCATTAGTTGAATTTTTAGGGGCTTCTCCCGCATCCACAATTTGAATAGATTGGTTTGTCAATTTTAGTTCAGATTCATCAAAAATCACACGAGGACATTCTTCAACAACCAAAGTTCGTTTATTAAATAATCGATAAGCTCTAGAATTGAGTGCATAGCCTAGGAAAATTCCTTTGTCACTTTTCTCATCTAACTTACCTAGGTTGGACTTACCATTGTTCAGGATGAAACATGGACATCCAAAGGGTTTAAGATGAGAAATATTCTGTTTCTTACCCTTGTAGAGCTCATAAGGGATTTTCTTCAGAATGGGTCTTACCATTGCCCTGTTGATAATGTAACACACTGTACTTACCGCCTCAGCCCAGAAATATTTTGGTAGAGAATTTTAGACTTAACATGGTCCACACCATGTCTATCAATGCTCTATTTTTCCTCTCCACTACTCCATTTTGTTGGGGCGTCCTTGGTGATGAGAAATTGTGCGTGTACCCCTGCTCTTCACAAAAATTGTTGAACTCATGATTTTCAGATTCACCACCATGATCACTTTGAATGGTAGTGATAAGGTAGCCTCTTTCATTTTAGATTTTCCTGCAAAACACTTCAAACTTCGTCAAGGCATCACTTTTATTGGCTAAAAGTAATACCCATGTAAATCTGGAGTAGTCATCAATAATAACAAATCCAAAAGATTTACCTCCTAGGCTAGATGTCCTAGTAGGTCCAAATAAATCGAGATGCAGTAATTCAAGAGGCCGGGAGGTAGAAACAATGTTCTTATTTTTGAAAGATATGCATGTTTGCTTGCCTTTTGTGCAAGCCTCACAGATTTTATCACTTTCAAATTTTAATTCTGGCAAACCATTTACTAAGTCATGTTTAGATAACTTGGAGATTACTCCAAAACTAGCATGACCTAGTCTTCGGTGCCATAGCCATGCATTATCATGATTATTTGCTACCAAGCACACATCATCACTGGAAACATCATCTAGATCAATAGTATAGACATTGTTGCTTCACTTGCCGATGAATCTGATTTCATTGGAGGTTTTATTTATGACAATGTAGTGAGTTTCATCAAAAATGATTTTAAAACCCTTGTCACACAATTGGCTTATGCTCAGTAGATTATGATTTAATCCTTTCACTAAAAGGATATTTTCAATCAAGATTTCAGAGTTTTTACCTATGTTGCCGATCCCAATGATTTTACCTTGGTCTTTGTCTCCAAAGGCAACTGATCCTCCATCCTTGTCTTGTAGTGTAGAGAACACCTTCTTGTCCCCTGTCACATGCCTTGAACAGCCGCTATCCAAGTATCATTTGCCCCCCCTGGCTTCAAGACATATCTGTAAGAAATATCATTCTCATGCAATTGATTTTGGTACCCAAACTAGTTTGGGTCCGTAAGAGTTAGTCCAATTTTATGCATATCTTTTCTCAGTCCAAAAAGTATGATTTCTTGGTGAGTTTTGTTTGAACAAGCAATTGGCAACAACATGACCAAATCTACCACAGTGATAAAATTAACAGGTGCAAACTTTCTTTGGAATTGTCGTGGTTTGGGTTGGACATGTTTTGGCTTAGAGTTGGAACATGAAGCATGGTTGTTTTCTTTTTCATGAACATAGGATGTAGTGATCTTATGCTCAAATGATTTTTTATTTTGGGGAGTATATCCTAATCCTTCCTTCTGGAAATTGACTCTTACTCCCACAAGTTATCTAGATTTTGTTTGCCCTTGACAAACCTTGACAAGGTGGACTGAAGTTCAGCCACTTCTTTATCCAAACTCACAGTTTTTCTTTTCAAGTTCTAAATTTGTGGATTTCAGAATTTTTTCTTCAGTTTTCATTTTTTCACACACTTTCTCTATTTCAGACATTTTGCAAGATAACTCCTCTTTGATTTTTTTTCACAATCTAAAATTATTTGTAGCAGACTTTCTTTTTCTTCTGTTAGTTTGAACCATTCCTGTTCCAATTTTTCAAACTTTACAAAAATATCTTCATGTGACAAATCATCAATTTTATTTTTGAGAGTTTTGTTTTCAGATCTGATTTTTCTATATTTTGTATACAATTTTTCATATTCCGACTCCCATTGTTCATTGGAAATAAAATCAGGGTCAGAATTTACCTCTGTTGAATCATCTTCGTGTGCCATGAGGCACAAGCTCTCCACAAGCTCTTGGATCTCCTCGTCGGACGGTTCGTCCTCTTCGTCGCTCCATGTGACGACCATTGCTTGGGGTTTCTTGAGTTTATCCTTCTTGAACTTCCTCTTTAGATTCAGACATTCTCCTCTCATGTGCCCGGGCTTCTTGCATTCATAACAGATGACATTATTGGGCTTGCTAGGTTCGCCCTTGGTCTGAAAGGGCTTCCTCTGCCCCTTTCTAAACTTTCCTTGAAAATTTCTCTTCTTTCTCAAAAATCTCCTTACTTGGCGAGTTATCATGGCCAAGTCTTCTTCTTCATTGCTTCCCTCGCTGGATTCTTCTTCTTGAAAGTCATCATCAGATTGATGAGCTTTCAATCCAACCACTTTCTTCTTCTTCGTATCTTACTCGATTGTTCTCTTCATGTTTATCTCATAGGTCATGAGTGACCCTATGAGCTCGTCCAAGGAAAGTGTGGACAATTTTTTTGAATCTTCAATTACTGTGGCTTTTGTGTGCCACACCGACGGAAGTGATCTCAGGACTTTCCTCACAAGATCGGAGTTTGTGTACTCCTTCCCGAGGCTTTTGAGACCATTTGTGATCTCCATTAATCTTGCGAACATCTCTGAGATGGTTTCTTCATGCTTCATTTTGAATAGCTCATAATCTCTTATAAGGAGATTTACCTTGGTCTCCTTGACCTCGGAGGTTCCCTCATATATGAGCCGTAACTTGTCCCACATCTCCTTGGCTGAACTGCACATGGATACACGAGAGAACTCATTAGGATGTACAGCTCATTGCATGATGTTCATAGCATTAAAATTCACAATATATTTTTTAATTTCCTCAGGTGTCCATTTTTCTTCATCATCCCAGAGTTTATACGGACCCTTGTCCACAACCCTCCAGATCTCATACTCTCGGGCTCTCAGAAAAATATGCATTCTATTTTTCCAATAGGAGTAATTTGAGCCATCGAAGTATGGAGGATGATGAATGGAGTGACCCTCAGGCATCATACCCTTGTATGCCATTGATCTGGATCTTACTCTAGATCGTTAGATCTGAAAGATTTAGAGCCTTAGCTCTGATACCAATTGAAGTCCCGCGATCAATGACACCCAAGAGGGGGGTGAATTGGGTGTATACAAACTTTTAACAAACTTATGCCTAATACAAATAGGAGAGAATAATAGCTGTAATGAATTCCAAGACTATATGAAAACTATAAGATCTAATAGAATCTATCACACTCAACCGATCTTCGGTATGATGGCGGAGGTGAGAATCCGGAGATTCAACTCACGCAAGATGTTATCTTCCGGACGAAGGTTGCCTTGCCGATCCAAACCCACCTTTTAATATACCAAAAATCTAGTATGGAAACGATAAATTATACTAGATCTAACACAAACAAAGCAACCAAAAACTACGCGTGTCCTGCATAGAATGGGGATACAGGAAAAGGAACAAACCACACAATGGATAAAGATTTTTAGGTGGTTCGGATGGAACAACGGTAACCTACGTCCACCCCTTACGATCTATGAGGATTCCTACACTATCTTGTAAAGGGTTACAAGATCAAAACACACACACACACACATACACGTGAGGAGTTTGGAACTCCCACAAAGGTGTACAAGCACCGAATCACAATGAGATGTGAAGAAAAAGACACACCCACACACACACACGGATATGTGTAGATCCATACACACACAAGTATTCAGATATTACAAGAACACACCTTTGATTCTGAAATAGATATCGAATGGAAGACACAAAGTAAAAACTTCATATTCAAGCTCCCCCTTAGTTGATGAAGAAGATTTTGGATGCAGCTTGATCTCCACTTGGCTTGGGGTTGATCTGCTCCAGATGTGGCTTGGATAACTTGAAGATGGATGAAGAACTTCCTTCCCGGAACACTGTTCACGGCTATAGTAGCAGCACTCTTCTCTCCCCTTGATAGCCTCCTTGAGCCTCCTTGGATCATTAGGGTTTCTTGCCCCAAAAAGATGTTTTTATAACTCTTGAATGGTCAAGAGACAAGCCAGGAACCAGATCCATAAAATATGGAAAGTTTGGTGACTTTGGGATTAAACAAATCTAAGAAGAGGGGCTTCCCACGTTGAGAATATAAAGTCAACAATAAGGGCTTTCGAGACTGGCGGTCGATCGGTAGTGGGGGGCGGTCGATCGAAATTTTATAGAAATGAGGCTTTCATTGCTGGGAAAATCGGTCGACCGGCCCCTGACCGGCGGTCGACCACTAGCTGGAAAAACCTACATTTTGAAAGAGTTAGATAGTAAATCATAATTTGTTAGCCAATTGGTTTATGACACATCCTGTTTCAATTAAAATGAGTGAGTTAAGCTTAGCCTGGGTAGTTTTGGAACCAAGATGGATTTATGCATTTGGAAGGGTATGAACACTTAAACGTAGTGCATAATGAAATTAGGCCTTGAATGCGTATAAAAGTCGAACTTGATTGCTAATACATGGCACGTGATAGAACGTACGTCCTGGGTTTTGTTATCATTAAAATCACCTGAATATACTCAACATTTTGAAGATCATGGCCTAGATATCATTGCTTAGGGTTTTCTTTCTGAAAGTGAGTTTCTATCTATAATTGCAGTTCCTTTCGTAACCGTGTTCAGGATCGCGGTTGTCCGATAGACCGTGACCTGATGTTTGAAAAAATATATTTTTTATTTTTATTTTTGTGCTATCGCAGTTTCCCTATGGATCACATTCTCTATGTCGCGGCGCCCATACTAACCGCGTTCTGGCTCGGGTTCCCAGAAACCTAGTGCCTTGTCCAGCATGTTAAATGAAGGTCAATGAGTCTACATGCATGTTTTCATGTTTGCACGCTATCTGAACCAATTAATAAATCTGGGAAATATATTAAACCCTAATTTTCTCTAAGGTCATGAGCTTTGTTCTTAGCCCTTTGATTCTTGTTCTTACCTAAATCTCCATTGTCTAAAGCATGTTAAAAGAGTAGTTAACTTCTTGATAGCCTGAAAGTGACTCATGATAGCATGTTTTAATTATTGCATGATTGTTTATTCAAGATTTTCTCTTGGGATATATTGCATGAATTTATTGTTTTAAGGTTTTGTCACTCCGGTGGCATTAACCTACCGTTTTCTATTGGTTTCTGGTAGTGAGATAGGAACACTATTCCTGGGATAGCTGGAACCCTCCGCCGGATATTCCTTCCATATGATTGGAACCACTACAACAATGCCTCCCTAAGTCTCCGCGAGCCTTCGATTCCTACAAGGACGCCAAGTTGGTTGTGCCACAAAAACCCTGAAAAACTCTGAAATCCTCATCCTATTGTGTAGGAAAGGGTTCGACTGGACTTTGGACCCTTGAAATGGGGTTCTGTTTGGGCCCTGCTAGCCCTAATCTGAACGCCGTCGGCCCAGAGATTGCGTCTGATGATCGTGGTGGGTCTGCAGACTGCATTCGCCTCGTCCTGTAGGCATGTAGGCAGACCGTGTAAGTCTGTCGACTTACTTGTTGTTTCTGTCGATAGATCGTGAAAGTTTGTTGACTGATATGGCTTTTTTGTCGACAGACCCGTAAAGTCTGTCGACTGACCTGGCGTGTCTGTCGACTCACCCGTAAGTCTATCGACAGACATGTCATTTCTATCGACAGACCTCCCCTTTTTGTGCTGTTCTGAACGTGGACGTGCCTCAGACCGCGTTCTGCATGTTGCGGTGTATATGTCAACTATGTTTAACCTCGTCTTCTGAGAATGTTTTCTTCGATTTGACTATTGTTCACAAGTCAAAGATTTGATTGTCTAAGGTACCATTAACCTTATTTTCTTCCTGAATGTCGTCCATACTATTTATGACATGCTATTTCCTTTGGAATTTCACTCATGATATTTCTGGAACATAACCCCTTGACTACATGTTTGCCATATCTGCAAATTATGAATTATTAAGGGTTGCGGGTCTACAACAACCAATGCCAGGTAGGATGGAAGTCCATTCTGTAAACCATGAGAAATTCTGGGTGTGGCTGTAATACCTTGGATCTTTCAGATCGAAATCTAAGAGTTTTTGGAGCACTTTTGTGGGTCCCAAGTTGAGTTTGGCCATTGAATTAGATTTTCGGGCTATTTTATCTTTGGATCCCCGTATAGGGCGAACTGTTGATATTTTGGACTCCGGGACACTGCAGGTGCGTTGTGCTCTTTCTGAGGATCGCGGAGGTAATTTTTTCCCATTTTTTTGATTTTTTAGAATTTTGAGCTCCAGAAATATTTTTTAAATAGTATATTTCCTTTTTATTTTTAAACCCTAAACCATCACCCCCTCTCTCATCTCACGTTCTCACTCTCTCTCTCCCTCCGTTCTCTCTGTTCTCTTCCCCCCTGCTCTGGCGACCGACGGAGGAGGTGCGGGATGACATGGAGATGGCGTGGAGGCGACGTGGAGCGTGGATGGCACGTGGATCGAGGAGTAACACGGCGCGATCCCATTCGTGGATTCGAAGAGTTGGAGTGGGTTCATGCGGAGTTTTCGGCATGGAAATGGCATTTTCGACGCGAAAAATCATCGGTGGAGGTAGGGGGATGGATTCTCTACCCTTGTCTTGCATTCTCTCGAGATTTCGTGCCGAAGAGAGCGAGTTTGAGCGATTTTTCCCATTTTAGAGTGAAAAGCATGCTATGGGCAATGTGAGACAAATTCGCCGTTCCAGGTGATATTTCTCGATTCTAATGCTAGATTCCTACTTTACGGCATGTCGGGATGCAATTCCCATTCATTTGGTAGTGTTTACTCACGATTTGAAGCCGGTATGAGGCCGAACATGCTTGTGAGACGTTTCAGGGCATTTGGATGAATTCACCCTTTTCCTTGCCATTTTGTACATTTCTGGATCCCTTTCGGCTTGTGGAAGGTTTATATTTAGTTTATGATTGTTTCCCCATCGTTTTAAGATGATTGGGGCGTGGAACGATCGAGTTTTGTATGATCCTATGGATTTCAGATGGAAGGTAGGTCGCGGTTCCTCAGAAACTGCATTTTGCTATCGGTTGTATTAGCGGTACGGTTGGAACCACGTTCTCTTTTTGTGTAGTGTAGGTAAGGCAGTTGAGGTAGCGGTCTTGCGACAACCACTTCATGAAAGTAGCGGTTGGGGTGGAACCGCCACTTGGGAAGCCCCTAATGATAGCGATCGATGATTAATCGCTACCAGCATACCCTTGTATCCCTTTTTGATAGCGGTCTTCTGCAAACCGCTACCTGATAGTAGCGGTCCCCTTGCAACCATCATCTTATTACGTCGACTCCACTTCGAGAAGCGACGACGCCATCCTCTTTGTATTTATGTAACCCCGTTCGTGGCAGAAGGCGGTCTGCTTCCGACCGCGACTTGACCATTGTTTGGAGGTAGCGATCCTCTGTTAATCGCGACCTTTTTTTTCTACAGGTGGCGGTCTGCCCCTGACCGCTACCTGGTTCTGTTTGGAGATGGCGGTCTGGCAATGACCGCGACTTGATTTCTTTTGGAGGTAGCGGCCTGGTGACAACCGCTACTAGGATTCCTTCACCCTGTTTTACTATTTTGGTCTCCGGTCAACCCGGTTGTGACCCAGTGGTTGACTTTTGACCCCGTGAGTGTCTCGGTTGTCCCGTGGGGATAGAGACTGTGTTTTTGGATGCTCGGAGGTATCGTGTTACCTCGATTTATGTGCCAATGTGTTTTGAGGGCTCGGGTGACCCCTCATGTTCCTTGATTTCTTATTATGTGCAATTGTGAGTCCAAAAAGCGGCCAAGGGGCCGAGGACTTTCGATTGACAAAATGGATCCGATTGTTATGTGTGCCGCTTCTATAATGTTTTATTGTGGTTTTGACCCAGGGACTAGGCTGATTTGATGGCATGTCGCCACATTGTACGATGGTCTTGACCCAAGTCACGTGACTCATGGATCATTGTTTTAGCAGGTCTAGTTGACTGTCCTGAGTATGGCGACATCGTGATGCTTTATGTTCCGAGCTACTTGTGATAGGTGCGTGTGTAGCATGTCCATACTCCGATGCTTTCTTTTAGAGTCTCCACATTGAGTGACCCCCACTAGTCGTTGCCTCGTACGACAGGTGGCCGTTGACCCTACCAGAGGAGTGGTAGTGTGGCTTCCCATCAGAGATGGTTTTTAGGTTGGTTACCATAGGGCCTCCTTGCCTTAGCAGTCAGAGTCAGGTTGGGGAGGAAAACCAGTAGAGGACCCGACCTATCGCAGTAGGTCTGTGTGTGCACATTTGGTTAGGGGCAGTGGACTAGTGCTGACAAGCACTACCCTGACAAGTCCTTGTTGTTGTTGTTCCTTGGTTACTTGTACGGTGTCTCAGTTTCCACCTTGGACGAGTACAAAGACACTTAAGGCGCGGACTAAGATGTCAGTGGACGCATCCGGTCTTTTTTTCTAGTGAGCGAGTACTCCTGGCACTTAACAGCGTGAGCCTCTTTGACTTGTGATTCTCTTGACATGTGACGTTCTTGACGTGTGGTTCTCGTGGAGCGTGAGCTCTTGACGTGTGCTTCTTGTGACATACGTGGTCTGGTTTCCATCTGCGATGACGTAATTCCTTGAGTGGTTCTTGTGTCATTTCGACACTTAGGTCTAGGGTGCCGGTAGAGAGTTACCGTGGTTCTACCCATAGACAGTGTAGGGTACGCGACAGTGGAGTCGTGACCGTACCTTTGGGCCGTGTAGGTCTTAGTGGGGCCTTTGTCTGTTTCCATAGGCCTTAGCGATAAGAATTACGTGCTTTATCAGTGGTTCGGCAATTACCGACTGTGAATTCGGGTTGTACTTCTGTTGCCATTAGGAGTAGTTTAGAGAGCTCAGGTTCTAGCGGCCGCCATGTTTCCGTTCAATACGGCTGTTCTTCTCTTTACTCTTCCCGTTGCTATTCCTGCTACTGTTGTTAAATTCTTTATTACTGCTGTTACCGTTGTTGTTTTATGGTGGGGATCCGCAGGACACCTATTGAGCCAATGAGATGAGGCTCACCCTTGTCTTTTCAGGTGTAGCGGTGTAGTGCCCCAGAATTTAGATAAATAATTTTTGGAGTATAAATGAAATTTTATGGAATTTATTAGGAATTATAAGGGCTAAATAGATTAATAAATGGATTAATGAACTAATAAATGGGTTGTAAGGCCCAACGGTGTTAAATAATTAGCCTAGCCTATTCAATTAAGACTCAAAAGGTTTAAGGACCAAGCCCATTAAGTTTGACCCATATTCTATAAGGTTATTTAGCCTATTCATGAATTTTAAGAATAAATACTATTTTTATAAATAATTATATAGATAAAATGAATAAAAGAGTTTTATTAAATTGAAACTCTGCACACGTTGGACGTAACGGTCTATTGGGCGACCGCTACAGTGGTGTAACGCACCTAGACACGACCGTTACACCCTGCTGATTCCGTAAGTTGAAGAACTTACAAAAAGATTGGAACTTTGGAATCCTATCTACTAGAGGCCTAATTAGGAGAACATGTAAGGTTACTAGGGACTCTTAGGGATCAGGTTTTGGCCAACTAAGGACTCTAGAATCGATCTAATCCTTGAACCCTAGCCAAATCCCTATAAATAGAACCCAGTTCGGAACTGAGTGACCCTTACTTTTGGCTCATGAAGAATCAAGGTAAGGAGATAGAATTTCTGGTAAGTTCTTTAGAACTTTTTATTTATAACACTAAGGTCTAACAACTCTCAAAATTTCATGTTAGGAGATCAAGTAACCAAGGAGATAATGGCTTCTAAAGTCGCTGATTCTATCATAGCAACCCAGGATTCAGAGCAAAGGACCACTGAAGATCAAAGAATTAGGACGCCTAAACGAGATAATTAGAGTTTGGTGTTTTAGAACTTTTTGTTCCCCTTAGATTAATCTTCTTACCCTCCAAATTTCACCTCTTTAGGTCAAGGGATTGGAGAGTTAGGGCAACGAGAAGTTGCTGAAAAACTACAGGAAGAAGAGAACTAGGGTGTATCTTGAAGACCCAAATTGGAAGTATAAAGCCTAGGGAAAAGGTAGGGCATCTCATGAACAGCAAAAAGATCATGTTAGGGATAAAAGCCCTCTGATTTGACTTGATTTCATGCATTATAGATTGTGAATTTCGTGTTTTAGTAAGTTCATGCATACATGCATACCTTTAGCCTAACCAAAGATAAAAGATAGCATCTTGTTTATTCACTGCGACCTATGCATATACCTGGCCTTTACTTCGTTTATCGTGGCTAGACTAGCTAGTGATTATGATTCTTCTTGCATGGACATAGTTCTTTATCTTTACTGTCAGCAGAAGTTCTGACGGATGAGGGTAGGACAGTCACATGACTATAACAGCCCTACGATAAGCCGTCACACTCTCTGTTGTATTTAATTTAATCTGTTGTCTCTGACGCACCATAGCAGGAGCGTTACCATGCTGTAACGGCCCCTCGACAAACCGTCACACGGACTGTAACGCGCCTATGCTAGACCGTTAGAACACTATTTTCTGTCAACTCAAGACGGAATGAAAATTAGTCAAGTCTACCTATAAATAAGCCTAGTTATCTAAGTTTTGACCTGATATCATGATTTTGAGTTATTTATTGATTCATGATAGGAATTGCATGATTACAAGCATTTGAAGTTATTTTGAGTTATGTTAATTCCATTGGCTAAACTTTATAGTTTATATTTAATTTATGATTTCAAATGATGTATTGACGGAGTTTTATTATGGTTTCACATCGTTTCCCAGTCTTTTCTATCTATAGAGTCATTTTCTTTAAGTACATGGCATATATTCCGGTATATGGCCATTAGTTCACACTTAGCACTATAGGAACATTATCTTGAAAAGGAGAAGAGTCCAGCCGACGACCTGATCGGTGCTATAAGAAGGAAAAGTTCAGCATCACCGAACCTTACAAAAGCCGTGATAGTAAGAAAAGATCTAGGAGTGGGAACGGTGGAAGTTCCCAGAAGAACAAGAAGATTAAGGAGGAGGAGCAAGTCACCACGGCTTGCACTTTTTGCGAGAAACTCGGCCATTCAACTGAAGAGTGTTGGAAGCGCCTCGGTGCTTGTCTACGCTGTGGAAGTAGGGAGCATCGCATGCCGGATTACCCCCTTATGAAGGACCAGTCATCTGGTGGTGGACGCAGGAGGCAGGCTCGCCTCAATGCTGTTTTAGAAGAAGAGGAAGCGCCCAGGGAAGGTGAGCTTATGGAAGGTACTCTTCAAATTTACTCTCGTCTTGCATTTGTGCTATTTGATACTGGTGCTTCTCATTCTTTTGTCTCCACTACTTTCATAAAAATATTACAAATTGCATCAGTTCCCTTACCTTCATATCTTGCTATTACCACACCCTTAGGATCTGGAACTAAGCTTACCGAATATTATCCTGATATTGAAGAGATAGTAGAAGGTCATAATCTCCCCACAAACTTAGTATGTCTTGACATGAAAGGTTATGATGCCATTTTAGGGGTAGATTGGCTTGTAGATCATGATGCTTGTATCAACTACCGAAATAGGATTATATCCTTCCAAAAATCAGGTCTTCCAAGATTCTCTTTCCTTAGCATCAAATACAAGAAATATCCCACTATCATATCTTCTCTTCACACTTGCAAACTTATCTCGCAATGATGTGAAGCTTTTCTTGCTTATGTCATTGTTACGGAATCCAAGGAAATCATCATAGCATACATCCCAATTGGAGTTCCTAGATGTATTCCCATCCGAATTATCTAGTTTACCACCCGAGAGGGAAGTGAACTTCACTATTGAACTCATTCTAGGAGCAACACCTGTTTCTATAGCCTCTTACAGGATGTCCATCACAGCACTCAAGGAACTAAAGAGGCAGTTACAGGAACTACTAGACAAGGGTTTTATTAGACCTAGCACATCCCTTGGGGGTCTGTCAGTTCCTTTTGTCAAGAAGAAGGATGGCTCTCTCAGGCTATCCATCGACTACTGGCGACTGAATCAATTTACAATCAAAAACAAGTACCCGTGCCGCATATTAACGAGCTCTTCGATCAACTTTCGGGAGCAGAATATTTCTCCAAGATTGACCTCAGATCAGGTTATCATCAGCTTAGAATTAAAGAAGAAGACATCTATAAATCGACCTTTCGGAGTCGTTATGGCCACTATGAATTCGTGGTAATGCCGTTCGAGTTAACTAATGCCCCAGGAGCATTTACGCAACTTATGAACAGTATTTTTCAACCATATCTGGACCAATTCATCGCCGTCTTCATCGATGACATCTTGATATATTCCAAGATAAAAGAGGAACATGAAGAACATCTGAGGATAGGTTTGCAAACACTTAGGGAACATAAACTTTATGCCAAGCTTAACAAATGTGAATTATGGCTCAAGGAAGTTTCATTCCTAGGCCACATTATTTCCAAGGAAGGTATCGTAGTGGATCCTTCAAAAGTGGAAGTTGTCAGAAATTGGAGCCGGCCAACGACTGTATCAGAAGTAAGAAGCTTTCTGGGTCTAGCTGGTTACTATAGAAGGTTCATTAGGGACTTCTCAAAAATTATAGTTCCTTTAACTAGACTCACAAGAAAAAAAAATCATTTTGTCTGGTCAGAGGAATGTGAAAGGAGTTTTTAAACGCTTAAGAATTATCTTACTACAGCTCCTATTTTAGCACTACCAGTAGAAGGTGGTGGATTCGAAGTATATACGGATGCATCTGGCATTGGCCTTGGGTGCGTCCTCATGCAAGATGGAAAGGTAATCTGTTATTCCTCAAGACAATTGAAACGTCATGATGAAAATTATCCCATGCATGATTTAGAACTAGCAGCTGTTATCTTCGTCTTGAAAATTTGGCGTCATTATCTCTATGGAGAAAAGTTCACGATCTACTCTGATCACAAAAGCTTGAAATACTTATTTTCTCAAAAATAGTTAAATATGAGGCAGAGGAGATGGTTAGAATAACTTAAAGACTTTGATTTTGCTATTCAATATCATCCTAGCAAGGCGAATGCTGTAGCAGATGCAATTAGTAGGAAACCAATGGGAATGCTATCAAGTCTTATATTAGTATGACTAACCTTATTCCTCAATTTGCTCAATTAAACTTAGATATTGACATAAAGGAAGAGGATTGCTTCATGGCTAATATCCGAGCTCAACCAACATTAATAGAGGATCTGGTCAAGTTGCAAAATGATGATCCCGCGTTATTGGAGATTAAAGCCAACATAGAACAAAGACCGGATTTCTCTGTTTCCAATGACGGAAGATTACTACTCAAGGGCCGAGTGTGTGTACCGGATCACGAGGATACGAAGAAATTGATCCTAGAAGAAGCACATAATTCCAAGTACACCATTCACCCAAGTGGTATAAAGATGTATCAAGATCTTAAAAGAAATTTCTGGTGGCCCAATATCAAGAAGGAAATAGCCGATTTCGTGTCTCGTTGTTTCACTTCCCAACAAGTTAAGGTAGAGCATTTTAGACCCGCAGGTAAATTACATCCCTTGAATATTCCTGAATAGAAATGGGAAAGTATAGGGATGGATTTCATTATGGGTTTACCTAAGACCAGAGGAGGACACGATGGTATAGACCGATTGACAAAGTCAGCACATTTCATACCCATAAAAAGTCGATGGTCTGTGGATATTCTAGCAGCATTATACATAAAAAAAATTATCAAATTATATGGTGTCCCTGTCACTATTATATCTGATAGAGATCCTCGATTCACATCACATTTCTGGAAGGGTCTACAAAACTCACTAGGGACTAGATTGAACTTTAGTACAGCATTTCACCCACAAACTGATGGTCAGACTGAAAGAACAAATCAGGTGGTAGAAGATATGCTCAGGGCTTGTGCTATTGACTTTGGAGGAAGTTGGCATGATCACTTGCCTCTAGTAGAGTTTGTATACAACAACAGTTATCAGGCTAGCATACAAATGGCACCTTTTGAAGCCTTATATGGAAAAAGCTATCGATCACCAATATGTTGGAACGAAATAGGGGAAAAGTAATTTCTAGGCCCCGACATTATCAAGGATTCTTCAGAGAAGATCAAGCTCATCCAAGAAAGAATGAAGATGGCGCAAGATAGGCAGAAATCTTATGCTGACAATCGAAGACGTGACTTGGAGTTTCAGGTGGGAGATCATGTATATCTGAAAGTTTCTCCTGGCCGTGGTATTCGAAGATTTGGCATTAAAGGAAAGCTAACTTTAAGATTCATTGGCCCATTTGAAATTCTTGAAAGGGTCGGTGAGGTGGCTTATAGATTGGCTTTACCTCCACAATTAGCAGGAGTTCATGACGTATTTCACGTCTCTATGTTGAAAAAGTATGTATATGATCCTGACCATGTTATCACTTATGATAATTTAGAGATTCAGAAGGACATGACGTACGAGTAAACACCAATAAAGATTTTGGAATGAGAAGTGCATCAACTAAGGAATAAAGTTATTCCTATGGTCAAGATACAATGGAAGAAAACATGGCCATATGAAGGAACATGGGAAACCGAAGAAGCTATGCGGAAAAGATTCCCAGAATTATTCAACTGTAAGTACACTCTCCACAATCCATGTATTGAATTTGGGGATCAAATTCTCTTAAGTGGGGGAGGGTGTAGTGCCCCAGAATTTATATAAATAATTTTTGGATTATAAATGGAATTTTCTGGAATTTATTAGGAATTTATAAGGCTTAAATAGATTAATAAATGGATTATTGAACTAATAAATGGGTTATAAGGCCCAATGGTGTTAAATAATTAGCCTAGCCTATTCAATTAAGACTCAAAAGGTTTAAGGACCAAGCCCATTAAGTTTGGCCCATATTCTAGAAGGTTATTTAGCCTATTCACAAATTTTAAGGATAAATACTATTTTTATAGAAAATTATATAGATAAAATGAATAGAAGAGTTTTATTAAATTGAAACTCTACACACGTTGGACGTAATGGTCTATCGGGCGACCGCTACAGTGGTGTAACGCACCTCGACACGACCGTTACACCCTACTGATTCCGTAAGTTGAAGAACTTGCAAAAAGATTAGAACTTTAGAATCCTATCTACTAGAGACCTAATTAGGAGAACATGTAAGGTTACTAGGGAATCTTAGGGATCAGGTTTTGGCCAACTAAGGACTCTAGAATCGATCTAATCCTTGAACCCTAGCCAAATCCCTATAAATAGAACCCAATTCTGAACTGAGCGACCCTTACTTTTGGCTCGTGAAGAATCAAGGTAAGGAGATAGAATTTCGGGTAAGTTCTTTAAAACTTTTTATTTATAATACTAAGGTCTAACAACTCTCAAAATTTCATGTTAGGAGATCAAGTAACCAAGAAGATAAGGGCTTCTAAAGTCGTTGATTCTGTTATAGTAACCTAGGATTCAGAGCAAAGGACCACTGAAGATCAAGAAATTAGGACACCTAAACGAGGTAATTAGAGTTCAGTGTTTTAGAACTTTTTATTCCCCTTAGATTAATCTTCTTACCCTCCAAATTTCACCTCTTTAGGTCAAGGGATTGGAGAGTTAGGGTAATGAGAAGTTGCTGAAAAACTATAGGAAGAAGAGAACTAGGGCGTATCTTGAAGACCCAAATTGGAAGTATAAAGCTCAGGGAAAAGGTAGGTCATCTCATGAATAGCAAAAAGATCACGTTAGGGATAAAAGCCCTCTGATTTGACTTGATTTCATGCGTTATAGATTCTGAATTTCATGTTTTAGTAAGTTCATGCATACATGCATACCTTTAGCCTAACCAAAGACAAAAGATATCATCTTGTTTATTCACTGCGACCAATGCATATACCTGGCCTTTACTTCATTTATCGTGGCTAGACTAGCTAGTGATTATGATTCTTCTTGCATGGACATAGTTCTTTATCTTTACTGTCAGCAGAAGCTCTGACGGATGAGGGTAGGACCGTCACATGACTATAACGGCCCTACGATAAGCCGTCACACTCTCTGTTGTATTTAATTTGATCTGTTGTCTCTGACGCACCATAGCAGGAGCGTTACCTTGCTGTAACGGCCCCTCGACAAATCGTCACACGGACTGTAACGTGCCTATGCTAGACCGTTAAAACATTATTTTCTGTCAACTCGAGACGGAATAGAAATTAGTCAAGCCTACTTATAAATTAGCCTAGTTATCTAAGTTTTGACCTGATATTATGACTTTGAGTTATTTATTGATTCATGATAGGAATTGCATGATTACAAGCATTTGAAGTTATTTTGAGATGTGTTAATTTCATTGGCTAAACTTTATAGTTTATATTTAATTTATGATTTCAAATGATGTATTGACGGAGTTTTATTATGGTTTAACATCGTTTCCCAGTCTTTTCTATCTATAGAGTCATTTTCTTTAAGTACATGGCATATATTCCGGTATATGGCCATTAGTTCACACTTAGCACTATAGGAACATTATCTTGAACATGAGGACCTCTCTATTGGATATTCCTTCCAATGGACTAAGAAATCTTATTTCAAGGCCTCCGTAATTCTCCGCGAGCCTGGGATTCCCACTAGGACGCCGAGTTCGTTGTACCATGAAAGCCCAATCATTAGAAAATACTATCGATGATTTCTGGTTTTTGGAGATGTAACGGATCAATGTTGGACCGTCAGGCTCACATAACAGCCCAATAAACGACCGTCACATTTACTAAGTCTGTTTTATTTATTTTTGGATTCAGCCATTCTAACGGATCAACGATAGACCGTCACGATCATGTAACGGCCCATTGATTGACCATCACAGTTCTTGAGTGTTTGAACCCGAGGTTTGACCCAAGGGTTGATATTCCAAAGTTCCTAGATAGACTATTGATAGTCTAGGACTTGTCATATTGTTCAAGATACTTAATGTAATTTATGGAAAATAAGGAATGTACCGTTATGCTGCCGAATTATTTCTATAAGCATAACCTTGTTTTAAGTCATTCTTGACTCACATTTCTTAATTGAAGCGTTCATTCATTGATTATTGTTATCATGAGCTTATTGAACTTATTACATTCTTGGCCATACTTTATTGTTACATGCGTGGAAATAGCTTGATTTATACTTGAAGATGCGATCGAGCACTGATTGTGTTCAAGGGCTCTATGCTAGTCCCCTCGGCTGATTGCCGGAAACATACTATTATAAACCATGGGGTATGATGCTACTGGCGTCGCATTATGTTGGGAGTACTTTTTTTTTTTAACCAAAAAACCAACCAACAGAATCACAGTCTGGTCGAGCGCACCCGTCCCCAGCAGGGAAGAGTGTTCTCGCTCCCCCAGATTGATCCTGTGGCCCTTATTTTATTGATTGAATGAAAGAATACAATTGCTTCAGGGCATACCCCTGTTAGAAAAATCAAGGGCTTAATAATGCCCATGTAATAGCTTTGGAGTACACCCCTGTATGGGCTATCAAAGGTAAAAGAACTAAAAACTAAAAGAAAGCCCACTTGGCTACATACAATTTCACAGAGTGGGCAGACCTGCTTTGTCCATCTTGAGCGCCCTGCTAGCCAAAATCGGGAGGTCACTAGTATGAGTGAAGATGGTATTAATCTGGATGTCACAAGCATGTGATGCTAAGGCATCCACAACTTGATTGCCTTCCCTATATACATGCTGAACAATAAAACCACAATCTCTAAAAAGTTCCAAAATTTTCCTCCACCAAGGCAAAACCGTCCAATTGGGCGCCACTCCTTTTTGAACTGCATCAATAAGCATCACACAATCTGAAAACACATATGCTATTTTTAATCCACCCTGTTTAGCTATGGATAACCCATCATGTAATGCCCTCGCTTCAGCAAAAAAACTGCTGCCATAGCCATAGTGGAAAGAAAAACCAATTAACAAATTGCCTTTAGCATCCCGGATGCAGCCCCCTCCTCCACACAATCCTGGGTTACCTTTTGAAGCCCTATCAACGTGTATAGTCAGCCAGTCCAAAGCCAGGCTGCGGGTCACCAAGATTGGCTGTTTGACCTTCACCCGGGGAAAAAACTGAAAGCAAGCTAATCTGCTGGCATGGGCTGAAGACAAGGGAATGTGGAAGCTCATCTTATCCAAAACATGAGAAATGAAAGAAACTATGCTTCTCTAGATATCATTCTTGGGAGAAGATTCGTTATCAAACCTGATAGCACAACGGTGCTTCCATATACCCCACAGCATAAGGATAATAGCATGTAAACCAATGAAGCTAAAGGCTGATTTCATATTGGTGGCTGTTAGAAAATTCCAGCATTGGATGGTTATTTGATCACTTAGAAAAACCTTCTCACTAATCAAAGGATAAATCCACAACCACAGCTCTGTTGCTAGCTCACCAGAGATGAAAAGATGGTTCAAGTCCTCTTGAGTAGGAACTTGACAGCAGTTGCATTTGGAAACAAGGGGGATGCCGCAATCAGCTACCCTACTATCCACTGGCACTGCTCTATGTAATAACCTCCAGACAAAAGAAGTTGCCCTGGGATTTATGGATGAATGCCACAGATTGATCCAAGGCTGCCTGTAGTTACCACCAGTTCGGAGAAGATCATATGCAGACTTAACGGAAAAATCCCCCTTGGCTGTGCCAGTCCAAACCCAAAAATCTACAGCACCGCTGAGCTAAGCTCTGTAATATTGATAATCTTAACAAAACTGCATCAATGTTTCATATTGAGGATCCATTAAGACCTCTCTTACAGAAGCTAAAGGGATGGCTTGCTGGCTGGTGGACTCTAAGGCCGAGACCAAATGGAAGAGAGGCCCATTTCCAGTCCAATTATCCCTGAAGAAGTCGATGTCAGCCCCATTCCCTAAGAACCACCGGGAATGACTGGTTATGAGGTTCTTCACTTGGTGGAAAGAAATTGAAGGAAAACCAGCATGAAAAGGCTTCTTACATTCTGAAAAGTGAGTTTTAATAAATCTTTGCCTGGCATACTTAGACCATAATGATGAACCATGAAGGACATTCCATATTACTTTCTTTATAAATAAGTGAAAATCAAGGGCATCATGAAAATACTTGTACATGACTATTGCTTGATATTCCACAGAAATTCATGAAGTACTTGCTCATAAGCAAAAGATGCTGGAGTGATGATTATGTGGCTTGCTAGTACATTCTCGAGACGTTCTTGCTCATGAAAGGCCATATCATGTTCTTGTGACATTCGTGCTAATTCATACTTGCTCATTCTATTATCTTTGTTGCTTTGGTTATTCGCATGATTGATCGCATTCGCATGATTGTACCTAAAGTCTTTAGAGCTAAAATGCTAATTACTTAAACATTACTAATCATGTTGATGCGAAGATACCTACTGGATAAGTGTGCTCATTACCTATTTCTAATCTTTTTCAGGAGATGGAAGTGATACGAATTCGGATTCGAGTTATGCAAGTAGCGGGTCTGAGAGCGAATGAAAGTCATATCAAATTGAGAGTGAAGACTTAGGAAGTCTACAATGTTTAGATTGAGTTTATGTAATTTCTTGTTTCTTGAATCTAGTGGAATGGAAAAAGGATGAAAATGTTATTATACTTGAATACTTGATTATTAATGAAATAAAGTTGGAGTTTGAGTACTCATTATGCGATTGCATTCTTATGTGTGATTGCCTTGTGCTCTGATCGTTCTTGCTTGCAAGAGGCTTACCATGCTGGCTGTTCGCGTTCCTCAAGCAAGTCTTCCCCTGTAATAAAGGCTCGGGCCGTGACAAGCAGTTCCTCCTCGTGGTTCGAAGGTGCAGTGTGGTGGTTCTTAGTGTCAGTTTTCTAGTGTTGGGCATGCACCCGATATCAGAGTACGTTTCCTTTTGTTGTTCAATATACTTTTGTTGGACTAGACTCTGTAGTGTCTATTGCTAGCTATGTAGTTTAATTTATTAATTGAAAATGTAATTTCATTTCTATTAATTTAACAATCCTGATCATAGTTGTTTACTGCACTTATTTGAAATTTGAATGTATCTCCATACTCCTTTCTAACCCTTCCGAGCATTCCCGCTTGTGGGTGGCCTCTCAGGATCCAAGTGGTATTGAGTTCGCCCGGTATCTAGGTTCTGGGTCGTTACAGCGGCATTGCACCAACTTCTGTTATTCTGATATTCTGATATTCTGTTATTTTGATATTCTGTTATTCTGATACTCTGTTATTCTGATATTATGTTAATTCTGATATTCTGATATTCGGATACTCTGATTTTTTGATATTCTGCTAGACTGTTATTCTGCTTATTGTTATTGGAATTCTGATATATATATTTGGCCAATTCTATATGTTATGTTCATCTGGATCATATGTTCTTTGTTTCATACTGTCATCTTGTTCTTGGCTCTATAATGGGAGTGTTCCCTTTTCCTTTGAACTCCATGCCTGCCCTTGACTTTGGTATTCGTTAATGATTGTCCCTTCTACTAGATAGATTGTCATGATTGTGATTTATATCATTCATGCATTGCTTGTTAATGTACATGGTTAATTGACTAATCACTTATATCTTACTCAACGATAGAGATGTAATTCCTACTGAGCATTTTTGCTCACCCAATTTCTCTTAACATTTTTCAGGTAATAATGATAAAGATAACCAATCGGACGGGGAAGGGCAATAGTGATAAGTGCTCTAGAGGATCAGAGTCTATGTCTTTTCTTTTCTTGAGTCCAGTCCTATAATTTGAGTCATTTTCTTCTTTCTTTCTATCAATATAAGTTTGAGTCAAGAAAATGTAATAATGACATTTTGATACTAATAAAGCTATAGTTTTATCGTTATTTTCTGGCCTTTTGTGTGTGTCTTGTGGTTTCCTCTGATTGTCATGACTGTTTCGCTACCACGTTCCGAGTAGTTTCCGCTGATATCAGTTCTAGACATGACAGAAGTGGTATCAGAGCCTACATTTTGTTAAAACACTAGGTCTTGACTATAGGTTGCCTTAAATGCTAGGTTCATTCCTAATGTTACCCGGTGAGATTGGTTAGAACCACGGGTTAAGTGCTAAAAATCGGCTTATAAAAATTGGCTTAACAACTTTTATGAGAGTAATTGTTAATCTTGTATGTTTTGTTTTGTAGGGGCTAGATAGCTAGTGTGATGGCGGTTGAGCGTGCGCAATGGCAGGAGATGCAAAGGACTGTTCAGGGTTTGACTTAGGCTCTTCAGCAGGTAGCCCAGGGAGGAGTGAATCGTGGTGTTGGAGAGTTGCATCGTGAGTTTCGGAGTCGCAACCCCCCTAGATTTAGTGGAACCCCTGAACCTGATGAGGCGAAAGAGTGGACTAAGGAGATGGAGAGAATCTTTCGGGTAATGCAATGTTTGGATCAAGATAAGGTCCTTTTGGCAATGTTCCAGTTAGAGAAGGATGCGAGGGCTTGGTGGGAGTCCGTGGAAGCGACTTTTTTGAATGATCAAGTATCTTGGGCAGAATTTTTGGAATACTTTAATGATAAGTATTTTTTGGAGAGAGTTCAGGAGAGAAAGGCTAGGGAATTCACCTCACTCAAGTAAAGGAATATGACTGTAGCGGAGTATGAGGCCTTGTTCTCTAGATTGTCTCGTTATGCACCTCATTTGATAGTAACGGATAAGATGAAGGCCAAGCGGTTTTTGAATGGGTTAAGGTTGCAATTCATACCTCGATTGACACCAATGGATATTCAATCTTATGCCGAGATGGTGAGGAGAGCTTAGTTATTAGAGGATGCTATGGAGTTGTCCGATAAGATCAAGGCGGGAATGAAGAAGAAGAAGTTGGGTAATGCCAATAAGAGGCTTAATGAGGGTAATGGTGTTCCGAATGGCAAGAAGCGTAAGGAGGAGAAGTGCAAGCATTCTGGGAATGATGGTCATCAATCCAAGAAGTGTCGCTAGAAGATCGGAGCGTGTTTTAACTATGGGAGCCAGGAGCATAAGGTAGCCGATTGTCCACTTCCTAAAGACCAACCTCAGCAGGCAAAGGATCATAAAGAAGCACGGTGTTATAGATGGTTACAAGCATTAAGATGGGTCAAACCTGCTGATGATGAAGTAGCTAGAGGTACCCCTTAACCTTGACCTAGTTTTCCTTCCCTAGATTGTAGATTATTTAGCATGCTTATGCGATCTCGTGTGATGTTTGGGAAATAGGACTAGGTACCCCACAATTCTTTCGGAAAAGAATGCCATGTGAATTTGGAGGACCAAATTCCTTAAAGTGGGGGAGGGTGTAGCAACCCGATTTTTCTAGGATTAAATTAAATGAGTGTAAAGAATTTGAGAAAAGAAAGAACCGGAATAATTATAATGGAAATTAAGTGAAATATAATAATGGGCCAATAAATTAAGGCTTAATGGGTTAAATGGCTAAATTAATTTCTAAAATATAGAATTTCTAAAAAGTCTTCATTTAATTGGGCTAAATTAGTTTTAATCCAACCCTAATGGGCTAATAACTTCAACCAAACTCTAATCCACTAAGAAGAGGTCGAATCTAACCTAAACCCCAACCCTAATTCGATCTAGATCGGGTAGGGTGGCCCTAGATATAGATAGAAATCATGATTTTCGGAGTTGTTCCCTATCTAGGTTTCCTTGACTTGATTAGGACTCTTAAGAGCCTTAAATCCTATAAATAGGACCCCATTGCTATTTTTCATGACTTTTTGAGTCATCTTCAGAACCTGTTCTGACATATTTCATACTTCTATATATGTGATGAGATCACTTACGGCCTCCTATATAAGAAGGGAATTGAGCAGTCATCAAAAATTTCTCATCACACAGAAGAGCCGCCAGAAGAAAGGAGCTGCGATGACGAAAAAGAGAGAGGGCCTTCAGAAGAAAAGGTCAGAGAGTGAGAGCTAGAGAGAGAAAGAGAAGAACGAGAGAAAAAGAAGAAGAGAGATTGAGACTGAAGCAGCCGGTTCCTCATTAAAGATCTGTGTTCGTCTGTTCTTGGATCAGATCCAGAACAGTCTTGCTCCTGCGTGAGCTATATTTGTTTTGAGTTTTCTATCAGTTCTATTTTTCCTTGTTGTTTATCATTTTCCATTTTACTTTTCTGATACTCTGTTGGGAGTTCGAGGTTCCTCCTATGCGAACAGGAGAAGGGAGACTGGTGTCTCTGGTTGTGAGTGACTGGGTGTCACTCACGGGTTCCTTCTAAGGATTCAAGAGAAGGGAGATTTATCTCCGGTTTCCCTCTGGGTGTCAGAGGAAGGGAGACTGTGTCTCCGATCGTGAGTGGTGGTGTACTACTCGTGGTTTCCCCTCCGGTTTGGAGGAAGGGAGGATTGGTCCTTCTGTTCTGATATTATTGGTGGCAAGGTCAGGTTTCATATCCTATGGATTGCAAGATCGGTATTGAGGGATTTGTCTCCCTTAGTCTAAAGCTGTTTGGCAGCCGTTGTTTGTAGACTGAGCCTGTGTCTTGCTTTAGCAAGGGAAGCCTCACTCGGGCTTGAGTGGGGGACGAACGTAGGTCTGTAGTAGCAGACCGAACCATCTAAAATCCTCTGTGTCCATGGTTTGCCTACGCTATTGATTCACGATAGATGTATGATTATGCTCATTTCATCTGCATCTGGTTAGCCTACATCATTCTGAATTCATCGAGTGTTCTAAAATAAATCTGAATAGGAATTGTATGCTTAATTCTATTCAGCTTGCTCATCAGTATTATTAGTTTGTATCAAACACAACAGTTATGTGTCGTCCACGTGCTTAGTAATGTCTAAGGCTGCAAGTGCTTGCTCAGTGTTCGAGTGTGTGCTTCAATGGAACATTTGTTTACATTGAGTGTAGTTAAAAGTTTAAATAGTATTTTAACGGGAATCCATTCACCCCCCTCTGTATTCGTGCCTTGCACCCCAACACCCATAGCCTCCTTGGTCGACCTTAGATCGTGGGAGCAGGCTGCTAGGCATGGGAGGACAGATTTAGGAGGAGCATTCGTGAGTTTCTTTGAGTTTTGGTGGCGTTCGCCGTTCTTCTTCCTCTTGCTCCTAATCTGGCTCTAAGGTAGGTGATCTCTCGGGCCAAACTCCTAAATAATGGTTCAAAGTTGTTCATAAGCATGTCTAGCATCCTTCTACATGGTTTTCTCCAAATTATAGCATATATATTGCACGTATTTTGAAGATCTTGGACTAGATATCATTGCTTAGGGTTTCCTCGCTGGAAGGGAGCTTGTGTCTGTAATCACAGTTCCTTCTGTAATCATGATCAGGATTGTTGCATCCCTGTGATTTTGATGATGTCAAACACCATAAGTCAAAAGTCAAACACTATAAGTCAAAAGTCAAACATCTTAAGTCAAACAGAACATGTCTGAAGCCTTCACGAGTCTGTGCATATTGTCATCCTGCATGACTAAGGTTGCTACAAGTGTGTCTTACGCATGACTAAGGTCGGTGCATATTTCGCATCCTGCATGACAGAGGTCGGTGCAGATTTTAGCCATATGCATATAAAGTCAGTGCATATTCTGCCTTTTGAATATAGATGGTCAGTGCATTCTTAGTTCTACAGCATGTCAAGTCAGTGCACTTTTGCCTTGTGTATTTACAAGGTCCATGCACATCTGCATTAAGCATAAAGAAGGTTGGTGTAGTTTTTGCCTTGCACTAAACCAGGTCCATGCACACTTTCCTTGTGTGATACAAGGTCAGTGCACCATTGCCCTTATACGATACAAGGTCGGTGCATACCCTGTTTGTCTACATGCAAGGTCAGTGCATATTTTCTTATCACGCATGCTAAGGTCAGTGCATATTTTCTTATCACGCATTCTAAGGTCAGTGCATATTTCTCATCGTACATATAGAAGGTCGGTGCATCCTTTGTGATATACTACCTAAGGTCTGTGCATTTTTTACTTGAGCATATCGAAGGTCAATGCAGTGTGTTTCCCTTAAGCATTTAAAGGTAAGTGCAATATTTGCATCATGCATATATATATATATATATATATATATATATATATATATATATATGTCTGTGCATATCATCAAACGGCTAACACTTATGACTTTTTGATTACCAGGACAGTCATATGGTCAAGCATCTACTGAGAAACCTACCTCACGTGGAATTTAAAGTATGAGGTTAATGACACGTGATCCAAAGCAAGGAGCGGACCAGATGATCCTACCACATGGACTGCTACAGTACCACGATTCTGACACGTGGAACCTCAAAGGATCAGATCTGCGTGAAAGATTAGGCGGGAAACGTGGTATCCACGCACCCAGCGTCTGCTTATAAAAGAGGATCGAAGGCTGGGAGAATAAAGCAGAGAGAGCTGAGCTGAATAGAAAAAAAAAAGAGAGAGAGAGAGAATTTCTGAAGCCGCTGCTAGTGCTGAAATTCCTCCCATTTGAGACGAGAGAAAAGCCCAGGAGAAAAGTCAAAAAGAGAGAGAACTAGTTCAGAAAGAGAAGAGCATGAGTGATCGCCAGTCTTGAGTCAGAGAGTATGCTTCTACAAAAGCTACATTGTTATTGTTTCTGGGTGATTTTTTCCCTTTGTTTATTTTCATCTTCGAGTTTTTTACCTTTTCAATTCTACTTTGTTACCCTTTAACTTCACTTGGAGGAAGGGAGAGGTACTCTGGTTTCCCTCCTTCGTGTTTGGAGGAAGAGAGGAACGATCCTCTGGTTCGTGAGTTGCAGGGAGCAATTTATGGGGTTCCCTTTACTGATTGCGAAGGAAGGGAGGTTGGACCTCCAGTGATTCTTCTGGTCTTTAGAAGAGTGAGGAGAGTGTTCCTCGGGGCAAGCTGTTAGGCAGCAGGTGTCAGCAGACTGAGTCTACAGTTGTTGATTACTTAGTGTAAGGATGCCTTACTCCGGAGGAGTAAGGGGTGGACATAGATTACGGATCGCAATCCAACCACCTTAAAAAGCTCTCTATCTCATCTGTGTGGATTGGTTGTCTGATCTTTTAAATTGGCTTTGGCACGTCAGCAGTTCGATCATTGTTTCATCACAACTCTCTTTCTCGACAAGCTTTCGTCTATCTATCTGTTACGAGGTCAGTCTGGAAGGATTTATTCATTGCATTTCAGATTACATAATTTGTTTCTCGAATTCTCTGAATTGGGAGTGATCTATTCATCCCCCCCTTCTAGCTCACTTTTTGTGTGAACTATCAATTGGTATCAGAGCAGGTTACCCAACATGTGGTCCAACGACCAGGGTAAATCTGGATCTAGCACTCCTCGCAGTTTCATGGTTGAGGGACAGTCTATTAGTCGCCCTCCTTTTTTAGATGGTAATAACTACTTTTACTGGAAAAATAGGATGGAAGTATTCCTGAGATCGCAAAGCCATGAACTCTGGAGAGTGATCACCACAGGACCATATGATCTCCCACCAAATGAAGATGCGTGGACGAAAGATCACATCAGACTTTCAACGGTCAACTGGTCAGCTCTAAACATAATTCAATGTGTAGTACATCCAGAAGAGTACGCCAGGATATCAGCCTGCTTGACAGCCAAGAAAATGTGGGACGAACTAGAGCTCATCTACGAAGGTACATCCCAAGTCAAGGCCACCAAGGTAAATATGCTCACCTCTGAGTATGAATTGTTTAAGATGAAATCTGGGGAGAATATTGCAAAAATGTATGCTAGGCTGTCGCTTATCACTAACAATCTTAAAGGGCTTGGGAAACAGGTTTTAGAAGGGGATCTAGTCTGGAAAATTCTTAGGTCGTTAACCCCCGCATGGCACACTAAGGCCATTGTGATAGAGGAGTCTAGGGATCTGTCAAAACTGACAATCACTAAGCTAATAGGATCCCTAATGACGTATGAAATGAATTTTAAAAGAAATGGTGAAGGAAGTGACAAGAAGGGCAAGACCATTGCTCTTAAGGTGTCCCGTAGTAGCAATGGGAGTAGCAATAGCAGTAGTAGTGGGGAGTCTGACAGGTTCTCAGACCTTGATCAAGAGGAGCAAGCTATGCTGACTCGACAATTTCGGAAGTTCTTAAGAACTAAGGGAAAAACATTTAGAAGAAAAAGATCGCATACTTCTGGTAAGCATTTTGATTCTAACAATGATAAAAATAAGAATGCTAAGAAGATCACATGCTTTCATTGCAGGAGGACTGGACACATAAAGGGAGATTGCCCCGATCTCTAGAAGAAAAGCTCCAAGGTGCAAAAGAGGAAACCTCGAGCTATGGCCTGCACGTGGAGTGACGAGGAGGAAGACCCTGAGGCCAACTCTTCAGAAGAAGATGACCAAGGAATATGCCTTATGGCCAACAGTGACGAAGGGGTAACCAACATTTTTGAGAATTTCTCAATTGATGACTTGGAAGATGCCTATGCAGAACTGTTAGATAAGTTTAATGCTTTGAGTAAAGACCATAAGGTGTTAAAGAGAAAACTGAATGTTGCCACTGAAGAACAAATTCAAACTAACAAAGAAAATCAAAAGGTCAAGGAAGAATTAGAAGAGATGAACTCTCTCAGAAAGGAAAATGAAGACCTTAAGTCTGAAACCAAAAAAGTTCAAAAACAACTTGATGAACTCAAGATAAAACTTCAAGAAAGCCAAAGTGAAAATAGTTTAATCACTGAAAAGTATGAAGCTTTTAGGGAGGTGAATTCTAAACTTCAGAAAAATTGTGAAACATTGTAAAAAGAACTGGAGGACAAATAAAGAACTGTAGAAAATTTTGTTCAAGGAAAAGTGAACTTGGATACCATGCTAGGTGCTAGGGTTAATTTCAACAAAGAAGGTTTAGGCTATAACCCAACACACAAGAAACCCTTTGAATTCACAACAATAACATTCTGTCCAGAAAAAGGGAAGGAAAAACTAGACACACCATCCAGCTCCAACAATGCTCAGAATGTCCAACAACCAAGGAATGATTCGTCAAACCATGCTGGACAACAATCTAAAACTAGAAAGAACTAAACTAGGCAAGCCCCTGTGTGTACCCCCCAGAACAAGAACTTTTACAAATAAAGACATATAACCCAGAATAGAAATTCATTCTTCTATAAAAACATGGGACAATAAAAGAAAAATTGAGGAAATCCCGTTCCATAGAAACTCTTTAATGAATATGTCCATCCTAGACAGAATGGGTACAAAAGATACCCGGGGAATAAACAGTCCAACAACAGGAACAGATTCCACATCATTAGGCCAAGTGGACATAATCCTAGTCATAATTTCCACAAAACTGTTAACAACATGCAAACGAAAAATACTCTGAAACAATTTTGGATTTCGAAGTTTCTGCTTAGAGATTTGAACAATGTCTTTGGACCCAATCTATCTTGGGTTCCAAACTATTTTGCTTGATATGTCCCTCTGTAGGTTAGCCTAGCAGCCGAGCACAAGAGGTGGTATCTAGATAGTGGCTGCTCCAGGCACATGACAGGCGACCGATCCAAATTCAGCAAATTGGAAATGAAGGTAGGGGGTCTGGTCAAATTTGGAGGAAAGAATAGATGTAAGATTGTTGGAATAGGAACAATTGGTAAGTCTTCCAGAAACTCTGTTGAAAAAGTTTTGCTTGTAGAGGGTCTTCAACACAACTTGCTTAGTATTAGTCAGTTATGTGACAAGGGTCACAGAGTTGTGTTCGACAATAATGCATGCAAAATTCTTGAAATAAATTCTGACAAGGTCAAGTTTGAAGCACATAGAGTCAATAATGTATAGATTGTAGATCTAAATGAAAAACTTGAATCAAATCTTTTTTTGGCTACTGATCTTGAAAATAATGCATTTAATTAGCATAGACGTTTAGGACATGCTAGCTTCTCTACATTAAATAAACTGGTCAAACATGATTTAGTTAGAGGCATGCCTAAGTTTAAATTCAGTTCCATTTCAAAAATTTGTGATGCATGTACTCTAGGAAAACAAACCCGTAAATCATTTAAGCTTAGATCTGAGCCTTTATCCTCTAAGCCAATAGAGCTTTTACATATGGATCTTTTTGGCTCAACCATGTCTCATAGTCTAAATGGGAAGAGATTTGGGTTTATGATTGTAGATGATTTCACCAGATTTTCATGGTTATTTTTTTTAGCAAATAAAAGTGATGCTTTTCAGAAATTTGAACACTTTTTAAATAAAGTTAAACAAGAAGGAATTCATAGAATTTTCATGATTCAATCTGACCATGGAGGAGAGTTTGAGAACTCTATATTTTCTAAATTTTATAACAATGAAGGACTAACTCACAGATTTTCCTCTCCCAGGACTCTAGAGCAGAATGTCATAGTGGAGAAAAGAAATCGAACACTCATTGAAATGGCCAGAACTATGCTGGTGGAGAGTCAGCTACCCAGAAGATTTTGGGCAAAGGCAGCTAACACCGCTTGCTACACCATCAACAGAGCCTTGGTAAGACCCGTCCATAAGAAAACCCCCTATGAACTCTTGAAAGGTAAGAAGCCAAACGTTTCATACTTCAGATTTTTTTGTTCAAAATGCTTCATTCATAACAATAATAAAAAGGACCTAGATAAATTTGATGCAAGGAGTACCCCAGGAATTTTTCTAGGGTACTCTGAAACAACTAGGGCATATAGGGTTTTAAATGTTCCAGACCAAACAGTACAAGAAACTCCCCATGTTATATTCGATGAAGCAAACATTGTCACTAACGTGGATGATGATGATAGGAGTTCAAGGCATGATGGAAACTTTCTAGAGGATATGGTGGAGGAAGAATCTGAATCACCTGAAGCATCAAATGTTCCAAATCAAGTAAGATCAGCCAAAACAGGTGAGCCCTCAACTAATGTTAGAATCTTGAAAGATCATCATGTGAATAACATCATAGGCAACTTAGGAGATCCCCCTAGGATAAGGTCTTATCTCAAAAATGTAAATAATCAAGACCTAGTTGCTTTAGTGTCACAGATTGAGCCCAAATCTGTTGATGAGGCTTTGAATGATGAATCATGGGTTAATGCAATGAGTGAGGAGCTAGGTCAACTTGAAAGAAATAATGTCTGGGAACTAGTTCTGAGACCTGAAAATACAAATGTTATAGGAACAAAATGGGTTTTCAAAAATAAAATGAATGAGGATGGAATAATTTCAAGAAATAAAGCTAGACTAGTAGCCAAGGGTTACTGTAAGGAATTTAGGGTTGATTTTGATGAGTCCTATGCATCAACAAATGGATGTCAAAAGTGCATTTTTAAACAGTTTTATTAAAGAAGAAGTCTTTGTAGAAAAATCTCCTGGATTTCAATCGTCTTTACATCCTAACAAAGTTTTCATGTTAAATAAAGATCTATACGGTCTAAAGCAAGCACCTCGGGCCTGGTATGAAAGGCTGATTAGAAATTCTGTCAGATCAGCCAAGGCTACAACAGAGGTAAAGTGGATCAAACCCTGTTTACCAAAAGTTTTAGTAAGGATCTCATCATAGTTCAGGTATATGTAGATGACATAGTCTTTGGCTCAACATGCACTGAACTATGCAATGAATTTGTTTAATTAATGTTTGCTGAATTGGAAATGAGTTTGGTCAATGAATTAAAATACTTCCTTGGTTTGCAGGTACATCAACTGGAGGATGAATGCTTCATCAACCAGGCCAAGTACACCTTGGACATCCTCAAGCGGTTTGGCATGAATAATTTGAAGCACATCACAACTCTAATGGGTAGCAATACATCATTAGATGCAGACGAATCAGGTAAAGAAGTTGGTGCAAAGTTATACCGATGTATGATTGGATCTCTACTCTATTTGACTGCCTCAAGACTTGATATACAGTTCAGTGTAGGTATGTGTGCTAGGTACCAATCAAGGCCTACTGAATTGCATCTAGATGCTATGAAAAGAATTTATAGATACATATCTGCTACACACACTCTAGGATTATGGTTTCTTGCATCACACATCTTAGATTTAATTGCATATACGGATGCAGACTATGCCGGGTGTAAGCTAGATAGGAAAAGCACTAGTGGAAACTGTCAATTTCTAAGTGGGTGTTTAATTTCTTTGGCATCCAAGAAGTAACACTATGTGTCCCTCTCCACTGTAGAAGCTGAGTATGTAGCTGCAGGGAGCTGTGGCACACAGGTGATCTGGATTAAACACTAGCTTCAGAACTACCAAGTAGACCTGGGCTGCATACCCATATACTATGATAATACTAGTGCCATAAATCTTGTAAAAAATCATGTCTTACATTCTCGCACCAAACATATTAAAATCAAACATCATTTTATCAGAGATGAGGTTTCTAAAAACACTTTCGAATTGTTCAATGTAGACATTGCCCATCAGATAGCTGATATCTTTACTAAACCTCTAGACAATGACAAATTCAGCACCTTAAGGAGAGAACTAGCGATTTTTAAAACCCCCTGAATTTCTGAATCTTGGAATAAAATGCATCCATGCTTCTGTGCCCATGTTGAGCTGCATGCTGACTTCATTTGCATGAATTTTCATCCAGTGTCTGTCAGTTGTTTTTTATTGGCATGCATAACCGGTTGGTATATCGAATGATAAGCTGGGAGAAGGTCAGATTTCTTCTAACTAGAAACCCACATCATGTGTGAGGAGGTCTTCTGACCTATGTTCTCCACCTGGTACCACAGGCTCACTTACATATAGATCCGATTCAATGTCCATAAATTAGCTTTTCTGCATTTCAATACATTGTGCATTCCTGCTGTCTGCTTATCCACTTCATATTGTGAGGGGGAGGTATTCTAGGTATGCCTTTGTGTAGAAGGCATCTGCATGTGTGAAGCTGATAGGTTTAAGTTCGTCAGTCAGTCAAGGTGACAGGAGGAGTTGCTTGTTTATCAGTTTAAGGTCTTAGGAGACTGATTCGAAAGGACTTTGAGAGATCTTGACACTGCACAGAGCTTATTGAGAACCTTATGCAGTTTTTGTTTTCACAAAAGCTAGAAACTCTCAACTCTCTTAAATTTCCAAATTTGATAAACTGAAATTTAGCTAAAAAGCTTCTCTCTAATAATCCTGCAAAGACCTAGATAGAGAACCTGAAGGCTATCTTCCTACATCATTAATGAACATGGATCACTGTTGACATTTTTAGTTCATGAAATCTCCTAAATGTTTGAAACTTAAATTTCAGGAGGCAAAACCTCTGAGAATCAGTACATCTGGTATTGTCTTCAAACATCATATAACAAACAAAATCAATTTGTTTAGGGGTATTTCAACATTCAGAGCAATGTTCTGGTTACCGAGAAACTAGACACTTCATCAAAGAAATGAAACATTCTCTATGTCATGAAGTACTAGAATATCTCTATTTAAAAAGTTCCTAAAAATTTAAAATTCATGACAAAGCAATAGCATTAAAGTGTTGAGTAACTGGGGATTCAGGCATCTGATCAAGGTGTCTCCTCACGTCAAAAGACACTTCTATTGCTAACTATGTTCTCTAAAGAGAAGTAATACGGTTATCACACTAAGGAACTGGGAATTCTGGCCTCTCATCAAGGTGTCTTCTCATATATCAATCTGTGATTTACCAAAATTACTCAATGGTTATTTTGCTGCTCAGTAAAGGAAAAATCTTCCACCCCTCTGAAATAATTTGTAGACTGTTTGTCCTCAATACCTTTGGACCATTCAACAGTAGATGAGCCTCCAGTTACTTGATTAGTACAGCATTTAGACAGCTTTCTTGTGGCATAACTGTTACACCTTGATCCTTATTCATACATATGTACGATGATAATCTTCAATCTTATTCTTTGTCTTTCCTGCTTATTAGCGATGAGGTCGTTCAGCTCATCTCAGTGACCTTTCTTGGATCTTTATGGGTTGTAGATGAAATTTTTCTACCACGTGAATTAATTGCCTCCGGTCTCACCAGCTTAGTAGTACCTTATTTTCTCCCTACACTTCTTTTGATGATGTCAAAGGGGGAGAATGGATCTGGTTGGTTTGGTTTCTCAAATGGTTTCTCAAATGGATATGGATCAGGTTGGAAGTCATAGTGTCAGGGGGAGCTATTGTGATCTGTCTTGTGTAAAGACAGTGTGTCAGGGGGAGTTAGTGTGTGACATTGTATGCATGACTGATCATCCTCATTTTGATAGCATTAATTTTGTTTGGCTTATAGTGTTGCCATCATCAAAAAGGGGGAGACTGTTGCATCCCTGTGGTTTTGATGATGTCAAACACCATAAGTCAAATGTCAAACACCAGAAGTCAAAAGTCAAACACCTTAAGTCAAACAGAACATGTCTGAAGCCTTCATGAGTCTGTGCAATGGAGTCGGTGCATATTGTCATCCTGCATGACTAAGGTCGATACAAGTGTGTCTTACGCATGACTAAAGTCGGTGCATATTTCGCATCCTGCATGACAGAGGTCGGTGCATATTTTAGCCATATGCATACAAAGTCGGTGCATATTCTGCCTTATGAATATAGATGGCCAGTGCATTCTCAGTTCTATAGCATGTTAAGTCAGTGCACTTTTGCCTTGTGTATTTACAAGGTCTGTGCACATCTGCATTAAGCATAAAGAAGGTTGGTGCAGTTTTTACCTTGCACTAAACCAGGTCCATGCATAGTTTCCTTGTGTGATACAAGGTCGGTGCACATTTGCCCTTGTGTGATACAAGGTCGGTGCATACCCCGTTCATCTAAATATTTTCTTATCACGCATGCAAAGGTCAGTGCATATTTTCTTATCACGCATGCTAAGGTCAGTGCATATTTCTCATCGTACATATAGAAGGTCAGTGCATCCTTTGTGATATACTACCTAAGGTCTGTGCATTTTTTGCTTGAGCATATAGAAGGTCAGTGCAGTGTGTTTCCCTTAAGCGTTTAAAGGGTAGTGCAATATTTGCATCATGCATATACAGACCTATATATATATATATATATATATATATATATATATATGTCTGTGCATATCATCAAATGGCTAACACTTATGACTGTTTGATTACCAGGATAGTCATATGCTCGAGCATCTACTGAAAAACCTACCTCACGTTGAATTTAAAGTACGAGGTTAATGGCACGTGATCCAAAGCAAGGAGCGGACCAGATGATCCTGCCACATGGATTGCTACAGTACCACGATTATGACACGTGAAACCTCAAAGGATCAGATCTGTGTGAAAGTTTGGGCGAGAAATGTGGTATCCACGCGCCCAGCGTCTGCTTATAAAAGAGGATCGAAGGCTGGGAGAATAAAGCAGAGAGAGTTGAGCTGAATAGAAAAGAGAGAGAGAGAGAGAGAGAATATCTGAAGCCTCTCCCAGTGCTAAAAATCCTCCCATTCGAGATGAGAGAAAAGCCCAGGAGAAAAGTCAAAAAAAGAGATAACCAGTTCAGAAAGAGAAGAGCCTAAGTGATCGCCAGTCTTGAGTCAGAGAGTCCGCTTCTATGAAAGCTACATTGTTATTGTTTCTCGGCGATTTGTTTCCCTTTGTTTATTTTCATCTTCGAGTTGTTCACCTTTTCAATTCTACTTTGTTACCCTCTAAGTTCACTTGGAGAAAGGGAGAGGTACTCCAATTTCCCTCCATCGTGTTTGGAGGAAGAGAGGAACGATCCTCTGGTTCGTGAGTTGCAAGGAGCAATTCATGGGGTTCCCTTTGCTGATTGCGAAGGAAGGGAGGTTGGACCTCCAGTGATTCTTCTGGTCTTCAGAAGAGCGAGGATAGTGTTCCTCGGGGCAAGCTGTCAGGCAGCAGGTGTCAGCAGACTGAGTCTGTAGTTCTTGATTTCTTAGTGCAAGGAAGCCTTACTTCGTAGGAGTATAGGGTGGTCGTAGATTGCGGATCGCAATCGAACCACCTTAAAAAGGTCTTTGTCTCATCTGTGTGGATTGGTTGTCTGATCTCTCAAATTGGCTTTGGCACGTCAGCTATTCGATCATTGTTTCATCACAACTCTCTTTCTCGATAAGCTTTCGTCTATCTGTCTGTTACGTGGTCAGTCTAGAAGGATTTCTTCATTGCATTGCAGATTACATAATTTGTTTCTCAAATTCTCTGAATTGGGAGTGATCTATTCATCCCCCCCTTCTAGCTCACTTTCTGTGTGAACTATCAAGGATCACGGCTGCCTGATAGACCGCGACCTGATGTATGAAAAAAAAAATTTATTATTTTCTTTGTGCTATCGCGGTTTCCCATGGACTGCGTTCTGTATGTCGTGGCGCCCATACTAACCGCGTTCTAGCTCGGGTTCCCATAAACCCATTGCCCTGTCCAGCATGTTAAATGAAGGTCAATGAGTCTACATGCATTTTTTCATGTATGCACGCTATTTGAACCAATTGATGAATCTAGAAAATATATTAAACTCTAATTTTCTCTAAGTTCATGAGCTTTGTTCTTAGCCCTTTGATTCTTGTTCTTACCTAAAGCATGTTAAAAGAGTAGTTAACTTCCTGATAGCTTGAACGTGACTCACGATAGCATGTTTTAATTATTGCATGATTGTATATTCAAGATTTTATCTTGGGATATATTGCATGAATTTATTGTTTTAAGGTTTTGCCACTCCGGTGGCATTAACCTACCGTTTTCTATTGGTTTCTGGTAGTGAGATAGGAACACTATTCTTGGGGTAACTGGAACCCTCCGCCGGATATTCCTTCCATCGGATTGGATCCACTACTACAAGGCCTCCGTAAGTCTCCACTAGCCTTGGATTCCCACAAGGACGATGAGCTAGTTGTGCCATAAAAACCTTGAAAACCTCTGGAATCCTCATCCTACTGTGTAGGAAAAGGTTCGACCCGCCATTGGACCCATGGAATGGGGTTCTGTTCAAGCCTTTCCAGCCCTGATCTGAACACAGCCAGCCTAGAGACAGCGTCTGATGATTGCGGTGGGTCTGTAGACCACGTTCACGTCGTCCTGTAGGCATATCGGCAGATCGTGTAAAGTCTGTCGACTGACTTGGCGTGTCTGTCGACAGACCCATAAGTCTATCGATAGACATGACGTTTCTATCGGCAAACCTCCCCTTTTTGTGCTGTTCTGAACGCAGACGGGCCTCAGATCAAGTTCTGCATGTCGCGGTGTATATGTCAACCGCGTTTAACCATTTGTTCCGAGCATGTTTTATTCGGTTTGACTATGGTTCATAAGTCCAAGATTTGATTGTCTAAGGTACTGTTAACCTTATTTTCTTCCAGAATGTCATCCATAGTGTTTATGACTTGCTATTTCCTTTAGAATTTCATTCATGATATTTCTGGAACATAACCCCTTGACTCCTTGTTGGCCATATCTGTAAATTATGAATTATTAAGGGCTGTAGGTCCGAAACAACCAATGTCAGGTAGGACAGAAGTCCATTCTGTAAATTATGGGAAATTCTGGGTGTGACATTGCACCAACTTCTGTTATTCTGATATTATGTTATTCTAATATTCTGTTATTCTGATAATCTGATATTCTGATACTCTGTTATTCTGATATTCTATTAATTCTAATATTCTGATATTCTGCTAGACTGTTATTTTGCTTATTATTATTGAAATTCTGATATATATATGGCCAATTCTATATGTTATGTTCATCTGGATCATCTGTTCCTCGTTTCATACTATCATCTAGTTCTTGGCTCTAATGGGTATGTTCCTTTTTCCTTCGAACTCCATACTTGCCCTTGACTTTGGTATTCATTAATGATTGTCCCTTCTGCTAGATAGATTGTCATGATTATGATTTATATCATTCATGCATTACCTGTTAATGTACATGGTTGATTAGCTAATCACTTATATCTTGCTTGATGATAGAGATGTAATTCCTACTGAGCATTTTTGCTCTCCTAGTTTCTCTTAACATTTTTAAGGTAATAATGATGAAGATAACCAATCGGACGGGGAAGGGCAAGAGTGATGAGTGCTCTATAGGATCGGAGTCTGTGTCTTTTCTTTTCTTGAGACCAGTCCTGTAATTTGACTCCTCTTCTTCTTTCTTGTTATCAATGTAAGTTTGAGTCAACAAAATGTAATAATGACATTTTGATTCTAATAAAGCTATTATTTTGTCATTATTTTCTGGTCTTTTGTGTGTGTCTTGTGGTTTGCTCTGATTGTCATGACTGTTTCACTACCACGTTCCAAGTTGTTTCCGCTGCTATCGGTTCGGGGCGTGACACCCTCTCTCTAGTGATCTAACCCCAGAATAAGAAGAAGAAGAAGAGGAGGAGGAGGAAGAGAGGCGCTCACCCCTAAGCTTAGAGAAGAAGAAGAAGAAGAGGAAGAAGAGAGGAGCTCGCCCCAAAGCTTGAAGAAGAATAAGAAGAAGAGGAAGAAGAGAGGTTGCACAAGAAAGTAGAGGAGAGGAAGAAGAAAGGGGGCGGCCAAGATTTTGAAGGAGAACAAGAGAAGAGAGGAAGAGGAAGAAGAATAGAGGGAGAGACCAGAGGAGAACGTGGCCAAGCCTGGAGAAGGTATTCCCAAGGTTTCCAAGGTGGACTGATCTTACTAAAATTTTCCTCCATTTATCCTCTACGTCCTGGAATACTCGGATCGTCGAGAAGCTACAGAGTCCGAATCATCATCGAGAGCACTCCATTGATCCTTGAGGAGGAATTTAGAACTCTTTGATTATCTTATCTTCTGGGTTATTTTGTAGTTATCTGAGCACTCACTAATCATCCTTCTATAGAGATTTTTTTGTGTGTGTTTGCAGAGATTTCAATCTACTCGGGTGTGGTGACGCCTGTGCGTCGTGTGTTTTTAGATCTCATCTACGTGTGTGTTGTTGTGTCCCCTGGTTTTGATGATAACAAATCACAAATCATTAGTAGATGTTTGAAAAATATCTGACTTAAATTGGCTTGATGAATTGATTAAACAAGTGTAGAAGAATCTCAGTAAAAGATGTCTCGACACGACCCAGTGATGTCTCGACGCTTCCAGACGAGATTATATAGATACTTCAACAAATTGAGCTCCAACACAATATAATGTCTCAACACATCATACTCATGTCTTGACACATACCGAAGAAATCAAGCTGAAGCCGTTCTGCCTAAGTATCTGGATTCACCGATGTCTCGACACACTGAGTGAAAAGTGTCAACACATTCGGGTGATAATCTCGGCACAAGGCGCTCATGTCTCGACACCATATTACAACATCTCTGCACATGGCTCACATGTCTCGACACCGTTTGGTGTTGTCTTGACTCTTCAGCCATGGTACTTCAAGATTTCAAAGGGATGTCTCGACACACTGACAGTAAAGTGTCGACACATCCACGATCAACCAGAACGATTCTTCAAGATATTCAAAGGAATGTCTCGACACACTGCAAGGAACGTGTCGACACACTGTGTTCGTCCAGAACGGATCTGGATCCAACGAGAGTTGATTTCAAGATCCGAAACTTAATCCAGAGGATCCGTCTGCTCTGGAAAAAGTCGTCAGATTGCGTTGGTGTCAGAAGACTGTGTTTTGGCAGAGATATTTTCTGAAGAAAATCATACCCTTGCTCAAATGGTCTCCTACCTACCGACATTCCTGCAAACTTGTCAAGAAGATAGTCAACTGTGCAAGTGGAAGCAGATCTAATAATGTGGACGTGACATTCTGAGTGTTGCTTGAAAAGTGGACAACGTTGGTGTCGCCCTAGGACACCAATATATATAAGGAGCATGTGCTCTAGTTCGAAGAGATGAGAGAGTAGAAGCGAGCTAAGAAGAGCACTGAGGAGAAAACGAAGAAGAAGAAAACTTGCTGTGCAAGCTACTCTTCATCCTGATGCTGCCGGCGTGAGTGAACTTAGAAGAAGACATTTTCCTCTTCCTCACGACAAAAGGAAATCTTCAGTGGCTGCTATGAAGATTCAACAAGAAGAAGAAAACCAAGGCTCTCTTAAGCTCATTCCCAGACAGGAGACTTCTTTGTCATAGAGCTTTCATTACGATACTCTGTCTGGCCATTTCATATTTTGTTTGCTTTTCTACTAAACAAACCTCTCCTCATTAGATCCCTACCTGCGTGTAGGAAGACAGAAGGCGTGGTCGCCTATCTGTGTGGTCTAGGGTGTGATCCCACAAGCTGTGCGACAGCGGAGTGTGAGAGTGTATCTCTCTGCTAGAAGCTGTGAATCAGTGGTTGTGTTCTGGCACTAGTGAAGCCTCACTATGTTGTGGGAGGGGTGGACGTAGGTCTCTAGATTGAGACTGAACCACCTTAAAGATATTGTCTTATGGTTTGTCTTCTCTCTTGTTCCGACGATAGAAACTTGATAGGACCGCTTCCAGGAATCCTGTGTGCATCAAGTCTTTCAGTTAGTAACTATTATCTATCTCTTTATCCGCTGTGTTAGTCATAGTTTTTATTTCCACAAAGAAGGGCAAAGAAAAGGGGCTAATCTATTCACCCCTCCCCTCTAGATCTACCTATCACCACTCAACATGTGATATCAGAGCTAGTCTCTCTGAATGTGGTCTAACAACCTTGAGAGAACTGGTGATATGGCTTCTAAAGGTCCTATGGCTGAAGGACATTCTGTAAATAGGCCTCCCTTTTTCACTGGGATAAACTATCCTTACTAGAAAAACCGCATGCAGGTCTTCATTAGAGCCCAGGATCATGAAGTCTGGCGAGTGATTAGCAAGGGACCATTTGAGCTGCCTCCTGATGAAGATACATAGACTAAAGAACAAATCAGGCAATCAACTCTGAACTGGGGTGCCAAGCATATTGATAACGTGAAAGTACATCGTTTAAAACATGCGTATCAATCTTAAAAATTTCAACTCGCACTAGATGAAAGAAAGACGTAATATGGTGGTGAGAAGGGTCGAATCCACAGGGAAGAGGAGATTTTTAGAGTTAAAAATCTTGAAGTCCTTTGAAAAATACTTGTTATTTTACTTTGCTTAAAGAAAATAGTGAAATGATGAATGGACCGAACACTTAATTAAAGACACCTATGACTATGAACTTATGTTATAGAAAATAATTACATAAAGTGGAGAAGAAGAGGTAGAAGAAGGAGGAAGAGAGGGAAGATGAACAAGATCTAGATCAAATGAACACTTCTTTTATTAACTTAAAGAAACGAGTACATGAAATGCAAGACAAGCTTACAATAAAGGTATGATGAGATTACAATGAAAAATAAAACTAAAGTAATAATAACAAGAGGAGCCTGAGATGTGAAGATGGTGACAGCAGTGCTGATGACGGTGCCGTCCTCTCTTGGCCTTAGATCACGAACCACCTTGCGGAAGATGTCGTCTACACCGGGAGGAAGTCACCTTCGTGGTTGAAGCGGCCTTTGGAAGGTGAATAACTTCGAAACCAAGATAAATTATGGGATGCCAAAGAAAAATAAGTTGAAGAAGAGGAAGAGAGGAAGAACCTTGATGAAGAACTCAGATAGAAAAGAAGAACAGAAGGGCTTCAAAACGGAGGTATAACAGAAGCTAGCACCTCGGATGAACAATAAAAGCACAGGATAGAAAGTTGAAAATGGGAAATAACTTCCAAAACAGAAAAGATTAGAAGATGAAGAAGAAGAAGAAGTTGTATAAAATGTAAAAAAAAAGAACTTTCATGAAGATATCAAGAGGACAAAATGTCTAGAAGGGGGAGAAATAAGGGGAAGAACAGAGAGAAATATTGGTTCGCAGATGAACAGGATAGAACAGTGACAAACACAAGATAGCTTGAACACCAGAAGGAATTCGAAGATGATGTAGAAGAAGAAGTTGTAGAGGACTTAAAAACAAAGAACTTTTGTAAAGCAAGCAAGAGGAGAATATGGACGGAGGAAGGAGAAAATAGGGAAGAATAGAGAAGAATACAGTATGAAAATGCACAGGATAAAAAAGTAAAGAACACGAAATACCTTGCAAAATAGAAGGAATTGGAAGATGATGCAGAAGAAGACGTTGTAGAGAACTTAAAAACAAAGAACTTTTATGAAGAGCGAACGAGCAGAAAATGAACTGAAGTGGGAGAACTCGGTGGCCTAAGATGTGAGAGGGAGAGGGAGAGTGAAAATTGCCAAAAGAAGAACTCTCCTTCTCCTCCTTATCATGGGCTATTTATAGGGAAAGTTGGGTCAATGGAGGGTTGAGATTGTATCAAAAAGAGATGGATGGCTGAGATTTAGGTAGAAGAAGATGTATGGGGAAAAGAAAAAGGAGGGGGGCACCCCCTTTCTTGGACTTTGGGCACCCCCTTTCCCAATGCTCATCATGTCTCTCCTTTATTTCAAACTTTGAATTCAATTTTCCCTCCAACCAAAATATGTGTTTCTTTTCCTCAATTTCAAACTTTTGAAACTTCTTTTCCCTCCAACCAAAATATGTGCTTTTGACTTGGTCAAAGTGGTGATGACAGTTTTGCCCCCATAGTTTCTTGCAGTTACCTTCAGTGTCCTGCACACACATAATTACAATCTAGTCCATAAAAATTACCATAATGTGCACATAAATATCAAATGCTCATAGTTATGCAATGGAGAATTAATGTCCATGGCCCTCAACTTTAATTTTATAAATAATATCACCAAATTAATCAATTTGCATGAAAGCTCCAATTTAAACGCGGAGTTGAGGTTAACTATGAAATATGCACAATTACCTAATTATCTGCACATAAAATGGTGTACATGCGATGAATTACCATAGAAAATGGACACTTATCACATAGCATGCAGTGCACCCTTCATCCAACAGAATACTCAAGCGTGTCAACTTGCAAAACTGCAAAAGAAATGTGGGATCGCCTTGAGATAATATATGAAGTGACACAGTAGGTACGTGCAACCAAAGCTAATATGTTGGTATCTGAATATGAGAAGTTCAGAATGAAATCTGATGAGTCCATTTCGGACATGTATGCTAGGCTAACCTCGCTCACTAATGGCTTGACTGAGCTAGGTAAGACCTACACTGAGCAGGAGATAGTAAGAAAGATTCTGAGATCACTAACTCCTATCTGGCATACAAAGGCCACTGTGGTTGAAGAATCAAAAAACCTAACCACCATCAAATTAGAAGAACTCATAGGGTCCTTGATGACCTATGAGATGAATCTGAAAAACAAAGAAGCTGAGATAAGTAAAAAGAAGCCTCTGGCTTTTAAAGCTGGACCAAGCACCAAGGACCTATCTGATGATGAAGAGTCTTCAAGCAGCCACACTGAAGAAGATGAAGTTGCCCTATTGACAAGAAAGTTCAGAAAGTTTTTAAGAAAGGAAGGTACATGCTTTACTAAGAAGAAGCCCCAGGTAAGAAGAGGTTTCAGGCCAAGACCTGAAAATGCTAAAAAGTCTGAAAAGCTTGTATGCTACTCTTACAGGAAACCAGAACACATCAAGTCTGAATGTCCTGAAGAAGCTAAGAAAGCTATGCCCATGTGGAAGAACAAGAAGAAGCAGGCCATGGTGTGCACTTGGAGTGATGAAGAAGAAGAAGAAACTGAAGACAAGTCCTCTGAAGAGGACAAAGATGATCTCTGCCTAATGGCCAAAGGAGAAAATGACAGCGAGGTGAGCTCTCCCTTTGAGCATTTCTCCACTGATGATTGGGAAGAAGCTTACTTTGAACTGATGAACAAATATGAAGTATATAGAAAAGAAAACAAAACCTTAAAAAAGAAGGTTGAATCCTGTAGGCATGACAAAGCTCTCAATGAAAAGATAATCCTTCTAGAAACTGAAATTGAAGATTTAAGAAAAATGAATGAAAATCTTGAAGAAGGAAGTAAAGAAATGAGAAATTTGGAAGATGAAAATGAAAGGCTAAGAGATGAAATTGATGAATTAAAATTAAAAATGTAAAGCTATGCAAAGGACAACAATCTATGTAATGAAAATGTTGAAGCTTTTAAATAGGTCAACTCTCAACTGTTGAAATAAAATGAGAAACTTCAAAAGGACCTAGCAGATAAACAAACCTCTCTCGAAAAATTTGTTGATGGGAGTGAAAAGTTGAATGCCCTGCTAGGAACCAAAATTAACATCAACAGAGAAGGGCTAGGATATGAGCCTACCAAAAAGAAAACTTTTCGGTTAAAAACGACCACTTTTGTCTCATCTTCCGAAGCATCTACATCTAAATCAACACACCAAGAAAACATTGAAAACAAAGGAAAAGAGAAGATAGGAGATCCAATTAACAAAATTTTCCAACAACCCAAAAAGGTTCACAAACAACTTCAAACAGGTCGACAACCGTCCAAGCCTCAACCTGCACATCACAGAGAAAGAGATAGCTATAATGTTAGAATAGGTCGGGACACTCCATGGAATAGGTCGACACCCACCAGGTCAAATGCCCAACAAAATCCCAGGTTTACACCAACAGGTCGACAGTTTCCTTACAGGAGGTCGACACATCCACCATCTAGAAACAGTTATAGACGGACTGAACAGTGGACAGGTCGAGACTTTGCCTTCTATAGATCGACACCTCCATGGGTAAGAAACAATAATGCTCCCTATGGTCATAGGTTCACTCAACCCCAACGACCTAGGCAATATGACACTTCCTACTTATCTAGACCAACAAACTGGAACAGATGGACCAATCAACAGTCCTTTTTCACCACTTCCAAAACTCACAAAGTCCAAAAGACTAAAGAGAAGAAAAATCAGAACTCCCAACAAAGCAAAGATGCTAAGAAAGTTTGGATTTCGAAGTCTATCTTATCCTGCTTTGCAGAAATGAAGAAACTATTGGGACCCAACTATCCTTGGGTTCCAAACATTGTCACTTAATTCCTTGTGCAGGAGTGTCTTGCAGCTCTGCACAACCGTTGGTATCTTGACAGTGGCTGCTCAAGACACATGACTGGAGACAAAACAAAATTCTGTCTCCTAGTTGAAAAGGAAGCTGGACATGTCACATTTGGAGGAAATAACAACGGAAAAATCATTGGTTCAGGTAAAGTTGGTAAGAACCCCTCCAACTCAATTGATAATGTATTACTTGTTGATGGTCTGGAGTACAACTTGCTGAGCATTAGTCAACTATGTGATAAAGGTCATACTATAGTTTTTGACTCTAATGAATGTAAAATCTTACAACCAAATTCAAAGGAAATCATGTTTTCAGGAAAAAGAGTCAATAACGTGTACATGATTGACTTAGATGACCCTGCTCACATAAATCTTTGCCTTGCTGCATCAAAATCTGAATTAGCCTGTTTGTGACATCGCAGACTAGGACATGTTAGTTACAACACTCTTCATAAATTGGTAAAGCATTCAATTGTCAAAGGTCTGCCTGAAATCAAATTCAAACTGAACACTATGATTTGTGGTGCATGTGCTCAAGGAAAATAGACTAGAAAGTCTTTCAAGAGCAGAACCGAAAACTCATCATCTAAACCACTTGAACTAATCCATATGGACTTGTTTGGCCCAACCAAAACAGCTAGCTTAAGTGGTAAAAGATATGGTTATGTCTTGGTGGATGATTTTACTAGATTCACTTGGGTATTCTATCTTGCACATAAAAATAATGCCTTTGATGAGTTTCAGGCACTATATATGCAAGTGAAGCAAGATGGTAAGTTTAAAATTTCCAACATTATTTCAGATCATGGTGGTTGAAGAGGCAAGATCTCGCGCTGGTCCTGAGCGGGCAGTGGATCACCGGATAGTGAACTGCAAGAAAGGGAAACGGATCAGGGGGCCCAGGGATGAGTCCCTGGGGAAAACCCTCCGATGCTTAAGTCAGTAGAGCTATGGTGGGAGCAATATAGGGAGGAAGTAGCTTCTGCGCGAGATCCCTCTCCACCAGAAGGGTGAAGTGGTTCCTGCTCAGGAGTTTTGAGCGTGTGATTGCCCTTACCTTTCGTCGGAGGGTATCCCTGGGTTAAATAGTGCGCCGTCTTCTGGAGTCCTGTAAGTCGAGGGGTTTCAGGTGGGGGTTACGTCCTCGACGTGGGCTTTTATTACCTTATCGTGGGAGCGTTATCACCTTGGGGAGCTGGAGTCCCTCACCTTTATAAATTCCTACCCACAGAGGACTCTTAACGGCTGCATGGATAAGCAATCGTCGGCCGTACTGAGCACAGAGAGGCCAGCCCTATCCGGGCGGTAGGCTTAGCTCGGACGAAGATGGGTCGGATTGGTCGACATGCGCCTTCTTCCCCTAGGCGGAGAGATGGCTCGGGCATGGACCTTTCCTGTGACCTGACCGACGCTCGGGCCTTCCGAGCCTAGAGGCCGCCTAGGAAGGTAGTATCCTCGAGCGAATCTTTTATTGGGCTTTCTGTCCTAAGTGGGCCCTGTGGGCTGTCACTTGGGCGAGCGTGGCCTTGTTTGGTCCTGATGGGCCTAGTTCGGCTGCACTTTGAATGGGCTGAGAAATCCCCCTCTCCACTTGTCCCCCTCATACTCCCGAGCCAAAGGAGGCTCGGATGAGTAGCCTTTTAGGGTTTTGGACCAGCGTGGCTCATGTGGGTGGAGATCTGGCGGTGTTATGAAGCCACATGTCGTGGTCACCTGGGCCCGTAATAATTGCAATCCTGATGGATTTGAAATGAAGGGGCCCCCTTTTCTCGGAGGTCGGAACGACGCGCCGCCTCCCGCGTGGGTTTATAGGCGTTGGGCGTTGGTTGTCATCCCAGACTCTTTCCATTGTTAGGGTTTTGGCTTTCCTTCGCTTCTTTACTTTTGGGGCTCTTCGATGCGCCGTGAGGACACAGCGGAAGAGCAGAAACTTACGGCGGCATTTGAGGAGTTGGCGAAGATAACTATGGAGGCGGTCCGGCAGCTTCCTCCTCCCTCGGAATCTTCGAGGTCTCGAGAGAATTCTTCTTCAAGTTCTTCCTCGGAATCTATGGCGGGCCAGCGTTCGGGTGCCGAGGGATGGGGCGACGAACCGGTGGTGAGAGCGCCGGTCTAGAACTGCAGCGAGTTGGGGGAAGCCGAGGTGAAGAGGCTAGAGCATCAGTTTTGCCTGCCTCACAAGTATCGCTTTGCTGCTACCGCCCCGTATGAGACGAGCCTGGATTCTCGCACGGGCCACATCTGCATCTTTCTTCTGGCGTGGAAGAGCGGGTTTCGCCTCCCCTTCGAGCCTTTCATCCTCACGCTTCTCAACTTTTTCCAGTTGGCACCCATTCAGTTGGTAGCCAACTCATACCTTCTCCTCTCCGCTTTTCGAATCCTCTGTTGTCAGTGCGGGGTTCCTCCTTCCTTGGACCTCTTCCACTATTTCTTCGAGTTGAAGGCGCACCCGTCGGCTGGGAAGGGTTTTTACTTCATCCAGGCGAGGAGGAATAGGAGCTATATTTCGCTGGCGGCGAAGGATTCTTCGCATAAAGGGTGGAAGACCCAATTTTTCTAGGTGGGGATAAACTCGGTGGAGGAAACCTGGAGGTGCCAGGTAATGGCCAATTTCCACCCGAATATCCCTCCTAGACAAGACGAGTTTCCCCCTCATGTGGAGGAGTGTGCTGCCATCCTACTGAGGAATCGCCAGTCCACCGAGGAATTGGTGACTCCGGAGAACATAGAGCGGTGTCTTCTTACGCGGCTGCATCCGTCAGGCTCAGGTGCCACCACTTAGATCTTCCTTCGGAGGTGGGGGTTATCTTTCCTTTTCCTGATCACGCCTTCTTCTTTGTGCAGACACCAGGCGGGAGCCTCTGGAGGAGCCCGCTGAGATCATTGACCTTGGCGACGACTCGGCGGCTGATGAACCGGGCGCCCCTGTGGGTCGCTCCCAAGCCCGGGACAAGGGCAAAGGGGTGGCCTCCAAGGGGACTTCTCGGCCGTGCAGGGCGAAGCGCAAGGATCCCGTGGAGGGGAGGTTGCGGGAGGTCGTGAAGGCCAGGAAATGGGCCAGGAAGGCCGGGGCCGTCCCCGCCACTGGGGGTAATTCTGGCTCGGCGGCGCTCCCCTCTCTGGGGCAAGATAGGGCCGACCCTACCGAGCCAGCTCTCCCATCTGCTGAGCGAGAGGGGGCCGAGGAGACTAGGGGCACCCCGGGGGGTGACGGTGATGGGTCGGCTCTCCCTTCGTTGGGAACAGAGGAGGCCGAAGTTGAAACAACCGCGGCCGAGGCAGGGGCACCGGTCGAGGTGGGCGACGTGCGGGCTGCGACGGTTGAGATTGGGGGTTCACCGGCAGAGGCGTCGCAGCCCCAAACGATCGTGGTGCATGGAGCGGCCATGCTCGTAGCATCGGTCGAGGTCGGGGGTTTGCCTACGGAGGCGTCGCAACCCCAACCGACCGCAGCGCGTGAGGCGGCCGATCCCGCAGCTCGACTTTGGTCTTCTGGCGAGGTGCCAGGTGCAGAAAGGGTTTCCATGCCAGTGGCTCTGGAAAGGCCTGGCATCTCGAGCACTTTATACCAGCTTTGCCGCGAGGTGTCCGCAAGAATGAAAGGGGGAGACAAGCGTCACTCTCCACCCGGGGTCCTCGACATCATTATGGAGGGTGGCCTGGTCATGGCCCAGATGGGGGCCACAATGGCGGAGACTTATGCCCGGTCGGAGTCAGAGCGGTCGAATCCTGCTTGGACCCTCGGAGGGTGTGAGAGGAAACTAGCTCGACTCAATGAGGCACATGAGGGGCACCGACGGGAGTTCTCCGGGATCAGGGAGTTGTAGCGGTCGAGCCGGCTGGAGGTCGGAGTGCTGACCGAGCAACTAACCAAGGCCTGGGAATCGCTCGAGAGAAAAAGTAAACTCCTTGAAGAGGAGCGCCTCCTTCGTCTCGAGCTGGATGGCCGTTGGGAGACCGAGCGCGCCGAGTTGGTGGACCGGGCAGAGGTAGCGGAGCGCCTCCATTTGAAGGCCGAGGCTGACCGAGCTGAGGCAGAGAGGCGATCGGTCAAGGCCAAGGAGTGGGCGACCGAGGCCAAATGGAAGTCGGCCGAGGCAGAGAAACGATCGGTGGAGGCCGAGGAGCGGGCGGCTGAGGCGGAGTGGGAGAAGGCCGAGCTTGCCGATAGGATGGGACTGGCCGGGGTAGAGGTGATCAAGCAATACAAGGGCTCAAATGCCTATCGGGCTGACCTGCAGGAAGCTACCCTTCCCTACTATGAGTCAGCACTTCGCCGAGGCATCCGCAAGGGGTTTAAGCAGGGTTACCGCCGGGCAGTAGCTTATGCCAGGGAACAAGATTCTGGGATCGACTTCCCCTCTGGCCAACGCTATGACTCAGACATGTCATCTTCCAGCTCCTCCGTGTCGGGCAGGGAAGATCCCGAGGGCTCTTCTCCTGTGGGGTCGCCAACTCTGGCTGCCTCGGGAGGGCTCGCGACCGAGGCAGTTCCCACGCAGGTGGGGTCAGTGCCAGGGCCGACCGTCACCGAGGGCGCCGGTGGCGAAACACCTGCGTCTTCCACTTCCGAGCTTCAAAGTGGGCCCTAGGCCTGATATATTGTCCTGTTTTGCCTCCTTCTTTTGTTTGCTTGTTTTTCTTTTCCAAAAAAGGACTTCCTCTTTTTAAGGTAACAAATAAAATCTTACTTGCTTCTTGCTGTACTTGTCATGATTTGACCAATGTATATGCAGTAGTTGGAAAGTGCCGATACACCCTGCGTGGTTTTCGCACGCTGGTTGGGCGAGCCTCTGCCAGGGTGTCTTTCCGTTTAATTGCGCTTTGAATGCTTGGCCACTTCATGTGTCCCGCTGAGGCAGAAGATGAGAAGTTTGAGGTGACCGTTCATAGGGGGAAATTCCTTTGGCGTGTTTTCGAGGAGGGAGTCGTTTAAGGCGAGTATCCTCCCTTTGCCTATAAAAAGACTGAAGGGCGTCCCTTCCTCTCCATCGCTTAGGATTTTCCCTGACAGTCTTTCCTCGCCCCTTCTTCACGTTGCATTATGCCGTTGCATTCGGAGCATGGAGGAAGATCTAGATGAGGGGGCTATCGATGGCAGGGGGCAGGGAGTTGCTACTGCTTCGGACTTGAAAAGGAGTCGATGGCCGGCGGGCGGACTTGAAAAGGGGTCGACGCGCGGAGGCGTGCCATTTGCCCTTTATCAGTTCCGGCGATGCTTGCAGGGGGAGCGAGATGGAGGGTGGATGGGGGCATCAGACATCCCTGATGCCCATCCCTTCCTGTTCGCCTCGCGGATGGGAAGAGGAAGCCAACTAGGCCCCTTCCCCTCCGGGCCTTGCCCTGCCTTCTCGTCCAGCTCTGTTAGTTTCTTTTTCTTTCTGGCAGCCTCTTTTTCCCTCTTCTGCTCTTCCTTTCTTTCACTCTTCGGAGGGTGCTTGCTCTCTGTACGTTCCAAAGAGTTGGCAGGTTGGAAGAGAGGAGGCCTTCATAGGCGTTCCCTCTTCCCCAGCCTCTGTGAACTTGGAAGGTAGCCTTCCCCTACGCAGTCCCTTCTGTCACCTTTGTCATGGGCCACCCGAGCCAACTGGGTCGACAGCCTTTTATCCGAGCCAGTTTCTACGCGAGGCAGAGTCAGTGGCTGGACGCAAGGAGATCAACCAAGTCAGCCGAGCAATGGCCTCTTGCAGTGATGCCAGATGGATTTTTTGCTTTCTGTTGTGTAATGTATTGCCTTTTGCCTTTCTGATGTACCAACAATCGTTTGAATGAAAAGGAGAAAATTTTATTTCACTCAAATTGTTTGCACAACTTCAAAAGTAGAACTTGCGTAGTGTGGCTGCATTCCATGTCCGAGGGATGGGTTCCCCTTCCATTGTAGATAGCCGGTATGCTCCTTTCTCGAGTGTCTCGACCACTCAGTAGGGGCCTTCCCAGTTAGGGGATAGCTTGCCCGCCGCCTCTAGTGGTCGAGAGGCTTCGGCTTTCCTAAGGACGAAGTCTCCCAGTTGGAAGTGCCTGTCTTAGACTTTGGCGTTGTAGTATCGACTGAGGCGGCGATGGTACTCCGTTGCTTGGATGCTGGAAATCTCTCGGAGTTCATCTGCTAGGTCGAGGTTCTCGAGTAATTTTTGCTCATTTACCTCGGGCGAGAAGCAGATGATTCGAAGGGAGGGATTGGCGATCTCCAACGAAATGACGGCCTCGGTGCCATATACCAACTGGAAAGGACTCTCACCGGTTGCCATTCTGGGAGTCGTTCTGTGGGACCAAAGTACGCTAGGCAGTTCCTCGAGCCAGTTGCCCTTGGCCTTCCCGAGTCTAGTCTTTATGCCTTTTAAGATAGTCTTATTGGCATTCTCGACTAGCCCGTTGGCCTGAGGGTGGGCGACCGAAGTGAAGTGGTTGTGAATACCTAGGTCGGCACATCTGTCTCGAAAATAACGAGAGTCAAATTGCCGACCGTTATCGCTCACTATCACCCAGGGGATGCCGTAATGACAAATGATCGACTTCCAGATGAAACTCCAGACGACTGTCTCAGTGATCCTCACTGTGGCTTCGGCCTCGATCCACTTGGTAAAGTAGTCGATGGCGACGATGATAAACTTCTTCTGGGCCTGAGCTGTAGGGAACGGCCCAAGAATGTCGATCCCCCACCGAGCGAAGGGGTATGGCTCGGTCAGGGTGACGAGCTCCGTAGCCGGCTGATTGACTAAGTGGTCGAATCGCTGGCATCGGTCGCACTGTTGCACGTAGGCCGTGCAGTCGCGCTGCAGAGTGGGCCACCAGTAACCCTGCCGTAGCAGGATCCGGGTGAGTGACCTTCCTCCTGAGTGCGCTCCGCACAGGCCTTCATGAATATCTTGGATAGCTCGGTTGGCTTCGTCGGGGCCGAGACACTTCAGGAGGGGACGGGATAAAGATCTCCGGTAGAGAGTGTCGCCTAGAACGACGAAGCGTCGGGCTTGGTACTTCAATCTGCGGGCCTCTCGAGGGTCGGAAGGCTCTTGAGAGTCCCGGAGCCACGACAGGTAGGGGGTGCGCCAGTCGCTCGGAATGGCTGAGTCAACAGTAAGGAGCTCCGAGTCAATGCTCGGGCGCTCTAGCTCTTCAAGGAGGACCGATCGGGTACCTTTGGGGTCGAGAGAGGAGGCCAGCCGAGAGAGGACGTCCGCTCGGGAGTTTTCCTCCCGAGCTATTCGGACTACCTCGAATCTCTCGAACTGTTGGGCCAGGTCTCTAACCAGTTGGAGATATTTGATCATTGGTGCCTCACAAGCTTCGTACTCACCGTTGACTTGGCTAGCGACCAGCTGGGAGTCAGTATGGATTTTGACTCGCTCAGCCCCTAACCGTCAGGCCATGCGCGCTCCCGAGATAAGGGCCTCGTACTAGGAAGCGTTGTTGGATGCCTGAAAGATGAACGTCAAGGCGTATTGTAGTTCTGCTCCTTCGGGGGACTTCAAGAGGATTCCGGCACCACTACCGACCGAGTTGGAGGATCCATCAACGAACAATTCCCCGGTTGACCCAGGCGCGGACGGGGATCTTTCTTCAGTCGGGATGGTGCTTTCGGCGATGAAGTCAGCGAGCGCTTGGCCTTTCACAGCTGAGCACGGCCGATAGTATATATCATAGGCCCCAAGCATAATGGCCCATTTGACAAGTCGTCCCGAGGCTTCAGGGTGGGCCAGGATCTTCTTCAATGGTTCACCGGTTAGCATGGTGATGGGGTGACCCTGGAAATAGGGCCGGAGGCTCTTGGCGGAGGTAACTAACGCTAGCACGAGTTTCTCGATTGCGGGGTACCTCCTTTCAGCCTCGTTGAGCACCTTGCTGGTGTAGTAGACCGGCCTCTCGACTCCCGAGTCATTTCTAACTAGGACCGAGCTAACCGTAGATGGTGTTGCCGAGAGATAGAGCAGCAAGACTTCACCCGGAACGGGCTTGGAGAGCACCGAGGGCGAGGCCAAGAACTCCTTGAGCTTGACGAACGCTTTCTGGCATTCCTCATCCCATACGAACGTAGCAGATGCCAATTTGGGCCCCTTCAACAGCTTGAAGAAGGGCAAGCATCGTTCGGCCGCACGGGACAGGAACCGGCTGAGAGCGGCGACACGCCCAGTTAGGCGTTGGACGTCCTTGATGCAAGTGGGCGGGCGCATGTCCAGGATGGCCTGGACTTTGTCGGGGTTGGCCTCGATCCCACGCTGAGTGACTAGGAAACCCAGGAACTTCCCGGATCTCACTCCGAAGGCATACTTGGCAGGATTGAGCTTCATGTTGTACCTCAGGAGGGTGTCGAAGGTCTCAGCGAGGTCGGTGAAGTGGTCTTCGGCCTTGGGGCTCTTGACGAGCATATTGTCGATGTAGGCCTCGACGTTCCGACCTAGCTGTCCTTTAAACATGTGGTTGACCAGCCTCTGGTACGTGGCTCCGGCGTTTTTCAACCCGAAAGGCATCCCGGTGTAGCAGTATACGCCGTAGTCGGTGATGAAGGCGGTCTTCTCGACATCTTCTGGATCCATTCTGACTTGGTGGTAACCTGAATAGGCATCTAGGAAGCTGAGTATCTCATTGCCCGAGGTTGAGTCAACCAATTGGTCAATGCTCGACAACGGATAACAGTCCTTAGGGGTGGCCTTATTCAGGTCGGTGAAATCCGCGCACATCCGCCACTTGCCTGAAGCTTTCGGTACCAGGACGACGTTGGCTAGCCACGTCGGGTACAGGACCAGCCTAAAAAGGCCATTCTCTTGCCCCTTGGTGACCTGCGCCTTGATGATCGCATGTTTCTCCGGTGCATGCTTCCTCCTGCGCTGCTGTACGGGCTTCACGGCGGGGTCGAGGTTGAGCTTGTGCATTACAGTCTCCTCTGGTATCCTAGAGAGTTGATCATCAGCCCAAGCAAAAACTCGGATGTACTCAGAAAGGAACTTTTTATATTGCTGTTGAACCTCAGACGGTAGGTCGGCTCCGATCTTTACTCCTAGGGTCGGGTCATCATTTAGGAAAACCGCCAGCAATTCACCACCAGGTTCGGTGGTTGCGGATTTATCCTCGACTCCCCGGGGGCCCTTGTCCTTCCCGTCCGGCCTTGTGGCCTCTACCGAGATATTGTAGCACCTTCTGGCCGTGGCCTGGTTACCTCGGACTTCCCCCAACCCGTTTTTGGTGGGGAACTTCATTTTCTGGTGATAGGTAGACGGCACCGCTTTTATTCGGCTGAGGATTCCCCGGCCGAAGATGGCGTTGTATGCTATCATACCTTTAATCACTATGAAGTCCACCATGACCGTAACAGTTTTGGGTGGGGTGCCGAGGGTAACCGGCAGGCTTAGGGCTCCCTCGGGATAGGTGGCCAGGCCATTGAACCCGCAGAGAGGGGTTCGGATCGGGCGGAGTTTGGATGGTTCCTCCCTCATCTTAAGGAAACAATCATAAGACAGTACATCGGGGGCACTCCCATTGTCAACTAGAATCCTATCTACATTACAATGGTTTATCATAGCCGAAATCACGAGGGCGTCGTCATGCGGGGTGCTCAGCCCTTCCAGGTCTCAGTCGGAGAAGACTATGACCAGGGGCTCACTCGGCGGGGCCTTGGGAGGCTCTATGGCTCGGCTCACCCGCTCGGCATGACGCTTCCTTCCTCGGCTGCTGTCGCTGCCTGATACTGCTCCTCCGGAGATGACATTGATGTGTACCCCGCGGGGGGCATTGTCGATCTCCTCTGGGGCGCCTCGGTCTTCTTTACGCTCGGCTATGAACCGAGCTAGATGTCCCTGACGGATGAGGCGCTCAATCTCATCCTGGAGCTGGTGGCAGTCGCCGGTGTGGTGCCCGTGATCGCTGTGGAACAAGCAGTGCTTGTTGCGATTACGGTTCTTTGATCTCATTGGCTCGGGTTGGCAGAGGAGGCCCGAGTCCTTGATGCCTTCGTAGATCACGTAGACCGGCGTGGCTAGTGGGGTGTACCACTCGTACTTCCGTGACGGTTCCTTGCGTTCCCCGTCGCGGTTCCACCTTTTCCCCGAACCTGAGCTTGGCTCGGAAGCCCGCTTCTTGTCCCCCTCCCGACCCGAGCCGGTTGCGTCTCGGTAAGCGTTGTGCACCTCTTCGCACTCGGCATGGCGTAATGCCAGAGTCACTAGCTCGACAAGGGTTGAGGGAGGGTGGAGGATAAGTTCACGGCGGAGATTCTCGTCCCGGATGCCCCTAGTCAGCGCGGTTATGGCTGAGGCCACCTCCAGGCGGGGGATTCTCAGGGCTTCCGACTTGATCGGTGAATATAAGCCCAGAGTCTTTCTCCGAGCGCCTGTTTGAGGGCCAGGAGCCCCGCTACCGACCTTGGGGGGGCACTTCCGGCGAAACTCTCTTTGAAGACTCGCCCAAATTGCTTGAAGTCTGGGATTGATCCGGGGGCGAGGGCCCGGAACCACGCCTGGGTGCCCTGGACCAGGGTGGTCACGAAGGCTCGGCACTTGATGGCGTCCGACGCTCCATGCAAGGTCATCAAAGCGTCGAAGCTGTCGTAATGATCGGCCGGGTCGGCCTGGCTGTCGTAGAGCTTGAAGGTCGGGATGGAGGTTCTGGGAGACACCTCTGCCTTCAAGATGTATTCGGAGAACAGGGATTTCTCCTCATCCTCCGGGAAAGAGGTCTTCTGCAGGGCGCAGAGGGCGCGCTCTTGTTCTGCGAAACGCCTCTCGAAATCTCGCAGTCGGAGGGATAACTCCGGCTGTTGTCGTGCCGTGGGGCTGGGAGGAGCGTCTTGGTGATCCCCGGGAACATCGGTCTTCGGGTTCGGACGGCACTCCCCAGATTTTCCCCGCCTTGGTGTGGAGGAAGTCTCTTGCTCTGGAGGCGGAGCCTGCGAGGGTCCTCCAATCCTGTTGCGGATGATCTGCTGGCCGCGGAGAGTGAAGCGGCCTCCGGCGGTGTGTTGGGATGCATTCTGGCGGGGAGGGCTCCCTGACGGGGCGCGGGACCTTCCATCCCTGGCCGCCTGGGTCCTCATGAGTTCCATGAGAACATCCAATTTCGCGTTGAGGGCCTGGAAGGCTTCGGTGCCACCATTGAGCGGTAGCCCTACTGCCGCAGGAGGAGGTGGTGGTTCATCGGCGGGGGCGCTGGCGTTGGAGGGAGGGTTCTGTGACGCCCGGGAGGGGCCATCCCCTACCGCTACCATGGCATTTCCCCTGTCGCCGGTGGACCTCCTCCCTGAGCTCCTTCGCACCATACTGGCTTCTTGTACATTTCCCACAGACGGCGCCAGATGAAGAGGCAAGATCTCACGCTGGTCCTGAGCGGGCAGTGGATCACCGGATAGTGAACTGCAAGAAAGGGAAACAGATCAGGGGGCCCAGGGATGAGTCCCTGGGGAAAACCCTCCGATGCTTAAGTCAGTAGAGCTATGGTGGGAGCAATATAGGGAGGAAGTAACTTCTGCGCGAGATCCCTCTCCACCAGAAGGGTGAAGTGGTTCCTGCTCAGGAGTTTTGAGCGTGTGATTGCCCTTACCTTTCGCCGGAGGGTATCCCTGGGTTAAATAGTGCACCATCTTATGGAGTCCTGTAAGTCGAGGGATTTCAGGTGGGGGGTACGTCCTCGACGTGGGCTTTTATTACCTTATCGTGGGAGCGTTATCACCTTGGGGAGCTGGAGTCCCTCACCTTTATAAATTCCTGCCCACAGAGGACTCTTAACGGCTGCATGGATAAGCAATCGTCGGCCGTACTGAGCACAGAGAGGCCAGCCCTATCCGGGCGGTAGGCTTAGCTCGGACGAAGATGGGTCGGATTGGTCGACATGTGCCTTCTTCCCCTGGGCGGAGAGATGGCTCGGGCATGGACCTTTCCTGTGACCTGACCGACGCTCGGGCCTTCTGAGCCTAGAGGTCGCCTAGGAAGGTAGTATCCTCGAGAGAATCTTTTATTGGGCTTTCTGTCCTAAGTGGGCCCTGTGGGCTGTCAATTGGGCGAGCGTGGCCTTGTTTGGTCCTGATGGGCCTAGTTCGGCTGCTCTTTGAATGGGCTGCAGAAATCCCCCTCTCCAGTGGTGAATTTGACAATGCTAACTTTGAAAATTTGTGTAGGACTGAAGGAATCATTCACAAGTTTTCATCACCACAAACTCCTGAGCAAAATGGGGTAGTTGAGAGGAAGAATAGAACTCTCATAGAAATGGCACGCACAATGCTTACTGAAAGGCATCTACCTAGGAGATTTTGGGCTGAAGCGGCAAACATTGCATGCTATATCATCAACCGGTCAATGGTAAGACCCCTCACCAAAATGACTCCATATGAGCTACTGAAAGGTAAAAGGCCATCTCTCTTTCTCATGAAGGTGTTTGGGTCAAAGTGCTTTGTTCATAACAATGACAAAAGAGTTCTGGATAAGTTTGAGCCCAAGAGTGAAGAAGGAATATTTCTTGGGTACTCTGACAAATCTAGAGCTTATAGAGTCTACAATGTTAGGACCCTTTGTGTAGAAGAATCTTCTCACATCACTTTTGATGAGATTGATCATAACAACCCTTGTAGGGAAGATGATGATGGGGAATTCCTAAACATAAGAGGAAGAGAGGAACTTCCATAAGAAGAAATCCAAGCAAATGAGGACCAATGAGAACCAAGAAATACTCCAGTCACCAAAGCAGATGAAGATTAGTCAAAGCAATGAAGGTTGTTTTATCAACCAAGTCAAGTATGTGAAGGAGTTGCTGAAAAAGTTTGATCTGACCAACTGTAAGCCCTTGGGAACTCCAATGGGGACTGCCACTTCACTGGATGCAGATGAACAAGGTATTTGTATAGATGCAAAGAGATACAGAGGTATGATTGGATCATTACTCTATCTAACTGCATCTAGACCAGACATTCAATTTAGTGTTTACCTTTGTGCTAGATTTCAGTCTAGTCCTAGAGAGTCCCACTTGACTGTTGTCAAGCGTATCTTTAGATACCTTGCTGGCACTCAAGAATTGGGACTATGGTATCCTGCATCTTGTGAACTTTCACTTATTTCATATTCTGATGCAGATTATGCATGATGCAAACTGGACCGCAAGAGCACTAGTGGCTATTGTCAATTTCTTAGTGGGTGTTTGGTTTCTTGGGCTTCCAAGAAACAGCACTCGGTTGCACTCTCAACTGTAAAAGCAGAATATGTTGCTGCAGAGAGTTGTAGCACCGAAGTGCTGTGGATCAAACACCAACTCCAAGACTATCTAATAGATCTTGGCTATGTACCCATTCTGTGTGATAATACAAGTGCTATAAATCTTGCAAAAAATCCAGTCATGCACTCTAGGACTAAACACATTGAAATTAGGCATCACTTTATAAGGGATGAAGTTCTCAAAAATCACTTTGGGCTATATTTTATAGACTCAGAAAATCAGATTGCAGACATCTTCACAAAACCCTTAAGCAATGACAGGTTCACAACTCTAAGGAGAGAGCTTGGTTTGTGCAGACCTCAGTCTACTCAGGTTTGAGCTATCGATTCCTCCTCAATGATCTGCATACTTGTCTTTACCATGATTGAAATAAGCATATCTGAATTGATTTAGATCTGGTCCATTTGGTGTATGAACCTTGCCTGGAATGATAGACACATTCAGGGGGAGCTTGCTTCTACTTATGAATGTCTTTAATTGAACTTCATCTTGTGACTGCATGGTATATCAAATGTTGAGAAGTGAAATGACAGGTTAAGCCTATCAGGAAACTCTCCTCATGCGTGAGGACAGGCCTCCGCCAAGTACCATGAGTCAGAACTGTACATTGCTATCTGCATTGTTGATCTCCAGTGCATAAGCATGTTTAAAGCTTTAGCATCCAATCCATCATTTCTCAGTGGCTGCAAAAGGTAAAACCCTTCTTGAATGATAATCTGAAAGAAGAAAGTCAGAGTCATTGGCACTAAAAGATGGCAGGTGTCTGTCAAAAATGAAGAATCACAAAAGATAGCAGAGAACAGTCTGTGGTACTGATATGTGTCAAGACATGCTGAACAATGCATGTTCAACAGGTCGACACCTCATCGATATGTGTCAAGACATACAGCTCAGAAACTGGTGTTCAAATCGACACCTTCAAGCCATGTGTCGAGACTGTCTAACTGTCGCTTTGGTTTTGAAGAAGATAAGGGAGAGTTTCCTTGACTCCCTCTTTTCACTACTTCCTTCAATTCCACCTCACATCGCCTTCCTCTGAACCTTTACTTTTCACCGAGCATCAAGTGAGGGGGAGTTGAGAAAATTTTCATTCATCTATACAACCCCGGGTGAGTTTTGTTGTATTACTCCTGTTAAAGAAATGGTTTCTTGTTTATAATCCTCATTTTCATGAAACATTGCATTGAGTTTTACCAAACTTGAATTCTTAATAGGATTGAAACATTTCTTAAGTCCTTGAAAATAACCCTTGCCCCTACGTCTGAAACTTCACTGCAACTTGGCTCCTTGGCTTTTGAAATGATTGGCATGTATTGTCTTTAAACATATTCCCTTCTTGAAGTTCTTTAGAGAATACGCCTCTAAAAACCTTGCTACTATAATCTCAGAGCAATGACTTCACTACTTCAGAGAAATTAGATCCTTCATCAATGAAATGAAAGGTTAATCTAGTCATGATGAGGAAAGTCACCTCTGTTCAAAAGAATTCAGAAAGATAAGCTACACTGAGTAACCAGAGACTCTGGCATCTAAACAACGTGTTTCCTTGAGTCAAAAAGTGTATGCTATATCGTACTGGTTATTTAATTAAAAACAAATTGGGTTGGGGTTGACTCTACAACATGCTTCAAAACAAAAAGGAATTTTGTTTATTTTCAATACTTGCTTATCTTCTCTTCCAATCATACCGAATGAATGTGATGCGTAAGTCAAAAGGGCTTGGGTCTATTCTCTTGCTTTTTCAAATGTTTAAGTCATATTATTTGTTGCAAATGGTTTGCTCAAACTTTTATTCCTCAAAAATGAGCCTATAAGCCTTAAACCATCTGAACTTAACATAGGGGCATATACACCATTTCAACTTCAGGGTTGTCATTTTTCAAAAATAAAAATCTCAACTTTCCCCATTTATCTCGACGGTGAAACCCAAATTCTAACATCTTCTTCTCGTTTCAACTCTATTTCTCTCTCTCTCTCTCCGACAACTCTGCACATCCACGCCGTGGAGGTCGACGCCCTGCTTCCTCCTTTGTTCCCTCTTGCGCCAGTTCCCCAGCTAGCCCTAGCTGCTCTCCACCACCCTTCCACCCTTCCGTCCACTCTCCATGACTCCATCGGTTACCCGCGGCATGAAGAAAGAGGCGGCTTCTTCCAAGAAGACCGCTGCTTCGATAAATCCTTTTGAAGGGAGATCCAAACGTTTTGAGGACTGCCCAACTGCAGAACAAGCCAGGAAGAGGGCTGCCGAAGCCCAGGGGTCCAACACGGACAAGGGTTCGCCGCCGCCAACTCCGGCCAAGCGGCCACGGCTGTCAGCCAAGGAAAAATGGAAGGCCAAAGCTCAATCTACCCCTCAGAAGCCCAACATTGCTGCCTCTCCCAGGGAAGAAGACAGTGATCCCACCAGGATTCTCTTCCCTAGGTATGTAGATTTCCGTGACCAAGAGATGCTTGTGTATTTTCCTGAGCTACTGTCGTTATTTGAATTCCAAGGTTGGAGACAGTTTTTGTCTGCGCATAGGGTATACTACCCATTTCTGGTTCAACAGTTCTACAAGAACTTGTACTTTGATGAGAAAAAGAAAGGTCTTCGGACTATGGTCAAGGGGGTTTTCATCAAGCTTACAACTAAGCTTCTTCATAGAGCTTTACACATACCCCGTGATGGGGAGATAGAATCTGAGGTTGAGATAGAGTTGTCTGCAGCTTACACCATTCTGATTGGAAAGCCTAGAAATCCTCAGGATGACACCCAACTTTTGGTGAAACTCTTTGACACCAATCGATTTCCCCCACTACAGCGTCTACTGCATCATATTTTCACTACCATGATTACCCTACAAGGGGGTGGCAGAAGTAGACTTACAGAGACATAGAGATTCCTATTTTACTGTCTATTTAATAAATACTATGTTTGTCTTCCAGAGATTATGCTTCAGGTTATGGAAAGTCGCACTTGCAACAGGCGTAGCCTGCCTTATGCTGCTCACCTTACTGCCATCTTTCAGAAGGTTGGCATCTCTCTTGACAAGGAAACTTCCATGTCTATTCCTCAGAGCAATGTCTACACCCTGAGGTTTATCCTAAACTATATGCACTTCAAGAAGGAAGTTAACAAATTGGTGAGGAATTTACCTGGTCATGTACCTGACCCTCTTGTTCAACCAGCTTCATAGGAACAGCTTCCACATGACCAACCTCGACAAGGTCAGCAAGCACAGGATCAACCAGATTCAGAAGCACATATAGATCAGCATGAGGAACCGTTTCAGGCAGATATTTCCTTTGAGCAGGCTCCTCAGTAGCAGCAGTTTACAGATCCCATGGACCAGCCTGGGATGATGATGTCTTTTGGTATTTAACCTCCCTTGTCTCCAGAGAATGAGCCTAGAGTGTTCACTACAAGGGATGCCCCACCTGAATTTCATACCGAGGCCTCCACCTCACAAGGTCCTGCATTTGGAGCCACTGGAAGTTTAATGGATATTCATCCTGCTCTCATTCAATTTCTCGCTGCCCAATTTGGGAGTTTGAATTCCTCCTGTCGCCAGATCAGTCTACAGGTAGACAGACTGGAAGCTAGACAACTCCATTATAAGCAAGTTCAGAACAGCCGATGGGAGAAATTTCTACACGACAAACATAAGTCAGATGAAAGGTTGAAGAACTTCATGACCTCCTTGATAACTATGTGTGAACGAGCAGGAAAAATCATGAAAAGACTAAGAGAGATCCACACTGACACCCAAGAGAAAACTGCTGAAATGGTCATGCATGCCTATGACATCCGAGAAGATCAAGGTAATCTCAACATTAAGTGGGCAAAACTGATGGAGTCCTCTAATCAGCTAGCTGAACAAGTGGTTGGAGCTACTACATCTATCAGAGGACAAGCGGCTGGTGCCACTACCTCCATCAGGACACATGTGACCGCAGAGATCAACAGATCTATTGATGCCACCTCCATTCTAGAAAGAACCCTCAATGCCTCTACTTCTCACTTCTGGATGCTTCCCAAAGGTTGAAAGGGAAGCTGTATTCTGACACCAATAAGCTCCTTGATGCCTCCTCCAGGCTTACCAACACAGTTCATACTGACACAGCTAGAGTAGTCAATAGCACCACCAAAGCTGAGGCAAAGATGGATGTCGTATACAAGAAATTAGATACGGTTGGTAGTGAAATCTTGGAGCTCATACGTCTGCATAAAGCTCAACTCCAACCTGCTCTGCAAGACGTCGGTGATGAATGGTGCCCTCCTCCTCAAACAGAAGCCACCTTTTCTCATTTTTCACTACAAGGCTCCCAATAGAGGGCTGAAACTGAATACATTTCTGAGATGATGTATACCTGGCTAAAGGACATCAAAGAAAACATCCAGAACTTACACCATTTTGTTAGTCAGAGGGATGAGCAGTTAAATCGCAGGGTTGATTCTCTAGAGACAGCCATCTCCCACCTGTAACATGAGTTCCAAGAGGCACAGATCCTGCACCTGGCCAACACCAGCACCATGCCCCCACCATAGCAGCCTCCTCCTTCACCCCCTCCTTGCTGATGACAAAGGGGGAGAAGTACTGAAGCAGCATCAAGCATCATCATCAAGCATCTGGCATATAGCTAGCTTTCTCATCTAGATTTTTGCATGTAAATTTGCAGTATAACTGCTTGAACACTCATACTTGCTTGATCTATACAAAACTATGGTTGTCTAAATGAATCAAGTCTTTTGTTACTGTTAAAAATGCTCCTTGATGAAAAATGATAACTTTCAGTGGTTGTGTGAATGAATGAATTTTACTTGGTTGATGGCTCTTCAAACCAAATTGATTGTATTGCTATATGAATGCTTGAACATAATGATTCATGGTTGTCATCATCAAAAAGGGGGAGAATGTTCTGTCCCCTGGTTTTGATGATAACAAATCATAAATCATTAGTAGATGTTTGAAAAATATCTGACTTAAATTGGATTGATGAATTGATTAAACAAGTGCAGAAGAATCTCACTAAAAGATGTCTCGACACGACCCAGTGATGTCTCAACGCTTCCAGATGAGATTATATAGATACTTCAACAAATTGAGCTCCAACACAATATAATGTCTCTACACATCATACTCATGTCTCGACACATTCCGAAGAATTCAAGCTGAAGCCGTTCTGCCTAAGTATCTAGATTCACCGATGTCTCGACACACTGAGTGAAAAGTGTCAACACATTCGGGTGATAATCTCGGCACAAGGCGCTCATGTCTCGACACCATATTACAACATCTCTGCACATGGCTCACATGTCTCGACACCGTTTTGTGTTGTCTCGACTCTTCAGCCATGGTACTTCAAGATTTTAAAGGGATGTCTCGACACATTGACAGTAAAGTGTCGACACAACCACGATCAACCAGAACGATTCTTCAAGATATTCAAAGGAATGTCTCGACACACTGTAAGGAAAGTGTCGACACACTGTGTTCCTCCAAAATGGATCTGGATCCAACGGGAGCTGATTTCACGATCCGAAACTTAATCCAGAGGATCCTTCTGCTCTGGAAAAAGCTGTCAGATTGCGTTGGTGATAGAAGACTGTGTTTTGGCAGAGATATTTTCTGAAGAAAATCGTACCCTTGCTCAAATGGTCTCCTACCTACCCACATTCATGTAAACTTGTCAAGAAGATAGTCAATTATGCAAGTGGAAGCAGATCTAATAATGTGGACGTGACATTCTGGGTGTTGCTTGAAAAGTGGACAACGTTGGTGTCGCCCTAGGACACCAATATATATAAGGAGCATGTGCTCCAGTTCGAAGAGATGAGAGAGTAGAAGCAAGCTAAGAAGAGCACTGAGGAGAAAACAAAGAATAAGAAAACTTGTTGTGCAAGCTACTCTTCATCCTGATGCTGCCGGCGTGAGTGAACCTAGAAGAAGACATTTTCCTCTTCCTCACGACAAAAAGAAATCTTCAGTGGTTGAAATGAAGATTCAACAAGAAGAAGAAAACCAAGGCTCTCTCAAGATCATTCCCAGACAGAAGACTTCTTTGTCATAGAGCTTTCATTACGATACTTTGTCTAGCCATTTCATCTTTTGTTTACTTTTCTACTAAAAAAACTTCTCCTCATTAGATCCCTACCTGCTTGAAGGAAGATAGAAGGCGTGGTCGCCTATCTGTATGGTCTGGGGTGTGATCCCACAAGCTATGCGACAGCGGAGTGTGAGAGTGTATCTCTCTGCTAGAAGCTATGAATCAGCGGTTGTGCTCTGGCACTGGTGAAGCCTCACTGTGTTGTGTGAGGGGTGGACGTAGGTCTCTAGATTGAGACTGAACCACCTTAAAGATCTTATCTTGTGGTTTATTTTCTCTCTTGTTCCAACGATAGAAACTTGATGGGACCGCTTCCAGGAATCCTATGTGCATCAAGTCTTTCAGTTAGTAACTATTATCTATCTCTTTATCTGCTGTGTTAGTCATAGTTTTTATTTCCGCAAAGGAGGGCAAAGAAAAGGGGCTGATCTATTCACCCCTCCCCTCTAGATCTGCCTATCACCACTCAACATGTGTGTGGTGGAGAATTTATCCTCTGTGTGTGTAGTTGGCTATCTTGTAGTAGGTTACAAGTTAGTGGAATCCTCACAAGCTGTGAGGGGTGGATGTAGGATTGCACACGGGTGCATCTGAACCACCTAAAAATCTCATGTGCAGTGGTTTACTTATGGTATGCTTTGTGTGCGATCTACCGTGCTGCGTCGTTAATCCGTTGCCAACTCATACACGCTCTTGCTCATTCGTTTCATATAAATCCGTTTAGTGCTTAGCTTAAGTGAGCATTGGTTTTAGCATTTCCCTTCTGCAACTTGTAAATCTAATTGAATTAATTAGACTGCTACACATATTTAATCTTCGCACACATATCGCTAAGTTAAGTTGGTTTCATCAAGCCACACTCAGTTGTTAACCTCCATCAATTTGACACTAAGTGAATCTAAGTCTTGCTTAATTGTTTGTAAGTGTTGTGTTGAAATCCATTGTGCGCTTTAAATAGAGTATCATCTAGCTAATTTTTTAATTCGGGCGAGATCAATTCACCCCCCCTCTTGATTACGTTTGCACTAAGGGACCCAACAATTGGTATCAAAGCCTAGCTCGATCCAACGATCTACAGAGGAGATCCTAGTGCAACAACAGTCATGAGCTCTTCCACTGAATTGTTTTCGATGAATTCTCCACCTATTTTTAATGGTTCCAATTATGCTTTGTGGTTATGAAGAATGTGTAGGTTTGTTAACTCCATTGATTCAAGGTTATGGAAGCTTATATCTCATGGCCCTCAGGAATTGCCATTGGATAAATCAAAATGGTCTTCTAACCATTCGATGAAACATAGTGATAATCTTAAGGCTTTGAACATGCTGAAAGTTGTTGTTGATACTAACTCATTTCCCTTTGTATCGGCCTGCAGCACAGGCAAGGAGATATGGGACGGCCTGATCAAACTTCATGAAGGGAAAATAGAGAATGAATGTTTGGTGGCAAATAACAGTGATCATGGAAGTGAGAACAACACAGAGGGAAATTCTGACCCTGATGAAGTATCCTTTGAAGAATTAATTGATGCTTATTATGAATTGTTAGAAAAGTACAAAAAAATTAAATCTGAAAATAATAAGTTGAAAAAATAAATTGAAAACACCACTCATGTCTCTCCTTGTTAAAAATGCTCTACTCTTGAAGAAATTAATGAATCTCTTTTGTTTGATGTCGATTTGCATAAAGAACAAGTTGGGTGTCTAAGAGTAGAAAAAGAAACTCTTGTGGTTAAAATCTCTAAGCTGGAAGAAATTGTGAGAGAACTCAAGGATAAACTAGAATTAATGTTAGATGATCAAACACTTCTAGATGAATTGATTAAGAATGATAGGATTATTGAAGAAAATGAAAAATTAAGAAAACAAAATGAGGCGTTGAATGAAACGCTCTTGGCCTATGAAAAAGGAAAGTGTGTGGTTGTTGATGAGTCTGAAAAGGTGCATACCCTACAACAAGAAATTGAAAGTTATAAAATTGTGAAGGGAATGTTAAATGATAGGGTTGCCATTTGTTTGCTAGCTCCGAATTGCACATCTCTTTGTTGGAAAATGAAATTAGAGATTTGAATGTAGCCCTGTCAAAATTTGTTAAAGGAAAAGAAAATTTGGATAAGATTTTGGGGTCGAAAGCCAATTTTCAGAGAGAGGGGCTTGGCTACACTGCTGTGAACAAAAAACACTTTAAGAATAAGTTGTTTACTTCTTTTATTCATAGCTCAGATGTAGCTAGCACATCTAAATCACCCCCAAAATAGACTATTCTTCAGAAAGGTCAAAGACAGGATAAAAATTTGAAAATGAAAACCAATTTCCCCCAAAAATAGAAAAAATAATTTCACTAATTCTACTGTGCATGCTAAGAGCTCTCATATTAAACACCATGCCTTAAAACAAATGAATGTTTCATGTTTTTACTGAGGCATGCATGGACATATGATGATTGGTTGCAATCTCATGAAAAAAGATGATTTAAATACATGCAGAACTAAATCTGTTTCTAAAGAATGAAGAAATCTTTCTTATTTTCACTGTGGACTGTATGGTCATGTTATGGATGATTACAATGTAATGAAGAATGATGATCTGAATGCATGTAGAAGTAGAAAGGTTTTTGAAAAACCAAGAAAGTTTTCAAACATGAAAAATATGTCTAGAAAAAATTATCCAAACAATGAAAGCTCAGTGAAAAGAAACAACTCTTCATGCTGTTATTCATGTGGAAAACCTGGACATATCATGAAAAACTGCTAGTCCTTAAAAAGAGAAAACAACTCTAATGTTGAGCATGTGAAATTTGTTGTTCAAAGACAAAGATTCATAAAATTCATGCAGAATAAAAATGTGAAATCCCATGTGTGCTACTATTATTGTGGCAAGTATGGGCATGAAATGCATGATTATTTCTTAATGAAAAATGATGAAATCAATGCAATGAAGATGTGGAATATGTCAACTAACTCTCAAGGACCCAAGAAGACTTGGGTACCTAAATATGTCAAATGAGAATATTTTCATGTAGGTGTGCCTTGAGACAAAAAGAAAGAAATAAAGGATTTTTATAAATGAGGATGAGGCACACTCACTCGGTAAAACCCCAAATTTACTTCTCCATTGTCAAATATGGTAATCCTTATACTTTTCCCTGCTAAGTTAGATTTCATGTTTTGTTTGTGCATAGAGATAGACAACCTCTTTTGGTTCCCCCATAGCCATACAAAGTTTTTGTTTATGGCATGTTGATGAGCACTACTTTGAACATCCAATTATTATGTCTTCATGCCAAATGTGAATGAAATGCTTGAAAATAAATGAACACAGATTTGAGTGGGCTTCTGATGATGCTATGGATGTTTGATTGCCTGATTGACCTCCATCACCTATTTCATTTGAAAGGAGGAGACTAGTGCATGTGCATGCTCAAGATTATCTATGTGCTTGGACTGTCAACATGGGATGTTTGCTCTATGACCAAAATAGATTGATTGATTGAACTTGGCTCAGAGTGCATGTGAATTTTTCTGGTATATCAAATGGTGACTTATGGAAGGGCAGATCAGGTCTACCTGGAAACTGTCACTATGTGTGAGATCATACTCCGCCTAGTACCAGAAATCCCCACTATCTCTGTCACAGGTCACTTGAATTTATCCTGTCAAAAAATTCATTGCACTACTTTTAAATTGTTGTATTTCATATGGAAGTGGGAGAAAGTGAGCTCATTAGCTTGTTTGATTGATCTTGATGTTAAGAGTATCTGATTTTTGTGGTATATCAAATGGTCATCTAGGGAAGGATAGATTAGGTCTGTCTGAGAATTATCACCATGCGTGAGTCAAATCTTTGGATTAACATCTCCGCCAAGTACCAGGAATCAGAGAAATCATATGAATGCTTCTTTGACTTGTTTTGATAATGGTTTAGTTTCTATTGTTCAATGATCTCTTGGCCTCATTAATATTGAATTTTTCTTAGTCATTTAGCCACATAATTTTAATGGAAAAGATTAGTATTTTGTTAAGGGGGAGGTTGTAATAAAATTCCTTGCTTCAATTTTTTTGTTCAAATAAATCTGATAAACATTTGATCATGCACAATTAGGTGCATTTTGCATATTCATGCATATAGGGCATTAGATGCATCCAATGGACCTTGCATCTCATTCACGCATGTCATGTATAAAATGAAAAATTACATTTATCAAGTGTCATTCACTCATATTGCATTCCAGGTACAGATTGGAGTCTGCATGTCATATTGCATGACTTGCATGTTGCATTCTTCCAATGTGTGTTTGCATGATATATATGTGATATCACCCCCTTTGGAAATTACTATGGCCAAATATTCTCTTCCTAAACAAGCTACACGTGATTCATGGCTTGTGTGCATTGTGTCATACACTTAGGGGGAGAAATCGTTGTAATATGTGCATATATTTAGGGGGAGCTTCATGATCATGTATGTAGCATAATTTTTAGCATACATTTGAAATTAAACTCACACATGTCACTGCATTAAAATGTGATTGGTGAATATCATGTATAAGGATATCAGAAATTCTTCTTAACACTTGTGAAACCCAAAATCTTGCATCTTCTTTGAAGACTTATGTTGAGAAAAGAATTTCTTGCCTCAATTGAAAAAATGTTGTTTATGCTAAAAGAAAAGAGGAAAACTTAGCCTATTAATTGGGCCTCCCCATTGCAGAAATGAGGAGAGTTCGCATAAAACAGCAAAGTGGAACTCTAATATGAGGTAAAAGAAAGGAAAAAGAAGACAAAGCTATGATCAAACTCACTGAGTAAGTCGGATGCATGTCACCGAAGACGTGATGTGGTTCACATTGAAAAGTACTATTTTGATTAATCTCTGTTCCAAAAGGAAGTATAATGGTTAACACACTAAGTAATCAGGGATTTTGGCATGTGATCCATGTGTTTCCTCGTGTAAAAAGGTGTGGATTAAACCTGACCACTCTTATTGTTAAAAAGTTGATGTAGAGTAAAGTTATCATAATTCAAGTCTGAAAATACACGTGCAGATAGAGAGTTATCCACTAATGTTAATTAGAAAGTCCATGTATCCATATGCTTGATGTTCATTGCACATTTTAATTATTTTCACAATAAGAGATTTAATTTTGAGTGTACTCTGAAAAGTTATCTATCTTCATGGATCTGCATGTTTCTCTCTAAATCACTGCACAACCCCTTTTTGTGGAATTGTCATTGAGCATAACATGCCATTTGAATCATTTGCATGTTTTGTAATTCCATTACCATATGTCTAATATGAAAGGGGAGATAGCTATATATAAGTATATATTGTGTGTTCTGATAGAATGCTTGCATGATTCATGATACATCATTTTGCATGATTAGCAGTAGGCATTGAGGCTAATCTGGTCATAAAATCATTCATCTGCATACATGTGCATTTGTAAAGGGAGAGAGAGAGAGAGAGAGAGAGAGAGAGAGAGAGAGAGAGAGAGAATTTGCTTGCTTACTGAACTCAATTATCAAATTTCATGTGCCAGGGAGAGTTAATCATGATAAAATCTGATCATTTTGAATCTCCTAAATAGTTGAGTTTGTTCATCTGATGTTTTCCTACCCCACTTTGTGATCATGGCAAAAGGGGAGAGAAAATGTGGTTAATTGTAAATGTGTTACTTGACTGAGTGCATGAATGCATGATCCATAATGCATCATATCCAACAATTGGCATTATATTGAACAAGTGAATTTAGGCATTAAATGTCATTTGATCATAAAGTCATTCATTTACATACATGCGCATCTAGGTGTTCTTCAATGCAATAATTGGTATTATTCCACCAATCAGTATAAATCTACCAAATAGCTTTCATCATGAATGTATTTAGATCATATATTTTAAATCTCATCCATTGCAAAGAAAAAATAAAAATCTAAAAATCTAACAAATGAGACTGATGAATGGCTGAATAAAAGGATTGCATGCTATATCTTGTTCGTAGCTATGTAATAACTTTGATCTAATCATGTTTTGCTCATGCCTTGCCTAATATCTTCCTCATGCATGTTGTTTCACTGAGTCAAGGAGAAGCACTTTCACAGAAATTGAACTGTCTAAGCTGAATTAAAGCTGTGCCAACTGAACTGAATTGAAATCAATTTGCTCATCATGTTGGTTGGTATCAAGTGGACAATGAAAATTTTCTGAAAATCTTGTTCGATTTATGTCTTTCAACTCTTCCATTAGGCCTTTTGCTAATTACTGCCTGACTAGTCAATGTGAGAAATTTTCTCCTTGCTTGCTTTTTGATCATGGAAAAAGGGGAGAGAATATGGTTTATTGCAAAATGGCAACATGAATGTTTGATTGGGAGTTGGGGAGATAATATTGATTGGGAGTTGGGCAGAGAATATTGAGAGATAGGAATATAGAGAGATTGATGATCATTCTTGAGTCATTTTTGAGTCTGTTGCTTGAACTTGTAATAAAGTTTTGCCATCCTCAAAAAAGGGGAGATTGTTGTACCCCTGGTACTTTTGATAATGACAAAACTTTATAAGTGTACTCTTGATAATGAAAAATCTTTATATGTGAAAATAGATCATGAATTGCATGTGATTATATTTTAATGAGCTTCATTGAATTGCATGTCATTTTGAATATATCTTGTTGAGCTTCATTGAGTATGAGTTTCATCGTGAAATCATGTTAAGTTCTGATATGAGTTTCATCGTGAAATCATATTAAGTTCTGAAAAGAAAAATTGCTAATTTGATTCTCCTCTTAGTGTGATGTTCTGAAGGAATGAATGTTAGTCTCTTGGACTAAGTGGGCTCAATGTGGATGCCATTTGATGGGTTAAGTTCTCGATCATTGTACTGCTCCAAATGAGAAAGAAATGTATTGTTAAATCTCAACAACAATTATATTTTGGGTGATGGGTATCATATTCTTAATGAGTTCTTGATGGCATTTAAATTTGTTAAGATTTAAATTCCCCTCATGGTTTGAGTTTTTGATCCATGTGCTCATAGCTTTGTGAGTTTTCATGAGAATGAATGTAATCGTATAAAGCTTTCATGCTTATATTTTAGTGAGTGGCAAACTGAGTTCATAGTGTTTTTGTTGGTTAGAAGTAGTTCTGAAAGGCTTTACATTATATGGGATTAAGGTGAGTGTTGATTTTACTTTGCTTATCTATCTTCTTTTTCTTAGGGGGTTTTGTGTGGAGGATGAGATGACAAGCAAGTAATCAAAGATCTGCTCTTAACCTATGCACATGTGATCATGAACCTAGGCAATTAAAGCTAGCTCTAGCATGGGCATGCTATCTCAATCAAACTAAGCTAAGGAAAAGGCAAACACACGCCGGGGCGTGGAGCAAAGAGTAAATGAAAACACACCGCGAGGGCTGGAACAAGCAAGGAAATAAAAGATATGCAATGAAGGAGAAAGCTAATGCCCAATACCAAGGAAAATCGTGATCGCCACCAAAGTAAAACAAGCCAAAGACATGAAAACACCTTGGAAATAGATGGATGAAGCACCCGCCCACGGGAGAGAAAACCAAAGAGAACCTGCAGGTCAGCTAGAAGTAACAGACAGAACCCTGTGCGTCACTTGAAAGTGACGGTCGCTCGATAGACCGTTGGAAGACTCTGACGCGCCTGCACAAGGCCGTCGTAATACCTACAGTAGCAAAGTGTGGATCCTTTTAACTCCAACTCCTCCAGCCGGCTAGAAGACTTGGGCCTCGCCCTAGTGAACCTGTAAACCTGCCAAAGAAGTGGAAGACAAGAACAAAACAACCCAAATTAGCCCTTTCAATAATATAGCATCAATTCTTCAATAAACAAAATATCATCAAAAGGAGGGGGGAATACCGGGGAGTTTTGGTTTTTTAACCCCTCTGGGCGTTTTAAAAGATTAGGAGGATGTTTAGATGATGAAAACCAGTGAAAAACGTGGAGAAAGGAGAGAAATAATGCTTATGATGAAAAGGAGATTGAATGGAAACTCAATAGGCAATTATGAACTTTAGAACCAAAGGAACAAATACTCCCTTCACCAGGCAGCAAACGAATGTGAGAAGCGCTTCTCCTTGATCAAACGTGGCTCTAGAATGCGACAGCACTTCGACGCAAACTCCAGATCTTCCCCTCTTGGCCATAAAGTTAAGGGTTCTATTTATAGACCCCCAAACTCTCAGGTTGAGCAGAGGATAATCCGGCAAGATAAAGGGATAACTCTTAGCAAATCCTTGAAGATAATATCACCAAGAGTCCATAGAATCAAACAGAAGGTCCTGAGGATCAGATTTGAAAGAGATATCGCCAATCCAAGTTCTTATCTCGACCACGGAGTAGCAGAGAAAAAGGCCTGAACTGTCAGGACTCTCTGAAGGAAGTAACGGCTGCACGACAGACCGCCACTTGGAAATAACGCACCAAGGATAGTCCGTTACTGTCAATCTTATCCCTAAAAGATAAGATCAACAGGGAGAAGGCCAAAGCAATAGGACTCTGTGAAGAAAGCAACGGCCAAGGCATAGGGCATCACAATGAAACAACGGCTGCATGACAGACCGTTATTATCAACGTGTAAGCCAAAAGATAAAGATTGAAACGAGACCTTAAGCTTCAGGACTCTTCAAAGAGTAACGGCCCAGGACCCACCCGTTATAAAGAAACAACGCTCCTGGAGCAGACCGTTATTATCAATGGAGTTCAAAAAAGAAGAAATGAAGGTTTTGCTAAGCCTTAGTCAAATGCCACAAAAAGCCACATCCAATCAAGGAAAAGACCCAAGAAATAGGCTCCAAATCAATCAAGGAGACTCAATGAACAGTGAATTACTCGGAGCATCATGTAGAATGAACAAGGAGATGACCCGACTTATTGGTCATAAAACGGGTGTCAACATATGCCCCTCCTTAACGTCCTCTTTGTAGGGGAGCGAGCGGAGGTGAAGTGAAAGCGAAATGGAACATGGAGATGAAGTGGAAGTGAAGTGGAGTAGATCAAGAAGAGGGCGTTAAGGTAAATGACACCCGTTCTTTACCAACAAGCGATAGGAATTTCTGAAAAACTTTGAACTGATCACAAGGAAATAGCCAACCAAAGAATGCAAGTCTGGAGGAGCTAACAACTAAGGAATGGATACACGGCTAGCCGCCGGAGGCAACGGAAAGGAAAGGGAACTGACTAAACTCCAGACAGGAATCTTCAGCCAACCAGATCAAGTGACGAGAGCAAAGGAAACCTTCTAATTCAGAGTGGAATAATTCTCCTCGTTCGAGATCAAGAACACAACTATTCACCATCACTGAGATACCTTGAACAGATGAAGCTTCATGAATGCTCAAAGAATGCGCATGATGCATGCTGGGCTAAAGGAAAAGAAATCATCAACATGAATGCAAAAGAAAGATAAAATAGCAAGATACTCGAGAATAATATTGCTAGACCGGAGAAATTAGGGTCAGGACACCATCTGCAACCACGGTGTGCAAGATAGAACCATCGTCCCCAAATTTTTCCAACCTAACGGCTTATCCAACGATTAAACGTGTGAACTCATATCATCATCATTTTTTTTTAAGGGGAACATCAGATCCTAGAACACATGAATGACCGGCCGGTTCTCGAGATAATATGTCATAGATAACATATAGTAATGCATTAAGGGATAAGGAAACGAAATACAATACCTGACTTACCTGCCTGACGGACAGCCAAGTGTGACTTCGTTCATAAATTCCTTCATGAAAGATAGGTTAGCCAAAAATAAATATGATCATGAATCAAGGCATGACCATTTGTACATGCGAGAAACATCATCAATGAACATCTTGACAGAACATGGAACCATTTTGACATCAATTAGACCATTGAATTCATCAATAAACTTGCAAGTTTGTAACGGTCTCATGTACGTGCGTCACATCAAGTAACGGACCACCCCTAGTCCGTCATAAACCAGGCGATTCACATTCTTCAATAAAACAGGGCCAACACACGTAACGGTCAAATCCAGACGCGTCAGAATGATGTAACGGTCGGTCGATAGACCACCACATTTCCTGAGCGTTCAAAAAAAAATAAAACCGAACGGTCACGGCCTTCATTCAATCACCAAGCAATCAAACGCCCCAAAAAAACTCCGGCGATTCCAACCCCCACCACCACCATGGCCGGCGACGAGGGTTCCCAGATGCCTCCATAGAAGAGAGAGAGAGAGAGGAAAGAGGAAGGCAATACGGCGGTTCCACCGCCGGCTCGAACGAGAAGCAATCCCGCCGGTGGAAGAAGAACAAATGGCGAGAAGAGATCCAAGGGAGGAAGATGAAGCTCCCACGGCCGCGGAGAACCAAGGAGAAGCCCTATTGGGTGAAGAAGAGCCCAAAGAACCAGCCAAGAAGAGGAGAAGGGGCATGGACCATGAGGTAGGTCCTCCCGCCCTAACTTCAATTTTTGATTTTTTTGAATTTTTATGTGAATGCATGTGGGTTTTGAGGGTAGAAAATGGGTCCACGAACCCATTAGGATTGATTATAGGCCTTTTGGCCAAAGTGGGAGACCACAGGAATGCAAAGAAAAAATGCCAAAACGCAGACAATGTGACGGTCCTGCCAGCGACCGTCACACGCCTGACGCGCCACCCTGCATGCGTCAGAGCCAAGCAACGCCCTACCCCAGGGCCGTTACATCTACCAGGGACCTAGACTATTTTTTAGTGTTTTTCAATTTTAGATTTTTGTTTGTTTTTCATTTTATGCAATGTTTTTATGATGCAATCAACGAACTTATGATATAAATGACATGCAGGGAAAGCGAAGATCAAGGATCTCCTGGCTGCAGATCTGGGCAGTGTACCAGGCATTGCCCGACTTTCAGAGAGAACGGCTAGCCAGTATGGGATTCGCCGAGGTGCTCAGCATCGAGATAATCCGGATGGACACACCATTGCTGTACACATTGCACGAGAGGTGGGACCCGACTAGCAGGGCGTTCATCTTCCCGTGGGGCCATATGATCCCCACACTAGAAGATATAGCGAGGCTTACCGGGTTGAGAGTCCACGGAGCCGCAGTGACAGGATGGACGTACGGTGATTACTGGGAGATGGCGCAGCAACTGCTCGGGTTGGATTTGATCAGGTCGGGACAGTCCTCATCTCAGCTCTCGAGATCAGTACTGCAGGAGAGCTTGGGGCTGAGAGGAGCGGCGATCACCGTGGGAGAGCTACCCGAGGAGCATCTGGGAAGAGTGATAGACCAGGTGCGCCCTCGCATGGCGGCGGAGGCGGGACCAGAGGGAGACAGAGTGCTCAGACGCTTCCTGATGCTGCTATTCGGGAAGCTCCTCTTCGCAACTCGAGTGGACGTCATCAGCTGCCGACTGCTTCCGATGATAGAAAATTTGCACAGAGTTGGGAGATACACCTAGGGGAGCGGCGGTGCTAGCGTTCCTGTTCGAGTCCCTCATCACAACGGACCGGCAGACGATGCTGGGCGGCTTCTCGCCTTTTCTACAGGTAAATGCAATTTAAATGCTTTCTATATTATGCAAAAGAATGCTATGCAAATGATTATACAATTTGACTGACTTGATTTCTAAAATGCAGATTTGGAGCTATATGTATCTTCCGGGCATAGGGAGAGGTACACTACTCCACCCCGGCCACATCCCGATTCCGAGACGGTGGACGGTAGCGAGGGACACAGGGTCGATCATTAGATTGACCCGGACGATCCAGGACGACCTGGACTCCTACCCACACACGTCGGTAAGTCCAGAACTCAAAATGATTTCTACATGCTTTTAAATGCTTCTAAATGCTTTTAAATGCTTCTAAATGCTCCTGAATGCTTCTAAATGCTCCTGAATGCTTCTAAATGTGATGAATGGTTCTAAATGCTTTCAGGTGAGATGGACCCCGTACCGCGGCGAGGGTTACACGGGACAGCCGTGGGTGGAGGCGGCCTTATCATATCGGGGATGAGATATCTGGCTGCACTGCATCCACATCATCGAGCCTCTGCACTACAGGCTGATCCTGCGGACTTGGGGACTACACCAGCCCGAGGTGACCTTTCCACGCCACAGTGATGACCACTCAGGCAAGTCGGCAAGGGGCATTAGTGGCAACGTAGATTGGTGCGCTTGGAAGGTGAAGTACGTCCATGACTGGAACAGGCGGGGCCGAGCGGTGAAGGAGCGAGATGAGAGCGACGAGGCATATCTAAAGGCCTTCGCTCGACTCTACGGCGACCGGGTGTACCGAGGTACCCGGCGACCGGTATGCAAATTCTAAACTCAAAAACTCCTTCTATATGCAAAAATGCAATGAGTTAGATGTACTGACTTACATGCTTTCTAAATGCAGCTATACCCTGAGGGACTGATAGCCGAGCTGGAGGGACTACTCCACTCCACCATCCAGCAGCTGGACGAGTACCAGACCGCCCTGGAGCTTCTGGTAAGATTTTAAAACTTAGACTTAAATGATTATGTTTATGCAATGCAAAAATGATGTTAATGCTGACTAACCACGACACCTAACCGTGATTTCTAAATGCAGCGGGCCGAGGGAGCCCAATGAGCGGGACCGGATGCCCCATCGTCTTCCTCGCAGCCTGCGGGAGGCAGGGCTGAGCAGGAGGCCGAGTTTGCTCGGGCGGTTGCCCGGGCCGAGGAGGCGGAGGCCACCCTCGCGGAGCGGGTAAGATGCAAAAAAAATGCTTATGCTTTATGATTATGCCAATTAAATGCTTTATGATTATCTATGTGAAATGCAACCTACAGGTGAGAGAACTAGCCGCAGCAACGACCGAGACACAGCGACTCCGGGAGGAGCTGACTCGGTCACAGGTCGAGATCGAGCGACTCCGAGTTGGGACGGTAGATTTAGATCGCTACCGGACCGAGGCACGCGAGGCTCGGCGCCAGGCTTACGATATGAAGATCGCTCTGCGAACCCTCGAGAGGACTGTCCGGATGATGGGCTGAGGACCTGAGCGGAGTGTTTCGCAGAGCGGAGCACAGAGGAGCGTCGCTCGGAGCGGGACGGTGGCTGATTTCCTTGTGAGTTCCTCCGGCCAGTGGAGGAATGAGAGGGTGGAGAGAGGACAGCAGGAGGAGAGTGTGTCCATAGCACCGCCAGCAAGGAAGCCGGAGGGTGGAGATGAGGAGGGCGGCCCGGCGAACGAGCCGGCCGAATGATGCATTTCTTTTTTTGTATTTTTGTACATGACTATATATACATAAAAATGAAATTCTTTTTTGGCATTTTTGTTTTGTTTCATGAGTGTGAATGAATAAATATGCAGGAATGAATGAGTGAACAAATGGTTTGGCAGGTTTGAATGTGAACGCAGAAATGAATGATCGATTCAGATGATTTGAGTGCGAGAGATGTGTGTGAATGTACGAATGCATGTATGCGGAAAAAAAGGAGTATGTATGAGAATGCGTGGATGATGAATGAGTTGTAGAATGTGTGAAAGACCGCCAGGTCTAACACAAGGGCAGGAAGAAATTGCCTGAATTCAGCAGCAGAGAAAGTAACGGTCCAGGGTCAGACCGTCATAATCAAATAACGCACTGGCTGAAGGGCGTTATACACAACAGAGGCCAAATTTGTAATCTGAGCTGCAGGAAAAGCGACGGCCCACCTCTGGTGCGTCAGAGGGAAATAACAGCCAATGCTAGACCGTTGATCATGGCAGAACGATGGGTTGTCAGGGCAACTAGCAGGAAATGCGACGGCCCACGGGAGACGCGTCGGGGTGAAATAACGGCCATATCCAAGACCGTCGGGAAAATGTTGAACCCAAAAGCCAACATCTGAACGACCGAGAGTGTAACGGATCATGGTCCACGCGTTACAAGATAAAGACGGCCAAAGACTAGACCGTTAAGCTTCACAGAACAGGGTCGGGCCAAATCAAACCCACAGGAAATGCGACGGCCTAAGGATGGCGCGTTAGAGACAAATGACGGCCCCACGATAGACCGTTAGAGACTGAGTTGTGTTCCGAGACGGATTGAGCCGTGAGAGCCTAAACCCGAGATTTATCCACTTAATCTCCCACTAGAACCTATCTAGATTGAAGATAAAGCCTTCCAACTCAAGTCTTATCCTTCCTAAGCCAAATCAAGCCTTTAAAACTTGGAAACTCAACCAAAAAACGTAGCTTTGCTAAAAACCTCTGCTCTAGGGCTGAAGAACCTCTCCTAAGGGCAGAAATCAAGATGAAGAGAAGCTTCGAGGTGATGGCTATGGTGGAGAAGGTCTACACCAGACCTAAAGCTGCCAGAAAAGAACATGGAGAGCTCCAATGGTTGACGTCAATTCCAAAGCACTTAAGCTCCAATGTTCAAAGAGTGGTAAGTTCCCAACAACTCATCCAGGTTCAGAAAACTCTGCTCTTTAATTCTCTTTATGACTTCTTCTTCTCCTTCTTTCTTCAAGCCTCTTCCTGGTCCAAGATGCTACTCTAATCTGAAGTGGGTGCCTCCCATGGTAAAAGCACTCCCTATAGAAGTCACATCCATCCTTAAAGCTTGGCACCTTCAACCTCTCTTGGTTTTAGGCAAAAATTTCCAGAAATTATCCTTAGATTGGCCAAGTATTTCAGCTCTTGTAGAACTATGGCATCCACAAACTCATACTTTCATCTTCCCTTCATTCGAAGCAACAGTCCTATTAGAACAGGTAGAGACCTACCTAGCCTTTCCTAAGACTAAGGCGGGGGATGAAGACCGGGTTTGCTATACAATAGAGCCTATTGACCCGTCCTTGATCTTGAGTGATTTCATCCATAATCCAAAGGACGTGAGGACCATGATCAGCCCACACCACATTCATTTGATACCCTTGGCACAGTGGATAGTGTCTCATTGTAAAAACAAGTGGGAGAGACACGAAGCAATAGCCTAGGTGGTGGCGGTTTGCCTATGCGGAGTCTTCCTTTTCACTACAACCGACCACCTTCTAGACACCCAAAATCTCAGCATTATTAGTGGGTTGTGGCGGGCAATGTCCATCTCTCAAGTGATCCTTTCATACCTTTATGAAGGACTCAGCTCGGCTTGCCTAGGAGGACTTCTGTTCGGCTCCATGATACTCCTTGAGTGCTGGATGGGAGTAAGAGTCAAATTCCAATACAAGGAGGACCTAACTTCAACTAGCTGAATTTTCGGGAGCCACCCTCTCTTCTTCATTGGAGGGGCATTTGGATACTCTTCACAGGTTGAATGTAAGACGGAGGATAAGAAAACGTGGGATGAATGGCGCCTCTTCTTCAACACTTTGCCAATAGATAAGTTCATCATGCGACCAAGAATCGTTCGAGGCACTCTTCTTAAAATACCGCGGCGTCAAGGCCTGGACCTCCAGCTAGTGGGGAACACCGCCATGGCGATCTACAACCCGCACCGGTGCCATCTTCAGATCGGACTTCCAAGAACCCAGGCTCCTGCACTATCACACTACCCTCCCCTTCTACCTAGGAAGACGGGGACCGAGGAGGATGAAAGGGCGATCCGGAACGCGCTGACCATGTGGGAGATCAGCAAGGTGCGCCCGTGGCAAGAAGAAGTAGAAGATAACGATGAGGCACGCCGTGATTACGTGAAAGAGCTGAGAAGAATCCGCCCTCTTGCGGATAAAAAAACTGAATGTACCTTGATTTCCTTTTGTTCATGAGAGATATTGTTTGTAATTGACAATCCGAGTTTGGAATTTTTATGAATTCATGTTTCATTAAGCTTGCTTGAATGAGATGAGATTGCCTTAGTTGAATGAGCATGAGCTTTGTGGTTTGATTGGCTAGAATGATGTGAAGAGGCAGAGCCTCTGGAGTATGTAACGGATGTGCACTGGGCCGCTACAAAGAAACGACGGCCTGACGATAGGCTGTCATAATGGAATCACGAAGAACCCTGTTCTCTAAGGGATGTAATGGTCAAGACTCAGGCCGTTAGAGTCAGTAACGGTCCTAACCTTGGCCGTTAGAATGATGGCTACTGAAAGAAAGAAAGCTTATGCAAGAAGCGGAGTGACGGTAGGGATATGACTGTTAGATGACTGTAGCAGTCTGGTGATGACGCGTTACAGCCTTTGAATCTGCATAATTGTGAGCTTCTCACTTTGATCTTGTACCTGTGTTCTGTGCACACTTAAAACATGAAACAAGTTAGATCTGTTCTTAGACTCAACCCCTTGCCTTGAAGTAAGTTAGATAATGACCGTTTCTCAATATTCGGTCAAGGGGTGGAGCCTTATTAAATAGGCGGGAAAAATATAATAGAACTAATGCGATGCATGCGATGCACATGATGGTATTTTTTTGGATTTTGGAAAAATATCTGAATTTTTGTGAGTTTTGGAAATATTTACTATTTTTTGGGTTTTGAAATATGTGATTTCTTTTGTTTGATTTTGGATTTTGGACAATATTAAATTTGTTTGGATTTTGAAAATATTTAATTTTTTTGGATTTTGGAAAACCAGTGCTTCCCCAGTAGCGTGAGCCCTTCCTTGTTGATATTGAGTCCGGGGGGTGGGTGTGAGAGAAGGTGACGACCCCTAGACAAGGTCCAATTGTCATGATGGTGTTTCTGCCAGGGCCATACCCAGGGTATTAATCTTGGTCCTAAAAGAAAAACAGAATACGGGGGGTAAGCTTTAGGCCAGATATAGAAGTTTTTAAGACTTGATTTCCTTTCCGTACAACCCATTAGAGACTTGGTTTGTTGTGCCGGGGCTTTGAGTCCGTCATCGAACCTTAATCCACCCTAGGCATGTATGCGACCGGGCTCATAACGTCCCGCAGGGAACTGTACTGCCACTCTTGTCATGCCTAGCTTTTCTTGCTTTGCCTTTCTGGAGCTTTGGAATTCATAATTCATACTATATCGACTTTGAGGTGATGCTTTTGATTTTGTCATAAAGATTGCCCCTTCGCTGTCTCTTTTGCTTTTTTGTGACGTCAGGTCATAACGGACTGCCCCTATTGAGACCTCCTCTCGTGAGGGTGTTTGGATCGATTATCGCCTCTTTATTCACCTCTTGCCCCTGGTTTTAGCTGAAGGAAGAAACGGACAGGGACCTTGACTTTCCCCCAAAGCATGGCCAAGGAGAAACGTTGTCCTTTCTAAACGTGGAAAACCTGACCAGGGACGTCGTGTAGTGTGTGATTGCCTCACTCGGGACTCCTTTAGTGACAGGAGGAACATCTTGCCGCCGGGGTAGCACATGGTTAGACTCTAAGGAAAGAAACGCTTAAGATACAACCCATTCCATGGGTGAGAGAGCTCCTCACCTTCCGCGTTTACTAAACGATAAGCATTTCCTGGATAAGCTTCTTTTACGACAAACGGCCCTTCCCAGTTAGGTTGTAATTTAGACCTAGGACCTGCAGACCGAATGAATTTTCATTTTAAAACCATATCACCTTTTTGAAACTTACGTTCGATTACCTTCTTTTGAAAATAACGTGAAACCCTCTTTTGATAAACGGATACATGATCGGCCGCATTCATCCTCTTCTCATCTAAGAGTTCCAACTGAACCAGCAACGCCTCTCGACATTCATCGAGATTAAGTTCCTTATCAAGTTGCACTCTAAGGGAAGGGATCAGGATCTCATATGGGAGCACCGCCTCCATCCCGTAGGTAAGAGAATAGGGAGTTTGTCCCGTAGGGGTACAGACGGAGGTGCGGTAAGCCCACAGAGCTTCCACTAATCTTTCTGGCCAATCAGAGAACTTATGAGCTTTACATGTTTTCTTGATGATTTTAAGAAGGGTTTTATTAGTGGCCTCGGCTTGGCCGTTGCCTTGAGGATAATATGGAGATGAATGATGCAATGCAATATTGAATTTCTTACATAGGTCCTTGAGCTCTTGGGAAATGAACTGGGGTCCGTTGTCGGTGATGATGTTGCTTGGCACTCCGAACCGTGAGATGATATTCTTCATAATAAAGCGGCACACCGTTGTAGCTTTGATCTCTGCGTACGCCTCGGCTTCAGCCCACTTGGTGAAGTACTCAGTGGCGGTAAGGATAAAGGATTTCTGCTTGATCTGGGAGTTAGGATCACCGAGTGGGCCGACAACGTCAAAGGCCCACATAGAGAATGGCCAAGGAGCGGTCATAGGATGGAGAGATGAAGCTGGAGAATGAATTTTATCAGCGTGGAGTTGGCACTTAAGACACCTCCGGACATAGAGGGAGCAATCTTCCTCTAGAGTGGGCCAATAGTAGCCCTGCCTCAGGATCTTCTTCGCTAGAGCCTGGCCATTGACATGACCCCCACACGCACTAGAATGGGCTGCTTCGGCCACCTTCCAAGCTTCAACATCATCTAAGCATCTCATGAGCATCCCATTAGTAGCGCGCCTGTACAGTTCTCCTGCGACAATAGTATACCTTGCGGCGGCTCTTCTGATTGACTTGCGTTGCTCAGCAGTTGCCCCTTCTGGGAACAATCCCTCCTTACAAAACAACTCGATTTCATGATACCAAGGCAACTCTTCTTCATCCAGGATCTCTTCTAGTTCTGTTAAAGATACTTCTTTGAGGTCTTCCTTCTCAGCTCTTGCCTCTACAAATTTCCTAAGATTGACGAACCTAGGGTCCTGAAGAGAGGGTGTGTCCAATCTCTGAACGACGATAGTCTCAGTGCTCCGACTGAGAGGGAAAGATAGGGAAGAAGCAAGGGATGCCAGAGCATCAGCTAGAATGTTCTGAGAACAGGGAGTATGGATATAGATCAGCTTAGGGAATTGCCTGGCAAGGAGCGTGACCAGATCTTGATAAGGCTTAAGCTTAGGGTCACGAGTACGGTAAGTGGACAGAACTTGCCGTAGGATGAGCTGAGAATCTTCTATGATGTTTAAATAACGCGCGCCTAGGAGGTAGGCATGCTTCAATCCGGCCAGGAGAGCCTCATACTCAGCGATGTTGTTGGTAGCAGGAAATCAAAGTTGATAAGCGAAGGGAATGGTCACTCCCTCCGGAGTAAGCAAAATAGCACCGATCCCTCGGCCTTGAGAGTTGAGTGCACTATCGAAGTGCAGAGACCAGAAGGGGTGATGAGAGATAACAGAAAGATGCTCATCAGGGAAATCGTCCTGAATGGAATCGGTGTGAGGAATGGGGAGATGGGCAAGATGCTCAGCAATGACATATCCTTTGACTGCCTTCTAAACAACAAAGGTGATATCGAATTGAGAGAGGAAGCTCTGCCAGCGAGCTAACCTACTAGAGAGGACAGGCTTTTCTAAGAGATAGCGGATCGGGTCCATTCTAGAGATCAACCTCACTGGGTGGGCAAGAAAGTAGTGTTTCAGCTTCTGAGCTACCCACACTAAGGCGGCACAAGTTTTCTCCATAGCGGTGTACTTGGATTCAGTTGGATTAAACAACCGAGAGAGATAGTATGCAGCCCGCTCTTTCCCTTCATCGTCCACTTGTGCTAACACCGCCCCTAGGGAGTCCTCAATAACCGAGATGTATAGGATTAGGGGTTTCCCAGGGACAGGAGGTTGCAGAACCGGGGGATTGGATAGATATTCCTTAAGGTCCTCATAGGCCTTCTGACAATCTTGATTCCATTCGAACTTGACCCCCGCCTTAAGCAATTCAAAAAACGGATGGCACCTTTGAGAATGCTGGGATATGAATCTTCTGATGAATTGCAATCGACCAATCAATCCTCGAAGTTCCGTAATGTTCTTCGGCGGAGGCATGTCCATGACGGCCTATGCTTTGTTAGGATCAATCTGGATCCCCCGTTTGCTCACTATAAAACCTAGCAATTTCCCTGAGGAGACACCGAACACACACTTCTTCGGATTCATCTTGAGCTTGTACTCCCTGGCTCTCTGCAGCACCTTAGCCAGGATAGAGGGGTGTTCTTCCTTGGTTCTTGACTTCACCAGGATATCATCCACGTAAGCTTCCATATAGATGTGCATCATGTCGTGGAAGATGACCATCATCGCCCTCTGATAGGTGGCACCTGCGTTCTTCAGACCAAATGGCATAACCACATAACAGTACGTGCCCCAGGGCATGGTGAAGGAAGTTTTCTCTTGATCTTCCGGAGCGAGACGGATTTGATTGTAGCCTGAGTACCCGTCCATAAATGACAGAGCTTCATACCCGGCAGTGTTGTCTACCAGGACGTCTATATGAGGCAGCGGGAAATCATCCTTAGGACATGCTTTATTAAGATCCCTGAAATCGATGCAAATACGCACTTTTCCATCCTTCTTGATAACAGGGACTATGTTTGCCACCCACTGAGGATATAAAATAACTCTGATGAATCTGGCCTTGTATAACTTGTCAACTTCTTCCTTGATCCTCAAGGCCATGTGGGGGTGAAATCTTCTTGACCGTTGTTTGACAGGTGTTGCCCCTGGTTTAAGCACGAGCCGGTGTTCCACTAAGGAGGGGTCAAGACCCGGTATGTCCTCATAAGACCAGGCGAAGGAATCGCTATACTCCCTTAGAACTTTGATTAAATATTCTTCTACTTGCGGAGGGAGATTAGCGGCAATAATGATGGGCCTTGGGTCTTATTTAGTTCCCAAGTTGATTTCCTTCGTAGGTTCGTCCACTGCCGTCAACGGCTCGTCGAATCTCTTAAGTCCTTGTGTATACAAATCGACAGTGTCATCTACGTCACTGTCCTCATTAACCGGATCTTTTTCACCCAGGATTTCATAGACGCCAAGTCCGTCATCGCCCCATGCCCCTTCTATTTCTTCTTCATCCTCAATCGTAATTGCCGTAGCAACAAATTTTGGACATTTTAAAAGGGCATAACGGCGCTGAGCTAGGTCTTACAAGAACCTATCAGGAACAGATTTGAGAGGACGCGCAAGCGGGCGCGGCTCAGAGGAGGAAGGGTTGGATGATCCAGAACAAGACCCTACTTCTTTAGACCTAACTAATTCTACTTCCCTAGACTCGATAGACCCTAACCCTAACCTAGAAGAAAGGAGACCTAGTGGAAGGGAAGGAGCAGGGGACTCGTGCCCCTAGGATGAGGATGGAGATAGGGTAGCATAATCTTCCACTGAAATCTCCATTTTGAATTTGACATTTTTTTTTGGAAATCAGCAGAGACTATACAGCAAGATGGAGGAGGCGGGAGCTGCATAGGGAATAGCTCAGGGAAGATGTAGTCAAAGAAGGGATCGGAAGATGAGAACCACATCTCGTGGAGTTGGGCGTTGGGAGGAGGAGGAGTGAATAGAGTGGATAAATCAATGGGCGGGCAGTGCCCGTAAGCGCAAGGAACGAATAGAATCTCAAGTGGATCAACGAAGGATGGATTTACCATGATAGGAGGAAGACGTGGTAAGAACTCCCATTGCTGGAGGAGAGATTGAAAGCGGGATGGAGACCAAGAAAAGACAATCGGCGAGCTCCCCTCCTCTCATGGATCACCGTCTGGCCGCTTCTTCGGTTTCCATTGCATGAGCCGAACCTCTTGCTTCTTTTGGCAGTCTTCTTCATGAAACAATCTCTGAAGGGTTTGACCATAATCAAGCATATCATGTTCTGGCCATTTTAGTGCCGGCGGAGGACTGGCAATCGGACATACTGTATTTCTCCCTAACGGAGCTGGCTGCAGAGCCAATGTGCCGGGCTGGAGAGGCCCTCGGACAAAGTGCTGGCGGTAGTCCCAGGTGAGTGGCCCAGAATCACCCATCACAGATAATGCGGTCTCTTTGTAGCCAAGACCTCTCCTGCCCATCTTTCTTCCCTTGGGTATGGGCTTGGTCATTCCTTGTAATTGTGCACTGAGGCCTCTACCCAGTTGGTAGCCCAGTTTCAGTATAATGTTCCAGCCTTTTGGGTCTCGGATCTGGGGCTTCATCTTGATGTTAACTGGAGTAGTGATGGTCCTAGGAGGCGTATAAGCCCAAGGGAAGTTTAAATCCAGAACTGATATGACGGGTCGGCTGCTTGGCCAAAGTGTAGGAAGAATCTGTTCTGAAATGGCCTTAACCGATTGCACTGTAGATAGGCTTTTGACCTTGACGACCCTCCCTTGGAAAGGGAATTTGACGCACTGATGTGCGGTGGAGGGCACGGCACCGAGCGTATCCAGCCATGGACGACCCAAGATAGCCTTGAACATAGGGTTGATGTCTAGCACATAGAATTCTACAGCCATTGTAAGGGGTCCGAGCTCTGCTTGGATAGTGACCACCCCGTGACATGCTCGCCTTGAATTGTCATATGCTGCTATAGTGGTCGGGGTAGGTCGTAATAACTCTTCGGATATGTTGCAAGCTCGTAGAGTGCTGAGTGGGCACACATTGATTGAAGCCCATGTGTCAACTAGTGCTGCTTCAATGCTGACTTTGTTCAGAGTGATTGTAATGCAGAGCGGCATTTGCCGAGCTTCCGGAAGCGCTAGCTCGGATTCTGAAAATGTGATTGCTGGCCCTTTGGAAATAGTTGCTAGGGCTGTTGGTAAGCTGTCAACTACCATATCTTCGCTGACCATTACCTTCTGTAAGAAATCTCTCAGCGCATCCTGATGGAGGGTAGATCTTTTGATCAGCTCCAGCACAGATATTTTAGCGGGCACTCGATCCAGATGATGCAGCAAGTCATATTGAGTACCCGACAGAGGTTCGGCTTCTTCTTGCTCGACTGTTGGCTGAGAGGACTGGGGATTGGAATTAGTAGGATAATTTCGATGGAACATCTTCCCGCTTCTTAAGGTGCAACTTGTAGCGGCCGCGGCATCGGTGGATAGTATGATGGGCCCTGTGGGGTGGATGAGCGGTGTAGGCTGTGTGGGGGAGATGATTTGGTGAGGTGTAAGGTTAGTGATGGTGGTGAGTGGTGGAGAGCGGATGATGGGTGAAGGATTGATGGAAGGCGGGATGGTGATGGTGGGTGGTACGGATGGAGGGAGTGTTGGTGGAGGTGTCAAAACGGGTGATAGGTTAGGTGATGGCGTGATGATGGTGGCAGAGGTAAATGGCGAGGGGTATGACAGAGTGGTGGGCGGTAGTGAATTTGTTGGAGCGGGCGTAAACGGGAGGACCAGTGGAGCGGATATTGGGTGTGAAGGAAGGATGAAGGAGGGGGTAAGAGGATTGCGGTGGTTGTGGTGGAGGGCCATGACTTGCGGTGTGGCGCCATCGTCATCAAAAGACCACTCGGCACTAGGGGCCGGGGGTTGAACTATGTTCACTTGAGCCGGTGTAGGCGGCTGAGGTTGCTGTAGAGCAGGCGGATGATTTGGCATCGGATTTTGATGGATCCCCAGATCCTGAGCCTGTTGTAGTTGCTGTTGTGGTAGTGGCTGCTGCGGCTGTGGTGCTTGTTGCTGCTGTGCTTGCTGCCTCGGCTACTGCCCTTTTTTCTCCTTGATCTCAACAATGGCCCGATGCATCGCGGCCCAATCGATTCTATGTCCCTCATGGAGATCGTATACCAGATCCCGGAACTGATAACATCCTTCGATAGTGTGGCCTGGCTGCCTATGGAACATGTAATATTTCATCTGATCAACGGCTGGGTTCCAGTTAGGCCGTTCCGGAGGAAGTTGAATTGCATTCACCGACATAAGAGCCGAGAAGATATCCGTGAGGGTCTCTGGCAGTGGAGGATATTGTGCCCTCTTGGGAGCCGGGCGCTTGTTGTTCGGATTGTTGTTATAGCCGTTGGGTGGAGGGACATTATGGAATTACGGAGGTGGTGGTTGTTGCTGCGGAGCGATGAAGGCGTTTTGTGGAATGGTGAAGGCGGGCGGAGGGTTTTGTGGAGCGGCTTGAAAGTTCTGTGAAGCGGGATTTTGTGGAGTGCGGGGGTTTTGGGGGAAGCGGAATGGTGCGGCTTGGAATGGAAAGGCGACGGCTTGTACCTATTCGTTTGTCTGGACCCCCTCGGTAACCGACCCTTGTGGTTTCTTGTGATATTTGGGCTTTTGGTTTTCAAATAGGGCGTGTATGGGAGAATCCTTGAACTGGGTTTGTATGAAGCGCGCCCGGCTGTAGAGTTGATGCATGTTAGCTATATCATTCATCGCCAGGATGTTCCTGAAGGTCGGGGTAGCATTTGAAATGAGCAGCTTGACCTTCTCTTCCTCCGGAATGTGGCTAGGCACTCTAGCAGCCATTTGTCTCCACCTGTCTGCATAAGTGGCGAACTCCTCATCTGGCTTCATCTTCTCGGCTACTAGATCTGTAAATGAGTATTCCGGGCGGACCCTGTCTTGGAACCGCTGGATAAATTTGTCCTTTACTACCTTGAAACTTTCAGCTTCTTCTAGCGGCAAAGAGTAGAACCACTCCAGAGCAACACCATCCAAAGATCGGCGGAATAAGTACGCCATAAGGCGATCATCATATTGGAACTGTGCTGATTCGTATAGAAAATCCCTCACATGAATGAAGGGATTGCCATTCCCATCGTACTTGCAATAGCTAGGGAGTTCTGATTGTGGAGGGAACAGAATATTCTGGAAGCTCAGGACAGGAACATCTGCCAAAGATTGCGGGCCAACCCGCTTCTAGAGGAAATCGAGTTGTTGCTGCATGGCGGCCCATTTGTCAAGAAAGTCCTGCTCTCGGGAGGGAGCAGGGGTAGTGAAGGACGCTGATTGAATTAGAGGAGCAGATGGAACGATTGCGGCAGAAGGTGGAAGCCCATAAGCAGGAGTGGAGGGATAAACAGTAGAGATGGGGGGCCCATAAGAAGGATATTGGGCCTGAGATTGGCCCAGATTAGAATGGGCTTGAGCCACCCCTTGCCGAGGGTGCAAGAAATCGGAAGGGCTCATGAGAACTTGCAAAGCTACCGAAGTAGATACGTGATGATCCATTTGAACAAAAGAGGGGATGGGCGACTTTCCCTTATCGAAGGATTGTTGGGCCGAATTGGAAGACTGGCCTGTTTCCATGCCCGCGAAAGTGATGGTCCGTGGTTGGACCGGGGTGAGATCAATTGGAGTGGGCTGAATGGGAAGCCTAACAATGGAAGGATTGGATTGATTTTGGATGATGGCAGAAGGAGATGCGTTGGACCCTTGCATGGCCTGATAAAGAGCTTGGAGTTGGGCCGGATCCAGTTGGGCCATCATCTGAAGGACGGAGCCCGCGGAAGGAGTGGAGAAAGAAGGGATGGCTTGACCACCTTCCATGGAAGTGGAGGATAGAAGGGGGGCAGTCCCCTCTCCAGAAGAAAAGGAGGTAACCCTGGGAGGGTTTTCAAGAAGCCCTTGAGGAAGGGAGTCCTCTTGGGAACGGGGAGGATTAAAGGATGCCATGGTGGACTCGAAAAGAGGATTGGAATAGGACTTGAAGAAGGAATTGACTTGAGGAGATGAGTCGGACGGACGAAAACAACTCCACATGCAACAGACAACCTTGACAAAATGCAAACAAACAACACAAACAATCACGCAATAAGTAACCAAACTTGAATGTTTTTAGAAAAAGATGTAAGTGATAAAAGGTGAAGACACTCAAAGTCAACCAAGTTGTTTTAAGATGATGCAACACAATTCTTGTGATTTCTCCTTTGGAATCTTAGTGAATTGATTGAAATGTGCTCTCAACAATGGGTTCCTAACAGGAGATGGGTATGGGACTTGGTTTGACTCTAAGTGTAATCACTCCTCACTTATGCAACCCTAGACACGGGGTGGGAAAGGTACAACCAGCCCGGCGTCCGTGTGGGAATCCACGGCTCACGGGGACTTATGGAGGTCCCTGGTGTGATTTCCTAGTCGGCCCCAAGGAATATCGAGACGAGAGGTCCGCACACCAAGGTAGGAAAATGCAATCTAGGATATGAAAAGATGAATGGTCCTATGTGCACCGGAGTGCATGCAAAGTCTAGCCTAAAATCTAGCAATCAATGATGCACACAATGATATGGAGATATGAAACAAAGCAAGGAGGAAGTCAAGTATCACCCAAGTAAAAAAGTCACAGCAGAAACTGCGGAAATAAATGCACCTGGGGCCGTACCTGTCTGGAGTATAACGGTCTACGAACCCTGCGTCAGAAGAAAATAACGGTCGAATGCCAGACCGCCAGAAATAATATAACGCAGGGAGCTAGGACCGTCAAATGAGCCAGAAAACCAAAATCAACCAGAAGTAACAGGAAAAACAGTGAAAGCTCTCAGCAGAACAGATGTGGCGGTCTAATGCCCCTGCATCAGAGGACTGTAACGCAGGGACACAGGGTTTTCAGAGCACTCAGAGAATCAGGATTAACAGGAAATAAGGGGGAAACGGGAGGAGACAACACAAGAGATGATGGCAGGTTTAACAGGAATCAAAAGCACGATTGGCACAAGCTGTCCCACCGTGATCGCCAAAAAATTATCTGTTGATTTTGCTTTGCTTATCTATCTTCTTTTTCTTAGGGGGTTTTGTGTGGAGGATGAGATGACAAGCAAGTAATCAAAGATCTGCTCTTAACCTATGCACATGTGATCATGAACCTAGGCAATCAAAGCTAGCTCTAGCATGGGCATGCTATCTCAATCAAACTAAGCTAAGGAAAAGGCAAACACACGCCGGGGCGTGGAGCAAAGAGTAAATGAAAACACACCGCGAGGGGTGGAACAAGCAAGGAAATAAAAGATATGCAATGAAGGAGAAAGCTAATGCCCAATACCAAGGAAAATCGTGATCGCCACCAAAGTAAAACAAGCCAAAGACTTGAAAATACCTTGAAAATAGGTGGATGAAGCACCCGCCCATGGGAGAGAAAACTAAAGAGAACCTGCAGGTCAGCTAGAAGTAACGGCCAGAACCCTGTGCGTCACTTGAAAGTGACGGTCGCTCGATAGACCATTGGAAGACTCTGACATGCCTGCACAAGGCCGTCGTAATACCTGCAGTAGCAAAGTGTGGATCCTTTTAACTCCAACTCCTCCAGCCGGCTAGAAGACTTGGGCCTCGCCCTAGTGAACCTGTAAACCTGCCAAAGAAGTGGAAGATAAGAACAAAACAACCCAAATTAGCCCTTTCAATAATATAGCATCAATTCTTCAATAAACAAAATATCATCAAAAGGAGGGGGGAATACCGGGGAGTTTGGTTTTTTAACCCCTCTGGGCATTTTAAAAGATTAGGAGGATGTTTAGATGATGAAAACCAGTGAAAAATGTGGAGAAAGGAGAGAAATAATGCTTATGATGAAAGGGAGATTGAATGGAAACTCAATAGGCAATTATGAACTTTAGAACCAAAGGAACAAATACTCCCTTCACCAGATAGCAAACGAACGTGAGAAGCACTTCTCCTTTATCAAACGTGGCTCTAGAATGCGGCAGCACTTCGACGCAAACTCCAGATCTTCCCCTCTTGGCCATAAAGTTAAGGGTTCTATTTATAGACCCCCAAACTCTCAGGTCGAGCAGAGGATAATCCGGCAAGATAAAGGGATAACTCTTAGCAAATCCTTGAAGATAATATCACCAAGAGTCCATAGAATCAAACATAAGGTCCTGAGGATCAGATTTGAAAGAGATATCGCCAATCCAAGTTCTTACCTCGACCACGGAGTAGTAGAGAAAAAGGCCTGAACTGCCAGGACTCTCTGAAGGAAGTAACGGCTGCACGACAGACCGCCACTTGGAAATAACGCACCAAGGATAGTCTGTTACTTTCAATCTTATCCCTAAAAGATAAGATCAACAGGGAGAAGGCCAAAGCAATAGGACTCTGTGAAGAAAGCAACGGCCAAAGCATAGGGCATCACAATGAAACAACGGCTGCACGATAGACCGTTATTATCAACGTGTAAGCCAAAGGATAAAGATTGAAACGAGACCTTAAGCTTCAGGACTCTTCAAAGAGTAACGGCCCAGGACCCACCCGTTATAAAGAAACAACGCTCCTAGAGCAGACCGTTATTATCAATGGAGTGCAAAAAAGAAGAAATGAAGGTTTTGCTAAGCCTTAGTCAAATGCCACAAAAAGCCACATCCAATCAAGGAGAAGACCCAAGAAATAGGCTCCAAATCAATCAAGGAGACTCAATGAAGAGTGAATTACTCGGAGCATCATGTAGAATGAACAAGGAGATGACCCGACTTGTTGGTCATAAAACGGGTGTCAACAGTGAGATCTAACCATTTTCAAATAAAAGCAAAATTAACAAATTTGTGCATGTTCAGGACAAGAGTCAACCCCTGGGGTCGACCCCTCTTTAGCCATGGTCCGTCTGTTAGACAGATAGGGACCTGCCAGATAACGGAGCCGACCCCTGGGTCGACCCCACATTAGCTGAAATCTGTCTGTTGGACAGATTGGGAACTGCTAGGTAAAGGGTCGACCCAGGGAGTCGACCCCTTTCCTTTTGAGTTCTGTTCTGCTTGAATTTTGCACAGAAGGCGTGGTACAGGGTAAAGGAGTCGACCCTGACGGTCGACCCCTTCCGTGGTAGACCAGAAATGGGTTTTCAAATCCAGCTCGCAATCTAATAAAACATGTCCTTTTGGGCCATAAATGGCTAGGTCTGAGGTTTACAATTCCCCACACATGTGAGCCTAACCCTAGACTATAAATATCAATGATTGGGGACCCCTAAATGAGAGAGAGGAAGTATTTTCTATCTTTTCAACCTTTTTTGTGTGCAAGGAAGAAGAGCTACGACCCTTCCCTCTCTCCAGCGATCCAAGCCAAGAATAAGAAGAAGAGGAAGAAGAGAGGCTGCGCAAGAAAGCAGAGGAGAGGAAGAAGAGAAAGGGGAGGCAAGGATTTCGAAGGAGAACAAGAGAAGAGAGGGAGAGACCAGAGGAGAACGAGGCCAAGCCTGGAGAAGGTCTTCCCAAGGTTTCCAAGGTGGGATAATCTTACTAAAAGCTTCCTCCATTTATCCTCTACCTCGCGGAATACTCGGATCGTCGAGAAGCTGCAGAGTCTGAATCATCGTCGAGAGCACTCTATTAATCCTTGAGGGGGAATTTAGAACTCTTTGATTATCTTATCTTCTAGTTTATTTTGGAGTTATCTGAGCACTCATTGATCATCCTTTTATAGAGATTTTTTTGTGTGTGTTTGCAGAGATTTCGATCTTCGCAGGTGTGGTGACGCCTATGCGTCGTGTGTTTGCCGATCTCATCTGCGTGTGTGTGTGGTGGAGAATTTATTCTCCGTGTGTGTAGTTGGCTATCTTGTAGCAGGTTATAAGTTAGTGGAATCCTCACAAGATGTAAGGGGTAGACGTAGGATTGCACACGGGTGCATCCGAACCACCTAAAAATCTCATGTGCAGTGGTTTGCTTGTGGTATGCTTTGTGTGCGATCTACCGTGCTACGTCGTTAATCCGTTGCCAACTCATACACGCTCTTGATCATTTTTTTCATATAAATCAGTTTAGTGCTTAGCTTAAGTGAGCATTGGTTTTAGCATTTCCCTTCTGCAACTTGCAAATCTAATTGAATTAATTAGACTGCTACACATGTTTAATCTTCACACACATATCGCTAAGTTGAGTTTGTTTCATCAAGCCACACTCAGTTCTCAATCTCGATCAATTTGACACTTAGTGAATCTAAGTCTTGTCTAATTGTTTCTAAGTGTTGTGTATAAATCCGCTGTGTGCTTTAAATAGAGTATCATCTAGCTAATTTTTTAATTAGGGCGAAATCAATTCACCCCCCCCCCCTCTTGATTAGGTTTGCACTAAGGGACCTAACACCACGGATTGAGGGGGAGCCTCACCATGAACCACAAATTGAAGTGGGGCCCCAGAATGAAGAGACACCATAGATTGAGGGGGCGCACCACATTGAATCATCTGCTCATACAGAAGAACCTGCGGCCCCTTGGACCGAGGTTGAAATTGAGCAACCCTCACCACTTGCTCCTCAGGAGGAGTCAATTAGGAAAGCCTCTGCTAAACTAACTTCTTCCACTTCCACCTCACACAACCTAGGGGACATCAACCAAAGTCTAAATAAACTCCAAGGTAAGATAACAGTCTTAAAATATAGTGTTGAAAATTTCTATGACTATATTAGTAATGTGGTTGAAGATGTGGAGAAAAAGGTGTTAGACTCTCATGAAAAGACAAAAGAAAAGATGGATGAAATCAAAAGTGATTTGACTAAAAGCCTTCGACTTCATGATGAGAATATTGTGGCCATGAAGAATCAATATTTGTCTGTCTCTGGTACACTGTAGTCAACCATCAACCAAGTTAAAACTGGTTAGATTTCTCATGAGGCCCACCTATCTGAGTTAAAAAATTGCATTTTGTCTAAGAGATTCAAAGCCATAGAGAAGAAATACAGGAGGTTAAGGTTATAGCCAAGATAAATTAAAATCTCCTTATAGTTATGAGGCTCAATTATAGGGGATTATTGCTCAACTCTCTAGGCAACTACCTCAAGTAGCTGCTCCTACTCAAGACATTCTACTAGGTCCATCTCGTATCCCTATGTCATCTCTCGAGCCAACTCCTGCACCTTCTCCCATTCCATCTCCTCCAATTTTTAGTCCTAGTTCAGCACCTGTTTGACCTCCTCGTTCATCTTCACCACCTTCTATACTAGTGCCTTGTACCAACATAATTCTTTATACACCTATTTTTGTACCTGTGGTAGGACCATCTCCTACTACTACCTATCGCTGAAAGCATCGGGTCTCCTCTATCTATAGGAGGACCAAACCCTCTGAAGGTCCCTCTTCTGAACCTCCACAACAAGAAATTCCTCCTGTGTCACAATTCAAAGCCACCATTCCAGAGGTCAAGGAAGAAAGAGAGGACATTCCTGAAGTTGTGGCCCAAGATTTGAGAGGTGTCCTTGCAGGAAAGCATGTTATTGAGCAGTCTAAAGCAAGAACCAAGGCCAAAGCTGCCCAACTATCCAGGTCTATTACTCCTCTTCATTGGCATTCAACCTTTATTTGTCCTGACATTGATCATAGGCCCTAGTTGCAATTCATTCCTCCTCTTATCAGAGAAGAGCAAAAGTATCCTCTTTTTCAAACCAGCTTCCTCAATTATAAAGAACACAAAGCCTTATTTGTCTGCATGATACAGATAAACACTACTCTCAGGCTTCAGGCACGAAGTACACTTTGGATCAATCAACTTCTAACCACCTTTGTACATCAAGGTCATACTACAATTGAGGCGATCATGAAAGTCAAACCCGACTCCTTCAAATATCCCCTAGGTAAATGAAAGTACATCACTAAAGATGTGTGGTTGCACAACGAGGAACTAGAGGAGAAGCTAGCTCATGGACAAGCCATGATTAGCTTTCCCGAGTGGTCTCTCCAAAACGCATATAAAGTGTTTGAGGATGAAGTAGCTAGGGCCCATAAATTCTATGAAGTATATCTCCAAACATGCAAAGAATGTGAAAAATTTGGCTTGCACCCCATCAATTTTGTAGCATCCCGAATTTATTTAATAATAATATTATGTAGCAATCGAGAGATTTTCTGAATATTAAATTGAAGTTCCCCTTAGGCTAAATTTCTACCAATTTATAAAAATATGAAAAATTCATAATCGTATAGAGGATCAAATTTATAGATACCTTATCTTCTTGGTTGACCCCAAATAAAATTTAATTAAACCAAAATTATAGGTTCTTGGGTTAAAATCGGAGTTTAGATTAATCGGCCCTTAATCCACCAAATTTAAGCCCAAACCGAGCTCAAATGGGTTCATTCTGGACCCAATCGATCGGCCTTTCATAGATGCCCAATTCCCCTCTATCTCTGTGTGGAAACCCTAACCCTAGTAGCTCAATTTTCAGCGGAGGCGGCGCGACCCAGTCAAAGCACGAATATCGCGCACGATCGATCTCCACGACTCTTTCCGCCATTATCACACCCCTAGAATCAAACCTAGCTCTATAAAATGAACCCCAGAACTACCGAGAGTCCCCATTTGCTGAGGCGGCCGACGGGGTGCGCAATCTCAGGTGGAGACGTCGAGTTTAGGAGCGGGTTTTCTCTTCCAGGTTTAAACGTCGGCGTCCCTTTCTTCTCTCGATTAAGGTAGGTTCCCCAGGTCAAACACTAATTAACCTATACCATCGTGTGCGCCTTTGAGTTCCCTTCATTTTGATACTGAATGGCCCAATTTATGTCTAGTATAGCGTCTACAATTTAATTTTTAAGCGAGACATGTCAAGATTAGGGTTCCGATAGCATCCCTTCCCCTTGTATCGATCTAAAGTTAGGATGCTAGCAGGCTAAATCTCTAATTGAGCATGTTATTATGTATGAATTTTTTTCCTCTTTACATTGATACCATTTTGCCCAATTTTGGTTCACCATACTGCACGAATTTCGACGTATAAGCAAGGTGTGTCGGGGCTCGCTGGAGGCCAGGGCGGGGATCCAGGTAGCGGTCCTACCAGGGACCGCCGTTGGAAGTAGCGGCCGCCTAACAAACCACCATTTCCCCCTGACTCTTTTGCGTAATGCGGCGCGATAGCGGTCGTTGACAGACCGCTACCCCATGGTAGCGGCCCTCTCCTGACCGCCATCAGTGCTCAGGTTGCCGTCTGATCACTACTTTTATCGCTTATATTCCTCTCTGTTAGACAGCATGATTAGGGAAAAAATGCACCTAATGACTAGGGTTATATGAAACAACTAAATTTAATTTATCTTTGGATCATGGTTACTGGAATATTATCTTTTTCCCTTTCACAGCATGGGTTGTCAATTATTCTTCTTGTTGTAAAATAAGTAGCAATGGTGATTAAAATCTATCCATGTTTTCATTAAGCTACTGCAACTTTATCGCATGTTGGTCTGCTAGGTGTTTACATTACTAAGGTTGTTTGACAGTCATGCCACTCTGGCGGTATTGACTGACCGCATCGCTCTCATTTTCCGCATTTCTTAACCTCAATCTTGTAATAGTTGGGACTCTCCGCCGGATACTTCTTCTGTCGGACTACGACCACTATTATGAGACCTCCGTAAGACCCCGCGAGCCTGGGATTCCCACTAAGATGTCGGGCAGGATGTACCCCCAAAGCCTGAACCCACCGACTCGATTGACTCGCATTTTGGGCAGCCCAAGTTCGGGACTGTTCTACCCTGGCCGACCAGAAGGAGGCCCTTCTGGGACCGCTACCTTCAGTTAGCGGCCATGGCGTGACCACCATCTGCTTTCTGGTCTGGCCTGTGTGCCAGTTTGTTGGGTCGACTTACCCTTGTTTCGAGTCGACCTAGCCATGTTCAGGTCGACCTAAGTCCCCTAAATTGACCTGGGAAACGTTGTTTGAACCCTAGTCGGTCCAACCATGCCTCAGGAAGATTGGGTATCTATTTAAGTCTAGTGACATTGCCTTTGATGAACCCAACATGGTAGCAGTCTTTCTTGGACCGTAAAATCCTTATAGCGGCCCCCTGTGGACCGTTTTCTTCTTACCCCCTCTCTTGTGCGTCGACCTGTTGGTCTATTGAGTCGACGCAGGCCATTTTTGACTATCCACCCAATAGCGGTCCAGTCTAGACTACTAATTCCTTGTAGTAGTCTTGGCATGACCGCATAATGTGGGACGGAACGTGAACCTGGGACTCTAGCTCGCGGACGTGCGGGACTGAACGCGAACCTGGGACTCTAGCTCGCGGACGTCCCTAAGCGAGGGAAACGTAGGATCTGCGTTGTTGAGAAACTGACAATGAGTCTGCGTGGTCAACTATCTTTCGTGCCCGGTGTTGATTTTCATCAATTCTCCCCAGGTGGGAAGAACTCGACCCCATCGAGTAAGGGGTGTGGCAACTCGTGTGGCTCCTGCGGATCTATCACCGTACCAGGTAGCGTGGAGTACGCTCCACTCCAAGTAATCATCACCTGCCCATCCCTTATATAATCGATATGGACATGCTACTGTGGGAATGAGGCTAGGGGTGGACACTCCGGGGTGGGGTCACTCTCAAAGGAAGGAGAGGGCTCAATGACTCACTAGGAATCACCGCTGGGTCCCTGTATGTGACTGAATCCGAGACATAGAATGGTAGAGCTGATCCCAAATTCTGGCAAGTCTACAATGTACGCATGAGATCCGACTTGCCTCACACTCAGAAGGGACTGACATCACGAGCTTGCATTAGACCGACTATGCAACTCCTAATATGCTTGACACATGCATGTACAAACTCTGAAAAAAATAAAGAAAAACACATACTCACACAAGACCCTAAACAAACCTACTGTTAGACCGACCCATACATATGTAATGGTGGACTAGGACATCCGAATGTGTGCCATGCATACACACGACGCAACCTAATATTGGTGGAATGGAATCCTAGACATCCGAACATGCACCATTCATACACTGACGGCCCTTTGGATTTGGAAGGTTTGGGTAGGCTAGGAGAGCCGAATTTACTTTCTTCCGTACCCCAATGAATGGGCACCTTGCGGAGTGTAGGTGGACTGGCCTGTGGGGTAGGGGTGTGATAGGGGACTTTCCTAACAAGGTGAAATGGTGGTTGTGGGTCTCGAGGCTCACTAAGGAAGGGATCGAAGGGATCAAAGAATGTGTGACCCCTCGATATGGGTTCCCTCATGACACGGTCCCAAGGTTGAAATTCTTGAAGGTGTAAATGATCACCTTTATTCATTGTGGTAGGTGGGACGGCGGTCATATGTAGAAAATATGGTTCCTCCCTCGGGATAAGTGGAATGAAGTTAGGCTCGGCCGGCATGGGGAGGAATACAAGAACTTCCGTGGTAACATGACCCACGGTGCACACAGAGGTAATGGACCCTAACGCTGGATGTGTGAAGCTACGATGACTGGGTTGGTCGAAGCCTCGGGCCAACATACATGTTGTAGCACCCCGAGAAATAATTAAATAACATAAAGGGTAATAACTAGAAAATAGTTATTTTAATTGAAAATCCCTTTAAATGAAATTTCAACTAATTTATAAAAATCTATAAAATTCATAATCACGTAGAGGACTAAAAGTTTAGAAGAATTGTCTACTTGGTCAAACCCTAAATAAAATTTTAACCAAGCTGAATTGACGGAATTTGGGCTAAAATCGAGCTAAGTTAGATCGAACCTTAGATCGCCAAATTTGAGCCCGAATCCCGACCATTAGAGCCCAAACCAGGCCCATTCGATCGACCTAGATGTATAGCATGTGTCCCCTCTAGTAGCTTGTCGAAACCCTAACCCTAGTAGGTGAATTTCGGAGAATTGGCGGCGCGACTAGGTCAATCCACGATTCACGCGCACGTCGAGTTGTGGGACTCTATCCGGCCCTCTAGTTCGCTCCAAGTTCGAATTACCCCTATAAATCAAACCCTAGACCAACCTAGAAACTCTATTTTCTGCGACGGCCGTCGTGGATCACGTTCGAGGGAGGTTTTTCGACGAGTTCTTTGAGGTTCTTTTTATCATGACCGGTGATTGACGTCCCCTTCACTCTACGATTAAGGTAGGTTCTAGTACACCCAACTTCAAGTAAAATATACCATTGGATTCGTCTTCAAGTCCTCTTTCTTTTGATAGTAAAAGCCCCAAATTTTATTCAGTATAGCCTTCATATTGCCAGTTTTAGTCGGAGCATGTCGTATTAGGGCACCGATCGTGTACCCTCTCCTTGTCTCAATTGAATGCTAGGTTAAGCAGGTTGAAAACTTTAATTGAGTATGCTATATTGTGCGTTTTCTTATTGTCTTTCTAGTGATAGCTTTTATCCCAATTTTCATGCACCATACCGAGCCAATTTCTTGCTACAACCGAAGTCTGTCTGAGTTCGCCGAAGGTCGGACAGGGCGCCACGTATGCGATCATAACAGGGATCGCTTATGACCCTGGTGGTCTCGCGACTGACCGTTTTTCCCCTTTCATATGTATTTGAATCCATAGACCTTAGCGGCCCCTCGATAGACCGCATGGCCAGGGGTAGCGGCCTGTTCCAGGACCGTTTCCTACCCCAGCGGCCATGCCACGACCGTTTCATGTGCTGTTCTAGTTACATTTATTCCTTGTGTTAGATATCATGATTAGGATAGCAACCCACTAAGTAATTGGAGCATATAGAATAATTAACTATGATTATGACTGTCAATATCTTTCCTTTCATCTAAATTGCATCCCCTTGTCTATTCCTTTGAATTGATAAACAAATTGTTAAATTCATAAATTATTGGTCATTGATTAATTGTTAGGTTTGTTTGACAGTCGCTTCACTCCGGTGATGCTGACTGACTGCTATACATTCGTTTCCTGATGGTTAATTAGCCTAAATTCTTGTAATAGTTGGGACTCCCCGTCGGATATTCCTTCCATCAGACTAGGACCTCTATTATGAGACCTCCGTAAGCCCCCCCGAGCCTGGGCGTTGGGTCCCACAGTGTAGTGGCACGGATCTAGAGGGGGGTGAATAGATCCCTCTCTAAAAATTATAGCCAATTAAAAAGACTTGAAGGCTTCTCAATCAAACCTCACCGAACATGCAAGTGACAAGATCACACATGGTGAGATGGCAATTTGAACTAGCAGTATATGTTGACAAATTTAGCATCAATGTGCAAGATAATCAATAACTCATCCTGTGAATGGCGGTAGAAGATAAGGAACAAGCATACAACCAATCACACATGCACAAGGATTTTTTAAGTGGTTCGGGACCACGACGGGTACCTTACGTCCACCCCTCACCACCTCGGTGAGGCTTCACTAAAAAGCTACACGAGGTAGCACACGGGGATGAGCCCCAATACACCGCACGCTGCACGACGGCAGCAAAACACTCACACGAGCACGAGGCTCAACACGCTACAAAGCAGCACAAACACGAGGGTGAACCCTCAACAAGGTGCTCAGTACCACACACACACACCATGACGGGGATGCACCCCAATAATGATTACACACTCGGAGACCCCGCTCCGAACACACACACACAATATTCTTCAGTTTAAAAGATGAACTCAGATATACATTTGTAAGCTCAATGGACATAAACAAGCATGAATAACTCTAAACTGTGATGAATATAGAGTTGAGGAAACTCCTGAGCATTAAAGAGGAAGCTTGGTTCCTTGATGACTTCCGGGGATGGACAGATTGGAGAAGATGCCTTTACGAAGCTCCTTTGGTTCAGATTAGAAGAAAGGACGCAGATGCTTCAATCCCCTTTTCTTTGGTGACTTCATGGCGCATCAAGTCCATGGGTAATGGAGAGATGGTTCAACTGTCGTTCTTCAACCCAATGGCTTCTGGAAGGTGGAGGACGAACGTCTTCAACCTTGAATCGATCACAGCATAATGTAGGAAGAAGCTTCAACACGTTCCAGCTGCTCTTCCTGCAAAACCCCAATCGTATATGCATTAGATGGTCTTCCCTCTTTTTATGGAAACCCTATCTCATATGATATATATAACACCAGGGAAATGAGGGCCACGTGGAGGATAATATCCCCCAAGGACCAATCACGATTGGGCACAAAAAGAGGGGATAGAGCTAGGGCTCCGGCCGCCGCGCGAACTGGCGTATTTTCCGGTCGCCGGAAAGTGTTGACCCCTAAGGTCGACACTCGCATACGGGCAAAGCATAACAAAGGCCGAAACAGCACCCATCGAAGAAAGTGTCGACCCACGGGGTCGACACTTTCTGCCTGTGACAAAGAAACAAGCCACGGCAGAAAGACCTGGAATAAGTGTCGACCTTGTGGGTCGACACTTATGTCCTGGATTATGAAAAACAAGCCCAGACAAAACCGAGCGATAAAAAGGTCGACCCCATGGGTCAAATTTTCATCCCCAGCTTCGAAGACATAAGTGGGCCGGCTGAAAACAGCATCCCCTGGACAAAGTGCCGACCCATGGGGTCGACACTTTTCCTGACATAACAAGCTATGAGAAAACACACGATGGGGTAACTCTGGAATCATGAGACATCAAGGATAACTACATGATGGGAGGAATTAAGTGACTCTACCCCTATTATCACCGATAAACCAAGTAGAAATAGAGATGGAGTTACCTTGGGGTCTGTTCATCAAAACAACACACGAATTCTCCTTCAACCAACCAAACAAAAGAACTTACCATTTTGTTGGTCCATATGCTTGTAAAGATCCACTTGGAAGATATCCAATGTGGTCTATATGTTCACTCCATTCTATACACCTGTCACATTACATACTGGAAGTTAGTCTTCCACATCATTCAAGTTCTAGAAATTGAAATCTGTCTTTCATGATTCACTCAATTTCACACTTGAGAACCTACACAACCGTTAAGTGAATTAAATGAATCAACCATAGTCTAAATCGACCAAAAGTACAGTAAGGTGATTCCATGAATTGGTTTGAATCGCTCCCTGTCTTCATCTCTCCCTGTGCAACATGCAAGGCAATGTCAATCTAATTCAGCACATAATTCATGAATTTAAAAGGCATCTCATTCAACAGTTGCAAAGGTGTGGAAATGAACTCCATTCAGTCATGAAGAGATTAAAGCATATAATTCCTCATCCACAAATCACATATGCATTTAATTACATGGAACCCAATCTCATGGTATTTAGTTCATCATTAAAATTCCTTAATACATGGTTATGCACGGGGTTCAACAATCTCCCCTTTTTTGATGATGACAAATACTATGTGCAATTTGACAAATTAGAGTTGACAGTTAAAAAATGTTTCAAGGAAATTCAACTCACATCTAGCATTCTAGACATGAAACCATGCTTAACAAACCAATAACTCTCATCCTCAAAGTGCAGTTCTCACTCTTTGAACACAATCAAGGATATGATGCATTTTAACCATGAATTAAGATATCAATAACCATCCATCAATGGGATATATTCATTCCACAAAATAGCCACAAGTTCATAAAATATGACATTTACAAGATAACTCATTACTTCAGCATTGTCCATCAGCCATCCACAAATACTGTCCATATTTGGACAACCACGTCCACATGCCATAAACAAACACTATAATAACAAGACACAAACTATCCTCATGACAAGGCATGCAACCAAACACAAGAACTAAATATCCACCATAACAGACAACCAAACACAAGAACAAAATATCCAAAATATCCACCATAACAGATAGCATAGCACAATTCATCTCCCCCTTTGTCATCAACAAAAAGGAGTGGGAAGGGAGAAGAGGTCAATCAGTTTGGTCATGAGAAGCAGAGTACAGGAGATCTAGGCCTCAAAGAGAGTCAGGAGGCGTGCGAGGACGTTAGAGAAAATCAGAGAGATCGTCAAACTTGGAGTTTTGAATGCCAATAGTTGTATATAGAGAGTCAATATAAGTGTCATGATGAAGCTTGAGCTCTTTGACTTCTCGTGTAAGGGCATCCACTGATTCTTTGACATTACAAATTTCATCAGCTAATTCATCAATTTTAGTGGTCATTGATGTATCTGCTGAAGATGTAGCCTGTGACACTCTGGTTCTGGCAATTCTGCTAATGGGTTCTTCATGATCTTCACGTTCACTTTGGTCAGATCCTGCTACCGGGGCCCTGCCTTTCTTTGACAGAAGTGTGCGAATGAGAACACCATTTTTCAATTCATAGCCCATGTTGCTGCAAATGGATGGAATAGTATAGATGTCAGCATCCCTAATTGGGTGACTGACCTCCTGGCTCAAGTCAATATGCAGATATTGGAAGATTGGTGTTAAAGCAGCTCCATACGGCAAATTCTGGTTCTTGGACTTCCGGCATCTTGTTATATACTCCATCATTACTTCTGGAAAGTTGACTGGCTCTCCACTCATAATTTGAACAAATAGAAATTTGTGCCTATCAGTGACCTGCTCTCGTGACCCCGATCTTGGCAGTAGAATTGTTGTCATCATGTGATGTAGAATCTTCTGAAGAGGTGGAAATTCATTTGCATTCAACTTCGGTACACAACCTTGTGTTGCTACCTTATCAGTCATGAGTTCATATGCAAGCTCTTCAGAATAAATGGCTTCCTCATAAATCATCCCACTATCCCAAGGCAGATTCAGGGCCTTTCCAATCAGTTGTGCAGTTAGAGGAACAGAGTGCCCATTTATCTCAGTGTGCAGTTCATCATTTTTCACCACCATATTTTCGTAGAATTGATGAACTAGGGAATGATAGACACGTCGGTGGTCTGACATGAAAGAAATTAAATTTGGCTGCTTCCTAAGGAGTTCGACTAACCTTGGCAGATTCTTTTCTATGCTCCTGAAATCAACCGCACGAGGACACCACACTTTTCTTTCAGCCAACATCTTCGTCTCAGAGGCTCTTTTCCTTCTTTCAACCTAGGCTTCCTTGTATTTACGCCTTAGCTCTGTTTGGATGTGGGCTTCCTCTCGTTCCAACACAGATCTTTTCTTCGGTGCCATTGGTGTACAGTTCGGACAACACACAAGACAAGCAAAAAGGGCACTTTGATGCAGCTTGAGACCTCTGAATGACTGGTCTTCATCCCATGAACAACACCTTCTCCAAGAGAATGAGCTTCCAAGAAGAACCCTGCAACTGCTTCTGGAGGAGAAGGAGGGGGCGACGCCGCCGCTCGCCGGAGGAAGCCTTCTGGAAGGGGTGACGTTGAAGGAGCTACGGAGGCCACCGCTATAGCTTCAAGTGGAAGAAGGAGGTGGTGTGGACGGAGAGGAACGAGGGGTGGAGGAGTGTCGACTGCGGGGTTGGAGGTCACGGACGGTCGCCCGTGGGAGGTCACGGAGGAAGGTTAGGGCAGGAGGAATGGGTGGTGAATGGGTTTTAGAGGTGGAGAAAGGGTTTTAGGTTCGATGGGGTTTGGCCAAATGAGGGAGTCAAGCCATTGGTTCAAGCCATATAGGAGAATGGCGTGAGAAGTGAACCCTGCGATCCGGTTCACAAACCGGGTTCTGAGGTAAAAGTGTCGACCTTGTGGGTCGACACATTTTGGAGATGATTCTGTCTCGCAAGAAAAAGGACACCCGGTAAGAGTGTCGACCTTAGGGGTCGACACTTTCTCTACACTTTGAAGAATCAAGTGAAATGGAATGAATTGATGGCCAGATGAACCAAACTTGATATCCCCGAAATGATAAACACAAAGTGGGCAATATGTGGGTAGTTCAACTGAGAAAAGTTGATCTTGGACAAGGGAAATCAAATAGCTACACTTGGATGATCAATTCAATTAAGCATTCAAGCATTCATTTCTATTATCCATCACAAATCATTGAGATTAAAAAGTTGCAAGGAATCATACCAGATTTGAGTTGAATACACTTCATTCCCATGAATAGCATTGAAGCCAAGTTGCTTACCTTATCTCCTTCATTCTGAGCACTTCAAAGAACTTAAGATTAAAACATGTTAGAGTCACCAAATGCAACCTTTTGACTCTGTACATTAGAATTCAAGGTCAGTGCACTATGAAACAAAGTCCGAGTAATGGACACAATGTCAGAGCAGTAACTCAACACACAGAACAGTTCAATCAGATTTGTTTTTCTTTCAGCCATCACAATCTAGTTGGTCACATGAGAGTGATTCTAACCAACTCAGTTCACCAACCAAACGGACATGGGTTTCTCTTCAGCACAATCCATTTTAGAGGAAATTCAGAAAATATGAGTGGAATAGCAGATTCAAGGTGAGTTATGTACTTCAATTGTGGGGGTTCAACAATTGAGTTCTTATTGTGCATTTTAAGCATGCGGGCAGACAAGCAAGCATAAATAGTTATATGATCAAGCATGAAGATCCCTTAGGGACAGGTATAATAAGAATGCAATTGATTTGAGCAATTATGTCCATGAGCCATATTAACATGGTTGTGCTTACAAATAGACGTACTGCTTAACCATTGATGTCAACTAATTCAGGAAATACATTCAAACAATCAAGCTCAAATTCAACATGTGAACAACGAAGAATGACTTTCAAAGCAATATGGATAGTCATATGTTCTAAGTAACACTAACAAGAATCTCGCATCCCTACATTTCAATACAAAATGCTCAGCTTTTGGTAGCTTCGCACAGTCCCAAACAATTTTATATTTATTAAATAGCAACATGACTAACCTTTTCACACGAGGCGTGCCCTTTGTCTCAGAGGCAATTCTCGGTTACTCGGTATCGTCATTTATGATAATGTGGATAAGACACTTTCCGATGCGAGTTTCCTCCTTTATTTCAGGGGGGATTCCCGATGTACTTGATGTCAAATCACACTTATTCAATTTTGGAGGGACTGACAGCTTTTTCCTCACGAGTCACTTGACTTTAGTGCAGGGGTTTAAGAATCCTTAAGGGTGTTGAGTGGCATAACATAAATCCTTATTGAATGGAGTCAGTTACATCAGAGTTCCATATGAAGTGAGTGATTGAACACATAGTAGTAGATGAATTAGTCTTTTCAAGGTTTTGTCTTCCCCTAAGTGTATGCACGGTTGAAAAATCAAAATGACCTTGTTAATATATGTCATGAGGCATTCATGCTTGAATCATTGCAAATTTATTTAACAATAATGTTCAGTTGTAGAAGAGTTCAAAAAGAAACGAGTATATATTATATACATTCAAGCATGTCAAAATGGTGTATTCAAGCGAGTTGATTACCGGTACTTGGCGGAGAACATAGGTCCGAAGACCACACTCACGCATAATGAAAGCTTCCAGGTGGACTTAATCCACGTTTCCATTGACGTCATTTTATATACCGGTGAATCATGGCATTCATGCACACAAATATGAAGTATATGCAAGTCTGTACATCAAGGTGACAGATGACTAAATTTTTATTTGTATACACAAGTGTTCAAAAAGATGTGATGTGTATAGATGTAAGACGTGTGTGCTCTATGTGTAAAATTCAACTTTTATTCACAAAAAGAGACAAGTGTAACTAGAGAAGGCTTTGTGAACAACTGCAAAACTATAGTTATTGACACAAGAAAATATGAGTGAAAGTCGATAAACTCTATGAACAAATGCAAAAGATTGTTATTCACAAGTGAAAGTAAAAGAGGAATGCATTACCATATTGGCTCATCAATTTCTTACCTTGGAGGAGTTTTATTCTATTGACAGCTTCTTCCATCACAAGGCATTCCTGCAAAACATGGATTTCACTTTGATGTTTTGGGAACCCAAGCCATCTTGGGTCCCTGGGGGTTAGGTGCACCACGATTTGTGCCTTTCCACATTTTCCTTGCATTCAGATCGTCAAAGTGCAACAAAGAGCAATCATCCATTACATGTCCCACATAACCAGAGTAATGACAATACACACGTTGTTTCAGTTTCTTGGGTTGAGAATAAGCATTGGACTTTTGTGCAAGTCTGGGGACTCTATGATCTTGATTATGAAATTTTAGTTTCACATTTAATGACCAACAATTTTTCATAGTGTGGGCCACTCTTCCACAATGAAAGCATTCAACTTCCCTTTTCTTACCAACATGGAATGTATTGTTATGCATTTTAGAGGCATTCAAATCATCTTCTTTCATCACACTACAGTCATACATTAAATGTCCAAGCTCACCACAATAGTGACATGAAGCATTGTTTTGTTTTGGAGCTTGGGTTTTCACATCAATTTTATTTGCATGGATAATGGGCTTCTGTTTGACAGATGAAGAGGTATTTGGTGTACTTGACGAACTAGAAGCATGCACAAATGAAGTTTTTATTTTAAGATTAAGTGCTTCCTTTTCACTAGGATTGTATCCTAGTCCTTCCCTTTGGAAGTTCACCTTAGTTCCCAAGAGTTTGTTTAGATTCTCCTCCCCACTCACAAACTTGCCCAATGATTTGTTAAGGTCAACGATTTCACTTTGAAGTGAAGCAATCAGAAGTTAACAAGACATAATTTCATTTTCACAAGAAGTGATCTTTTCATTTAGAGTGGCATTTATAATCTTGTAAGATTCTATTTCCTGTTCTAGAATACTTACATTCTCACTCTCTTGAGCGACCATGTGTTGACACCCGTTTTAGCCCACAAGTTGTGTCATTTCTCTTATTCATCATTTTTTGATGTCCCGAATTAGCCATTATTTTGGAGCTTCCTTGGATGGATTTTGAGCCCATTTTTACCATTCCCTATCCTTTGAGTCTTGGAGATCATGATTTCCTAGAGCCCTGGAGCTTATCTCATCAAATTCCGGCTTCAAAGTCGACTTACGGCCCATTTAGGCCGACTTCTCTCAAGTAATCGGCTCTCTCTCACTGTGTAGTCCTGAAAGTGATTCTTTTTCATCCTCTTCCAATCCTATATTCAAAAAGTTGTCTTCACCAAAGTTGTTCCTATTTAAAATATCTACAACTTCTTCTTCTACGCCGTTGGCCAGTTCTGCCCCGATTGTGAGCTATTCGTAATTTTCCGACGGGCTGTGCTGTTCACCTACATCCCAGAATTTTCCTCTCTCTTCCATCCCCATTTTCTCCCTCTTCCAAATATTTTCTCAAATTTATTTCTTCATGAACGTTGTTCCTCTCTCTGTTATCTACAATTTCTTCTTCTACCACTTTTGCTAGCTCTACACCGTTTGAGAGATACACTTCAATTTCCAAAGTCGCGCGCAGTCTACCTAGAATCTGCCTCCATCAATGTGACGGCCCTATACAGGTGCGTTACATCAGTGTGACGGTCCTACGATAGACCGTCACACCAAAACTTGCCCCCCCAGAATGTGGCGGTCCTAGCCTAGACCGTTAGAGTCCATGTGACGGTCTAGTATGGGTGCGTTACATCGAAACTTGCCCGAAATCGTCCCGTTCGACTCCCAGAGTGTGACGGACCTACCCTAGTCCGTTACATCATCTGACGGTCGTACGATAGACCGTTACATCACACTGAGAGTCCAATTTGTACTGGACTCTGCTCCGTTTCTGTGCGCCATGGCCCTCTTATAGAGTCCATAACTTCTTGAATTCTACTCCGAACTGAGCGCCGTTTGTTCCTATGGTTTATCCTTGGTATTATCTTGAATTCAGTCTGAAGAACTCCAAATTTAATTGGCTATCTTGCTCAGGATCTGGGTCGAAAGTTGAGAGTTTAGGTGTTCTGGTTCAACTCAAACTCTGCAGATTAAGCTCCGGGGCTCCCTTCTAGAAGCCATATCTTCCAGATCCTTCATCCAAATAGAGTCCTATTTTCTCCTATGACTTATCTTGACTATTATCTGGAGATTGATCCATAGATCTTGAGATTTGATGGACTCTATCTCTTAAACTCGTGGAGGAAAGTTGAGGGTTTCACCACTTTTCTATAAAAAACTACCCAGTTCGCAGTCGCGATGGGGGGCTCTTTCCGGACGTGGGGCGAAGCCATGCTGCGCTGCCAACTCACAACTTCGACCCCATCTTGAAGAGGGAAGTATTGTCTTTCAATTCCATCCTTCTGCGCTTGATTTCATGGTCTACACTCTTAGTTCTCTTCCTCTTAAAATCAGAAATCATCACAGTTTTCTGCACTTTCTGCTGCACATGCGTTTTTCTCCGTTTTGCATCATCGTTTTCTCTCTACTCTCTTCATCATATCTCGTGATTTCAAATCTCATGCATGCACAACATACCCACCTATCTTTTGCACTCTTCCACAGGGGTTAAAAAACCTCCCCCCGGTGTGTTCTCCCCCTTTTAGTCATGCTATTTTATCACTTTGGGCAGATTTCTACACTTCATGTTCTAATGGGTTTTTACCTTTGTATTTCATCTTTATTTTGTAGGAGAGCATGAATACAACGTGAGGCCCTCTTCATCTAGCTAGTTGGAACGAGAGGAGGTCGATCCCACACCATTCCCCGCATCCCGTTCTTAAGCGCGATCAAGTCTTCATACTTTTCTGAGGTAGACGGCGTCGTTGCACTCCTTTCTTCATCCTTTGGCGTTGTTAATCTTTGGTGGCGATCACGGTTAGTATTTCTCATCCTTTCATCCCCCTTGTCTTTGATTCACATGTTTATGTATGTATGTATTTAAAGGGGGCGGGATAGGAACCTAATTAAAAAATAAATCAATAGTTTTTTGGCGATCACGATGGGACTCCAATGCCCATCACGCTTGTTTTCATGCTCTTTTGTAGGTTGGGTGGGTGCATGTTCATGTTTAGGTGATATTTCCTCCAATCTCCCACTATTTTTGATGTTTTAAGGGCTCTGGTAGTGTGACGGTCCTATAGTAGACCGTCACATTCATGTAACGGTCATTTGGTAGACCGTTACAGCTTCTGGCAGTCCTGCATGCATGCTCACAGGGCCATATTCATCGGGGCATAAGTTTTGATCCCGTAGTCCGATCGAGCTGATTCTTCTTCCGTTGGATAGCCCTTTGTATTGTTTTTCCATCCATATATCATTTGCATCGTTTAGTTAACATTTGCATATTCTAATATTGTCCAACTTTTTGAGTTTTATGCATAAGTTTTGCAGACAGGCTCTGGGACAGGTTCACAGGTACATCTTTACTCAGTGATTTGACTGCCTTCCCGACGTCTGATTGTAGTGATTTTTATTCCATTGGTTAGTCCTTTGTATTATCTTTCCATCGATAGCTTATTTGCATCATTTGGGTCTCATTTGCTTAGTTAAAATTTTTTATCATTTTAGCATTTTGTCCATAAAATCTGCATGTGGTCTGCGCATAGGTTCACGGGGGCATCTTTGCTCAGTGATTTGATTGACCTCCCGGGGTCAGATTGATCTGTTCTTGGGCCCGTTGTGCAGACCTTTGTATTGTCTTTCCATCCATACACTATTTATTTTAGTTGGATCATGTTTGCATAGTTTAATCTAGTCTTGATTTTCTAGTTTTAAGCTAGAATTTGCATGCACTCCGGTGCACATAGGGCCATACATTGCATATCATAGTTACATTCTCCTACCTTGGTGCGTGGACCTCTCGTCTCCATATTCCTTGGAGCCGACTAGGAAAGCACATCAGGGACCTCCATAAGTCCCCGTGAGCCGTGGATTCCCACACGGACACCGTGCCGGTTGTACCTTTCCACACCTTAGGCTTGCATTTGCATACGTGTGAGGGAGTTAACCTTAGTCAACACAAAGTTTGGACGTTATTCCAGTAGGATTCCTATCTTGAGGGAATTATTATTAATTCAAATCATTAAAAGGTATATTAAAATCCCTACAATATTTCCCATCATATCAACTTGTTTGAAATGGGTGAAAACTCTCACATTGCATTGTTTGTGTTCTTTGGGCTTGTCCAAGCCCATTAGTGGTGTTTTATGTTGCATCCACATGTTCCGTCATTGTTAGGCCCACTTAAGTCAGTCCATTTTGTGGGTTCATTGTCTAGTCCATCGTCCCTTGGTCTGTTGTCCATCGGTCTTTCCATTAGTGGGTCAGTCCCCTCTTATCCTCGAGCCCATTAAGCCCTTGTTTCCCCATTTGTATTATCCTTGATCTCCTTATATTAAGTCTCCATTTGCCCTCATGGAGTATCATTCCAACCCCTTGTATCATCCTTTTCCCCAATCTTCTTCCTATTCCCGCGTGGAATCCTCTTCCCACGCGGGTCCATCTTCCCGTGGTCCCTCTGACCCATCTGAGGAACAGGCCAATATCATGGCCCATCTTTCAAGCCTTGTTCGCCAAATGGACCCGGCCCAGGCCCAACGCATCATTACGTCTCATCTTAATGGGCCTTCTTCTCATAATAGGCCATCTTCTGTTCATGGGACTCTTTCTTCTCCTTCATATGCTACTGGCCCGATTTCTAATTGGACTTATTTTCTTAATGGGCCTCATTATTCTGCCCATGTTGCTGCTGGCCCATTCAACCCATATGCTCATGCCTCTTCCAGGCCCACATATCCTTCCATTCTCGGAATGGGCCCATCTTCTTCTCAGCCCGGATCCTCTTATCCGGCGCATTACTATCATACTGGTCTGAATTCACAACCTCTTACTCAAGCTGGCCCCTATTCTTCTCGATCTCTCCCTACCCAGGAGATGATTGCTCAAACCCAATGCCAGCTTGATGAGCTTCAACGTCAGATCGATCCCAAATCCTCCTTAAGTATTCCATTCGCTTTCCAAGGTCTTCGGCTCCCACCTCCATCACAAATTCCCACATATCGCCATTATAGTGGAGTCGGTGACCCGTATGTGCACTTGAAGGAGTTTGTTTATGAGTCGGCCCAACTTCGACATGACCAACACTTGATGGCTTATCTGTTTGGTCTGTCATTGGAAGGCCTGGCTCGAGATTGGTTCTTCTCTCTTCCGCAAGAGCAAGTTGTGAATTTTCAAGCCGTTCAAGAAAAATTTATACAGCAGTTTCAAGACCAGGTTGGGCCCAAGTACTCTATGGCGGATTTGGCCCATGAGATAATGAAGCCCGAAGAGGATTTCTGCACCTTTGCCGATCGTTGGCGTCGCCTTGCCCCGCAAGTCCCGGGGCACATACCGGAGGGAGAACAAATCAAGATGCTGATATCCAATGCCGCGCCCGAGTATCAGTTTATCTTAGCCCTCAACGACATCACCTCCTGGCAACAATTATACAGCCGAGCTCGCTTCATTCGCCAACAAATTCAAGATTCCCTTGACCCCGAGTCTCCATCATCTACCTCCACATATCAACCTTCACCCTCCATGTGCCAACCCTACGCTCCCATGAGTCAGCCCACCATGAGTCAACCTTCTGCCACATATCCCTCCACGAGCCAACCTCCCGCCTCTACGTACCCATATGCCTCCGTATATCAACCTTCCATGAGTCAGCCTCTCGCATCCACATACCCGTCTCCATCTCCACTTCCGGTCAAGGGAACACCACATCCTCAGCAAGTAGATGCCGTCTACATACCCCCTCACCCCATTCCACACATGCCATCACCAAAGCCCTCCACCACTAGCCACGCACTCTTGCCTACGCAACCTCCACTTCCGTCTCCACAACATTCTCCACCATTACATATCCCTCGTCATCCACCTTGCCCGAAGCAGGCTCCTCGCCTTCCATTGCCAGAGTGTTTCACTGATATATTTTGGGCTTTGATGGCCACTCATGCGTTGCCGCTCTCTCCGGCTGTGCCTTGCCGACCCGCGGTCGGGGATATGCTCCAGTTCTGTTATTTCCACCGCCAGCAGGGGCATTTGGTTGAGGATTGTCTCGAGTTCCGGGATTATGTTTATGATCTGGAAGCTAAGAAAAGGATTGATTGGGCCGCTATTCACAAAGTCATTTTACATCTTCGTAGCCAACAACAGCAGCAAGAAGTGCCGCCGGATCAGCCGTCTCCGTTACTTCAAGGCCAGGGGCACCCCTATGATTCCTCGTCTAGTGCTGCACTCACTCCGTCACCGACTCTGTTACCTCCGCCATCTCCTACCCCGGCTCCATCGTCGCCATAAACCCAACCCTCTGCTCATGCTAGTGCCTCCCCTTCTTCTCTCACCGCCACTACCACCGCTTTCATTCCCAACACCGCTCGACGCGTTGTGTCGACATGTTGACGGTGGCCACCACAACCTCCCTCTTCACCCTCTCCACCTCCATGTCCACTACCCCCATCGCCTTCATCACTATCCTCACCATCTCCATTGCCATCACCATCATCTCCATCTCCACCACCAGTGCTTCCATCACCACCTCCATCTCCACCCTCGCCTCCATCTCTGCCATCACCTTTGCCCGAGCCTGAGCAAGCCACACCTTTTCCTTTACCTCTACCCTCAGCCACGCCTTCACCTTCGCCTTTGTCTCCACCCGAGCCTATCATCGCCACATCACCTGCGCCTTCACTTTCCATCACCACTCCCGTTGGAGCCTCCATGCCTTACAAACCTTCACGTGTTCCACCCAAACATAATCCCTTTACTTCTCCAACCACTTCCACCCCATGGAGCGGGTGTGCACTTCCTTTGGTGCCCCTTGGGTCTAATCCCCAGGGAGACAATAAGCCAAGTCAGGATGATTCGGTGCCGGCCGTGCATTTCAAGATCCAAGACTTCATTTGCCGGATGCCGGTTCACGTCCCGGTCCCTGGTTATTTTGGGGATGTTGAGTCTACACTCCTAGTGAAGACAGTTGACAAGAAGAGTTCCCTTGAGTTGATGCTAGTTTCTTCCCGGGCAAGGCCTGTGGCAATGTCTTTGCTCGCCAGAGAGTTCACCGTTGATGCTATTATTTCTCCTCGCTCTATTACTGTTCAGATGACAGGCCAAGAAGGGTTCTCTACCCGTGTTGTGCTAACGCATACGGCCGCCAAGCAGATTATGAATTCTATGTTCAAGGGGCAATTGGCTGTATCTTCTACACTTTCCAAGGATATTCTGCACTTGTTATGCAATCTTCCTCAGTTTATTAGCAAACCGGCCATGTCAACGACGTGTATTACTCTCCCTCAGCTTCACCCGTCTCATTTATCAAGGGAGTTATGCTTCGTGCCCAGTTGCCGAGTGGAGATGCCAAATCTAATGCTACTTGTGCCAAGTAACACGACTCCATGGTTTTATGATATTCAACATTATGAGGAGTTAGTTGTTCAAGAATGTCCATCTACTGTTGTTAGCACTGGGTGAGGGGCAACTGCCCTGATGAAGCTGCATATTCATGACCGGGCCAGGCCATCTGTCAGGTGGACCCGTTATTTGAGAAAGTATTACAGATTGAGAAGGCCGAAGGTCCGAGTCCGCGCCAGGCGAGTCCATGTTCAAGAAGTATCAGCTAAGAAGAGGCGGCGGTGTAAGTTTAAGGGCCGTCAGTTGTGCACTCAGGGGTCCACTTCTCTTCCTTCTTCTTCATTTTACTCATCATTTCTTCTGCTCGGTTCCCACCCCTGGGTGGTGTATCTGCCCTCTCCTAATTCTCCCTCCACGATTCTCTCCTCCCATCTCAGATCCACGAATCCCCGTTCTTCCTTTTCCTATCCGGAACCTCCAAACTTTTCATCTCCTCACCATTCCTGGCCTCAGCCTATGTCCTCCTTTGATTCTCCTCCCCCGGTATCCTCGGGTTCGACTTCTCATTCTCTTTCCCCGACCCTATCGGGTGACTCTCATTCTCCTTCCCCGACTCTATCGGGTGGTCCTAGTTCCTTTTCTCCGACCACGTCGGATGATCACTCCTCGTCCCCTTTACCTTTTCCACAATCTTCTCATGGTTTGTCTATTCTCTCTTCTTCACCCTTTCAGGGTCATTGCCCTTTTTCATGCTATTTTCGAGGATTTAGTCCGCCTTGATCTCAGCTAATCTGGTTTATTCTGTATCTGGTTCCTTGTTATCAGGGCCTCAGTGCCTTGACGAGGGAGTTCTAGCCCTCGTCTCTCTTCCTTTTTTATCCCTTCTTCATCCAGTATGATGTCTGCCACTCCTCTGTGTCGAGGAATATTTCAATCCTTTGCTCTCCTTTCATCCTTTATCCTGACAAGTAAGGAATACAAAGCTACTCGCGCTCCTCACAGCTCGATGATCGAGATCACTTCAGGATGTCGGTTTCCACGCCATGGATTTACAAAGGTATCTTTATTTTAAGCAAAGAAACATGCCTTCATTTCCATTATTTCTATTGTTTCTGCACATGGTTCTAATGCTATTCCTTAACATGGTTAAGTGGCTTTTAGAAATTTTCTTAGTTCATTTAGGTCATTTAAAATAAGTTCGCTTCTGCAGCATCCTTAGGCTGGTGATAGCTCCGTGCTGGGAGTCCAGTTCATTCCCCGATCGTTGAGGGTGACCTTTAGGCATGGGTTTTTCACACACTACACGGTGAGCCATAGCCGATCTCTCTGAGTAACACCATTGCTGCTTTGGCCATACCATGGGTATGCACAAAGGTCTTTTTCTTTTCTCTACTTGGCCAAGTGCAGGGGCAAGAGATGGATGGATGAGATGACCAACCTAGGTGCTCCCTAATACGAGAGAGGTCTCAAATAGGGGTTCTTGACCCTCAAAAGTGAGCTTTCATGCAATATCTAGCCAACAAGGGCTGTCAAACGAAAATCAATGATGAATCAAAAGAAATATTATGAATCAAAGGCATGGCAAGAGTGGCAGTACAGTTCCCCGCGGGACGTCTTGAGCCCGGTCACATGCGTGCCTGATAAATCTGGGTCTCAAAATCAAAGACAAAAAGCCCCGGCGCAACAGACCTACTCTTTGAGGGGTAGTGCCCTGAAAGGAAGTCAAGTCCTGATATCTCCCATCCCGCATAAAGCTTGTCTCTAATTTTTCTTCTGCTTCTCCCTCTTAGGCTGGGTTGTATCCCTGGTATGGCCTTAGTAGGGGCACCGTTCTTTAGAGGCAGTTGGTTGTGGTAAGCCACCCTCACATGCACGCCCTGCTCAAGGGAAGTCTTTAATGAGAGGGGAGGGATGGCGATCCCTGGCCAGTAGTTCGAGCCTATCTTTGGGTGCTGCGGATTACTATTCAAAAATCCAAAAAAAATGAGATATTATCAAAAATCTAAAAAAAAATGAGATATTGTCAAAAATATAAAAAAATGAGATATTGTCAAAATCCAAAAAAAATAAATATGTCAAAATTCTCAAAAAAAAATCAAATATGTCAAAATTCTAAAAAAAAATCAAATATGTCAAAAATCCCAAAAATTTGAATATGGCAAAAAAAATCAGAAAAATAAAAATCCAAAAATACTTCTCTTTTGTTCCTTTTATTTTATCTTGAGGACAGATACGTAATCTGTTTGCTAAGTGTGCAGGCTACAGGTTGCAGGTTCAAGCTTTCCTTGCTCTATCTTTTCGCTCTGCCTCCTGCTCATATTCTTCGATCTGTTCTCATCTCTTAAATATCTATTCTGAAGCTCATGGCCTTCTCAGCTTTCGCTTATCTGCTTAATCATGTCTCCATGAGAGGGCATTGTCCTACGATTTTGAACCTGGTGGTTCCGCTTCATCTGATCTTGGGCTTTTATTGAAGAAAGTGTTTGTTGTCTTTATCATGTCTATGGTCCTCCATATCTTTTGTTCTGATGTGTCCTTATCATATCTGTCTATGTCCTCTCGTGATTGATCGTGTCCCTATCCCGCCGTGCCATTCATCACACGTGTCTTTGTCCTTCGTGGTATTGTCATCCCACGTGTCTTTGTCCCACCATATCCTTATACCACCGTATGTGCTGTCTCACCGTGTGCGTGTTGTCTTGTCCCACCGTGCCTTTAGTCGCATGCATGCTTGCCATTTGTTTGTGTGTTATGTTTCATCCATCTTCGTTATGTTATGTTGTGCCATGTTTCGTTCATATTTCTCTTATTATGTTGTGTTCATGTCATGCTCGTTCATATTCGTTCATGTTCACATCATATCATGTCATGTGGTTATTATCTTATTTGAAAATCCATAAAAAGCATAAATCAAAAATTCTAAAAAAATGCCGTTTCGCTTGGCAGGTAAGTCAGGTATGGCTCTCTATCCCTGCTCATTGTTGCATTACTATATGGTATCTACCTCATTATAGCCTCTCAAGGACCGGCTGGTTACCCGTGTGTTCTGGGATCTGATGTTCCCCTTTAACAAAAACGATGATGATCTAGGAGCATATGGTTAATCGTTGGATAGGCCGCTCGGTTGAGTCGGGTGGGGGACGATAGACTCTGTCTCGCACGCCGTGGTTGCAAGAAGACTCTTGACCCCATTTTGCTCGGTCTAGCAATATTATCCTTGAGTACTTTCTATTTTATCTTTCTTGGCATTCGTTTTAATGATTTCTTTATTTTAGCCCAGCATGCATCATGTCATTTTGAGCATTCACATCTCATGATCCGTTCAAGGATTTCTCCTCAGCAATGGTTGATTGCACCTCAGCTCTCTTGGGTAAGAGATTCTTCATTCCACTCTGAATTCAAACGATTTCTCTGATCTTGTCGCTTGGTCTGGTTGGCCAGCGTGATTCCTGTCTGGATTTTATCTCAGTCTTATCTCTCCTTTCCAGCTCTTATGCTGTGTTCCTTCTGACCCACTCATTGTCCGTGGATTGTGTCCCCGATGAGGCTGGTCGTGTTTCCTTTTCCTCCTTTAGTTTAGTTCTCCAGACATGTCTCATCCGCGTCATCCATGCCTTGTGATTAGTTCGGCGTTTTCGGGAGAATTCCTGTCGCTTGTTGGTTATGAAGGGTGTCTTTTTGCCTTGATGCCCGCTTTTCAGTTCTCTCCGCTTCATCTCCGCTTCATCTCCATTTCACGTCGCTATCGCTTTCACTCCATCTCCTTTCCATTTCGCCTCCGTGTCACTTTCGCTTGTTCCCTTGCAAAGCGGACATCAAGGAGGGGCATCTGTTGACACCCATTTTAGCCCACAAGTTGTGTCATTTCTCTTATTCATCATTTTTTGATGTCCCGAATTAGCCATTATTTTGAAGCTTCCTTGGATGGATTTTGAGCCCATTTTTACCATTCCCTATCCTTTGAGTCTTGGAGATCATGATTTCCTAGAGCCCTGGAGCTTATCTCATCAAATTCCGACTTCAAAGTCGACTTACGACCCATTTAGGCCGACTTCTCTCAAATAATCGGCTCTCTCTCACTGTGCAGTCCTGAAAGTGATTCTTTTTCACCCTCTTCCAGTCCTCTATTCAAAAAGTTGTCTTTACCAAAGTTGTTTCTATTTCAAAGATCTACAACTTCTTCTTCTACGCCGTTGGCCAGTTCTGCCCCGATTGTGAGCTATTCACATTTTTCCGGCGGGCTGTGCTGTTCACCTACATCCCAGAATTTTCCTCTCTCTTCCAGCCCCATTTTCTCCCTCTTCCAATCATTTTCTCAACTTTCTTTCTTCATGCAAGTTGTTCCTCTCTTAGTTATCTACAATTTCTTCTTCTACCACTTTTGCTAGTTCTACACCGTTTGAGAGATACACTTCAATTTCCAAAGTCGTGCGCAGTCTGCCTAGAATCTGCCTCCATCAATGTGACGGCCCTATACAGGTGCGTTACATCAGTGTGACGGTCCTACGATAGACCGTCACACCGAAACTTGCCCCCCCAGAATGTGGAGGTCCTAGCCTAGACCGTTAGAGTCCATGTGACGGTCTAGTATGGGTGCGTTACATCGAAACTTGACCGAAATCGTCCCGTTCGACCCCCAGAGTATGACGGACCTACCCTAGTCCGTTACATCATCTGACAGTCTTACGATAGACCGTTACATCACACTGAGAGTCCAATTTGTACTGTACTTTGCTCCATTTCTGTGCGCCGTGGCCCTCTTATAGAGTCCATAACTTCTTGAATTCTACTCTGAACTGAGCACCGTTTGTTCCTATGGTTTATCCTTGGTATTATCTTGAATTCAGTCTGAAGAACTCCAAATTTAATTGGCTATCTTGCTTAGGATCTGGGTCGAAAGTTGAGAGTTTAGGTGTTCTGGTTCAACTCAAACTCTGCATATTAAGCTCCGGGGCTCCCTTCAAGAAGCCATATCTTCCAGATCCTTCATCCAAATAGAGTCCTGTTTTCTCCTATGACTTATCTTGACTATTATCTGGAGATTGATCCATAGATCTCGAGATTTGATGGACTCTATCTCTTAAACTCGTGGAGGAAAGTTGAGGGTTTTACCCCTTTTCTATAAAAAACTGCTCAGTTCGCAGTCGCGATGGGGGGCTCTTTCCGGACGTGGGGCGAAGCCATGCTGCGCTGTCAACTCACAACTTCGACCCCATCTTGAAGAGGGAAGTATTGGCTTTCAATTCCATCTTTCTGGGCTTGATTTCATGGTCTACACTCTTAGTTCTCTTCCTCTTAAAATTAGAAATCATCATAGTTTTCTGCACTTTCTGCTACACATGTGTTTTTCTCCGTTTTGCATCATCGTTTTCTCTCTACTCTCTTCATCATATCTCGTGATTTCAAATCTCATGCATGCACAACACACCCACCTATCTTTTGCCCCCTTCCACAGGGGTTAAAAAACCTCCCCCCGGTGCGTTCTCCCCCTTTTAGTCATGCTATTTTATCACTTTGGGCAGATTTCTACACTTCATGTTCTAATGGGTTTTTACCTTTTTGTTTCATCTTTGTTTTGCAGGAGAGCATGAATACAACGTGAGGCCCTCTTCATCTAGCCGGCTGGAAGGAGAGGAGGTCGATCCCACACCATTCCCCGCATCCCGTTCTTAAGCGCGATCAAGTCTTCATACTTTTCCAAGGTACACGGTGCCGTTGCACTCCTTTCTTCATCCTTTGGCGTTGTTAATCCTTGGTGGCGATCACGGTTAGTATTTCTCATCCTTTCATCCCCCTTGTCTTTGATTCACATGTTTATGCATGTATGTATTTAAAGGGGGCGGGATAGGAACCTAATTAAAAAACAAATCAACACCATGGACTTCCCTTTTTCAAATATCAAAAGGCTTTCACACATGGTCGAGTTTAATTGTTTTAGGTTCGAATCCTACTTGGGTAGATTTGATTCATTTTTTCACAATTTGTATCGATTAAACAAATCGTCGGAATCCCCAAAATTTCAAGTTCAGATTTCAGTAAATCATTTTCTTTTTCAGATTTCTCAAAGTGTTTCAATCTTCCCTCAAGCAAAGAGATTTGAATGAGCAAAACATCATTGTCCCCTTTTAGTTTCCCATTTTTATCCAAAAGGGACTTGGCATCTATTTCAGAATCAAGAAGTTTATCGAAGAGTTTATCCTCATCTGATAAAGAATCTAACTTGCTTTTTAAACTCTCTTCAGTTTTCTTAAGTAATGAGACTTTGCATGCCAAGAGTTCATTTTCTTTTTCCAGTTGTTCAATTTTTGAATTTTGATCAATGCATTTCACACAAGAGGAATTGTCATGAATGTTTTCATTAGACTTCTTCTTCAAGGCTTTGTTTTCACATTTCACCTTTTTATATTTTTCTGATAGTTCTTCATAAACATCTACCAACTCATCAAATGACAGTTCATCTTCATCGAATTTAGAACTTACCTCCTCAGCACTTTCATCACAAATTTGGTAAACGTCATCAGCCATTAATCCCTTTAGTCCTTGCTTCTCTTGAGCTAGCCTCAATTTGTCCATAAGTTCTTTGGCAGTTCTGCAAGAGGAGACAAATGTGAACATGTTAGAATTGACAGAATTTTTTAACAACCTCAAAATTTTAGTATTTTCATGACTCTTTAGCCTATCTTGGTTGGACCACTTGGTCTCGTCCCAAGGAAACTTGTGAGGACCATCATTAACTAACTTCCACAAATTTGGATTAATTGAATTTATGGTCCTACACATTTTTCCCAACCATGAGTTAAAGTCATCACCATTATAAACAGGTAAAGAGGTCAAAGAGGCAATATCAGAAGAAGCATTCATCATTCAAAACTACACTAGGATCCCTCTGAAGATCGTTTGATCTAATATTACAGAGTCGGGCTCTGATACCAATTGTTGGGTCCCACAGTGTAGTGGCACGGATCTAGAGGGGGTGAATAGATCCCTCTCTAAAAATTATAGCCAATTAAAAAGACTTGAAGGCTTCTCAATCAAACCTTACTGAACATGCAAGTGACAAGATCACACATGGTGAGATGGCAATTTGAACTAGTAGTATATGTAGACAAATTTAGCATCAATGTGCAAGATAATCAATAACTCATCCTGTGAATGGTGGTAGAAGATAAGGAACAAGCATACAACCAATCACACATGCACAAGGATTTTTTAGTTGGTTCAGGACCATACCGGGTACCCTACGTCCACCCCTCACCACCTCGGTGAGGCTTCACTAAAACGCTACATGAGGTAGCACATGAGGACGAGCCCGAATACACCACACGCTGCACGACGGCAGCAAAACACACACACGAGCACGAGGCTCAACACGCTGCAGAGCAGCACAGACACGAGGGTGAACCCTCAACACGGTGCTCAGCACCACACACACACACACCATGATGGGGACGCACCCCAACAATGATTACACACTCAGAGACCCCGCTCCGAACACACACACAATATTCTTCGATTTAAAAGATGAACTCAGATATACATTTGTAAGCCCAATGGACATAAACAAGCATGAATAACTCTAAACTGTGATGAGCATAGAGTTGAGGAAACTCCTGAGCATTAAAGATGAAGCTTGGTTCCTTGATGACTTCCGGGGATGGACAGATTGGAGAAGATGCCTTCACTAAGCTCCTTTGGTTCAGATCAGAAGAAAGGACGCAAATGCTTCAATCCCCTTTTCTTTGGTGACTTCATGGCGCATCAAGTCCATGGGTGATGGAGAGATGGTTCAGCCGTCATTCTTCAACCCAATGGCTTCTGGAAGGTGGAGGACGAACGTCTTCAACCTTGAATCGATCACAGCATAATGTGGGAAGAAGCTTCAACACGTTCCACCCGCTCTTCCTGCAAAACCCCAATCGTATATGCATTAGATGCTCCTCCCTCTTTTTATGGAAACCATATCTCATATGATATATATAACACCAGGCAAATGAGGGCCATGTGGAGGATAATATCCCCCAAGGACCAATCACGATTGGGCACAAAAAGAGGGGATCGAGCTAGGGCTCCGATGGCCGCGCGAACCGGCGTATTTTTCGCTCGTCAGAAAGTGTCGACCCCTAAGGTCGACACTCGCATGCGGGCAAAGCAGAACAATGGCCGAAACAGCACCCAGCGAAGAAAGTGTCGACCCACGGGGTCGACACTTTCTGCCTGTGACAAAGAAACAAGCCACGGCAGAAAGACCTAGAATAAGTGTCGACCTTGTGGGCCGACACTTATGTCTTGGATTCTGAAAAACAAGCCCAGACAGAACCGAGCGATAAAAAGGTCGACCCCATGGGTCGACTTTTTATCCCCATCTTTGAAGACATAAGAGGGCCGGCTAAAAATAGCATCCCCTGGACAAAGTGTCAACCCATGGGGTCGACACTTTTTTCTGACATAACAAGCTATGAGAAAACACATGATGGGGTAACTCTGAAATCATGAGACATCAAGGATAACTACATGATGGGAGGAATTAAGTGACTCTACCCCTATTGTCACCGATAAACCAAGTAGAAATAGATATGGAGTAACCTTGGGGTCTGTTCATCCAAACAACACACGAATTCTCCTTCAACCAACCAAACAAAAGAACTTACCATTTTGTTGGTCCATATGCCTGTAAAGATCCACTTGGAAGATATCCAATGTGGTCTATATGTTCATTCCATTCTATACACCTGTCACATTACATACTGGAAGTTAGTCTTCCACATCATTCAAGTTCTAGAAATTGAAATTTGTCTTTCATGATTCACTCAATTTCACACTTGAGAACCTACACAACCGTTAAGTGAATTAAATGAATCAACCATAGTCTAAATCGACCAAAAGTACAGTAAGGTGATTCCATGAATTGGTTTGAATCACTCCATGTCTTCATCTCTCCATGTGCAACATGCAAGGCAATGTCAATCTAATTCAGCACATAATTCATGAATTTAAAAGGCATCTCATTCAACAGTTTCAAAGGTATGGAAATGAACTCCATTCAGTCATGAAGAGATTAAAGCATATCATTCCTCATCCACAAATCACATATGCATTTAATTACATGGAACCCAATCTCATGGTATTTAGTTCATCATCAAAATTCCTTAATACATGGTTATGCACGGGGTTCAACACTGGGATTCCCCCTAGGACACTGGGTGGGTTGTACCCACAAAACCTGAACCTTTCAACTCGTTCAAATCGCTGGTTTTGACCCGAGCCAGAATCATGATTATCCTGTCTATTGAAGCCCTTCTGAGACAGTTTCTGTCAGTGTGCGGTCTAGTCATGACCGCCAGACTGTTTAAATGGCCCTCCTCTGATCGTTAACCGGCTGTGCATTGACCTTAGTCCTCTGGACTTAGTAATGTATGCGGTCGTTAGTCGACCATTTACCTATTCAAGCAGCCCAACGAGGATCGTCTAGTCCTGATTGCGGCCCATATTGGACCGTTTTCTACTCTTTCACTCTGGGCTTGGACCTTTGACCCAGCTAGCCTTTTGCGGTCCAGCCTAGACCATTTTCTCATCTAGGCGGCCTGATCATGACTGCATCTAGCCAGAACTTGTTTTCATATGTTTCGTGCTTGTTTTATACTCATAAATCTCTTGACTTCTCAGTCAATTATTGAAATACCACTTGATCTTAGTTGGTAAGTTACATGGCTTAACCTTGGAATTCTGGCCGATTCCAAATGAATGTCTAAGATGGTTACTTGGGATCTTGGATCAACCAAATCAATGCCAACGCATCACAAGGGCTATGTCTGGTCCTGGGAGGAGCGCCCGAAAAGTACTAGTGCCCCGAGGAGTTGTAATGACATGGTGAGGCATTGCACCGAGTGCATGACTAGCGTGATATCTATGACATTCGTTCATTTCGATATTCTTGGAATTCCTACATGGAATTAATTCTACTTGACTTGCTTGTTTATTTGATTGATCAGCCATGTACATGGAAATGATATATCTCAGTTCTATTTTATTCTCATTCCATTCCTGTTTATGGTAGTTGTTTATCGCCATTTATTTTATTCACATGACATTAATTTAAATTGTTAATTACTTAAACCCTGCCTGCTATTACCTATTGAGCGTTCGCTCACCCAGTTTTTCCCCCTTTTCAGGTAGCTCCGATGAGGATATGCAAACAGACGGGGGTGGGCAGGAGTGAAGACCAGAGTGGACCTGATAGTCGTGAACTGAGAGTTGTCTTAGTAGTTTTGTTGAGTTTTGTTAAGTCCTTGTTTAGTCCAGTCACTGAGTGACTACTTAGAGTTGTATTTTTTCTTGAATTCCGTCTCTTTGAGTCTCAAGATTGGATACCTTGGTGTTGGGATTATTGGACAAGTTATTTTGATGGTTGATTTAAATTGGTCATTTTGGAGCTATTCGTTCCCTTGCAATTATATTCTTATAAATTTCACTGTTCGCTCTATTTTATCATGAATGTATAACTGCTGCGTTTCGATATTCCGCGTCAGGGCGTGACAGTTTTGTGGTATCCGAGCCTAGGTTTTCTAAAGTCTCTAGGTTTTTAAGTGGTGTCGTAGAACCCGTGACTTTGGTAAAGTCTAAGAATCCAACCCAGTGAGATTGGGTAGAAATTTGGGTTGAGTTAATTAATAAACTCTTAAGGATATCCGCTAGGCTGTTCTAATTAATCTTTCGATGTGTAGGAATCTATTTCAATGGCAGCTGAGCGTGCGCAGTGGTGGGATATGCAACGCACGGTTTAGGGCTTGACTCAAGCTCTCCAGCAATTGGCGCAAGGTGGAGCGGCTCACCATGGAGCAGGTGATCTTCACAAAAAATTTCGTGGGTTGAATCCCCCACGTTTTGGTGGTTCAGCAGACCCCGATGAAGCTGAGAACTGACTGAAGGAGATAGAGCGAATCTTTAGAGTGATGTAGTGCGGTGACTAGGACCAAGTCATTTTGGCGACCTTCCAATTAGAACGCGATGCTCGTGCATGGTGGGAAGCAATTGAAGCTACGCACGGTAATAGGCGTATGAATTGGGATGAATTTAAGGAGCACTTCAATAGCAAATATTTCTCGGATGGAGTACAAGAGAAGAAGGCAGTGGAGTTCGCTTCGCTGAAACAGAGAAACTTATCCGTTACGGAATATGAAGCTCAGTTTGCCAGACTTTCCCGTTATGCTACACACTTGGTATCAACTGAGAAGATGAAGGCCAAGCAATTTTTGAATGGATTGAAGCTCCATTACATTAACTAGTTGGCACCTTTGGAGATTCAGACTTATGCAGAGATGGTGAAAAAGGCTCAAGTTCTCGAAGATACCATAGAGATGACTGAGTGGATCCGAGGAAAGAACCCTAAGAAAGAGCAAACCACTAGTTTTGGGAGTTTCAAACCCAACAATGGCAAGAAGAGGCCCACTGGCGGGTCTAGTTCATGGAAGGATAAGAAGCCGAGAAGTGATGATAAGAAGTCAGGTCCAGTTGCATCGTCTAAGGCCCTTTGCAAGTATAGTGATCGTCCAGGTCACAAGATGGAGGAGTGCTGGCGCAAGCTAGGTGCCTGTTTGCGTTGTGGGAGCAGGGACCACTGTATCCCTGAGTGTCATCTTCTATCAGATCCAGCTACATCGAACAAGTCGCAAGGAGCCTAGAAGCGGTAGGGCGAGCTCCAAGCCCTACAAGAGACCGAGATAGAAGCCACCGAGGAGGGTGCATTGGTTGAAGGTACGCTTATTATTTTTGATAAGCCAGCATTTGCTCTCTTTGATACCGGTGCAACACATTCTTTTATTGCTAAAAATTTTGCTAAGTCATTATCCCTAAAACCGATATTGATGAATTCTCAACGGGAAATATCAACCCCTATTAGTTCGGGTTCTGTAATTAAGTATGATTACCCCTCTAGTAAGGTCGTGATTGGTGATCAGATTATGCCAGTTGATTTGGTCCGTATGAAGATGAAGGATTATGATGTAATCCTAGAAGCAGATTGGTTAGCTAGATATGAGGCTACTGTTCATTGTAAGTCTGGCACCGTGTCTTTTTCTGGGCACCCCAAGCTTTCTTTTATCAGGGTTAGGCATTCTAAGTCTGTGCCACTTATATCAGCACTTCGGGCTGAGAAGTTGTTGAGGAAAGGATGTTCGGCATTTTTGGCGTTGGTTTCTTTGGCCAGCAAGAAGGAGTTGGAGATAAAGGACATTCCGATTGTCCGGGATTATCCAGATGTGTTTCCTGAAGATCTGCCAGGACTTCAGCCAGAGAGGGAGGTAGTCTTCTCTATTGATTTAATTCCTGGCGCGACTCCAATTTCTAAAGCTCCGTATTGTATGTCTCCTGCGGAGTTAAGAGAATTGAAAGAGTAATTAATGGAGTTGCTAGAGAAGGGGTTTATTCGTCCAAGTACATCCCCGTGGGGAGCCCCAGTGTTGTTTGTAAGAAAGAAGGACGGCTCTCTAAGGCTGTGTATTGATTTCCGCCAGCTTAACCAGTTTACTGTAAAGAATAAGTACCCGTTGCCGAGAATAGATGAATTGTTTGATCAGATAGCAGGAGCTCAGTATTTTTCCAATATTGATCTGTGGTCGGGGTATCATCAGTTGCGGATCAAGAATGAAGATATCTTTAAAACGGCATTCCGTCGCAGGTACGGGCATTTCGAGTTTGTTGTAATGCCTTTTGGTCTAACGAATGCTCCTGCAGCTTTTATGCAGCTAATGAATAGTGTTTTTCGGCCCTACTTAGATCAGTGGGTCGTGGTTTTCATTGATGATATTTTGATATACTCCAAGAGTAAGGAGGAGCATGCAGAACACTTGAAGATGGCATTGCAGATATTGAAGGACCAACAGTTGTACGCCAAGTTTAGTAAGTGTTAATTCTGGTTTCAAGAAGTTTCTTTTCTGGGGCACATTATTTCTAAAGAAGGAATCTCTGTAGATCCCTCTAAAGTTGAGGCAGTGAGAAATTGGGATAGACCTGCGAATGTAACTGAAGTGAAAAGCTTTCTAGGGATAGCAGGTTACTATCGAAGATTTATTAAGGACTTCTCCAAGATTACGGTAGCTCTGACTAGATTGACCCGCAAGAAGATTCGATTTGAGTGGTTGAAAGACTGTGAATGAAGTTTCCAGACCTTGAAGGAATGTTTGACCACTGCACCTGTTTTGGCCTTACCTTCAGGAGAAGGAGGTTTTGAAGTTTACACTGATGCCTCGGGTATTGGCCTGGGTTGTATGCTGATGCAGCAGGGAAAAGTTATAGCCTATTCTTCTAGACAACTGAGGAAGCATGAAGAGAATTATCCCGTCCATGATTTGGAGCTCGCGGCTGTGGTGTTTACCTTGAAGATTTAGAGGCACTACCTATACGGTGAGACTTTTACTGTATTTTCTGATCACAAGAGCTTGAAGTATCTATTTTCTCAGAAGGAGCTTAATATGAGGCAGAGAAGGTGGCTCGAGTATTTGAAGGATTTTGACGTCTCTATAGAGTATCACCCTGGGAAAGTAATGTAGTGGCTGATGCTTTGAGTCGCAAGCCGATAGCAAAGTTGTCTCATCTCATGTTGCAAGAATGGAGAATGTTGGAGCAGTTGGCTGGTCTAGACCTTAATGTCTGTAAAGATTGGGTCATGATTGCTCAAATTCAGATTCGCCCCGAGCTGTTGATGGAAATTAAAACCCTACAAAATAATGATCCAGCATTGGTAGAGATCGAGGGAAGTCTAAGCGACAAACCAGATTTTGTGTTAACCGATGATGACAGATTGTTATTCAAGGGAAGGACATGTATCCTTGATATAGCCGAGATAAAGAGTAAAATCCTTGAAGAAGCCCACAGGTCCAAGTATACTATCCATCCTAGAGCCACGAAGATGTACCGAGATTTAAAGAGAACCTTTTGGTGGCTAAATAAGAAACGGGAAGTGGTAGAGTTTGTAAGTAGATGCCTAGTATGCCAACAAGTGAAGGCCGAGCATTTTAGACCTGTCGGGAAATTAAAACCTCTCGATATACCACAGTGGAAGTGGGAGAGCATCGGCATGGATTTCATAATTGGCATACCAAGAACCCATGGAGGTTTCGATGCAATATGGGTAATTGTGGATCGATTAACTAAATCTACGCATTTCTTGTCCATTAAGTCAAAGTGGACAGTGGGTGTTTTGGCTGCCTTGTACATAAAGGAAGTGGTAAGACTCCACAGAGTTCCTGTGAACATTGTGTCGGACAGAGATCCCAGATTTACTTCACATTTTTGGAAAGGATTACAAGAATCCTTGGGAACCAGGTTAAACTTTAGTACTACATTTCATCCTCACATGGTGGCCAGACTGAGAGAACAAATCAGATAGTTGAGGATATCCTAAGAGCTTGCATGATTGATTTTGGGGGTAGTTGGCATGAGCATTTGACTTTAATAGAATTTACCTACAATAACAGTTATCAGTCTAGTATTCAGATGGCACCATTCGAAGCTCTTTATGGAAGGAGTTGCCGATCACCTTTGTGCTGGGATGAGGTAGGTGAGAAGCAATGGCTAGGACCAGATCTCATTTCAGAATCATCCAAGAATATCTGGATTATTCGGGATCATCTACAAGTTTCACAATCAAAATAGAAAAGTTATGCAGATAACAGAAGGAGAGACTTGGAATTTCTAGCATGGTAGCATGTATTTCTAAAAGTTTCGCCTATGAGAGGAGTTCGAAGGTTTGGCATTCATGGCAAGCTAAGTCCTAGATATATTGGCTCGTTTGAGATTCTGGAGAGAGTTAGAGAAGTTGCCTATAGGTTGGCCTTACCACCCCAGTTATTTGGAGTACATAATGTTTTCCATGTATTTATGCTGCGAAAGTATGTTTATGACCCCTCGCACATCATTCAACATGGGGATCTAGAGCTGAAAGAAGATTTGACATATGAAGAGAAACCCATCAAGATTTTGGATAGAAAACTACAGCAACTCAGGAATCGGTCTATACCAATGGTCAAGGTTCAGTGGAGCCGACGTGGGATCGAGGAAGCTACTTGGGAGACTGAAGAGACTATCCGGAAACAACATCCTGAATTATTTTGAGGTCAGTAACCTTGGTTTTTTCCCTTTAGTCAGTGCAGTGAATTTGGAGGACCAAATTCCTTAAAGTGGGGGAGGGTGTAGCACCCCGAGAAATAATTAAATAACATAAAGGATAATAACTGGAAAATAGTTATTTTAATTGAAAATCCCTTCAAATGAAATTTTAACTAATTTATAAAAATCTATAAAATTCATAATCACGTAGAGGAATAAAAGTTTAGAAGAATTGTCTTCTTGGTCAAACCCTAAATAAAATTTTAACCAAGCCGAATTGACGGAATTAGGGCTTAAATTGAGCTAAGTTAGATCGAATCTTAGATCGCCAAATTCGAGCCTGAATTCTGACCATTTGAGCCCAAACTAGGCCCATTCGATCGGCCTAGATGTATAGCACGTTTCCCACTAGTAGCTTGTCGAAACCCTAACCCTAGTAGGCGAATTTCAGAGAATTGGCGACGCGACTCGGTCAATCCATGATTCCCGCGCACGTCGAGTTGTGGGACTCTATCCGGCCCTCTAGTTCGCTCCCAGTTCGAATTACCCATATAAATCGAACCCTAGACCAACATATAAACTCTATTTGCTGTGGCGGCTGGCGTGGATGGCGTTCGAGGGAGGTTTTCTTACGTATTATTGGAGGTCCTTTTTATCATGACCCGCGATCGACGTCCCCTTCGCTCTTCAATTAAGGTAGGTTCTAGTAGACCCAACCTCAAGTAAAATATACCATTGGATTCGTCTTCAAGTCCTCTTTCTTTTGATAGTAAAATCCCCAAATCTTATTTAGTATAGCCTTCATATTCCCAGTTTTAGTCGGAGCATGTCATATAAGGGCACCGATCTTGTACCCTCTCCTTGTCTCGATTGAATGCTAGGTTAAGCAAGTTGACAACTTTAATTGAGTATGTAATATTGTACGTTTTCTTGTTATCTTTCTAGTGATAGCTTTTAGCCCAATTTTCATGCACCATACCGGGCCAATTTCTTGCTACAACCGAAGTCTGTCGGAGTTCGCCGGAGGTCGGACAGGGCGTCACGCATGCGGTCATAACAGGGACCGCTTATGACCTTGGCGGTCTCGCGACTGACCATTTTCCCCCTTTCATATGTATTTGAATCCATAGACCTTAGCGGCCCCTCGATAGACCGCATGGCCAAGGCTAGCGGCCTGTTCCAAGACCATTTCCTACCCCAGCGGCCATGCCACGACTGCTTCATGTGCTATTCTAGTTACATTTATTCCTTGTGTTAGATATCATGATTAGGGTAGCAACCCACTAAGTAATTGGAGCATATAGAATAATTAACTATGATTATGACTGTCAATATCTTTCCTTTCATCTAAATTGCATCCCCTTGTCTATTCCTTTGAATTGATAAACAAATTGTTAAATTCATAAATTATTGGTCATTGATTAATTGTTAGGTTTGTTTGACAGTCGCTTTACTCCGGTGATGCTCACTGACCGCTAAACATTCGTTTTCCAATGGTTAATTAGCCTAAATTCTTGTAATAGTTGGGACACTCCACCGGATATTCCTTCTGTCAGACTAGGACCTTTATTATGAGACCTACGTAAGCCCCCGTGAGCATGGGATTCCCACTAGGACGTCGGGCGGGTTGTACCCACAAAACCTAAACCTTTCAACTTGTTCGAATCGCTGGTTTTGACCCGAGCCAGAATCGGGATTGTCCTGTCTACTGAGGCCCTTCTGAGACCATTTCTGTCAGTGTGCGGTCTAGTCATGACCGCCAGACTGTTTAAACCGCCCTCCTGTGACTGCATTTAACTGGCTGTGCGTCGACCTTAGTCCTCTGGACTCAGTAATGTATGCGGTCGTTAGTAGACCGTTTACCAATTCAAGCGGCCCAACCAGGACCGTCTAGTCTTGATTGTGGCCCATATTGGACCGTTTTCTACTCTTTCACTCTGGGCTTGGACCTTTGACCCAGCTAGACTTTTACGATCCAGCCTAGACCATTTTCTCATCTAGGCGGCCTGATCATGACCGCATCTAGCCAGAACTTGTTTTCATGTGTTTCGTGCTTATTTTATACTCATAAATCTCTTGACTTCTCAGTCAATCATTGAAATACCACTTGATCTTAGTTGGTAAGTTACATGGCTTAACCTTGGAATTCTGGCTGATTCCAAATGAATGTCTAAGATGGTTACTTGGGATCTTGGATCCACCAAATCAATGCCAGCACATCATAAGGGCCCGGTCTGGTCCTAGGAGGAGTGCCCGAAAAGTACTAGTGCCCCGGGGAGTTGTAATGACATGGTGAGGCATTGCACCGAGTGCATGACTAGCGTGATATCTATGACATTCGTTCATTTCGATATTCTTAGAATTCTTACATGGAATTAATTATACTTGACTTGCTTGTTTATTTGATTGATCGGCCAAGTACATGGAAATGATATATCTCAGTTCTATTTTATTCTCATTCTATTTCTGCTTATGTTAGTTGTTTATCGCCATTTATTTTGTTCACATGGCATTAATTTAAATTGTTAATTACTTAAACCCTGCCTGCTATTACCTACTGAGCATTCGCTCACCCAGTTTTTCCCCCTTTTCAGGTAGCTCCGATGAGGATACGCAAACAGACGGGGATGGGTAGGAGTGAAGACCTGAGTGGACCTGATAGTCGTGAACTGAGAGTTGTCTTAGTAGTTTTGTTGAGTTTTGTCAAGTCCTTGTTTAGTCCAGTCACTGAGTGACTACTTAGAGTTGTAATGTTTCTTGAATTCCGTCTCTTTGAGTCGCAAGATTGGATACCTTGGTGTTGTTGGGATTGTTGGACAAGTTATTTTGATGGTTGATTTAAATTGGTGATTTTGGAGCTATTCGTTCCCTTGCAATTATATTCTTTTAAATTTCGCTATTCGCTCTGTTCTATCATGAATGTATAACTGCTGTGTTCCGATATTCCGCATTGGGGCATGACACAGGTCAACTTCAATTGCCAGTCTAATCCCTTAACGAGGTCTTCCAACATATCAACATGGTGAGAAGACCGAAAAGTGGTGTGGAATGAGTTGACGGGCACTAGTTGTAGTGCGGGGTCCATGGATGGGTAACAAGGTGCATTAGAGACCAAGCCTATCTTGAGCCAGCTAAGAAGTGGCTCAGCAATGAATAGCTTTCCCGTTAGAAACACGGGTGGCTCTAAATGAGGTGGCTCCAAATAAAGATCTTATGGTAAAGTAGGTGGCAAAGGAGCTCTAGGGGAAGGGTTCCCCGACTAGAGTGGGAGAGGCCATGGGGCAGGAGCGTCTTGCCTCGTGGGCTCATGTGGCCGTCTGATCGGCTCAGCACTCTGCTGAGAGGTAGATGCTTGCTAAAGGGCAGCATCAAACCTTGACACGAAAGGAGCAACCTCTAGAGCGACCTGATAAGAATGCTCCAGAGTGGTCACGTCACGGCAAAGCAATTCAAACTGGTAGTGAAGCCGCAAACCTCTCCAAAACTGAAATGCGGTCATGGTGCTCTTCTCTCCAACTCCATATCCCAACTGGTACTCATCAAAGTCCCTAATGTACTCAGACACGGACTTGTTGCCTTGGACGGGCCTGATCGGGGCTTCCTCTAGGGTGGAGACTCGCCTAACCAGACCTTGGAAAGATCGATCGGTAGAGTCCATCCTATCCTCTATGGCATTAACTTCAGCCTCAGCACGGTAAAAATATTCTCGCGTGTCTATGTCACACTTGTCCATCCTATCCGTGAGGGTGTGTATCATTTTATTTGGGACTTGGGCGTAGGGATTGGCCATAGTTGTGAATAAGTGGGCATGCAAGAGACTCTTTTTCTTTTCTTTTATTTTTACGCAAAACTAACGCAAGCATCTAGACACTCTACATGGTGACAAGGGATAAAATGCGGACTCGAATACAAACCTATACTCAACCAGTATCTGGTACGTGGCGGAGGTGTGATCCGAAGACAGAACTCACGCAAGTGTGCAACCTTCCAAATAGGCGTAACCTATCATTTCAAGAACACATTTTGATATACCGGGTAGAGGAATGCAATGTGACACCTTGGATCGACTACCCTAGACTCAACCTGGCTCTGATACCAATTTGATGCGGGATGAAACGCGAACGTGGGACTCTAGCTCATAGATGTTCCTAAGCGAGGGAAACGTGGGATCTACGTGGTTGAGAAATCGGCAATGAGTCTGAGTGGTCAACTCTCTTTTGTGCCCGGTGTTGATTCCCATCATCGCAACTTCGTTCCAAAACTTGTTTTTCGTGGTTCTTGTGTGCTGTAGAAGTCGTATCGAGGGTAGCCCTTGTGCTGCAAATCTAGCCCATTCATGATCCCTTTTTTATGAATCTTGACTTTGAAGTCATGTTCCTATGACTCCTCATCCAAATTTATTTGGAATTTCACTTGGTCTTAGAGATAAGTTACATAACTTAACATTAGAATTCTTGGCCAATTCCAATGAATGTCTAGATATTACTTGGGATCTTGGATCCGCCAATCAAAGCCAATGCATCATAAAAGGGCCCGGTCTGGTCCTGGGAGGGGCGCCCGAAAGTACTTGTGCCAAGGGGAGTTTGTAATGACAAGCTGTGGCATTGCACTGAGTACTTGCTAGCGTGTTGTCTACGACATTCATTCCCACAAGAAATTTTTGACTCTACATGACTTGCTATACTTGCGTGCTTGTTCGACCAAATTCATGGAATATTGTTGATCACTGTTCTACTCTATTCTTAGTTATTCCTTACATTCATGTCCTTTCATTTTGGCTATAGTCGACTGTTATCAAATTTATTTATTATTTGATGTTTTCAGCATGACATTATTAAATTGGCTAATCACTTATACTTTGCCTGTTATCGAACCTACTAAGCATTCACTCACCCAGTTTTCCCCCTTTTCAGGTAGCTCTGACGAGGATATGCAAACTGATAGGGATGGGCGAGAGTAAAGATCTTGGAGCGAGCCAGTTAGAAGTCATGCCTGGTGGCTGTCTTAGTATAGATTGTGTCCAATTGTGTAGTTATGTCCAGTAAAGAATGAGTTGTACTTTGGTTTAGTTATTTTCAATTGGGTCAGTTGTTAGATGTTAAACTTGGAGAAGTTGCACTCTTGTTGATTAATAAAGTTGGCAGTTTATTGAGTAAATTTCCTATGCATTTTGTGTTTATTTAATTACGTTATTGCTCTGATTGTCATGAATGATTATAACTGATGCGTTCCGATTTTCTGCATCGGGGCGTGATAGTTTTATGGTATCAGAGCCTAGGTTTTCTAAAGTCCCTAGGTTTCTAAGAGGTGTCATTAGACCCTGTAACCTTGGTAAAATCTAAGGATCCAACCCAGTGAGATGGGGTAGAGACTCGGGTTAAGCTAACTAATAAACCCTAAAAAAAATTTGATAGGTCGTTTCTGATCAACTCCCCTACGTTGTAGGAATCCATTGCTATGGCAGCTGAACGCGCATAGTGGCGAGACATGCAACGTATGGTGCAGGGTTTGACTCAGGCCCTACAGCAAGTAGCGCAAGGAGCAGCGCATCATGGAGCCGGTGATCTCCACCGGAACTTTCGATGCTTGAATCCCCCACATTTTAGTGGTTCTGCAGACCCAGACGAGGCCGAGCATTGGCTGAAAGAGATGGATCGGATCTTCAAGGTTATGTAGTGTAGTGACCAGGAGCGAGTCCTCTTGGCAACATTTCAACTAGAACGCGATGCACGTGCTTGGTGGGAAGCTGTGGAAGCCACGCTAGGCAATAGGCGTGTGACATGGGATGAATTTAAGGAGCACTTTAACAGCAAGTATTTCTCGGACCGTGTACAAGAAAAGAAGGCAGTGGACTTCACTACTCTAAAGCAGAGAAACCTAACAGTTGCTGAGTATGAGGCACAGTTCACCCGATTGTCTCGCTATGCACCACACTTGGTATCTACTGAGAAGATGAAGGCCAAGCGATTTCTGAATGGGTTGAAGCTTCATTATATCAACTAGTTGGCGCCGATGGAGATCCACAACTACGTCGAGATAGTAAGAAAAGCTCAAGTCCTTGAAGATACCATGGAGATGACGGAGTGAATCCGAGGAAGAGACAAGAAAAAAGAATCGACAACTAGTTATGGGAATTTCAAACCCACAAATGGCAAGAAGAGGCCCAATGGCGGGTCGAGTTCATCGAGGGATAAGAAGCCAAGGAATGGTGATATAAAGGCAGGTTCGACAGCCCCGTCTAAAGCTATTTGCAAGTATTGTGATCGACCAGGTCACAAGATGGAGGAGTGCTGGCGCAAGCTAGGCGCCTGTCTGTGCTACGGTAGCAGGGACCACCGGATCCCTGAGTGTCCTCTTATCTCTGACCAAGCTACACTGGAAAAGCCGCAAGGAAGCCAAAGGCGGTAGGGCAAGCTCCAAGTCCTTCAGGAGACTGAAACAAAAGCCACCGAGGAGGGTGGATTGGTTGAAGGTACTCTTATTATTCTCTCTAAGCCAGCGTTCGTTCTTTTTGACACAGGAGCAACTCATTCATTTATTTCTCAAATTTTTGCTAAGTCTGTAACTGTGAAACCTGTGCTAATGGATTCTCAATTAGATATTTCAACCCCTATCGGTTCGGGTTCAGCTATCAAGTATTATTATCCTTCTAGTGAGGTCCTAGTTAATGGTCAGAATTTGCCAGCCGATTTAGTATGTATGAAGATGAAGGATTATGATGTAATCCTAGGAGCAGACTAGTTAGCTAGATATGGAGCTAGCGTTCATTGCAAATCTGGCTCAGTGTCTTTTTCTGAGCATCCCGAGCTTTCCTTTGTTGGTGTTAGGCATTCTATGTCTGTGCCACTTATTTCGGCACATTGGGCCCAGAAGTTATTAAGGAAAGGGTGTCAGGCATTCTTGGCCTTGGTCTCTTTGACCGATAAGAAGGAGTTGGAGTTGAAGGACATTCCTATTGTCCAAGACTTTTCTGATGTATTTTCTGAAGATTTGCCAGGACTTCCCCCTGAGAGGGAGATAGTTTTCTCTATCGATTTAGTTCCTGGTGCGTCACTAGTCTCTAAGGCTCCGTATCGTATGTCTCCCGTGGAGTTAAAGGAATTGAAAGAGCAGTTGTTAGAGTTGCTGGAGAAAGGGTTTATTTAGCCGAGTACATCCCCGTGGGGAGCTCCAGTGCTTTTCGTGAGGAAGAAGGATGATTCGTTGAGGCTGTGTATCGATTATCGCCAATTGAACTAGCTTACTGTCAAGAACAAGTACCCGTTGCCGAGAATAGATGAGTTGTTTGATCAGATATCAGGAGCACAGTATTTTTCCAAGATTGACCTCAAATCGAGGTATCATCAGTTGCGAGTCAAGGATGAGGGTATCTTTAAGATGCCATTTCGAAGCAGGTATGGACATTTCGAATTTATAGTAATGCTTTTTGGTCTAACGAATGCTCCAGTAGCTTTTATGCAGCTGATAAATAGTGTGTTCCGGCCCTACTTAGACCAATGGGTCGTGGTATTCATTGATGACATTATGATATATTCTAAAAGCAAGGATGAGCATGAAGAGCATTTGAGGATGACGTTACAGAACTTGAGGGACCATCTACTGTATGTAAAGTTCAGTAAGTGTGAGTTTTGGTTGCAAGAAGTGTCTTTTCTTGGTCATATTATTACTAAAGATGGTATTGCAGTAGATCCCTCAAAAGTAGAGGTAGTGAGGAATTAGGATAGGCCTGTGAATGTAACTGAAATTAGAAGTTTTCTAGGCCTAGCAGGTTATTATCGAAGATTCATTAGAGATTTCTCCAAGATTACGGTACCTTTAACTAGATTGACCCGTAAGGAGAATCGGTTCGAGTGGTCGGAAGATTGTGAACGGAGTTTCCAAACTCTAAAGGAGTGTTTGACCACTACTCCTGTACTGGCCTTGCCTTCTAGAGAAGGAGATTTTGAAGTGTATACAGATGTCTCGGGTATTGGCTTGGGCTATGTGTTGATGCATCATGGTAGGGTAATAGCCTATTCATCTAGACAGTTGAAGAAGCGTGAAGAGAACTACCCTGTCCATGACTTAGAGCTCGCTGCAGTGGTGTTTGCCTCAAAGATTTGGAGGCACTACTTATATGGGGAGAACTTTGTTGTATTTTCTGATCATAAGAGCTTGAAGTATTTGTGCTCTCAGAAAGAGCTTAACATGAGGCAGAGAAGATGGCTTGAGTATTTAAAGGATTTTGATTTCTCCATAGAGTATCACCCTAGGAAAGGTAATGTAGTGGCTGATGCTTTGAGCCGTAAGCCGATGGCTAAGCTGTCAAATCTTATGTTGCAAGAGTGGAGGATGTTGGAACAATTAGCAAGCCTAGATCTCAGTATTGGTGAGAAGATGGATCGGGTTATGATCGCTCAGGTTCAACTTCGTTCAGAGATGTTGGCTGAGATTAAGACTTTGCAAGATAATGACCCATGGCTGGTAGAGATCAGAAAAAATTTGAATAGTCGACCAGATTTTCAGTTGGCCGATGATGACAGATTATTGTTCCGAGGAAGAACTTGTGTCCCCGATTCAGCTGAAGTAAAGAACAAGATCCTTGAAGAAGCCCATAGGTCCAAGTATACTATGTTGTGTCCCTGTGGTTTTGATGATGTCAAACATTATGACTCATCATGAGTCTGAGTATGAATGTCATCATGAGTCTGAGTGTGAATGTAGTTCTGATGATGACTTATGTATTGATGTTGCATTGTTCTTTTAAAAATGGAATGATGTTGATGATTGCATCCATGTGTTGATGATTGCACTGTCTTTGATGCAATGAAACTTAATGAAATTGATTCCACCTTGATTTCTTTATGTGTAAAAGTCAATGGTTGAATGTTGTTAGCAGAATGCTGAAAAGAACACATTTTAGTTCTGCAGACAGAACTGGTTTCAAAAAGTGTCGTGTAAGATCCGATAGTTAATGGATTCTTAGGGGATCCTTATCGGTATTGTAGTGTGGAAAGAATCGTGAATTTAGGCTATTTTATTGGGCTTAATGGGCCTAGTTTAATGGGCTTAATCAAATTGTATAAGCTTTTAGAAATCAAATAAGGCATATATACAATATCGCTTATTTTAAAGCCTTTTTGCAAAATGAAGTTTTTTCACAAAAAAAATAATATAATAAAAAAATTTGTGAGAAACCCTCGTGGGTTTCTCTCTCTCCCCTCACCCCTCTCTCTCTCGCACGACCCTCTCTCTCCTCTTGCTCCCTCAGTGGGTTGATCACCCCGGGGTGCTGCAGGGTGTGCATGTGGTGCCGTCGGCGAGCCTGAGGCGTGAGGATTGCGGTGGCGTCATCCTGGTGGCGAGCCGTGATGTGTGGAGGCGAGGAACCACGTGGTGAGGCGCGGCGTCCTTCGTGTTGAACAGGCGTGGAACGGCGCTTTCGGCTTGAAACAAGTAGGGGGATGGCTTCCTTGCTTCGTTAGGGTTGTTTCCCCACCCCCTGGCGTGTGAATGGCCAAGTGTATAGCATGAACATCGTCGTTGTGTCTTCGGAGCATGAACTTTGTTATTTATGTTTTCAATCCACCATGGCCATTGTATTTATGTTTTCGGGGCATATAATTGTTGTAGGATGGATGTGGGTTGATGAAAGGCAGGTTTAGCATGATTTCACATCGATTTGGATCGATTGGGAGGGGATTCCATCGAGTTTCCCGTGATTTGGGTTCTCTGGACGACTAGCGGTCGTTCCAGAGACCATTTTTAGCAGGGCATGAGGCGGCGGATGTTAGCGATCGCCCCTTGACCGTATTCAGAAATTAGCGGTCTTTAGACCGACCGTTTTCTGGGATTAGCGGCCCAGTGAATGATCGCTAACACCCTTTGACCAAGTAAGGTGGTGGACGCCTGGCGGTCTTTGACCGACCATTTTCAGTCCCTTTGCGGTCAATCGTAAGACCGTTTACGGTCGAGTTTTCTGTCATTTATAATATATGAAGCATTTGTGCCCTGGTGGCCATAAGGACGACCGCTTAGGACGGGGTGGCGATCAATCGTATGACCGTTTACCAACCCCTCGTGGTCCTTCATTCGATCGCTAATACTTGCAGCATATGAATTTTATCCTGTTCATTTAATTATGCATTCGGTACTGCATATTCACCATATTTAATTCTTCTTATAAACTGTAGCATGTTTTTAGATCCCAATAGAATTATTTTCTCTTTCCTTGTGATGGAACCACTACTCGTAGCCCGACGACCTCGAGTGTCTGCCCACCTGGGAGAGGTGACGGGGTAGTCCCGATTTACAGTTTTTAATCTTGTTCCCGTGGGCCCCCTTGCTTGGCAATTGCGTCCTACTGGGGGGGAAAACTGGCTAGAGGCCTGGCTCAAGGTATTGAGCCTGTGTGTGCACACGTGGTCAGGGGCTTGGGCTGACACTGACGAGTGTGACCCTGACTAGTACTTGTCCTTGGTTATTGTTACGTGTCTCACTTGCCGCGATCTAGGCTTGTATAGATACTTGAGACGCAGTGTAAGTCGTCAGTGGACGCATCTGGTCTTCTTTTTGGTGGTCCTTTCTCTCTCCTGTCACTTGGAATGGTTGAATTATTATTCTATTGGTAGATTTCGAATCTCGAGCTTAATTATTCATGTGAATATTTAATGGCATTTTAGTAGCTATTTTTAATTCATTCATATACTTGTGTAGCTTTATTTCTTGTCATTTCTTTATGCCATTGCATGATTAATTAATGTTATATGTTTAGCTGCGACGTAGGGATCCACGTGAACCCTACTGAGTCTTTGTTGTGAGACTCACCCTTCCTTTTCAGGTGAGCCGGAGCAACAGTCCGCAGGTTTCTCTCGCGCTTTCGGCGGGAAGTCTTAGATGCCAGCTGTGGTCGGTCCTTTTGTCTATCTTTTGATTTCTTTTGGCCGAGGTATGCCCCGTGTAGTTGTTTATTTTGACTATTGTATAGTGTCGGACTTGTGATGTATGGATCTGGGCTAATATGTATAATTATACCACTCTGTTATTTTAAATTGCTTCAACTCATGCTTAAAATTGCCATTTTTATAACTGCACGTGTAATTCCAATTCATTATGCAATTCCTCGACCAATCCTCCCAACCCCTCCGGAGATCCAGATACCGGTAAACCGATACCAAGAACTCGGAGATGCCACCCAAGACTAAAGGGCTTAAGTAGCCTAGTCCTATGGTCAGATCAGCAGCAACAGCAAACTCATACAGTCGAGCAGTTTAACAGAGCAGCAGCAGTAGTTCAAGATGAAAAAGGGTCAATAGACCTTAAGCAGCTGAGGTTGACAAACGGTCGAACACTGGGTTGGCAGCAGTGTCACTTAAATGGAGGCGTGAGAACTCAAGGCAGTCACGTGAGTTCGACCAATTATTGGTACAGCAAGCAAGTGGCATGTGAACCCAGGTGAATAATGATGGGCACGTGGTCTGAGGTTCAATGTTAGAAATATTCTTCTCTCTCCTACCACGTGGATGAATGAGAAATAAAAGGTAAAGAATCATTCTTATTTCAAGTGGTTCCGGAGGCCCTATTTTGCATATAAGAAGGGACTTTCATCTCTCGAGCAAAAAAAGGCGCAAAAGAGAATGGGGACTATCCAGGAAATGAAAAAGAATGATCATCTGAGAAGAAAAAGGAGAGCCAGTGAGTGAGCAGAATAGAAGAAAAGAGAAAGAAAGAGCGAAGAGCTGAGAAGAGGATCGAGAGAAGAGGAGAGAGTTCGAGTCAGAGCAGTCGGTCTCGATTGAAGATCTGTGTTCATCAGTTCTTGGATCAGATCCAGAACTATCTTTGCTCCTGTGAGAGCTACATATGCTTTTGACTTTTGTTTGTTTCATTTTCCTTGTGGTTCTTTCGATACCCTGTTGGGGATGGGTTTCCTTTTGAAGCATTCAGAAGAAGGGAGACTTGGTCTCCGGGTGTTCCTTTTGAGTGATCAGAAGAAGGGAGAGTTTCTCTCCGGGTTTCCATCTGTGGATGCAAAGGAAGAGAGGATCTAATCCTCTGGTTTTTGGTGAGCAGTGGGTTGCTGTTCACGTCCCTTCTACATTTGTAGAAGAAGGGAGATCAGTTCTCCGGTCACTGCGGGTAGCAGTGGGGTTTGATCTTGCGGGTAGCAAGATCAGGTAAGAGGGATTTGTCTCCCTCGGTCTCAAGATGTTTGGCAGCAGTTGTTGCAGACTGAATCTGCATCTTGCATTGAGCAAGGAAAGCCTCACTCAGGTTAGAGTGAGGGATGGACGTAGGTCTGTGGGTAGCAGACTGAACCATCTAAAAATCTATGTGCATCGTGGTTTGTGAGTGTATGATTGTCCAACTCCATATCATCTATCTCCCTCACATGATGTGTTAGCATATTTGATTGAGCACTATATGTTCGATATCAATTTTGCTTGATCCATTTGTTCCGAGTTACGATTTTTGTTCTTCATTGAAGTAGCTTATATAGGCCAGGTGATTGTCTGAGTGCTTAGTAGAGTCTCAGGTTGCGTGTGTTTGCTCAAGTGTTGATCTCATCTACTGTGAGATTTGCTCTGTTCCAGTGTGATGCATTGAGTCCAATATTAAATCCATTTGTATGTTTACTAAGCATTTGAATGTGTGTCAGGCAGAAACACGGATTAGTGTATGAGCTTTTCATTCCTACATCTGTTAACTATTCGAAATTGTCTCTGGATGAACCAAGTAAGCAGCACAGTTTGCTAGTTATTTTTTCATTCAGTTCATTTGTAAATTGGGCAAGTTTTTAATCTAAGCAACTTTTTAGAAGGGGATCTATTCACCCCCCCCCCCTCTAGATCCCTACCTTGCACCCTACATACTATCCATCCTAGAGCTACTAAGATGTATCGGGACTTAAAGAGGACCTTTTGGTGGCCGAACATGAAGAGAGAAGTGGCTGAATTTGTGAGCAGATGTTTAGTATGTCCGCAAGTGAAGGCTGAGCATTTCAGACTTGTCGGAAAGTTAAAGCCACTCGAGATACCACAGTGGACGTGGGAGGGCATCGTCATGGATTTTATAATGGGTTTACCGAGAACGCGTGGTAGTTTTGACTCGATTTGGGTGATTATTGATCAATTGACTAAGTCCGTGCATTTCTTGCCCATCAAGTCAAACTGAATAGTGGATATGTTGGCTGCTTTATACATGAAAGAGGAAGTGAGGTTGCACGGAGTGCTAGTGAATATTGTGTCTGACAGAGATCCCGGGTTCACTTCTCATTCTTGGAAAGGATTGCAGGAGTCCTTGGGAACCTGTCTGAATTTCAGTACTACCTTTCATCCTCAGACGGACATGCAGACCAAGAGGATGAACCAGATTATAGAAGATATGTTAAGGGCTTGCATGATTGACTTTGGAGGTAGCTAGCATGAACATTTGGCCCTGATAGAATTCGCTTACAACAATAGTTACCAGTCCATTATTCAGATCACACTGTTTAAAGCTTTGTATGGAAGAAGTTGTAGATCACCTTTATACTGGGAAGAGGTAGGCGAATAGCAATGGCTTGGACCATATCTTACTTCAGAATCATCCAAGAAGATATAGATTATCCAAGATTGTCTGCAAGTTACATAGTCCAGGCAGAAAAGCTATGCCGACAACAGAAGGATAGAGTTGGAGTTCCAAGTTGGTGACCATGTATTCTAGAAAGTCTCACCTATGATAGGAATAAGAAGATTTGGAATTTATGGCAAGCTAAGTCCAAGATTTGTTGGACCGTTTGAAGTTCTGGAGAGAGTGGGAGAAGTTGCCTACAGATTGGCATTGCCACCCCAGTTGTCAGGCATTCATAATGTCCTCCGCGTGTCCATGCTACGGAAGTACGTATATGATCCCTCGCATATCATTTAGCATGCGGACCTAGAATTGAAGGAACATCTATCCTATGAAGAAAAGCCTATCAAGATTCTGGATCAAAAGCAGCAGCAACTCAGGAATCGGTCCATACCGATGGTCAAACTCCAGTGGAGTAAGCGTGGAACAGAAGAAGCCACGTGGGAATCAGAAGAAGTGATCAGGAAGCAATACCTTGATTTGTTTTAAGGTCAGTAACCTTAGTTTTCCCCCATTTCGCTAAATTCAGTGAATTTGGAGGACCAAATTCCTTAAAGTGGGTGAGAGTGTAACATCCCGAATTTATTTAATAATAATATTATGTAGCAATTGAGAGATTTTCTAAATATTAAATTGAAGTTCCCCTTAGGTTGAATTTCTACCAATTTATAAAAATAGGAAAATTTCATAATCATATAGAGGATCGAATTTATAGATACCTTGTCTTCTTGGTTGACCCTGAAATAAAATTTAATTAAGTTGAAATTAGAGGTTCTTGGGTTAAAATCGGAGTTTAGATTAATCGGCCCTTAATCCACAAAATTTGAGCCCAAACCGAGCTTAAATGGCCTCATTTCGGACCCAATCGATCGGCCTTTCATAGAGGCCCATTTCCCCTTTATCTCTACATGGAAACCTTAACCCTAGCACCTCAATTTTGAGCAGAGGCGACGCAGCCCAGTCAAAGCACAGATATCGCGCATGATCGATCTCCACGACTCTTTCCGCCCTTATCACAGCCCTAGAATCAAACCTAGCTCTATGAAATGAACCGTAGAACTACCGAGAGTCTCCATTTGCTGAGGCAGCCGACAACGTGCGCAATCGCAGGTGGAGACGTCGAGTTTAGGAGCGGGTTTTCTCTTCCAGGTTTGAACGTCGGCGTCCCTTTCTTCTCTCGATTAAGGTAGGTTCCCCAAGTCAAATGCGAATTAACCTATACCATCGTGTGCGCCTTCAAGTTCCCTTCATTTTGGTACCAAATGGCCCAATTTCTGTCAAGTATAGCGTCTGTAATTTAATTTTTAAGCGAGGCATGTCAAGATTGGGGTTCCGATAGCGTCCCTTCCCTTGTATCGATCTAAAGTTAGGATGCTAGCAGGCTAAATCTCTAATTGAGCATGTTATTATGTATGAAATTTTGTCCACTTTACATTGATACCATTTTGCCCAATTTTTGTTCACCATACTGCACAAATTTTGGCGTATAAGCAAGGTGTGTCGGGGCTCGCTGGAGGGCAGGGCGGGGATCCTGGTAGCGGTCCTACTAGGGACCGCCGCTGGAAGTAGCGGACGCCCGACAGACCGCCATTTCCCCCTGACTCTTTTGTGTATCGCGACGCGATAGCAGTCGTTGACCGATCGCTACCCCATGGTAGCGGCCCTCTCCTGACCGCCATCAGCGCTCGGGTTGCCGTCTGATCACTACTTTTATCGCTTATATTCCTCTATGTTAGACAGCATGATTAGGGTAAAATGCACCTAATGACTAGGGTTATATGGAACAACTAAATTTAATTTATCTTTGGATCATGGTTGCTATAATATTATCTTTTTCTCCTTCACATCATGGCTTGTCAATTATTCCTCTTACTGTAAAATAAGTAGCAATGGTGATTAAAAGCTATCCATGTTTTCATTAAGCTGCTGCAACTTTATCGCCTGTTGGTCTGCTAGGTGTATACATTACTAAGGTTGTTTAACAGTCATGCCACTCCAGTGGTATTGATTGATTGCATCGCTCTCGTTTTCCGCAATTCTTAACCTTAATATTGTAATAGTTGGGACTCTCCGCCGGATACTCCTTTCGTCGGACTATGACCACTATTATGAGACCTCTGTAAGACCACGTGAGCTTGGGATTCCCACTAGGACGCCGGGAAGGTTGTACCCCCAAAGCCTGAATCCACCTACTCGATCGACTCGCGTTTTGGGCAGCCCGAGTTCGGGACTGTTCTACCCTGTCCGACCAAAAGGCGGCCCTTCTGGGACTGCTACCTTCAGTTAGCCCCCATGGCGTGACCGCCATCTGCTTTCTGGCCTGGCCTGTGTGCTAGTTTGTCGGGTCGACTTACCCTTGTTCCGAGTCGACCTAGCCCTATTCAAGTCGACCTAAGTCCCCTAAATTGACCTGGGATACGCGGGCTGAACCCTAGTCGGTCCAACCATGCCTCAGGAAAATTGGGTATCTATTTAAGTCGACTGATATTGCCTTTGTTGAACCCAACATGGTAGCGGTCTTCCTTGGACCGCAACACCCTTATAGCGGCCCCCTGGGGACCGCTTTTTGTGCGTCGACCTGTTGGTCTATTGAGTCGACGCAGGCCATTTTTGACTGTCCACCCAAGAGCGGTTCAGTCTAGACCGCCAATTCCTTGTAGCAGTCTTGGCATGATCGCAACTTCGTTCCAAAACTTGTTTTCCGTGTTTCTTGTGTGCTGTAGCAGCCATGTCAAGGGTAGTCCTTGTGCTACAAATCTAGCCCATTCATGATCCCTTTTTCATGAATCTTGACTTTCAAGTCATGTTCCTATGACTCCTCATCGAAATTTATTTGGAATTTCACTTGGTCTTAGAGATAAGTTACATCACTTACCTATGGAATTCTTGGCCGATTCCAATGAATGTCTAGATATTACTTGGGATCTTGGATTCGCCAATCAATGCCAACGCATCATAAAGGGCTCGGTCTGGTCCTAAGAGGAGTGCCTGAAAGTACTTGTGCACCGGGGAGTTTGTAATGACAAGGTGTGGCATTGCACCGAGTACTTGCTAGCGTGTTGTCTATGACATTCATTCCCATAAGAAATTTTTGACTCTACTTGACTTGCTATACTTGCATGCTTGTTCGGCCAAATTCGTGAAATATTGTTGATCACTATTCTACTTTATTCTTGGTTATTCCCTACATTCATGTCCTTTCATTTTGGCTATAGTTGACTATTATCAACTTTATTTATTATTTGATGTTTTCAGCATGGCATTATTAAATTGGCTAATCACTTATACTTTGCCTGTTATAGAACCTACTGAGCATTCGCTCACCTAGTTTTCCCCCTTTTCAAGTAGCTCTAACGAGGATACACAAACTGATGGGGACGGGCGAGAGTAAAGATCTTGGAGCGAGCCAGTTAGAAGTCATGCCTGGTGGCTGTCTTAGTATAGATTGTGTCCAGTTGTGTAGTTATGTCCAGTAAAGAATGAGTTGTATTTTGGTTTAGTTATTTTCAATTGGGTCAGTTGTTAGATGTTGAACTTGGAGAAGTTGCACTTTTTTTGATTAATAAAGTTGGCAGTTTATTGAGTAAATTTCCTTTGCATTTTGTGTTTATTTAATTACGTTATTGCTCTGATTGTCATGAATGATTATAACTGCTGCATTCCGATTTTTCGCATCGGGGCGTGACGAGTTTTGACATCCTTCTAGATCGGGAAGGCATATATGAGCAAGTGCTCACTGCTCCCGGTGCTTATCCTCCACTACCACCAGCTCCTACTGATATTCCTTCTTCTTCCCGTCAATACACAAGAAAAAGATAACATTAACTGGTTGTGTACTTCTTATGTATTTCTTTTGCCTAAGCATCTTTATGCTCTAGGTCCTGTTGTTCATCAAACATCTCTGTACTCTATATTTTGATCTTTCCCTATACAACATTCGATTCATTATGTATGCCTCTTTTGCTCTCTGCTTGTTCTCTCTTTTCATATTTTTGCTGAATGACAAAAAGGGGGAGAAATTAAAGTGAAATAAGGGATGAAATAAGAAAGAACATGCTTGAAAACACAGAAAGGGGGGAGTGACAAGTTGAACAAATTAGGAAGAACTTTGAGAAAAATTAAGGAGAAAATAGTAAGAAAATAATTGGAAAATAATTTATTTGATATAGATAAAAAGGGAGTACAATACGTGAAGACTTAAAGTGGTGTCATTATTTTAGTCATCTAGTTGTCAAGAGAGTTTTGTCATCACCAAAAGGGGGAGATTATTATGCTGATATCTTTGTATTAAGTTAATTATTAAAAATTGACCTAAATCTCGATATTAACTTAATTATAGTTATTTTGGTGATAACAAAACTTTGGATTAAATGTGATGATATCATAACTATGGAACAAGAATAAGAAAGAGCATGAAATTCATCTAGGTGTGAAATAGGTGCTGAAAATAAACCTATTCACAGAGGCGTTGTAAAAAGAAACTTAGTTCACATAGGTGTTGAAAATCTCAGCTAGTAACATAGTCACAGCAAAACTCACTAGGCACAGCAAAAAGAACTATCTTCACATAGGCACACTAAACTCAGATAGTCGTTGAAATTAGAACTTAGTCGATGGAATAGAAGCTAAGTTAACTTAAGTGCTACAAAGAACTTTGTCGCAAAATCAAAATCTATCTTCACATGACTGCCTATCTCAAAGCTTTGTTGCAGCTATCTTTACATAGGCGCACCTATAGGTGCACTAAACTCAGATAGTCACTGAAATTTAGCTAAGTTAACATAGGCGCTAAAAAAATAGAAACTAAGTTTAACATAGGCACTAAACTCAGATAGTCACTGAAAAAGTAGCTAAAGCAACTTAGGCACACTAAAGGATAACATAGGTGCAGTTCTCATAGTCGCTGGAACATTGGCGCACTTTAGACGACATAGTCATATGAATTCACATAGTCGCTAAAATTCTTCAACTATCATAATACATAGTCAAATCATCGCCTATATAAATAGATAGCTAGACCAACATCGGCTATCTCAACTTTTAAAGGATTGCCTATCATGTATTATAATCAACTATCAGAAAGAACGCCTATCTTCACTCAGTCAATAACATAGTCACACAGGACAACCGCTATCTATCTAAAGCTATCATTAAAGCTTTATTTCTTTTATATATATATATATATATATATATGATAGCTACAGTGCAACACCTATGCCAAATTGACTTCGTCAATAGTATAGATTAAGTTACACTTCTTAATCGACTAAGATAATAATCAAGCGACTATCACAATGAAATTCAAATTTCAAATGCATTAAATGCGACTGTGTACTATTAAATGCTATCCTTACAGCATATGAATGAATATAGAAGCTCTATTTCTTTCTCTATATTCCACCTGACTGACGACCTGGAAAGGTCAGTGTTTATACTATATTTTAGGATGAAACAAACTGAAAGGAAAGAGATGCAGTAGAGCTGTACATACATGTTTCAGTCTCTTCAGAAAGAAGAGAGTATTTTTGTGCAACATTCTTTGACTTTATCCTTTTATAAGATATACAAATACCGTATGCAATCTGTCAATCTTAGGGAAAAGAAGAAACCTTCAAAAAGGACTCTACTATAGAGGAAGTGCCGAAAGGAAGATCCTTTTAGTTTCCAAGAGATACACGAAGTCAAAGGTGCTATTCTAGGAAGGATATGCTACTGTCTTTTCAGAAAGAAGGAACGCCATATTTCTTGAAGACAGAAAGACTTCTCTGACAAATAGCTACAAGCTACAGGAAGAACACGAAGCTCTAAGGATTGAGTCTAATGATCACTTGGCGGAGTCTAACGAATACAAGACCGAGTTTAATGAGTACCAGGATGAATCTAACAGAACTAGCACTCAAGGAAGCTATAAATATTCAAGCTATGTGTAGAACGAAGATAACTATTGAGTGAACAAGAGTGCACGCACTCTAACGAGCTGACCATGCGAGCAATACCATTTTCCCACATAAGCTTACATCGCAAGAGTTGAAAGAAATACAAGCCCAATCCTTCCTCAACCTCACAACTGTTGAAAGCTCAAGCGAAGAAGAAGCAACTACGCGATTTCTCCTCTGCATTCATCTCTGCTTCTTCAAAAGGCTTTCACGCTACTTTGAGTCTTTTTAAAAGTGTTGGATTTTCCAGCGTCTCCCTTAGGGATTTTCTGTTCCACGTGGATTATGGGGTCCACGTGGGGCATCGATGCGTTGGCAGCCCATCCCGCTGTATGGATTATGGGGTCCATGTGTGAAGCCCCTCATGACCACCCACAGCACATAGACGTGGGGTTCTGCAATGCCATAAGGAAATATGGTCCGCCTTCGCTACAAGCTCGAGCTTTTAGCGCAACGGTTGGGGCATGATCCTAAAAAATGGTATCAGAGCGAGGTCGCGGGTTCAAATCCCCCAAGTGCCACTGGGGGGGGAGATTGTTGGATTTTTCAGTGTCTCCCTTAGGGATTTGCTATTCCACGTGAATTATGGGGTCCACGTGGGGCATCGGTGCGTTGGCAGCCCATCCCACCGCATGGATTATGGGGTCCATGTGCGAAGCCCCTCATGTCCACCCATAGCACATAGACGTGGGGTTTTGCAATGCCATAAGGAAATATGGTCTGCCTTCGCTACAAGCTCGAGCTTTTTTCTTGTAGTTCAAGACCATCATGTTTTTCACTCTAATCTTTCATCTTGAACACCTCTATAGTTATTGTACACAATCTACTTATCTGGAGATAATCTATGTGTATTCCTACTTCTAAAGTGGTGATCTCAAACTCTTGCTTGCATAAAAGAGGACTGACATGAGGTCTATATCTTATGACAGGACCAGTAGGAGGTCGATATCCTATAAGTTTGGATAATACCAGGGAAATCAACTGGAACCCTAGTTGAGAGAGTGCTTATGGTGTGGTTGAACACCTGATCAAACATAGCCAAGTGTAACTGTAATGTCCCGAGTTTTTTAGACATTTTTTGGATCCGGATTCGTGGGTTTCGGATTACTTTTGGGGGTCCCGGAGCGTATTTTGTGGTTTACACGTGTTTTTCCATTACGAGCCTTCAGAACCCTGTGTAGGGTAAACCGTTGCGTTCTCCTACTCCGGGATGGTACCAGTGCGTTGAGCATGTTCCAAGGATCGAGGAAATGATTTTTTTCAATTTTCCATAAATAACCCTTTTCTTTTTCTGTTCTTCTTCTTTCTTCTTCTTCTTTATCCCCCGTGAACCGGCCGACCATTGCCCCTTCTTCCCCGTCCAAACTTCGCGGCGCCCTTCCTCCTCCGGTGACGGACGGTGGACCAAGGCGGCAGCGTGGTGACGACGGTGGCGGCGAGGTGATCGAGGCGGTGCCATTCTCGTGGCGTGGGGTATGGAGTTGTGTTTGGCCAAGAATTGGATATCGACGGCGATCCGGTGGATTTTGAGCTTCTTTGAGGTGGGGAGACAGATCCTTGCCCTCTTTCCAGCTTTCCCCGTGATTTCTATGCCGTGGGGAGGTCAAGAGGGGCTTGTTTCATGCCGGGAAGGGAAATCGCATGTTTGGGGCTTGTGCACCGGATCTCACGACTTGTGTGATTTTTGGTTGGTTTTTGAGTCCTATTTAGTACCAAAGGGGTAGGGGAAGGATTCCCCTTTTGTTTCCCCTTCACCTGGGGGTGAAAGGGGCGTGGGATCGACTTTTTCGCACGAGGCTCACGAGTCGGACTTGGCCTGGTATCGCGGCGGTTTCAAGAGTCACGTTCTTGAGGAATGCGACGCTTCGATTGGTTGCATTCATCGAGGAAGATGAACAGTTCATCGATCGGGATCGCGCATGCCCGACTTACCACAATGATGGAGATCGCACTCACGGAAGACACCGCATTAATGCCACGGTGGAGATGGGTAGCGTGTTCATCTGAGCGAGTCTGGGGATTTGGCCCAGATCGTGCCTCTTGTGGGCGTCACGTTTTACTAGATCGCGGCCACAGTGTTGGGCACGTTATGTCAAGAACGCGCCTATCTCTCAGCGCGCCTCCTCCTGTGATCGCGACTGGACCCCTGGGCGTGTTAATGTTGCGCCCCTAGTCGCATTACTGTTCCCTTTCGATCTGTGTTTCACTCCGGCAGTTTAGCCTCCGATTAAGCTAGTTTTGGGGTCCTCCGTGGCATATGGCTCGAGGGTCGCCTAGAGTACCCAGTGAGAGCCATAGGTGCGTCCAGGGGTCCCGGAGGTGTGTTTACCTTGGTTTGCATGCTGGCGTGATCTAAGGGTTGTGGGACCCCATGTGGGCGTCTCGGGCTTCCCGGTCTTGATGGCCTTGTCTCTGAGAGTCGGTGTCGGTACGGAGGGTAGTCCCTATACCTCGTCAGTGTGTGGCCAGTGGTTTCTGTGAGTCAGAGTCTTACCTCCGGGAGTGGTGGAGCGGCTTACCCGAGAGAGACGGTTGTTAGGCTGGTTGCCGTAGGGCCCCTTCGCACAGCCTGAGTCCGGGCTTTGGGGAAGAACTAGCTAGAGGATCTGACCTAGGGCGCATGGTCTATGTGTGCACACTTAGTTGGGGGCTGTCGGACCCACGCTGACGAGCGCGACCCCAGCTAGTCCTTGTTTGTGGTAATGGTTACTGTTATGTCTCTGTCTCCGCCTGGGGCGTCGTAGTGAGACACTCGAGACGCGGTGTAAGACGTCAGGGGACGCATCCGGCTTTGCTTCTAGTGCGTGGTGCTCCTGTCTACTAGCAAGTATAGACTTGCTTTTCTGCAAGTTCGAGGTCGGTTGACTTGGTACAGTTAGTTGTAGAGAGCTTTTTCATTTATTTATTATTGCTTGTCGCTTCTACTGTACTCCTGCTAGTTAGTGTTACCTTTCACCGTACTTGTTGTCTTATTTCTCTCGTGCGAGGTGGGGGTCCGCGATGTTTGATCCCTTAGTTGATTTTGGTAGTTATGTTTTAATGATGACAAATCTCATGTGTTTGTATTTTTCAAACAGTTCATTGAAAAATGCTAACCAAGGTGCTCATTTTTCCATTATCCTATTTTGCAGCTATTAACCCATGGTGGATATCATCTTCAAGACTATCAAAAGCTAAAAATTTGTTCTGAGGAGTCAACCTTATCAAGAATGGAGTTGACCTCATCATGCTTGTCTTGTATCCTCCAAGCCAAGTCATTCTTTAAGCATCAATCTGCTTATGCACTTTGTTCATGGAGCATTGGTGTTGACAACATGTTTTAAATTCTTCATGTTTTGACATTTTTGAGTTTGGAACTTGTTTATTTTTCATGAGTCCATCTTTAATTGGTCATGTTGCCCTTGACACAATTTGGAGCACTGTTTTGAAAGATGGGTTGTTGATTCCGAGGCCTTCCGGGTAACTCATCCATGTTTTTCTTCGAGGTTCATGGCTACATATTGCACATTTTGGTTCCTATATTTCCATTTGAAACCAAGGTTGAATGGAGTTTTCAAAACTTTCAAGTGCATGTCATTTCTATGGGAAAATCATGTTTTCATAGAGGGTAATAGGGCCTTTGAATTGGTCGCATGGCATTTGGTGTTTTTGGGGTGAACCGGACTGCCATTAGGCAGTTTTGTTCTTTCCCACTACAAGTGTCGACACTTGGTGTCGACACCTATCACCTGGGTCCATTTCTTTTGGCTGGACAGAACACTTGGATTTAGGTGTCGACACCTACACCCTGGGTGTGGTTTTTTTTAGGGGATAGAACTTGCTGAATTAGGTGTTGACACCAGGTGTCCACACCTGTACAGGTGCGTCCGGAACGGGATTTCGGGTTTGGTTTCGAAACCCCCATTTCATGATCCGTTTGGCTTGAGTTTTTACCCCCATACCCCTAGGGTTTATATACATATGTGAGAGGGGTTTTGAGAGGGTTTCTCATGGGGTTAATGGTCTTTTGGCCATCTCTCTTGTGGTGATTTATAAGGGCTGCGAATTTGGCCTTGAAATATAAGGCATCAAAAGAAGGAAGGGGCTTTGGCCGCTAGAGAAGAGAGGTAGGTTGTTTTTGAAGTGTTTATGAAGTTTTCGATCTTGCAGGAACATTCTTAGAAGGATCTTTCAAGGCTGCATCCTCTCCATCAATTTCTCTTGCTTCAAGGGAGCCGAATCCGTACGTAGTTTCAAGGCGATCCGGTCTCTCCTCCGTTGAAGTCCGACCTCTCTCTACTTGGATGCTTCAAGAAGATCAACTCAAGGCCATGGATATATTTCTTAATCCTTTCTTAGCCTTCCTTAGTTTATTTGTGATGATCCCTTCTTAGTATATTCTGAGTATCAAGCTTGTATTCAATATTCTTCCTGTTTTTTGAACTCTGGATATTTCTTTGTTGAGAACCGTCTGCGTACGGCAGTGAGTGGATAGAGCTGCGGGTATTGCAGTGTCCGGGTGGTTGAGATCCACTGGTGGATCGTGTAGGAGACGACGTCTCCATATTTTTGGAGTGTAAACTCCGTATGCTTCAGTTTGAAGCGAGTGAAGCCTCACCGATTGGTGAGGGGTGGATGTAGGGAGCCCGTCGTGGTCCCGAACCACCTAAAAACCTCTCTCGCAATTTGTATGATTGTGGCTTGTTCATGCATTTTATCTACATCGTTCGTGTGAGCCAGTGAAGTTGAGAGTAGAAATTTGCATGCGGTCAATTTCATCTCATATTGCTTAAATCTGCCCAATGCTTTACTTTGATTTTCAATAGAACTTAAATTTCTGCAACATTGAAAAAGGGGACAATTCAACCCCCCTTCTTGTCCTAGTATACGCTTAGGGTCAACAATCTTGTATCCGAGCAGGTCTCTGATTTTTAGGAGGACCTCACGGTTGTAGAGCAAAGATCCTTTGCTATGGCCAATAAGAGAATGATCCCCGAGGGACATTCGATTCACAGACCACCCTTCTTTGATGGGACTAACTATCCCTATTGGAAGAACATAATGACTGTGTTCTTGCGAGCATAGGATTTTGACACGTGGAAAGTTATAAACAAAGGTCCTTATGTTTTACCTCCGAATGAGAATGAATGGGAAGAAGAGCATATTAAGAAATCATGTGCGAACTTTAAAGCTATGAACATTATTCAGTGCGCGATACACCCTAACGAATACTCATGTATCTCTATGTGTTCATCTGTGCAGGAAATGTGGAATAAATTGAAGACAATCTATGAAGGTACTTCAGAAGTACGGGAGACTAAAGCAAACCTCTTGGTTCGGGAGTATGAGTTATTTGCAATGAAGCCTGAGGAGAATATAACACAAATGTATGCAAGGCTAAGCGAGATCACAAACAACCTAAAAGCCTTAGGAAAAGAATATTCAAATCAAGATTTGGTCAGAAAGGTGCTGCGGTCCCTTACACCTCCGTGGCACACAAAGGCGACCGTCATAGATGATTCAAAGGATCTCACCACACTCAAGGTGGATGAGTTGATCGGGTCGCTAATGACTTACGAAATCAACATCATGAAGCCAGTTGAGGAGGAAAGTAAGAAGAATAAATCGATTGCACTGAAGGCTATTCCAGGATCATTTGAAGAGAGTGATGAAAACTCATCTATTGATAGTGAAGAAGAAGAGTTGATGGCTCTAGTTGTTGTGGGAGTTTGTGTGGTACAATACATTTCATGTCATGTCTCCTCTGACTTAATTCAGTGAAGTTAATTTCCTATTTTGTTTTGATGATTGGCAACTATACATTTTATTTTTCAAACCTTGGATTTTGATAAATAATGACTTTCAACACTGATTAGCATTTTATAGCTTCATGCACTTGCATTGCATACCAAGGTCGGTGCATGATAGGCTGTGTTCATAATAAAGGTCGATGCAAACTACATGGTAAGCTGGTGCCAGGTCGGTGCATGTTTGTGTCACCTTCATATGAGGTCGATGCACCTTCTTGCTTTGTTCTAAGAAGGTAGTGCACATTTTATCTTTATGCATTTAAGGTCGGTGCACATCTTGTATGACTCCATACAAGATCGGTGCATGTTTTCGTAGAAGGACGTATAAGGTCAGTGCAGACTGTGTCATGCCTATCTAAGGTCGGTGCATGTCAGCCTTGGTCTTCGATGGGTCGGTGCACGTCTACATTGTGCTTGCATATAGTCGGTGCATGTTTCTGTAGAAACACACATACGATCTGTGCAGTTTTTGCATTTTACTTGCATATAGTCGGTGCATGTTTCTGTAGAAACACATATAAGTCGGTGCAGGTTTTGCTGTGAGTATACAGAGTCAGTGCATCTTTGTCTTTCTATGCATATTAGGTCCATGCATATTCTGATTGGACAACATATAGGTCTAAGTATATTCCTGCTCCTTCATAGAAGGTCGATGCACACTTAGATGGTCTACTTGCTTAGGATCGGTACACACTTACTTGTTTAGCATGTAACGTCAGTGCACATTACTGTGTTGCATACATAGAGTCGATGCTAGCAGCATTCCCCTTGGATTAAAAGCTAATACTGTCGTCTATTTGCCAGGTCAGTTATATGGTCGAACATATGATGGGTATACTGACAACCTGCGAACTTGACTCACGAGGAAGTCAAAGTACCAGGTTAATAGCACGTGATCCAAGGCAATGTTCAAAAGGAGATTCAGTCATGTGGAACTATGCGCCTTCATATATTTACACATGGATCTCCAGCGAAGCGCTCGTCTCAAGATTCCCTAGGCGGGAAACGTGCTTTCCACGCGCCCTCTTCTTGCACAGGCTATAAAACGGAACCAGATCTTTCAGATCGAAAAAAATGATAGAGAACATATAGAGAGAAAAAGATTTCTAGAGCAAGTGAGCGAGAGCTGAACAGACTAGCAGAGCGAGCGTAAGAACATGAGACGAAGAAGTCTTCGAAGTTGAAGAGAGTCGAAAGTTGAGAGGAGAAGCTGGAAAGAGAGCAGAGTATCGTAAGTTTGAGATTGTTAGAAGTCTAAGAGAATCGGTATTTGTAATTGACTCGTGGATGAAATCCAGAGTCAATCTACTTCTTGAGAGTGATTTTGTTGTCTCGTTTCTTTCTTTTGTTTTCATTTCTGAAATCTGTCAAGCCGTAAGTCAGCGGGCGAGGTTGAGTCCTCGGACAGCTAAGCTGTAAAGCTCAACGGTAGCAAGCTGTGAGGCTCAGCGGTCTAGGAGTATCTCCCCAAAGCTATAGATCAGCGGTGTGTAGGGATTTAATCCCCGAAGCTGTGGATCAGCGGATCGAAGCTGTGAATCAACAGTAAGCCACACTTGGTCTAAGTGTGGGGTGGATGTAGGTGAAAATCGAACCACCTAAAATCTCTGGTGTTATGTGTGATTGACTGTGCGCCTTTCATTCTAGTTCATTTCTCGCTTAGATGAATGCATAGGATCGCCAATTTGAAGTTAGCTCTGTCTGGTCATTTATTGCTTAATCTGCTTGCTTAGGTGGTATTTCTTCCTCTCCATGTCTGCTATTGTCTAAATCTGATTATAGATTTCTATATCTGTGATTAGTGCATCTGATAGTTTCATAGTAGAACCTTTAAATTCTATAGTTTATTTTGATTCATGTTTTTAAGGGGTTGATTTATTCACCCCCCCTCTAGATCTTAGCGTCCATCCGTCCCAACACGTGGTATCAGAGCCTAACTCTCCTTAGGGCCTCACATCCCGGAGAGATTAGATATGGATGCTAAAGTTTTGGTTGCTGAGGGCCACTCAACTAGCAAGCCACCATTCTTTAATGGTAGCAATTATGCCTACTGGAAGAATAGGATGCAGGTTTTTCTCCGTGCTAAGGATTATGAGATCTGGAAGATTGTTAGTAAGGGACCATTTGATTTACCTCCAGATGAAGAATTCTGGACTAAGGAGCATATCTGAAAGTCCACTTTGAATTGGGGTGCCATTAATGCTATACAATGCGCACGCCATCCCACTGAATTCTCTAGAGTTTCCTCCTGTACCACCGCTAAGGAGATGTGGGACAAGTTAGATATCATCTATGAAGGGACGTCTCAGGTTAGAGAGACTAAGGCAAATATGTTAGTCTTTGAGCATGAGTCTTTCAAAATGAAGCCTGAAGAGTCCATATCAGAGATGTATGCACAATTGAATGTGATCACAAACAGTTTGAGAAGTCTAGGGAAGATCTACAGTGAATATGAGCTTGTTAGAAAAATTCTAAGTTCCTTGACACCCATTTGGCATACTAAGGCCACTGTTGTGGAGGAGTCTAGGAACCTAGCTACAACCACTGTAGATGAGCTCATCGGTTCTCTCATGACATATGAGTTGAACCTTAAGAAGGTTGATGAATTTGAGAAGAGAAGAAAACCCTTAGCTCTCAAAGTCAATTCTAGCAAAGGGTCATCCAGTGAGTGCAGCTGTACTAGTTCTGAGGAAGATCAGGATGAGTTTTCTATGATCACCAGGAAGTTCAAGAAATTCCTAAGGAAAGAAGAGAAATGGCTAAGAAAAAAATACTTCTCAGGAAAAAGACAGTCCAAACACAAACCTGAACCTGCCAAGAAAACTGATGCCATTGTTTGCTATAATTGTAGGAAACCAGGACATCTCAAGGCGGACTGCCCAGAGCTCAAGGACAAGTAGCCCAGGTGGAAGAACAAAAGGGGAAAAGCTATGCTTAGCACCTGGAGTGATGAAGAAGAAGGAAGTCAGAGCAGCTCCTCTGACAGTGAGACAGAAGACAGATTTGCTTGATGGCAAAAAGTGATGATGAGGTAATGTCTCCTTTTGACAATTTTACACATAATGAATGGGAGGATGCTTATGATGAAATTTTAGAAAAATATGAAGACATGCGTAAGGAGAACAGACATTTAAAAAGGAAAATGAATTCGTTAGCTAATGATACTTCTATGTCTGATAAAATTTCTTGTCTACAAACTGAAAATTCATGACTGAAAAACTCCCTAAATGAAGCTGAATGTAGTAAACACATGTTAGATGATTTGAAAAAGGAAAATGAGAACTTGCAGAACACTATTGATGAACTTAAAATGAAAATTCATGCTTTTTAGGAAGAAACAAGAATTGCCACTGAAAAATATGATGCTATAAGTGGTGTAAATACTGAACTGAAAAAGATAATAGAAAATCTAGAAAAAGAAAACAAAGACAAACAAAACTCCCTTGAAGGCATGACACAAGGTGCAGAAAATCTGAATGCCATCTTGGGAACAAAAGGAAATTTCAGAAAGGAAGGTTTGGGTTTCAACCCAACTAATAAGGAGAGGTTTGACATGAGAACTATCTCCTTTGTGGTAGAAAAGGGGACATTCCAACCCCTGATAAACATGAATTCTGGAGAAAGTCAGAATAAGAACAAAATGAAATATTGAGAAAACTAAACCTAGTGCCAAGGACAAGGGCAAAGGGAAGGTGTCTAGGGAATCATGCTCATACACTCCCACGTCTCAGACCAAGGGACGGGCTAGGGGTCAGACTTCTAGAGCTAGAGTCCAAGGAAGCCCTAAAATCAAAACAGTCTGAAGCACCTATCAATTTCCATCTACCTCTACTTCATCTTGGTATAAGTCCTCTAGGAATCAAGGGCCGAGTAGAAGAACCTCAGATCAAGGCTACTACAATTTTATTCCTACCTACCCTACATTTCACAGCACTTATTATCACAACTTTGGAAAGGGAGGTGATGGTAGCTTCTACATGAGGCCAATGCAGAATCGTTTTCAGAATTCATACTCTACTCAAAGGCATCAGCCTTATCCTTGGGATTCTATATGACAGGGGTAAATAATTTAGAAGTCAGAACTCTTATAGCTTTATCAACTCCATGCCAAGTCAGTCCAGGATCTATAGTGCACCTACCACTCCCAATGCCTATTGGACTAATCACTGGCAAAGAAACTTTCAGAATGACTTCAAAAATAAGAAACAAGCCACACCTAAGAAATAAGTTTTAAAGAATAAAAGTGGCAAGAAAAGGCATATAAAACTGAATGATAAGAGATCCGTAACTGCTATGAAGAAGCCAAATAAAATGTTGATACCAAAACATCTTGTTTCTAGTCTACATGAGATAAATGCTTTTATGGGACCCAAGAAGTTCTGGGTTCCAAATCATTCCACTTGATTCCCTTGCAGGTATGCCTGGCAGCCAATCACAATAAGTGGTATCTGGATAGTGGCTGTTCCAGGCACATGACCGGAGATAAAGAGAAATTCTGCATGTTGGTGAAGAAAGATGCTGGTCATGTCACTTTTGGAGGTAATACCAAGGGAAGAATTATTGGATCGGGAAAGGTTGGTAAGTGCTCTTCCTGTCTGATTGAAGAAGTTTTGTTAGTTGAAGGATTAGCATATAATCTTCTGAGCATAAGTCAACTCTATGACAGAGGCCATAAAGTTGTCTTTGACTCACTTGCATGCACCATCTATGAACCCAATTCTGATTCTGTAAAATTTGTTGGCAAGAGAGTCAATAACATCTATATGGTAGACTTAGATGATGTAGCACATTCTAATCTTTGTCTTAATGTTAATAAGGATGACCTAGCCTATCTATGGCATCGTAGATTAGGTCATGCTAGCTATAGTGTGCAACATATATTGAATAAACATAGCATGGTAAAAGGGCTTCCTGAAATCTCTTTCAAAAATGCAATAAAGTTTGTGAGGCATGTACCCAATGTAAACATACCAAAAAATTATTTAAATCTAGAACCGAAAACCTATCTTCTAAATCATATGAGTTAATACACATGGACTTATTTGGACCCACCAAGTCAGTTAGCTTATCTGGAAAAAGATATGGTTTTGTGCTTTTTGATGATTTCTCTAGATTTACTTGGGTCTTTTACTTGTCTCACAAAAATGAAGCCTTTGAAGAATTTCAAGAGTTCTTTTACAAAATTAAACAGACCAATGAGCATGCTATTTTAAACATTTTGTCTGATCATGGTGGTGAGTTTGTCAACTCACATTTTGATGATTTTTGCAGGGAGAATGGTATCACTCATAGGTTCTCCTCACCAAGAACTCCAGAGCAGAATGGAATGGTGGAAAGGAGAAATCGAACTCTAGTTGAAATGGCTCAGACTATGCTGGTAGAAGGGAACCTACTAAGGAAGTTTTGGGCAGAGGCCATTAACACTTCATGCTACATCATTAATAGAGCCCTGGTAAGACCCACAACTCAAATAACTCCTTATGAGATTCTAAAAGGTAAGAAACCTTCTGTAGCTCATTTCAAGATTTTTGGCTGCAAATGTTTTATTCACATTAACTCTAAATGAAACCTTGATAAGTTTGAACCTAAAAGTGAACCTGGAATATTTCTAGGTTATTCTGATCAGTCTAGAGCCTACATGATTTTTAATCTAAATTCTAAAATTTTAGAAGAGTCTCCTCATGTTGTCTTTGATGAGTCTACTATTAGAACTGAAACTGATTTGTGCAGGGACAAAGTTGATGGAGTAATTCTGAAGACCAAAGAAGACCAAAATGAAGAATCTGCTGAAGAAGCTGAAGAATCTGGAACTCAGGGGGAGGTAAGTGAGAATTCAGGTAATCAGGTCAATAACATTAAATTTCTTAGATACCATCCCCTTGAGAATATTATTGGTATTCTAAATGAACCACCGAGAACTAGAGCACACTTAAGAATTGAAAATGAATTGAACTCATTTGCTTTAGTATCTCAGGTAGAACCTAATAATATAGATAGTGCCCTTCAGGATGAATATTGATTAATGCCACGCATGAATAACTTGGTCAATTTGATAGGAACAAGGTCTGGCACTTAGTTCCTAAACCCTCTCATGGCAACATAATAGGCACTAAATGGGTCTTTCGTAATAAAACTGGTGAGCAAGGTAAAATTGTTAGAAATAAGGCTAGGCTGGTTGCTCAGGGATACAACCAAGAGTTTGGTATTGACTTTGAAGAGTCTTTTGCCCCTGTAGCTAGGCTAGAAGCCATTAGACTTCTTTTGGCTATTGCATGCAGTCTAGGAATAACCCTACAGTAGATGGATGTCAAATCTACTTTTATAAATGGTGAAATAAAAGAGGATGTATATGTTAAGCAACCCCCGAGTTTTGAGTGTCTTGAATTTCCTGACCATGTGTATAAACTTGATAAGGCACTTTATGGATTGAAGCAAGCTTCTCGAGCTTGGTATGACAAACTGAGCAAGTTCCTCACAGAAAAGGGATTCTCCAGAGGTAAGGTTGACCAAACATTATTCACAAAGATATGTGAACAGGAAATTTTAATCATTCAAATTTATGTAGATGATATAGTATTTGGTTCAACAAATTTATCCATGTGTGAGGAATTCTCAGCTTTAATGACCAGTGAATTTGAGTTGAGCTCAATGGGAGAGCTAAAATTTTTCCTTGGGTTGCAGGTATGTCAGACCAAGAAGGAACATTTATAACTCAAGAGAAATATATCAAGGATCTTCTGAAGAAATTCAAGATGGAGAACCTCAAGGTAATAACCGCACCAATGGGAACATCTGCCAGTCTTGATTCTGACCCTGAAGGTAAAACAGTAGACCCCAAATTATACAGTGGTATGATTGGATCCTTGCTATACCTTACTGCTTCTCGACCTGACATTCAATTCTCAGTATGTTTGTGTGCTAGATTTCAAGCATGTCCTAAGAATCACACTTGATAGCTGTGAAACAGATTTTTAGGTATCTGTCTGGCACCCTAGACTTAGGCTTATGGTATCCTGCTAAGTATGAGCTGGACCTGATAGCTTACACAGATGTAGACTATGTTGGGTGTAGGATAGATAGAAAAAGTACTAGTGGATATTGCCAATTTCTAGGTGGGTGTCTAGTGTCTTGGGCATAAAAGAAACATCACACTGTCGCCTATCCACTGCTGAGGCAGAGTATGTGGCTGTAGGTAACTGTGCTGCCCAAGTCCTCTGGATTAAACACCAATTAATCGACTATCTTATCAATCTTGGTTACATTACAATCTTTTGTGATAACACTAGTGCCATTTCCATAACTAAAAATCGTGTTCACCATTCTAGGACAAAACACATTGAAATCAAACATCACTTTCTTAGAGATGAAGTTAGTAAAAAGGAGATTGAGCTTGCATTCATTGAATCTGAAAGATAAATTGTTGACATTTTTACAAAACCACTGGGAAATGAAAGATTTACATTTTTAAGAAGAGAAGTTGGTCTTTGTAAATTATCAGCATGAATGCTCATTCAGATTTATTATATCTCCTGAATGCTTCTGATGTAATATGAGTCACTGAATGCCTGTTTATTGCACTTCATGGTTTGCCCATAGGTATATCAAATGGAAGATGGGGGGAGGACATATATTTTCTATCTGGAAACCCACTCTATGCGTAGAGGCTAGTCCTTCGCCTAGTACCATGGGTCAATTCACATTTATCTAGAGTAGGTTAGTGCCTTTCTCATATACATCTGAAACCTCATGTACACAGTTAGGGGGAGTTTGTGCATCGTCATATCATCTCTATAATTCTACTTCATGCATCCTAATTTCATTTCATACATGTTGATAGGGGGAATTCAAAATAATTCTTTAGTGATTGAACAGATTATTGCTCAATAATGTCGACTTTCAATTTCCACTCCTGATCACTACTCTGAAATGTCGACTTTCAATGCTGACTCCTTTGAAAACTCACTTTGTTTTTCTTGAATCTGTCATGACTTATCCTCATCCTTGGCCTCAGTATATGAACATTTCTTGGAATCCTTTTTGAATCTGATCAAATGACAAACTGATAGACATGTTCATTAATCTAAGCTGCTGAAATCAGAAAGCTTCTCTTATAAGAAATAGTAATGAACCCTGAATGAATTGTTGCTCTAATCTTTATGATCTTTAGAGACTAAAAATTAAACTTAATGAAGAAAGTCTGTGGAATACCTTTTAATAGTTCTTAACCATTTCATGCATGTCATGTTTAATTGAGTCTTGCAAAATCTAAATCTATCTAGACTCAGGCTAAATTGGTTAATAGAACCTGAAAATATGTATTGTTCTTAAACAACACTTTCTGAAAATCAAATGGACAGATGCGTCAAAATGATAAATCATATACTCTAAAGGCAGAGCACTGATTGAATGCACTAAGAAACTGGGTACTTCATTAATGAAATGGAGAAAAACCCATGTCATGAAGTGCCTTAATTTATCTCTGTTCAGAAAATAAAAGGCTAGTTCCACTGAGTAACTAGGGGTACTAGCGTCTGATAAACGTGTACCCTTACGCAAAAAGGTGGAAACTATACCTGAGACAGAATAGTGGATCTTGCCGAGTAACTAGGGGTACTGGCGTCTGATAAACGTGTACTCTTATGTAAAAAGGCTAAATCATACTTGACTGTTCTAAAGCAGTAAAGAAAAGAAATATATGAAACTATCTCTGCTCCTCTGAAGATAAATTCAGGACTGTGAAGGTTGTTTAATCTCAATACAAGTTCTGGTCAATCCTGATGATGCCTTGGGGCTCAGATAAACAAGATAATGTAAGACAAAAACTGACATGTCCCATGTGCTCCTGGTTCATTACTATTGAGAGCTTGTACAGACTGGTCCTCACAGAGTGGAGTGGCTAGTCTCTCACTTTCATACTCCTTAAACCACATAAGTTCAGGAATGAACTATCTGCACTCTTATAATAAAATAATATGTGCTTTACTTGCTTGATTACTAAAACGCTTAAATAGTTTGTCACAACATATTTCTTCCTAAATATGATACTCATCATGATATCTTCATGTTTATCCTTTCTGCTAATGGCAAAGGGGGAGATATTTTGATGTTGGAGAGAGTTTGATGGGGGTTATTAGTTTTGCATTGCATTAGTTGTGCATTGCATTTGCATCTTGCTGAGAGCACAATTCTTGATTCTTAATAAAATCACGGTTGACATCAAAATGTAAATGTGTTGCCATCATCAAAAATGGGAAGAATGTTGTGGGAGTTTGTGTGGTACAATATATTTCATGTCATGTCTCCTCTGACTTAATTCACTGAAGTTAATTTCCTATTTTATTTTGATGATTGGCAACTATTCATTTTATTTTTCAAACCTTGGATTTTGATAAATAATGACTTTCAACACTGATTTGCATTTTAAAGCTTCATGCACTTGCATTACATACTAAGGTCGGTGCATGATAGGTTGTGTTCATAATAAATGTCGATGCAAACTACATGGTAAGCTGGTCCCAAGTCGGTGCATGTTTGTGTCACCTGCATATGAGGTCGATGCACCTTCTTGCTTTGTTCTAAGAAGGTCAGCGCACATTTTGTCTTTCTGCATTTAAGGTCAGTGCACATCTTCTATGACTCCATACAAGATCGGTGCATGTTTTCGTAGAAGGACGTATAAGGTCAGTGCAGACTGTGTCATACGTATCTAAGGTCATATCGGCCTTGGTCTTCGATAGGGTCAGTGCACGTCTGCATTGTGCTTGCATATAGTCGGTGCATGTTTCTATAGAAACACACATATGATCAGTGTAGCTTTTGCATTTTACTTGCATATAGTCGGTGCATGTTTCTGTAGAAACACATATAAGTCGGTTCAGGTTTTGCTGTGAGCATACAAAGTCAGTGCAAGTTTTTGTCTTGTGCTAAGCAAGGTCAGTGCACATCCGTTATCAGGCAGAATAAAGTCGATGCATATTGATATATGCATAGACTCAGGTCAGTGCACATTTGTATCGTGCATAATCAAAGTCGGCGCATGCATTGTCTTACGCATGTAAGAAATCAGTGCGTTGTTTGCCTTACGTCTATAGAGGTCAGTGCATCTTTCTACTGTGATATACAAAGTCAGTGCATCTTTGTCTTTCTATGCATATAAGGTCCATGTATATTCTGATCGGACAGTATATAGGTCTGAGTATATTCCTGCTCCTTCATAGAAGGTCGATGCACACTTAGATGGTCTGCTTGCTTAGGGTCGGTACACACTTAGTTGTTCAGCATGTAACGTCAGTGCACATTACTGTGTTGCATACATAGAGTCAATGCTAGCAGCATTCCCCTTGGATTAAAAGCTAATATTGTCATCTATTTGCCAGGTCAGTTATGTGGTCGAACATATGATGGGTATATTGACAACCTGCGAACTTGACTCACGAGGAAGTCAAAGTACCAGGTTAATAGCACGTGATCCAAGGCAAGGTTCGAAAGGAGATTCAGCCACGTGGAACTGTGCGCCTTAAGATCTTTACACGTGGATCTCCAACGAAGCGCTCGTCATAAGATTCCCTGGGCGGGAAACGTGCTTTCCACGCGCCCTCTTCTTGCACAGGCTATAAAAGGGAACCAGATCTTTCAGATCGAAAATATGATAGAGAACATACAGAGAGAAAAAGATTTCAAGAGCAAGTGAGCAAGAGCTGAAGAGACTGGCAGAGTGAGCGTAAGAAGCTGAGACGAAGAAGTCTTCGAAGCTGAAGAGAGTCGAAAGCTGAGAGAAGAAGCTGGAAGGAGAGTAAAGTATCGTAAGTTTCAGATTGTTAGGCGTCTAAGAGAATCGGTATTTGTAATTGACTCGTTGATCAAATCCAGAGTCAATCTACTTCTTGAGAGTGATTTTGTTGTCTCGTTTCTTTCTTTTGTTTTCATTTTCGAAATCTATCAAGCTATAAGTCAGCGGGCGAGGTTGAGTCCTCGGACAGCTAAGCTGTAAAGCTCAGCGGTAGCAAGCTGTGAGACTCAGCGGTCTGGGAGTATCTCCCAAAAGCTGTGGATCAGTGGTGTGTAGGGATTTAATCTCTGAAGTTGTGGATCAGCGGATCGAAGCTGTGAATCAGCAGTAAGACACACTTGGTCTAAGCGTGGGGTGGATGTAGGTGAAAACCAAACCACCTAAAATCTCTGGTGTTCTATGTGATTGACTGTGTGCCTTTCATTCTAGTTCATTTCTCGCTTAGATGAATGCATAGGATCGCCAATTTGAAGTTAGCTCTGTCTGGTCATTTATTGCTTAATCTGCTTGCTTAGGTGGTATTTCTTCCTCTCCATGTCCGCTACTGTCTAAATCTGATTATAGATTTCTATATCTGTGATTAGTGCATCTGATAGTTTCGTAGCAGAATCTTTAAATTCTGAAGTTTATCTTGATTCGTATTTTTAAGGGGTTGATCTATTCACCCCCTTCGAGATCTTAGCGTCCATCCGTCCCAACACTAGTCACAAGGAGAGCTAGAAAGTACTTTAGAAGGGCAAGGCGAGAAGGAAATTTTCTGAGGAGATTCTTGAGAAGAAACGCCATCAAGAAAGGAGAGCCGAGCAAGAAAGAGAAAATAATTTGTTATGAATGTAAGAAGCCCAGTCATATGAGGGGTCAATGCCCCGAGCTCCAGAAAAAGTTGAAAATGAACAAGCCAAAGAAAGGAAAGGCTATGAAAGCTACATGGAGCGATGAGGATTCGGATAGCTCAAAATCCGAAGGCGACAAGGATGAACTAGATGAGCTGGTCCAGAATCTCTGTCTGATGGAGGTAAATTCCAATTCTGAAAATCTTACTGCTAAACAATGACATGAAGCCTATGCAGATTTATATCAGAAGTATAAGAGGTCTAAAACTGATGTCAAAAATCTGAAAAAGAAATTTTGTGATTTGATTAGCTCTACTAATCCATGTGATAGGTGTAGCTTTTTTGAAATGCAAATCGAGAAATTCAAAGATGAGAAAGAATATTTTCAATCCAAGCTAACCTTATACGTTGATGAACTAGAATGTTTAGAGGTTGAAAAATAACATGCTTATGAAAATGTTAAAAAATTGAAAAATGAGAATGAGCAATTGGTAAAGGAGTTGGGAGAATTGAAATTGAGATTGAATGAATGTGAAAAATCCAAGAAAGATATTGAAATCAACTTTAATACCATGTAAAATGAATTAAAGAAGTTGAAAGAAGTTGTTCAAAAAGAACTGAAAGGAAAAGAAAAAATATTTGAGCATGGTGAGACTAGCAATGGAAAGGCTAGGAATGAGAGAATTGATGTGGGACACTCACCCACTAAGAAGAATTCATATGTGAGTAATGAATTTCAGAAATCATTTAATTCATATTGTTATTCTCATGTTGACTCTTGCATGAACTCATGTGTTGATAAATCTTAGATGCAAAGGAGTCGCTTTAGAAAACCAAATGTTACTTGTTTTTATTGTGGGATGTTCGGCCACTCGATGTATATATGTGATCTAATGAGGGCCGATGATGAATATTTTGAAAAGAAGAATAGAATGCATTTCTCTCATAGTAGGACTAATACTTCGGGACCTAAGCTTGCTTGGGTACCTAAATCAATTTGAGAGTTATTTTAATTGTGCAGGTCTGTTTAAGAGCCAACTGGAAAAAATTGTACCTCGACAGTGGATGCTCCAGACATATGATGGGAAATAAGGAACTCTTCTCAGACCAGAAGGAGAAGGATGGTGGATTGGTTACCTTTGGCGGGAACGATAAAGGTAAAATGGTGGGAATTAGACGAATAGGTAAGGATTCGAACCAATCCATTGAAGAAGTCCTGCTTGTAAATGTCTTAAATCACAATTTGCTTAGAATTAATCAACTCTGTGAGAAAGGTCACAAAGTCATTTTTGAAAATACACACTGCTCTATTGTAGATAAAGATACACATGAAATAAAATTCATTGGTGTTAGAGATGGAAATATTTACTCAGTTAATATTAAAAATTTTCCAAAAGAAAATCTTTGTTTAGTTGCTAATAAGTCAGATGATGTTTGGTTATGGCATCGACGACTTGGTCATGCGAGTTTCAGTGTTCTTTCTAAACTGTATAGAAAATAATTGGTAAGAGGTTTACCAAAATTAGATTTTGATGTAAAAAATATTTGTAATGCATGTGCTATGGGGAAACAGACTAGGGTGTCTTTTAAATCTAAAAATATTGTCACCACCACTAGACCCCTTGAACTCCTTCATCTAAATTTATTTGGTCCCATTAGGACACACAGTCTTGGAGGGAAACTTTATGGGTTTGTTATTGTAGATGATTACTCAAGATTCACTTGGGTATTATTTTTAACCCATAATAATGATGCCTTGTAGGAGTTCGAAGATCTTTGCAGGAATTTACAAACTGATAAGGGGTATCAAATCAAAGCTATTCGGAGTGATCATGGAAGAGAATTTGATAACCACGACTTTGATGATTTTTGCAGGAAACATGAATTTTCACACAACTTATCAGCACCTAGAACCCCACAACAAAATGGAGTCGTGAAAAGAAAGAATAGGACGCTAGTGGAGATGGCGAGAACAATGCTTGCGAAAAATGGGTTACCAAGGTACTTTTGGGCCGAGGGGGTGAGCACGGCCTGTCACATCATCAATCGAGCTATGGTAAGATCTATTCTCAAGAAAACTCCATATGAGCTTTATAAAGGTAAGAAGCCAAATATTGCATATCTTAAATCTTTTTGTTCTCCATGCTTTATTTTGAACAACTCTAAAGATAATTTGGAGAAGTTTGCTGCAAAGAGTGATAGAGGCATATTTCTTAGATATTCTTCATCATCTAGAGCATATCGAGTATATAACCTGCGTACTCTTGTGGTAGAGGAAAGCCCTCATGTGATTATTGATGAATACATTTTAAGGTTGTCTGACAAAGATAATCATTTTATTGATGTAGGGCATGAAGATGGAGAAGAAAAGAAAGACAAGGAAAATCAAGATGTGGATCAAGCGAAGTCAAGCACCAAAAATGATGAAGCTCCAACCCAAAATGAAGATCTCCCCAAATAATGGACGTTCCACAAGGACCACCCACAAGACAATGTCATAGGAGACGTGGAACAAGGCGTAAGAACAAGGGCCTCAATCAGGGAAGTTGAACAATTTGATAATCTTACTTTACTTTTCGATATTCAGCCCAAATCTGTAGATGAGGCATTAAATGATAATTTCTGGATCTTGACTATGCAGGAGGAATTACACCAATTCTAAAGGAATGAGGTGTGGTTTCTTGTGCCTAGACCTAAGAACCACCATGTGATAGGAACTAAGTGGGTTTTTCGGAACAAGCTTAGTGATCAAGGGGTGGTAATTAGGAATAAAGCCCGGCTTGTAGCCCAAGGCTATAGTCAAGAATTAGGAATTAATTTTGATGAACCATTTGCACCCGTGGCTAGGCTTGAAGCAGTTAGAATATTACTTGTCTTTGCATGCTCTAGGAATATTAAACTTTTTCAAATGGACGTTAAAAGTGCATTTTTGAATGGTGTAGTGAAAGAAGACGTCTATGTTGAGTAGCCACTGGGATTTGAAAATGAGAAGCACTCGGACCAGCACACGGACCAAGTATACAAACTTGACAAAACATTGTATGGTCTAAAGCAAGCCCCCCGTGCGTGGTATGAAAGGTTAAGTATCTTCCTTTCAGAAAATGGCTTCAAAAGAGGTAATATCGATCAAACATTTTTCATTAAGAGTGATAATGAACATATGCTTCTTGTGCAGGTATATGTTGATGACATTATCTTTGGAGCCACTAGTGATTCATTGAATGATGAGTTTGTTAAATTGATGCTAGGGGAGTTTGAAATGAGTTTGATGGGGGAGTTAACTTTCTTTTTGGGTTTGCAGGTGAAGCAGCTAAAGGATGGAATCTTTATAAATCAAAGGAAGTACACAAAGGAACTCATCAAGAAATTCAAGTTCAACAATGCAAAGCCACAAAAGACACCGATGTCAACAATGGTGAAATTGATGAAGACTGAGCAAGATAAGTCTGTCGATCAAAAACTCTTTCGTGGAATGATTGGTTCTTTGTTGTATTTGACTGTTAGTAGGCCAGATATAATGTTTAGTGTTTGCATGTGTGCGAGATTTCAATCCAATCTAAGAGAATCACACATGTTAGCAGTCAAAAGATTTTTTAGATATTTGCTTGGCACCACGGATCTTGGTCTTTGGTTTCCACGTAGTTGTAATTTTGATTTAGTAGCTTACACGAATTCCAATTATGCTGGGTGTTTAATAGATCATAAGAGCATGAGTGGATACTGTCAATTTCTTGGAGGTTGTATGTTCTCATGGGCCTCTAGGAAATAAAATACTGTGGCATTATCAACTGTCGAAGCCGAATACATGGCGGAAGGCAGTTGTGCGGCCCAAGTGCTTTGGATCTAACAACAATTAGTTCATTTTTGCATTTCCTTAAGTAACACACCCATTCTTTGTGATAACACTTCTACGATTAATATTTCCAAAAATCCTATTTTGCATTCTCGCACAAAGCACATAGAGATTAGACATCACTTCTTGCGAGATCATGTGAGTAAGGGTCATTTTGAGCTTATACATGTAAATACGGAAAATCAACTTGCAGATATTTTCACAAAACTCTTAACTCCTGAAAAATTCACTCAAATAAGAAGAGAACTTAGAATTTGTTGTTTGAATAAGTAACTGTGCATATTAGAATTTCATACACTTTTTGCTTTATTTTGCAAATAACATTTCAGTTTTGCACATATTCACCTTGATGCTTTAAAATTGCACATATCCTCAATTACTTGTGAATAGAAATAATTCTTCATCATCTTTGCATTTACATTAATCTGCTTGTACATACCTTACATACTTAGGTGCCTAAATGCCATGATTGTTCGGTATCTCAAATGGTGAGATATGGAAGGGTGGATTACGTCCATCCGGAAGCTTTCACTACGCGTAAGGTGGTCTTCGGACCTAAGTTCTCCACCGCGTATAGGACATCATATTGCATGAACTTATTTCCAAATCCTTGCTTGATTGCATGCATATATTTTATAGAAAACCTTCTTCTTGATCGTTTCTAAGACCTAACCTCCTTGATAGATAAAATACAGTGATTTTGATCTTTTATGAATCGTGACATATATAAAGGAGGAGGATCTATTTTCACATGTGTATATATTTAGGGGGAGTCATAGCTATATTTTGGCAAATTCATTTTCTACATACAACACAATTACCCACACACATTGTACAAAAAATGTTGCATATGACTTTAATCGATAAGGATTTTAGAAATTCTTCTCAACAGTTTAAGGGAAATAAATTTTTACATGGAAATTAAGAGTAATCATGAGGAAAAAGCTGCCTACCCCATAAAAAATTCAATAAGTGGAATGTCAAACTGAGTAGCCGGGAATCCCCACTGAAATAAATGAGGAAACTCGCGTCGAAAAGTAAAATAAAAATCCACAATGCATGATGAATCCGAGTAGCCGGGAAACTCCATTGAGACACATGAGGTGACTCGCACCGAACGGTAAAATCCAATAAAAGAAATAAAAAGGGGTTATGCGAAGCTACCAAAAGTCGAGGATTGAAATGGAATTGTAGAAAGGAAATAACCATTTAGTGTTCTTTAGAAATTCTATCAATATCCATATATTTTTGAAGGTCATTGCTCATTTCCACATATTTCACTCTTGGGTATAATTGTGATGCATGTCTATCATGAATTTGCTCTTATCATGGTTTATGCAATGCCTCTAGCATATGCATGCACTACCTTTTTTTATTATACTTCATGTGACACAATTTGATTTTAAATCTACTCTTCACTTGCTATCCTTTTACCCCATTGAGGGGGAGTTAAAGTATTATATGCTTGTTTGACTTTCATGCTCGCTTGCTCAATTGCTTGCATGAATAACTTCATATTTCAAATCATACATGTTTATAATAGGCTAAATAACCCCATTGTCAACTAGTTTTTGGTGATGACAAAAAGGGGGAGAAAGTGGTGCATATAATATAGTGTGCATATACTTCAGTTCATATTCAGTTCATACATGTGATTTCTGCATTATAGTTCTTACACTTGTGAAGTCTCACTACCTTCATAAATGTTCATACTTCTTCATACAATTCCTCATAGTTCATTTTTCACGTTTAGACACTTGACACACAGTTTGTCAAATAAGTTGGCATTTGGAATTATTGCATAAGTTATGCACACATCGTTTTGTCATCATCAAAAAGGGGGAGATTGTTGGATCCCTTAGTTGATTTTGGTAGTTATGTTTTAATAATGACAAATCTCATGTGTATGTATTTTTCAAACAGTTCATTTAAGAATGCTAACCAAGGTGCTCATATTTCCATTATCCTGTTTTACAGCTATTAACCCATGGTGGATATCATCTTCAAGACTATGAAAAGTTGAAAATTTGTTCTGAGGAGTCGACCTTATCAAGAATGGAGTTGACCTCATCATGCTTGTCTTGTATCCTCCAAGCCAAGTCATTCTTTGAGCATCAATCTGCTTATGCACTTTGTTCATGGAGCATTAGTGTTGACAACATGTTTTAAATTCTTCATGTTTTGACATTTTTGAGTTTGGAACTTGTTTGTTTTTCATGAATCCATCTTTAATTGGTCATGTTGCTCTTGACACAGTTTGGAGCACTGTTTTGAAAGATGGGTTGCTGATTCTGGGGCCTTCCGTGTAACTCATCCAAGTTTTTCTTAGAGGTTCATGGCTGCATATTGCACATTTGGTTCCTATATTTCCATTTGAAACCAAGGTTGAATGGAGTTTTCAAAACTTTCAAATGCATGTCATTTCTATGGAAAAACCATGTTTTCATAGAGGGTAATAGGGCCTTTGAATTGGTCGCAAGGCATTTGGTGTTTTTGGGGTGAATCGGACTACCATTAGGCAATTTTGTTCTTCTCCACTGCAAGTGTCGACACCTGGTGTCGACACCTATCACCTGAGTCCATTTCTTTTGGCTGGACAGAACACCTGGATTTAGGTGTCGACACCAGGTGTCGACACCAACACCCTGGGTGTGGTATTTTTTTAGGGGACAGAACTTGCTGAATTAGGTGTCGACACCTGTACAGGCGCGTCCGGAACGGGATTTCGGGTTTGGTTTCGAAACACCCATTTCGTGATCCGTTTGGCTTGGGTTTTTACCCCCATACCTTTAGGGTTTATATACATATGTGAGAGGGGTTTTGAGAGGGTTTCTCATGGGGTTAATGGTCTTTTGGCCATCTCTCTTGTGGTGATTTATAAGGGCTGCGAATTTGGCCTTGGAATATAAGGCATCAGAAGAAGGAAGGGGCTTTGGCCGTTGGAGAAGAGAGGTAGGTTGTTTTTGAAGTGTCTATGAAGTTTTAGATCTTGTAGGAACATTCTTAGAAGGATCTTTCAAGGCTGCATCCTCTCCATCAATTTCTCTTGCTTCAAGGGAGCCGAATCTGTAGTTTCACCGTTGAAGTCCGACCTTTCTCTACTTGGATGCTTCAAGAAGATCAACTCAAGGCCATGGATATATTTCTTAATCCTTTCTTAGTCTTCCTTAGTTTATTTGTGATGATCCCTTCTTAGTATATTCTGAGTATCAAGCTTGTATTGAATATTCTTCTTATTTTCTGAACTCTGGATATTTCTTTGTTGAGAACCATCTGCGTACGATTGTGAGTGGACGGAGCTGCGGGTATTGCAGTGTCCGGGTGGTTGTGATCCACTGGTGGATCGTGTAGGAGACGACGTCTCTGTGTTTTTGAAGTGTGAACTCCGTGTGCTTCAGTTCGAAGCGAGTGAAGCCTCACCGGTTGGTGAGGGGTGGACGTAGGGAGCTCGTCGTGGTCCCGAACCACCTAAAAATCTCTCTCGCAATTTGTGTGATTGTGGCCTGTTCATGCATTTTATCTACATCGTTCGTGTGAGCTAGTTAGGTTGAGAGTAGAAATTTGCATGCGGTCAATTTCATCTCATATTGCTTAAATCTGCCCAATGCTTTACTTTGATTTTCAATAGAATTAAAATTTTTGCAACATTGAAAAAGGGGACAATTCAACCCCCCTTCTTGTCCTAGTATACGCTTGGGGTCAACACGCGGGATCCCTACTGAGCCAATGAAATGAGGCTCTCCCCTGTGTTTTCAGGTGAGGTGGGGTCGTCGAGAGGCACGGCGGAGTTTCAGCGTAGTTCTAGTAGCCAAGGTTAGTCGCCAGTTGCCAGAGCCGGGGTATGCCCCGTGTACTTGTACTATTTCTTTCTGTTGACTGTACTTAATCTGGACATGAGATACACTGAACCTTGTAATAGTTTACTTATTTATTTAATTTCTTGCATTATTATTTAGTTATTGTGCTATCTCTACGGTTATTTCAGCTTCTCTTGTGCCCTCACACCATCTTTTAACTCTTCTGATTCTTCGGGCTCGTGGGTGGCGGGCCGAGGTTCGAGTTGCGTCGGTTCCTTTCCAGTACTCGGATCCCGAGACGTTACAGTAACTATTCCTAGTTGAGGGAGTTAATGAAAATCCCAGTTGTAGAGGCTGAAATGTGTTCCTCTTTTGTCTCGTATCACACCTTTGAGATTTGTTTGTTGGGGAAGAGTAGCCAGCCACCCCAGAAAACCTATAATCACTAGAGGATGAAGTCAGAAGGAGCCCTGGAGGTGATCCCAGGGGACAACTCTTTGATGCTTAAGTCAGCGACTTCGAGAAGCAGAAAGGGAGAAGAGCTAAAGTAAGAGGAGAGTCGGAAAAGGTAGAATGGGGGAGCATGAGCATAGGAGCGAATGCCCCGAGAGTGCTCAGAAGGTTGGGAGATCACTTGGAGAGGTAGGGGAGAAGAACCCTAAGGGAACCTCCCTGGACCCACTTCTCTGATGGAGATTCCTTTCACCGCTATGTAGAGGAAACTCTCTCTTCTCTTGGTATAGAGCTCTGCTTGTACTAGGGTGTCTCTCTTCTGCCTCTGTATGCGTGGGTGTGTCTGGAGATGAATTCGGTCGTTCCTTCTTCGTGAGTATGTCTGTAGGTGTATATGTGTGTCTTCTCGGGGACCGACTGGGGACCTATTTATATAGGCTATCATGTCGCTGGCCATTCTCTGGATGGGAAATGGTGTAGATCGTGGAGTAACGTCCCCTTGATTATGGGGGTTGCCCGTTGCATACTCGCTCATTCCCATAAGGGAGGCTTAGTGGTGGGGATCTCGGCAGTATAGGTCTGACTCGGTCTTCGCCAGGGAAAGCCCTATGATGACGGTGGCAACATTTGTCCATTGGTGAGTTCTACGGTGTCTAGATCATACGCGCAGTAATTCCGCCTATGGGTTGCGGAGTTTCCTTGGGCCTCAACTAGGCCGCATTGAGTGGGCTGGAGGCTCGTGGGATGGTTCGTCACAGGCTCGGCTAAACCGGGTCGTAACGGGCCTGGCGATATTGGGCCGCACTGGGCCTGGCGATCATTCCCCTCCTCACCAATAATTGCTGGAGACTGGACGTAGGACTGACTGAGGGTCAGGGCCAAACCAGTATAAAATTAATGTGTCCATCTGTGTGATTACTGTTATATTTTTATTTCTGTCTACAATACCGTTATAACGTTTACATTTCTATTCCACATTCATCTTAAACGTTTATTTATCACGATTAATTTTTATAACCCATTCACCCCCTTCTAGGTTAAAGCCATCTATAGGGCAACATCTAGGGCGCTCACTTGTGGGGTTTCTCATTGACATCCCAGACTTCCAAAAACCTAAATGCTTGAAATTAAGTATTCCTTTATAGCTTCGACTGCACAATGTAGTGATGTCAAATCCAACTGATTTCGTATATGGATTGTAAAATTTGTGGACATCTTCCCCTGTATCAAATTCCATTCCTACTTCTGATGGAAGCACAGAAAGTGCAGGTTTCTCAACATTTTTTGTGGGTGTATTTAAAATTTCACATTCATTGATCTCAACAGAAGGTGCAAGTTTCTCCATCGCATATGCAATAATAAAATATTTTGTTCATATATGAATTAGATGTAATAAGAATGAAATATAATGTACAAAAATGAAGTATATTATTAAGGAATTATCGATGGCATGTATCAATAAAATATTTTGTACAGTTAAGAGATATAATATATAAGAATAAAATAAAATGTAGACAAATACAATATATTCCTCACGCATAAACCATGCCACGTATCAATGAAATTGTTTGCATAATTTTTCATTATAATATACAAAAATAAAATATATTTTACAAGAGTGAAATATAATGTGCAATAGTGACATATTATTTAAGGCTAAAGGACAAGAGCGTATCAATGAAATATTTTACAAAGTTGTGAAATATAATATACAATAATAACATATAATGTCTAATAATAAAACATAATGTACAAGAATGAAGTATATTATTCAGGAATAAGCAATGTTGTGTACAGGATCTGTCTATCATCTAAAAAACTCCTCAAATATATAGCCACAAAAAAAATTGTGCAACAATGAAATGTTCTGTATGCGAATGAAATATATTACTCAGGACTGAGATATTTCTGAAAGAAATAAAACTATATTACTCAAGACATCATTTGTACAGTTGTGAAATATAATATAGAAGAATAACATATCATGTCTAATAATGAAACATGATATACAAGAATGAAGTATATTATTCAATAATAAACATTGCTGTGTACAGGATATGTCTATCATCTAAAAAACTCCTCAAATATATAGCCACAAAAAATATTATGTGACAATGGAATGTTATGTATGTGAATGAAAGATATTACTCAGGATTGAGATATTAATGACAGAAATGAAATTGTGTGACCCAAGACATTAACTGTCGCACTGTAGATAGTTAATGCGTAGTAATAAATACTCTCCATATATTTCTTCTTCAAAATAACAAGGAGCACAACCTACCATCGGCCATTAATGCAGTTCTTGCAAGTATTGTAATGAATATGTTTCCTCCACTTTTAATTACATCTTTATTTATGAGAAAAAAGGTAAACGGAGTAAACAGGATGAGGAAATGCTACACCTGGTACTATTTCTTCTTTTTTTGGCTCAAACGATCAGCTATGTCTCTCCTCAGACATTGTCCTCTGTTATGTCTCTCCCGATAGTGAAAATGAGGAGAGAAGAAGCATTCGGTGGCAAGAAAAATGGTGCCTTAATGTAGTCAGTTCATAAGGGTATCTTTGGTATGATAAAAGGTAAGGTATGCGTGGGAATTTCTCCCATTTATTATCGTTGTGGCACAGACCCGATCTCACTATGTCACATCTACTTCAATCAATTGCAGCGTTCGTTGCGCGTTGACCTGGCTTATGTACACCAAATCCGGTGTGCGAAGCATTACTCTTGTACAACATCAATATAGTACTTTATCTTAGGGGTATTTGGAAATTTCGTTAGAATCTTCTTAAACCCCTTATAGGGTGTTTGGTTGCATTTTTTCCCTTCTTTCTATCTCAAATTTAAAAGAGAGAGAGAGAGAACTCACTTAATCTTGTTTGGTAAGTACTCTCTAATTTTTAGAAGAGAAACTAACTCCATTCAAATCTCTTTCTAAAACAAAATAACTTCGGAGTATTTTTTTTTTGAAATCGCCCGGCTACGTCGCGACTCGGGAGGCCTCCCTCTTCCCCCTGCGTTTCCCTCTCCCCCCTCCCCCTGCGTCCCCCCCCCCCAACCCGCACCGGCCTCCCCCTTCCCCCTGACTTTCCCCCCTCTGACCCCCCCTGCGGCCCTCCCCTCCCTGGCAACCCCCTCCACCAACGGCTCCCCTCCCCAGCGGCCCCCCTCCACCGACGACTCCCCTCCCCCGCGGCTCCCCCTCCCTCCCCCGCGGGCTGCTGCTCCCCCTCCCCTCCCCGGCGCCGGCCTCCCTCTTCCCCTGCCTTTCCCCCCTCCGGCCCCCCCTGCGGCCCTCCCCTCCCCGGCAACCCCCTCCACCGACGGCTCCCCTCCCCTGCGGCCCCCCTCAACCGGCGGCTCCCCCTCCCCTCCCCGGCGTCGGCCTCCCCCTTCCCCCTACCTTTCCCCCCTCTGGCCCCCCCTGCAGCCCTCCCCTCCCCGGCAACCCCCTCTGCCGGCGGCTCCCCTCCCCCGCGGCTCCACCTCCATCCCCCACGGGCCACTGCTCCCCCTCCCCGGCGCCGGCCTCCCCCTTCCCCCTGCCTTTCCCCCTCCGCCCCCCCCCCCCCCCTACGGGCCTCCCCTCCCCAGTAACCCCCTCCACCGACGGCTCCCCTCCCCCGCGACCCCCCTCGGCAGGCGGCTCCCCTCCCCCGCGGCTCCCCCTCCCTCCCTTGCGGGCCGCTGCTCCCCCTCCCCTCCTCGGCGCCGGCCTCCCTCTTCCCCCATCCTTTCCCCCCTCCGGCCCCCTGATGAGAATCTACACCGGGCACTAACTTTTATTTTTGTATTTGTGTCCTTTTAGTTTACATTTATATCCTTGGGAAGTAGGTTTACAATTGTAAGGCTTTATAAGTCAATTTGTCATTCCTTAGGATTCTTTGGGTTTTTGTGCAAAAGTCCAGTAGGACCAGCAAGGGGCCCCCATCTCCTTTCCGATTGGTCCACCTAAGCCTTAGGGTCCCATGTGAAGCTGGTCAAAGGTCCAAGGTGGGCTTCTAAATGATTGACCATTCAAGGGGACAAGGTGGAAGAAAATTTAAAATTAGACCAAGCAAAGTCCAAGATGTTTCCCCCTTATAATATAGTTTATCCCATGTTGTATTTTTTATTTAATTTAGTCATTTGACCAAATGGGGAAGAAAATCCCCTCTCTCCCACGAAATTCCCATCCCCCCACCCCTTGTCATTCTCTATATAAGCCTATGTATAGTGTCATTAGAGATATTAATGAAGAATTAAGCATTTTTGCCAAGAGCAAGCCCAAGGGGCACCCCTTGTGTCTCTCCTCTCCCCCTTGTAGCAGTGATTGCTGCCCATTCTAGGGTGTAAAGCCCTCATCTTGGTGTGACTCCAAGATCTCCAACCTCTGCTGGATGCGACTTCCGGCCGCCGCCTTCCGTTCGTGCCGCCATCGCGCCGCCACCACCATCGCCGGAGTTCTGTCCAAATCAGGACAGAACCTCATCTCCAAAATTTTATCTTTTTTTATTGTTGTCTGTTCAAGCCCTAATTTTGAGGGTTTGTTCTCCCTATCTCCCCTAATCTCCAGTTCAAATTTCGTGCCATTTGGCCTTAGTTTGATATTTTTCCCATATTTTTATTCTTCCCCTCAGTAATCTGCCATTTTGCAGATCTGCAGGATAGTGTCACTTATTCGTATTTTTCCAACCCCCTTAAAAATTTTCAGAAAATCCACAAAAATTCTTCAGTGTTCCTCACGTCCCCCCTACCTCCCATAATTTTTTTAGCCCCTGAAAAAATCATTTACACCTCGGTCAAAAGTCAGTTTCAGGCAGATCCCTTTCTGTCCTGAGTGTCTGTAAACAGATCCATAAGAAAACTCGTAGTTTACAGAGCCTCCCATTTCTCATCCCTTCGTTGGATCGACCTACCAAATTTATATGTGGTATATCTGGGAGTCCTCTTTCCAACCTCACTGGTTTCACCTCGATTTGATTCCGGATCTGAGAGAATTAATTCTTGCCGCCGAGGCGCGCAAATATGTTTCTTGTGCATATCACAAAAGTCAGTCCGTTGATAATTCAAGCAAAAATACCAAAAGTCAACTTCTGGAACCGCCACTTCAGGGAGTCGATCAGGGACGTCCCGCCATCGTCCCAGCCAAGCGGCGTCTTCAGAATACCTCAGGAGGGCGACGTTCCTTTGGAATCCGCACCTTGCTGTCCAGCGAGTCAGAACCGAGTCAGCACAGTACCGAGTCGGCGCAGGACCGAGTCGGACCAGCAGGCCGAGTTCGCCCCGAATGCACCTCCGAATTACTGCCCGTCAACCCAGGGTCGGTCCTCCCGAGTCCCACTTGTAGCCCTTTACCTCTCTGTGTGGAGTGGACAATAAAATTCACTGTTGTAACTAAGTTTTTACCGTTGTTATTGGGAGTTACCGTACTTGACCGGGAACATCTTCCCCACGCCCGGAGCGTGGAGGTAAACTCGCCCCCTCTCTTTATCGCATTTTACTTACCTCGTATATTTTTGAATGCCGCTGCGAGTGTAGGTTCCTAGCTTGTTATACTTTTATTCACCGCTGCGAGAGAGAGTGAGTGATCCGTCCCGTGACTCGATCCGAGTTAACGTGAAAAAGCCGATACCCGAGACTCACTGTCAATTTCTCAACTGCGCCCGATCCCACATCTTCCCTCGCTTAGGGACGATCGCGAGCTAGAGTCCCAGGTCGCGTGTACGTCCCGCATCAATTTGGTATCAGAGCGTCAGTCGAGTCTAGGGTACAAAAAAAAAGTGTCGTTTAAGTCGAGTCTAAATCTAAGTCGGTCTAAGTGTCACATTTACTTACCATTAATCGGTATATCAAAAGGTGTTATCCGAGCGTTAGGCTACGTCTATCGGGAAGGCCGCACACTTGCGCGAGTGATCTTCGGATCGATTAACTCCGCCACGTACCGAGTCTTGGTTTAAGTCTAGGGTCCTTAGTGTGCATTAGTTAGTGCATTCCAAATTTGCATAGTCGTGTCTAGTGTCTTGTCCAAATGTCAGCATGTCTAGCATGTAGTTTTCCCCCCAATCTCCAATGGACTCCCGGTCGCCCAGGCGATATGACCGTTGGCCCACCCATGGGTTGGGCAACCATCCTCTCCACTTCTGTAGTCCCGAAGCCTCGGATTGTTATGGCTCCAATGACCCGGGCAACTACCTCAAGTGGGAGGCCGCCATGGACACATACTTTGATTATTATCCCATGTCCGAAGCCGGGCAATTCTATTTTGCCAAAGAGAGACTTCTCCACGGGGCTGCCGAAAAGTGGAGAGACATCGAAGGCTTGAGGGAGGTTAGGAGGTAATGGCCCATCGAATCATGGTGGGACATGAAGAGAGCGCTTAGGAGGGTCTACCTTCCCCGCCCACCTACCTCCAACCACGGGGGTCATACCACTAGCCAACCCCACCAACTCAGCCACAATCAAGGGGGCCACACCTCCAACCAACCCCGCCCCTTCACCTCCATCGAAGCCCACCAAAGCACTCCCAATCAAGTGGCCCTCCCAGTCGCCTCCAACCAAGTGGAAGCCCCACTTATAGTTGTGCCTAGGTCCGCATCCGGGCCGAGAGATGAGAAGCGAGTCCACCCCGAGGCCCCTACTCCAACCCGTACCTTAGATGAAATCAAGAAAATGCTTTCGGATTGGTTGGATAGGATAGAGAGGACACGTGCTCCTTCACCACCCACGAGAGCTCCAATGCCACCACCCTCTACTTCGGATCTTTATTCGGAACCATATCATTTGGAGCCACTTCATCCCGAGCCACCCGTGTTTCTAACGGGTACGCTTTTTATAGCCGAGCCGCTTCTTAGTTGGCTCAAGGATGGCTTAGTCCCGCCTTCATATCCATCCATGGACCCCACCCTACCATTAGTACCCGTCAACTCCTACCACACTACCTTTCGGTCTAGTCACCATGTTGATACATTGGATGATTTTATTGTGGGATTAGACTCGCAATGGAAGTTGATGCACTTATTGGCCCGAGGCTTCGACCAACCCACTAGTCGTAAATTCACACACCCGACCATAGGGTCCATTACCTCCGTATGCACCGTGGGTTGTGTCACCACGGAAATTCTCTTATTCCTCCCCATGTCGGCCGAGCCCGACTTCACACCCTTTTGTCCGAGAGAGGAATCATACTTCCTACATATGATCACTGTCCCACCTACCACACTGCATGAAGGTGACCATCTACACCTTCAAGACTTCCATACGTGGGGCCGTGACTTGTGGGAACCCACCCAAGGGGTCATACCTTCTTTGATCCCTTTGACCCATTCCCTAGTGGGCCCCTTGACCTACCTTATATACTTCACTTCTTCAAGGGAGTCCACTATACATCCCTTCCCCACGGGCCGGGTCGTCTACACCCACCCAGTCCGTTCACTTGCGAGATACACCATCATCTAGGGGAAAGAAAAAAGATACATTTGGTACCCCTGGCTCTCCCACATACAAGTCCGATGTGCATGCATGGTCCACCTTAGGATGTCTAGGTGTCCCACATTCTGCCAACCACCAGTTGCCTCTAGTGTATGCATGGCACACATTCGGGTGTCCTGGTCCACCATCACCTATGCGTAGGTCGGACTAACATTAGGTTTGTTTAGGGTCTTTGTGAGTCTTTGTTTCATTTGTCTGTCGTATGTCTGTGCATGCATCGAGTCGCGTCGGTTTTGTACGCTCGCATTGTTAGTCCTTGTCGAGTGCGAGACTTGTCGGACTTTGGGATCGGTTCTACTTCACATATCGGATCTAGTCACATAAGAGACAAGTGGTGATTCCTAGTGAGCCTTTGAGCCGCCTCCCTTCATTTGAGAGTGACCCCACCCTGGAGTCTCCACCTCTAGCCTCCTTCCCAGCAGCTTGTGCATATCGAATCTATACAGGATGAGCATGTGTCGATTACTTGGAGTAGTGCGTACTCCGCACTTCCGGGTACGATGACGGATCCGCCGGCGTCACGAGCAGCCGCACCCCTTACTCGACGGGGTCGAGTTCTTCCCACCCGGGGAGAATTGATGGCAATCTACACCGGGCACTAAATTTTATTTTTGTATTTGTGTCCTTTTAGTTTACATTTATATCCTTGGGAAGTAGGTTTACAATTGTAAGGCTTTATAAGTCAATTTGTCATTCCTTAGGATTCTTTGGGTTTTTGTGCAAAAGTCCAGTAGGACCAGCAAGGGGCCCCCATCTCCTTTCTTATTAATCCACCTAAGCCTTAGGGTCCCATGTGGAGCTGGTCAAAGGTCCAAGGTGGGCTTCTAGATGTTTGACCATTCAAGGGGATAAGGTGGAAGAAAATTCAAAATTGGACCAAGTAAAGTCCAAGATGCTTCCCCCTTATAATATAGTTTATCCCATGTTATATTTTTTATTTAATTTGGTCATTTGACCACATGGGGAAGAAAATCTCCTCTCTCCCACGAAATTTCCATCCCCCACCCCTTGCCATTCTCTATATAAGCCTATGTATAGTGTCATTAGAGATATTAATGAATAATTAAGCATTTTTACGAAGAGCAAGCCCATGGGGCACCCTTGTGTCTCTCCTCTCCCCCTTGCAACAGTGATTACTGCCCATTCTAGGATGTGAATCTCTCATCTTGGTGTGACTCCAAGATCTCCAACCTCTACTGGATGCGACTTACGGCCGCCGCCTTCCGTTCGTGCCGCCATCCCGCCGCCACCGCCATCGCCGGAGTTCTGTCCAAATCAGGACAGAACCTCATCTCCAAAATTTTATCTTTTTTATTGTTATCTGTTCAAGCCCTAATTTTGAGGGTTTTTTCTCCCTATCTCCCCTAATCTCCAATTCAAATTTCGTGCCATTTGGCCTTAGTTTGATATTTTTCCCATATTTTTATTCTTCCCCTCAGTAATCTGCCATTTTGCAGATCTGCAGGACAGTGTCACTTATTCGTATTTTTCCAACCCCCTTAAAAATTTTCAGAAAACCCACAAAAATTCTTCAGTGTTCCTCACGTCCCCCCTACCTCCCATAATTTTTTTAGCCCCTGAAAAAATCATTTACACCTCGGTCAAAAGTCAGTTTCAGGCAGATCCCTTTCTGTCCTGAGTGTCTGTAAACAGATCCATAAGAAAACTCGTAGCTTACAGAGCCTCCCATTTCTCATCCCTTCGTTGGATCGACCTACCAAATTTATATGTGGTATATCTGGGAGTCCTCTTTCCAACCTCACTGGTTTCACCTCGATTTGATTCCGGATCTGAGAGAATTAATTCTTGCCGCCGAGGCGCGCAAATATGTTTCTTGTGCATATCACAAAAGTCAGTCCGTTGATAATTCAAGCAAAAATACCAAAAGTCAACTTCTGGAACCGCCACTTCAGGGAGTCGATCAAGGACGTCCCGCCATCGTCCCAGCCAAGCGGCGTCTTCAGAATACCTCAGGAGGGTAACGTTCCTTTGGAATCCGCACCTTACTGTCCAGCGAGTCAGAACCGAGTCGGCGCAGTACCGAGTCGGCGCAGGATTGAGTCGGACCAGCAGGCCGAGTTCGCCCCGAACGCACCTCCGGATTGCTGCACGTCAACCCAGGGTCGGTCCTCCCGGGCCCCACTTGTAGCCCTTTACCTCCCTGCGTGGAGTGGGCAAAAAAATTCACTGTTGTAACTAAGTTTTTACCGTTGTTACCGAGAGTTACCGTACTTGGCCGGGAACGTCTTCCCCACGCCCGGAGCGTGAAGGTAAACTCGCCCCCTCTCTTTATCGTATTTTGCTTACCTCATATATTTTTGAATGCCGCTGCGAGTGTAGGTTCCTTGCTTGTTATACTTTTATTCACCGCTGCGAGAGAGAGTGAGTGATCCGTCCCGTGACTCGATCCGAGTTAACGCAGAAAAGCCGATACCCGAGACTCACTGTCGGTTTCTCAACCGCGTCCGGTCCCACGTCTTCCCTCGCTTAGAGACTATCGCGAGCTAGAGTCTCAGGTCGCCTGTCCGTCCCGCATCACCCCCCCTGCGGCCCTCCCCTCCCCGGCAACCCCCTCCACCGACGGCTCCCCTCCCCCGCGGCCCCCCTCCGCCGGCGGCTCCCCTCCCCCGCGGCTCCCCCTCCCTCCCCCACGGGCCGCTGCTCCCCCTCCCCGGCGCCGGCCTACCCCTTCCCCCTGTCTTTCCCCCCTGCGGCCCCCCCTGCGGCCCTCCCCTCCCCTCCCCGGCAACCCCCTCCGCCGACGAAGAGCTCCCCCTCCGGCCCCCCCTGCGGCCCTCCCCTCCCCTCCCCGGCAACCCCCTCCGCCGACGAAGAGCTCCCCCTCCGGCCCCCCCTGCGGCCCTCCCCTCCCCTCCCCGGCAACCCCCTCCGCCGACGAAGAGCTCTCCCTCCGGCCCCCCTGCTGCTCCCCCCTCCACGATCTCGAACGGGCGATCCATGCCCGGTCCGGCGAAGCCCGACGAAGAACTCGCCGAAGCCATTCTAATCCGGCGAAGCCCGACGATGTTTTTGTCAAACAACGAAATACTCTTTTTATTAATTTTTAAAATTAAATAGAAAATGAGCCTGTCATAATTTATAAGATAGAAAGAGTTTTTTTTTTTTAAATGTTCCCGAACACCCCGTTGGACGTTGCATCCAATTATACATTTAAAAGAAAGATGTTCGAATTTTGAGACCCCACCTTCGAGGGTCTGAAACTGAATAGACTGCACACACAATAATTCTGCAAACAAAGAGGAGGTCTCCATGACGCAATGATGAGTGACGGTCAACTAATCTGTCAAGAAGATTCAAGGGCAGTATCTACAAAACCGTTCTCAATATTCTAGTTCAATGGAACAACTGCGTTGTGGTTGTAGCTAAACAAAAGGATTTTAGAATGACTCAATCAAAGAGAGGATTCATGAGTTTAGTGGCCGGCTACCTTTTCTTGAGTATATATATATATACTTAATCGTTGCACTGCTTTACAGAGTCGCTTGGGGACCCAAAAAAAAAAAGCAAAAAAATCAAACACTATTTATTCGGTGCGGTGGGCTAACAACCATGGATTCCAAACTTTGGGAACGATGACAGGCAAACACACACAGTTGCAGCTGCATGGGTGTGCACTACTTGCCACGAATAAGAACCCCCCCCCCCCCCCCCACACACACACACCCCCCGGGCAGAATATAGAAAGGAGGAGGAGTGCCGGAATTGTTGGAGCCATTGGCGGCATGAGCCGAAGGCGCCGGGCAATGCGGCGACTTCTAACGATACGGTTAAAAATAGTGAGACTTTGTGGGCTGGCTGTTATGTACCTCTAAATAAATCTAATCCTGATGTCTGATATTATTGATCACAAACACACACACACACACACACACACAACTAGTAAATCTCACAAGAACATTTTTTTTTTTGGATGGGTACTTTTTTTTTCCCGAAGAGGGAGGAACCCGAGATTGAACCCGACATACGTCCCCCTTGAAAAAGAGGAGAGTGTTCAGTCCGCCATCAGCACAGGAGACAATCTCACAAGAACATTTTCTCATGTTAATGACTAACAATCTTATGGACCATGATTAGGAAAGATCGCAAGATTGGAATAACTTGCTGTTTACTTATGTATGAGCTATATATATGCTAATGACGTGGTTCATGTAGTCCCCTGCAATCTCGTCATGGAACGGAAGACTGGGAAGTGCTATTTATAGCGAGCTCTGTTTAACGACGGAGGCAATGGTGATGATCTTACTCCTCAGAACTCTCATCATGGCAGGAGAGACTGCGCAAGTCTCGCCGTGGCCTACCCTTCTTACCTATTAAACTGAACTGCTTGCCAATGGAGGGTCTCGAGCATACGACGAAATTTGGTCTTGCCATGGAGACATTGAGGAACGAACAACCACAAATATTTGAGATTCTGTTGAGTTGAGTGAGTGATGTTACATATGTCTAATGTTGTCCTTTCTGACAACCCATTCAAGACTTGAAAATTCGATAAAGAGGGGGGTGGGGGTTTTAAATTGGGTCTAACGGTGGTGGGGAATGGACTCCCCAACCCCGGCTCGCCGCGCTGCTCCTTGCCAATGCACAAAACAAAGCCTCCATCACCTCTGCCCTGAGAGTGCGACGAGGGAGCTACCCCCTAATCTTTTCTTATTCAAATCGTGGTTCTTGCTGCAACTCCTGTTGCTGTTTTGTTACATTATGTTATGTAATGGTAGCTCCACCAACTCGAGAGTACCCCCTCTCCCCTCTTGCCAGCACTTCCCTTCCCACTCAAGACGAGACGAGACGAGACGAGACCCACCACCAACTGTGAAAACGAGCCATGCCCTCATGCCCATCCCCAAAAAAAGGTTATAATTTACTCACGACAGAATTGGAAAATAACAAGGAATTGATATGAAAAAGGCAGCTTTTTTTTCATTTGCGAGCACATTGATTAGCAAATAATATTAAAGGGAGGGAAGTTGACGGGTCACCGTGGCCCCCTGCCCTGACTGTGGAGGCGGTGTCGGCCGTCTCACTACGGGCTTTTAACTTCCACTCGAAGTTCATTGGGTTTGGGGGCAACTAACTAACTTAGTAACTTTAATCCATCAACACCATTCCATTAATGGGCGGGCGCAGATCCAGCAGCTCGTATCACTTTCACCGAATAAAAAAAAGGGGGCATCTCGTAAAATAGAAGAGCAAATAATAAAGTTACTAACGTCCGTCCGCAAGTTTCTCTCTCTCTCTCTCTCTCTCTCTCTCCCTCTCTCCCCTGCCCCTGCCTTCTTATTCTCTTCTTCCTCTCTCCCTCTCCCCCCCCCTTCTCCACTGCCAACTCCCACCTTCCCTTTCTCTCTCTCCACGCCTTTCTTCTTCTTCTTCTTCAGCACATTTGTCCTTCTAAACGCTCTCTCTCTCTCTCTCTCTCTCTCTCTCTCTCTCTCTAAATTTCGGGATGAAGAGCCTGGGCAATGCTAAGCTGATTCTGCTGCATCCCGCCCTCCACAAGCAGGGCAGCGGGGGGCTGCACGGCGGTGGGGCGTCGCTGGCGAACCCCCACCGCCTGTGGCTGCTGGCCTTAGTCTCCTTCTTCACCTTCGTCTCCCTCCTCACCCTCTTCCCCAAGCAGCCCGCGCTGCCCCCTTCCCCCGCCCTCGACCCTTCCTCGCTTGCGGCCGCCGCCTCCTCCGGGCCCCTCCCGCTCGACCTCTTCGATGTCCTCCTCCACTACGCCACCGTCGACCCCCCACCGGGCTCCCGCATGCCCGACGCCGACGTGAAGGCCGTGGCAGCCGCGCTCCGCCGGCGTGGGCCCTGCAACCTGCTGGTGTTCGGCATGGGCCACGAGACGCTGCTGTGGCGCTCCCTCAACCGCGGCGGCCGCACCGTCTTCCTGGACGAGAGCGAGTACTACGTCGCTCGCTTCGAGGAGCGCCACCCGGGGGCGCTGGAGGCCTACGACGTCGGGTACACCACCAAGGTGAGCGAGCTGCCGGAGCTGCTGGCGGCGGCGCGCGCGGAGCGCAAGGGGGACTGCCGCCCCGTGCAGAACCTGCTCTTCTCCGACTGCAAGCTGGGCATCAACGACCTCCCCAACCAGCTCTACGACGTCGCCTGGGACGTCATCCTGGTGGACGGCCCCAGGGGGTACAGCCCCTCCGCCCCCGGCAGGATGTCGGCCATCTTCACCGCCGCCGTCATGGCGAGGAGCGCGCGGGGGACGGCCAACGCCACGACGGAGGTGTTCATCCACGATTACGAGAGGGAGGTGGAGAAGGTGTGCAGCGAGGAGTTCCTGTGCGCGGAGAACCTCGTCGCCGCTAGCGGGCAGCTGGCGCACTTCTCCATCCACAGAAGGTCGTCTCCCGGTGCCCGCGGCAGGGTCGAGTTCGACTTCTGCCTAAACCGGAACAGCTCCCACCCCACCTCCTCTTCGGCGGCATAGAAACCGGCCGGCGGCAGGAACCAAAGGAAGCCGGCGAGCCCAAAGAAGAAGAAGGAAGAGGCGGAGGAGGAGAAGCGGTGGGTTAGATTAGAGTTGGGGGGGGGGGGCATTAATTTGGCAAGCAATTTGGATTTTGGAGTTGGAGGGGGGGGGGGCATGTTCGCAAGAACAAATGTTAGCCGCTGGCTGACCAGTACAAAGCATATTTTATTAGAAACCAAAACCTCCCAAAAAAAAAAAAGGTGACGACTCTTATGTATAGTTAGTTAGAAGAAACCGAAATACTCGATGATACCCGTAGTGATAGTAGTAGGCCAGGCTGCTGGGTTTTATTTGTTGTTCCCCTCCCCTCCCGTCCTGTCTTGTACTATTCTATCTATCGGAGTTCGGAGGCCTGGCCTGTAATTTTCTCCTCTTTTTGGCCCTTCCTCTTTTTTTTTTTGGGTTAACTTCTTCTCGTTGCTCACATCCGGTGCATGGTTTTTTTCTCTTTTTTTTTCCTTTTTGGTTTTGTACTCAACGCGTTTATTTAATTAATCTGGGGGATGAAACAGAATCCCGCCCCGCCCATCAATCACCCAGTGTTGTAGCATTCTGCTTACGAGACGAGTGAAAAAGGTTGTAACTTGATGGTGTCAGTTGCACTTGTCTGTGTGCTTCCTGAATTCTTGTGCCTGGTTGGAATGATCTGTTTTTCTGACAAAAAAAATAAAAACAAAACACCCAGCGAGGAGAGACTACTAATCAATCGTGGAATTCAACTTCAGGAGTGGAAGCGATGAAAAACATGTATACGAGGTTTCTGTTGGAAGAAAGGAGAGGATTAGGGATACCCCCGTCGCCCCCTTCTCTCTTGATCTCTCGTTAACAAAAAAATTAGGGAAAAAACTCCTCAAAGTAAATATTATTACAATACTCTCCCTCGAGATAGGGTAAAGATATCATGAAGTCTCATCTCATCTACTAAAACAAAAAAGGTAGAAGAAATAAGTCTTTTAGTCAGAATATCTACAACCTAACCAGAGGATTGAACAAAGAGAATGTAAATCTGACCACGATCAATCTTTTCCTTTATAAAATGATGGTCAATCTCAATGTGCTTGGTACGATCATGTTGCATTGGATTGTTAACAATCTCGATCACAGTCTTACTATCACTATACAGGCGAAGAGGGAAACCATTCCACAGCAACAGTTCCTAAAGTAACTTTTGTAACCAAAGAAGCTCACAAACACCTAGTGCCATCGCCCTATACTCTATGTCTCTGTTGTAGAGCGAGCGACCACTGACTGCTTCTTGCTCCTCCAAGTAACCAAAGTACCACCAACAAACATACAATATCCAGAGGCAGATCGTTTATCGTCCAATGAGCCAGCCCAATCTGCATCAGTATACCCTTCTACAAGAAGGTTATTGTGTCGGGTGAACAATAAACCTCGACTTGGGAATACCTTCAGAGAGCGAAGGATGCCTCTCTCGTAGATCTTGCATGTATTGACTGATCACACTGACTGCATATGCTATATCAGGCCGTGTATGTGACAAATAGATCAATCGACCAACAAGTCTTGGGTATCTCCCCTTGTAAACAGGTGCACCACCGTCTGCCAATAAACGGTGATTTTGGTGTATTGGAGTAGCAATTGGCTTACACCCAACATCCCAATCTCTGAGAGCAAGTCTAGTACATACTTGCACTGTGATAAAAAAATCTCTCTGGCTGATCTGGCCACCTCTATACCCAAGAAATATTTTAGTGGACTCAAATCCTTCACCTCAAATGCGTGCTTCAACTTGGACCTCAACTGTTTGATCTCATGATGATCATCCCTTGTAACAGTAATATCATCAACATAAACAAGGAGAATGGTCCTCTTCCCTTCATGATGCTTATAGAATAACGTGTGGTCTACAATACTCTACATGTACCCCATGTTTTCTTACAACTCTGCTAAATCTATCAAACCAAGCACGAGGAAACTATTTGAGGCCATACAATAATTGCTTCAATTTGTAAACTTTCCCAACAGTCGCTTCACTCTCAAAACCTTGTGGTACCTGTATGGCTGTTTATAGACCTTCTCCTAAGATCACAATGTAGGAAAGCATTCTTCACATCTAATTGATGTAGCTCCCAACTAAAGTTAGCTGCATACGAGATCAGAACACGAACATAATTCATCTTTGCCACAAGAGCAAATATCTCCTCATAATCCACTCCATATATTTGTGTGTAGCCCTTTACAACCAATCGTGCTTTGTATCTCTCCACCTTACCTTCAGGTGTTTGCTTCACAGTGAACACCCATTTGCACCCAACAGGACATTTTCCAGTTGGTACAGGAACAAGCTCCCAAGTTTGATTTCTAGATAAAGCACTCATCTCCTCTAGCATAGCCTCTCTCCACTTTGGACCTTCCATAGCCACATGCCAGGTATTGGAATGCAAATAGTGTCCAGTGCAACTGCAAAGCACTGATACGAGGGAGAAACAAACTTGTAGGATACATAGCTAGCAATATCATAACGATAACGGGCAAGAGGAATAATAGGACGAGTGCCCTTACGCTACGTAATAGGAATATGAAGATCAGATACAAGTGGAGCAGGGAAATTAGTGTTACTGTTATCTGATGTACAAGAAGAAGAAGTGACCGGAGCTTCACCCGGGGAGGACACTTGGATGATAGAATGTGGATACATCTAGGACTGGACTCTAACCTCCTCTACAGCTCCATGTCCTCGCTCCCCCTGAACACTATCACTATACTCCCCCTGGGCACCAGGATGAGCAGGTATACTAAGGAAGTCTCCTTGAAGTGGTAGAGCTGGTGTCCCACCATCACACTGACCAGATGCATAGTAAGCCTCATGCTCACGAAAGGTGACATCCATAGTGATCAAGAAGCTTCATTCAAGAGGATAATAGCATCAATCAATAGCATTTTTGAGTGGCAGAGTAACTAATAAGCACACACTTCATTGTCCGAGGATCTAGTTTGCCAATAGATGGTCTATGATATCTCGCAAAGCGTATACAACCAAATACCTTAAGGGGAACGATATAGCTGGTGGTCCCCAGAAGGCACTGAAGTGGAGATATAAAGCCAAGAGTCTGAAGAGGCATTCGATTGATGAGATATGTTGCAGTCAGTACGGCCTCTCCCCACAAGAACTTTGGAATATGCATAGTAAGCAATAATGCTCGTGTCGCTTCTAACAAATGTCGGTTCTTCCTCTCAGCCACTCCATTCTGTGCAGGGATATCTACACAGCTAGTCTGGTGTATAATTCCTTGAGTATGAAGATACTCACAGAATTCTCTGTTAGTGTACTCCGTCCCATGATAAAACTGTAGCACCTTGATTTTAATATTGGACTGTGTGTCCACTAGCAGATGAAACTCCTGAAAGCACCTGAGGACTTTCCTTTATGTTTTAGTAAATAAACCCATGTAACATGACTGAAACAATCAATGAATGTCACAAACTATTGATGACCTGTAGCAGCAGTAGTGCTACAAGGTCCCCATACATCAGAATGCACAATCTCAAAAGGCAAAGAACTTTTATTACCAACAGTATGATAAACATTTATTGTATGTTTTGCCAACTCACAATGATCACAACTCAATGAGTTTTTATTGCACTTATTTGTCGAAGTAGGAAATGATCTAGCAAGAACCGAAAAAGGAATATGTCTTAGCCTCTTATGGTGTAGCATCATCTCTGAAGGAGCATCATCAATAGTAAGAGTAGATCTCTCCCTAGCAGTAGCGCCCAAATTACATTCTCCAGTCTCCAAATGGTAGAGTCTATTGTGCACTTTACCACATCCAAAAGTCCTCCCCATTTTCAGCTCTTGAAAAAGACAATGAGAAGGCCAAAAAGTGACAGAACAAATCAAATATCTAGTAATAGAGTTGATGGAAAGTAAATTGGTATGAAAGAAAGGAACATACAGGACAAAGTACAAACTCAAAGTGGGAGTATAGTCCAAAGATCTCATATCAAAAATAGAGATAAAGGATCCATCTGCAATATAGACTTTATCTCTACCCGAACATGGAGAATAGGACTGAAACAATATAGATGCACTTGCCATATGACTAGAGTCTCCTAAGTCTATTACCCGGGAGCTAGGCATCCTATCTATACAACTGAGGGCATGGTCAATACAAGGTATGGTACTTGACTGAGCAAAGTGAGAAGAGTCAATATACCCTTCAGGTTAGCTAGGTGTCTTTGCTATTGAGGAGGTGGTGCGACAATGTACTTCATGCTTTTCCATCAATCTTAGAAGAATCTGATACTCCTCTGTAGACAAACCAGACATATTGTCCTCAGTCTCTTCTAAGAAATGGGCCTACCCAAAACCACAACCTTCTCCTCGACCACCACCACGACAGCCACCACTGTCACCACGCCTACGTCTATTATGACCAAACTGAGTATGACGACCATGAAGCTCCCAACATTATGCCTTGATGTGCCTAGGTTTCTTACAGTGGTGGCACACCCACTCTCCTGATGGCTGAGTCTAAGGCTGTACTGTAAGAGCTCATCTCACTGGAACACTAACTGTAGAAGAAACTCACTGTCTGGTCTCCTCACTTAGGACATTAGAGAAGGCATGTCCTAAAGTAGGAAGAACATCTCGTGCCAACTAAACACGAACTGACTCAAACTCTGAGTTCAATCCTTAAAGAAAGTCTTGCACACGTTCTCGTTCCAGATACTTCTGGAAGCCCTCAATATCAGTATGATTGGTAGGAACAAAGGTGCGATAGTGATATGTCTCAGATCACAGTCTTTTCAGTGTTGTAGCATACTCTGTCACAGACAACTCACCCTGACGAAGCTTCCTCAACTGCAATCGAATCTCGAACTCCTGCGCAGAGTTGAGATCCTGTGAGTACATCTAGGCCACTACTTCCCAGACTTCATGTGTGATCTCCAATAGCTGTACACTCCTTGTAACACTAGACTCCATTGCGTTAAGGAGAAAGGCCAACACAATGGAGTTCTCCATCTCCCATTGAGTAACACTGGACTCACTATGAGCAGGTTTCTTTATCACACCAGTCAAATACCCCTCCAAGTCTCGTCCCTGCATAAGTAGACAAGTACTCCGAGCCCATGTCAAATATGTAGCCGGGCCATCAAGCTTCATTGTCACCTATAGAGCATTGAAAGATGCAATCTCTCTTGTCGATCCCCGTACAAACGCGGCAGCCTCCATAATAGATATCTGGGCTGAAACAAGACGCCCAATCAAGCTCTCAATATCAGTCATCATAATCGAGTTGGCCATTACCGTCGAACCCCTTGAAAGAACTTGCAAAGGAGAACCGCACCCACACAACTACTCCTCCAACATTAACCAGCAACCATTGCCAACAACTGTCTACCATCATCCACACACATTTACATCATCTAAGAACATCCACACATTTATCACCTCCATGATAAAAACATAATGTAAGTAGGAACCTCCGAGGCACCGGTGAGCATAGTCTACGGGTGAGCAGTGGCCGATCGGGGCTGGCTCGCGGCAAGACAGCGGCAGCAGGAGCAACATGATCAACAATAGAGGCCGCAGGTGCAAGGGGTGCTTGGTCACTGTTCAGCATCCACCACTCTGGATGCGTCGTCGCGGTGCTCCTCGTTTTAGTCTGCAAGCGGTATGGCGGTCTAGCCATGGGATGGCAGTGGCAGAGGTTGGTGGTGCGAGGGGCGGCAGAGCCCCAATGAAGGTGAAGGCGAAGGTGGCGGGTGGAGAGGTGGGTAAAGTGGAGGGAGAAAATGAGGGCTAGTGGAGAGGACAGTCTTGAACACACGGGATGGGGCAGAGAAGGCAGAGGAGGAAGAAGAAGAGGTGGACTGTGTTCCACGGGGGTGGAGGGTGAAGGGCACCGGAGATAGTGGCAGGGATTGCAGACGACGGTGTAAGGGTCGATGGCACGAGGCGGACTGTGCTCTGCGAGGTGAAGGACAAAGGGCGCCGGAGATGGTGGCAGGGGTTGCAGACGGCGGTTCGATGGCTGGCGACGGCATGGCCATGCTTCATGAGGTGGAGTATAGAGGGATGGCGGCGACACTAGTGCTCAGCGGAGGTGGAGCAATCACCCAGGCAGCGGTGGCTCTGATACCATGTTGGAAGAAAGGAGAGGATTAGGGATATCCCAATGGCCCCCTTCTCTCTTAATCTCTCGTTAACAAAAAATTAGGGAAAAACCCCCTCAAAGTAAATACTATTACAATAGTTTCAAAATTTGGGGGGGGGGGGGTCCTGTGCATGATAAAGGAAGCAAACGAGAAGTATGGATATTTTAATTTTCTTTTAGAGTGACTTTGATAACAGAATAAGGGCGAATTGGATGAGTTATTCCACCTACTCACCTTTAATTGAGTTTGGTAGTAGGATTAACTTATCTGGTCGGTTAGGATTAAGGTCCTTATTCTATGAATAATTCATTCTACCATTTTATATGGAATGAGTTATTCCGAGAGTAAGAATAAATTATCAAACTTAAAAAGAGAAAATCTATGGAATAATTCACCCGGACCTACCTCAAATAATTTATCCTAACCTGTTATCAAAATGACCCTTAAGAAAAGAGCATACACTGATACGCTTCTTTGTGTTTTAAAGTGTTGTTTTATCTGCACCCAAGACAAAAAATGTACATTACCCTGCATTTTAATACCATATACTTCGTCTTAGCTAGTCTCAAAAACTATTAAAGAAGTTGACCGATATCCATAATATTTCATGTTATTAAGACACACGCACAGTTTTTATAATCCTTTATAAGTATAATTACGAAGAGATCATAGGACGGATATGGAAGGTCATACATTTTTTTAAACTTTTGAAGGCATTTTCAAATAAAAGATAAAGATGCAACTCTATCCTTTCGCATCCGACTGACAAGCTAACTTTGACACTTTCTACGTGTAACTTCACGTTTCTGGCAGTAAAACCCGTTTGGTCCCACGGACTCTTGTCAGTACATTGGCACGTTCCGCCGCCTCTCTCTCTCTCTCTCTCTCTCTCAAATTTGAGATCCTCCACACGCACCCTAGAAAGTTGCTTAAATTGTTCCTCATCCTCCTGCCTCTTATATTTATCATATATACTTTTTATTGGGCGTATGACTTAATTTGTTATGCAAAATTTCAAATTCATACGTTTTTCAACCACCGTTTGAAGTAGAGGAATCTGGCGCCTTCGCACAGTGGTTCACTCTTTTCTCTCTTGAAAAAGGTTGCGAGTTTGACTCGCACCTCTATTGCGAGTAGTAGATTTCTCTGTTAATTCTCTCATAAAAAATAAAATATGAGTACTTATTAAAAATAGTTTGAAGTAATTCTTTTAAACAACATTAAATTATTTCATATTTTTTAATTATTTATATGTATTACTTACTAGATCCGTAAATTGCACAATTGAATCATACTAGTCAGATCAACATGGACGAGATGTAAGAAGTAGACAATACAAGAGACATATTTTCAACGGTGACTTACAGGTTTCGTCAATGACAACAGTGACACAGTAGTGATATAACTACGATATATTGCGACAATAATCGTATCGTAGTAAATTAGTAGTATGGTTTGCCGATTCGATCTGACTCAAGTTGACTCGGACGTGTCGTACCGTATCTGAAAAAATCTGATATAATGTGAATTACTTCTAGGATCAACCGAGTCATAGTGAGAGAGAGAGAGGGAGAGGGAGAGGGAAGAGATGATGCACACTGAGTCGAGTTAAGTTGGTTGTGACTCGATACATTATATCAGATTAAAAAAGATCCGATTCGATTCGAATCATCCAATTGACGAGTTATGATTAGTAAAAATAAGATAGACCGATGGACACGATGCGAGTCAAATCCTTACTAGATTTGAGAGTCCATGCAATTACACAAGGTGTAATAATTTCTTCACAAGCCCCTCCAAGCAATGTACAGGCCCAAGTCCCCACAAACACAGGTAAATGTTATCTTCTTACAAGAGCTAGTACCGTGCCACCTGGGGATCTATTTCTCTAGAGAGAAAAAAACACACACCTCTGGAGTCCACATATATATATATATCATCACCAAACAGTTGAATCCACTCGTGAACCAATTCTTCAGAGACTGCTACACTACCTTGAAGGCTGGAACATAAAAATGACGCCGGAGGGCTAAAGAGACAGCTGGGACGGGGGTAATATAGAAACAGCGCCGACACGGATCTCCAGGAGAAGGGGAGGCGGGGGGGTCGGAAATATCTCCGCGTGGAGGTGGAGGGGGGGAGGTGTCGGTGACACAGCCAGAAGGAAGGAGAGGGTGGAGGGGAGGGGGGGGGGGTTGGGGTTGGTTCGTCCTTTTAAATGAATCACGTGGACAAAAGGGGTAAAAGGGGGACAGCACGGGCTGGGGCTGCCCTCTTGCGGGGCACCTCCCACCTCCATCATCATTATATTATATTTATTTATATTGGGGTCTCTTGCAACCAACGAGACCCCGTCGTCGGTGGACGATCCAACGTCTCCCCATCGACGGTGCTGATTGCATTTAGAATCCGGACTCTTGTCCCCACCAGTGCCACAATCATAGCGCTGTAAAAGCAACGGCATCTCTCCTGTGCCATGGCGTAAGTTGCCCCCGTGCTCAAGGGCCCTTGCTAGCCCATACATACATACATACATAACCTCCGAATGTCCCCGGTAACCCAAAAATCAGTTTGATTCGTCAGATCTGAGTATCTGACAACAATTCAGGACAACTTGGGTTAAATAGCGGGTAGCGATCCGGACTATCCTCGGGCTCCTTGTCCCAGCCCCGCGGGTGGGTTCGAGCTTGTTATCCTCTTTGATTTTCACATTTTGCCCCCTTTCCACATGGGCGGCCATCGTTTCCTCCGCTGGCATGTCTTTTTCCGCCCACATTAGTTTTCCACTTGAGAGCCCAAGCTTTTTCCAACGCCTCCTTCGTTAGTTGATGGCTCGACTCTCCCTCTCTCTCTCAATCACCGATGTTGTCACATTCGTCGCATCTTACTTTCACACCACTTCTAGGCAACGACGATGCAGCCATTGTTGGCCCTTTCCTACTCCATCTCCTCTGCCAGTCGATAGCACACACAATCTTTACTAATGCGGGCGGGGTCGTGACGTGACAGCCTCTCAAGAAACGCAAGTAATTACTCTACACATAGTCCACTTACTATCTCTCTTTTTTACTACATTTGCTAACTTAAATATCGTTCAATTTTTTTGTAAAACATAACCACCGCTGAGAACTTCTCTTTCTATGTAAGAGTATCAGATTTGACATATGAGAGATCTCTCTTACGCTCAGGATTCCGACCCTAATGCTCAACTTCCACTTCTAGCATTACTATCTGTTACCTTAGTCTACTTTCTCAGTCTCACCAAATAAATTCAAGTGTCGCGTACGCAACACTTTGATGCCATATGTGAGAAACGACAAGAAAGCCATGGCCCCTGGTTGCAAGAATGCTAAGAGACCTAATGCCGACGTTGAAGGACAACCCTCTACCGAGTCTGCCCCCCCTCCTCCTGCTCCTATCTCCCAGGAGCAGTTTGATGTCCCGATGGACCAGATGAGAACCCTCTAGAAGATAGTCCTCGTGTTGCCCAACAGGGTGGATTCAAAGGCTCCACTTGTAGCCGCTTAAGAGGGTGACCAGCCTCCTCCTTCGCCGGTGAATGCTAACCAAGAGTCCACCCATACCTCTTCCTCCTCCTTCGGCACTCCCCCAGGAGTTGCTCCTCACCTTGAAGCCCTCCTATCCATAGAGCACCAAATTGAGGATATGAAGAAGGAGGTTAAGTGATGGAGGCATCACCAACGACTACCTCTGACTTGGGACATCTTCACACTCCAGAGTTGTTTGAGCTCGGGCATCATTCCATGTGGGCCCCATTATCCATTTTGAGATTTATATTTGAGTCATTTTGATGTATTTTCTCTTTTATTTGAGTCATGTCCCTAGATCTTTTGTTTATTTCCTTAAGTTTGAGTGTCATTAGGATTGATTAGATTGTTATTGGGCCCAATTCATTGGGCTAGACCCAAGGGCGCCCCCTTACCCCTTGGTCATTTGTAATTGTTGCATGAGTCAGGGACTTTTTGTAAAATGTGGGTTGCCTATATATAGGACCCCATTTCCCCCATTTCAAGTTAATGAAAATTGTCATTTTAAGAGTCCAAATTTCAAATCTTAGTGGAGAGATTCCATGTTAGAAGGTGTGAAACCTAGGGTGAGAAACCCACTTCAATTCCCCACCTCTCTCTCTCTTTCTCTCTCTCTCTCTCTCTCTATGGCATTCGCCCCCTTCTCTCTCTCCTCACCCTCCCACCTAATTTCTCTTTCCTCCACCTTCCACTAAGGCTACTCCAACTCCCCACACCCCCCCTCTTTACTCCACCCCATCCCCAAGAGATCTCCACCAATCCTCATCCCACCTCCCAACCCCCAACTACCCATTTCCCTTCCCCAAGTATCTCCCCGCCTTCCCAAGGCCGAAGCAGCCCCTCCCAAGGCCAAAATTCAAAATTTCCCTCCACTCTCTCATCCCCCACCCCCTAGGTCGACCCAAGGAGAGCCCCCACTTGATTTGGTCACCCCCACTCTTCCCCTCCATCAACCTAGATCATCCTCCACCTCCCCTCCTTCTCCACCTTGTGCAGAGGCCAGCAACCACTATTCTGCATTCCCCCCTCTTCCTACCCCTCCATCTCTGCCCTAGCAACCTTCCACACCTCCGCCACATCCCCCTCCTACCACTCATCCATTCCCCATCACCCTTCAACAACCCTTCTTCCCCATTTCATGAACACTTGGAGCTACACCAAATGTTCTGTTCACAGCTGAGCAGCTGCAGGGAACCAGCGTCTTGCAGCTCCGGCCATGACTTCATCCCAGCGTCCCTGGAAGCACAATAGTAACCATTGGAAGCGTCGCCCAGTCCTCTTCGCGTCGGAGGTGGTCTCGTCCCGTTTTGAGTTCGTGACTGCCCGGGGGAGGCGATCTTCCACGACTGCGCATCTGCTTCCTGACAGTCAACCTGAAGCCAGTTGCCGAGGCTCCCACAGCCAACTTCTTGAAGCTCTGAAGGTGGGCCTTTGCTGGGAGTTTCTACACCGAGTCTACTTCCAGTATCAAGAAGCGGAACTCCGTTCGGCATCCGGAGCTGTGTTTTCTCATTTTTTCTCCCTTAGGTGCGCAGTTCTGTCCCCTCTGGGACTGAACCGACCCCTGTCCACTGTTCGAGTTCTCTCAAGTTGCTCCAACATCATCTGGCATTCCCGTGGATCACGTTTCGAAGAAGACTCGACAACGGTTCCAACGACTCCAGCCACACTTGATTTAGAGTTCGGAAGCACTCGTGGCAACCTCTTCTTCCTGCTACTGAGGTGCTTCTGCCACCAGAGTCAGAACTTAAGGGCCCTGTTTACAGTCTGACCCCGACCGGCACCGGTGACCAGAGAAATCAACAAAATTCTGACGTTATCCTGATCCAGCTACGACAATTTTCCAACTGATATCATCATCGGCAAAATTCAGGAGTGGCCACAGCAGCGTCATCTTCAACCGTCTGTTCCCTGTTCCAGAGAGTAGGCAGAACCGACGTTGTCCACCCGTTCGACTTCCAATTCAGTTTTTCCCCTCCCCGCCTGGCCGGCTTAAAGCCCCTCCCTGTGGGAGGTAGTGTTTGAGTGTATGAATGACTCCCCCTCCCCTTGTTCCACCCCCTTGCATGGGGAGTAGTGTTGTAAATTTTTAAAACAGGGCAAAGCTACTCCGGCGCAGCGTGTGGGGAACCACGCTTCCCCGCTCGCCCACGTCTCCGAGCGGGACCGGTTTCTTCAAACCGATCGAGTAAGTGTTCTAACCTTACTTCCCTTAGTGCTTGTCCTTTCAATATTAGCTTATAAACTCCGTTGGTCCGTGAGAGTGAGCGCCCGATCCTCAAGCCCCATTGCTTCGAGTGACCATCGTGGGAGAGAGTGTGCAACCCGTGCCCTCGGCACGATGTCGGCTCTATTGAATTGGGCTGCCTTACCCTTGAGGAATAACCTTGGCCTTGCTAGCCCTCTACCAGCAAGGGCCCAGCCCTCACATCCTCCACTTGGCATCGCCAAGTTACCCTGGGACTTGGGTGAGCGTCGGGTGAGTGGTCGACAATATTGGTCCGTTTTGATTGTGAATTGTGCTTGCTTGCTTAAGTCCAAGGTTGTGTCACATCAATTGGTATCAGAGCAAGTTTAGACTTGTCTCTAACTAGTCTAAGTCCTAGGACCATTGCATTGTGTGTCCATCCTTCATTTCATTCCCCTCCCTTGCATGTCCACCCGTAGTGGAGCCATTTACCGACCCGACCCATCGTCTTCGGTTCCCCCCATGGATCCCAATCCCCAACTCAACCAAGATGCCCCTAGGGAGGAACCCCAAGTCCAAATGAACCGGGTGGATGCTACCCTTACAAACATTCTTGCCCAACTTGAGTCACTTTCCACTCGGCTTGCTCGGCTAGAAGAACATGAGTTCCACAAAAAAGGAACAATGGACCAAGAGGCCCCCCTCCACATGCTGAAATTAATAGGGAGGACTTGAATGTTGACCCCTACCATGATTATGAGAGGCCTCGCCACCATCAAAATCATAAAAGGCGTCCATGGGACGACTCGGATGACCCTCTCTTAAGGATGATCAAGGTAGAAGCTCCAAACTTTGACGGTTCCCATGAACCAAGTGTCTACATAGAATGGGAGACCGCCATGGATCAATATTTTGACATGTACCCTATGTCCGACCCTAGGAGAGTGAGGTTAGCCAAGATGCACCTCACCAAATTAGCCAAGACTTATTGGCTAAACCAAGAGGGGTTAAGAAGGGTTAGGCGGGAAGAGCCTATTAACACTTGGGAGGGTATGAAGACCCAACTTAGAAATAAATACCTTCCCCTATCCTACCACCAAATGCTCTTGGATGAGTGGCAAAGCCTCACCCAAGAAGGGAAGACCGTGGTCGAATACATTGAGAAATTTGACTCCTATCTTTTAAAGTGTGGAGTTCATGAGGACCCGGAAGTCACCTTGTCCCGATTTAGGAATGGGCTCCAAAACCACATCAAGAGGGAGCTTTTCATGAGAGATGTCGACAACCTTGAACAAGCCTACCAAGTAGCTCGGGATGTTGAACGATTTTCAAGGATTCCTAGGTTTGCTTCCCCACGGCCGACCGATCCCAAAAGCATGGGATCCCGACCCACCCCAGCCACTCCCATGAAGGCCCCTAGCCCGAGTGGGAGTGCTCAATTGAGGCCTTACAACCCACCTCCCATCACCACTCCAACCAAGGCCGCCCCTATCCTTCCCCCTCTACGGAGGGAAGAGGCTTCCAAAGGCCCAAATGTAGGAGGGACCACCCCGGGTAGTGGGCGCCAACAATGCTATAGATGTCAAGGGTTTGGACACTTCACGGGGTAATACCCATCAAAAGAGTTGTCTAGTTTGTTAGTGGGGGAAGAAGCTCCCCCACCCCAAGGGGAGCTTGGGAGCACGATTGAATAACACGAAGCCTCACTAGATTGGGAGGAAGAGTACGAGGCCCAATACCATGAGACAGGTCTAGATCACACCATGACATCCACCGACTCCCATCTAGGAGTGATTAGATGCACCCTCACTAAACCCCAAGAGAAGGACTGGCGTCGAACCTCAATCTTCCACACTTTTGTCAAAATAGGGGGTCATGTGAGAAAAGTGATCTTAGATAGTGGGAGTTGTGTCAATGCCGTATCCCCCGACACCGTCACATACCGGGTTTCATGGATCAATAACAACTCAATCCCGGTCAACACCCGCTGCCTTGTGCCTCTCACCTTCTCCTCCTACCATGGTCAAATATGTTGTGATGTCATCCCCATGGAAGTAGGTAGCATCCTACTAGAGAGACCTTGGCTTTATGACGTAGATGTCACCATCTTGGGTAGGACCAACACATGCACCTTTGAGCATGAGGGAAAGACTATCTGTCTTAACCCCTCCCCACCATGTCCCATGCCTAAGAGGGACACTCTCCCTCAAGGACATCACCCCACCACACCACAAGTCTCAGGGAACTCCACCCCTCCAACCCAATCCCTTACCCAAAATCCCAAACAAGGTGTGACCTCGGGGTTGACCAAGGGACTTCACCTCATCACCAAGAAAGAGCTTGAGGAGGAAATAGCTCAAGGGGCGCCTCTATGTGCGGTGGTCATTTGTCTAGGGGAACCCACTCCCTCCAACCCCCATCACATAGAAATCCGGCATCTCCTAGAAGAATTCCATGATGTGTTCCCTGAAGAACTCCCGGATCAACTCCCTCCCATGCGTGATGTGTAACACGCAATTGATTTAGTTCCGGGAGCCACCCTTCCTAACCTTCCTCATTACCGCCTCAACCCCACGGAACATGCCGAACTTCGGAGGCAAATAAAGGAACTCATTATGAAGGGCTTCATCCGCATTAGCAAAAGCCCATGTGCCGTACCGGCCCTTCTCACTCCCAAGAAGGATGGATCATGGCGGATGTGTGTGGATAGTCGGGCCATTAATAAGATCACCGTCAAGTATAGGTTCCCCATCCCTAGGCTTGATGACATGCTAGCGGGAGCCACTATCTTCTCCAAGATTGATCTTAAGAGTGGCTACCACCAAGTTAGAATTAGGCCTGGAGATAAGTGAAAAATGGCCTTCAAGACCAAGGATGGCTTGTATGAATGGATGGTCATGTCTTTTGGGCTCTCAAATGCCCCAAGTACTTTCATGCGTCTCATGACGGAGGTCCTTAGGCCTTTCATTGGGGTCTTTCTAGTGGTCTACTTTGATGACATCCTCATATATAGTCAATCCCAATAGGCCTACCTTGACCACCTTAGGCAAGTTTGCACCGTCCTACGATATGAGAGCCTATTTGCCAACCGAGGCAAGTGTCACTTCTTGGCCACATCCATCACTTTCCTAGGATTTGTGGTATCCACCAAAGGTGTCTCCATGGATCCCTAGAAGGTCCAAGCTATTCTAGATTGCCTGGAACCCCACACCCTTCACGAGGTCCGAAGTTTCCATGAGTTGGCCATATTTTGTAGGAGGTTTATCCGGGGATTTAGCACCATCACCGCCCCTATCACCGATTGCCTCAAAAAGGGGACTTTTGTATGGACCAAACTAGCCTCCAAAGCCTTCCAAGAGCTTAAGGAGAAGATGACCCAAGCCCCGGTCCTATGCCTACCCGATTTCTCTAAGGTCTTTGAAGTCACATGTGATACATCCGGGATAGGAATAGGAGGGATCCTTAGTCAAGAGGGTCACCCCGTGACCTTCTTCAGTGAGAAGCTATGCGATGCTAGGACACATTACTCTACTTATGACAAAGAGTTCTATGCCGTGGTTCAGTCCCTCCGACATTGGAGACAATATTTATTGCTCAAAGAATTTATCATCTTTTCTGACCATGAGGCCCTCAAATACCTCAACTCCCAACAAAAGTTGAATGCCCGACATGCCCGTTGGGTTGAGTACATCCAATCCTACACTTTTGTCATCAAACACAAAGCGGGAAGTGAGAACCGAGCGGCGGATGCTCTTAGTAGGAGGGTCTCTTTGTTGTCCACTATCCAAGTAGAGGTTACCAGATTTGAGAGGCTTAAGGATGAGTACCCTAACTGCCCCAACTTTGGGCACATCTATACCACATTGACCACCCACTCTACCAAAGAACATGAGGGTTTCATCTTAGAGGATGGGTTCCTCTTCAAGGGACCAAAGATTTGCATACCACGGACCTCACTCCGTGATTTCTTGGTTTGGGAATTGCATGCAGGAGGGATAGCTGGCCATTTTGGGGTTCATAAGACCATTGCTCTAGTTGAAGGTCAATTCTTTTGGCCTAGTCTTAAGAGAGACGTAGCCAAGATAGTGGGTCAATGCCGCACATGTGCTTCGGCCAAATAAGTGAAGCAAAACATCGGCCTTTATACCCCTCTCCCCATCCCTGACCGCCCATGGCAATACTTAAGCATGGACTTTGTGCTAGGCCTACCCAAGACTCAAAGAAAGCATGACACAATCTATGTGGTCGCTAACAGATTTTCAAAAATGGCCCACTTCATCCCATGCTCCAAAACCTCCGATGCCTCCCATGTGACCCGATTGTTCTTTGATGAGGTTGTTCGCCTCCATGGCCTACCCAAAACCATAGTCTCCAATAGGAATGTCAAGTTCAGTAGCTACTTTTGGAAGACTCTTTGGGACTTGATGGGTACCCTCCTCAAATTCTCCACAGTCTACCACCCTCAAACTGATAGCCAAATCGAAGTTGTCAATCAGAGTCTAGGGAATTTCCTTAGGTGTCTTGTTGAGGATCATCCGGGGAATTGGGATCTCATTCTACCTCAGGCTGAATTTGCATATAACAACTCTATTAATAAGTCCATAGGGATGAGTCCGTTTGAAGCTGTGCATGGGTACAAGCCAAGGAAACCTTCAGATCTCATTCCCTTTCCCCAGCATGCTAGAGTGTCTATTTCAGCTGAGTCATTCACCCAACACATTAGAGAATTACATGAAGAAATTCGCAAGCACATTAGCATGAAGAATGAGACTTATAAAAGGCAGGCCGACTCTCATCGACGTCACCAAGAATTCCACGTGGGTGACTTTGTGATGGTAAGAACGGAGAGGCTCTCCCCAGGAGCCATCTCGAAATTGAGGCCTCGTGGAGCTAGTCCCTTCCAGGTTCTGAGGCGCATTGGCACTAATACCTATGAGTTAGATCTCCTCGAGGAATATGGAGTGAGCCCCACATTCAATGTGGCCGACCTAGTGCCATATAAGGGTCCCGCGGTGGTACCCAGTGAGGATATTGAGCCCATTCCCCCTATTGAGAGAGCACCCACCCGTGAGAAGAGTCCACCAGCCAAGAGAGCCCAGCGTGAGCGAGTCGAGCGAATATTGGATGAACAGGTTACCACCACCAGAAGCAAGGTATACGAGCGCTATATCATCAGGTGGAAGGATCGGCCTCCTTCGGAGGATTCATGGGTGAGTCGGGAAGACCTCCAGCAACTGGATCCCGACATTCTCGAGCAGTATCATAGCAGGATGGACCCCTACTCGACGGAGTCGAGCTCTTCACAGCCCAGGGGATTTGATGGAGGCATCACCAATGACTCCCTCTGGCTTGGGACATCTTCACACTCCAGAGTTGTTTGAGCTCGGGCATCATTCCATGTGGGCCCCATTATCCATTTTGAGCTTTCTATTTGAGTCATTTTGATGTATTTTCCCTTTGATTTGAGTCATGTCCCTAGGTCTTTTGTTTATTTTCTTAAGTTTGAGTGTCATTAGGATTGATTAGATTGTTATTGGGCCCAATTCTTTGGGCTAGGCCCAAGGGCGCCCCCTACCCCTTGGTTATTTGTCATTGTTGCATGAGTCAGTGACATTTTGTAAAATATGGGTTGCCTATATATAGGACCCCATTTCCCCCATTTCAAGTTAATGAAAATTACCATTTTAAGAGTCCAAATTTTAAATCTTAGTGGAGAGATTCCATGTGAGAAGGTGTGAAACCTAGGGTGAGAAACCCACTTCAATTCCCCCCCTCTCTCTCTCTCTCTCTCTCTATGGGGTTCGCCCCCTTCTCTCTCTCCTCACCCTCCCACCTAATTTCTCTCCCCTCCACCTTCCATTAAGGATACTCCAACTCCCCACACCCCTCTCTTTACTCCACCCCATCCCCAAGAGATCTCCACCAATCCTCATCCCACCTCCCAACCCCCAACTACCCATTTCCCTTCCCCAAGCATCTCCCCACCTTCCCAAGGCTGAAGCAGCCCCTCCCAAGGCCAAAATTTGAAATTTCCCTCCCCTCTCTCATCCCCCACCCCCTAGGTCGACCCAAGGATAGCCCCCACTTGATTTGGTCACCCCCACTCTCCCCCTCCATCAACCTAGATCATCCTCCACCTCCCCTCCTTCTCCACCTTGTGCAGAGGCCAGAAACCACTCTTCTGCATTCCCCCCTTTTTCTACTCCTCCATCTCTGCCCTAGCAACCTTCCACACCTCCCCCACATCCCCCTCCTACCACTCATCCATTCCCCATCACCCTTCAACAACCTCTCTTCCCCATTTCATGAACACTTGGAGCTACACCAAAGGTTCTGTTCACAGCTGAGGACCTACAGGGAACCAGCGTCTTGCAGCTCCGGCCATGACTTCATCCCGGCGTCCCTGGAAGCAAAAGAGTAACCGTTGGAAGCGTTGCCCAGTCCTCTTCGCGTTGGAGGTGGTCTCATCCCGTTCTGAGTTCGTGGTTGCCCGGGGGAGGCGATCTTCCACGACTGTGCATCTGCTTCCTGACAGTCAACCTGAAGCCAGTTGCCGAGGCTCCCATGGCCAAATTCTTGAAGATCTGAAGGCAGGCCTTGGCTGGGAGTTTCTACACCGAGTCTACTTCTAGTATCAAAAAGCGGAACTCCGTTCGGCCTCCGGAGCAGTGTTTTGTCATTTTCCTCCCTCAGGTGCGCAGTTCTGTTGCCTCTGGGACTGAACCGACCCCTATCCACTATTCGGGTTCTCCCAAGCTGCTCCAACATCATTTGGTGTTCCCGTGGGTCACGTTTCTAAGAAGAATCGACAACGGTTCCAACGAATCCATCCACACTCGATTCAGAGTTCGGGAGCGCTCGTGGTGACCTCTTCTTCCTGCTGCTGAGGTGCTTCTGCCGCCAGAGTCAGAACTTAGGGGCCCTATTTGCAGTCTGACCCCGACCGGCACCGGCGACCAGAGAAATCAACAAAATTCTGGCATCATCCTGATCCAGCTACGATGATTTTTCAATTGGTCTCATCATCGGAAAAATTTAGGAGTGGCCGCAGCAGCGTCATCTTCAGCCGTCTGTTCCCTGTTCCAGAGAGCAGGCAGAACCGGCGTTGTCCACCCATTCGGCTTCCAATTCAGTTTTTCCCCTCCCCGCCTAGCAGACATAAAGCCCCTCTCTGTGGGAGGTAGTGCTTGATTCTATGAATGACTCCCCCTCCACTTGTTCCACCCCCTTGCATGGGGAGTAGTGTTGTAAAATTTTAAAACAGGGCCAAGCTACTCCGGGACAGCGTAGGGGGAACCACGCTTCCCCGCTCACCCACGTCTCCGAGCGGGATCGGTTTCTTAAAACCGGTCGATTAAGTGTTCTACCCTTGCTTCCCTTAGTGCTTGTCCTTTCAATATTAGCTTATAAACTCCACTGGTCCGTGAGAGTGTGCGCCCGATCCTCAAGCCCCATTGCTTCGAGTGACCATCGTTGGAGAGAGTGTGCAACCTATGCCCTCGACACGACGTCAGCTCCATTGAATTGGGCTGCCTTACCCTTGGGGAATAACCTTGGCCTTGCTGGCCCTCTACCAGCAAGGGCCCAGCCCTCACATCCTTCACTTGGCATCGCCAAGTTACCCCGGGACTTGGGTGAGCGTCGGGTGAGTGGTCGACAATATTGGTCCGTTTTGATTGTGAATTGTGCTTGCTTGCTTAAGTCCAAGGTTGTGTCACATCATTAAGGAAGCAGTAATGAAGGTATCTGAATAAACACACTCCACACTCAAGTAAGTAGATCCCCTTTCGCACTCAAAGTACTAGCCGCCGTATAGATGGAGAAGTTGGAGCTCCTCGCTGTGATGCCGTACGATGATTATCAATGGAATACTTCAAAATTTTTAAAATATCCTAGATCTTTAGTAAACCTTGAAGTTGTCCTTATTGCACTCGGTCTTCAACAAAATCGAGGTCACTGACTGTGCAAAACTCTCCGCCAATGCCAAACTATGCCAAACCCTCTGTCAGTGCCAAATTGTTCCAAACCCTCTACTAGTACCAAACTGTGTCGAACCTTCCACCGGTGCCAAACTATGTCGAACCCTTCACTAGTGCCAAACTATGTCAAACCCTCCGCCAGTGCCAAGCTATGCCAAACCCTAGATGGTGTTAAACTGTGCCTAAACCTCACCCGCTTGGGGCCACATCTCTACCAATGCCAAACTATGAGTGATTCCCAAACCCCTCCTTAAGTGTGACCCCTAGTGCTTGTGCTAACCTACCCTCAGCGTCACAACCGGTATCGAGGTCGATGGCTCTTTCCTTTTAGCAGTTAAACAAGGGTGTTTGAATTATGTTCAATAGAAATAAACATCGACTGCGGTCAGTGGAGGAGTGCCTTGCAAACTAATCCTAAATCATATGATAAAACCTAAACCCACGGAATTAGAAATGTACATGCTATTTAAATAGCTAAAAATGCCTAGCTTTTAAATTCATTCCATGCACATCGTGAAAAAAGACTAGCACATCAGATGGGACACTTCTAGATCTTCTTCTCTCTATTGAAGAAGAGTCACACCTAATTTTAGGTTGTGATGTCCTTTTCATTTCTTAGTGGAGAGGAAGAGGAGGGTGTTTGAGTTGCAGCAAGTGACCACCCAGCACCAAGCTTCCCAGCACTAAGCAACACAAGCAGCAACAAAGTAGTAATGGTGGCTGTGACCTACGGTCCTTTAGTCATCGCCTCCCACGTTAGGTGTGGATACCTAGCCATACCCCTGGTCTTCGGTGACTTTCCTCCAGTCGTTGGATGCCCTACTCCCTGGGCGTTGTTCTTGTGACCGAAAAGTAGTCGGCCATGCTAACTCCCACCAAGGGCGGGCAAGCGCTAGGCTACTGCTGACCGATTATTCTCGATCTACCACATCAGTGTCGGCTCTACCCCGACCCCATAAAAGAAGCACCGAAGTGGCCACAAAGGCAGGAGATGTAACGACCCGAGATCCGAGTACTGGAAAGGAACCAGCGTGACTCGAATCTCGACCCGCCATCCACGAGCCCGAAGACTCGGAAGGGTTAAAGGATGGTGTGAGGGTACAAGAGAAGCTAAAATAACTGTAGAGCTAGCACAATAATCTAAATAATAATGCAGAAAATTAAATAAGTAACAAAACTTCTACAAGGGCCAGTGCATCTCATGTCCAAATTAAGTATAGTCAACAGAAAGAAAAGTATAAGTACACAGGACATACCCCGGCTCTGGCAAACTGGCGACTAACCTTGGCTACTAGAACCACACTGAAACTCCGTCGCGCCTCTCGACGACCCCGCCTCACCTTAAAACACAGGGGTGAGCCTCATTTCATTGGCCCAGTAGGGATCCCTCGGACCCCCACTGCACAACGAGGAAAACGAGACAACAAGACGCGAACAACCACGGAAGGTAACACTACCTAGTAGGAGTACGGTAGAAGCAACAAGCAGCAATAAATAAACAGAAAAGCTCCCTACAACTAGCCGTACCAAACCAACTGACCTCAAACTGGCGGAAAGACAAGTCCGTACTTGCCAGGAGACAGGAGCATCACCCACTAGAAGTAAAACCGGATGCATCCCCTGACGTCTTACACCGCGCCTCAGTGTCTCCTTACAACGCCCCAGGCGGAGACTGAGATACAACAGTAACCAGTTCCACAAACAAGGATTAGCTGGGGTCGCGCTCGTCAGCGCGGGTTCGACGCCCCCAACCAAGTGTGCACACATAGACCATGGACCCTAGGTCAGATCCTCTAACTGGTTCTTCCCCAAAGCCGGGACTTCGGCTGCGCAAAGGGGCCCTACGATAACCAGCCTAACAACCGTCTCTCTCGGGTAAGCCGCTCCACCACTCCCGGGTGGGTCAGCACACGCGTGCCGTAAGAAGGCTACGACTAGTGGATGTGTCACCGGAGGTAAGACTCTGACTCACGGAAACCACCGAGAAATAGGACGGCGGTCCTCACAGGACTGCCCCACAGCCTTGCGGTCCTCTTTGGACCGCAAGGGGGGCCTAGCGGTCTTCCTGAGACCGCCAGGCTTAGCTTAGCGGTCTAGCCGTGACCGCAAAGTGACGAGCCACAGGGGGAAAAACGGTCTATCACCAGGCCGCAACTTAAGCCAAACGGTTTACGCAGGACCGCAAGGCAGCCAGAAATGGTCATGCCATGACCGCTAGCTGACACGATGCCCTCAACGGTCAGAAACACGCACTCCAAGGGTGCTCGGTCAAATGGAAAAAATGGTTGCCTGGCGACTGCTAATCCGAGGGTAGCGGTCTATCGCGTGACCGCCACCCTGACCCTAGCGAGGAGGACCGCTAAGGCCTACCGACATTCAAAATTACCTAGCGGTCTCCCTGAGACCGCCAAGGGAGCCTAGCGGTCCCTGGAAGGGCCGCAGGGCTCACCCGAGCGTGAAACCGGTGGGAAACATCAAAAACTCCGATCCACACCCCGATCATCACTCGATGATGGGGAAACAAAGGGGAATCATTCCCCAACCCTCCTTGCATGATTCTAAGTCTTTAGATCAGTCAAAAACCCCACAAAATGGGAGATCTGGCGCTCAACCCCAAAACATGGATTTTGACCAACCCGGCTCAAAAATGCCCCTCTACCTCCCCACGGCCTACAAATTAAGGAGAAAGCGGTAAAGAGTGCAGGGATCCGTCCCCCTACCTCAAGGAAGCTCAAAATCCCTCGGGTCGCCGCCGATATTGAAATTTCGCTTGGAATGCTCTGATCTCCATGCCGCGAAAAGGGCACCACTACAATCACCACGCCACCACCTCGGTCCGCCGTCAGTAGCCAGAGGAAGAAGGGACGCCGCGGGCCACGTCGGGAGGAAGCAACGGTCGAATAGGGGGGTGCACTCACGGGAAGAGAAGAAGAAGAAGAAAGAAGAAGAAAAGAAAAAGGGAAAAAGACGGGGGGGGGGGGGTATTTATAGAAAATCCAAAAATACCAAAAATACCAAAAATATGAAAAATTAATAAAAGTCATTTTCTCGATCCTCGAAACACGCTCGACACACTGGTACTGTCACGGAGTAAGAGAACACAACGGTTCATCCGATATAGCGTTCCGTAGGTCTGTCAGGGGAAAATACGTGTAAACCACAAAAATACGCTCTGGGACTCCCGAAAGTGATCCGAAACACACGAATCTAGATTCGAAAAATGTCCGAAAAACCCGGGACATTACAGCCCTCCCCCTTAAACAAATTTCATCCCCAAAATTAAGAACAACACAAAATCATGGGAGAAGACTCATTCAAACAAGTAAGGATACTGCTGTCGCATCTCATCCTCACGCTCCTACGACGCCTTGCTGTAGAATTGTGTAATGGACAATCCTGCCCCCTTCAACTAAGCATGTGTATATGCACATGAACAAGCATGAACCGGCATGAAAGTATACACAAAAGGGGGTTAAATAGACATAGAAACATACCGTGATCGCCACTAAAGTCACAACAACGCCAAAGGAATGAAGAGATGGAGGAAACGACGTTGAGTACCTTGGAAAAAGATGAAGACTTGATCGCACTTGACAAAGGGTGCGGGGAATGATGTGGATTCAAACCTCCTCGTCTTCCAGCCGGCTAGAAGAAGAGGGCCTCACGTTCATATCATGCTCTCCTGCAAAATAAAGATAAAACACAAAGGCAAAAACCCATTAGATCATGTAGTGTAGTATCAATCCCGGAGTGATAAAATAGGGGTAGAAATTGAGGGCAAACTCACCGGGGGAGGGTTTTTAACCCCTGTGGAAGGGTGGAAAAGATAGGTGTGTGTGTTATGCATGCATAGGATTTGAAATCACAAGATTTGATTGAGAGAATAGAGAGAAAATGTTGATGCAAAACGTGCAAAAATGCATGTGTAGCAGAAAAGTGTAGAAAATTGTGATGATTTGTGATTTCGAGGAGAGGAGAACTAAGCGTATAGACAGCCAAATTAAGCCCAGAATGATGGAATGGAAAGCCAATACTTCCCTCTTCAAACCAGGGTCAAAGTTGTGAGTTGGAGTTGTAGCATGGCTTCGCCCCACATTCGGAAAGAGCCCCCCTTTGCAACTGCGAACTGGGCAGTTTATATAGAGGTTGTTGAAAACACAGAAAGTTCTCCCAAGATTTTAGAGGATAGAGTCCACCAAAATTCGTGTTCTATGGATCAATCTCGAGATAATACAAAGGATAAGAAGTAGGAACAAGTGGGACTCAATTTGGTAGAAGGATCTGGAAGATATGGCTTCTAGAAGGGAGCCCCGGAGCTGAATCTATAGAGTTTGTGTTGAACTAGGATGCATAAACCCCCAACTTTCATCCGCGTTTCTGAGCAAGATAGTCAATGAAAATCTGAGATCTATGGATCAAATTCAAGATAATATAATGGAGAAACCATAGGAACAAACGTCGCTCAATTTGGAGTAGACTTCAAGAAGTTATAGGCTCTGCAACAGGGCCACGGCACACAGAAACAGAGCAGAGTCCAACACGAATTGGACTCTTGATGTGTGTAACGGTCTATCGTAAGACCGTCAGAGTCATGTAACGGCCTAGGGTAGGTCCGTCAGGCTCTGGGGGTCGAACGGGGTGATTTCAGGCAAGTTTGGGTGTGACGGTCTATCATAGGACCGTCACATGGGCTCTGACAGTCTAATAATAGACTGTTACATGGCCTGTGACGGTCCAATAGTAGACCTTCACATGGCTGTAACGGTCTAATACTAGACCTTCACATCGATGAAGGAACATTTTGGGTAGACTGTGCGCAACTTCAGAAATTGAAGCGTATCTCTCAAACGGTACAGAACTAGCGAAACTGGTAGAAGAAGAAATTGTAGATAACGGAAAGAGGAACAACTTTCATGAAGAGAGTAAGATGAGAAAATCATCATAAGAAGGAGAAAATGGGGCTATAACAGAGAGAGAAAATTCTGGGACGTAGGTGAACAACACAGCCTGCTGGAAAAATGCAAATAGCTCATAATCGAGGCAAAACTGGCCAATGGCGTAGAAGAATAAATTGTAGAGCTTTAAAAATCGAAGAACTTTGGTGAAGAAAACATTTTGAATAGAGGACGGGAAAAGGGTGAAAAAGAACCACTTTCAGGATTGCACAGTGAGAGAGAGCCGATTGCTTGATGGAAGCTGACCTAAATGGGCCCGTAAGTCGACTTAAAAGCTGGAAGTTGATAAGATAAGCTCCAGGGACTCTAAGAAATCATGATCTCTAAGGCTTAAAAGAAATAGAACAATGAAAATGGGCTCGAAATCCATCCAAGAAGGCTCCAAAACAATGGCTAATTCGGGACATCAAAAATGATGAATAAGAGAAATGACGTAACTTGCGGGCTAAAAACGGGTGTCAACAGATGCCCCTCCTTGATGTCCGCTTTGCAAGGGAATGAGTGAAAGCGACGCGGAGGCGGAATGGAAAGAAGATGGAGCGAAAGCGACAGCGACGTGAAATGGAGATGACGCGATGATGAAGCGAAGAGAAATGATAAGCGGGCATCAAGGTAAAAGACACCTGTTACAACCAACAAGCGACAGGAATTCTCCCGAAAATGCAGAACTAACCACAAGGAACGGATGACAAGGATGAGACATGTCTGGAGAGCTAAACTATGGGAAAGGAAAGGAAACACGACCAACCTCATCGGGGACACAATCCACGGACAATGAGGGGATCGGAAGGAAATACAGTGTAAGAGCTGGAAAAGGAGAATAAGAATGAGATAAAATCCAGATAGGAATCACGCTGGCCAACCAGACCAAGCGGTAAGATCAGAGAAATTGTTTGAATTCAGAGTGGAATGAAGAATCTCTTACCCAAGTGAATTGAGGTGCAATTGACCATTGCTGAGGATAAATCTTGAACGGATCATGAGGCGTTGTTGGCACCCAAAATATGATCACCGGCGAACAAGCCATAAAGACGAATGATCCGGCCCACCGAAGCACGGAAGCCGACAAAGATCAACCTATTGAAGACTTCTCAAGCTGTCAGAGCCTCGAGTCACTCCGTATAAATACGGGGACTTCGCCTCAAGGGAGTCGGGATGAATTCACAACCAACTGGCGGTGCGACCAAGCCTGCCCAATGAATCGGCATTGACTCTATCATGCTGCATACACTACACCGTTGTCCGATCAAGGATGACGATCTACCCGGTGGATACCCACCTCATGAAAGGCTTTCCTGAGGATAAAGGAGTCCCCCCGGTTTCCCGAAACGGAGAACCGAAAGCTCTGACGGCGGAAGATCCCGATCGCCCGGCATGGGCACGGCTTCCCGCCAAGATGGGCCCATTAGTGGCCGAATGATCGCCCGGCTCAGGCGGAACTATCTCCTGGCTGTCCAACCCCCTAGAGAGCTGAGTACGAGCCAGGACGGACCAACAGCATGGAGCGTAGAGCCAAAGGCCGTGTCGGCAGAAAGCCCGTACGGTCAAGTCAAAGCTATCTGGAGTCTCAAGAACGGCCGTACGTTGACCTGGGAGCTTCGACAAAACATCCCGCCAAGGTTTCGATGGGCATTGGCGAGATAATGTTCACGATGACTCCCGAAATCACCCCCGGACTCATCGGCTGGCTTGAAGCGCACGAGGAGCATTAGCCCGGCGCGCCTTAAACCGGCGCGCCCCCTCATGCGACGCCCCTGATCCCGGCGCGCTAAAGCCCATCTTCAGCCCTTAAGCCGGCGCGCAAATCACCCTGAGGGTGTCCAACCCCGGCGCGGTAAGCCTTGAAGGCTCTTCCCGGCGCGCTAATCCCACGCCGGTTCAAGTTCGAACTCAGGCCTCTATATATAGGGTTCTTCGAGAACAGAAAGAAGGAGCGAGAGAGAAGAGGCCAGACGGAGGCCAGACAGAGGCCAGACGGAAACAAAGAAGAGAGACTCTCGAGAGGGAGGCTTCAAAAAAAAAGAGAAAAGCAGAGAGAAGAGGAGGGATCGAGAGAGAATTCCAGAGAGAAGAATAGCGCCTCTCCTGGGCGTCCTCCGCCGGCGACCTTCTTCTTCCCCGACTGAGTTACGATACTCTGTTTTCGGTAGCAGGTGGGCACCGGCGTTGTTCCTCCCCTATCTCCCGCCGATTTCCCCCCAATCTCCGTCTACTGGTTGTAAACCGAAGAGGGGAGGGATGGCAATGATATGAGCCGACCCCTCCCCTCCCCTGTGATTCATCCTGCCATTGTATGTTCCTCGGCGTCGATGAACGGCATTCTGGCAGTGGTGTCGACGCCGGATTCTCAATGTAAACATTCGTTCGTTTTCCATCTTTGAATAGTGATACGTGTGCGAATGGTTAGGTCAACAGGCCGAGCTGATATTCAGAATCTCTGTCTCTCTCACTTGTGTCAATGCGTATGTTGGATTCTCTTCGACGTAGCTGTAATTCCGATTCCATCGAAGCCTCGGTTATGCCCCGAACCATCGTGGGCTATAGAAACACCCCTCCCCGGGGGTTTTCTTTCGATCATTCGCTTTACATATGATTCAAGGATTTTTGCATCGTTCTTATCCTCATGGATAGAGCCGCGCCTCTGCGTGTGCCTCTATCCGCTATACAAGGGATCCACCCCTCTCGAACTTTGCTTTTCAACCGTTCGAGCAAATGCCCCTGCAACGATCTCGTTTCGTTTATGCATCTACTGCTCACATGCACCATACTCATCCACACCGCTCTGAGGGTTTCCGATGTTTCGATCGTCCGGGGAGGGGGACATTCCTCTGCTGTTTCTTGACGATTGCTGGGCGACCGGGGGGGCTCCATCTCTCGATGGTGGGCACTCCCTCGAAGCCACTGCAGACAGTGACGGGGCCCTGGTTCAACGAAACTCAACCCCGACAAATTAAGACCCGACCGAGACCGGGGGATGCGTGCTCCTTGTAGGCTAGCCCTCGGAGTCCCGCTCTCCCAATGGTCAATCTCTCCATGGGATGAACCATCGACTATGGGTCCGTCACCCCTCGTAGGCTAGCCCTCGGGGTATCGTCCCCACTGTCGACGGCTTCCTCCCCCTATTTCTTTCCCCCATGGAACCTTGGGTGCCCCTAGTAGGCTAGTCCTCGGGGTACTCCATCCACTGGGGTTTGCTGGCTGACATTGTGCAGACCGGCGATGTAGGGGCTTGTTCCACAGGTGAACATGACCCCGCTTATCCCCTGCAATTCTTTGCAATCCGGGGGAGATGCTGTCCAATTCTGGATAGATTAAGTTTATGAAGAACCTTGATGATCAATTGCTCCGAATCTAATTACCCCTGTGCTCGAGTATGAACCTCGTACTGGCTTAACATGTCATCCTCGGAGGACTCTGGACTTCAATCTAATAAAATTTCTTGGCCTCAATGGACTCAAAGTCCCCCAGATGGGCCCAACAAACTCAAAGGAGGTCCAAAGAGATGGAATTTGGGCTAAAACGGCGCGGAGTTCCCCGGCGCGCCCTAATCCGGCGCGGTACCCCCCCGCGCCGGATTAAGGCCACACTCATATTCCTTTTTTTTTCTTTTGCGACTTTCCGGTGCGCCCCAGACTGGCGCGCCCCCAAGCTCTCACGCCGTCTTAAGCTATTAGTAATGACCGCGCCGTATTAGCCGCTATACCTACGCTCTGCCGCGCCGTGTAAGTCGTAACCGCACCGGTTTTGGAAACCCTTTTGATATTTTACTCACTCGCTTGCCTCGGGACGAGTCTCCTCTCTCGGGGGTGATGTCAATAAGTTATATCTGACAGCAAATCGAATAAAAGAGGGGCTAAGCGAGCCTGAGTTGCATCGTCATCATCATCGTATCTGTTAGCATTCATGCTTTCGCTATCATACTCATGTCGTCCTTCCTCCTCTCGACGAGGGGCAATAAATGTGGTCGATCACCGCCGCCTTCGTGGCGCTATCTTCATGTTCAATATAATCATGAATGTCTTGTGTGCATGCATACATAGATCCCCGGGTATATTAAATGGCGTCGACTGAAAGCCGGATCATGTCTGGCCGGAAGCCTTCGTCACGCGCGATGGTGGTCGCCGGACCTGCGTCCTCCACCACGTACCGAGGAGCCATTTTCCCATTAAACTACGCATCTTCTGCATGATTAATGCTGCATCCTGCCTGTCATTGCTATAATCATCATGTAGTTCTTTTTCCGGCTTCGACAGCCCGATATCTCGGCAATTAATCAAAGGTGTTCCCTCCTCGTGGGGGATGTAATTAACGCCATAACCTTTATGGTATGGCGGACTGCTGGTCCCGACCGAACCTCACATTCGCCCGACATGGGTCAGAATGAGCGCACAATAAAATCGTCACTCATGTGACTGGCACGCCCGCGTCGTCAATCAGTCAGTTGATTACCAGTTAGTCGATTGGTTGATCGATACGCGAACGAAAGGAAAGCACGTCAAACAAGTCTGGCACGCCCGGTGGGACCAGTGTCACCTTTCATCTCTTTGCCGAGATATCCGGGCTTCAAAGCCCTTTCAAAGGCTACTGATTATTTCCCGTTTGTCTTTGTAGGCAAACAATGACAACTCATGGAATAGCTGGCGTAGACTTCGATCAGTCGATAGTTGCTGGACACGCGCAAGGGTACCTGGCGGTACCCATGGAATTCGGCAGCTTCCCTGCCGCCGTAGGCTTCCCCAACTTTCTGGGTTTGGCCTTCATCGACATCCTGGAAGTCGAAGCCCCAGAACCTGCCAAGCAAACTGTGGAGGAGGTGGAGCCTCTGAAGGTTCCCCGCTGCGACGACTTGCTCAAGAATCCGGCCCCGGCCGCTAGCTGTATGGTGCACCACGTTGTACGTGGGACGCACCCCGCTGTCGCCAACAAACACCCTGGAGGACGTCAGCGTCGCCAGGTCCGCAGGAACGCTACTGTGATCACCGGTACTGTGTCTCAGTCCGGGAAATCAATGCTGGTTGGAGGCATGCGCGTCTTCCTCAACGGACGCACGGCACGGGTGACCCCGGACCGAGTCATCCCCAACGTTCCTGTCCACAACACATATCAAGCCCTTGCTGGAAGGAGGGCAGAAATGGAAGAAGCCGGCCACCATGGCCAAGGAAATCTGGCACTCAAGCCGAGGAAGTTCAAACAGGTGTGGGTTCCCAAACGGACCCGACCTGTCCACCAGCTGACACCCATCCGCCGCCATCCTGTGAATGATGATGCGGAGGTGATAAGAGAAAGGGGCCTACCCCCGAAGATGGAAGAAGAGGTGGTTGCGGATCCTCCGCGCCACAGAAGTTTCCGGGCTGCGGCCCGTCAAGCCAACGTCCCTGCCACGGGGCGAAGATTCCAACAGCCAGCCGACAGAGCTCGACTGGCCTACATTCCTCCTGCGGGAGGCCGACCACTATCCCCCGTACTACACCAAGAACGGGGTCGAGAAGAAATGACCTGCTTGGTCAGAAGCTATTTCCGAGGTTTAGGCAACCCCTCACTCGGACAGCAGCGGTTGATGCAAACAATCGCCACTGAGGAAGATTACTGCCCATCGGCAGCACATGAAGAAGAGATGGAAGATAGAATGATGGTGTCGTCTGTCGACGACAATGGATACGATGACGGCTTTGAGATCGAAGCCGATGAAGCCTTCCCCGAGCGGGAAGAAAGGAGAAGGGTTTCTGTGTTCGAGAGGCTGACCTTTCCGCAACAAGCCAGGCGGAGGGCCCATCGACAAAGAAGAAGGATGCAGGTTTTCACTTGCAACATGGCTGGTGTGTCCAGCCGATATGGGGAGCTTCCTGAAGACCCCCAAGAACTGGCTCAATTGGCCGTACGGCCGGGGCCAACTACCCGCAGGACAGAAGCAGCAAGAGGGCTTCTGACGATGATGAAAGAGAAACAACCCCAGGTCTATCCCCACTGGGATGATAAGGCCCCCGTCTTGACCGCTAATGTGGTGACGACGGAAGAAGAAGATGACGTCCTCCTCGACATCCTGCCTGAGGGTACGTCCGGGGAAACGACAGAGGGTATCCCCACCACTATAGATCCATCAGTTCTGATGCTGCTGCAGAAATATCAACGGGAGATAGATTCTCTGAAGAAACAGCTGATAGAAAAGACTGAGCATTCATCAGCTTCTAAACCACCCGAAGTCCAGGGTGAATCATCACGGGGAGCGGCTCGTCGAGACGACCCTCCACCGCTCTATACACTACCCCAGCCATCAGAGCCAAGCATGGCGACTGCACAACAGCGGCCGCCACAGCCTCAGCCGCTGCTACCTCCGGTGCTCCCTCAGGTGCACCCGACACCCCCGCTGCTGCATCCTCCACAGGCGACCACCCTGGTCACCCCATACCTGCAGCCAGCGCACTTCTATCCGGAGCCAGTCGACCCCACGGTCGTGAATCGGATGATGGTGGAGAGGATGATCGAGCTGAAGCTCGCAGAGAAAAGTGAAGGCGACTACGTCGCATTCGATGCCTATCGGGTGCCCTACCCGCAACACCATGCAGCTAAACGACTGCCCCCGGGAGTCAACAAGCCGCCTAAGTTTGACAAATTCAACGGGAAAGGTTCCCCTAAAGAACATATTGCTTACTATATGACCGTTATGGGTGATCTGGCCACCGACGAGTCATATCTGCTGAAATTCTTCGGGTCCTCGCTGACGGGGCTCGCATTTGAATGGTACTCCAGCCTCTCGGCCGGGTCAATTAATGACTGGTCGGATATGCAGAGGAAGTTCAGAGAAAGATTCCATGTCACAGAGAGGGAGGTCACGGTGGCCGAACTCTACTCAACAAGGCAAAGGGCAGATGAGACTGCCCTTGAATATATCAAGAGGTGGAGGAACCTCGGAATGAGATGTAAGCGGCCCCCGCATCAGGAGGACGCTGTGCAAATATGCAAACAAAATCTCAGGAGGGAAATCCTGGAAAAAATGATTGGAATGGAAATACGGTCGTTCGACCGGCTGAATAATGTGGTGGCTGAGGTGGAGGCTTTTCTAGCCAAGCCTGTCCCGATGTCAACTGCCAGCACAGCCCAGAAAGGCAAGACTGCGGAGCGGCGCCCCACACCTAAAGAAGCGAATGCGCTTGATATCAAGGCGTTCGAACAACAGAAGGAGAAAGACAAGAAAGCGGCTCCCCCGCAACCTGCGAAAGCTCCAGATGATAAAGAAGGTCCTTCGCTGAGGGACAAAATGAAGAAAGCTTATTCCTTTCCAAAAGACAAGACCCGAGTCCTGTTCGACTGGGTAACAGAATACAGCATGGTCACTCTGCCCGAGCCAAGGAGGCCGGAGGACCTGAAAAGAAAAGACAGTCCGAGATTCTGCCCCTACCACCAGATGTTGGGACATCCAATCGAAGACTGCTATGTTTTCAAAGACGTCATCGAAGGGATGGTGAAGAAGAATGAGATAGAGCTGGGAGAGTACAAAATAGACCCTCCTCAGCCACATGAAGCCCCTTTCAGGAGGGCAGCAGTCAACATGGTCTCCCTCTACCAGGCATTACCTGAGGAGATCTCTGAAGCAAGCACACGGAGCACCTACGAAATCCATTTCCTGGAGCCCGTGAAAGAACAACAGGGGTGGCAGCAAATCCCTGTGAAGCACAAGAAGAAGAGGGCACCCCGCCCAAAAGAGGGGGCGCATATCCGTGGCATTACACCCCGGCCTGCTCCGCCGGTGGTAGCACCCGTATGGGTCACTTCACCCACAGCTGTCAGAATACATACACCTAACAGGAGGAGACAAACTCCGCTGCCAGTAATCAAGGAAACCAATCCTGGAGTCCTTCGACTGCAACACTTAATTGAAGGGCTAGATGAATATGTGCAGCCCGAACTGAAACCTCTGCTGGTACGGGACCACGTCCCATGGCAAGAGCTGGAGCAACTCTCACTCAAGCAAGGGGAGGAAGCTGAAGCAGCACCACCTCAAGAGAGCAACCTGTTCTGGGGGCAAGCACCTGCAGAAACCAAAAAGAAGAAAAAGCAAAAGAAGAAGAAAAGAAAGGGCGCTGGGGCCCATAAAACACAGGTCGTCTCCTGCAATACCCTGTCAGCACTCTTCAACCTACCCGGAGAAGAGGAAGAAGAAGAAATTTGCTTCACACCCCATGCTGGGGGGGGCAAGGCCGAGGCCGCAACTGCTGCGCATGCCACTCGGTCAGGCCGAAAATGGGGGCGCCAGCCACCACCCAATCACAACATTATGTTCAGAGGGGAGCAACCCTACAAGACGCCTCCGCCAGAAGTTAAGGGAGCCCAAATCCCTCCTCCGTCAGGCCTATACAACAAGAGTGGGGGCAAGGCAGTCCCTTCATTCCTTGAATTTATGAAGATGTCAAAAGGGAAGCAGCCCTGTCAAGAGGCTAACCCTACACCCGGAGTCATTCACCTGCAGCCAGCGCAATCTACTGAGGATGCAAATGCAGATGGAGCTCGCCCTACAGCAGCTAATAAAGAAGACCCGACAGCCGGTGCCAGCCAAGAGGGTGCCGAGTCCGAGGAAGATGAAGCAGGTCCGTCTGGACCCCCAAATCAAAACCTCCCCAAGCCCAGATGGGCTGAAGAGATGAAGCTCTCCAATGTCCGGGCTGGAAGCCGAATAATGAAGTTGCTCAAGAAGCTCCCCGCTCGATTTACGATCTGGGAAATTCTCTCTCTGAGTGAAGAGACTCGACAGGCGATCATCACTGCGCTGCAGACGCCTGCTCATTTTGAAACCTGCATAGCTGAGGCTATGCCAGAAGCCAGTATGACCTTCTCTCCAGAAGACATGCTACTGCCTACTGCCAGCCACAACAGGCCGCTATATATGAAAGGGCACCTGAACGGAAGAGAACTGAACCGGATTCTGGTCGATCCTGGTGCAGCAGTCAACATCCTGCCATATAGAATATACGAGAGGTACCACTTTAATGTGCATCTCGAGAAAGTCGGGGATATGCGTATCGCTGGCTTCAACCAAAAATGTGAAGTATCTATGGGAGTGGCAGAGTTCACACTGACCCTGGCAGATTTCACTACAACGGTGCAGTTTCATGTCATTGACTCTCGCACCTCCTACAAAGCACTGCTCGGCCGCCCATGGCTGCATGAAAATATGGTGGTGCCCTCCACGCTCCACCAATGCATCAAATACAGCCTCCAGGGGAAGGAGGAGAGGATATTTGCTGATATCCACCCATTCGAGGTGTTTGAATGTCACTTGGCGGACGCCAACCTATATACGGGGTCTCCCCGGAAGGTTTCTGAAGCTGAAACCCCCACAGAAGCATCAAAAAATAGATCGGGTGACGGTTGGTATCCACCACCGCCACGCGGGTATGTCAAGCCAAAGTTGGTCTCCCACATCACAGCTCCTGGAAATGTTGGTAGGGTAACACCCCCAGCACTATACCCCAAAGCTGAGGAAGTGCAGGTCAACCGACAGCACGACCGCATCGGAGTCCCGGCCGGCCTCACCAAGCCAGTCCTCGGCCTCAATGATCCCACTGTCGAACCTTTCAAAGCTTGGGAGGTGACACAGGAAGATGGGCCCAGCACCCTGTTCTATACAGCTGAGGAGCATCCCACTCGGGAAGACACAGATTGCAGCCTCCCCGAGGTTATAAGCAACCCGCCGGTTCCTGTCCAAGGTCTGGCATTTACAACTGATCGGATGGCCATAATGTTTCAGAAGCAACACATTCCTCCCGATCAATCTCAAAAGCGCAAAGAAGCTTTCCAGAAAATGTGGCATCCTACAAATCTGGACAAAGAAATGAGACGCGTCTCTCAACACCCGGGGCTGGGCTTCACCCTGGAAGACTACTATTACAGTGGGCGGTACGAGGTGGATACTATCTCCGCCTTCTATCCAACTGAAGATAGCCCTCTGGGGGCAACCTTTGATGAATATCCGGTGGAAACCGAACATGCTGAATTGGCTCTACCCGGGAATCAACAAATAGAGACCTTGATCCCTTGCCGATGCTGGGAGCAGGTCCATCCCGAAGAAGCAGCCCTTCAAGCCGAATTTGATACGGCTAGCAGCAGCGAAGCCGAAGACATTCAAGAAGCAGAAGTCTCTCCCTCTACAGGGGTCATGCTAATGGCGACTTCAACACCCTTTCTGTCAATCAGGGAAGCCGTGGTTAACTCCAATCAAGGGGAGCCGGCTACCAGGAAAGAAAAAGTCACTTATGCGGAAGATGCAGCTATCCCAGAAGGCAAGACTCCCTCAACTTCTGCTACAAATCCAATATGCTGTCCGAGCCTGACAGCAAACGGCTACTGGCCTGTCATGGCCGCAACCTCATCTACAAACACTAAAGCTGTTCTCTCACCCTTGGGAGCTGCAACAGCAATGGATGCATCAATAGATCCATCCGCTCAGCCGCTGGCGCATGGAATCAAGACACCTCATGAAGCTCTGGCGATGTCCGACGAGGAACTCGAAATGCTCGACCCTCAAGATGGTGTCCCAGACTTCGTCGACCTCCAACCAGCGCCTCCAGAAATAGAAGACGGAGGCCAGGCCACGGTCGATGAACTAATAGAGGTCAACTTGGGAAATGAGGGGGATCCTAGGCCTACCTTCCTCAGCGCCCAACTGTCCCCGGAGGAACGGGAGCTGTACACCCAGCTGTTGCTGGAATACCGGGATTGCTTCGCCTGGACCTACAAAGAGATGCCCGGTCTAAGCCCCGCTGTCTCACAACATGAACTAGCAATCAGCCCCGAAGCCGAGCCGGTGAAGCAGCCACCGCGGCGTATGAGGCCAGAGCTCATCACCCGAATCTGTGCTGAAGTTGACAAACTCATTGACGTGGGATTTGTTGAAGAGAATCAGTACACCACATGGCTGGCGAACATCGTCCCCGTGAAAAAGAAGAATGGACAGATCCGGATTTGTGTTGACTTCCGAGATCTAAATAAAGCCTGCCCTAAAGATGACTTTCCGGTGCCAATAACGGAAGTCATGATTGATGCTACAATCGGCCACGAGGCCCTATCATTCATGGATGGGTCGTCCGGCTACAATCAGATTTGGATTGCGGAGCACGACCGAGTCCACACTGCTTTCCGAACCCCCAAAGGCATTTATCATTACAAGAGAATGCCGTTCGGACTAAAGAATGCTGGCGCAACTTACCAGCGCGCAATGACTAAGATTTTTGATGAATTGCTCTACCACAAGGTCGAGTGCTACATAGATGACCTGGTGGTCAAAACCAGAAGGAAAGAGGACCATCTGCAAGACCTCCAGACTATTTTTCAGAGGCTGAGGCAGCATGACCTGAAAATGAACCCTATGAAATGTGCGTTCGGAGTATCGAGCGGAAAATTCCTGGGCTTTATCGTCCGATACCGGGGATTGAGATAGACCCCGCAAAGATCAAGGCGATACAGGAGCTACCTCCACCTAGGAACATCTCCGAGCTGAGATCACTACAGGGCCGCTTGGCTTATATCCGGCGGTTCATTTCCAATTTGTCAGGGCGATGCCAGCCTTTTCACAAGTTGATGATGAAAGATGTTCCCTTTTATTGGGATGAAGATTGCCAGACAGCCTTTGACAAGCTAAAAGACTATCTGAAGACTCCTCCAGTATTGGGCGCACCGGTGAAAGGACGGCCGTTGATACTGTATATAGCAGCTACACATAATTCTCTGGGGGCAATGCTGGCCCAGAATAATGAAGAAGGGAAAGAGCAAGCCCTCTATTATCTCAGTAGAAGACTGGTCAGAACCGAAGAAAGATACACTTATATTGAGAAGATCTGCCTGGCACTAGTCTTCGCAGTCAAAAAGCTCCGGCATTATATGTTGTCGCATGAAATCAGCTTGGTGTCCAAGGAGGATCCCCTGAAATATATCATGTCCCAGCCGGCACTCAAAGGCCGCCTAGGCAAATGGGCGGTAATCCTTATGGAGTTTGATGTCTCCTACGTACCGCGCAAGGCCATCAAAGGTCAAGCTATTGCAGACTTCTTCGCTGAACATCCGGTACCCGGGGACTACCCGTGGGAGCCGGAACTTCCTGAAGATGAAACCCTAGAAGCCGCCCAAGTGCAGCCTTCCTTATGGCAGCTATACTTCGATGGCGCTTCCAGAATTGACACCTCTGCCGCCGGATCATCCAGGGTCAGAGCAGGGGCAGGTATAGTCCTGAAATCTCCGGAAGGAGAAGTGGTGCATACATCCTGCTCCATAAACAAACCATGCACGAACAACGAAGCGGAATATGAAGCCCTGATAATCGGGTTGCAAATCGCTCTGTCCATGGGGATTCAGATGCTGGAAGCATTCGGAGACTCCATGCTGGTTATAAAACAGCTGGAAGGAGAGTTCGATGTACGAAAGCAAGAGCTCATCCCCTATCACCAGTTAGCAACTCGCCTGATGTCGAGATTTTACTTCATCAGCATCAAGCACATCAATCGAGGCTGGAATGCTCAGGCAGACGCCCTCGCTAAGCTGGCCAGCTCATTGGCGGTCCCGCCAGACACAAGTCTGAATATAACAGTGATCAACCGCCGACAGGTCCCCAGCGTGACAGAGGTCCTGACCAACGAACAGGAGATGGAAGTAGCAGTCATCGAAGGGGTTCAGCAGCCCGATTGGCGAGAGCATCTCCTACGCTGGTTTCAACACCAACAACTTCCAAAAGAAAAGGAACAGAGAATGAAGCTCCTGAGGATCAAGGATTCTTACGAGATGAGAAGCGGGACCTTGTTCCGAATTATGGCAGATGCCCGAAGGAAAGTCCTACTCCGTTGCTTGTCTTCAGCAGAAGCAGGACAGGTGATGCAGGAGGTCCATGCAGGATCAGCTGGAGCACACCAGGCTGGCCCGAAGATGAAAATTGAGATAAAGAAATTGGGTTATTATTGGCCCACTATATTTGACGACTGCTGCAGGTTTGCCAAGGCTTGTCAGAAGTGTCAAGAACATGCTAATGTGGCAAGGAGACCTCCAGTGCCACTGCATCCCACCCTACCAAGCTGGCCGTTTGCTCAGTGGGGCACGGACGTGGTTGGGCCGCTCCCAGCATCTTCATCAGGGTGCAGATACATCTTAGCAGCTACAGACTACTTCTCCAGATGGGCGGAAGCAGTAGCACTAAGAGATGTGACGGGAGAACTAGTTGCAAGATTCTTCCGGCAGAATGTAATATTCCGGTTCGGAATCCCCAGCCGAATCATCTCTGACAATGGCAGCCATTTCAGAAATCAGAAGGTTTATCGGCTGGCCGACAAATACAAAATCGACTGGAGGACATCATCCCCCTACAACCCTCAAGCCAATGGACTAGCAGAAGCCTTTAACAAGACACTGTGCACGCTGCTGGCAAAGACTGTCAAGTCTAATAAAAAGGATTGGGAAGAAAGGATGTACGAAGCACTTTGGGCTTACCGTACTGTCTACAAGACCCCAACCGGCTGTTCACCTTTCTCCCTTGTCTATGGGTCGGAAGCTGTAGTGCCGATTGAACTCGAAGTCCCTTCATTGCGAGTTGCCATCCAGCACGGATTAGTCAGTGGTGAGCAGTCCAATGCAGAAAGAAGATTGGAAGAGCTCGCTGAGCTCGAAGGAAAATGCCTCCAGGCGCAACAAAACATCCAACTCTACCAAGCTCGCATGGCCCGTGCTTTTGACAAGTTAGTCAAGGGTCGAGAGTTCAAGAAAGGAGACCTGGTAATGGTCAAATGAAGAGAAGTGATGGCTTCTAACCCCAAGGGGAAGCTGGTCGAAAATTGGGTCGGACCGTATATCGTCCGCCGAGTATATGAAGGGGGTGCCTACGTCCTTGTAGACCACAAAGGAGTCATCCAATTCTCTCCCCTCAACGGAAAACACATTAAGCTGTATCATGCAGCGTAGCCGACACACCCTGAGTGATCGGTCAGAACACACTTTTCCTTGGTTAGCGGCATTCCGCCCTAATCGAGCTACTTTTCCTTGATTAGTGGCATTCCGCCCTAATCGAGCTACTTTTCATCGGTCAGTGGCACTCTGCCCTGATCGAGCTACCCTCTCCTTGGCTAGGGGCATTCCGCCCTAATCAAGCTACTTTTCCTTGGTTAGCGGCATTCCGCCCTAATCGAGCTACTTTTCCTTGGTTAGCGACATTTCGCCCTAATCAAGCTACTTTTCCTTGGTTAGCGGCATCCCGCCCTAATCAAGCTACACTTTCCTCGATTAAATGGCATTCCGCCCCAACCGAGCTACCTTCTCCTTGGTTTAATGGCACTCCGCCTTAACCGAGCTACCTCCCCTTGGTTTAATGGCACTCCGCCACAACCAAGCCACCTTTTCCTTGGTTTAGTGGCACTCCACCCTAACCGAATTACCCTTTCCTTGGTTAGCGGCATTCCACCCTAATCGAGCTACTTTTCCTTGGTTAGCGGTATCCCGCCGTAATCAAGCTACACTTCCCTCGGTTAAATGGCACTCCGCCTTAACCGAGCTACCTACCCTTGGTTTAATGGCACTCCGCCCCAACCGAGCTACCTTTTTCTTGGTTTAGTGGCACTCCGCCCTAACCGAATTACCCTTTCCTTGGATTAGTGGCATTCCGCCCTAACCAAGCTACCTTCTCTTTGGTTTAGTGGCACTCCGCCCTAACCAAGCTACCTCTCCCTTGGTTTAGTGGCACTCCGCCCTAATCGAGCTACCCTCTTCTTGGCTAGCGGCATTCCGCCCTAATCAAGCTACCTTCCCTTGGTTAGCAGCATTCTGCCCTGATTAAGCTACTTTTCATCGGTCAATGGCACTCTACCCTGATCGAGCTACCCTCTCCTTGGCTAGCGGCATTCCGCCCTAATCAAGCTACCTTCCCTTGGTTAGCAGCATTCTGTCCTGATCAAGCTACTTTTCATCGGTCAGTGGCACTCTGCCCTGATCGAGCTACCCTCTCCTTGGCTAGCAGCATTCCACCCTAATCAAGCTACCTCTCCTTGGGTAGCGACATTTCGCCCTGATCAAGCTACCCTCCCTCGGCTCGCATTCCGAATAAAAAGAAAAGAAAGAAGAAAAAAATGAGGTTAAAAAAATAGTGATACCCCGCCAGACTTGCTCCCATATCGGGACAAGTGAAAAAATGGCTATAACCCGGCTGTGGCGAAAACCCGAAAGGGCGCCGCAGGTAAAATCGGGTACCCCGCCGCGTGAAAACCCGAAAGGGCGCGCGGGCAAAAGCAAGAGGGGGCTGGCTTCGGCGAAAACCCGAAAGGGCGCTTGAGTCAGTAAAGTGGTAATTTCCAAATGCCTCTCCTATTCTCCACCCAACAAAACTCCGAAAGGGACAATCATCAAAGCCCCACCGGAAATCCTATTAACAAACCCTCTTCGACCCTCGTCATCATCGGCGAGATCGGTCGATCTCTACCCTCAACTTGGACCTTACGTCCCTGTTAACAACCCCATCCTTGTTGCGGCAGTGACATATGCCGACGAACAAACCCTTTTCGACCCTCGTCATCCTCGACAGGATCGGTCGATCTCTACCCTCAACTTGGGCCTTACGTCCCTGTTGACAAACCCATGCCGACGAATAAACCCTTTTCGACTCTCGCCATCATCGGCGAGATCGTTCGATCTTTACCCCTAACTCGGATCCTACATCCTTGTTAATAGATCATACCCCTTTGCTTCGACATCTAACCAGCATCGACGAATCGAAACAGGATTCGATCCTCGTCGTCATTGACAAGGCCAGTCGATGTTTTTGCGGTCCAGATTTCCCGCATCCCAAAAAAAAGAGAGAGAAACAAAAAAATGGGGTTAAAAATAGAGATAGCCCGCCAGACTTGCTCCTATGGTTAGGACAAGTGCAAAAATGGCTATAACCCAGCCATGGCGAAAACCCGAAAGGGTGTCGCGGGCAAAATCGGGTACCCCGCCGTGTGAAAACCCGAAAGGGCGCGCGGGCAAAAGCAAGAGGGGGCTGGCTTCGGCGAAAACCCGAAAGGGCGCTTAGGTCAGTAATGTGAATAAAAATGAATGATGAATAGTGATGAACCATCCGCCGTCCAAAAGGCCACTTTCGAGGTCAGGGCGAGGGTCTTCATCCGATATCCCACTTATACACGTCCAGTGTCTACCTTTTCGACCCTTGTCACCATCGGCAAGATCGGTCGCTACCTATCCGTTTCTTGTCACCATCGGCAAGACCGTCTACCCTTTTCGACCCTTGTCACCATCGGCAAGATCGGTCGCTACCTATCCAATTTTTGTCACCATCGGCAAGACCGTCTACCCCTTTCGACCCTTGTCACCATCGGTAAGATCGGTCGCTACCTATCCGATTTTTGTCACCATCGGAAAGACCGTCTACCCCTTTCGACCCTTGTCACCATCGGCAAGATCGGTCGCTACCTATCCGGTTTTTGTCACCATCGGCAAGACCGTCTACCCCTTTCGACCTTTGTCACCATCGGCAAGATCGGTCGCTACCTATCCGGTTCTTGTCACCATTGGCAAGACCGTCTACCCCTTTCGACCCTTGTCACCATCGGCAAGATCGGTCGCTACCTATCCGGTTCTTGTCACCATCGGCAAGACCATCTACCCCTTTCGACCCTTGTCACCATCGGCAAGATCGGTCGCTACCTATCCGGTGCTTGTCACCATCGGCAAGACCGTCTACCCCTTTCGACCCTTGTCACCATCGGCAAGATCGATCGCTACCTATCCGGTTTTTGCCACCATCGGCAAGACTGTCTACCCCTTTCGACCCTTGTCACCATCGGCAAGACCGGTCGCTACCCATTCTCGGTTCTGGCCGTTCTCGGCAGGACCATTTATTCGTCAGTTTCGCTATACCCTCCTGGGTCCCCCGAACTCTCGACCGGCATAGGCCGCTTCTAGTCTTGAGAAAAGTCACGGCGCGGTGGAGTGAACACCTCACCCCTTCCCTGAAGGCGTGAGCGCTCTCCTGCCCTAGTGACTCATACACTCGGGCAAGAATCAACGGGCAAATGAAGAAAAAAAAATAATGACAAGATGGAGTCTTCATTCAAAATCAGGATGGAGATTTTTCATTACTATGAAGTAAAAGGCATATGATTACATGGGCCATGCCCTGAAATACATAAGGTGCATTAAAAGGGAGCAAATAAAGAAAAGAGATTACGGCAAAGGGCGTCGGAAGATGTCCTCCAGCACAGGAATACCCAGGGAGGGATGACGGGTCAGTTCTTGCAATTTGAACTCGGTGGCCTCTAGCTCGGATAGCTTCACCTCCAGGGAAGCAGCTTGTCCTTCGGCCATCTCGGCATCCTCAACCTTTTTGACCCCCAGGCGATCTACTTCTTCAAGTTCAGCCTCTATCCTGGAAAGTTCGGCCTGCAATGCCGCTATCCGGGCCGTCAGGGAGCTCCGGCGTTGTAAAGAGGCGTTGGCTTCGTCCCTCGCCCTCGCCGCGGTCTCTTGCAGAGAAATAAGGGCCATCTTGCTTTCAGCCCGCTCCAATGATATGGCCGCCAGCTGGTCAGCTGCCTCCCGACCTAAGAACTCCCTCCTGTTCACATACTTCAGGAGCAGGATCACCCGCGGAGTCCAGTCGTCCATGGGACAACCGAGGGCCAACAGCGAGCGGGACAGATGCTCTATCAAGCCCCTCAGCTGAACATAAGTTAAATCCCTACTGGCCGTTACGGTCTGCTGGAGGGTCCCCAGGAACTGCCACACGACATCACTCGAGGATCGAAGACCAAGTGGCGACGTCTCGGGCAGCTCGAACTCTACTCTGCTATCCACGGCAGCCCATATATCATCGGCCGTCCCGGAGGATGACGACGGCATGAGCTGCAGCCCACTACTACCGGGAACAACCGCACCGGCAGATGCGGTGGCTGGAGCCTCAATAACAACAATCTCTTTGCCGGCCCCCTGGGGTGGGAGTCCAACAAGAACCTCAAGGACCGAGGACGTCCGTCCCTCAATAATCTCCCCGGCTTCTACCTCAGCGGAGCCACCCTTCTCTAGAACTGACTGCTGTGCAGCCTCCCTTGGCGGAGAATCTCCGGCTACCGCCGAACTATCAACTTCCACGAGCGCTCCGGGACCAACTGGAACCATCGCTGCTGCATGATCCTTTGGGTACCGCAATGCGAGGGGCCGCAGGACGGACGGGAAAGTCGCATGGCTTGTTCCCAGGGCCGGGAGTGGTATCTGCACCATCATAGTTGGCAGCGCCACCTCAGTCTGCATCGGAGATATATACACTTAAAACCTGGCTAGAAGGAAGAGAAAGGAAGCATGGTAAGCATCGACCCTTGATAGATCCTTACCTCGGCCGGGACTAAGCTTAAATCTTTAAGAGCAGCTTCCCCAGCGCCAGCCTCCTCACTCGTAAGCGATAATGACGGCACAGGACCACCCCACGATAACCGGGCCGGGCTGAAAGTCAGATAGTCACTCTCATAGGCCGAGGACACCCCAGCATCGTCGGTCTCAAAACCAAGCAGTGATGGCTCCTCGTCACTGGAGCCGCCACCATAATCTACATGCTCAGAGGAGGAAGACCCCTCTGCTCTCTCAGGACGCCCCGCCGTCGAAGTAGGAGCCTCGCCAGCAGGAGCATCACCCTCGGCGGAAACTTTCCCGGTGCTCTCCACACCAAGGGCAACAATAGATGATGCCTCAGGGGCGGGTTCTCCCTGCCCCGAGGGGATCACCTCCTCTGCACTCTCCGAGCCCGGAAACAATGATGGTTGTATATCAACTACAATTCACGGCAAAAAGGGGTCAAGATGGCTGAAAATACGAAGATTTACGTTGCTATCGCAACTAAACTATAGATTACCTTCCATCTCCCGCCGGGGTGTTGGAGAGGGCAGATCCCTTTCTGTGGGAGCAGCAGAGGCTTCCTCTGCCCCGTCCCTAGCCGCTACATCTACCGTCGCCTCCAGTCCGATGACCGCGGCAACTGTATCGGCAACTGTCAGCATGGGCCAGCCCAAGCGGTCGAGACAAGCTAATGCACTTTGAAGAAAAGAAGAGCCTACCTTCGGCCTCTAGCCCTTGTGCACGAGAAGCCTCAAACTCTTCGAAAGATACAACAGAAGGAAGGACGATTGCCGATTCCTTCTCGGCAGCTTTCTTCCGGCGTGCCCGTGTCACCCGGGTCACCGCCGCTTTCGCCTTCCCGACGGCCTCTCGCAGTTGGGACCTGGTCCTCTTCCTCGAATCTCCAGGAGGCAGTGGCGTCGCGGTCGGGGCCGGCTCAGGAACTTCAAAATATGCCAGCTTTTGGGCCTTTATGATCAGCTCCCTGAAGTGCCGGGTCTCCTCCGAAGTCGGTCGGACTGCATACGCACAAGGGTGAGAATGACACAACCACAATGAAAAGAAGAAGCTGGCCGAAGGGCCTGAATGAAAAGATAGAACGTACTTGCCGGCCCCGTGTAAAAGGGGAAGAGAGGCCAATAAAATAGCGAAGGCGTTTTGTCCCTCGAGGCTGCCTCGCGAACAAGCCAGCACAGATCCCCAATCTTTTCGCTCGGCTCAGCCAGCAACGCCAGGTCCTCGTGTCCACGGGAGGACAGCAGATAATACAGGCTCAGATGGTCCAGCCCCCACCTGTCTGCATATTTGAAGGAGATCTGAAGAGGATGGTCCAGTATGGCTTCGCTGGGGCTACCCACCGAGAGGCCATGAGACCGAAGGAGTGCGAACAGCCAGGGGGTATTGGCATATAAGTCAGCCCGCCTGTCCTCCTTGCGAATAAAAGTCCGGTAGGGATACAACCTGTCCACTTCGGGACGCCAGTCTGCCACTGCCGTGATGGGCTCCTCTACCGGCAAAGGGAGTTGCTGGAGGATCACCCTCTCACTGCTTACTCGGCATAAACCCCGAAGGGTCTTCACATAATCATCCTTGTTGATCGGGGGCAGCTTCGGCTCAACTTTCATCTTGCGGCTTTTTACGAGCTTGCGGGCCTCTAGATAGGCCTTCACGTCCGTATTAGTCCAAGACTTCAACTTCTTCAAATAAGAAGCGTCAATGTCAAGAACTGGCTCCGGCTGGGAAGCTAAGAACCTGTGCTCCGCCACAGCCCAGCACTCTCTCCGGGAAGTCCTGTAGAATCCCGTCCGCGCGTTCCACCACTTGACGTATTCAGGCGTAACGCGAGGGAAGCGCGCAGGGACGGGCACCCGGAAAGAAACGTCTTCGTGACGATGGAAAAAGTCCCACCATATTCGGGCGTCGTCGCTGGACGTTTGCCCGGCTCTATGCCTGTTGGGCAATGAAAATTGTGAAGAAGAATATGGAATCTGCTGGTCGTAGCCAAAGTTCCGACTGAAACGGAACGGGTAATACGGCTCCAGCCATAGAATGCCGCTCTTGCGAAATACAAGGACACTAGGCCTGATGGCCAGTGCCCAATCAACCAACTCCGGCTCCAGAATAGGCTTGGTATAATTGGCCTGGGAAATCAGATGAATGTACTCCTCAGTTTCAAAAAGCTTGCATTGCCTCGTCCTATTCGTCAATGGGCTCGAGTGAGCAGCTAAGCTCCAGAAATGAAGAACCCCGGGCGAGTCCATGGGAAGACGGGTCAATTTACCCCGAATGGCATAGAGTTGCTCCGATAGCAATGATGGCTCGGCACTTGCAAACTCTATCATGCGCGGGACCAGAGGAACTGCTTGTAACGCCCGAGGAGCTGCCTCCGGGAATAGGGTGCAGACCCAGGCATTAAAAAAATGTAACGGACCAACCGTCCGAAGGCTTCTAGGGAGAAGCGTCTTGTGCAAGTCCCCCAACATCTTGTAGATGAGGCACAAGGCCACTGGATAAAGAGACAGCTTGATACCCCAAGCCATAAGACAGGCCGGGTAGATGTCCTCTGCTCTGATCACGCTCTCGTCACCTTGAGGAAGAGTGAAGGAGCAGAGCCAATAAACTAGATATGCAGCACAGTGAGTCACTGCATCAACACCAGTGGGGTTTGGGTTCTCTCCCTGCCTTCCTCTCGAGGAAGACGATGAAGCGGCCTGGCGTCGCACCCTCTTCTTCCGCTTCTGGGCTACTGGCGCTATGGGAGGAAAATCTTCATACTTGCTCTTCCCCTGGAAGAAATATTGAAGCCAGGCGCCCATCCACACTCGGCGCTTTTCGCCCGACTTCCGAGCTTCCCTCGTATCGTGCGACGAATGAAAAAGGGTGCGATACGCCTTCATCAGATACCGATAGGCGTAGCCAGCCAAATACCGGCCGTCACCATCGGTCTGGTCTTTCAACCAGTCAGGCCAACAAACTTCTTCATACGGTTCTCCATCAATGGGTAGGCCGCTGAGTTGAGACAGGCTCCATAAGTCCAAAGAAGTCTCTCCCTCTGAAGTATAGAAGGTGTTGTACTCAGGGCAAAACACCTCGATCATGCCACAGCACAATCCCCGGGAAATTGGGTACCGATACCTGGAAGCATACACGCTGTGATATACACCAGCTCTGATTAGAAGAGGAGCGTAATGATGCAGCACGTAGTCTGTAAACTCTACTGCCTCGGGCCTGAATGCATGGGCGTCTGCAGCTTTCAGCTCAGCAAACCATCCCACTGATATCTGGTGCTTGAAGCGAATTGCCAAGTAATCCAACAAGAATGATTCATCCCTATATCCCCATCTCAATGGGGCAAGGAATAAACCAAAAATCGGCTTCTCCTGATCCACTCTTCCCGCGGAATCATTCCACCGAACGGGTACAAACTCGGGAGCTCTAGTCAGCAGTCCGTCTGCCGGAGCCAGGTCTTGCAGCCCCAGCACAGCGCTCCACTTCCTGACCTCTCCAGGGAGATAGATGGGTCTTCCCTGCATCACACATTCGGCCAGGCTGTCTCTTTCCACCAGCAGGGCCTGCTCGACCTTCCGGACGGCGAACACATCCCGCTTCCCCTGAAGGTTGAAGCGCTGAAGAAGGGACATCAGGTGCTTGTCCTTGGGATAATCCTTCCTGGTCACGCCCTCTCTATCATAATGAAAAGAGTCGCCCCCGAGAATAAGGAGACGACCGGTGTCTACAGTGTCCGTCTCTGAATCTGAAGACTCTGCAACTATAGCCACTTGGCTGTGCCCCCAGTCAAGAGAATTAACATTCTCCCATGTCACTACGGCGCGAGAGGAAGAGCTGGATGCCATGACAGCTGCAAAGAGGGCACATCAAGCAAAAGCAAAGTCAGAAAATAGCTGATCAAAGGCAAACTTCCGACAAAATTTCGGCAGAGTCTCCCCAGCATAGGGGATTGCCAAAGAAAAGCGGGAACGCATCCACTGAGGAACGGTCCCTAAAAGGCAGCCATCGGCATTGCACCGAGGCCAAGAGGAACACCCGGGGGAATAGCTTCGAGGGCAAGCCCTGCTAGAAGCCTCCCGGGGCCCAAAGAAAGGGTTTTGAAACCCCAAATGGACAGCATCCCCACTCACCCGAAGGGAAAGAGCCGTCGCTCTCGGCGCCAAAAGGGAGAGAAGAGAGAGAAATTTTTTTCGCAAATGAGGAGGCGATGAAGAAAAAACAAGGAAGAAGGAGATAAATAGGGGGAGTCCCCCTTTGTTAAATCGGCGCGCTATTTAGCGCGCCGGGTTAAAAACCCTTTAAGCGAATGCGCGCTGGGAAAAGGCGCGCCGGGCCAACCACCCCCAAGATGCCAAGGCCGCGCCGGCTTTGTGGCCGAATTGCCTAGGACCGCGTCGGGTCAATGGCCCGAGGGACTTACCCTCGTCGTATCAGCGTCTAAACGGCGCCGGGTTAACATCCATGCCAAATTTAGGGCCATCTTAGAGCTCCTGCCAACGAAGGAGGAGATCAGTCAGGGTGAAATTCATACGTCGGTCTTGCTGCACCTGTGCCTTGCTCGCAACCCCCACGTCTGGGGGGCATTTGTTGGCACCCAAAATATGATCACCGGCGAACAAGCCATAAAGACGAATGATCCGGCCCACCGAAGCACGGAAGCCGACAAAGATCAACCTATTGAAGACTTCTCAAGCTGTCAGAGCCTCGAGTCACTCCGTATAAATACGGGGACTTCGCCTGAAGGGAGCCAGGATGAATTCACAACCAACTGGCGGTGCGACCAAGCCTGCCTAATGAATCGGCATTGACTCTATCATGCTGCATACACTACACCCGTTGTCCGATCAAGGATGACGATCTACCCGGTGGATACCCACCTCATGAAAGGCTCTCCTGAGGATAAAGGAGTCCCCCCGGTTTCCCGAAACGGAGAACCGAAAGCTCTGACGGCGGAAGATCCCGATCGCCCGGCATGGGCACGGCTTCCCGCCAAGATGGGCCCATTAGTGGCCGAATGATCGCCCGGCTCAGGCGGAACTATCTCCTGGCTGTCCAACCCCCTAGAGAGCTGAGTACGAGCCAGGACGGACCAACAGCATGGAGCGTAGAGCCAAAGGCCGTGTCGGCAGAAAGCCCATATGGTCAAGTCAAAGCTATCTGGAGTCTCAAGAATGGCCGTACGTTGACCTGGGAGCTTCGACAAAACATCCCGCCAAGGTTTCGATGGGCATTGGCGAGATAATGTTCACGATGACTCCCGGAATCACCCCCGGACTCATCGGCTGGCTTGAAGCGCACGAGGAGCATTAGCCCGGCGCGCCTTAAACCGGCGCGCCCCCTCATGCGACGCCCCTGATCCCGGCGCGCTAAAGCCCATCTTCAGCCCTTAAGCCGGCGCGCAAATCACCCTGAGGGTGTCCAACCCCGGTGCGGTAAGCCTTGAAGGCTCTTCCCGGCGCGCTAATCCCACGCCGGTTCAAGTTCGAACTCAGGCCTCTATATATAGGGTTCTTCGAGAACAAAAAGAAGGGAGCGAGAGAGAAGAGGCCAGACGGAGGCCAGATAGAGGCCAGACGGAAACAAAGAAGAGAGACTCTCGAGAGGGAGGCTTCAAAAAAAAGAGAAAAGCAGAGAGAAGAGGAGGGATCGAGAGAGAATTCCAGAGAGAAGAATAGCGCCTCTCCTGGGCGTCCTCCGCCGGCGACCTTCTTCTTCCCCGACTGAGTTATGATACTCTATTTTCGGTAGCAGGTGGGCACCGGCGTTGTTCCTCCCCTATCTCCCGCCGATTCCCCCCCAATCTCCGTCTACTGGTTGTAAACCGAAGAGAGGAGGGATGGCAATGATATGAGCCAACCCCTCCCCTCCCCTGTGATTCATCCTGCCATTGTATGTTCCTCGGCGTCGATGAACGGCATTCTGGCAGTGGTGTCGACGCCGGATTCTCAATGTAAACATTCGTTCGTTTTCCATCTTTGAATAGTGATACGTGTGCGAATGGTTAGGTCAACAGGCCGAGCTGATATTCAGAATCTCTGTCTCTCTCACTTGTGTCAATGCGTATGTTGGATTCTCTTCGACGTAGCTATAATTTCGATTCCATCGAAGCCTCGGTTATGCCCCGAACCATCGTGGGCTATAGAAACACCCCTCCCCGGGGGTTTTCTTTTGATCATTCGCTTTACATATGATTCAAGGATTTTTGCATCGTTCTTATCCTCATGGATAGAGCCGCGCCTCTGCGTGTGCCTCTATCCGCTATACAAGGGATCCACCCCTCTCGAACTTTGCTTTTCAACCATTCGAGCAAATGCCCCTGCAACGATCTCGTTTCGTTTATGCATCTACTGCTCACATGCACCATACTCATCCACACCGCTCTGAGGGTTTCCGATGTTTCGATCGTCCGGGGAGGGGGACATTCCTCTACTGTTTCTTGACGATTGCTGGGCGACCGGGGGGCTCCATCTCTCGATGGTGGGAACTCCCTCGAAGCCACTGCAGACAGTGACAGGGCCCTGGTTCAACGAAACTCAACCCCGACAAATTAAGACACGACCGAGACCGGGGGATGCGTGCTCCTTGTAGGCTAGCCCTCGGAGTCCCGCTCTCCCAATGGTCAATCTCTCCATGGGATGAACCATCGACTATGGGTCTGTCACCCCTCGTAGGCTAGCCCTCGGGGTATCGTCCCCACTGTCGACGGCTTCCTCCCCCTATTTCTTTCCCCCTTGGAACCTTGGGTGCCCCTAGTAGGCTAGTCCTCGGGGTACTCCATCCACTGGGGTTTGCTGGCTGACATTGTGTAGACCGGCGATGTAGGGGCTTGTTCCACAGGTGAACATGACCCCGCTTATCCCCTGTAATTCTTTGCAATCCGGGGGAGATGCTGTCCAATTCTGGATAGATTAAGTTTATGAAGAACCCTGATGATCAATTGCTCCGAATCTAATTACCCCTGTGCTCGAGTATGAACCTCGTACTGGCTTAACATGTCATCCTCGGAGGACTCTGGACTTCAATCTAATAAAATTTCTTGGCCTCAATGGACTCAAAGTCCCCCAGATGGGCCCAACAAACTCAAAGGAGGTCCAAAGAGATGGAATTTGGGCTAAAACGGCGCGGAGTTCCCCGGCGCGCCCTAATCCGGCGCGGTACCCCCCCGCGCCGGATTAAGGCCACACTCATATTCCTTTTTTTTTCTTTTGCGACTTTCCGGCGCGCCCCAGACCGGCGCGCCCCCAAGCTCTCGCGCCATCTTAAGCTCTTAGTAATGACCGCGCCGTATTAGCCGCTATACCTACGCTCTGCCGCACCGTGAAAGTCGTAACCGCACCGATTTTGGAAACCCTTTTGATATTTTACTCACTCGCTTGCCTCGGGCCGAGTCTCCTCTCTCGGGGGCGATGTCAATAAGTTATATCTGACAGCAAATCGAATAAAAGAGGGGCTAAGCGAGCCTGAGTTGCATCGTCATCATCATCGTATCTGTTAGCATTCATGCTTTCGCTATCATACTCATGTCGTCCTTCCTCCTCTCGACGAGGGGCAATAAATGTGGTCGATCACCGCCGCCTTCGTGGCGCTATCTTCATATTCAATATAATCATGAATGTCTTGTGTGCATGCATACATAGATCCCCGGGTATATTAAATGGCGTTGACTGAAAGCCGGATCATGTCTGGCCGGAAGCCTTCGTCACGCGCGATGGTGGTCGTCGGACCTGCGTCCTCCACCACGTACCAAGGAGCCATTTTCCCATTAAACTACGCATCTTCTGCATGATTAATGCTGTATCCTGCCTGTCATTGCTATAATCATCATGTAGTTCTTTTTCCGGCTTCGACAGCCCGATATCTCGGTAATTAATCAAAGGTGTTCCCTCCTCGTGGGGGATGTAATTAACGCCATAACCTTTATGGTATGGCGGACTGCTGGTCCCGACCGAACCTCACATTCGCCCGACATGGGTCAGAATGAGCGCACAATAAAATCGTCACTCATGTGACTGGCATGCCCGCGTCGTCAATCAGTCAGTTGATTACCAGTTAGTCGATTGGTTGATCGATACGCGAACGAAAGGAAAGCACGTCAAACAGGCGTGAGTGCTCAAAAAATGACATGATGCATGCCGGGTTAAAAATAAAGAAATCATCAAAACAAATGCGAAGAAAGATAAAATCGAAAGTACTCAAGGATACTATTGTTAAACTGAGCCAGGAGGGGGTCAAGAGTCTTCTTGCAACCACGGTGTGCGAGACAGAGTCCATCGTCCCCCACCCAACTCAACCGAGCATCCTATCCAATGATTAACCGTATGCTCCTAGATCATCATCATTTTTGTTGAAGGGGAACATCAGATCTCAGAACACACAGGCAACTAGCCGGTCCTTGAGAGGCTATAATAGTGTATATATCATATAGTAATGCAACAATGAGAAGGGATAGAGAGTCATACCTGACTTACCTGCCAAGCGAAATGGCATCTTTTGGATTTTCTGATTTTTATGGATTTTCAAATAAGACAACCATGATGAACATAACATGAACATAACGATCAACTGAACAACAGACAACATAACATAACATAACGATCAAATGAAATGGGAGACAATGCAACATAACATAACAAAGGTAAACGAGCACATATGCAATGTCATGAACAGACAACATGCATGCATGAACACTGTGTGACAAGACAACAACGCGGTGGGACAACACACGGCTGGGACAAGAATATGACGGATGACCACACGGTTGGGATAAGAACATGGGACATAAAGGGGTGACTAACAATATGTGCAAGATAACTAACAACACTCGGTGAGGGATAAAACATGTGTGGGACAACACGGTGGGACATAAACACGTGACAATGACACGGTAGACATCAAGAAATAAACAAATACGCCCTTCAATCAAAACTCAAGATCAGAATGAAGCAGAACTGCTAGGTTCATAATTGTGAGGCAAAGCCCTCTCATATAGATATGAATCATTACAAACAAAAGTTGAGAAGGACACAAGCTTCAGAATAGATCGAGAGATATGATTGAAGAAGGAAAGAATAGATCAAAGATGAGGACAGGAGGCAGAGCACAAATATATAGCAAGGAAAGCTTGAGTACCTGCAACCTGTACACTTAGTAAACAGATTACGTATATGTTCTCAAAATAAAATGTAAAAGATAAATATTTTTAGATTTTTTTAGATTTTGAAAATATTTGATTTTTTTATTTTTTTTGAACAATATTTCATTTTTTGGAATCTCATTTTTTTTGGATTTTTGACAATATCTCATTTTTCTTAGATTTTTGACAATATCTCATTTTTTTAAATTTTGAAATATCTCATTCTTTTTTGGATTTTGAAATAGCAATTCGCAGCACCCAAAGACAGGCTCGAACTACTGGCCACGGATCGACGTCCATCCCCTCTCATTAAAGACTTCCCTTGAGCATGGCTTGCATGTGAGGGTGGCTTACCACAATCAACCGCCTCTAAAGAACGGTGCCCCTACTAAGGCCATACCCGGGATACAACCCGGCCTAAGAGGGAGAAACAGAAGAAGAATTGGAGACAAATTTTATGCAAGATGGGAGACATCAAGACTTGAATTCCTTCCAGGGCACTACCACTTAAAGAGATAGCCTGTTACGCGGGGGCTTTATGTCTTTGATTTTTAGACCCATATTTATCAGGCACATATGCGACCGGGCTCATGACGTCCCGCGGGGAACTGTACTGCCACTCTTGCCATGCCTTTGATTCATAATTTTGCATTGATTCATTTTCTTATTTTGGTAGCCCTTATTGGCCAGATATAGCATGAAAACGTACTTTTGAGGGTCAAGACTGCCCCTATTTGAGACCTCTCTCGTATTAGGGAGCGCCTAAGTTAGTCATCTTATCCATCAATCTCATGCCCCTGCACTTGGCCGAGCAGAGAAGAGAAAAGGCCTTCGTGCATACCCAAAGTATGGCCAAAGCAACAACGATATGCCTTAGAGAGATCGGCTATGGCTCGCCGTGTAGTGTGTGAAAAACCCATATTCAAAATGATGCGGGACGAGACCACGGACACGACAAGCTCGCGGTTGTCCCTTAATGAGGGAAGCGTCGGACGTGCGCGGTTGAGAAACCGGCAATGAGCTAGGGTGATCGGCTCTCTCGTGTGCCCGGATCGGGTCACGGGACGGTCTCGCACTCTCTCGCAGCAGCGGTAATGAATAGATAAAATGAGCTAGATATCCCTACACATGCTCTCTAGCAGCGGCATAAACAAATATATATGAAGTAAGCAAAATGCCAAGTAAGGGAGCGAATGCGATACCTCCACGCGCTCGGCGTGGGGAAGGACCCGGCCAAAACTCGTACTCCCGGGATAAATATTACACAATGATGACATCAATGAAATATCGCCCACTCCACGCAGGGAGGTAAAGGGCTACACAACTGGGCCCGGGAGGACCGAATTCGGGTTGACGGGCGGCTTCTCGCGTTGATTCGGCAACACCCGAACTAGTGACGGTGGGACCCACGTGCTGTCCGGAGGGGCCGTGTGGGACCCGGTAGCACCGCTGTAGTGGTGGATGCCTGGATGAGTGCTCCCTGGAGTGGAGGCGCACTGGTTCACCGGTCGGAGGCTGGGCGGCTCCTATCGGCACCGGTCGGAATAACCGGCCACGGATCTGCAACTTCTGGTTTTCAGCGCGCGTCCCGGCGAGAACGGGCGCTGCGATCAGCCCCGATGTCGGATCGACACGAGACTGGCGCCGTTGGAAAGCTAACTTCAAATCCTTCAATCTAGGCCTGAAGATCTGGCCTGCATTTGCACGGATCTAGGCTTTAATGAATTGTTGAGTTGCTGTTGTACAGTGGCTTAACTCTCAGATCTGCAGGGCTATCCTCTGATAACTATCATTGACCGTAGGGTGGATGTCCGATTCAGCTCTTGAGATCTTCATCAAAGGTGTAGGAAATTGAGCTAGGAAGACGGAAAAATTAGTTTGGACAAGTTTGGATGTGGCTACGAATTGATAGGATTTGTTTACTAACAGTGGGTCGGATCTAGAATCTGACTAAAGGCACTATAGCAGATATAGAACATGAATTTTGAAAAATGGATAGAAGGCATATAAAAAATCAGGAAAAATGGTGGATGTAGGGGATGATGGACAAAACTCCCAGTAAAATTGGGAGGATTTGAAAATTCAAAAAGGTAGTCGAAGATGGGAAACTCAGAACTATTGTCACTGTAGACAGAGATAAAACAGATCTGGGAATGCAAAATGAACGAAAATGGAAAATTACTAAATGGAGGAGTTTGGACGTAAAAATTTAGGTGGAGGTGGGGATTCAAGGAAAGAACACACTCTCAAAATTTAAAATCTATCTGAGCTCGTGGCGGGTAGAAAGAATTCACGAACTACACCTCTATCCAGCAGTACAGAAACTTGAAGACGGCTCCACGGCGGCTCGAAGGCGGCACGAACGGCGACGGCGGCGGCACAGATGAAGATCAGAGATAGAGGGGAGGGGATAGGAGGTAGAAACCACTTTAGAACTAGAGGTTAGAGGAGAGGAACCAGAGGGAGAGGGCTGGGGGCGCAAGAAGCTTCAAGCATTCAACAAAATTTCTGATTTTTCACTAATATTCATATGAAAATACAACCTTTTATATGCTAGGTATCAACTCTAATGTAGACCCTTGGATCTTGGGATGGGAAATGAAGGGTCTAGATCAAATGTGACTAACACACAAAAATTAATAAAAATAATCAAGGGGAAGGGGGCGGCCTATTGACCATGGAAGAGGTAGGTGGGGTGGGTGTAGAATGTTGACATTCTTCACCCTTTGTCCCCCATGTGTCCATAAGACTAGTCCAATCTTCTAGATGTCCACCTAGGATGGTTGACCAGCCCCACAAGGTGACATGGACCAATGGGAAAGGGCTGAGGGCCCCCTAGCTGGACCTACTACAAAATTGCACAAAAACCTACACAATCCATGGGAATGACTCATTGGCTTATAAAGCCTTACATTTGCGTACATACTTTCCCAAGGATATAAACACAAACTAAAAGGACATAAATGCAAAAGAAAAGTACATGCTCGGCGTCGATTCCCATCACAAAAGGTCACCCTTAACAATCGGGGAAAGAAACTAGACTCCTAACACGGAGTTATCACCAGCTTAAGGGATGCTGCAGAAGCGAACTCATTTTTTTTATTTTTTGGACTAAGCTAACTAAGTAAATTTCTAAAAGCCACTTAACCATGTTGAGGAATAGCATTATAAGCACGTGCAGGAATAAATTGAAATATTAGCAATGACAGCATATTTCTTGCACAAAATAACGATACCTTGCATATCCACAGTGTGGTAATAGCATCCTGACGCGATCTTGATCATCGAGCTTCGTACAGCACGAGCTTTGTATTCCTTGTTTGACAGGACGAAAGGGAGAGGATAGCAAGGCTTGAAGATTCCTCTACACGGAGGAGCGGCAGACACCAAACTAGACGAAATAAGGATAAAAAGGAAGAGGGACGAGGGCTAGAACTCCCTCGTTAAGGCACAGAGACCCTGATAACAAGGAACTAGATACAAAATAAGTAAAGATTAGCTGGGATCAAGGCAGACTAAAGCCTCGAAAATAGTAAGAAAAAGGGTAATGACCCCGAAGGGGTGAGACAGAAAGAATATGCGAACCATAAGAAGATTACGGCAAAGATAAGGGGGAAGAGGAGTGATCATCCGATGTGGTCGGAGAAAAGGAACTAGAATCACCCGACAGGGTCGGGGAAGGAGAATGAGAATCACCCGCCAACGACGAGAAAAGAAAATGATAGACACCCGATAGGGTTGGGGAAGAAGAATGATGGTCACCCGACAGGGTCGGGGAACGAAAAGGGTAATCACCTGACATGGTCGGGGAAGGATCAGAAGTAGAGCCCGGGGATACTAGAAGAGAAGGATCAGAAGAAGTCCTGAAAGTGGGATGAAAGGATGACATAGGCCGAAGCCTAAAATCATGAGAGAACGGAGGATCTGGACACTCCAGATGAGTAGAGAAAGAAGAATGGGGGTTTGCGGACCCAAAAAGAGAGGAGAAGATCAAAGAAACTGGATTAGAGGAAGGGAGGTACACCACCCAGGGGTGGGAGCTGAGTAGAAGAAAGGATGATTGGAGAGGAGGGGAAGATGGAGAAGTGGCCCCTCGAGTGCACAACACGTGGCTTTTGTACTTGTGCTGCCGCCTCTTCTTAGCAGAAACTTTTTGAACCCGAACCCGCCTGGTGCGGACTTGGACCTTTGACCTTCTTGATCTGTAATGTCTTCTTAAATAACGAGCACATCTGGCAGATGGCCTAGCCCGGTCATGAGCATGAAGTCTCATCGGGGCGGTTGCCCCTAGACACCCGGTGCTAACAATAGGCGGACATTCTTGAACACATAACTCCTCAAATGAATGAATATCAAAAAACCACGGAGTTTTGTCACTTGGCACAAGCAACATGAGATTTGGCAACTCTACTAGGAAATCAGGCCTGAAGCATAGCTCCCTTGATAAAAGAGCAGGACGAGACCGATAGAGAATAATACATGGCGTTGACGTGGCTGGTGTACTGATAAATCGAGAGAGATTGCATAGGATGTGTAGAATGTCCTTGGAAAGTGCAAAAGATATGGCAAACTGCCCCTTGAATATAGAACTCATCAATCTTCTGGCAGCCGTACGCATTAGCACAATGTGGGTAGAGAACCCTTCTTGACCAACAAACTGAACAACAATCGAGCGAGAGGAAATAACAGCATCAACAATAAACCCACCGGCGAGCAAGGAGATTGTCACCGGCCTCGCTTGTGAAGAAACTGGCACTAGTGCGAGAGAGCTCTTCTTGACAACCATCTTCGGAAGTATAGGCTCATCAGTCCCAAAGTAGCCCAAGACCAGGACCCGGATCGGCATGCGGTAGATGAAATCTTGAATCATGAATGGAACAACTGACACCGAACTACCCTAACTCGGCTCATTGTCTCCTTGGGGACCAGACCCGAGGGGCACCAATGAGAACGCACACCCGCTCCATGGGGTGGAAGTAGATGGAGAAATGGATGTAAAAGGCTTAGAGGGCATGGAAGGTTTAATGGGGATGGTGTGTTTAGGTGGAGGCAAAGGGGTTGTGGGTGAAGGCGAAGGCGGAGGTGGAGCTCGCTCAGGCTCATGTGAAGATGATGAAGGGGATGGCAAAGGCGGCGGAGATAGTGGAAGTGATGGAATAGTCAATAGAGATGGTGATGGAGATGGAGGTGGAGAAGGTGATGTAGGCAAAGGGGAAGGTCATGGTGTCCACCGTCGACGTATCGCTACAACACGCCGAGCGGTGTTGGGAGTGGAAGCGGTGGTGGCAATGGAGGAAGTGGAGGCACTAGCCTGAGCAAGAGCCTGGGTTGGTGGAGGTGATGGAGACGGTGTAGGAGGTGGCAAAGATGGGGTAGATAACGGAGCATGCGATGGAGCGGGTGCATCGCTAGATAAAGAACAACAGGGGTGCCCCTGGCCTTGTAGGGATGGAGATGGCTGTGGTGCTTCTTGTTGTTGCTTCTTGCTACGGATATGTAGAATAACTTCATGAATAATGGCTCAGTCAATCCTTTTCTTGGCTTCCAAGCCATAAATAAACTCCCGAAATTCGGGGCAATCCTCAACCAAATGCCCCTGCTGGCGGTGATAATCACAGAACTGAAGCATATTCCCGACCGCAGGTTGGCAAGGAACAGCTGGAGGGAGCGGCAACGTGTGAGTGGCCATCAAAGCCCTAAAAATGTTTGTAAAAGACTCTGATAACGGAGGGTGAGGAGCCTGCTTCGGACTAGGGGGATACCGAGGGATATGGGATGAAGATGGTTGTGAGGGTTGTGTAGGCAATGACGCATGGCTAAGGGAGAGATTAGGTAGTGGCATATGCGGAGTGGAGTGGGAAGGTATGTAGACGACATCCATGTACTCGGGGTGTGGAATTCCCCTGACTGGAGGTGGAGATGGAGACGGGTATGTGGATGCGGAGGGCTGACTTATGGAGGAATATGTGGGTGATTGATATGTGGGGGTGTATGGCTGACTCGTGGAGGGTTGGTATGCAGAAGGTAAATATTGATATGTGGAGGGAGATACAGATGGCAGGGTGTTAAAAGGCAGAAAAGACTCGGGGTCAGGGGAATTCTGGAGTTGTTGGCGGATGAAGCGGGCTCGGCTATAAAGTTGTTTCCAGGAGGTAATATCATTGAGGGCTAAGATAAACCGATACTCGGGCGTCGCATTGGATATCAGCATCTTGATTTGTTCTTGCTCCTGAATGTGCCCCGGGACTTGCGCGGCAAGGCGACGCCAGCGGTCGACAAAGGTGCAGAAATCGTCTTCGGGCTTCATCATCTCATGGGCCAGATCCACCATAGAATACCTGGGCTCAACCTGGTCCTGATACTCCTGAATAAACTTCTCTTGAACCATCTAAAAATTCACAATCTACTCTTGCGGAAGAGAAAAGAACCAATCCCGAGCCCGGCCTTCCAAAGATAGACCAAATAGATAGGCCATTAAGCGTTGGTCGTGTCGAAACTAGGCCGACTCATAGAGGAACTCCTTCAAGTGCACGTAGGGGTCACCGACTGCACCATAGCGACGATATGCAGGAATTTGTGAAGATGACGGGAGCCGAAGTTCTTGAAATGTGAATGGAATACTTAAGGAGGACTTGGGATCGATCCGACGTTGGAGTTCATCAAGCTGACGTTGGGCTTGAGCAATCGTCTCCCGAGTAGGGAGAGACCGGGGGTAATGTGGGCCAACTTGAGCAAGAGGTTGCGAATTCGGACCAGGATGATGGTAATGGGCTAGATAAGAGGATCCGGGCTGAGACGAAAAAGGGCCCATTCCGGGAGTAGAGGGATATACAGGCCTGGAAGAAACATGAGCGTAAGGGCCAGCAGAAGCATGGGTAGAAAGAGGAGGCCCATTAAGAGAATAAGGCCCATTAGAAATCGGGCCAGCGGCATATGAAGGAAAAGAAAGAGGCCCATGAAGGGTAGAGGGCCCATTATGAGAAGAAGGCCCATTAAGATGATATGCAATAAGACGTTGGGCCTGGGCCGGATCCATTTGGTGAACAAGACTTTAAAGATGGGCCATGAGATTAGCATGCTCTTCAGATGGGTCAGAAGGACCATGGGAAGATGGGCCTGTGTGGGAAGAGGAGTCCACGCGGGAACAGGAAGAAGAATAGAAAGAAGGATGATACAAGGGGTTGGAATGATGCTTCATGAGGGAAAATGGAAACTTAATACAAGGATAACAAGGAGAATATAGGTGGGGAAGCAAGGGCTTAATGGGCTTGAGGACAATAGGGGACTAACCCACTAATGCAAAGACCAATGGACAACAGACCACGGGACAATGGACCAGATAATGAACACACAAAATGAGCTAGCCTAAATGGACCTAACAACGACAAAATATGTGGATGATGATTAAAATGTAACACAAAACACCATTAATGGGCCTGGACAAGGCCAAACAACACAATCAATGCAATGTGAGAGTTTTCACCCAAGTCAAACAAGTTGATATGATGGAAAATATTTCAGGGATTTTAATAGACCTTTTAATGATTTGAATTAATAATAATTCCCTCAAGATAGGAATCCTATGGGAATAAGGTCCAAACTTTGTGTTGACTAAGGTTAACTCCCTCACACGGATGCAAATGCAAGCCTAAAGGGTGGAAACGGTACAACCGGCTCGGCGTCCGTGTGGGAATCCACGGCTCACGGGGACTTAATTATGGAGGTCCCGGATAAGATCACCTAGTCGATCCCAAGGAATCTGGAGGTGAGAGGATCACTTACCAAGGTAGAAAATGCAACTATGATATGCAATGTATGGCCCTATGTGCACCGGAGTGCATGTAATTTCTAGCCTAAAACTAGAAAATCAAGATAAAATTAAACTATGCAAACATGATCCAAATAAGACAAATAGTATATGGATGGAAAGATAATACAAAGATCTACACAACAGGCCCAAGAATAGATCAATATAACCCTGGAAGGTCAATCAAATCACTGAGCAAAGTTACCCCCGTGAACCTGTGCGCAGACCACATGCAGATTTTATGGACAAAATGCTAAAATGATGACAATTTTTAACTAAGCAAACGTGACCCAAATGATGCAAGTAGTATATGGATGGAAATACAATACAAAGGTCTGCACAATGAGCCCAAGAATATAGTAATTGGACCTCGGGAGGTCAATCAAATCATCCAAGAAAGTTGCTCCCATGAACTTGTGCGCAGACTGCATGCAGATTTTATGCACAAAATGCTAAAATGATGATAATTTTTAACTAAGCAAATGAGACCCAAATGATGCAAATAAGTTATGGATAAAAAGGTAATACAAAGGACCATCCAATGGAACAAAAATCAGTGCAATCAGACATCAGGAAGGTAGTCAAATCACTGAGCAAAGATGTACCTGTGAACTTGTCCCCACACCTGCCTGCAGAACTTATGCAGAAAACTTAAAAAGTTGGATAATATTATAATATACAAATGTTAACCAAATGATTCAAATGATATATGGATAGAAAGATAATACAAAGGGCTATCCAGCGGAACAAGAATTAGTGCAATCTGACTCTGGGAGCAAAAGTTATGCCTTGACGAATATGGCCCTGTGAGCATGCACGTAGGACTGCCAGAATCTGTAACGGTCTACCAAATGACAATTACATTCATGTGGCGGTCTACTATAGGACCGTCACACTACCAAAGTCCTTAAAACGCCCCAAACTGTGGAAAAATGGATAAAATATCACCTAAACATGCACATGCACATCCCCAACTTACAAAAGAGCATTGGTGTCCCACCGTGATCGCCAAAAAATTGTAGATTTGTGTAATGGACTATCCCGCCCCCTTCAACTAAGCATGTGTATATGCACATGAACAAGCATGAACCGGCATGAAAGAATACACAAAAGGGGGTTAAATAGACATAGAAACATACCGTGATCGCCACCAAAGTCACAACAACGCCAAAGGAATGAAGAGATGGAGGAAACGACGTTGAGTACCTTGGAAAAAGATGAAGACTTGATCACGCTTGACAAAGGGTGCGATGAATGATGTGGATTCAAATCTCCTCGTCTTCCAACCGGCTAGAAGAAGAGGGCCTCACGTTCATATCATGCTCTCCTGCAAAACAAAGACAAAACACAAAGGCAAAAACCCATTAGATCATGAAGTGTAGTATCAATCATAGAGTGATAAAATAGGGGTAGAAATTAAGGGCAAACTCACCAAGGGAGAGTTTTTAACCCCTGTGGAAGGGTGGAAAAGATAGGTGTGTGTGTTGTGCATGTATAGGATTTGAAATCACAAGATTTGATTGAGAGAATAGAGAGAAAATGTTGATGCAAAACATGTAAAGATGCATGTGTAGCAGAAAAGTGCAAAAAATTGTGATGATTTGTGATTTTGAGGAGAGCAGAACTAAGCGTATAGACAACCAAATTAAGCACAGAAGGATGGAATGGAAAGCCAATAGTTCCCTCTTCAAGCCAGGGTCGAAGTTGTGAGTTGGAGTTGCAGCATGGCTTCGCCCCACGTCCGGAAAGAGCCCCCCTTTGCAACTACGAACTGGGCAGTTTATATAGAGGTTGTAGAAAACCCAAAAAGTTCTACCAAGATTTTACAAGATAGAGTCCACCAAAATTCGTGTTCTATGGATCAATCTCGAGATAATACAAAGGAAAAGAAGTAGGAATAAGTGGGACTCAATTTGGTGGAAGGATCTAGAAGATATGGCTTCTAGAAGGGAGCCCCAGAGCTTAATCTGCAGAGTTTATGTTGAACTAGGATGCATAAACCCCCAACTTTCATCCGTGTTTCTGAGCAAGATAGCCAATGAAAATCTGAGATCTATGGATCAACTTCAAGATAATATAAAGGAGAAACCATAGGAACAAACGGCGCTCAATTCGAAGTAGAATTCAAGAAGTTATGGGCTCCGCAAGAGGCCACAGCACACCGAAACGGAGCAGAGTCCAGCACAAATTGGACTCTCGGTGTGTGTAACGGTCTATCGTAAGACCGTTAGAGTCATGTAACGGTCTAGGGTAGCTCCGTCAGGCTCTGGGGGTCGAACGGGGTGATTTCGGGCAAGTTTGAGTGTGACGGTCTTTCATAGGACCGTCGCATGGGCTCTGACAGTCTAATAATAGACCGTTACATGGGCTGTGACGATCTAATAGTAGACATTCACATGGCTGTAACGGTCTAATACTAGACCTTCACATCGATGAAGGAACATTTTGGGCAGACTGCGCGCGACTTCAGAAATTGAAGCGTATCTCTCAAACGGTGCAGAACTAGCGAAAGTGGTAGAAAAAGAAATTGTAGATAACGGAAAGAGCAACAACTTTCATGAAGAGAGTAAGATGAGAAAATTATCATAAGAAGGAGAAAATGGGGCTATAACAGAGAGAGAAAATTCTGGGACGTAGGTGAACAGCACAGCCTGCTGAAAAAATGCAAATAACTCACAATCGGAGCAGAACTGGCCAATGGAGTAGAAGAAGAAATTGTAGAGCTTTAAAAATCAAACAACTTTTGTGAAAGGAACATTTTGAATAAGGGACTATAAGAGGGTGAAAAAGAACCACTTTCAGGACTGTGTAGTGAGAGAGAGCCGATTGCTTGATGGAAGCCGACCTAAATGGGCCGTAAGTCGACTTAGAAGTTGGAAGTTGACAAGATAAGCTCCAGAGACTCTAAAAAATCATGATCTCTAGGGCTCAAAGGAAATGGAACAATGAAAATGGGATCAAAATCCATCCAAGAAGGCTCCAAAACAATGGCTAATTCGAGACATCAAAAATGATGAATAAGAGAAATGACGCAATTTGCAGGCTAAAAACGGGTGTCAACACTCGCCACCAGAGTGGCGCTGCTAGACCACCTTAACTAGAGGAATAACCTTGTTCTGCAGGCGTTGCTCACGTCGATCGTCAACGCGGATAGGGTACTCCGGAAGGGACAAGTCTGGGGTCACCTCGGGCCAAACGACGTCCTCCAAAACATGGGAATCATCGGGCATATACCTCCGCAGCATAGACACATGAAACACATCATGCATGACAGATAGTTCCGGGGGTAACTGCAACCGATAAGCGACTTCACCAATACGCTCGACAATAGGAAAAGGACTGATAAGCGCATCACACTCTTCATGGGAGAGACCTGCAAAAACACCCGATCTCCCACAGCAAAGCTGAGAGGTTGCCTCCTCCGATTGACATAGCTCTTTTGTCGGCTCTGCGCTGCGAACATCTCATGCCGAACCAGATGCACCACCTCCGTACACTACTGCACCAAATCCGGTCCTGTCAGGACACGCTCACTCACTTCAAACAAATCAAACGGAGTCCGACAAGGTCGCCCGTACAACGCCTCATAAGGAGCCATACCAATGCTCGAATGATAGCTGTTGTGATAGGCAAAATCCACTAACGGTAAATTGTGGATCCAACTCCCTTGCCACTCCTGGCAGTACGACCTCAACATATCCTCCAAAGTCTGGATGGTCCTCTCAGATTGACCGGCCGACTGAGGATGGTACGTCGAGCTAAAAGCCAACTCCGTGCTTAGAGCTCTCTGGAAGCTCCTCCAGAATCCCGAAGTGAAACGAGGATCACGATCAGACACAATGGAGATAGGGACTCCTTGCAACGGAACGATCCGCTCCACATATAGATGGGCCAAATGATGCACCTTCCAACTGACCTTGATCGGCATTAACCGAGCCGTCTTCGTTAGTCTATCCACCAGTAACCGGATACTATCATGCCCACTAGATGTCGTTGGTAACCCAACCATGAAATCGGTGGTCACGTGGTCCCACTTCCACGCAGGAATCTCCAAGGGCTAAAGTGTACCACCCGGTTGCTGGTGCTCTGCCTTCACTTGTTGACAAATTAGACACTTGGCCACAAACTCCACAACATCTCTCTTCATACCCGGCCACCAGAACTGCCTCTTCAAATTCTGGTACATCTTCGTCGATCCGGGGTGCACGGCATACCGGCTCCCATGAGCCTCTCACAATACCGTACGCCTCACCTACCCCTCGGCTGGGATGTACAGCCTACCTCAGAACCTCACAGCTCCATCCTCACCAAACGCCACCTCGGCCCACGACAAAATTCGAGGCAGCTCGGGGTCCGCACGCTAGGCCTCAGTCACTTGGCGACGAATAGCTGGCATGACAGTCAGGCTCGCCAGAACAGCCGAACCCTGATCCTGAGGGATCTTGAGCCTAAAATTCATGGCCGGTACCTACTCCCATAACCTCCACTTTCTCAATAACATCTGACTAACCACCACCTTCCTACTCAAGGCGTCAGCTATGACATTCATCCTGCTAGGCTCATACGATAGAGTAAAGTCATAATCTTTCATGTACTCCATCCACCTCCTCTGCCTGAGGTTAAGATCCTTCTAGGTAAACACATATCTCAAACTTTGATGGTCAGTGAACATCTCGAACATCTCACCGTACAGATAATGCCTCCGGATCATTAGAGCGAAAATCACCACCGCCAACTCAAGATCATGAGTGGGGTAGTTCTCCTCATGCGGCTTCAACTGTCGAGATGCATACGCCAAAACTCTACCATGCTGCATCAGCACGGCACCCAAACCTATCCTGGAAGTGTCCGTGCACACCACGAAACCTCCTGATGGTCAGTGAGCAATCTCTTCAGCTCCATAAAGCTCTTCTCACACTCCTCCGTCCAGACGAACATCACATCCTTCCGCTTAAGCCTGGTCATCGGGGCTGCAATACGAGCAAAATGCTGAATGAATCACCTATAATAGCCTGCAAGCCCCAAAAAGCTCCGAATCTCCGTGACAGAACTCGGCCTCGGCCACTGCACCACAGTCTCGACCTTGGCCGAATCCTCGGAAACACCATCACCCGAAATCACATGCCCCAAAAAGTGCACTTCCTAAAGCCAGAACTCACACTTGCTAAGCTTGGCATACAACTGGTGATCCTGTAAGGTCTGCAACACCACCCTCAAATGATGCACATGCTCCTCAGCAGACCGCGAATACAGAAGGATGTCATCCACAAACACGACCACGAACTAGTCTAGATACAGACGGAACACCCTATGCATCAAATATATAAACGCCGCGGGGGCATTAGTGAGCCCAAACGGCATCACCAAGAACTCATAATGCCCATAGCTCGAGCGGTACGCAGTCTTCTCAATGTCAGACTCTCGGATCCGCAGCTGGTAATAACCCGACCTCAAATCGATCCGCGAAAACACCTGGGCCGACTGAAGCTGGTCAAACAAGTCATCAATCCGAGACAACGGATACTTGTTCTTAACAGTCACCTGGTTCAATTATCGGTAGTAATTGCACAACCTCAGACTACCATCCTTCTTCTTCACAAACAACACAGGTGAACCTCAAGAGGAAAAGTTAGGACGAATGTATCCCTTGGCTAGCAACTCCTGCAACTGCGCCTTCAACTCCCTCAACTCCGCCGGTGCCATCTGGTAAGCGGCCTTCAACATAGGCGCTGTACCTGGTACCACCTCAATCACGAAATCAATCTCTCGCTGCGGTGGCAACCCTGGCAACTCCTCGGAAAAATCATCAGAAAACTCGCATACAATCGGAATATCCTCCACATTCGGACACTGCCGATCAACCAAAACCACTGAAGCAAGAAAACCTTGACACCCCGCATCAAGCAATCTACGAGCCTTAATGGTCGAAATAATAAAATGGGAGGAGGAAGATCAGATACCTTGGTAGTAGAAGGTGGGTCTGCGACGATGCTAGAAGTAGACTCTCTTCATGCTGCAATCTACCACGGCACGATGGGCCTCGAGCCAATCCATGCCCAAAATCACATCAAAGTCCTGAAGTGGCAATGCATAAAGCCTGGCCGATAAGTTCCATCCATCCACCCACACAAGAACCCTCTGAAGGAAATACGGGGTGAGCATGAAATCGTCGGTAGGCAACTCCACTACCAAGTCACAAGACACCTCAGTAGCCGACTCCTCGGTACTCTGAGCAAATTCCTCCGAAATGAACGAATGGGATGCTCCAGAATCAAACAAAACTTGAGCCACACAACCCATAATCGAAATGGTACCTTCCACTAACTGTGATGCCTCAGCCTCTGCTCTGGTCATATGTGTGACTCGACCTCAGGATCTCTGCCTCCCTACAGTAGCCGATCGTGTCAATTGCGGAAACTGACCCTGCCGCTAGTACTGCTGCGACTGTGGTGGTAACTGCTGGGGCTGGAACTGCTACTATTGCTGGAACTCGTGCGACTGATGCGGTCTCTGTGGACAGCCACGTGCCATGTGCCCTAGCTGGTCACACCTGAAGCAAATTACGGGCGCCGTGCATTGCTTGCCTGGATGAGAATCGTCGCACCGAGGACACCCGCCCCGAGAACCACTCACTGAACCCTAGCGTTGGAATGGTGCATGCTACTGAACACTGCTCGCTGACACCTGCCCTTGATCTCTATGGTCTCGACGCCTCCTGCCAAAACCACCTTCCTTGAACAGCTTCTTGAGCTTCGATCCAATGGATGACGAATCTGCCACTGACGCCACAAACGGAGATGCCCCTGAACCACCTGCTGAGGGCTGGACAGTACTCTACTGCTGCACGGCCGTCTGTTGACTAAAACCCATCTGCGTCTAACCTGCGCTGCCCTGACCTCGAGTCTTCTGCAAGTCTCTCTCCAGCGCCGTTGTTGCTCTGCAAGCTGCATCCAGGTTGGTCAAACCCGACACAGGCAGGGGGTGCCTCAGCTCTGGCCTCAAACCCCCGACAAACTGCTCGGTCCTCACCTCCTCATCCGCCACAATATGCAGTGCATAACGGCCCAACTCAATAAACCTGGATCTATACTACATCACGGTCATGTCACCCTAGACCAGCTCTAGAAACTCGCGCAGCTTCCGCGATCGGATGAAGGATGGACAAAAAGCACGCTCGAATGCCGAGATGAACTCCGGCCACATAATCTTTCGAAGAGGACAAGACTGGAACACTGCCCCCCACTCTGACGTCCACCAAGTCCGGGCTGGCCCCTACAATCGATGCGTAGCCAACACCACCTTCTCCTCCTCAGGACACTCCATCGAATTGAATACTCGCTCCAAATCATCTAGCCACTCCTTGGCCACCTCTGGATCTGGTTGCCCGCTATAAAGAGACAGTTGGAACTGCAAGAAATCTCTTAGCACACGACCAAGACCACCTCGAGATGACGAACCCTCGCCAGCATCACCGCCCTGCTACTGAATAACATACTGATACATGCTCCGAAAGAACTCCTCTGGTCCAGGAACTCTCGCCTCTACAGTTGCATGTGTCGGAAGCGCTGCTCTGCTCTGCCCTTCCTGGCCCCCACCCGACTCTCCCTGCTGGGAACGAGTCGCTCTTCTGGGCGCCATAACCATCTGTTAACAAAACAAACAATAGAATTAATAAATCACGCGGCTCTACGCCAGTCGCCAACTGTACAGGACATTCATGGACCTTCTAGACAACTGCAATCATTTCAGGTTCTTATGCACCTCCATAACCCCACTCTGATACCAATTGTAATGACCCGAGATCCGAGTACCGGAAAGGAACCGGCGCAACTCGAATCTCGGCCCGCCACCTACGATCCTGAAGACTCAGAAGGGTTAAAGGATGGTGTGAGGGTACAAGAGAAGCTAAAATAACTGCAGAGCTAGCACAATAATCTAAATAATAACGTAGGAAATTAAATAAGTAACAAAACTACTACAAGGTCCAGTGCATCTCATGTCCAAATAAAGTACAATCAACAGAAAGAAAAGTACAAGTACACGGGGCATACCTAGGCTTTGACAAACTGGAGACTAACCCTGGCTACTAGAACCATGCTGAAACTCCGCCGCGCCTCTCGAAGACCCCGCCTCACCTGAAAACACAGGGGTGAGCCTCATATTATTGGCCCAGTAGGGATCCCTCGGACCCCCACCGCACAATGAGGAAAATGAGACAACAAGGCGCGAACAACCGCGGAAGGTAACACTACCTAGCAGGGAGTACGGTAGAAGCAAGCAGTAATAAATAAATGAAAAAGCTCCCTACAACTAGCCGTACCAAACCAACCGACCTCAAACCGGCGGAAAGACAAGTCTGTACCTGCCAGGAGACAGGAGCACCACCCACTAGAAGCAAAGCCGTATGCCTCCCCTGACGTCTTACACCGCGCCTCAGTGTCTCCCTACAATGCCCCAGGTGGAGACTGAGACACAACAGTAACCAGTACCATGAACAAGGACTAGCTGGGGTCGCGCTCGTCAATGCGGGTCCGACGCCCCCAACCAAGTGTGCACACACAGACCATGCGCCCTAGGTCAGATCCTCTAACTGGTTCTTCCCCAAAGCCCGAACTCAGGCTGCGTGAAGGGGCGCTACGGTAACCAGCCTAACAACCGTCTCTCTCGGGTAAGTCGCTCCACCACTCCCGGGTGAGTCAGCACACGCGTGCCGTAAGAAGGCTACGACTAGTGGACGTGTCATCGGAGGTAAGACTCTGACTCACGGAAACCACCGAGAAACTGGACGGTTGTCCTCACAGGACTGCCCCACAGCCTTGCGGTCCTATTTGGACCGCAAGGGGGGCCTAGCGGTCTTCCTGAGACCGCCAGGCTCAGCCTAGCGGTCTAGCCGTGACCGCAAGGCGACGAGCCATAGGGGGGAAAATGGTCTGTTGTCAGGCCGCTACCCAAGCCAAACGGTCCACGCAGGACCGTAAGGCAGCTAGAAATAGTCATGCCATGATCGCTAGTCGACACGTGGCCCTCAATGGTCAGAAACACGCACTCCAAGGGTGCTCGGTCAAACGGGAAAAATGGTCACCTGACGACTGCTAATCCGAGGGTAGCGGTCTATCGCGTGATCGCCACCCTGACCCTAGCGGTCCCAGGAGGGCCACTAAGTCCTACCGACATTCAAAATTACCTAGCGGTCTCCTTGAGACCGCCAAGGGAGCCTAGCGGTCCCTGGAAGGGCCGCAAGGCTCACCAGAGAGAGAAACTGGCATGAAACACCAAAAACTCCGATCCACGCCCCGATCATCACCCGATGATGGGGAAACAAAGGGGAATCCTTCCCCAACCCTCCTACCATGATTCTAAGCCATTAGATCGGTCAAAACCCCACAAAACGGGAGATCTAGCGCTCAACCCCAAAACATGGATTTTGACTCACCCGGCTCAAAAATGCCCCTCTCGAGCTCCCCACGGCCTACAAATCAAGGGGAAAGCGGTAAAGAGTGCAAGGATCCGTCCCCCTACCTCAAGGAAGCTCGAAATCCCTTGAGTCGCCGCCGATCTTGAAATTTTGCTTGGAAAGCTCCGATCTCCACGCTGTGAAAATGACACCACCGCGATCACCACGTCGCCGTCGCCGCCACCACGCCACCGCCTCGGTCCACCATCAGCAGCAGGAGGAAGAAGGGACGCTGTGGGCCACGCCGGGAGGAAGCGACGGTCGAATAGGGGGGTGCGCTCATGGGAAGAGAAGAAGAAGAAGAAAGAAGAATAAAAAAAAGGGAAAAAGAGGGGGGGGGGGTATTTATAGAAAATCCAAAAATATGAAAAATTAAGAAAAATCATTTTCTCGATCCTCGGAACACGGTCGACGCACTGGTACCGTCTCGGAGTAGGAGAACGTAACAGTTCGCTCGATACGGCGTTCCGTAGCTCTGTCAGAGAAAAATACATGTAAACCATAAAATACGCTCCGGGACCCCCGAAAGTGATCCAAAACATACGGATCCAGATCCAAAAAATGTCCTAAAAACCCAGGACATTACAGGAGACCTTCCGCTATCACCTCAAAATCTAGTAAAAGCGTAATCGTCAAAGGACTTAATGTATGGCTCGATGCTGGCGAGCCAATTGTGCCACGAGATCGACACGTCCCATCCGTCACCACCTCCAACCCCATTGGACTCCTGCGGCGAATGCAGGAAGATAAGGTAGGACTTAAAGAGACCAGCGCACCGATGCTAAATGAGGGGCAGTTGCCCTGGTCGAATGTTAAAGCTCCCAAGCCAAGGAGGAACCCCACTGAGGAGTGACAACTCCTGTTAGTAGCCGGGCACACCCTAGAGGGGGGTGAATAGGTGTGCCTTGAAATATGATAGCATTTAAAATTTTTATCACAACTTAAATATGTATGCAACGAAAAATAAAAGCATGAGCAAGCAAACAAACCACAAGGGACAAAAGATTTATACTGGTTTGGCCAACCCTTCTTAGCTTCCCTACGTCCAATCCTCAGCAACATGCCATGTGTTTAACTTAACCTTTCAACAAAGGTTACACTTGTTGTTTCCTTAGCGCCAGCTCCACAACTGATCTTCTCAGGTCTCAGCAAACCTTCCTACTGATTTTCTAGGAACCAGATACCCAGCTGACCTCTATGGTGTCAGTAGATCGACCTTGCTCACGGAGAGCAAGTATCCTTAGAGCATCAAATGCTCAAGCACCCTACTGTTAACCAGATAGTATCAAGGTTCCACCGAACTGTTTCCAGATGAGCTTAATGGTGGACCAGAAATACACAAGGAAATAAATGAGTTAAACAATGAAACATACCGACAGAGGAGACAATATGAATATGATGAGGAATTTTCTCCTCTGGAATGCTTCCTGAGCTTGAGGACTTCAATGATGAAGCTTTTACTGGAGTGAAGTCCTCTCTTGGAGTGAATGTGAGGAAGCAGAGGTTGGGGATGCTTTTACTACTGAAGAAAGATTGAAAGCTTGATCGTTTACTCAAAAACCTTCAGTATGTCACTTCTCTCACGAATCATCGAGTATTTATAGGGTGAATTTTGTGTCCGTTAGATACATCACCCTCCAACGGTCAGATTCCCTCCTCTTAGTGTAGAGATCTCTGTACATCTTGGATCTTGTGTTTTCCACAGTAGAACGTTGGGTCTTTGTCCTGGCATGATCACTTTAGTCTTTGTCCAGACAGTAGATAAGGTAAATATTCTTCTACAGAGATATGTAATCTGTACCTCTTCTTCTTTTATGTTTGTACCCCTTTTTCTTCCAAGATAAGTATGCTTGTTGGTTTACTCAAAATGTCTCTACCATGTATATCTTTAAATGTGACATGAGATAAAACAGAGAGATTTGAAATGATGTGTAAATAAATATATTACTTTTCAGTCGAAACATGCAGAGAATGATACTAAACATCTCCGTAATGTGTGAATATCTCAACAGATACTGAGTAATAAATACTGACATGATATATATATATATATATATATATATATATATATATATATATATATATATATATATATATATATATATATATATACACGCTTGTTCGGAGGCATATCTCCAAATATATGAGCCATTAAATGTGTCCTACAGGGTTGGTCAAACCGTCAAGAGTGCTTTCTACATAGGACTAGAGCTCTTGTGCATGACTGTGATTCTTTAAGATTTTTTGATATGCTTTACGAGATGATTGGTCAATTATCACATAATCATGTGAGAACACATGTCACTTAAATAGTGAGAGTTAAAAAGTAGACACGTGTGTTGTTTTAACTAAGATAGGTGCAAAATCACCTATCAACAAATGTTCTCGGCTTAACTTTTGTCGTTTTTCTAAAGTAGGCGCAGTTCCACCTATCTCTGTCTTGGCTTTGCCCACTTCAGTTATAATAAACTTCCACCTATCTATCTTGCCTTCTTGACATAGCAGCAGGCCTTTCCACCCATCTACTTTATAATTTTGATATAGCAGGAATTTCGCCTACCTTCTTTATATATTTAATATGGCCAGAAGTTTGCCTATCTGTTTTGTCTTTTTGTCATAGCAGAATATCTTTTCGCTTAACTCCTTTCTCTTTCTGAGATAGCCGAAGGCGTCTCCGCCTATCTGCTTTATATCTATGACATAATAAGAAGTCCGCCTATCTGCCAGAAAGCCTTATTGTTTATGTTTCAAGATTTAGTCAATTGCTTCGACTTGATGTGTAGACAATATATCGTCTATTAAGTATTTTGTGTACTTTACATGATATTTTTCTTATTTTATCCCAGATATATATGGAGTCATAAACTTTGGTTAAACCTGTAGTCTTTAATTACTGAGATAAATAATTATTTATTTTATCATAATCTAAAATATTAAATTTATATAAAAGATATTTTTCAACAATCTCTCTCTTTTTGGTTATGACAAACTAATTTAAACATCCTTGCAGATTTGTCATTTATCTTGGTTTCTTTGTTTTGACAAATTTACGAGGGATTCAATAATATATTAATTTATTCTCCCTATTTCGTAATCCCATCTCCCCCTTAACGTGTCCCCATTATGTCTCCCATTATTAATACATTTCTCTCCCTTTTTGTCAAAATCAAAAAAAGGAGGGGAAGATGTAACACCCCGGATTTTTTGGATCATTTATCGGGTCAGGATCCGTGGGTTTCAGATCGATTTCGGGAGTCCCGGAGTGGGTTTTATGGTTTACGCGTGTTTTTATCTGTCGGACCTACGGAACGCCGTGCAGGGTGAACCGTTGCTTTCTCCGACTCCGGGACGTTACCATGACATTGTGCATTTTCCAAGGATCGTGGGGAGCATTTTTCCCTATTTTTTTGTATTTTCCAAAAATTTTGGATTTTCTATATATTAAACCCCTTTTTCTCTCTCTCCCCATCTCTCATTCTCTCACTCTTTCCCTCTCTCTTCTCTCTCACATTCTCTCCTCTCCCCCGCTCTTCTCTCCGGGCGGCCGACGGAGATGGACGAGGGCGAGGAGCGGCGTGGACGGGGCGAGGATCGAGGCGTGGTGGTGAGGTGAAGCTGGTTCATGAGCGTGGGATACCGGCGGGGTTTCGTGGCATTTTTTTTGCGGATCGGCATCCACAGCGCGCTAAATTTTCGGTAGAGATAGGGAGATGGATCCTCAGCTCGTGTACTTCCTTTCTCGCGATTTTGGTAGGCCGTGTTGAGCCGAGCGAGCTTATTTGAGCATTTTGGGGAAAATACATGTTTTTTGGGAGTGAGGCGGATCTTGCGTTTTAACCGCATTTTTATAGTTTAAATGGGTCCTCTCAGTGCTAGAGAGGTTGGGGACTAGTTTCCCCTTATTTTCCCCTTCGCGTGGGCGCGAACGGGGCGTGGAACGGAGTTTTCCACCGAACTCGCCGTTCTCGATTTTCCGGCTTAGAAACGGTCTTAACAGGACCTGCCTTTAGGTTAAGCGATCCCTAGGGAGACTGTTATTTGTCCGTTTCACCGTGTTTTGGGGCTACGGTCTAGCGATAGACCGCTATGCTTGTCTTAGCGGTCTAAGGCAGACCGTTTCTCGTGGCTGGGCGGCTATGGGTGGGCCGCCACCTACCCCCCCTATGTCGGTTGGTTTTACGGTCGAGCGATAGACCGCCTGAGGCGTTTAGCGGACTGGTGTGGACCGCCGTTCACTGTGCAGCGGTCAGGCCAGGACCGTTTTCAGTCTCCGTCGTTGCGAGCGTGTAGCGGCCTGAGGATGACTGCTTAGGTCATGGGGCGGCCACGCGACTGTCCGCTACTCTTTGAATAGTGGCCAGGGCACGACCGTTTTACGTTGGGTTTCATTCGAGGTCAAGAGGTGTAGCGGCCATGCGACTGACCGCTAGGTGACACCCAGCGGTCAGGCAATGGACCGCCACTCTTCTAGGCGGTCTGAGGGTGACTGCCTGGGTTCTGGAAGCACCTGGAGCTATGCGTTCCTGGCTGGACTGCTAAGCTAGGCTATGCGGTCCCAGCCAGAGCACCTAGTGGTGGCGGAAAAACGCACGTCGTTAATACGCCCCGCTACCAAATGAAAATATTCGGCTCACAAATTAAATAGAACAATTAAGTAGTGAGACTGAGTCGAATCCACAGAGAAGTTTAGATTTGATAGTTGAAAACCTTGAATTTTTAAAATTTGAAAATCGTGAAAGTTGGGTTGAAAACTTTGATATTAATATTGAGAAATTAATTAAACAAAGTGAAGAAATGATGAAAACTCGGACTTGAATAGTAATGAGACAAGTGAAAGTTTAATGACAGAATTACAAAATCGCTAAACTTTGAACCAGAGAAAATAAACGTAAATATATGAACAAAAGAGATGAACAAGAAGAACAACAATATTAATTTCACTTAATTTGAAAAGACAAGATTAAATAGAGAGCACAAGAAATTCAAAGAACAATAACAATGAAATAAATTGGAATCTGAAGGGGACCTCCTACCCCTCTCTCTTTACTTCTTCAAAAACACTAAAAGCACTCAAACACTCTCACAGGAGCTAACAACAACAAAGAACTCTAAAATGCATTCTGAAGCTGACTCTCCTTTAAATAATCACCTCGTACCCTCCTTATATAGGCCCTATTTCTCTCTGTTCTCTACTCTATGCCTCTCTGCCTATATGAAACCGTGTGCGCCTGTGTGAATCTGCACCGTGGAAGGCCGCTGCCACCGTGCCGTGCACGTGAGCCTCGTCATCCGCCCACCTACGAAAGCGGCTTAGCCGCGTTGAGTTGAGCACCTTCAGCCACCTCATCTGGCCACCGCGCCAGCGTGAGGACGTGCCCAACTGCACTGGTTGACCTCGCCTGCAAGCCTTGGTGTGAAGGTCGCAGCCCATTTGACCGCGCCTGAGCCCGCCATGAAGAGCCCACACCGCGTGGAGAAGCCTCTGCTAGCCGACCTTCTGACTTCTGAGAACACGTGTGAAGGGGCCGCATGCATGGAGGGCCACCCAACCTTGCCAGTTCGCTGGTGTTGACCCCGCCAGGCCCATCTCACCCTCGCGGTCTCTTGCCATCTGAAGACGCTGCCCCTCTCTGCCTTCAGCCGCTTTGGCATTGTGGACCCCATCCTGCGTGTGACTTTGGCTTTGTCGAAGGTGCTCATGCACTCGCCGTGGCTTGGCCACTTTGAAGCCTGCATGGCCATTCCAACATGAAGGCATTAAAGCCTTGGCCATTGCTTTGCATGTTGAAGACGTTGCCGAGAAAGGCCGCCCCAAGCCTGCCTTTGACGCCAACCTGCATATATAATATGATGTATATGTTATATGAAGGTATATGAAGGAGGCATCCATATATATATATGGATATATTATGTATATAGATATATTATGTATATACATATTAGAAATATATATATATTACGAATATATTATATGAATGTATATATATATGATATAAGTGAATATATATATATATTATATGAATCTATATCATAATATTTATATAGAGGTGTTAATATTTTAGTTTTTATTTTTATTTCTTTTTTTTCATGCTTAATGATATGTGGCCTATTCTTGCGCAGACTTGTGGAGTTCTTGCCGAGTGCCTGCAAAATAACATATTTATTACTCAAATTATAATTAATTTCATCAAACTAAATATTTTGATTAAAAATTGATATTAAGTGTGATAAGTGCATAATTATTAATATTAAAGCTCGTAAACAGTGTCTGTATCATAAATTAACTCCTACAAATACACACTTATCACCTAGCTTTGTGACGGTCCAGGGAGGACCGCCACTTGTGTTTCGGCTTGCCGTGCCCGTTCAGTGTTGTGCTGGTCTCCGGTCGACCTGGTTGTGACCCAGTGGTCGACTATCGGCCTCGTGAGTGTCCCGGACACCCCGTGGGTTCCGTGTCAGTGTTTCTGGAGTGTCTGGAGGTATAGTGTTACCTCGATTAGCATGCCCATAGGTGTGGTGGGTCCGGGTGATCCCATGTGTTCCGTGTTGAGTATATCCAAGTGATTTTGATGATAACTATCACGCCCCGGGCCGATAGCAGCGGAACGTGTCGTTTGCTCGGAACGTGGCAGTTAAACAGTCGTGAACGATCAAGAGCATTGGCATGAGACCAAATAATTTGGAACAACAATAAAATTTTTTATTTCTAATATAAATCTCTTACAAGAACTTGTTTTCCAACTTGGAGACTTCAACACAATGGAAAGGAAGATAACGACATACTAACAGACGTTAGACAAGATAACTGAATAAGAGACGATAAGCTAACTTAGCTAGACAATACTATCTAGACTCAAGAAAAATAAAAGACTCGGGTTCACTAGTTTCCACAGCTCGCTTGCACACTTGTCCCGCCCGTGTGGGTCTCGGTCTTGCTAGCCACCTGATTACCTGAAAATGTTGGAATAAAACGGAGTGAGCGAACGCTCAGTAGGAAATTATATCTCAAGCACTAGTAATGGGTTTAAGTAATTACATTTTTCACATGTGAATGCAATAAGGCTATGCATGTAGAAATAACTGAACAAGTAACTAATCAAGAGAATAACACATCGGGCAAAACCTTCAAGCGAATAATAAACAAGAACTTTCATGAGAGACTTTATAGATTATTGGCTATTTCACGCAAGTACATTGCCCGTGTCGGGCCACGCTAGTAAAGTCACGCAAGTCAAGTCACGCACGCAAGAAAAGAGAGATCGTGGAATGCCAAAGATCAAGATAAAGAGTACTCCGGTGCAATGCTAGACACCGTTATCATTAAAACTCCCATGGGCACTAGTACTTTCGGGCGCTCCTCCCAGGACCAGATCGGGCCCTATATGCATAGCATTCATGATAGATCTAGATATCCACGATTGTTTATAGCCAATAAGGAGTTCCAAGAACAAGCTTTAATTGATAAGATAAGATTTTCATGGAATTCAAGGGCAAGACCCTTGAGTAAGGACATACTGGCGATAAAATCTGCGCAAAACATAGTAAACATGACACGCCGACAAACTGGGTGGAATTTGGTTCCCTTAACTTGGGTACCATGACACATAAGGACTGTCATTCTTTATATAGAATTGAGGTCCACATGAATAGTATATCAAAGGTAAAATACCCTCATTCTTATCATAGAATTGAGGCTTACAAGAATGACATGATACGGCATGATATCATCATCCCATTAAGAATTTCTTATGATATACTCTTTGTATAATCATAAGGGCCGGTATACCATGTTTCTTTAGATTGACATGGCAAAGATCGTGTAATGGATTTTTAGGGTACAACCAGCTCAGTCGACCTTGAGGGAATCCAAGGTACGAGGAGTCTTACGAAGGTCTCTATGACTAACTCGCTAGTTCAAAGGAACGGAATGTCCAATGGAGAGCTTGTATGTCAATGAAAATTGAGTGTGATCGATAAAACAATCGTGAAACGTGGGACTATAGTCACGGAGTGGAGAATAGTGCCGGTATATATATATTATAACATATGAAACCATCGGTTAACAGAAACAGTGGAAAATCAGTTTTACAGTAAAATAACGACTTAATCAGAGTCGTTTATCAAGTAATTAACGCCTAACAGAAGGGCGTTTACACATGTTTCCATTTCGCAGAATTTTAATATTTCATTAATTTATCTAAAACGCGCCCTGGTCAGGGTCGTTTGTTCAAGATTTGACGACTGCAGACGCAGGCGTCTTATTATTTACATATTTGACAGGATATAAATAATTTTCAGGATTTATCCAAAACACGCCCTGGGCAGGGGCGTTACTCATTAATTCAATTTTTACAGAATATTTATTTTCAGAATTTTTAACATATACGCGCCCTAGGAAGGGGCGTTTCTTTTTAATTTACGCCCTATGGTGGGGCGTTAACATGTGGAAAACGACTTGGTCCAGATCGTTACTTAAAGTTTCTGCATGAAATTTTAAGGGCAGTAATAATTTCAGCATGCAGGAATTTCATGGGGGAGAATATACCATGAACGAACAGTCATAACAGTAAAATCAATAGATTGGGAGATATGGGATCATTCATTAATGTAAATCATGATTTCATATAGAATCAGTTCTTAACATGGTTAATTAATGATTAACTAAAATTAACGCCTCGGTACAAGGCGTCAAATATTAAATTGACGACCTGGGAAGGGTCGTTTCATGTGAATTAGCGCCCTTGACAGGGGCGTCTCTTTCAAAATATTGCAGAAACGTATTAAAACTATAATAAATCATATGCATGTCATGCTTATATATATGTATATCTTGCATTGATTTTGTTTGGGCTACCATAACTTGAGAAAACCTACCTTAAGAAGATTTGGGAAGATGGAACGTGAAGGATTAGATAGAAGATGAGCTCTGTTGCTTCAACAGCAACGAAATATCCACAACAGTAGCAGCAGCAGGAGGTAGAACAAATGTTCTTCAGAGATCTTCACGCTACAGAACCTGTAGAGGAAGAGAAAAAGAAGGAAGATGAAGATGTTAATAATCTTCATAGTTATAATCGACGTTTAAGGAAAAAGATAGAAGAATATTACCTATTCTTCGACGGCAGCAGCAGAGTTTCCTGAACAAGAAGAAGAATAATTATTCTTCACGAACTCTAAAGAATCATAGGAAAGGCTACAGGAATACATACCGTAACAGACGATCGATCAAATAGTTTTTAGGGCTTGGGTGATCAAAGGTATTTATAGGATTTTGGGGGTCCTATTAGGGTTAGAGTTTGAGTGAGGGTAATATATCCCTATTAGAGTCCTTGCCCTATTAACCACTTACTAGATTAACATGATCCTTCCCTGGATAAGCTCTGGGTTCGAACGGTTCACGAATGGAATTAACGACTTTGGTCAGGGCGTCGATTCCTGAATTGACGACCTGGTTCAAGTCGTTTCTTAAGAAGCGCCTGGTACGAGGGCGTTCTTTGTTTTAAAACACGCCCATACTAGAGGCGTTACTTGGCCTTGCCCTGTTTGTCGGTTGAAATTGACGCCGTTAGGTGAGGGCGTCCTTTCTTGAATCACGCCTTGTTTAAGGGCGTGTCTAATTTAAATAGCGCCTTTATCAGAGGCGTTATTTCATTTCACTCTATTATTTGTTCATTCGTATATAATATATACTTTCCTTCTATTTCTAGGTAGATATATATATATACATATTTACTGGTTTATGTTATGTACTTATGTATATATATATATATATATTTATTTTACCTATATGGAATAAAACGTGTTAAAAAGCCCATTAATTGCTTGGGTTGAGTTTGGGCCAATGGAGCTTAGCATTAACTTAAATGTTTTTAAGGTTAATTGTTAATCCTTTATCAAGGCCTAATAATTTTATTTATAACTAGTTATTTCTATTTGGTCCTTTTTACACAAGTTTACTTTGTTTGGAAGTCTTATTTGCTTATTTGTTAAAACCTTACACATACGACTTATATCTTTTAATAATTTGCATGTATTTCCGTATATGCATAAATAAGGTTCTTAAGACTATCATAATTTTCCCTCTAAGGTTCTATACCTCATTGATTTGGTGTGGCTAGTTCGCACATACATTGAGATCTTAGTAATATTCCATTTAGAGATTTTATTGCTCATAAGTTCTTTAACTTTTATTAGTCCTTGTCCTAGGTATCAGAGGCAGGTTCGATCTGAGCAACCCCTTAGAAATATCACTTGACCAAGTATTTATTTGAATAAACTTTAATCATTAAACATTATATACTTATGTATATATTTTATTCCTATTCCAAAATTACCGGGCGTTACACCCTCCCCCACTTAAAAAGAATTTGGTCCCCAAATTCACATCACCTTTCATTCATAATAGAGAACTTATTATGAGCTTATACAGAAGAAATCTTAAGATGGAAAGAGAAAGAGCTAGCTTATGATTTCGGGTGAGGGGTACCTTCCGCAACCTTCCCTTTGGCAAGTTTGGTTAAATCTTGAACTCCTTTTGGAGGCTTCTTGGGGCATTCCGCTATCTTGTGATCTAACTTCCCGCAACGCAGACATGCTCCCGAACTCTACCAACACTCCTTCGATTTGTGACCATATCTTCCACAAGATTTACAGTTATCTTGCGATTGATTCGCCTGAGTTTTTCTCTTATTACACTTCTTACATTTCTGGCATTTCTCACACCTTTGTGAAATATTTTCCTCATTTATTCTTTTCTTGGTAACGGCGAAACTTTCGGAGTTATTTGTTTGATCTTTCCCTTCAACTCTTTCTTTTTCTTCCACTACTTTATCTAGTTCTTGAACTCTCCTGACAAGGCTCGCGTAAACTTGGACATCCACCAAGATCATTTCATGAACAAGGCTCGGCTTAGAGGCTTCCATTTTATCTAGGTTCTTGCAAGGATGAGTGGAGGGATAATTTATTGACTCAAGATTTAGTGTTAATGAAATGTAAATACTTTATCTTTCTTTTATAACCTTAACCCCAAGTTCTACCCATCTCTCACGGAATTCCTATAGGATGACTGACAAGGATACTCGACCTATAACCTGGATTTAACAATCTAAGGATTTTGAAAGCGGAAACTCTAATATAACTGACAATGATACTTGACCTATCATTGAAACTTTAATGATTGTGAAAGTTGAAGCTATGATATGACCCACAAGGATAACCTATCCTTAGGACCAAATTACTGGAGGATATGAAAGCTGAAGCTCTGATATGACAGACAAGGATACTTAACCTGGAGGATATGAAAGCCGAAGCTCTGATATGACTGACAAGGATGCTTAATTAACCTGTCATTAGAACCTAATAACTGGAGGATAAGAAAGCCGAAGCTCTGATAGGATCCATAAACAACCTAAGAACTGGAGGATATGAAAGCCGAGGCTCTGATAAGGTTTAATAACTGGAGGATAGGAAAGCCGAAGCTCTGATACCACCTCTGTCACGCCCCAGGCCGATAGCAGCGGAACGTGTCGTTTGCTCGGAATGTGGCAGTTAAACAGTCGTGAACGATCAAGAGCATTGGCATGAGACCAAATAATTTGGAACAATAATAAAAAATTTTATTTCTAATATAAATCTCTTACAAGAACTTGTTTTCCAACTTGGAGACTTCAACAAAATGGAAAGGAAGATAACGACATACTAACAGACGTTAGACAAGATAACTGAATAAGAGACGATAAGCTAACTTAGCTAGACAATACTATCTAGACTCAAGAAAAATAAAAGACTCGGGTTCACTAGTTTCCACAGCTCGCTTGCACACTTGTCCCGCCCGTGTGGGTCTCGGTCTTGCTAGCCACCTGATTACCTGAAAATGTTGGAATAAAACGGAGTGAGCGAACGCTCAGTAGGAAATTATATCTCAAGCACTAGCAATGGGTTTAAGTAATTACATTTTTCACATGTGAATGCAATAAGGCTATGCATGTAGAAATAACTGAACAAGTAACTAATCAAGAGAATAACACATCGGGCAAAACCTTCAAGCGAATAATAAACAAGAACTTTCATGAGAGACTTTATAGATTATTGGCTATTTCACGCAAGTACATTGCCCGTGTCGGGCCACGCTAGTAAAGTCACGCAAGTCAAGTCACACACGCAAGAAAAGAGAGATCGTGGAATGCCAAAGATCAAGATAAAGAGTACTCTGGTGCAATGCTAGACACCGTTATCATTAAAACTCCCATGGGCACTAGTACTTTCGGACGCTCCTCCCAGGACCAGATCGGGCCCTATATGCACAACATTCATGATAGATCTAGACATCCATGATAGTTTATAGCCAATAAGGAGTTCCAAGAACAAGCTTTAATTGATAAGATAAGATTTTCATGGAATTCAAGGGCAAGACCCTTGAGTAAGGACATACTGGCGATAAAATCCGCGCAAAACATAGTAACCATGACACGCCGACAAACTGGGTGGAATTTGGTTCCCTTAACTTGGGTACCATGACACATAAGGACTGTCATTCTTTATATAGAATTGAGGTCCACATGAACAGTATATCAAAGGTAAGATACCCTCATTCTTATCATAGAATTGAGGCTTACAAGAATGACATGATATGGCATGATATCATCATCCCATTAAGAATTTCTTATGATATACTCTTTGTATAATCATAAGGGCCGGTATACCATGTTTCTTTAGATTGACATGGCAAAGATCGTGTAATGGATTTTTAGGGTACAACCAGCTCAGTCGACCTTGAGGGAATCCAAGGTACGAGGAGTCTTACGGAGGTCTCTATGACTAACTCGCTAGTCCAAAGGAACGGAATGTCCAATGGAGAGCTTGTATGTCAATGAGAATTGAGTGTGATCGATAAAACAATCGTGAAACGTGGGACTATAGTCACGGAGTGGAGAATAGTGCCGGTATATATATATTATAACATATGAAACCATCGGTTAACAGAAACAGTGGAAAATCAGTTTTACAGTAAAATAACGACTTAATCAGAGTAGTTTATCAAGTAATTAACGCCTAACAGAAGGGCGTTTACACATGTTTCCTTTTCGCAGAATTTCAATATTTCATTAATTTATCTAAAACGCGCCCTGGTCAGGGTCGTTTGTTCAAGATTTGACGACTGCAGACGCAGGCGTCTTATTATTTACATATTTGACAGGATATAAATAATTTTCAGGATTTATCCAAAACACGCCCTGGGCAGGGGCGTTACTCATTAATTCAATTTTTACAGAATATTTATTTTCAGAATTTTTAACATATACGCGCCCTAGGAAGGGGCGTTTCTTTTTAATTTACGCCCTATGGTGGGGCGTTAACATGTGGAAAACGACTTGGTCCAGGTCGTTACTTAAAGTTTCTGCAGGAAATTTTAAGGGCAGTAATAATTTCAGCATGCAGGAATTTCATGGGGGAGAATATACCATGAACGAACAGTCATAACAGTAAAATCAATGGATTGGGAGATATGGGATCATGCATTAATGTAAATCATGATTTCATATAGAATCAGTTCTTAACATGGTTAATTAATGATTAACTGAAATTAACGCCTGGGTACAGGGCGTCAAATATTAAATTGACGACCTGGGAAGGGTCGTTTCATGTGAATTAGCGCCCTTGACAGGGACGTCTCTTTCAAAATATTGCAGAAACGTATTAAAACTATAATAAATCATATGCATGTCATGCTTATATATATGTATATCTTGCATTAATTTTGTTTGGGCTATCATAACTTGAGAAAACCTACCTTAAGAAGATTTGGGAAGATGGAACGTGAAGGATTAGATAGAAGATGAGCTCTGTTGCTTCAACAGCAACGAAATATCCACAACAGCAGCAGCAGCAGGAGGTAGAACAAATGTTCTTCAGAGATCTTCACGCTACAGAACCTGTAGAGGAAGAGAAAAAGAAGGAAGATGAAGATGTTAATAATCTTCATAGTTATAATCGACGTTTAAGGAAAAAGATAGAAGAATATTACCTATTCTTCGACGGCAGCAGCAGAGTTTCCTGAACAAGAAGAAGAAGAATTATTCTTCACGAACTCTAAAGAATCATAGGAAAGGCTACAGGAATACATACCGTAACAGACGATCGATCAAATAGTTTTTAGGGCTTGGGTGATCAAAGGTATTTATAGGATTTTGGGGGTCCTATTAGGGTTAGAGTTTGAGTGAGGGTAATATATCCCTATTAGAGTCCTTGCCCTATTAACCACTTACTAGATTAACATGATCCTTCCCTGGATAAGCTCTGGGTTCGAACGGTTCACGAATGAAATTAACGACTTTGGTCAAGGCGTCGATTCCTGAATTGACGACCTGGTTCAAGTCGTTTCTTAAGAAGCGCCTGGTACGAGGGCGTTCTTTGTTTTAAAACACGCCCATACTAGAGGCGTTACTTGGCCTTGCCCTGTTTGTCGGTTGAAATTGACGCCGTTAGGTGAGGGCGTCCTTTCTTGAATCACGCCTTGTTTAAGGGCGTGTCTAATTTAATTAGCGCCTTTATCAGAGGCGTTATTTCATTTCACTCTATTATTTGTTCATTCGTATATAATATATACTTTCCTTCTATTTGTAGGTAGATATATATATATACATATTTACTGGTTTATGTTATGTACTTATGTATATATATATATATATATATTTTGCCTATATGGAATAAAACGTGTTAAAAAGCCCATTAATTGCTTGGGTTGAGTTTGGGCCAATGGAGCTTAGCATTAACTTAAATGTTTTTAAGGTTAATTGTTAATCCTTTATCAAGGCCTAATAATTTTATTTATAACTAGTTATTTCTATTTGGTCCTTTTTACACAAGTTTACTTTATTTGGAAGTCTTATTTGCGTATTTGTTAAAACCTTACACATACGACTTATATCTTTTAATAATTTGCATGTATTTCCGTATATGCATAAATAAGGTTCTTAAGACTATCATAATTTTCCCTCTAAGGTTCTATACCTCATTGATTTGGTGTGGCTAGTTCGCACATACATTGAGATCTTAGTAATCTTCCATTTAGAGATTTTATTGCTCATAAGTTCTTTAACTTTTATTAGTCCTTGTCCTAGGTATCAGAGGCAGGTTCGATCTGAGCAACCCCTTAGAAATATCACTTGACCAAGTATTTATTTGAATAAACTTTAATCATTAAACATTATATACTTATGTATATATTTTATTCCTATTCCAAAATTACCGGGCGTTACAATAACAAACCCAATGTTATATGTTTTATCACGTGCTATGTTTCAACTATCAAGGTCAAATTTAACACGCTTTCAAAGTCTACTTCACCATGTAATAAGCTTAATTGTTTAAACCCGTCCAAATGCATAAATCCTTGTTTTGGTTTCTGAACCACCCAGTCTAAGCTTAAACCTACTCACCTTGATTGGAACAAGGTAGCCATAAACTGTTTCATTCATATATTATATTGCATTGGCTAACCTTTTATTTTTTTTAGAAACCCCAGCCAACGGTCGACCGCCAGCTTCTAGCGGTCGACCGGTTTTCCCAGCAACTGTTGATGTGTTTTGTTCTACTCTTCTTCTTCTCTTCAATACCGGCTTGAAAGATCTCTTCTCTCCTTCTAATAAATCGATATGTAAAATAAAATAGGACAGTAGAAGGAGAACAGAAGATAGTAAAGAACCGTGATCGCCACCAAGGTCCCGTACGCGATGAACACGTCGTGCCTTGGAAAGAGGGAGAGACACTCGCCTGGCCTGCAGTGCTGGAAAGATGAACGGTTCAGGGAGAACCGCCTATAGGATGCACGGTCTTACGATAGACCGTTTAAGGTTACTGTAGAAGATGCGGGATGAAGCGCTCCTGGAAGTTGAACGGCTTTGGAACTACCGCAGGAAGAAGAAGGACGGTCCACGTAGCACCGCACGTCTCCTCAAACGGCTAGTAGAGAATCGCGCAAGACCACCAAGCCAGAAGTCTCAAAGGGGTCCAACCTCCACCCTCTCCAGCCGGCCAGAGGGGATGGGCCTCGTGCTAGGGATTGCTGACCTGCAAAACGACGTAAAAACGCAAAGAGAAAACCTAGATTAGAACTGAATGGTGTAGTAAATGCCAAAATAATGTGAAATGAACATGAATAAGTAGAAAGGGGGATACATGGGGGATTTTAAACCCCTAGGGTGTCAAAAAACGTAGGTGGGTGTGTGCATGGCAATGAAGATGAAGAGAAATGTGGGAAGAAAGTAATGAAAGGTGATGCATGCAATCAAAAAGTGGACAAAACTATCAATCACAAAAGACTCAAAAACTGGACTACTCCTTGAACCGGAGGCTTGTATGGGCGTGGAAAGCCTCCCTCCTTGGTGCTAGGTCGCTCAAGAATGCGACAGGGCTTCGCCGTCGACCAAAAATCTCCCCCTCTTCCAACCCGGCCTTTAGGGTCTATTTATAGAGCACCTAAAGTCCTAGCTCGAAATTAGGGTTTAGAGGCATTTTCAGGTCGAGATAAGCAAATGAAAATCGTAGATAAATAGATTATCTTTTATCCAGTCGAAACGGCACTTAAAATGATTGATTATCCACGTAGAAAATGATGGGAGGAGTTGGGGATAAAACAACGGATAAAGAGATAAAATTTGCTGAAATTCAGGAATCGAACGGATGAACGGTGGAAATTTATAAATAATCCAAATTATCCACTAAACTGACCGAAGCGTTCGTCGTTGGACTCTCATAGATGAACGGCTCAGATGAGATCGTTCAAAGGTTGAGCGGCCAAGGACAAACCGTTCTAGCTTTGTCAGTGATAAATAGATTAATTGGATAATTATATGAAAAAACCCTCAAGCGCAGGACTCTGAGAGATGGGCGGCTACTATCCGTCCGTCCATCAAGTTGAGCGGCTAGGAGTGGACCGCATAAATGCTTGTCGGCGAAAATTCAGAAAATTAACCAAAATACTCCAAAATAGATGGACGGTCCACAGTCAACCGCACATGGATTGAACGGCCCGGGATGAACCATACATGCACATGGTCGCTTGAAACTTATAGAAAAGCCCAATCAACCAAAACCAAGGCCCGTTAAGCCCTGAATCAACTTGGACCTAACCAAGGAGGGAGGCAACCCATAAAACTGTCCCAAACATGCCTGAAAACAGGCCCAACGGGTGATGGACAACTCGAGACATCAACAAATGGGAGTAAGAGGAACGACTCAACCTATCGGCATAAAACAGGTGTCAACAGATGTCCCTCCTTAACGTCCTCTTTGCAGGGGAGCGAGCAGAGGTGAAGCGAAAGTGACATAGAACATGGAGATGAAGGGGAAATGCAGCGGAGTGGACCGGAAAAGCGGGCGTTAAGGTAAAACGACACCCGTTTTTACCAACAAGCGATAAGAATCTTCCGGAAAACTCTGAACCAAATGCAAGGAATGATAAAATCAAAAGCGACACCAGTCTGGAGGAACTAAACTAAATGAAATAAATCGACAAGACCAACCTCATGTGGGACACAATCCAGCGGTCCAATGAGGAGGCCAAAAGCATGCAGCAAAAGTAAACGAAATAGGCTAAAGCTCCATACGGGGACCTCTCAATCAACCAAACCAAGCGAATCGACCAAAGAGAACCTTCCAACTCAGAGTGGAATTAGTTCCTCTTACTCAAACACTGAACACATAGTTAACCATCACTGACGGGACATTCTTCAAGTAAACCATGGGTCATGAAAGCTCAAAAAGATGCGTATGATGGAAGCTGGGCTAAAAAATAAAAGAAATCGTTAAAACAAATGCGAAGAAAGATTAAAATATAAAATACTCGAGAATAATATTGCTAAGCTGGGAAAATCAGAGTCAAGACACTATCTGCAACCACGGCGTGCAGGATAGAACCATCCTCCCCGGGACATCCCAACGTAACGGCATATCCGAAGATTAAACACGTGAACATGGATCATCATCGTTTTTGTTAAAGGGGAACATCAGATCCTAGAACACATATATAACCAATTGGTTCTCGAGATAATATATTATAGTACCATATAATAATGCAATAAGGGTGATAAGGATAGAAGGCCATACCTGACTTACCTGTGCAGGTGAAACAACATTTTTTTTAGATTTTCATTTTCTTGATTTTTTATGGATTTTCATGTATAAGACAAACAAGATAAACATAGCAAAGATAACATAATGACAAACAACATGACATAACATGACGAATGAAAACAACACAACAAGACGAACACGCACATAAGCAAAGGTGTAAACAGACAATACGTATGCATGGACATGATGTGACAAGACAACATGCGACGGGACAACACACGGTTGGGATAAGAATATGACGGATCACACGGTTGGGACAACACATGGAACATGGAAAGACGACCATCGACATGTGTAAGATAACTAACAACATGGGGTGAGGAACAAAACAACATGTGTGGGAAAACACGGTGGGACATGGACATGAACAAAGAATATTGCGGGAAAAAAAGACATGACAAAGTGCGATCTTTAATCAAAATCCAAGATCAGAATGAGGCCGAACCGCCAGGTTCATAATTGTGAGGCAAAACCCTCTAATAAAGATACGATCATTGCAGACAAAAGTTGAGAAAGACATAAGCTTCAGAACAGATCAAGAGATAACATTGAAGAAGGAAAGAATAGATCAAAAATGTGGACAGGAAGTAGAGCAAAAAGATATAGCAAGGACTGTCTGAGTATTTGCAACCTGCAGACTTAGCAAACGGATTACGTATCTGTCCTCAAGATAAAATATAAAAGATAAATATTTTTAGATTTTTTAATTTTTTAGATTTTTTTTTTGGATTTTGAAAATACTTAATTTTTTGGATTTGAATAATATTTCATCATTTTTTTGAATTTTTGATAATATCTCATTTTTTGGATTTTTGACAATATCTCATTTTTTTGGATTTTTGAATAGTGATCCGCAGCACCCAAAGACAGGCTCGAACTACGGGCTAGGGATCGTCGTCCCTCCCTTCTCATTAAAGGCTTCCCTTGAGTAGGGTGTGCATGTGGGGGTGGCTTACCACAACCAATTGCCTCTAAAGAATGGTGCCCCTACAAAGGCCATACCCGGGATACAACCCAGCCTAAGAGGGAGGAGTAGAAGAAAAATTGGAGACAAGTTTTGTGCAGGATGAGAGATATCAGGGTTCGATTTCCTTCTAGGGCACTACCCCTCAAAGAGTAGGTCTGTTGTGCCGGGGATTTGTGTCTTTGATTTTTAGACTCATATTTATCAGGCACGCATGCGACCGGGCTCATGACATCCCGCGGGGAACTGTACTGCCACTCTTGCCATGCCTTTGATTCATAATTTTACATATTGATTCATCCATTTATTTTTGACAGCCCTTATTGGCTAGACTTTACATGAAAGCTCACTTTTCAAGGGTGAAGACTGCCCCTATTTGAGACCTCTCTCGTATTATGGAGCACCTAGGTTAGTCATCTTATCCATCAATCTCTTGCCCCTGTATTTGGCCGAGCAGAGAAAAGAAAAAGACCTTTGTGCATACCCAAAGTAGGGCCAAAGCAGCAACGGTGTGCCTCAGAGAGATCGGCTATGGCTCGCCGTGAAGTGTGTGAAAACCCATAATCAAAGGTTACCCTCAGCAATCGGGGAAAGGAACTAGACTCCCAGCGCTAAGCTATCACCAGCCTAAGATACTGCAGAAGCTACTCATTTTATTTGACTAATTAAGCAAATTCAACTAAAGCCACTCAACCATGTTGAGGAACCAACGTTATAAGCATGTGCAGGTGTAAGAGAGTTAATAGCGATGATAACATTTTCTTGCACAAAATAACGGTACCTTTGCAAATCCATGGCGTGGAAACCGGCGTCCTGAAGCGAACATGATCATCGAGCTTTTGATCAGCACGAGCTTTATATTCCTTGCTTGACAGGATAAAGGGTGAAGAAGGATAGCAATGTGTAGATATTCCTTGACATGGAGGAGCAGCAGACATCAAACTAGACGAAGAAGAAATAAAAGGAAGAGAGATGAGGGCTAGAACTCTCTTGTTAAGGCATAGAGGCCCTGATAACAAGGAACCAGATACAGAATAAACAAGGATTAACTGAGATCGAGGCGGACTAAAGCCTCGAAAACATCAAGAAAAAGGGTAAGAACCCTGAAAGGGTGAGGAGGAAAGAATAGAAAGACGATGAAAAGATAGCTGTGAAGATAAGGTAGAAAGAGAAAGATCATCCGACGTGGTCGGAGGAGAAGAGTAGCGATCACCCGCCAGAGACGGGGAAGAAAATGCATGAACACCCGACAAGGTCGGGGAAAAGAAATGGAAACCACCCGACAAAGTCGGGGAAGGATCAGAAAAACCACCCGACAAGGTCGGGGAACGAGCACAAGGAATCCCCAACAGGGTCAGGGGAAAAGGATGAGAAGCAAAATTCGGGCGTACCCGGGGAGAAAAATTACAAGAGGATGCCCCTGGCTCAGGGGAAGAGGAGGACATAGGCCGACGCCTAGGATGGTAAGGATAGGAGAAGATGGTGGAAACATAGTCAGGTGGTGGAAGGTCCACCACCCAAGGATAAGAACTGAGCAACAGAAAAGACGAATGGACGGAAGAAGGAGAGGAGGAAGTGGACCCCCAAGTGTGCAACTGACGGCCCTTGAACTTATGCCATCGCCTCTTCTTAGTAGCAATCTTCTCGAAACAACTCCGCCCGGCGCGGACTCGGGCCTTCGGGCTTCTTGTCTTGCAATACTTTCTCAAATAACGGGCCCATCTAGCAGACGGCCTGGCCCGATTATGAACATGCAGCTTCATCGAGACGGTTGCCCCTAGCTGCGCGGTGCTAACCTCAGAAGGACATTCCAGAACAGTTAACTCCTTGGGATGAGCATCAGGAGACAGCGGAGTTTTGTCATTCGGCACTAGAAGCATAAGATTCAGCATCTCCATTTGGCAATTGGGCATGAAGCACAACTCCCGTGCTAAAAGCGCAGGATGGAACTGAGGGAAGGTAATGCGCGGCGTTGACGTGGCCGCCTTGTTAGGGTACTAGGCCCGGATACAGAGGGGGGTGAATGTATCCTTCAATGAATAATGGCCAATTAAAAACTCAGATGCTAGACGCAAACACAGAATGAAACGAATTCAATTAAACTTATGAGCAAACACAATGAGCGCGCCTATCCAAGCATCTAGCGGAAGCAAGCACACAAAGCAAACCACTGCTCAATAGATTTTTTAGGTGGTTCGGTCCTCCAGACCTACATCCACCCCTCACTCCCAACCGGAGTGAGGCTTCACTAGCCAATGCTAGACAAGTAGACTCAGTCTGCAAACAGTTGCTGCCACACAGCTTGACCAGGGGAACAACCTCCCCTCTTCCTCCCAACCGGAGGGACCCCTGGACTTGCAACCCGCAAGCCCAGAACCGGAGACAAGTCTCCCTTCCTCTGACCAGAGGGAACCCACAAGTAGCTCCCAGCTACTTGCAACCGGAGATCAGATCTCCCGTCTCCTGATCCACAGGAGGAACCCGACCTCACTACTGAGAATCGAAAGAACAAGGAAAACTAAATAAGAAGAAAAAAAAATAGAAACACGAAATGAAAATAACTTCAGCAAACAGAACGCTGAAAAGCAAAATGCACAATGTGGCTCTCAATGGAGCTGACTGGCCTGGATCTGATCCACGGTCTAGTAGACAGATCTTCTGGTAAGCTTCTCTTCCTCTTCTCTTCTCTCTCACTTTCTTTTTCTCTTCACCCTTACGAGCTCTCTAACTCTCTCTTTCTCTTCTTTTACTTCTGCTCTTCTTCTCTTTCTTTTCTTCTGGATCGAACTCTCTTCACTTCTCCTTTTTTACTTTTTCCTTTCGATCAACCTTCATCTGTGGATGAAGGCTTCCTTATATAGCAGCAGCAGCAGGTGGGTAAGGTGCAGAATGCGTGTGCCTCCCACGCTTCATCCAGAACCTTCTTGCCACGTGCCCGTATAGCATTGGTTCCCTTAGTATCGGATCACGTGCAGCCCAGACACCGGTGAATGTTCTTCCTCGGACCTGCAAGGAGATAAAAACCATTAACACTGAGGGCCACAAGAACTAAAACTGCATGAGGTATGTGATAGCAATATGAGATGCACTTTACTGAGAACGACACGAGATATACAAGATTATTACAGTACGAGACAAGGAGAGAATGACACGAGGTCAGATGCAAATAGCACGAGGTAAAAAGAGAACGACACGAAGTATCACTGTAACAAAACAAACACTACGAAAAGAACGACACGAGATACATAATAATAAAGCTAACACCACAAAGAAAATGACACGAAGTCAGAAGAGAACAGCACGAGGTGAGAAGGAAGTCTCACGGAGTGAAAAAGGTAGACAGACACGCGATCAGAAGGAACCAGGACGAAGATAGAAATAAACAATCACGAGGACATAAACACAAGAATAACACGAAGACACGAATACAAAAGCAACACGAAGACATGAATACAAAAACAACACGACATAACAAACAGCAAAGAGAACGGCACGAGGTGAAATGACACTTTACTAAAAAGACTTGAATACACATAAAAAACAACTCGAGTACTAAGTTGTTCGAATCGTACGAACGACTCGAAGATGAAAACGACACGAAAACAACATGGAACAATTCAAAGACACGAGGTCTAGGAGAAGCAACACGAAGACAGACATAACAAAGAAACGACTCGAACTAAGAACGACATGGAGACAACACAGTTAGACTCGACTTGAGATGAGGTGAAGTCTGTACAGACATGAATGTTCACATTGTCTAGAATTTGAAGCAAGTGACCGAGGCGATGTGTAGACTTTACCCAATGTACAGACTTGGTGGTCTTGAACGTAGGTAAGGCAACGCAATGTATAGACTTGCTCAAACGAGTGAACAGGTCGATGTACAGACTTGTCCAATGCATGAAGCACAGTCCACTGTATAGACTTGATGCCTTGAAGGCAATGTACAGACTTGAGAGTGCAACAAATGGACTTTGAAACGCAGAGGCTGTACAGACTTGCATGAGACGCTGGGTAAGACGGTGGATGTATAGACTTTGAATGAGACACACAGAAGGACGATCCAGCGTATAGACTTTGAAGAATTAGGGGTGACACAGATGGAGCGACACGAGGTGGTACAAAAAATAGCACGAGGTGCTGCAGTGTTCAGCACGCGCTGGAACAAAACACGACACGAAGACAACCAACAAGCATTGTTGGAACAACACGATGTTGAAAAAGACATCACGAAGTTAAGTGAGCATAACCAACACGAAGAATGAAAGGAACAGTACGGACATGCAGGGTATTAACTCATAGCAGTTTTTCTTATTAATCATGGAAAGTTCGAATGCATAACATTACTCATGATATCTGATTAAAAATAACAATATTTAACATAGTGATGCACATCATCAAAACACTAGGGAGGTCACAAAAGTCCAACAATCTCCCCCTTTTTGATGATGGCAACACTATATTAAATAACAGAGATGAAGTGCATGAAGATAAGCTGTGAAAATAAGCAATGCAGACAGACAACACACTCGCCTCCTCTGACGATTCCCAAGAGCTCCCCCTGAACACAACATCCACTTTCCTCTGACTAGAAAACTCAGGACACTTATCTTTCGCTCCCCCTCAGCAAAGCACAAAAGCACAAGCAAGACACTCTCCCCCTTTGACATCATCAAAAACTAGGGGCAGGTCTGAAGATATCACGAAAAGACAATTGCTGACAGTGGAGAGAAAACAATAGAGAGTATGGCTGATAAAGGAGAGTTATTGAGATGTTTAAGCAATTAAGAACGCCATTAATTTTATGTGAGGATTTTGAGGATCAGTTAGTCAGACTGTGCAAAATGGTGAATGAAGATTTGCTCCATACACAGAACCAGATTCTAAGCAAGTAAGGTACAAGATACCAGTATGGTCAGAGTAAGTCTTTACTCAGAGAGTATAAAGCAAGGAAGTCAGGAAAAATAAAGACCTGTGGTATTGAAAACAAACAAACCAAGACCTAAATGCCAAGTGAACAGAATCTGGATACCAAGAGAAAGAAAATTTTTCAAAGATGGTCAAGATCAAAGATAAATCTGTCAAGTACACCTTTGACATTAGGGAGACACCTTGTTTAGAGGCAGGAATCCCCAGTTACTTGGTGGCAAGACCACATTACCCCTTCTGACAAGAGGACAGAGATAGTATTCTAACTGGTGTTGACATTAAGGTGACACCTTTACCAGAGGCCAGGCACCCCAGTGACTAACCAGATATATACCATAGCTCTGTATGATCATGACAGCTAATTAAGCCTGATTTACTGCCATCTCATGACATGGAATTCTTTCACTTCATTGATGAAAGTCCCAGTTACTCAATGAACAGATAACAAGATTTGTAAAACTTCTTTCATGAATTTTTTTTTTCATTAAATTGCACTTTAAGCCTTGTAAATTAGTCTTGACTCAGTTTGAGAACAATACACCAGTTCCAAAGTTTTTCAGACAAAAACTATATATACCTCATTTCGGACTCAACTTAGACTAAGTAGGAATGCTGTACTGGCTAGATCAGAAGTTAGTTAAAGTGTAGGAAGATAGTCTTGAATTCAGATTTTGATCTCAGTGGGACTAACAGCCGAAATTCCAACAAGAAATTAGATGAACAGTCTTAACTGATAAAACATTCAAAAAAATTCTTTTATCCACGTACTCAAACTGATTCTCTTATAAGGTCAGCAAAAGTCCGTTCAAAGTATGTTCAGATTTGGCAAAAAGAGCATGACACCAATTATTAATCTAGCTCCCCCTGAGACCTTGACACCAACTCAGACTTAACCAAGACAACCCTCAAAACACCTCAAGGAAAACAAAGTGGTATCAATCAGTACGAGTGAATCATCAAATACCCATAATGAGGTTATTTTCAGCAACTGATAATGAGAAAAGATAAACATAAGAGCACATGACAGATTATTTAGAGATCAATTATTCAATCATGAAATTCTGTAAATACCTAATTCTCTGCGCAATGTGCTAAATTTTTCAGTATCCAGTGGCTTAGTGAAAATATCTGCAATTTGTGAGTTAGTGCCAACATGGATCAATTCAAAGGTCTTCCTAGCTACTTCATCACGAATAAAATGATGCCTGATTTTGATGTGTTTAGTTCGAGAATGAAGTACAGGATTCTTTGCAATGTTTATTGCACTAGTATTGTCACAAAAAATGGAAGTGCAACCTAGCTCAACTGAGTAATCCAAAAGCTGGTGTTTTATCCATATAACCTATGTGCCATAGCTCCCTGCTGCCACATACTCAGCTTCAGCAGTAGAAAGAGCCATAGAGTGTTGCTTCTTGGATCCCCAAGAGACTAGGCATCCTCCTAAAAATTCGCAGTGACCACTAGTACTTTTCCTGTCCAATTTACATCCTGCATAATCTGCATCTGTATATGCAATGAGATCTAAACTACATGATGCAGGATACCAAAGACCTAGATCATGGGTAGCAGATAAGTATCTAAAGATTCTTTTTACAGCTGCCAAATGTAATTCAGTAGGCCTAGACTGGTATCTGGCACACATCCCTACACTAAATTGAATGTCAGGCCTGGATGCTGTTAAGTAGAGGAGTGAACCGATCATACCTCTATATAATATAGCATCCACTTCTTTACCTTTTTCGTCTGAATCCAGTGAGGAGTTGGTGCCCTTGGGTGTTGAGATAGTCTTGAGGTTGGTCATTCCAAACCTTTTCAGCATCTCCAGAGTGTACTTGGTTTGATTTATGAAACAACCATCCTCCATCTGTTTGACCTGCAGCCCAAGAAAATACTTTAGTTCGCCAACTAAACTCATTTCAAATTCATGAGACATAGATTCAGAAAATTCTTTACATAATGTTGAATTGTTAGATCCGAAGATGATATCATCAACATATACCTGGACCACTATTAAATCCTTTCCGAGATTTTTGGTGAAGAGGGTTTGGTCAACCTTACCTCGAGTGTAGCCCTTGCTCAAGAGAAATTCAGAAAGTCTCTCATACCAGGCTCGGGGAGCCTGCTTCAATCCATAGAGGGCTTTATTCAACCTAAAAACCATGTTAGGCTGAACAGAGAAATAAAAACCTGGAGATTGTTCAACATATACCTCTTCCTTCAATATCCCATTTAAGAATGCGCTTTTGACATCCATCTGCTGTAGCCGAAGGTTCCTAGAGCATGCAAATGCAAGCAGAATTCGTATAGCTTCCATCCTAGCCACTGGGGCATAGGATTCATCAAAATCCACACCAAATTCCTGACTGTAGCCTTGAGCTACAAGTCTTGCTTTGTTTCTAGAGATAGCTCCGTTCTCATCAACTTTATTCTTGAAAATCCATTTAGTGCCAATGACATGAGTGTTATCAGGTCTGGGAACTAGTTCCCATACAATATTTTTCTCAAATTAATTTAATTCCTCACTCATGGCGGATACCCAAGAATCATGTTTTAAGGCTTCTTCCACAGATTTGGGTTCCACCTGAGATACCAATGCAGCTAAGTCCTGTTCTTGGACAATTCTAAAATGAGACCTAGTCCTAGGAGGATCATGCAAATTTCCTATGACATTTTCACTAGGGTGGTCTTTGTGAAATATTATCTCACCTGAGGGTTCACCTACCTCAGCTGCTCCTTCTTGCTGTGAGTTTTCTGGTTGAGCAGCTGGCTGCATTTCTTCTTCTTCAATTCTCTCCAAGAAATCTCCCTCATTAGATGGCTCCCTGTCATCATCCATCACTTTGTTAGAGAAATCATTTTCATCAAACACTACATGCGGTGTTTCTTCAACAGTTTGGTCAGCTTTATTGAAAACTCTGTAAGCCCTTGAAGTTTCTGAATATCCGAGAAAAATTCCAGGAGAGCTCCTAGCTTCAAATTTGTCCAACCCATTCTTACCATTATTGTGAATAAAACATTTCGAGCCAAAAACTTTAAAGTAAGAAATGTTTGGCTGCTTACCCTTGAGAAGTTCATAAGGAGTTTTCCTATGAGTAGGTCTTACCAAGGCTCGGTTCAGAATGTAACATGCAGTGTTCGCAGCTTCAGCCCAAAATCTCCTTGGAAGTCCACTCTCAATCAGCATAGTCCTGGCCATTTCAATTATTGACCTGTTTCTTCTCTCAACAATTCCATTCTGCTCCGGTGTCCTGGGAGAAGAGAATATGTGAGTCACTCCCTCTTTTGAGCAAAATTCAGAAAATGAAGAGTTCTCAAACTCTCCTCCGTGGTCAGACTAAATAGTAATGATATTGTGTTTACCTTGCAGTTTGATTTTATTGAAAAGTTCTTCAAAGTGACCAAAAGCATCATTTTTATTTGCTAAACAAAACAACCAAGAGAATCTAGTGTAGTCATCCACTATGACTAATCCATATCTCTTACCTGACAAACTTTGTATGCGAGTAGGACCAAAGAGATCCATGTGCAAGTGCTGCAGCGGTTTAGATGAAAGATTCTCAGTTCTCAACTTAAAAACTGCACGAGTCTGTTTACCTAGTGCACAAGCATCACATAGCTTGGATCCTAACTGAAATCTTATTCGGGGCAAACCTCTAACTAGGTTATGCTTAGACAGTTTATTCAATGTAGACAAACTAGCATGGCCTAGACGCCTATGCCAGTCAAACGCAACCTGTTCAGAATTAGCAGACATACACAAGTGAGTTTCAGGATTATCATCCAGGTCTACGATGTATACATTGTTTACTCTATGACCTTTGAACATGACGTTATCAGAATTCAGCTCAAAAATAGTACAGGAATTGTTGTCAAAGAGTACCTTGTGTCCTTTGTCGCAGAGTTGACTAATACTTATCAAGTTGTGCTGAAGTCCTTCTACAAGATACACATCTTCAATGGAGTTAGTAGAGGACTTACCAATTGTACCAATTCCAATTATTCTTCCTCTGTTATTTCCACCAAAGTTGACCAGGCCCCCAAACTTCATTTTCAGTTTGCTAAATTTGGACCGGTCTCCTGTCATGTGCCTGCTACAGCCGCTGTCATGATACCACTTGTTATGCTCGGCTGCCAGGCTAACCTGCGAAAGTTCAGACAAAGTAATGTGGGACCCAATTCAAATTGGGTCCAAAGACATTTTTCAATTTATCCAAATCACACTTAGGAACCCACATTTGTTTTACTGTTCTTTTCAGAGGTTTCATGTAAATTGATTCTTCCTTCGTGGCATTTCTCAGTGGGTGTTGAATGAGCCTATTCCTATTAAAATTATGCTGTTTCCGAGCAGAGAAATTGTTGTTTGGCCTCTTAGAGGAAACACGTGTGTGCTGAGCATAATTCATGTAGCCATTTTTATTCAAGTGAAAATTGTGCTGAAGGTGATGCATGTTCGCATGCTTTCCTTGATAACTATCATGCTGAATTTTCTTAGCGAAACTGTTCACCTTTCTAGTGACATCAATAGGAATGGTCGTGTGAGAACCCTTGTTCCACACCTGTTGCACAGGAACAGTTCTAGTCTCAGGATTTCCTGACTTAGTCTGCTGACCAGTGAGTTGAGTAGATTTGCTGGTCGAAACCTTCAATGTAGAGACAGATTTGGAGCTGGATGGGGTTTCCAGTTTTTCTTTGCCCTTGGCGGGGCAGAACGTGATAGTTCTGAATCCAAAGGGTTTTTTACTTGTGGGACTGTATCCTAATCCTTCCCTATTGAAGTTTACTCTCAACCCCAGAAGGGCATCCAGATTGTTTCTCCCCTTTGTAAATTTTTCTAGCATTTTTCTTTTGTCCTCAATCTCCTTCTGAAGCTCATTACATTGGTCCAGGAGTTCCTGATTGACTTTTCTAACCGCCTTATATTTTTCTGTAATCAGTCTAAACTCCTTTTTACTCTCTTCAGTTTTACTCTTCAGCTCATTCATCCTAGCTAGATTTTCCTCTCTTTCCATTCTAAACTTCTCGATCTCACTTTTAGCCTGATCTAGCTCAATGGCCATCTCCTTGATTTTCATGTTGTCCGTAACAACAATAGAGTGTTCCTCAGAAACAGAGTGAAACTTTCGTTTAAGCATTCTGTGCTCCTTGGTTAGAAAATTATATTTAGCTAACAGGTCGCCATAAGCGTCCTCCTAATCATCCAAAGTAAAATTCTCAAATAAGTTCGTTACCTCTTCCTCATGGTTGGCCATGAGGCAAGTCTTCTCTTCATCTTCACTGGACGAGGTGGCTTCTGGATCCTCCTCCTCGTCACTCCATGTGCACAGCATGGCTTTCTTCTTCTTGTGCACCATCTTCTTCTGGTATCCGAGAGCCTTAGCTTGCAGCTCTGGACATTCACTTTTCATGTGACCAGGTTTCTGACAATGGTAGCATGTAACCTTCTTAACAAACCGGTTCTTCTCAAGTTCTCGTTCAGGAGACTTCCTTGCAGCATTGAATCTCTTTCTCCTGTAGAATTTCCCTTTAGTCCTCAGGAACTTTCTGAATTGCCTGGTGAGCATGGCCTGCTCGCTCTTGTCCAGGTCTGAGAATCCGTCAGAGTCTTCGCTGCTACCACCACTGTTGTTGCTGCTGCTGCTCTTTTTAGTATGTCGTGAGACCTTCAGAGCAACATTCTTTCCTTTTCTGTCATGTCCATCATTCCCTTGTCTGAAGTTCATTTCGTGGGTCATGAGAGACCCAATCAGCTGGGTTACTGACATGGCGGATAAATCTCTTGATTCCTCTATGACGGTCACCTTAGTATCCCAGATGGGAGTTAGGGACCTAAGGATCTTCCTGACAATGTCTTCTTGCTGAATCTCCTTTCCAAATCCTCTCAGGCTATTGATGATCACAGACAATCTAGCATACATTTCTGTGATCGACTCCTCTGGCTTCATTTTAAACAACTCATACTGAGTTGTAAGCATATTGATCTTGGTAGCTTTTACTTGAGATGTACCCTCATATATTAACCGCAATTCATCCCACATTTTATTTGCAGTCTTGCACGCTGAAATCCTCAAGTACTCTTCAGGGTGGACGGTGCACTGTATGATGCTAAGAGCTGTCCAATTCAGTGCAGAGAGTTTTACCTGTTCCTCTGTCCATATGTCTTCGTTCGGTGGAAGTTGGTACGGACCATCTGTAATTACTCTCCAGAGCTTGTGGCTTTGGGCCCGGATAAAGACTTCCATCCTGTTCTTCCAGAAAAAATAGTTATTACCATCGAAGAAAGGGGGACGAGTGATTGACTGCCCTTCAGCAATGTAGCTGCGAGGACCAGCGGATCCGTTTCCCTGGCCGTTGGACCACATATTGGGAAATACCCGCTCTGATACCAAGTGTTAGGGTACTAGACCCAGATACAGAGGGGGGTGAATGTATCCTTCAATGAATAATGGCCAATTAAAAACTCAGATGCTAGACGCAAACACAGAATGAAACGAATTCAATTAAACTTATGAGCAAACACAAGGAGCGCGCCTATCCAAGCATCTAGCAGAAGCAAGCACACAAAGCAAACCACTGCTCAATAGACTTTTTAGGTGGTTCGGTCCTCCAGACCTACATCCACCCCTCACTCCCAACGAAAGTGAGGCTTCACTAGCCAATGCTAGACAAGCAGACTCAGTCTGCAAACAGTTGCTGCCACACAGCTTGACCAGGGGAACAGCCTCCCCTTTTCCTCCCAACCGGAGGGACCCCTGGACTTGCAACCCGCAAGCCCAGAACCGGAGACAAGTCTCCCTTCCTCTGACCAGAGGGAACCCACAAGTAGCTCCCAGCTACTTGCAACCAGAGATCAGATCTCCCTTCTTCTGATCCATAGGAGGAACCCGACCTCACTACTGAGAATCGAAAGAACAAGGAAAACCAAATAAGAAGAAAAAAAACAGAAACACGAAATGAAAATAACTTCAGCAAACAGAACACTGAAAAGCGAAATGCACAATGTGGCTCTCAACGGAGCTGACTGGCCTGGATCTGATCCACGGTCCAGTAGACAGATCTTCAGGTAAGCTTCTCTTCCTCTTCTCTTCTCCCTCACTTTCTTTTTCTCTTCACCCTTACGAGCTCTCTAACTCTCTCTTTCTCTTCTTTTCCTTCTGCTCTTCTTCTCTTTCTTTTCTTCTGGATCGAACTCTCTTCACTTCTCCTTTTTTACTTTTTCCTTTCGATCAACCTTTATCTGTGGACGAAGGCTTCCTTATATAGTAGCAGCAGCAGGTGGGTAAGGTGCAGAATGCGTGTGCCTCCCACGCTTCATCCAGAACCTTCTTGCCACGTGCCCTTATAGCATTGGTTCCCTTAGTATCGGATCACGTGCAGCCCAGACACCGGTGAATGTTCTTCCTCGGACCTGCAAGGAGATAAAAACCATTAACACTGAGGGCCACAAGAACTAAAACTGCATGAGGTATGTGATAGCAATACGAGATGCACTTTACTGAGAACGACACGAGATACACAAGATTATTACAGTACGAGACAAGGAGAGAATGACACGAGGTCAGATGCAAACAACACGAGGTAAAAAGAGAACGACACGAAGTATCACTGTAACAAAACAAACACTACGAAAAGAACGACACGAGATACATAATAATAAAGCTAACACCACAAAGAAAACGACACGAAGTCAGAAGAGAACAGCACGAGGTGAGAAGGAAGTCTCACGGAGTGAAAAAGGTAGACAGACACGCGATCAGAAGGAACCAGGACGAAGATAGAAATAAACAATCACGAGGACATAAACACAAGAATAACACGAAGACACGAATACAAAAGCAACACGAAGACATGAATACAAAAACAACACGACATAACAAACAGCAAAGAGAACGGCACGAGGTGAAACGACACTTTACTAAAAAGACATGAATACACATGAAAAACAACTCGAGTACTAAGTTGTTTGAATCGTACGAACGACTCGAAGATGAAAACGACACGAAAATAGCATGGAACAATTCAAAGACACGAGGTCTAGGAGAAGTAACACGAAGATAGACATAACAAAGAAACGACTCGAACTAAGAACGACATGGAGACAACACAGTTAGACTCGACTTGAGATGAGGTGAAGTCTGTACAGACATGAATGTTCACATTGTATAGAATTTGAAGCAAGTGACCGAGGCGATGTGTAGACTTTACCCAATGTACAGACTTGGTGGTCTTGAACGTAGGTAAGGCAACGCAATGTATAGACTTGCTCAAACGAGTGAACAGGTCGATGTACAGACTTGTCCAATGCATGAAGCACAGTCCACTGTATAGACTTGATGCCTTGAAGGCAATGTACAAACTTGAGAGTGCAACAAATGGACTTTGAAACGCAGAGGCTGTACAGACTTGCATGAGACGCTGGGTAAGACGGTGGATGTATAGACTTTGAATGAGACACACAGAAGGACGATCCAGCGTATAGACTTTGAAGAATTAGGGGTGACACAGATGGAGCGACACGAGGTGGTACAAAAAATAGCACGAGGTGCTGCAGTGTTCAGCACGCGCTGGAACAAAAACACGACACGAAGACAACCAACAAGCATTGTTGGAACAACACGATGTTGAAAAAGACATCACGAAGTTAAGTGAGCACAACCAACACGAAGAATGAAAGGAACAGTACGGACATGCAGGGTATTAACTCATAGCAGTTTTTCTTATTAATCATGGAAAGTTCGAATGCATAACATTACTCATGATATCTGATTAAAAATAACAATATTTAACATAGTGATGCACATCATCAAAACACTAGGGAGGTCACAAAAGTCCAACACGCCTCACCAATAAACCGCGGGAGATGAGATAGACAATGTAGAATGCCCCTGGTCAATCTCGAGGACACGGCCAATTGCCCTTTGAATGCTAGATTCATTAGATTTCTGGTGGCTGTGCGGGTTAGCACCATCCGGGCGGAGAACTCCTCTGGGCCAGTGAATTGAATAACAATCAAGCGAGAGGTGATAACAACATTAATGGTGAACTTCCCGGTGAGCAGAGGGATTGCTACCGGCCTCACCTTTGAAGAAACTGGCACCAACACAAGGGTACTCTTCTTTGGAACTGTCTTCATAGCAAATGCAGGCTCCTTGTTCCCAAAACAGCCAAGGGCTAGGACTCATATCGGCATGTGGGAAATAACATCCTGGATCTTGAAATGCATAATTAAAACCCGGCTTGGCTCTTTATCTCCCTGGGGACTAGACCCGAGTGGCACCAAAGGTAGCGTGTACCTGCTCCGCAAAGTGGGAAGTGGCAGAGGGATATTAGAAGGAGGAGGTTTGAAGGGCGCAGGTGGCGTTAGTGCAAGTGATGGAGAAATACTGATGATGATGGGCATGGGTGGATGTAGAGGCAAAAGTGGAGGTATGGGTTTAGGGTCGGCCTGCTCGGGCTCAGAGGACGATGGCGAAAGAAGTGGCATCGGTCGCGGGGATGGTTGTGAAGGTGACAGTGGTAGCAAAGGTGATGAGGGTGGTAAAGGGGGTGATGGGGTTGATGGGGATGGTGAAGGTAATGGGGATGATGGAGATGACGGTAGGGGTGGGGAACAAGGAGGAGAGGAAGGTAGTGGCATACTAGGGGAAGTGGCGGGTGATGGCGCTCTTCGGTGTATCTTTACAACACGTCGATAGGCGTTGGGAACAGGTGTGGTGGTGGAAACGGAGGGTGAAGGAGAGGTTACCCGAGCGGAGGCTGGGGTAGGTAAATGTGGTGGAGGAGATGGGATAGAGGAAGAAGTGGGTAACAGAGCAGGTATCTTATCAATTGAAGAAACATCAGGGTGCCCCTGGTCTTGAAGTGGAGACAGTGGCCTAGGCGGCACGGCTTGCTGCTGCTACTGCTTGCTGCTGAGATCTGAAATAACTTGGCGCATGGTAGCCCAATCAATCATCTTCTTGTCTTCCAAGCTGTAAACGAGCTCCCGGAACTCGGGGCAGTTCTCAACCACATGCCCCTGTTGACGATGGAATTCACAGAACTGGAGCAAATTCCCGACCGCGGGTCGGCAAGGCATAACCGGAGGGAGCTGCAACGCATGGGTGGCCATCAAAGCCCTGAAAACATCTGTAAGAGATTCTGGCAATGAAGAGTGAGAAGCCTGCTTCGGGCAAGGTGGATGCCGAGGGGTATGAAAAGGTAATGGAGATGGTAGCGGGGGTTGCATAGGGAAAGGGGGTTACGTAGGTGAAGGCGGAGGGCTAAAATGACATGGAGGTATGGAGGAAGTGGGAATGTAATGGACGACATCTACCTGCTCTGGGTGTAGTGTTTCCTTGACCGGAAGTGGAGAGGTGTGGTGAAATAAAATAGCGGAGGGCTGACTCGTGGAGGGTTGGTATGCAGTGGAGCACATGGAGGTATAGGGGTGTGGGGGAGCAGACGGTCGACTCGTGGAAGGATATGTAGTGGAGGGGTGGACTCGTGGCAGATGGGGAAGAAAAGGGGTATGTGGAAGGCGAAGGTGGAGGAGACTCATGGTCAAAGGAAACTAGGAGTTGTTGGGTAATGAAGCGGGCTCGACTGTAAAGTTGTTGCCATGAAGTGATATCGTTCAGGGCTAAGATACATCTGAGCTCGGGCATTGCGTTAGAAATAATCATCTTGATCTGCTCGCCCTCCGGAATATGCCCCGGGACTTGCGCGGCTAGGTGACGCCAGTGATCGGCAAACATGGAGAATTCCTCGCCGGGCTTCATCTTCTCTTGGGCCAAATCAACCATAAAATATCTGGGCCCCACCTGGTCTCGGTACTGCTGAATAAACCTTGCTTGAACAGCTTGAAAATTCATTATCTGCTCTTGCGGCAATGTGAAGAACCAATCCTTGGCCGAGCCCTCTAAAGATAGGCCAAACAAATAGGCCATCAAGCGTGGATCATGCTGGAACTGCGCCGACTCATAGAGGAAATCCTTCAAATGGACATAGGGGTCACCAACTCCACCATAGCGGCGATATGCGGGAATTTGTGAACGTGGTGGAAGTTGAAGACCTTGAAAGGCAAACGGGATATCCAAAGAAGTCTGAGGATTGATTCGGCATTGCAATTCATCAAGCTAGCCTGAGCAAGAGATGGTGAATTTAAACTAGGATAATGATGATGGGCCAGATAAGGGGATCCGGCCTGAGAAGAAGGAAAACCCATTCCAGGAATGGAGGAATGCATGGGCCTGGACAGATTATGTGCGTGGGAATGAGGATGGATTGGACTAGCAATAGCACGGGCGGGATAAGAAGGCCCGTTTAAAGAATATGGTCCAACGGAGGAATAAGGAGACGGGCCCGCATGGGAAGAGGAATCCACACGGGGGTAAGAAGATGGAGAAGTATAGGAATAAGGTATAGGGGAGAAGTGCTCCATGGGGAGAATGGAGACTTTATACAGTGAATTTCAAATGAATATAAGAAGGGAAATGAACCTAAGACAAATGCAGCTAAATGGAGACACACGAAGATGAGCTATACCTAATGAGCCTAATCTGACAAAAGGATGCAAATGACGACACTATGCAACATACAAAGGAGAAGAGAGATGAGAAAAGAATCAGCCAATTACCCAAACAAATTCCAAGTGATGCACGAAGCTTTTTATAAGTTCTCTTTTAGTACCTTAGTGGATTAATTAAAATGGGAATTCACTCGACCACAAGGTACCTGAACAGGGTGAGAATGGAGGACTGGCAGACCTTAAAGGACTCTCTCTCGCACGAACGCATACCCTAGACTGGGAGGTGGTACGGTACAACCTGCCCGGCGTCCGTGTGGGAATCCACGGCTCACGGGGACTTACGGAGATCCTCGGCAAGGTCCCCTAGTCGGCTCCAAGGAGTATGGAGACGAGAGGAAACCCTACCTCGGTAGGAATGCGACTAACTATGAGTGAAATGCATGAATCCTATGTGCACCGGAGTGCATGCAAGATCTCGCCTAGAAACTAACAAGCAATGACCAAAATAAACATGCGAGGATGAAAGCAAGTAGGCAGCAACAACATGTAACCATGGGAAGATTAATAAATGGCACCAAGGAGAACAAAGACAATATATATATGGAAATCAAAGCAACCTCGGGTGCACTGTCGCATCAGAAGGACGGTCTGTGGAAGACCGCACAATAAGATAAATGGTCTGGGGTGGACCGCATAATCTAGGGAGCAACAGAACGACAGAATAACTGTAAAAGAATCATAGAGTGCTGGAAATGAAGGACGGCAGTGATGAAAAACGTACCAAGAAGAGCGGTCTGTGTATAGCCGCGTAAGCTCTAGAACGGATCCCCACAAACCGTGTACCTACAGTCAGAACACCCAGAAGTGTACCTGTGCCAGAGCGATGGACGGCCAGGGACAGGCCGTTCAGAAGTGTGGACGGTCGATAGAACGCCGTCTATGACAGGACACTGGCAGGAGAACTGGCGCTATTCGTAGGGAAGGACGGTGGATGATCAGCCGCCCAGAGGATGAACGGCTCTGTGAGAACCGCTCACGTTCCAGAAGGTAGAAAACGCAACTTAAGTTGCAATCACTCCAAAAGGGGACTAACACAGCGAAAGAGGGGTCAGCAAATCACAAGCACGATGGGCACTAGGTGTCCCACTGTGATCACCAAAAAATGGGCTGTTGATATGTTTTGTTATACTCTTTTTCTTCTCTTCAATACCGGCTTGAAAGATCTCTTCTCTCCTTCTAATAAATCGATATGTAAAATAAAATAGGACAATAGAAAGAGAACAGAAGAGAGTAAAGAACCGTGATCGCCACCAAGGCGCCGTACACGATGAACACATCGTGCCTTGGAAAGAGGGAGAGACACTCGCCTGGCTTGTAGCGCTAGAAAGATGAACGGTTCAGGGAGAACCGCCTATAGGATGCACGGTCTTACGATAGACCGTTTAAGGCTGCTGTAGAAGATGCGGGATGAAGCGCTCCTGGAAGTTGAACGGCTTTGAAACGACCGCAGGAAGAAGAAGGACGGTCCACGTAGCATCGCACATCTCCTTGAACGGCTAGTAGAGAACCGCGCAAGACCACCAAGCCAGAAGTCGCAAAGGGGTCCAACCGCCACCCTCTCCAGCCGGCCAGAGGGGATGAGCCTCGTGCTAGGGATTGCTGACCTGTAAAACAATGTAAAAACGCAAAGAGAAAACCTAGATTAGAACTGAATGGTGTAGTAAATGCCAAAATAATGTGAAATAAACATGAATAAGTGGAAAGGGGGATACCTGGGGGATTTTAAACCCCTAGGGTGTCAAAAAACGTAGGTGGGTGTGTGCATGGCAATGAAGATGAAGAGAAATGTGGGGAGAAAGTAATGAAAGGTGATGTATGCAATCAAAAAGTGGACAAAACTATCAAGCACAAAAGACTCAAAAACTGGACTACTCCCTAAACCGGAGGCTTGTATGGACGTGGAAAGCCTCCCTCCTTGGGGCTAGGTCGCTCAAGAATGCGGCAGGGCTTCACCGTCGACCAAAAATCTCCCCCTTTTTCAACTCGGCCTTTAGGGTCAATTTATAGAGCACCTAAAGTCCTAGCTCGAAATTAGGGTTTAGAGGCATTTTCAGGTCGAGATAATCAAAGGAAAATCGTAGATAAACAGATTATCTTTTATCCAGTCGAAATGACACTTAAAATGATTGATTATCCGCGGAGAAAATGATGGGATGAGTTGGGGATAAAACCACAGATAAAGAGATAAAATCTGCTGAAATTCATGAATCGAACGGATGAACGGTCTTACGATAGACCGCCCAACTGGATGTGCGGTCACTTCCTGGCCGTCCAACCCCGTCGGTGGAAATTCATAAATAATCCAAAGTATCCACTGAACTGACTGAAGCGTTCGCCGTTGGACTCTCATAGATGAACGGCTCAGATGAGACCGTTCAAAGGTTGAGCGGCCAAGGACAAACCGTTCTAGCCTTGTCGGTGATAAATATATTAATTGGATAATTATCTGAGAAAACCCTCAAGCGCAGGACTCTGAGAGATGGGCGGCTACTATCCGTCTGTCCATCAAGTTGAACGGCTAGGAGTGTACCGCATAAATGCTTGTCGGCGGAAATTCAAAAAATTAACCAAAATACTCCAAAATAGATGGACGGTCCACAGTCAACCGCACATGGATTGAATGGCCCGGGATGAACCGTACATGCACATGGGCGCTTGAAACTTATAGAAAAGCCCAATCAACCAAAACCAAGGCCCGTTAAGCCCTGAATCAACTTGGACCTAACCAAGGAGGGAGGCAACCCATAAAACTGGCCCAAAGCATGCCAAAAAATAGCCCCAATGGGTGATGGACAACTCGAGGCATCAACAAATGGGAGTAAGAGGAACGACTCAACTTATCGGCATAAAACGGGTGTCAACAGCAACGAATGGGCAATTCCCTGTAAAAATTCCGGTCGACCGCCCCTATGCACAAGTCGACCACCAGCCTGGAAAAGCCCCTATTGTTGACTTTTTATTCTCAACGTAGGAAGTCTCTCTTCAAGGATTTGTTTAATCCCAAAGTCACCAATCTTCCCATGATTTGTGGATCTAGTTCCTAGCTTGTCCCTTGACCATTCAAGAGTTATAAAAATATCTCATCGAGGCTTGTAACCCTAATCAATCAAAGGAGGCCAAGGGAGGCTATCAAGAGGAGATTCAAGAGCTGGTACTGTAGCCGTGAATAGTGCTTCGAGAAGGAAGATCTTCATCCATCTTCAAGCAACATCTGGAGCAGATCAACCCCGAGCCAAGAGAAGATCAAGCTGCATCCACAACTTTCTTCATCAACTAAGGGGGGGCTTGAATCTGAAGTTTTCCTTTTGTCTTCCATTCCAATCTTGCTGGGCTTTAATTTTTGTGTTCTTGTAATATTGAAACACATGTGTGTGTGTGGATCTACGTAGATCCATGTGTGTGTGTTAGTGATCTCTTTGTTCTTCACCTCTCTTTGTGTTTCAGTGCTTGTGCACCTTCGTGGGTGTTCTGAACTCACACGAGTGTGTGTGTGTGTGTCTTGATCTTGTAACCTTCTACAAGATAGTGTGTGAATCCTCATAGTCGGTGAGGGGTGGACGTAGGTTACAGTTGTTACATCCGAACCACCTAAAAATCATGGTGTTCTGTGTGGTTTGCTCCTTACCTCCTACCTCCATTCTGCTCTAGCTCATTTGCATATAGCGTTATCACATAGTTCCTTTGTTTAGATCTAGCTTTATTAACCTTTTTACGGGAGATCTTTGGTATATCAAAAGGTAGCTTCTGATCGACACGGTCAGTCCTGTCGAGAAGAAAATACCTTGTGTGAGAGAATCTTCGGACTCCCGGACTCCGCCTGGTACCAAAGAACTGCTATAGGGGTTGATTTAGCCAGATTCATTTTGTATTTCATCAGATCTATTCTTATTTGTTGCTTGTTCTTAATACTTGTTTCAAATCTTTTAAAAGCTATTAAAATCTATCATCACCCAATTCACCCCCCCTCTTGGGTGTCATTGATCACGGGACTTCAATTGGTATCAGAGCTAAGACTTTATTTCTTTCAGATCTAACGATCTAGAGTAAGATCCAGATCAATGGCAAACAAGGGTATGATGCCTGAGGGTCACTCTATTCATCGTCCTGCTTACTTCGATGACTCAAATTATTCATATTGGAAAAATAGGATGCATGTCTTTCTAAGAGCCCAGGAGTATGAGATCTGGAGAGTTGTGGACAAGGGTCCTTACAAACTCAGGGAGGATGAAGAAAAATGGACACCTGAGGAAATTAAGAAATGCACTGTAAATTTTAATGCTATGAACATTATGCAATGTGCTATACATCCTAATGAGTTTTCTCGTGTATTCATGTGTAGTTCAGCAAAGGAGATGTCAGACAAGTTGCGGCTGATCTATGAAGAAACCTCGGAGGTCAAGGAGACAAAGGCCAACCTTCTGGTCCGAGATTATGAGCTCTTCAAAATGAAGCCTGAAGAGACAATTTCAGAGATGTTTGCAAGGCTATCTGAGATCACGAATGGTCTCAAAAGCCTTGGGAAAGACTACACTAATTCTGAGCTCGTAAGAAAAGTGTTGAGATCCCTCTCTCCTGCGTGGCACACCAAGGCCACAGTCATTGAAGACTCCAAGAATCTGTCCACACTCACTCTCGATGAGCTCATAGGGTCACTCATGACCTATGAGATAAATATGAAGAGGACAGCTGAGGAAGATACGAAGAAGAAGAAGGTAATTGGATTGAAAGCTCATCAATCTGATGAAGACTTTCAAGAAGAAGAATCAAGTGAAGGAAGCAACGAAGAAGAAGTCTTGGCCATGATAACTCGCCAAGTGAAAAGATTTTTGAGGAAGAAAAAAAAATCCAAAGTAATTTCAGAAAGGGGCAAAGGAAGCCCACTCAAACCAAGGGCGAGCCAAGCAAACCAAGTAGCATCATATGCTACGAATGCAAGAAGCCCGGGCACATGAGGGGAGAGTGCCCAGATCTTAAGAAGAATATCAAAAAAGATAATTTCAGAAAGCCCAAAGTCATAGTTGTCACATGGAGTGATGAAGACGACGAACCGTCTGATGAGGAGATACAAGAACTCGTGGAAAGCCTGTGCCTCATGGCACATGAGGATGACTCAACGGAGGTAAATTCTGACTGATTTTATTTCCAATGAACAATGGGAGTCTGAATATGAAAAACTGTATACTAAATACAAGAAAATCAGATTTGAAAATAAAACTCTCAAAAAGAAAATTGATGATTTGTCACATGAAGATATCTTTATTAAGTTTGAAAAATTGGAACAAGAATGGTTTGAGATAAAGGAAGAAAAAGAAAGCCCGCTACAAACGATTTCAGATTGTGAAAAAGCCAAAGAAGAGCTATCTTGCAAAATGTCTGAAATGGAGAAAGTGTGTGAAAAAATGAAAACTGAAGAAAAATTTTTGAAATCCACAAACTCAGAACTTGAAAAGAAAAATCTGAGTTTGGATAAAGAAGTGGCTGAACTTCAGTCCACCTTGTCAAGATTTGTAAAGGGCAAACAAAATCTAGATAACTTGTTGAGAGTTAAAGTCAATTTTCAAAAGGAAGGACTGGGATACACTCCTCAAAATAATTTTTTTTTTGAGCATAAGATCACCACATCCTTTGTTCATGAAAAAGATAACAACCAGGCTTCATGTTCCAATTCTAAACCAAAACATGTCCAACCCAAACCACGATAATTTTAAAGAAAGTTTGCACCTGTTAACTGTTATCATTGTGGTAGATTTGGTCATGTTATTGTAAATTACTGGTTCAAATAAAGTCCACCAAGAAATCATATTTTTTGGACCAAGAAAAGATATGCACAGAACTGGACTAACTCCTACGGACCCAAACTAGCTTGGGTACCAAAATCATTTGCATGAGAATGTTGTTTCTTGCAGATATGTCTTGAAGCCAGAGAGAGCAAGTGGTACTTGGACAGCGGTTGCTCAAGACATATGACAGGGGACAAGAAAGCGTTCTCTATGATGCAAGATAAGGATGGAGGCTCAGTTGCCTTTGGTGGAAAAGATAAAGGTAAAATAATTGGAATTGGCAACATAGGTAAGAATTCTGAAACCTTGATTGAAAATGTTCTTTTGGTGAAAGGTTTGAATCATAACTTGCTGAGCATAAGCCAGCTGTGTGACAAAGACTTCAAAATTGTTTTTGATAAAACCCATTGCCTTGTCATAAACAAAACTTCCAATGAAATCAGATTCATCGGCAAGAGAAGCAACAATGTATATACCATTGATATTGATGATGTTTCTTATGATGATATGTGTTTGGTAGCAAACAATCATGACAATGCATGGCTATGGCACTGAAGACTAGGTCATGCTAGTTTTGGAGTAATCTCAAAGTTGTCTAAACATGACTTGGTGAATGGTTTGCCAAAGTTAAAGTTTGAAAGTGATAAAATTTGTGAGGATTGCACAAAAGGCAAGCAAACACGCATATCCTTCAAAAATAAGAACATCGTTTCTACCTCCCGGCCTTTGGAATTGCTGCATCTTGATTTGTTTGGCCCAACTAGGACATCCAGCCTAGGAGGGAAATCCTATGGTCTCGTTATTATTGATGATTATTTCAGATTCACTTGGGTGTTATTTCTATTCAATAAAAATGATATATTGATGGAATTTCAAGTGTTTTGTAGGAAAATCCAAAATGATAGAGACTACCTTATCACCACTATCCAAAGTGATCATGGTGGCAAATTTGAAAATCATGAGTTCAGCAATTTCTGTGAAGAGCACAGGTATACACACAACTTCTCATCACCAAGGATGCCCCAACAAAATGGAGTGGTGGAGAGGAAAAACAGAACATTGATAGACATGGCACGGACCATGTTAAGTGAAAACTCTCTACCAAAATATTTTTGGGCTGAGATGATAAGTACAACATGTTACATCATCAACGGGGCAATGATAAGGCCCATTTTGAAGAAAACTCCATATGAGCTCTACAAGGGTAAGAAACTGAATATTTTCCATCTTAAACCCTTTGGTTGTTTATGTTTCATCCTGAATAATGGTAAGTCCAACCTAGGTAAGTTTGATGAGAAAAGTGACAAGGAAACTTTCCTAGGCTATGCACTCAATTCTAGAGCCTATCGAGTGTTCAATAAACGGACCTTAGTTGTTGAAGAAAATCCTCATGTAATTTTTGATGAATCTGAACTAAAACTAACTACTCAAATTGTGGATACAGGAGAAGCCCCCAAAGATTCAACCAATGCTGGAACATCTAAAGCCAAGGATGAGCCAAAGGAAGAAATACCCAGCAAGAGTGAAGAAGATGAAGATCCTTCAATTGAGACACTGCAAGAGCAGCAAGTGTAGCACCCTGATTTGCCAAGCACCTCTACATTTTTAAAGGATCATCCAGTTGAAAACATAATCGGTAATTCTCAAGATGGGGTAAGAACCAGAACATCTCTAAGGCAAGTAGAAGAAGAAGATTTGATAGCCTTAATCTCACAGGAAGAGCCTAAGGATATCCATGAAGCTCTTCAAAATGAATCCTGGATCTAAGCTATGCATGAAGAGTTGGACCAGTTTGAAAGAAACCAGGTGTGGACTCTAGTGCCATGACCTAAGAATCAATCCATTATCAAAACCTGATGGGTTTTCAGAAATAAGTTAAATGATATGGGAATTGTTGTTAGGAACAAGGCCCGACTTGTGGCCAAGGGGTATAGCCAAGAGATGGGTATTGATTTTGATGAGTCTTTTGCACCGGTTGCTCGTCTAGAAGCAGTCCGGATTTTATTGTCATATGCTTGCTCATCTAACTTTAAATTGTTTCAAATGGATATTAAATCTACATTTCTAAATGGGTATATCAAAGAGGATGTTTTTGTAGAACAACCTCCCGATTCTGAAGACCCCAAACATCCACAACATGTCTACAAGCTCCAGAAGGTCTTGTACGAACTGAAGCAAGCACCAACGGCATGGTATGAACGGCTCACGTCATTTCTGGTTGAACATGATTTCAAGAGAGGTAAGGTTGATCAAACACTCTTCACAAAGAAATCAGGTAAAGATATATTGGTAATTCAAGTGTATGTGGATGATATAATTTTTGGAGCTACTAATAATGTGCTATGTGATGAATTTGCAGAAATCATGCAAGGTGAATTTGAGATGAACCTAATGGGTGAACTAACATTCTTTCTTGGACTACAAGTGAAGCAAACACCTGAGGGCATTTTCATAAGCCAAGCCAAGTACACAATGGAGCTTTTGAAGAAATATGGGATGGCTGAAGCAAAACCTTTGTCAACTCCAATGGCCACAACCTCGAAGTTAGACAAAGATGAAAATGGTAAAACAGTAGATCCTACACTGTTTCAAGGTATGATCGGATTACTACTGTATCTTACAGTATGCCACCCTGACATTCAATTCAGTGTATGTCTTTGTGCCCATTTTCAGTCATGCCCTAAAGAATCTCACTTATCGGCTGTTAAACACATTTTTAGATATTTACTTGGCACAATAGACTTTGGCTTGCGATTTTCCATCGATAGTTCTTTTGATTTGATTGCATACACCGATGCAGATTATGCCGGATGCATTGTAGATCGTAAAAGTACTAGTGGGTACTGTCAGTTCCTTGGTGGGTGCCTAGTCTCATGGGCCTCCAAGAAACAGTATTCAGTAGCTCTCTCAACGGCCGAGGCTGAATATGTAGCCGTCGGAAGTTATAAAGCCCAAGTACTTTGGATCAAAAATCAATTGCTTGATTTAGATATTGAGATGGAATGTGTGCCAATTTTGTGTGATAATACCCGTGCAATTAGTTTGTCTAAAAACCCTGTTCAACATTCTAGAACCAAGCATATTGATATTCGTCATCACTTCCTGAGAGATCATGTAGGGAAAGGGGTCTTTGAATTTAACTTCATTGACACACACAATCAGCTAGCTGACATTTTCACCAAACCCCTCAATCAGGATCAATTTAACAAGATAAGAAGAGAACTTGGAATGTGCAAGGGTGAGAGCATTCATGCATAGGTTTGCACTTAGGTTAAGTTCTGTATTTGTAGAAACTAATATGCATCAAGGGTAGGAAAACATGCATTTTGTCTTTACTTCTTACCTTGTGTGTTCACATACATTCCTACATGCTTGAATGGAATTATATGTATAGCCCTCCTTGAAATTTTTTTCTAAGGCCAGATATTTCTTGGATAAATAATTGTGGACTCAGTGATGTCGGACCTAAGGTAACTTCTGAGCGGGAGTTAGAAACTCTCCTCAAATCCGCATATATTTCTTTTCCTCCACTTCATGATGTTGGCTCAACTCAGAAGGTCGGTTGTTAGTCCCCCCATTTATAAAAAAAAATAGAAAAGAAAAGAAAAATAAACAAAAAAAAATTCAAATTGGGGTTTTTCTGGGCTAGCGGTCGACCGCCAGCCCCGCACTGGTCGACCGGTGGTAGCAAACCGGCCTGATCGGGTCCCAACCGAGCCAACTTATAAGGGGTCCTAAAGGTCCCATTCCTCATTCTATCATTTCCATTCACCCTCCACCACTTTGCCCTAACTCTAGAACCCCAAAACTCCACCTCCCAAGCTTCCAAACCTCATCCTTTCTCCACCCACACAAGATCCGACTTGTTCGTCACGATTTTGGGATGAACTCCATTCGGCCGTTCGTGTATTTATGGAGTTCCCTTCTTGGTTTCGGTCAGTGGAGAAGGCTTTTGCAAGCCCCTGGAGTGCCCGTCGATCCTGCTTCATCCCCCGGGATGAGGGTCCTCTCTTCAAGGGTTTTCTATCAGATTGCTAGTTCGGGATGCCGCCTAGATGAAGCTCTCGGCGTTTTGCCCAAGGGGAAGGGATTGGACAGAGATGCGAGGCACCAGCTCCTCCACCATAGCAGGCGCCTGCATTGCGTCGAGCACCTAGGTTGCTCATTCGCCCCATAATAGACCCTCGAATGGTTGATTTCAACGAGGTGAATCAGCTCTTCCCCGATATATGTGTAGTCTTTGAGATTCAACTGAGTTGGACTGATTTCGTCACTAGGTATAACCATCATTACCCCAACCTAGTATAGTAGTTCTACGGGAACTTGGTTTCAAGGAATGATGAGCTATATACTGTTGTTCGAGGGGTTGAGCTTCACATTAACCCGGATCTGTTTGAGAGAAGCTCAGGGGTTGCGGCTAAAGGAGCCAACATGGCTTATGGGCATGGGGAGGTTGAAGATACTTTTATTGCCATGACCAACTATGAGTACGTGCGTGGTGTCAGCGATTTGATTGAGTTAAATGCGAATTACTTCCCACAACTACAGCGTGTCTTACACCATATGTTTACCTCCCTTATTTATCCCAAGGTTGGCAGCAGAAATCAAGTCACAGAAGTTCATAGATTCCTATTTTACCATGTCATGAATGGTATACAAATCAACATGGGTCGCCTCATGACCACCCTCATTGGAGCTTGCCGAACAAATCTACAGCGATCCTTGCCATAAGCTTCATAGTTGATCGGGGTGTTCATTCATGCTGGGATCAATTTAGCAGAAGAACAATTTATCTATGTTCGTCAAGATGACATCTACAACAAGCATAAAATTTTTACTGATATGGGTTATTGCTATGGTCCCGATGGTGAGCTACGTCGGGATGTGCCTACATATGAAGACGAATATGACAATGAGGATGAGCAGGAACCATAGCAGTAGTAGGCTCAAGGGGATGTACCCCCTCCCGTTCAGGCCGAGGAGTAGCCTCCTCCACCCTCACCTCATCACATGGATGTTGAGCTGCCTCCTCCACCTTCACCTCAGCATATGGATCCGGAGATGCCTCCTCCTACTCAGTTTTATAATGGAGAGTCCTCCACTCAGGGAGCCACTCAGCCTTCTTGGGTAGACTATGAGGTTTTTGATAGGCGGTTCACTGGGCTAGAGACTCGTGTGGATAATTTTGGGGAGGGACTTTCTGCTCTCGGGGATCGCGTCGACACTATGGGCCATGTGGTTGACACCATGTCAGGCCGCATGGATTCCTTCTCGACTGCCCTGGATACCATTTCCACTCATATGGCCACACTCACCACTCACATGACTAGCCTCACCGACAGTGTTGCTGATTCTAGCCAGTCCTTCCACATCATGAACAATACTCTTCTTAGCATGGCTCGTCGTGATGCGGCTCGTGACCTCGCCATTGGCCATATTCGTGATGCCCTTCATGCTCAAGCTCATACTCTTGAAGCTCTCAGCCATCGCCTTGGTTACTAGCCCCCTCCTCCTCCAGACGATCAGCCACCTGCAGATGCACCTTGAGGAGTTTTACTTTTTCTCCCTCCAGCTTGCTGTCTTTTGGTTTTGTGTCACTTGGGTCCCCCTTCGTCTATCCTATCTCCTTTTGATGAAGCCAAAGGGTGAGAAGTAGTAGTAGCAGTGCAGGGCTTTATATAGTTATGTATGTGTGTGGTTGGTGTGTTTGCATGTTTGACATGTGAGGATCATGAGTCTATTTTATGCATTTGTTTAGTCCCTTGAGTCTAGAGTCGTGCATTCACTTTTGCACAAATGTACCTTGTAATGAAACGATGAATTGAATGCAACTTGTCACGCCCCGAGCGCGGAAGGTACTCGGAGACGCGCGACGAGTTTATATCAATCATGTCAATCAGAGTATTAGTGTATTCGACACCAAAATCAGAGATGCGCAAAAGTAAAGATAACCTAATCCTTTATTACTTCATAAGAATATGTCTATTACAAACCTTTGAAGTACTAACTAAAATAAAGGGAAAAATACAAGGTTGACTCAAGAAAATATAAAAAAAACTAGATAACACGGAAGAAGCTCTATCTCTTTCACTCTTGATTTTCCCCATCCGTTTGAGTTCCCTCATCATCGGACTTACCTGAAAAGTAGGGAAACACTAAGTGAGCGAACGCTCAGTAGGAAATTATATCTCAAGAACTAGCAAGGGGTTTAAGTGATTACATCTTTCATGAATGCACTATAGCTATGCATGCTCGCATAAAACGACAAGATAGAGAGAGTGTATAACAATAAGATAGCGACGAGAACTAGTCATGAACTTTCAAGAACTTATATCAAAAGATATCAAGATATTCAAGCAAGTGTATTCATCATGTCATGTTGGAATTTGGCTATCACGTTCAAGCACGCAAGTATGTAATTTCCCTTTTTCGGGTCACGCAAGTCATGTAATATCAAGTCAAGTACAAGTACAAGATTTGTGGAATGTTCAATCAAGCTAGTCATGCACTTCGGTATAATGCCAATACCGTGATCAATCAACTCCCATGGGCATAAGTACTTTCGGGTGCTCCTCCCAGGACCAGATCGGGCCCTATATGCGCAGGCATTAATCATGTATTTTAACATCCACTTTTGTGTATAGCCATTATGGAATTTCAAGAAAAAAGCTTGTAGACATGTAGGATAAACTTGGATAGAATAGAGTCCAAAATATGATACTTGACATAGATAGGCGATAATAACGGTACAATCATGATTATCGATAAAACTAGGTGGAATTGGTTCCCTAACTTGGGTACCATGACAAACAAGTATGGACATTCTTTATATAGAATTGAGGTCCACAAGAACATCAAGTTTAATATAGAATTGGAGTTTACAAGAACATCATAACAATGTTGATATAGAGTTGGGGTTTACAAGAACATCATGACAATGTTGATATAGAATTGGGGTTTACAAGAACAGCATCAAATGGCATGATAACCTCATCCCATTAAGAGAATTCTCATGATACACACTTTGCATAACATGAGGGCCGGTATACCATGTTTCTATAGAGTGACATGGCAAAATAGTGTAATGGGTTTTTATGGTACAACCAGCTCAGTCGGTCTTGAGGGAATCCAAGGCTGCGAGGAGACTTACGGAGGTCTCTATGACTAACTCGCTAGTCCAAAGGAACGGAATGTTCAATGGAGAGCTTGTATGTCAATGAGAATTGAAGGTAGTGCGATAAAACATCATGAAACATGGGACTATATTCACGGAGTGGAAATATAGTGCCGATATAGATATATATACATATATATATATATAAAATCCTTCGGTTGACAGTAATCAGTGTAAAACAGTAATACAGAAAATAGCGACTTAAGCTAAGTCATTAATTATCCAATTAACGCCTTACTCAGGGGCGTTTATTCACAATTTGACGACTTATACATTAGTCGTCCCTTTAATATTTCCATTCTACAGAAAATCAATATTCTGGAATTTTAACAAAAACGCGCCCTGGAAAGGGGCGTTACGTTTCAATTAGCGCCCTGGTCTGGGGCGTCAGTTCAATAAGAGACGACCTTGTGCAGGTCGTTAATTCAACAATTCATCAATTTTCAGATAATAAAATTTCAGGAAAGCAATTTCATGGTCAGGACAAGAAAAATATCAGGATTAGAATGGTATGATCATGCATTAATTTAGATTCATGGTTTCATAGTTATAGAATTTTAAACATGGATAATTATCAATTATATGAAATTGACGACTTCTGGGTAGGGCGTCAAAACAAGAATTAGCGCCCTTGTCTGGGTCGCTTCTTTAAAATCACTTAGAAAACATTTGGAAACGCAGTAAAACTATATGCATGAGATCATGGATGAGTTTATTTCATAATTTATACTAGTTTGGGCTACGTTCTTGAGAAAACCTACCTGATGATTATCTGGGTGAAGATACGTGAAGAGAAACGATACTCTATTTTGCAACAGAGTCTTCTGATCACCGGCAAAAGAATAAGAAGATGATGCTTGATGAAGAACCTTCGTTCTTCAGGAAGACAGGAACTCCTTAACCTGTAAGAAGAAGATGAAGAAGCATTAGAATCCTCATGCTTCTGCGGTTTGGAAGAAACAATAAGAAGAACAAAACCTCTCCTTTCAGCAGAACGATAGCTCAAATCGCCAAATAGCGATCTGGGTCGATTAGGAGTGTATTTATAGGATTTTGGGGATCCTAATAGGGTTAGAGTTCTATTGGAAGTAATACTTTCATGATAGAGTCCTTACCATATTCTACCTTCGACGTAGTTATCCAGAACTTGCCCTGGATAAACTCCGGGGTCGAACGAAACTCGAACTGAATTAACGTCCTAAGCGAGGGCGTTAATTTAAATTGACGCCTTGTCAAGTGTCATTTCTTATGTAAAACGCGCCCATGTAGAGGGCGTCACTTATACTTGCCCTTTATTTATTTTCGGCCGTTTGGGAATTGACGCCCTTTGTTGTTGGCGTCCTTTTTATAATTAACGCCTTATGTAAGGTCGTTTCTTTTCGAAGTCGCGCCTTGACCAAAGGCGTTATTTCTTCTTGATTAATGATTTACCCATTTAGGCTCTTTGTCATCTATTTACTTATCTTTTATTTTAATTTTATTTATTTAAAAATCTTGTTTTTATCAGGGTTGCTACACAACTGGTGTTTGATCTCAAATGGTTGGCTCTTATATCTCATTTCTCTTCTAATTGGCATATACATATTGAATGGTTTATGTTCGCTGGCGTAACGGGATGTGAGTGAAGTGCTTTGACTTCGAACCATTTCAAGACCCCTTCAAACATTGCTCAAAGGCACGTTCATGTATTTCAAAATCCCTTCATTTTTGTTATCATCAAAAAGGGTGAGATTGTTGAGTATATCCAAGTGATTTTGATGATAACAAACCTAGGGTTATATGTTTTATCACGTGCTATGTTTCAACTATCAAGTTCAAATTTAACATGCTTTCAAAGCCTACTTCACCATGTAATAAGCTTAATTGTTTAAACCTGTCCGAATGCATAAATCCTTGTTTTGGTTTCTGAACCATCCAGGCTAAGTTTAAACCTACTCACCTTGATTGGAACAAGATAGCCATAAACTGTTTCGTTCATATATTATATTACATTGGCTAACCTTTTTTTTTTTGCAGAAACCCCAGCCAGCGGTCGACCGCCAGCTTCTAGCGGTCGACCGGTTTTCCCAGCAACGAATGGGCAATTCCCTGTAAAAATTCAGGTCGACCGCCCCTATGCACAGGTCGACCGCCAGCCTCGAAAAGTCCCTATTGTTGACTTTTTGTTCTCAATGTGGGAAGTCTCTCTTCAAGGATTTGTTTAATCCCAAAGTCACCAATCTTCCCATGATTTGTGGATCTGGTTCCTGGCTTGTGCCTTGACCATTCAAGAGTTATAAAAACATCTCATTAAGACTTGTAACCCTAATCAATCAAAGGAGGCCAAGGGAGGCTATCAAGGGGAGATTCAAGAGCTGGTACTGTAGCCGTGAACAGTGCTCCGAGAAGGAAGATCTTCATCCATCTTCATACATCTTCAAGCAACATCTGGAGCAGATCAACCCCGAGCCAAGAGGAGATAAAGCTGCATCCACAACCTTCTTCATCAACTAAGGGGGAGCTTGAATATGAAGTTTTCTTTTTGTGTCTTCCATTCCAATCTTGCTGGGCTTTAATTTTTGTGTTCTTGTAATATTGAAACACCTGTGTGTGTGTGGATCTACGTAGATCCGTGTGTGTGTGTTAGTGATCTCTTTGTTCTTCACCTCTCTTTGTGTTTCGGTGCTTATGCACCTTCGTGGGAGTTCTGAACTCACACGAGTGTGTGTGTGTGTGTGTCTTGATCTTGTAACCTTCTACAAGATAGTGTGTGAATCCTCACAGTCGGTGAGGGGTGGGCGTAAGTTGTAGTTGTTGCATCCGAACCACCTAAAAATCGTGGTGTTTTATGTGGTTTGCTCCTTATCTCCTACCTCCATTCTGCTCTAGCTCATTTGCATATTGCATTATCACATAGTTCCTTTGTTTAGATCTAGTATTATTAACCTTTTTACGGGAGATCTTTGGGATATCAAAAGGTAGCTTCTGATCGACACGGTCAGTCCCGTCGAGAGGAAAGTACCTTGTGGGAGAGAATCTTCGGACTCCCGGACTCCGCCTGGTACCAAAGAACTTCTATAGGGGTTGATTTAGCCAGATTCATTTTGTTGCTTGTTCTTAATACTTGTTTCAAATATTTTAAAAGCTGTTAAAATCTGTCATCACCTAATTCACCCCCCCTCTTGGGTGTCATTGATCGAGGGACTTCATTCTGGGCTATCGTGTTTTCGCTAGATCGAGTCACTGCGTACCGGTGTGAGTGCGGTGGGGTTCCCTCGCATGTCGTGGGTTTCCCTGGAAGATGATTCCTGACTGGGCTAGGTGTATGGCCTTGGACTGTGAGTCCAGCCACCCAGCCTAGGGCTGGAGGTTTCCCACTCTTCCCTAGGATGGGGAATCGGCGTGGTGGCTTGTGAGCTCCCTTGGGAATCGTGCTTCTATGTTTTCTGCGTGGGCCATGTGTGTGGCCTATGGACTATGAGTCCAATTACCGAGCCTGGGGCTAGAGGGTTTATCAGTTCCCTTTTCGAGGGAATGATCTCGACAGTTGTGAACTGCCTCGTGAGTCATCATGTCGAGATTTCTGACCCTAGGGTTAGGGCAGATTGACGGCGTGGAGCCGTTCGGTGCAATGGTCTATACCCCGAGTCTTGTGACTCAAGGACCATTAGATTTAATGAGTCTAGAGGACTGCCCAGAGTTCAGTGGCTCGGTGCCACGTGATTCTTCTCGACTTTTGCGCATGGTGCGTGTGTGTTTCTCGGAGTTTCTCCTCGGAGAGTGGTCACATCAGTGACTCCCCACTAGTCGTAGCCTTCCGACACGCGAGTGGTCCCAACAGGGAGTGGTGGCGAGGCTACCCAGAGAGAAGGTTTTTAGGCTTGTTACCGTCGGGCCCCACGTCTTGATGCTAGAGTCCGGCTGAGGGGAAAACCAGTCAGTGGGCCAAACCTAGGACGCATAGTCTATGTGTGCACACATGCTTGGGGGCAGTGGACCCGCGCTGACGAGCGCGACCCCAGCTAGTCACTTGTTCTGTGGTTACTAGTACGGTGTCCCCGTTCCACCAGGGGTCGAGGGGGACACCTGAGGCGCAGTCTAAGTCGTCAGTGGACGCATCTGGCCTTGCTTCTGGTGGGCATGTACTCCTATCACGTGAGACGTGACTCTCCTATTTACGGGTTTCATTTCCCATCTGCGAGACGTGGTTCCCCCGACAGTTTCGGGGAGTGTCCCCGAGGTAGAGGTCTAGGGGTTTTTCCGGTGAGCGTCACCGAGGGTCTCCCTAGACGGTGTTAGGTCCGTGACTACGAGGTCATGATTATTTCTTCTGGCGGCGTAGCCAGAGGATCTTCCGTTAGTTTTGTAGTCCCCCGACTGGGAGATCGGGGCATGTTTCTCTGGTACAGTAGGAGTAGCTGTAGTGCCGAGTTTTTGACCAGCCATCGGTTCCCTGTTCCTGCTATAGTTGTAGCTGTCTTTCCTTTCCGCTACTGCCGTTGTTCTCAGTTGGGGTTCTGCAGGATCCCTACTGAGCCAGTGACAGGAGGCTCACCCTTGCTTTTCAGGTGCGGCGGTTCTTCCTCGAGGTTTGACTGTGCTGTTCGTAGGTTCTTAGTTGCCAGCTTGCCAGGCCGAGTGTTCACTCGGTGTTAGGTACGTTCTCTGCCTTAGACTGTACTTTCTGTTGGACTAGACTCTGTTGTTATAGTTGTTATTTATTTTTGTTAATTGTTGAGTTGTCCTTCTTTATTTCCTATTTCTTTGTACCTCCACACTCCTTTTAGCCCTTCCGAGCCCTCCCAGCTTGTGGGCGGTGGGTCAGGATTCAAATGGTATCGGGCTCCTCCCGATATCCGAATCTTGGGTCATTACAGTTGGTATTATCGGGTCAGGATCCATGGTTTCGGATCGATTTCGGGAGTCCCAGAGCGCATTTTGTGGTTTACGCGTGTTTTTGTCTGTCGGACCTACGGAACGCCGTGCATGGTGAACAGTCGTATTCTCTGACTCCGGGACGTTACCACGACGTTGTGCATTTTTCAAGGATCGTGGGGAGTATTTTTCCCCATTTTTCATATTTTATAGAAATTCCAGATTTTCTATATATTAAACTCCTTTTTCTCTCTCTCCACATCTCTCATTCTCTCACTCTTTCCCTCTCTCTTCTCTCTCACGTTCTCTCCTCTGCCCCTCTCTTCTCTCTGGGCGGCCGACGAAGATGGACGAGGGCGAGGTGGCAGTGCTCGTGGGGCGAGGAGCGGCGTGGACGGGGTGAGAATCGACGCATGGTGGCAAGGTGAAAATCACGCGAAAGGTATCCCGTTGACGAGTGTCTGGTGACCGACGATTGGTCTTTCACAGACAGAAGATGCTGGTTGTTAGGGCTCAAGAATGGTGAGAGCCGTGTGCAAGTGAGGCCCTTGGTGGCCGTTTCCATGATGTGCCTTTTTTCAGTTGGGATCTGGGCTTTGTCAAAGTTGAGTTCTAACAAAGTTGGTCCCGTGATGTTGTTGGCGTTCCACTTGCCAGGCGTGAGATGGTCCTTGGCGTGGAGCCGACGGTTGTGCGGCAGTCAATTGGATGGACTACGTGAGCTGGTTGGGAGCTCAGCGATAGTTGTCCCCAGTGCGGGGCGTGAGATTAGTCAGCTAGTTGTGAAGTTGATGTGTGAATTGTCTGCCGACCACAGGATGGATCGGTAGCTATTTATCGTGACAAGGGTTGTGTCTCCTCGGTGAGCGAGATGGTAGCAGCGGTGCCATAATTGGTTTTTTTTCTTGTGACTGAGGTGATGCCAGACTGTGTCCTTTGGTGTATGCCAGCTCTGATGACCGGTGTGCGTGGCATGCGGAGCGAGGTGTCGTTCGTGATTGTAGTCTGGCTGTGTCTCTCAGGAGAGGAGCTTTCATGAGAATCAAGGTTTTCTGTGCTGGGGCTCTGACAAGGTTGTCAGTTGGTTAAGGTGTTCTTCCCCTGTGACCTGGTGCTAGTCTTGAATTTTGAGGATGAAATTTGTTTAATGGGGGAGGGCTGTAATGCCACAGATTTTTCGGATCATTTATCGGGTCAGGATCCGTGGGTTTCAGATCGATTTCGGGAGTCCCGGAGCGCCTTTTGTGGTTTACGCGTGTTTTTGTCTGTCGGACCTACGGAACACCCTGCAGGGTGAACTGTTGCATTCTCCGACTCCGGGACGTTACCATGATGTTGTGCATTTTTTGAGGATCGTGGGAAGTATTTTTCCCCATTTTTCGTATTTTCTAGAAATTCTAGATTTTCTATATATTAAATCTCTTCCCATCTCTCATTCTCTCACTCTTTCCCTCTCTCTTCTCTCCCACGTTCTCTCCTCTCCCCCTCTCTTCTCTCTGGGCGGCCGACGGACATGGACGAGGGCGAGGTGGCGGTGCTCATGGGGCGAGGAGTGGCGTGGACGGGGTGAGGATCGAGGCGTGGTGGTGAGGTGAAGCTGGTTCGTGAGCGTGGGATACCAGCGGGGTTTCGTGGCCTTTTCTTCGTGGATTGGCGTCCATGGCACGCCAAATCTTCGGTGGAGGTAGGGAGATGGATCCCCAGCTCATGTACTTCCTTTCTCGTAATTTTGGTAAGCCGTGGTGAGCCGAGCGGGCTTATTTAAGCATTTTTGGGGAAAATACATATTTTTGGAGAGTGAGACAGATCTAGCATTTTAATCACATTTTTGTGGTTTAAATGGGTCCTCTCGGTGCTAGAGAAGTTGGGGACTTGTTTCCCCTTGTTTTCCCCTTCGCGTGGGCGCGAACGGGACGTGGAACAGAGTTTTCCACTGAACTCGCCGTTCTCAGTTTTTCGGCTTAGAAACGGTCTTAACAGGAACTGCCTTTAGGTTATGCGATCCCCAAGGAGACCGTTATTTGTCAGTTTTACTGTGTTTTGGGGCTGCTATCCAACGATAGATCGCTATGCTTATCTTAGCGGTCTAAGGCAGACCGTTTCTCATGGCTGGGCGGCCATGGGTGGGCCACCACCTACCCCCCCTATGTCGGTTGGTTTTGCGGTCGCGCGATAGACCGCCTGAGACGTTTAGCAGACTGGTGTGGACCACCGTTCACCGTGTAGCGGTCAGGCCAAGACTATTTTCAGTCTCCGTCGTTGTGAGCGTGTAGCGGCCTGAGGATGACCGCTTAGGTCATGGGGCGGCCACGCGACTGTTCGCTACTCTTTGAATAGCGGCCAGGGCACGACCATTTTACGTTGGGTTTCATTCGAGGTTAGGAGGTGTAGCGGCCATGCGACTGACCGCTAGGTGACACCCAGCGGTCAGGCAATGGACCGCCACTCTTCTAGGCAGTCTGAGGGTTACCGCCTGGGTTCTGGAAGCACCTGGAGCTATGCGGTCCTGGCTGACCGCTAAGCTAGGCTATGCGGTCCCAACCAGACCGCCTAGCTCTGTGACGGTCCAGGGATGACCGCTACTTGTGTTTCGTGCTTGCCGTGCCCGTTCAGTGTTGTGCTAATCTCTGGTCGACCCGGTTGTGACCCAGTTGTCGACCATCGGCCTCATGAGTGTCCCAGACACCCCGTCGATTTTGTGTCCATGTTTCTGGGGTGTTTGGAGGTACCGTGTTATCTCGATTAGCATGCCCATAGATGTGGTGGGTCCGGGTGACCCCATGTGTTCTGGGCTTTCGTGTTTTCGCTAGATCAAGTCACTGTGTACCGGTGTGAGTCTGGTGGGGTTCCCCCACATGTCGTGGGTTTCCATGGAAGATGATTCCCGATTGGGCCAAGTGTATGGCCTTGGATGCTTGTGAGCTTGTGAGCTACCTTGGGAATCATGCTTCTGTGTTTTTCGCATGGGCCATGTGTGTGGCCTGTGGACTGTGAGTCCAATTACCCAGCCTGGGGCTGGAGGGTTTCTCAGTTCCCTTTTTGAGGGAATGATCTCGGCAGTTGTGAACTGCCTCATGAGTCATCATGCCGAGGTTTCTGACCCTAGGGTTAGAGCAGATTGACGGCGTGGAGCCGTTCGGTGCAACGGTCTTGACTCCGAGTCTTATGACTCAAGGACCGTTGGATTTAGTGAGTCTAGAGGACTGCCCAAAGTTCAGTGGCTCGGTGCCACGTGGTTGTTCTTGACCTTCGCACAGGGTGCGTGTGTGTTTCTCAGAGTTTCTCCTCGAAGAGTGCTCACATCAATGACTCCCCACTAGTCATAGCCTTCCGACACGCGAGTGGTCCCATCAGGGAGTGGTGGCAAGGCTAGCCCGAGAGACGATTTTTATGCTGGTTACCGTCGGGCCTCACGTCTTGACGCCAGAGTCCGACTGAGGGGAAAACCAGTCAGAGAGCCAGACCTAGGACGCATGGTCTGTGTGTGCACACGTGGTTGGGGGTAGTGGACCCGCGCTGATGAGCGCGACCCCAACTAGTCACTTGTTCTGTGGTTACTAGCACTACAAGAAAAATGTGAAATTTTGACGTCCATTTGCCGTCGCAAATATGTCGGACATACGTCGCAATGTGAATTTCCGACGTATTTCAGACGGAATATGGACGTCGGAACTCTTACGTCGCAAATTTCTGACGTACTAAAATAGCGTCACCAATGCGTTCGAAATTACCGACGAAACTATATCATCAAAATTATGGTGGCTATTTATGTCGGTAATTAATAATACGAAAATTAATTAATCATTGTGACAGAACATAATTTAGTTGAGAATAGGTCTAAAGTTTTCGACGTATTTCTGACAGATATATTATGTCATCGCAAACATATGTGTTAAATTAGTTCCGACGAAAGTTATTTTGGTGGGAAATACGTTGTTAATTTTCGACGTATTTCTATCGGATAAATAATACATTGAAAACCTGTGGGTCAAATTAGTTCCGACGAACTATTATTGTGTCGAAAATACGTCGTTAATGCTCGATGAATTTGAGACAGATAAATAATAGGTCAGAACTAGTTTGAATCAAATTACTTCCGAAGAAACTACCTTGGGTCGAAAAGACGTCGTTAATGTTCGACGTATTTGAGACGGATAATTAATACGTCGAAACTAATGTGTATCAAATTTGTTCCGACGAACATTTAGTTGGTCGAAAATACGTCTGAACCTTTCGACCGATTTGCGCTGGAAAATAAATACGTCAGGAAATAAGTGCGTGAACTTGGTTCCGACGAATTGTTAGTTGGTCGAAATTCCATTGAAAACTTTCTGCACATCTTTATATATATATATTAAAATTTTAAAAACATGTTTAAAGCTATAATTATACACAACAATCGACACAAGTCAACATAAAACACGCAATAAACAGCATATACAACACACAATAGAATAAAATCCTATTGTAAATTAGAATAAAGAACGTCCACAACACATAAATCTTTGAATAAAAAAGTTACAGTTACATTAATTGAAATGTATCATTTTTTCACAATATCATAAAAAAATCAAGAGATATCCGCTGCATCATCCTCATTCGTCATTCATAGCATCTCCACCATCACCGGCTGCAAGAGGATCCTTCATCACAAAAAGTTAATAATAAATAGATTTTTATAAATATAATTATTAATAAATCTAGTTAAATATCTTTTTTATTTTGTAAGACCGAAAGTAGATAACATGAAGATGATTTCTTTCACTCTCAAAGGTAAATTCTTTGAATTAAGTAGTAATGTTATTGTTGTGCCCTATGATTTTGATGATGTCTAACACTATGAATCATATTATGATAATGGTTTTTTATATCATGAATTTGATGTGTGCTGGCTAATGTCGATATATTTTCTAATACCTTGAGCGACATTTTCATATGAAGGCTTGAAGGGTTGTAATGTCAATACTACGAATACTTGAACTATTATGTCTGTATGCTTGAAGAATGTCTATTTGAAGAACTGTAATATCTGAATAATTCAGGTAAGCATAAGCATGACAGTGTCACACCAGCCCTAGAAGCAAATCTGCAGAAGTAGCCTCCAATCGCTGAAGAAACAGCTGATATATCACCTTAAGATAGACTCTATACTCGCTGAAGAATAAGGTTGAAAAATATCCCTTAAGGCTGACAAATGTGCATTACGGGTGACATATACTACCTTAAGGGTAACAAATAGATGGACTAGGTTAATAATAGGCAACAGTGGTGACAAATAGCAGTGCAAAGGTGAATAATAGGTAGCATGGGTAAAACAGCTGAAAACCAAGAACCTCAAGCCGACTCGGAAGGGCTTACAAGTCGACTTCTGACAGAAGAATTCACAGAATGAAAGAAGACTTTTTAGCTGCGGATTAAGGGTGAAAATGGGTGGACAAAGCAGACAAATGGTTGTATAGCAGTGTGAAATGGCTGTTCAGTGGTGTAAAGTGGCTCATGGCTCTGACATTTGAAGAATGCTCAAACTAGTTGAAGAGAATGATTCCCTCTATGCTTCAGAGGAAGAGAGGACTGGTCCTCTGGTTGTGGGTAACTGGGTGTTACTCACGGTTCCTTCTAATTTGATCAGAAGAAGAGAGGAGAGTGTTCTTCTAGGTCAAGATGTAAGTGAGCATTTGTTTGCAGACTGAGTATGCGGTTATTGCTGTTGCAAGGGGAAGCCACACTCAGGTTTGAGTGTGGGGTGGACGTAGATCTGCGTGGCAGATCGAATCACCTAAAAATTCTGTGTTCCGTGATTTGCATTGGTGTGATTGGCCCTTATCATCTTCCTCCATTCATAGGTTTGCGTATGAACAGATCTTCCCTATACGCTAAGTGGTTGTATTGTAGTCTGTTAGATCTGAGTGGATTCTATGAGATAGCATTCTCTTAGTTAGTGCATTCTTGTCACTTTCATTTATATTGTTCTTACAGATATCATCTGAGCTCGTGGTTTGATAGCTGAGTGTTAAATTATCTTAGGCTTAAAAATTGAGGTTAAAATTTTTATAGGATCTATTCACCCCCCCTCTAGATCCTGTTACACACACATATTCATATACTTGCTTCCGGCTTTGCCTATAGAGCACACAACATTGGTATCACAGATACTCTGCTATTATAACTCTAAGGTCTACGAAATTAAAAATTAAATTAAATACTCACATGAGAGGGCTGTTGATGGGAATCGACGTCGAGCACTGACTTTTATTTTTACACTTGTGTCCTTTTAGTTTGCATTTATATCATTGGGAAGTAGGTTTGCAATTGTAAGGCTTTATAAGCTAATTTGTCATTCCTTAGGATTCTTTGGGTTTTTGTGCAAAAGACCAGTAGGACCAGCAAGGGGCCTCCATCTCCTTTCCTATTGGTCCACCTAAGTCTTAGGGCCCATGTGGGGTCAGTCAAAGGTCCAAGGTGGGCTTCTAGATGGCTTGACCATTCAAGGGGACAATTGGATTAAAAAGTCCAATATTCCAACCCTTAAAGTCCAAGATGCTTCCCCCTTATAATATAGTTTATCCCAAGTTGTATTTTTTATTTTTTTTGGTCATTTGACCACATGGGGACGAAAATCCCCTCTCTCCCATGAAATTCCCAGCCCCCCACCCCTTGTCATTCTCTATATAAGCCCATGTATAGTGTCATTAGAGAATTAATGAAATGATTTTTCAGAAAAATTGCTTGGAGCCTCTTGGAGGGTGCGCCCCTCTCCCCTCTTCCTCTGGTTCTTCTTCTTCCTCCAGCCCTCTAGGGTGTGAAGCCCCTTCTCCTTAGCCCCGTTGAGTTCCCTTTCTACTGCCGCCGCCGTCGCACTACCGTCGCGCCGCCGCCGCCGTCATCGAAGTTCTGTCTTCATCAGGACAGAACCTCTCCTCTGAAATTGTATCTCTGGTTCTTGTTGTCTGATTGAGCCCTAATTTTGAGGTTTGTTCTGTCCATCTCCCCTAACCTCCAGTTAAAATTTCGTGTCATTTGGAGTCCATTTGATATTTTCCCCGTATTTTTCTTTGTCCTCTCAGTAATCTGCCCTTTTGCAGATCTACGGGACAAAGTCTCCTTGTTGCAATTTCCCCACCCACTTAGAAAATTTTATAAAATCCACAAAAATTCCATAATGCTCCTCACATATACCCCCTTCCACCATAATTTTCTTTGAGTCAAAAAAAATCATTGAGCCCTCGGTCAAAGGTCTGTTTTAGGCAGATCCATCTCTGCCCTGTGTGTCTGTCAGTCCGGGTCAGAAAAAAAAGGTAGTTTGTAGTCATTTCTTTTAATCCGTTCTGTGGATGGAGCCACCAAAACTATATGTTGTAGATCTCTAAGTCCTCTATCCATCGGTACCTCTTGTGCATCAATCCGACATCGGATCTGGTCGTAAGAATTCTTTTCGTGAAGGTGTGCAGAGCAGATCCAAATTCAGCTAGCACAACTCAGTCTGGGAGAAAATTCAGAAATAATTATCAAAGGTCAACTTCAGCGACCGCCCCTTCAAAGAGTCGATCAGGGACATCCCGCCATCGTCCCAGCCAAGCGGCGCCTCCTGAAGATCTCAGGAAGGCAGCGTTCCTTTGGAAACCGTTGCTTGCTGCCCAGCGAGTCAGCAACCGAGTTGGCGCAGCACCGAGTTGGAATAGTGCCGAGTCAGACCAGCAGGCCGAGTTCGCGCCGTACGCACCTCCAGATTGTTGCTCGTCAACCCAGGGTCGGTCCTCCCGGGCCCCACTTGTAGCCCTTTACCTCCCTGCGTGGAGTGGGCAATAAAATTCACGGTTGTAATTAGCTTTTTACTGTTGTTACCGGGAGTTACCATAACTGGCCGGGAACGTCTTCCCCACGCCCGGAGCGTGGAGGTAAACTCGCTGCCCTCCTCGTAGGCATTGCTTTACTCGTATATTTTTGTATATGCCGCTGCATGTGATAGGTTTCTAGCTTGTTATTCTATTATCACCGCTGCGAGAGAGCGAGATTGAGTGTACCGTCCCGTGACTCGATATGAGTTAACGCGGAAAGGCCGATACCCAAGACTCACTGCCGATTTCTCAACCGCGCACGGTCCCACGTCTTCCCTCGCTAGGGACACCCGCGAGCTAGAGTCCCAGGTCGCGTGTCCGTCCCGCATCAATTTGGTATCAGAGCGAGTTTGAGTCTAGAGTGTCGAAAAATAAAAAAAAAGAGTGCCATTTACGTCTAGTCATCGTCTAAGTCGGTCTAGGTTGCATTTCATCCCAATAACCCAGTATATAAAAAGGTGTTTTCCGAACGTTAGGCTACGCCTATCGGGAAGGCCGTACACTTGCGCGAGTGATCTTCGGATCGATTAACTCCGCCACGTACCGTGTCTTGGTTGTGTCTAGGTTGTAGTCGAGTCTCATTTTAACTTTGCATGTGCATCTCATTCTAAGTCATGTCTAGGTGCTTGCATTAACAAAAACAAAAAAAAAGGCCTTACATGACCATTTCTAGGGATCCGTTCCCATCTTTTGGCCACTATGGTCGACCCATGCCGCCCCGTCCAAGGCTACAAGTCCGTGTCCGAGTACATTCGGGACTATGATGAGTACCGATTGGAATATGAAGTTGGAGATGAGAGCACCACGACTACTTTTGAGTTTCGGAGAGGTTTGCGTGCTATACTTTCAACTCCAATGTCTTATCCGCAACGCATCCTCTTTGGCGCAGTCCTATAAGGTCTCCCTGGAGGTCAAGTCTTTTGAGTCTCGATTTAATGATGATGTACGGCAAGTCGATGCCGCCCTTCGGAAAGCATCTACCTCCCAGCCGAGTCCCGATCCGATCGGACCCCCTCCTTCATCACCCATGAGAGCTCCAATGCCACCACCCTCTACTTCCGAACTTTATTCGGAACCATCTTATTTGGAGCCACCAAAGCCCGAGCCACCCGTGTTTGTAATGGATACACTATACATAGCCGAGCCGCTTCTTAGTTGGCTCAAGGATGGCTTGGTCCCACTTCCTTACCCATCCATGGACCCCACCTTACCATTAGTGCCCGTCAACTCCTACCACACTACCTTTCGGTCTAGTCACCATGTTGATACATTGGATGACCTTATTGTGGGATTAGACTCGCAATAGAAGTTGACACACTCATTGGCCCGAGGCTTCGACCAACCCACTAGTCGTAGCTTCACCCATCCAGCCATAGGGTCCATTACCTCCGTGTACACCGTGGGTTGTGTCACCACGGAGATTCTCTTATTCCTCCCCTTGTCGGCCGAACCCGACTTCATACCCTTTTGTCCGAGGGAGGAACCATACATCCTACACATGATCACCGTCCCACCTACAATGCATGAAGGTGACTATCAACACCTTCAAGACTTCTACACCGGGGACCGTGACTTGTGGGAACCCACCACAAGGGGTCATACATTCTTCGACCCCTTCCTTAGTGAATCCCTTGACCCACCACATCTCCTCCACTTCTTCGAGGGAGATCACTACCACATCCCAACCCCACGGGCCGGGTCATCTACACCCACCAAGCCCAACCTCGATACATCCACACCCGGTTTTCCTAGTCCTCTAAATTCTCCAAAATCCAAAGGGCCGTCCATGCATGATTGGGTCATACTTGGACGTTTAGGTGCTCCCCATGCCACCAACCACCGGTCGCATAACATGCATGCATGGCACATATTCGGGTGTCTTGGTCCGCCGTCACACATGTACCGGTCGGACTAACATTAGGTTGTTTAAGGTCTTTGTGAGTCTTTGTTTGTCTGTCGTGTGTTTGTGCATGCATCGAGTCAAGTCGGTTTGTATGCTCACGTTGTTCGTCTCTTTCGAGTACGAGACTTATCGGACTTTGGGATCGATTCTACTTCACATATCGTATCTAGTCACATAAGGGACCCGCGGTGATTCCTAGTGAGTCTTCGAGCCGCCTTCCCTCCTTTGAGAGTGACCCCACCTTGGAGTGTCCACCTCTAGCCTCATTCCCACGGTAGCGTGTGCATATCGAATCTATACGGGATGAGCAGGTGTCGATTACTTGGAGTGGAGCGTACTCCGCGCTTCATGGTATGATGAGGAATCCGCCGAAGCTACTCGAGCAACCACATCCCTTACTCGACGGGGTCGAGTTCTTCCCACCCGGGGAGAGTTGATGGGAATCGACGTCGAGCGCTGACTTTTATTTTTGCACTTGTGTCCTTTTAGTTTGCATTTATATCCTTGGGAAGTATGTTTGCAATTGTAAGGCTTTATAAGCCAATTTGTCATTCCTTGGGATTCTTTGGGTTTTTGTGCAAAAGTCCAGCAGGACCAGCAAGGGGCCCCCATCTCCTTTCCTATTGGTCCACCTAAGTCTTAGGGCCCATGTGGGGTCAGTCAAAGGTCCATGATGGGCTGTTCGTGACCTTTTCTTTCTTTCGCGGGTCGATCGACCAACTGACTAACTGGTAGTCAAATGATCGATTGACGACACAGGCGTGCCAGTCACATGAGTGACGATTTTATGATGCGCTCATTCTGACCCATGTCGGGCGAATGTGAGGTTCGGTCGGGACCAGCAGTCCGCCATACCATAAAGGCTATGGCGTTAATTACATCCCCCACGAGGAGGGAACACCTTTGATTAATTACCGAGATAACGGGCTGTCGAAGTCGAATTAAAAAGAGCTACATGATGATCATGACGAAAGCATGCAGGATGCATACATTTATCGTGCAGAAGGTGCATAATTCATGGGATTATGGATCCTCAGTACGTGGCGGAGGACATAGGTCCGAAGACCACCGTCGCGCATAGCGAAGACTTCCGACCAGACGTAATCCGGTTTTCTGTCGACGCCGTTTGATATACCTGAGGATCTATGCATGCATGCGCACATGGCGTTCGTGACTATATTAAGCATGATAATGGAATTCATGGAAGCAAATGGTAATCGACCACATTTATTACTCCCCATCGAGAAGAGGGAAGGCAACACAGGTGTGATAGCGAAAGCACAATGCTAATGGACATGGTAATGAAGATATGATAACAATATAGTTCGGGCTCACTTGGCCCCTCCCTTATTCAATTTATTACCCATTGTGATTTATTAACGCCAACCCCGAGGGACGAGATCCGCTCGGGGGCAAATGAGCGATTAAAGTAACAAGAGGTTTCAAAATCGGCGCGACCATGTAAGGATATCTTATACGGCGCGATAAAGCGTAGGTATAAACGGTTAATACGGCGCGGCCATATAGCTGGCTATGACGGCGCGCAAAGGATTGGGGCGCGTCGGAAAGGCGCAAGGAAGTTTTTTTATTTTTTGAGTGTATGGTTAATCCGGCGCGGGGGGATACCGCGCCGTATTAGGGCGCGCCGGGTTAAGGCCGCGCCGTTTTAGCTTATTTTCGATGAATTCTGAATCATTTGAGTTTGTTAAGTTTATGTTGAGGGTTTTGAAGCCATTCGATGCCAATTGTTGTTAAATTGAAGCCCAAAGCCCTCTAGGGATGATGGAGCAAGTCAGTGCGAGGTTCATACTCGAGCACTGAGGTGATTGGATTCAGAATGAGCATCTCACCCACTTAGTTATGCTGAATTTGTCTAGAATTTAGCAACATCTCCCCTAAACATGAAGAGTTACGGGGGAGAATCGGGGTCATGCTTAGTCGTGGAACAAGCCCTTGAACCGCCGGTATGCACGAAGGCAGCCAGCAAACCCCATTGGATGGAATACCCCGAGGACTAGCCTGCTAGGGGCACGAAAGTTCCATAGGGGGAAGAAACGGAGAGATGAAGCCATTGACGATGGGAACAACACCCCGAGGGCTAGCCTGCGAAGGGTGGATGACCCACAGCGTATGACTTATCCCTTATAGGGACTGACCATTAGGAAGATGAAACTCCGAGGGCTAGCCTGCGAGGAGCACATATCCCCGGCCTTCATTGGGTCCTGAATTGTTGGGGGCGAGCTCGTTGAGCCAAGACCCCTCTGTTGCTATCTGCTGTGGGCTCAGGGAGAAACGCCTGCCATCGAGGGGTAGGGTTCTTAGTTGCCCAGTAGTTCCGTGAAGCCACGGGGGGAATGTTCCCCTCCCCGGGTGATCGAGACGATGAGAAAACCTCGAAACCATTCAGATGATGATGAATAGGGATGGTAAATGCATAAGTGAGATGGGCCCGCGGCAGGGGCATATGCTCGAACGATTAGAAAGCGACGCTCAGGGGAGGGACCCTGCACATGATGGAGAGAGGCATGTGCAGAAGCACGGCTCCATCCGAGAAGAAAAGGGGATGCGAGAACCCTTGAATCAAACATGAAGATTGTAGATCGTGATAAATCCACACATGAAGAAGAGTTTAAATATGAGAAAAACACAAGGGGGAGAGATGATATAATAATGAATAAAAAGAAGCACGTGGTGCTACTAAGGAGGGTGATCGCCAGAGGGGTTACCTCAAGAAGAAACAAAGAAGATCGCGAATACCTGGTGAAAAATAGAACGCGGGCTGGATTGTGAATTCCTCCTCCTCCTTCAATCGGCCGGCCGATGAAGGGGGTTTTTCTTTATTGATTACCCTTGCAAAAAAGACAAAACAAATAAACAAAAGAAGTGGATCAGCCAAGTGAATGTAGTATCAATCCCAAGTAGATGATATGATGATGAATAGAGAATAAAAACATGCGCACCTTTTTTTTTGTTTTAAAACCCCTAAAGAGTTAGGGAAGGAGAAGATATGATGAAACTAATGCAAAAGGAGAAAAACGTATGATGATTGACGGAAAAACAACAGTTATATAAGCAAGAAAAACCCCTGCTGTCCCTGACGACAGTAAAGGGAACTGAAGTCGATGCTGTTGACAGGAATAAGATGGAAACAGAGAGCTTTAAAGACCGCACAAGAAGAAGATGGATAGCCCCAGCGTCTATGCATAAAAAGAAACTCTGATCTCGATAGCCTGCTCTCGCAACCTGCCAACGTAACCTTGCCAACGTAACCCTGCCAACCTCGCCTGAGGTCGATCAAGACGTCCCTATATAGGGTTCCAGATCCAAGATAACCTCAGATTCAGAAGGATAAGAACGGGCAATGATCCAAAGAGGCAGGACTCTAGTTCCAATTCGAGCAAGGAGACCATTAAAGGCAGGGAACTCCCCAGGAAAGACGAGTTTAAGCAGGACACCGAAAGATAAAACACGACGTTCAGAAGGGCGTCAAATCACAAATTGACGACCTACATCAAGACGTTACTCAAAAACACGACCATGACCAAGGACGTCACTTCTTGGATTAAAATTTGGCAATAAAACTTACCTTATTTGAAAATTATGAGAAAACGCCTGAGATGAAGGCGTTACTTGAAAACACGCCCTGAGGAAGGACGTTAATCAATAATTGGAAATTTATTTTGAAACCGGATAATACCAGGAATTGACGCCCTGACATTTGGTCGTCCTTTCTTTTGAACACGCCCTAGATAAGGTCGCTTTTGAAAACACGCCCCTCTTCAGGTCGCGAATCACAAAAATGCAAAGATCAAATCAAAAACACACACAAAAATAGAAAAACTTTATATTATGAATGTATTGAAGTTCACTTTTGGGGCGTCAATATAGTGACATGAGATTTGATCAACATAACGTCAATTTTGGCGTGTCTACAGCTGCCCCGCCTTGGCGTCTGCTTTGCAAGGGAGTGAGACGAAATGGAGTGAAAGTGCAACAAACGGAATGAAGTGGAGCGAACAGATAAGTAGATGCCAAGGTGTGATGTGACACGCCTCAGACACTAAGCATTGGAAATCTTTCCAAGATTCTGAGCGAAACAACTCCAAGTGATTCCAAGGAAGCATCGATTTGCTGGATAAAGGAGATTAAACTAAACAAGTAAAAATGTGCGCATGGCACGATAAGGAGACACCATTGGAGAGCGGTTACCAGCCAATGTGGACGTGCTACAACCAAGGTGGATTTGTCGAAAAAATAAAGGGAATTGAGATGAAGACCCAGCAAAGGGACATTTTCAAGTAATCAGCCTAAGCGGCTTCAAAGAGAATAAAGTACTCAATTTGGAATGGAATATCTCATGTCAACTCAATTAAGAGCGAGTGACCTTCATTACTGCCATAATATGAAGATTTTCAGCATGAAGCTCAAAGTCCTACATGATGCATGCTGGGCTAAAAGAAAAAGATTAAACAAACTAAAAGATAGAAAATAATCAAGGATAATATTGTTAAGCCATCTAGATTTGGTCAAGAATCCAGATCTCTGAGCTGACACTAAGCCGAAGCCTGTTTGTCCGCGCATCCAGAAAGTGGAACCATCGTCCCAGACCTTGGATGACTCAACGGCCTATCCGTGTGATCAAGACTTTCTTGGAACTATCACTATTTTTGATGAATAGGAACTCAAATTCCAGGTTCATCAGAACCACAAGGTCCTTGACATACTATAATAGCGTAGGATACCATATAGTAATAATGCCTACAAGAACAGCATGATGTTACTTCCGCATTAATTCGGACATCTCGAAACCTGCAATCTTCTGCACTCAAGAGTTCATTAGTTCTCTCAAAATTTCAATATAAATAATCCTCAATTCAAAGCATGACATGATCATAAGTGCTAAATAAAATAAAATTCCAACGAAAATAATAGCACTTAAGTTCATCAGAGCATGTAGGGAAGGAAATTCATAAATTCACAAATTCACGCCTGGACCGAACGGCGTCAAAACATGAAACGTGCCTGATAATGAGGGCGTCAAAAGGAGAAACACGCCCTTCACAAAGGCGTGAAATGCACCAAGGGTTCACGAAGAAAACGACACACTCAAGGGCGTTAAACGAAACACGACCTCGGTCAGGTCGTCAATTCAACAATTGACGCCCTAACAGAAGGCGTTAATTAAGCACAAACTTCCGTTTCCGATTCGAAAGCTAAACCCATTCCTAATAGCCATAAACTTTCTAACTCCGAACAGCATTAAGACTCCCCGGACTCCTATAAAGGGAAGGCAATTCCTCAAATCAATCAAAGCAATCCTTCGAGCTCTGTTTCTTCTGCTGCTTCTTCCTATCTGTTCTTCTGCAGGCACCGCAACCGTCCGAGCTTATTCCTGCAAACCGAAGATGGAGAGGGCGATTAAGAGATCCAAAGCTTCCACTCCCAGGCTAACCGAGATTAACGGGCACATCAGTAGTAGAATTTCCATGAACCAGGTAAAGATTGAGTCTTCTGTTCCTTTCCACTTTTGTCTTAAATGTTCTTCTCTTCTGCATGCTCATTTATTCTTCTTTCTCTGCATTGTTCTTCCTTTCTTCCTTCCACAGGACTACCCGAATGTCCCAGGAGCAAGGAGATTTACAAAAATTAAGTGGCTGCCTCTCATACTCTCCAAATTTTCTTCAGATATGAGGGTGTACTTAACAAGATGGCACCTTCTGAGTCTAGTTACCCATGCCAAACATTACGATCAAATTCATCTTGACTGGGCAGCTATAGGGGCTCTTGTAGAGATATGGCATCCTTCTACTCATACCTTTCTCTTCTCTACTTTTGAAGCCACGATCCTATTTGAAGAATTGGAGATGCTCTTGGGCTTGAAGAGAATGAAGCAAGGGGATGAGGAAAAGATGGCCATCATGCCAAAACCAATTTCCTCTCATGAGCTATTAACAAGCTTGATATCTAGCCCCAACCTAGTGAATCAAATCAAAGCTACTAAAGGAATCAATCTTCTAAAGCTCGCCTCATGGGTGTACAAGAGAGCAGATCAAGCCAAAGAAGATGAAGAGATAGAGCGGGTAGCAAAGGCCTTCGTGGTGTGCTTGGCAGGAGCAATCTTATTCCCATCCACGGAGGACTTTCTAGAAGAGGCCCAATTAAGCGCTATAGTGAGCTTATGGGAAGGAGATAGAGTGGGACCGGCGATTCTAGCCTATCTCTATAGCGGGCTTACCTCGGCGGCGATGGGAAGGCCCATCTACGGATGCATGCTAGCATTCTCTAGTTGGATAGATCTCCACTTCAAATTCGATCCATGTGATGAGGCCCAACAATCCTCAAGAATCTTCTCAAAAAGCCCACTCTCTTATATGACCGGTTCACTTGGGATAAGCAATAGAGTGACAAACCGGATTCCTCAAATCAGGAAGTGAGCGGAATGGAGAGAGCACATCAAAGTAATGCCAAAGAATCTCTTCACTTGCGCCCCGGGAATACTCAAGACTCAAGAGCTCCGTGCAAGATTCTCTCCCGGGACGGACCTTCGACTCATAGGCGCTTCAGAATTCGTCTTGTACAATTCATACCGATGCCTTCCTCAACTCGGGCTTCCACAGTGAGTATTCGAGGACCCATCACACCTCCCTCCTATCAAGAGACGGGACCTTGGCAGTAATGAAGATGAAGAAGAAACAACCACAATCCAAACTCTATGGAGAATCAATAGGGTTCATCAACCTGTGGAAAGCTTGAATGAAGACAGAGATGAATGGAAATCTTATGTAATAGCCCTGAGAAAACTGAGGCCCAAAATGGCTCATTAAGCATTGTAATCTTTTTCTTCCAATAAATCAATGATATTTCCTTTATTGAGCCATCTTACTATTTTCTGAATAACTCTTCCAACACTCTGTGATTCTGTTGCAAATAACGCCTCAAGCAATGTCGTTAATTCTATAAACGACGCCCCAGCACAAGTCGTCTTCCATGATTGATCGCTCATAACTGACGCCTTCACCAATGGGCGTTAACTGAAAAACGTCCTAGGACAAGGCGTTAATTCGATTCATATTCCAAAATATATTCGTTGAAATTCTAAAAGTAACGCCTTCAGCAAAGCCACGTTTCATATAAATAACGCCTCAATCGTAGTCGTTACTCAAAAACAGTAATGATTATTCCCATCAAATCAATCAATCGCCATTAAATGCGTCTGACGACGGTTATCATTCCCCATGCAAACAAAAATAACGCCTTAAGAAATGTCATCAATTATTAAGAAACGCCTCGATGTCAGTCGTTAATTTCATAAGACACGGCCTTCCTTAAGTCGTGATTTCTTTTCAACCGTTCGACTTAACTTTCCCTCCTTTCTTCTTCTTCCTCCGTTCTCTTTCCCTCTTTCTCTCTTCTTCTGCAACCCTAACCGAAACCCTCCCCCTTTCTCTCATTCTCTCTCTTTATCACCCCCCTCCCTAGACCTAGCCATGGCCGGAGGAGGGTTGAAGAGGCAGCGGGTGGCTGCCCCAGAGGTTGTGGATCTGGAGGGCGAGCATGCCGACGAGGATGCTCTCCCCGCGGCGACCGAGGAAGATCCGACGGCCAAGGAGGCTCCGACGGCGACAGTCGACGACGAGGCCGGAGGACAAGGCGAGGAAGAAGAAGATGATGGCGAAGATGAAGAGGGCAACGTAGAGGGAGAAGACGACGGTGAGGAAGAAGATGGTGACGGCGATCACGAAGACGGTGATGAGCCACCGGCCACGGCGGCGGCCGCTCCTCGCCCCGGTCAACTCCGGCGGCCTCGTCAGCCACGCCCCCAACAGGCAGAGCCAAAGCACCGCAAGGTAGGCCCCCAACCCTATTTCCATTTTTTTTATTTTATTTTCATTTTTATGCAATTTCCATAGCCCTCGGGGTAGAAACCCTGCAACCCAGAAAGAAGACGCCCTCAGGGGCGTCACGTTTTAGAAATGAAACGCCCAACCCAAGGGCGTTAATTAAATTATTTCCCTAAAAAATAATTAACCCCATGAGAACACGCCCTGCATCATGCCGCCCATTTAAATTCATCATTTTTTTTATATCATGCTGTTAATTACCGTTAATTTCCATGCTTTAATTATTTTCATGAATTATTCGCATGCTGTTATTTTTATTTTATTTTCTGAAAAACTTGAAAACAACGCCCCCCACTATGGCGTTAATTCAACAATAGACGACCAAACCAGCGGTCGTCCATTCATTAATTCCTGATTAAATTAACGGACCCATTTTGGGAACGCCCCACCCAAAGGCGTGACTTGAAATATTTTTAAGAATTTCAAAAATTAACCATAGAACCACGCCCAACACAGAGGCGTTTCAAAGATGAACAGCGACCTAGGATAAGTCGCAAATTCAAAACACACTTAGAACCACGCCCTCCTTAAGGGCGTTAATTCAACAAACCACGACCTAAGGATGGTCGTTAATTAAAATCAAACACCAATATAACCCAAGGCAATCAAAATGAGATTCAGCATGAATAATCAAAATAATTAAGTGAAAATTCTTTTCTTTACATGCAGGGATTGATGAGGACGCGCATCTCCTGGGTCATGGTCCGGGCATCATACTACGGCCTCCCCGAGTTTCAGAGAGCGAGGGTAGATGCTATGGGGTTCGGGGCCTTCCTTAGCATAGAGCCAGTCAGACCCGACCTACCACTTATCCAGGTTCTATGGGAGAGATGGGACAGGACTAGCCGGGCATTCTTGATGCCATGGGGGCATATGGTTCCTACCCTAGAGGATGTAGCTAGGATCACGGGACTGAGGGTAGACGGTGAGGCTGTGAGCGGGATCACCTACCCTGACTACACTGAGTTTGCCCAGAGGTTGCTAGGGCTAGAGATGGTCTACGAGACGCCTAGCGAGTGTAGGACTATCTTCCGCACCGACCTGACTACAATGATGGGCTTAGGGAATGCTAGGCATAGGTCCGGGAAGACCCTAGAGCAGTTCTCTCAGAGGTTGATAGACGGGGCTAGGGCGGTCTGCTGCCAGGACCCAGCTGACAGGGAGAGAGCGGATCGAGACCTGAGGAGGTTCCTGCTGCTGCTACTCGGGAGGCTATTGCTCGGGACTAAGGGCGACGTCATCAACTACCGATTCCTGGGGATACTCGAGGACTTGGAGGCAGTTGGCAGCTACGCCTGGGGCGCGGCACTGCTAGCGCATATGATGGCCGACTTGTCCACCGGGACAGGTCGAGAGACGACCGTCAGTGGCTTCTCACCTTTTCTTCAGGTATGCATTTTTCCTCTTTTCTTTTCTTTTTATTATGCTGGTGAATGCCTCACTAATATGATGCATGGATGCAGGTTTGGAGCCATCTATACATGCCGATGGGGCGCGTTGACCCACGGCTTGGAGGTGAGGGAGCTTTTCCTTTAGCGCGGCGCTGGCTGCCGGTGGTATTTGGAGCCCCACTGGGCTACGAGCTGTGGGTGCTGCGGAGAGAGTTCCGAGACTTCCCTCCCTTGCTGGTATGCATGAATGTTATGCATATTTCTTTTGCATTTGTTTTGAATTTATTATGATGATGATGAAATGATGACATGTATGTTTATGAATGCAGGTGCAGTGGAGACCCTACGAGGGGATGACAGACGAGGGCCAGCCGTGGGTCGTAGCGGGCCGTCCTCGCTTTGAGCATGAGCTGTGGGTTCACTGCTTGAGCGAGATCGAGCCGTTACGGCTTAGGTTGGTGATGAGGGCGCTGGGCCTCCACCAGGAGTGGGTAGAGGTCGGCGAGCCACGCGGCATCGGGAAGAAGACGCGCGGTTGTACAAAGGCGACCGACTGGAGAGTGCGGTTCGATGAGCAGTACGCCGACTGGCAGCGAGGCGGGACCAGAGTCACCTCCTGGGCGACTGACAGCTCCGAGTACCTTCGGCGCTACTGGGAGGTATACGACGGCCGACCCCAGATGAGGGTCCTAGGGGTATGTATGAATGTAATTACTTCTAAATTAAATGCAAATGCTTATGTTTCTATCATGTGACTAACATGTAACGAATGCAGGATGCGCGGGACATAGCGGCGATGGATGCCTAGGCCCACCTACACAGCCTGGAGGACCAGCTGGCCGCCACACGGGCTGACCTAGAGACCCTGGTGAGTGTTTAAATTATTTCTATATGCAAATGTATTTTTGTTTGTTGGATTATTGATGACTAGCCCCTGACGATCTTAATGAATGCAGCGTGCCCAGCAGGGAGCAGTGAGGAGACACCCGGGGGAGGCCTCTAGCTCGAGAGGGCCCAGTGCAGAGGTGACTGCACTGATAGAGCAGCTAGCCGGAGCGATCGCAGGAGCCGAGGCAGCAGAGCGTGATCTCGCTTTACGGGTAAATTCCAAAACACAAATCCATTCAAATATTGATTATATAATTGTGCACTGATGAAATTCATTTTACAGACTGAGGAGCTTCGAGCCGCTCTTACCTGCGTTGATGAGGGCTTCCGTGCGACGAGCACACAGGTGAGTGGTTTTAATCATGTATTGCTTGAGTTGAATCATTGCATTAATTATGGAATTGATGATTTGTTTACCTATTTGTAGGCGACTCAGCTTCAGGCGGTATGTACCGAGTTGGCGATCCGTGATCAGCGGATCTCAGAGCTAGAGAGGTCCCTAAGGCGTCGAGAGGAGCTGCCTCAGGACGTGGCCGAGCTGCGAGTGGCCCTTGAGCTGGAGAGACGGGAGCGTGCCCGGGAGCGTGAGGAGCGTGCTCGTGAGCGGGAGGAGTACCAGGCGGAGCGGGCCCGGCACCAGGAGTAGGTAGCAGCATGCGAGCGAGAGCTGGCAGACTCGAGGACCCAGTTGATCCTTTCTCAGGAGCGGCTACGAGTGTCTGAGGAGCGTCTCCAGCGAGGGCGTGAGCGAGCACGGGCTGCGGGGTACTCCTTTACCAGCTCCACCTTTGTGGAGGGCTCTTCCCTCCGAGAGAGGAGCGAGGTAGGTGGCCAGGTTCGGGTTCCAGCTTCTTCACGGGGGCCCATGCCTCCTCCACCAGCACCAGCTCGGGACGGCGAGGAGGAGGTTGAGAGTAGGAGAGAGGAGGGTGGAGGCGAGAGCTGAGAGACTTACTTGTACTCCTCCACCCTCACACTTGTACATGATAGACATTCATGATGTATATATATATATGAGATTGCCATCTTTTGTTACCTGAGCACTTTGTGTGGTTGTGGCCTTGTGTTTGTGTACTTTCCTCTTTCCACGTTCTTCGTTTTTGCTTCGCTTTGCCCTATTTCTGCAACTGTAATCCACACTTTGAACAAACAGGTTAATTCATCTGTTCGACTTGGCCCCTTGCTCAATAAGCAAGGGGTGCCTTTACTTTTGACCTTAATAGCGGGTCAAGGGGCCAAGCCTTTAATCAAACACGGTAAATAAAATATCTGATAACGGGGAGATGCATCATGCAAGCATGCATATGCAAACTATAAATAAAAGATGTCCATGTAAAAGAATGCAAGCACACATCATGAAGAAATGCATTTTTTCTTTTACCTCTCATTTATATATTTTTTTTGTTATTTTTCCTGAAAAACGCGCCTTAGAGTAGGCCGTGGTTCGCATAAAGACGCCCTAGAAGACGGCGTGAATTTGAAAAGAAAATCTGATTTTTGAAAAAGTAACGACCTGCCCAGAGACGTTATTCAGAAATAGATGACCTAATTTAGGACGTTAATTCTATAAAAAGCGCCTTAGCCAAAGGCGTTAATTGAATTATTCTGCAAAAAAGGGTTGACAAGGCTATCAAGACCACGGGTCCTACACGGTCACCATCTAAAATTCATTAACCTTTCTTGAGTAATTAAAAGGGGGTTGACGTGATCATAGTTTACTTGTATTCGAGATTTCGTACAGTGCAATTTCCCAGGTCGTCTTGACCATCCTGCCAGTTCGTGACTTACCACATAGAAAGGATGGAAGAAAATATAAGGGAAGCCCATAAGGGATTCTGAGATGCTCAAGGTAAAGTTACCTCCCCTACCCTATACCTGTTGGGGTTCGGTCTTTGGCGTAGGGAAATTTGTTGCCTTTTTGCCCCTTTTATATTGCACGCATACGCCCAAGGTTTTCCTTGCGGGGACTTTACCCTCTTGACATGCTTTTCTTTTCACAACTTGACTTTCACTTTGAATTTGATTTGCATTGATGAAAATAAACCTAATTGTACTTGGGCTTTCGTGGCATTTGCTCCCTTTTGGGCCCTGACTTCCACCTACTAGGGCGGCGGATAGGCTTGGCGGATCTACCCCGAGACCTCCCTTATGGGCCGAAGAAGAAAAGAACGGGTATTGTCTTTCACTTTTAGTCAGGTGTTTGACTTTCCATCGGATTTTGCACTGCTTGAGTTCAAGAATAAAGCGTGTAATGTGTGTGGGAGTCAACCCCCTTTTAAGTTAGCAAGACTGATGAATGTATTCTGAAATTTGACCTTTCGGACCTTGATCCTTCGTGTGCCATGGCACCAATTTTGATCTCTTTTGATTTTGAAGAATTTCTATTTTTTTTATTATTTTGGTATTTCTATATATATATTTTTTGGTTTTTGGAAATATTCCACTTTGTTTTGGATTTTTGAAACAACATTTATTTTTTTGGATTTTGAAAATTTCTCCATATATATATATATATATTTTGGATTTTTGAATCAAGGGTAGTATTTCTTAAGATACAAACCATTCCAAGGGTGAGTTAACTCTTCTCCTTCAGCATTAATCAGTTTATAAGCATTGCCTGGATAAACATCTTTTATAACAAACGGTCCCTCCCAATTGGGTTGGAGTTTTGAACGAGGGCCACCCGGCTTTACAAAAATCCTCTTAATTACCATCTCACCGATTTTGAATTTTCTCTCAATCACTTTCTTTTGATAAAAACGCGAGAGCCTGTTTTGATAAATGCGCGCATGCTCAGTGGCGACCAGACGCTTCTCATCTAGGAGTTCCAATTGGGCAAGGAGTTAATCACGACGTTCATCCATAGAAAATTCCTTATCCAATTGTACTCGTAGAGAGGGAATAAGAATCTCATAAGGGACTACCGCCTCCATTCCATAAGTAAGGGCGAAAGGGGTTTGCCCAGTGGGGGTTCGAATGGAAGTGCGATAGGCCCAGAGAGCTTCAACTAGCTTATCTGGCCAGTCTGAAAATTTATTAGCCTCACACGTCTTTTGACAAGTTTTATCAAAGTTTTGTTAGTTGCCTCTGCTTGGCCATTGCCCTGCGGATAATAGGGAGAAGAATGATGCAATGCAATGTTATACCTGTTGCAGAGATCCTTGATTTCTTGAGAGATAAATTGAGGTCCATCGTCGGTGATGATGGTGCTCGGGATGCCGAACCTCGCGATGATGTTCTTCATTATAAACTTGCAGATGGTTGACGCTTTGATCTCCACGTAAGCTTCCGCTTCTACCCACTTGGTGAAGTACTCCGTTGCCGTGAGGATGAATGATTTTTGCTTGGTCAGGAGATTCGAATCACCAAGAGGTCCAATGATATCAAAAGCCCACATGGAGAAAGGCCATGGGGAGGACGTAGGATGGAGTGAAGAAGCAGGAGAATGAATCTTATCGGCGTGCAGTTGGCACTTAACACACCTTCAAACATAGATGGAACAATCCTCTTCTAGAGTTGGCCAATAGAAACCTAGCCTAAGAATCTTCTTAGCTAACATCTGGCTGTTCACATGACCACCACACACTCCTGAATGCGCCTCTTCCACAACTTTCCATGATTCATCATCGTCGAGGCATCTTAGTAAAACACCGGTGAGCCATCTCCTATAGAGCACACCTCCAACCAAAACATAACGCTGAGCCACTCTTCTAATTACTTTCTTTTCTTCTGCAGTGGCTTCCTCGGGATAGGATTGATCATTGCAATATCTGGCAATCTCATAATACCAAGGCTTCTCTTCGTCAGCCAATTCTTCTTCCCAGTCTAAAAGCATGACCTCTTTGCCTTTAAGTGATTCCTTCTGCTTGTCCTTCTCAAGCACCTTATCCCTAATATCGAGGAATGCACGATCCTTAATAGCTGGCGTGTCACGCTGATGAATTAGAGGAACATGAAAATCACGCTCAGGAGGGAAGACTAAAGCAGAGGCTAAAGAAGCAAGAGCGTCAGCTAGGATGTTCTGGCTACGAGGAACATGGACGAAGATCAATTTGGTGAAGAGTTTGGCATAAGCTGAAGCAAGTTCCTGGTAGGGTTTGAGCTTAGGATTGATAGTGCGGCACTTGACCAGCACCTGGCGCAGAATGAGCTGACTATCACCCACAATCCTCAAATGGGTGACACCATATCGATGGGCGGTTTGAAGACCGGCCAAAAGAGCCTCATACTCAGCTATATTATTAGTGGCGGGAAAAGTGAGCCGAGCAGCAAATGGGATGGTGACCCCTTCTGGTGTTAAAAGAACCATGCCAATCCCTCTTCCCTGGGAATTTAGAGCTCCATCAAAATGTAATGTCCACATAGGATCGTGGGGTTGATTAATGGACATCAGTTCTTCATCTGGAAACTCCGAATTGACAGGGTCAAAACGAGGTAGAGGGTGATGAGCAAGATGTTCGACAATGGCGTAACCTTTGATAGCTTTCTGTTGAATGTAAGTGATATCAAACTGAGAGAGGAAGCTTTGCCAGCGTGCTAACCGATCAGTGAGGACAGATTTTTCAAGGAGGAATTTAATCGGATTCATGCGAGCAATGAGGTGAACCTCGTGAGCTAGAAAATAGTGCTTTAACTTCTGAACTACCCAGACCAAAGCAGCGCAAGTCTTCTCCATGGCTGAATACCTCTGCTCACAGGGGTTAAGAAGTTTAGACAAATAGTATGCTGCCCTCTCCTTACCTTCTTCATCTACTTAAGCCAAGACAGCACCTACAGAGTCATCCAGGACTGAGACATAGAGAACAAGTGGTTTGCCTGGAATCGGCGGCCTCAGGACAGGAGGATTGGCCAAATAATCCTTCAATCCGTCAAAGGCTGCCTGACACTTGTCATCCCAATTAAACTTGACTCCCGGCTTAGTAAGCTCGTAAAATAGCCTACATCTTTGTGAATGCTGGGAGACGAAGCGACGAATAAATTGCAATCTCCCGATTAATCCTCGAACTTCCTTCAAATTCTTGGGAGGAGGCATATCTCTAATGGCCCTTGCCTTGTTGGGATCAACTTCAATTCCCCTCTTGCTAACAATGAAACCAAGCAACTTCCCTGATGAAACATCAAATACACATTTCTTGGGGTTCATCTTCAATTGATACTCTCGCGATCTTTGCAAGACCTTGGCTAGAACCCCAGGATGCTCAATCCTTGTCCTTGATTTCACAACCAGGTCATCCACATACACCTCAATATAAATATGAATCATATCATGAAAAATCGCCATCATAGCCCTCTGATAGGTGGCTCCAGCATTCTTGAGTCCAAAAGGCATGACCACATAACAATAAGTACCCCATGGTGTAGTGAATGATGTCTTCTCTTGATCTTCTTCAGCCAGACGAATTTGATTGTAACCTGAGAAGCCATCCATGAAAGAGAGAGTCTCAAATCCTACCGTATTATCGATCAAAACATCAATATGAGGGAGGGGGAAGTCATCTTTAGGACACGCACGGTTGAGATCCCGGAAGTCTATACAAATCCAAACTTTTCCATCTTTCTTCATAACCGGGACGATGTTAGCCACCCAATTGGGATAGAGGACAACTCTAACAAATCTAGCCTTATGGAGCTTATCGACCTCTTCTTTCATCTTTAAAGCCATATTAGGGTGGAAATGCCTCAACCGTTGCTTGACCGGCACAGACCCTGGCTTAAGTGTAAGGCGGTGTTCAACGAGCGCAGGGTCTAAACCAGGCATATCTTCACAACTCCATGCGAACGTGTCCTTGTATTCTTGTAGGACCAAAATGAGCGCCTCCTCTTCGGAGGGCGGTAGATTCTTGCTTATGAGGACAATTCTAGGGTCTTCCTCGGTACCCAAATTAATTTCTTTGGTAGGCTCTTCTACAGAGGCTGATGGTTCGTCAAATCGTCTTATGCCACTAGCAAAAGCATCAGCCTCGTCCTCATATTCTTCATAACTTTCATCCCCCTCTTCAATAGGGTCTTCGTCATTCATAATTTCATAGACACCCAAACCCTCATAAGAAACAACAGCATCCTCATATTCTGACTCTGGCAGGATGATTGGATTCTCTATAAATTCAGGAAGAGCTAAACAAGCCTGGCATCTGATAGCTAACTCCAACAGAAACCTATGGGGAATCTGCTTACCCTTGGACTTCTTATGTGAATCTACCCCTTGAATTTTAGCGTTAGCGGAAGATGAGGAGGAGCAACTAGCTTGATCAGAAAAGGGAAGGGAAGGAGGTGAAAAAGTGGATACATGAGGTAATATAGAGGAAGTCCCCTCACTAGAGGGGGAGAAAAGATTTAGCAATGAATCTTGAAGGAGCGGCCCCTGGGTCGGGACGCACTCAGAAGAGAAATAGGAGGTCTCCTCAACAGAAACGGAGGTTTGGAAAGTTGGGAATTTGGCGTTTTTTTTTTCGTTTTTTTTTTATCTTTATTTTTATTTTCTGTTTCAAGAAGAAAGCAGTGTGAAGGGAGGATAGCAGGAGGAGTGGAAATTGCCAGATCAGGGAAAGATTGAATCAGTGATGGCCCGCGCGGGGGCGTGATGGAGAGTTTAGAAAATCGCTCGAGGAGCGAAGAAGGAATTGTGAGAGAAACTTGGATTGAATCTGGAGATAAATTGATTATAATTGGAGGCGGTCTTGGCATGCGACCAAACCGATGAGAATATAGAGAAGCAAGCACAGATGGATGCATGGAAGTGATAGAAAAGAGGCCGGCCCACAGCCTGTCCACGGTGAAACCTTCTTCAAACGGAACATCTGGCTCTCCAGTATCAGTGTAGTCACTCAGCAGCTGCCTCTTATCTGTAATTACGGCCGGCTTATCAATCAATTCATGAATAAGTGGCGGCCATTCCGGATCAGTCGGCATGAAGAGGCGGCTCAAAGAAATAGTAATATTCTGCATATCGAACCACCTGTACCAGTCACATTCTGGATCATCCATTTTCCTTCTCTTGTCAGGCCTTAAGGATTCCAAGGCTTTGTATGTGGCCAACGGGGCAATATGACGAGCAATCTGTCTAGCATGAACATCCTGACAATCTAATATGGAAGTAATTATGGTAGTTTGCTCCTTATTTTGAAGGCCACCCGTGACAAAATGTGTCTTCAATGTCCAAGTGAGCGGCTGGCGATCTATTTTTAATGTGGATGTCATAAATGCCCATGGTTCATCTTTGTTTTTGCCTGGCCCTTTATAACCTAGGCCACCTCGTGTAATCAGCTTCTGAGGTTTAACAGGCCTAATCCTGCCTTGACAATTGGCACCCAGACCTTTGCCATTTTGATACCCCATTTTCATCAAGATGTTCCAGCCAGAGGTGTTCATCATTATTTTCTTCTTTTTCCCCTTGGGAGGCAGGGGTGTCATAGCAACTGTTGTGATTTTTTCTGGCATTGGTCGTGGACAAGGAACGTCCAGCACAGATAATAGTGGTTTGTTGGCCGGCCACATGGATGGAACTGATGAAGCCACATGAATATCCTCCTCTGGTAGAATTGGCATACTGGTAACTTTAATGATGCGGCACTTGTGTAGGAATTTAAGGCATTGGTGATTTGTGGAGGGCACCGCATCGAGTTTCTGAATGTAGGGGCGTCCCAGAATGCCATTAAATGTCAGATCCATATCCAGAATGTGAAAATCTGCTGTGATGGCGGCGGGACCCAAACTTACTTTTAACGTAATCATGCCTATAGGAGGTTTCTTCGTGTTATCATATGCAGTGACTGTGATAGTGGACGGCCGAATTTGGCTTTCCGGAATGCCACACAACTTCAAGGTGCTAGGTGGCAAGACATTTATGGATGCCCCAGTGTCCACCAGACATTGCTTAACAGCCACCTTATTGATGTCAACTATGATGCATAGAGCGTACTTTCTTGCTGGGAGTGGCACCAGTTCATGTTCATGGAAAGTAATTGCCGGCTGACTGCTAGCGGGCGTTAAAGCCGTGACTATCTGCTCAACTGGAATGTCCTCATTGACCATCACTTTATGCAGATATTCTTTCAAAGCTAGCTGATGAGTGGTGGACCTTTTAATTAATTCTAGGATTGAAATCCTTGCTGGGGTTCGGTCCAAGTGTTTTAGCAAATCATACTGAGTCCCTGGCACTGACTCTTGTTCTTGTTCTTGCTCTTGCGGCCCCTGTACGGGCTCTAGCTCTCTCTGTGGAAAAATACGGTGGAACATCCGTCCACTGAGGAGCGGCGCCATGCCTTGACGTGCCTCTGTCGGGGCAAGTGTGGGAGGAGGATTAGAAGAAGAAGAAGGTGTGTTGGTGTTAAGAAGTGGCGGGGCGGGAGTTCCCGCAGAGGGAATCCCCATAGAGGGTGTTGGTGCCCCGGTAGGAGGCGTAGGAGTAGAAAGGGATACCCGTATGCGGGGGGAATTGGTGGGGGGTGGAATGAGAAGAGTTCTGGGTACAAAAGGTGGTGGAACCGATGGTGGGGGGATCCTTGCCGGTGAAGGAGTAGTGGTGGCGTGTGCAGTGGACGTTGGCGACGGGCGGATAAGGAGTGGCCTAGATGGCAATGGCGAATGGTTGGTGGTGGATGGGTTTTGTTGTGGCGTAGGCTGTGGAGGTGGTAAGCGTGTAAGAAGGGGGCGAACCGGCAAGGTCGGAGAATAGGCGGAGGTAGGTGGATTAACAGGGCGCAGAAGAGATTGGCCCAATTGAGGGGTAGGAAAAGAAGAAGGGGTGCGCAAGAGGCGCGGAGGTTGGTTTTGATTATAATGAAGTGCCCCGATAGAGGCGTTTTCTTCATGCCATCCCTGCCCTCTTTGCACCTCATAGAGAGACGTGACAGGGTTTACGTGCTGGTTTGGCGGGTGCTCCGGCAGTGGATTGTGGACGATCCCCATATCGTGCTGAGGCGCTGGAGCTCGTTGTTGCTGCTGTGGAGCTGGTTGCTGTGGCTGCTGAGCCTGTTGCTGCCGAGGAGACCTTCTTTCTTTCATGGTGGCGATGAATTGTCTCATCTCATCCCAATTGATGTCACCCTGGTCATTTAGGTCATAAATGTAATCTCTGAAGTGGAAGCAACGATCAAGGTTGTGACCAGGTGCACGATGGAAAGCGCAGTAACGGGTTGTGTCAACATTAGCGGGCCACACTGTTCTTTCCCTTGGTAACATGAGCAAATTGGCGGCCATTAAAGCATTGAAAATATCCGGGAGACTTTCTGGTAGTGGAGGGTAGTGGTCCCTTTTGGGGCCAAGTGGTGGTCTCCGTTGTTGTTGTTGGCCATAGTTGGTAGGTGGTGGCACCTGGTAGTACTGTTGCGGAGCTGGAGGGTTGGCGCGGGGCACTTGGTTTGGCGGTGAAGCAAAGGAATGTTGGGGTGCGAATTGGCGTTGTGGAGTGGAGTTGAAATGGGGGCTTTGTGGTGGTGGAAGGTTAGGACGTGGGTTAGCTTGGTGGGGGTGGCCAACTACGCCAACCTGCTCATTTGCAATAGTGCCCTCCGTCGTGGGCCCGCTGTTGTTGACAGTTGTGGTTTTCTTGAATAGCCGTGGCTTCGGCTCAAACATGCCCATAATGGGCGAATCCTTCATCTGCGTCTGGATATAACGAGCCCTTTCATAGAGCTCCTCCATGGTAGTTAACTTATTCATGGCCAAGATATGTCGGAACTGGGGAGTTGCGTTGGAAATTATCATCTTGACTTGTTCTTGTTTCGACAGTGTATCTTTCAACTTCTCGACCATCAACCGCCATCTATCAGCAAACATTATGAAGTCTTCCTCGGGCTTCATTTTTTCCGCAACCAGGTCCGTGAGTGAGAGGGAGGGTCCGACCCGGTCTCTGTACTTCTGCAAGAACTTCCTCTGAACGATATCAAAGTCACCGACATCAGCAGGATCCAATGAATAGAACCATTCAAGGGCTGGCCCCTCCAGAGATCTCCGGAATAAGTAAGCCAAGGAGGCCTTGTTGTCTTGCCAAAAGGAGGTCTCGTACATAAAATCCTTCAAATGAATAAAAGGGTTACCAGTCCCGTTATATCGCCGAAAATTCGGCATCTCAGATGGTGGTAAGTGGAAGACTGGCAATGTAGGGAGCGAGATCTCCGGGACATTCTTAGCCATGGTGACCTTCTTTAGTTGCTCTTCCATGCTTGCCAACTTCTAAAGCAGTAGAACATTAGTGTCAGACTCGACTGGAGCCGTATTTTGAATAAAAGAATGCGGTATAGGCGTTCGTAGAATTCGGGGAGGTTGGGGAAATTGGGGCCTAACCGCAGAGTGGCTTGCCTGTTGGGCCGTCATGGCCGTACCGGGCGTTGGTGGACGGGAAGGAGGTTTATGCAGGACCGCTTGGTCATTAACGGGGTGATGGCCACTCTCGGCCGGAGGGGGATTGGAGGATGAAGAAGGAACAGACTTCCCTTTCAAAGCGGCCTGAACTGCCTGCCGCTGGGAATCATCCAACTGAGATAGTGCATTAATTAAATCCATGACATTGAAGGATGGGGAAGGGTTCCCCGAAGTGTTGGAAGGCACAGCCTGAGAAGAGGGCACAACCTCTTGAGGAGTGGTATCAACCACATGGACTTGAGGATAACGAGACTGAGGAGGAGGGTAATTTCCCTCATGATAGATGGAATCTTGGAGGGGACTTTCATATTGACCAAAAACATTCTCATCCTCATCATCATAAGAATATCCGTAGCCTGCCATGTTGATGATTTTACCTGAACGGAGTTTCATGTTTAAGAGGAGAGACGGCCTTATAAAGGAACTATCAAACAAAACACACTCAATCCAAACAAGCCAAATCAACCCAAGCAAGTTTATGCAACCAAGTTGAGATGAACGCAAGATTTTAGTGTTTCGCTTGAGATTAGAGTGGATTAAATTGCAGAATAATTCCCTCTTTTGCAAAGTGAGACCTAGTTTATCCAAGTGTGATCTCCGGGTTAACTAGATTCTTTCTCTCTCTTCACCAACGATAGGTTCTCTATACTCCGGGTACTTCAAGGGTACAACCAACCCGACGTCCGTGAGGGAATCCACGGGTGCGGGGACTTATGGAGGTCTTGGAAAAGAGATTTCCGGTCCAAAGAGACGGAGTGCTTAATGGAGGGTTGTCCCGATTCCAAGAGAGGTGTGTGGAATCCTAGTGTAGAGAGAGGAGGTCTCTCAACCAAATGCCACAAGATGCAAAATAATATGATCATATCACAGCAATATAGGCAAGCAATGTAATAATCAATCCAACAATCACAGACAGTAACAGGAAGTAGGTTTCTGTAAAAACGCAGGAAAGAGACGACCTGGGGCAGGTCGCTATCAACCAAAGAGACGACAGAGTCACTGTCGTGAATCACTATGAAAGCCCACGAGCCAGCAGTGAGAAAACAAAACACGCCTCTGGGTGAGACGCTATAATCGCAAAGCACGCCTCTGCAAGAGGGCGTCAAATATGAAAACGCGCCTTAACGTGAGGCGCTATGAAATAAAAGGGCGCCCTGGGGCAGGGCGTGAATCCACAGATAGTGTGATAAAAGTAGTAGAATAATGAAAGACGCCTTCTGGGAAGACGTAACACAGAAAATAGACGCCCTCGATGAAGGCGTTAAACGAAAAAAAGCGTCTCTGGGTGAGGCGTTAATTCAGGAAAATAATCAAACAATCACAAACTAGCTGATCCCGGGAGTGTGCAGTGTGCACGGTGGAGGGTGCCCGTAGGGCACAAAAGGAGGGGTACCGTGGGTACCGAGGGGAAAGGGCACACGTGGGTGCTGAAGGGGAAAGGGCACACATGGGTGCCAATAGGAAAGGGCACACGTGGGTGCCAATAGGAGATGGCAATCAAAAGAAAAATAGTGGATGTCCCACCGTGATCGCCAATTTGTAGATCGTGATAAATCCATACATGAAGAAGAGTTTAAATATGAGAAAAACACAAGGGGGAGAGATGATATAATAATGAATAAAAAGAAGCACGTGGTGCTACTAAGGAGGGAGATCGCCAGAGGGGTTACCTCAAGAAGAAACAAAGAAGATCGCGAATACCTGGTGAAAAATAGAACGCGGGCTGGATTGTGAATTCCTCCTCCTCCTTCAATCGGCCGGCCGATGAAGGGGGTTTTTCTTTATTGATTACCCTTGCAAAAAAGACAAAATAAATAAACAAAAGAAGTGGATCAGCCAAGTGAATGTAGTATCAATCCCAAGTAGATGATATGATGATGAATAGAGAATAAAAACATGCGCACCTTTTTTTTTGTTTTAAAACCCCTAAAGAGTTAGGGAAGGAGAAGATATGATGAAACTAATGCAAAAGGAGCAAAACGTATGATGATCGACGGAAAAACAACAGTTATATAAGCAAGAAAAACCCCTGCTGTCCCTGACGACAGTAAAGGGAACTGAAGTCGATGATGTTGACAGGAAGAAGATGGAAACAGAGAGCTTTAAAGACCGCACAGGAAGAAGATGGATAGCCCCAACGTCTATGCATAAAAAGAAACTCTGATCTCGATAGCCTGCTCTCGCAACCTGCCAACGTAACCTTGCCAACGTAACCCTGCCAACCTCGCATAAGGTCGATCAAGACGTCCCTATATAGGGTTCCAGATCCAAGATAACCTCAGATTCGGAAGGATAAGAACGGGCAATGATCCAAAGAGGCAGGACTCTAGTTCCAATTCGAGCAAGGAGACCATTAAAGGCAGGGAACTCCCCAGGAAAGACGAGTTTAAGCAGGACACCGAAAGATAAAACACGACCTTCAGAAGGGCGTCAAATCACAAATTGACGACCTACATCAAGACGTTACTCAAAAACACGACCATGACCAAGGGCGTCACTTCTTGGATTAAATTTTGGCAATAAAACTTACCTTATTTGAAAATTATGAGAAAATGCCTGAGATGAAGGCGTTACTTGAAAACACGCCCTGAGGAAGGACGTTAATCAATAATTGGAAATTTATTTTGAAACCGGATAATACCAGGAATTGACGCCCTGACATTTTGTCGTCCTTTCTTTTGAACACGCCCTAGATAAGGTCACTTTTTAAAACACGCCCCTCTTCAGGTCGCGAATCACAAAAATGCAAAGATCAAATCAAAAACACACACAAAAATAGAAAAACTTCATATTATGAATGTATTGAAGTTCACTTTTGGGGTGTCAACATAGTGACATGAGATTTGATCAACATAGCATCAATTTTGGTGTGTCTACAAAGATGAGCGAAAGAGAAGCCCCCAGGGAGGGGTATTTCTGTAGCCCACGATGACTCGGGGCATGCTAGGAACTTCAGGGAAAGCGGAACCAGAGAACGATGCAAAGAAAGCCTCATACGCACGCATTTGCATACATAAGAAAGGGGAGGTGAAGATCATTCATTCGACCCGTTAATCCCAACATTCAGCATATATATATATTACAACCCCAGAAACGGGAATGGCTCAGCATTTACATAATCAGAACATGGCACCAGCACCATTGCTCGGTCGCCGTTCGCTGGTAACAGAGGCAAGGGGATATGTAGAGCACAACAGTGGAGAAAGAAATAAAAGAAAATCGCATGGAGGGGGGGGAGGAGAATCGGCTCATATCATCGCCGCTCCTTCCCCCCCTCGCTTACATTCGATGGGTAGAAACTTCAAAAGAAGGAATATACAGAAAGCGAAAAGAGGACCGGCACCGGCGCCCACCTGTTCCTGGAACAAGGTATCGGGGAGGAGGAAGACGACCGGCGGAAGCTTCTATGAAGGAACCCTACTCCCTCTCGGCTCCCTTTCTTTTCTTTCTTTCCGAAAGCCCTCTTCCTTTTTTCTTCTCTTCCCACTCGATCTCCCCTCCTCTTTCTCTTCTTTTTCTCGAACAGCCATCTATATATAGAGGCATGAGTTCGAATGTTAAACCGGCGTGGGATTGGCGCACCGGGAAGAGACTTCATCAGCCTATCGCGCCGGGGTTGGTGCCATCCGATAGGGTGACTTGCGCACCGGAATAGCCAGGCGTCGAAGGGGATTTAGCGCGCCGGGATCAAGGGCATCGAATGAGGGGCGTGCCAGTTTAAGGCGCGCCGGGCTAATGCTCCTCGTGCGCTTCAAGCCAGTCGATGAGTCCGGGGATGATTCTGGGAGTCACCGTGAATATTATCTCGCCAATGCCCCTCAAAACCTTGGCGAGATGTCTTGTCGAAGCTCCCAAGTCGACGTACGGCCATTCCTGAGACTCCAGATAGCTTTGATTTGATCGTACAGGCTTTCCGCCGACACGGCCTTCGGCTCTACGATCCATGTTGTTGGTCCGGCCTGGCTCGTACCCAGAGCTCTCTAGGGGGTTGGATAACACCAGAGATAGTTCCGCCTGCGCTGGGCGATCATTCGGCCCCTAACAGGCCCATCTTGGCGGGTAGCCGTGCCCATGCCGGGCGATCGGGATCTTCCGCCGACAGAGCTTTCGGTCTTCCATTTTGGAAAGCCAGGGGGAACTCCTTTATCTTCAGGAGATCCTTTTCATGTGGTGGGGGACCACCAGATAGACCATCGTCCTTGATCGGACAACGGGTGTAGTGGATGCAGCACGATAAAGTCGATGCCGGTTCATTGGGCAGGCTTGGTCGCATTGCCGGTTGGTTGTGGATTCATCTCGGCTCTCCTGAGGTGAAGTCCCCACGTCCATACGGAATGACTCGAGGCTCTGGCAGCTTGAGAAATCCTCGATGTGTTGATCTTTATCGGCTCCCGCGCTTCGGTGGGCCGGGTCATTCGTCCTTATGGCTTGGTCGCCGACGATCATATTTTAGGTGCCAACAAATGCCCCCCAGACGTGGGTGTTGTGAGCAAGGCACGAGTGCAGCAAGACCCACGGATGAACTTCATCTGGACGGATCTCTTGTTCGGTTGACAGGAGCTCTGGATGGCCCTTAGTTCGGCACGGATGCTAATCCGGCGCCATTCCCATCTTAATACAGCATGGGATTAATACGGCGCGCCCTTACCGTTTGTGGTTTTAATCCGGCGCGGCCTTTTCATCGGATCGGTTAATCCGGCGCGGTGATTCCCGACGCGCCTTTGCTTAAAAGGGAAATTAATCCGGTGCGCTAAATAGCGCGCCGGTTTAACGGAGGGGGGCCTCCTCTATATATACCCTTTTCTCTCATTTTTTCTTCATTGTTTTTCATTTACGCATTTCCCTTCTCTCTCCTCCCTTTCTTCTCTCCCTGCGGTGCCGAGTGGAGTGAGGGTGAGAGCGGCGGCGGTCCTTCGGGTGAGTGAAGATGCTGTCCATTTTGGTTTCAAAACCCTTTCTTTGGGCCCCGGGAGGCTTCTAGCAGGGCTTGCCCTCAGAGCTATTCCCCCGGGTGTTCCTCTTGGCCTCGGTGCAATGCGGATGGCTGCCTTTTAGGGACCGTTCCTCAGTGGACGCGTTCCCGCTTTTCTTTGGCAATCCCCTGTGCTGGGGAGACTCTGCCAAAATTTTGTCAGAAGTTCGCCTTTGATCAGCTATTTTCTGGCTTTACTTTTGTTTGATATTCCCTTTTTGCAGCTACCATGGCATCCAGCTCTTCTTCTCGTGCCGTAGTGACATGGGAGAACGTCAATTCCCTCGACTGGGGGCACGGCCAGGTGGCCATAGTTGCAGAGTCTTCGGATTCTGAGACAGACACTGTGGACACCAGCCGTTTCCTTATCCTCGGGGGTGACTCCTTTCATTATAATAGAGAGGACGTGACCAGGAGGGATTATCCCAAGGACAAGCACCTGATGTCCCTTCTTCAACGCTTCAACCTTCAGGGGAAGAGGGATGTGTTCGCCGTTCGGAAGGTCGAGCAGGCCTTGCTGGTGGAGAGAGGCAGCCTGGCCGAATGTGTGATGCGGGGAAGACCCATCTATCTCCCCGGGGAGGTCAGGAAATGGAGCGCTGTGCTGGGGCTGCAAGACCTAGCTCCGACAGACGGATTACCGACTAGAGCTCCCGAGTTCGTACCCGCTCGGTGGAATGACTCCGCGGGCAGAGTGGATCGTGAGAAGCCGATCTTTGGTTTATTCCTTGCCCCGTTGAGAGGTGGATATAGAGATGAATCGTTCTTGCTGGACTGCTTGGCGGTTCGCTTCAAGCACCAGATATCAGTGGGGTGGTTCGCTGAGCTGAAAGCTATAGATGCTCATGCATTCAGGCCCGGAGCAGTGGAGTTCACGGACTACGTGCTGCATCATTACGCTCCTCTTCTGACCAGGGCCGACATATATCACAGCGTGTATGCTTCAAGGTACCGGTACCCAATCTCATGGGGCTTGTGTTGTGGAATGATCGAGGTATTTTGCCCCGAATATAACACTTTCTACACTTCAGAGGGGGAGACCTCTTTAGACTTGTGGAGTCTATCGCAGCTCAGCGGCCTACCCATTGACGGGGAACCGTATGAAGAAGTTTGCTGGCCTGACTGGTTGAAAGACCAGACCGATGGTGACGGTCGGTATATGGCGGGCTACACCTATCGGTATCTGATGAAGGCGTATCGGACTCTTTTTCATTCGTCGCACGATACGAGGGAAGCTCGAAAGCCGGGCGAGAAGCGAAGAGTGCGGATGGGCGCCTGGCTTCATTATTTCTTCTAGGGGAAGAATAAGTATGAAGATTTACCTCCAATAGCACCCGTGGCCCAGAAGCGGAAGAAGAGGGTGCGACGCCAGGCCGCTTCATCATCTTCTTCGAAAGGAGGGCAGGGAGAAAACCCAAACCCTACTGGTGTTGATGCAGTCACTCACTGTGCTGCATATTTGGTTTATTGGCTTTGTTCTTTCGCTCTTCCTCAAGGTGACGAGAGCGTGATTAGGGCGGAGGCCATTTACCTGGCCTGTCTTATGGCTTGGGGCATCAAGCTGTCCCTTTGCCCAGTGGCTTTGTGCCTCATTTACAAGATGTTGGGAGACTTGCACAAGACGCGTCTCCCCAGAAGCCTTCGGACGGTTGGTCCGTTACATTTCTTTAATGCTTGGGTCTGCACCCTATTTCCGGAAGCAGCTCCTCGGGCATTACAAGCGGTTCCTCTGGTCCCGCGTATGATAGAGTTTGCGAGTGCTGAGCCATCTTTACTAGCGGAGCAACTCTACGCCATTCGGGGTAAATTGGCCCGCATTCCCATGGATTCGCCTGGGGCTCTTCATTTCTGGAGCTTAGCTACCCATTCGAGCCCGCTGACGAACAGGACGAGGCAGTGCAAGCTCTTTGAGACTGAGGAGTACATCCATCCGATTTCCAAGGCCAAATATACCAAGCCTATTCTGGAGCCGGAGTTGATTGATTGGGCACTGGCCATCAGCCCTAGTGTCCTTGTATTTCGCAAGAGCGGCATTCTTGTGGTTGGAGCCGTACTACCCATTCTGCTTCAGTCGGAACTTTGGCTACGACCAGCAGATTCCACATTCTTCTTCACAATTTGCATTGCCCAACAGGCATAGGGCCGGGCAGGTTTCAAACGACGATGCCCGAATATGGTGGGACTTTTTCCATCATCGTGAAGATGTTTCTTTTTGGGTGCCCACCCCTGCGCGCTTCCCTCGCGTCATGCCTGAATACGTCAAGTGGTGGAACGCGCGGACGGGTTTTTACAGGAACTCCCGGAGAGAGTGCTGGGCCGTGGCGGAGCACAGGTTTTTAGCTTCCCAGTCGGAGCCAGTTCTTGACATTGATGCCTCTTATTTGAGGAAGCTGAAGTCTTGGACCAACACAGAAGTGAAGGCCTATATGGAGGCCCGCAAGATTGTGAAGGGCCGCAAGATGAAAGTCGAACCGAAGCTGCCCCCGATCAAAAAGGATGATTATGTGAAGACCCTTCGGGGTTTATGCCGGGTAAGCAGCGAGAGGGTGATTCTCCAGCAACTCCCTTTACCGATAGAGGAGCCTATCGTGGCTGTGGCCGACTGGCGTCCTGAGGTGGATAGGTTGTACCCCTATCGGACTTTCATTCGTAGGGAGGACAGGCGGGACGCCTTGTATGACAACACTCCCTGGCTATTCGCGCTTCTTCGGTCGCTCGGTCTGTCGGTGGGCGGCCCCAATGAAGCCATCTTGGACCATCCTCTTCAGATCTCATTCAAATATGCAGACAGGTGGGGGCTAGACCATCTGAGCCTGTATTATCTCCTATCCTCTCGTGGTCATGAGGACCTGGCGCTGCTGGCCGAGTCAAGCGAAAAGATTGGAGATCTATGCTGGCTCATTCACGAGGCGGCTTCGAGGGACAAAACGCCATCGCTATTTTATTGGCCTCTTTTCCCCTTCTATACGGGACCGGCGAGTATGTTTCATTTCTTCTTTCAGGCCTTTTGGCCAGCTTCTTCTCTTCATTGTGGTGTGTCATTCTTACCTTCGTGCATGTGCAGTCCGACCGACTTCGGAGGAGACACGGCACTTCAGGGAACTGATCATAAAGGCCCAAAAGCCAACATATTTTGAAGTTCCTGAGCCTGCTCCGACCACGACGCCACTGCCTCCTGGGGATTCGAGGAAGAGGACTCGATCTCAGCTGAGGGAGGCCGTCGGAAAGGCAGAAGAGGCGATGACCCGGGTGACACGGGCACGCCGAAAGAAGGCTGCAGAGAAGGAGTCGGCAACCGTCCGTCCTTCGGTTGTATCCTTTGAAGAATTTGAAGCTTCCCGCGCACAAGGGCTAGAGGCTGAAGGTAGGCTCTTTTTCTTTTCAAAGTGCATTAGCTTGTTTCGACTGCTTTGGCTAGCCCATGCTGACGGTTGCTGACACAGTTGCCGCGGTCGTCGGGCTGGAGGCGACGGCAGATGTAGCAGTTAGGGACGGGGTAGAGGAAGTCCCTACTTCTCCCATAGAAAGAGATCTGCCCTCTCCAACACCCAGGCAGGAGATGGAAGGTAATCTATAGTTTAGTCACGATAGCACCGCGAATCTTCATGTCTTTAGCTAGCTTGACCCCTTCTTGCCGTAAATTGCAGTTGATATACAACCGTCATTGCTTCCGGGCTCGGAGGGTGTAGAGGAGGCGATCCCCTCGGGGCAGGGCGGACCTGCTCTTGAGGTATCATCTATTGTTGCCCCTGGTGCGGAGAGCACTAGGGAAGTTCCTGCCGAGGGTGATGCTCCTGCTGGCGAGGCTTCTGCTCCGACGGTGGAGCGTCCTGAGAGAGCAGAGGGGTCCTCTTCCTCTGAGCAGGTAGATTATGGTGGCGGCTCCAGTGACGAGAAGCTCTCACTGATTGATCTCGAGACCGATGACGCCGGGGCATCCTCGGCCTATGAAAGTGATTATCTAACTTTCAGCCCGGCCCGGTTGTCGTGGGGCGGTCCCGAGCCGTCATTATCGCTTGAGAGTGAAGAGGCCGATGCCGGGGGAGCTGCTCTTAAAGATTTGAGCTTAGTACCCGTTGAGGTAAGGACCTACCCAAGGTCGGTGTTTACTGTTCTTCTTTATCTTCCCTCTAGCCTCATTTTTAAGGCATATATCTCCGGTGCAGACTGAGGTGGCGCTGCCAACCATGACGGTGCAGATACCACTCCCGGCTCTGGGAACGGGCCATGCAACTCTTCGGTCCGTCGTGCGGCCTATCGCATTGCGATACCCCAAGGACTATGCAGCGAAAATGGTTCCAGTCGGACCCGGAGCACTTGTGGAAGTTGGTAGTTCGGCAGTAGCCGGGGATTCTCAGCCAATGGAGGCTGCACAGCAATCAACTCTGGAAAAGGATGGTCTTCCTGAAATAGAAGCCGGAGAGATCATTGAAGAGCAGATGTCTTCGGCTCTCGATGTTTCTGTTGCACCTCCATCCCAGGGGGCAGGAAAAGAGATTGATGTTATTGAGGCTCCGGCCACCGTATCTGCCAGCACGCTTGTTCCTCACAGCAGTGGACTACAGCTCATGCCATCGTCATCTTCCGGGATGGCCGATGATATCTGGGATGCCGTGGATAGCAGAGTGGAATTTGAACTGCCCGAGACGTCGCCACTTGGTCTTCAATCTTCAAGTGACCTTATGTGGCTGTTTCTGGGGACCCTCTAGCAGACCGTAACGGCCAGCAGGGATTTAACTTATGTTCAGCTGAGGGGCTTGATAGAGCATCTATCCCGCTCGTTGTTGGCCTTTGGTTGTCCCATGGACGACTGGACTCCACGGGTGATCCTGCTCCTGAAGTATGTAAACAGGAGGGAATTTCTAGGCCGGGAAGCAGCTGACCAGCTGGCGGCCATATCATTGGAGCGGGCTGAAAGATGAGCAGCTCTTATTTCTCTGCAAGAGACTGCGGCGAGGATGAGGGATGAAGCCAATGCCTCTTTACAGCGCCGAAGCTTCTTGACGGCCCGGATGGCGGCATTACAGGCCGAACATTCAAGGGTAGAGGCAGAACTTGAAGAAGTAGACCGTCTGGGAGTCCAGAGGGTGGAGGAAGCAGAGATGGCCGAGGGACAAGCTGCTTCCCTCGGGAAGAAGCTATCCGAGCTGGAGGCCACCGAGTTCAGATTGCAAGAACTGACCTGTCATCCTTCCCTGGGTATTCCTGCGCTGGAGGACATCTTCCGACGCCCTCTGCCGTAGTCTCTTTTTCTTTATTTGCTCCCTTTTTGACGTATTTCATGTACTCCGGGGAATGGCCCGTGTAACATGTACCTTTTACTTCATAGTAATGGAAAATCTCCATCGTGCTTTTTGAATGAAGACTCCATCTTGTCATTATTCTTTTCTCTTCGATTCGCCCGTTGTTTCTAATCCGAGTGTATGAGTCACTAGGGCAGGAGAGCGCTCACGCCTTCAGCAAAGGGGTGAGGTGTTCGCTCCACCGCGCTGTGACTTTTCTCGAGACTAACAACGTCCTATGCCAGCCGAGAGTCCGGGGGACTCAAGAGGGTATATGAAAACTGACGGGTAAGCGGTCCTGCCGAGGATGGCAAGACCCGAGAATGGGTAGCGACCGGTCCTGTCGATGATGACGAAGGTCGAAAAAGGGTAGACGGTCTTGACGATGATGACAAGAACCGGACTAGGGTAGCGACCGATCTTGCCGATAGTGGCAAGGGTCGAAAAGGGTAGACTGTCTTACCGATGGTGACAAAAACCGGGTAGGGTAGCGACCGATCTTGCCGATGGTGACAAGGGTCGAAAAGGGTGGACGGTCTTGCTGATGGTGACAAAAACTGGGTAGGGTAGCGACCGATCTTGCCGATGGTGACAAGGGTTGAAAAGGGTAGACGGTCTTGCCGATGGTGACAAAACCGGATAGGGTAGCGACCGATCTTGTCGATGGTGACAAGGGTCGAAAAGGGTAGACGGTCTTGCCGATGGTGACAAAAACTGGATAGGGTAGCGACCGATCTTGCCGATGGTGACAAGGGTCGAAAAGGGTAGACGGTCTTGCCGATGGTGACAAAAACTGGATAGGGTAGCGACCGATCTTGCCGATGGTGACAAGGGTCGAAAAGGGTAGACAATAGATGTATATAGGCGGGATATCGGATGAAAATTCCCCGTCGACATCGTAAGGGGTCTTCCGGATAGAGAATGAATCATCACTATTCATCATTCAATTTTTTATTCACATTACTGACCTAAGCGCCCTTTCGGGTTTTCGCCGAGGCCAGCCCCCTCTTCCTTTTGCCCGCGCGCCCTTTCAAGTTTTCACGCGGCGGGGTACCCGATTTTGCCTGCGACGCCCCTTCGGGTTGTCGCCACAGCTGGGTTATAGCCATTTTTGCACTTATCCTGATATAGGAACAAGTCTGGCGGGGTATCTCTATTTTTAACCCCATTTTCTTTTCTTTCTTTTTTTTTTTGAATTCGGGATGCAGAAGAATTGGACCACGAAAATGTTGGCTGGCCTTGTCGATGATGACAAGGATTGGATCCTGCTTCGGTTCGTCGACACCGGCTAGATGTCGAAGCAAAGGATATGGTCTATGAATAAGGATGTAAGATCCGAGTTAGGGGTAAAGATCGACCAATCTCGCCGATGATGATGAGGGTCAAACACATGTTTATTAATCAGCATAGGTTATTGCCGAAACAAAGGTGGGTTTATTAGCAAGGACGGAAGGTCCAAGTTTTAGGGGTAGGGATCGACCGATCTCGCCGATGATGACGACGGTCGACCATGGGTTTATTCATCAGCATGGGTCACATGCCGAAGCAAAGATGGGATTATCAACAGGGACGTAAGGTCCAAGTGAAGGGTAGAGATCGACCGATCTCGCCGATGATGACGAGGGTCGAATGTGGGTTTGTTAAAGGATTTCCGGTGGGACTTTGATGGTTGTCCCTTTCGGAGTTTCATTGGGTGGAGAATAGGAGAGGAATTTAGAAATTACCACTTTACTGACTCAAGCGCCCTTTCGGGTTTTCGCCGGAGCTAGCCCCCTCTTGCTTTTGCCCGCGCGCCCTTTCGGGTTTTCACGAGGCGGGGTACCCGATTTTGCCTGCAGCGCCCCTTCGGGTTTTCGCCACAGCTGAGTTATAGCCATTTTTGCACTTGTCCTAATATAGGAGCAAGTCTGGCGGGGTATCTCTATTTTTAACCCCATTTTTTTATTTGTATAGGGTGGCAGGTCGAAGTGTAATGTTCGACGCCTGGTCGACAGTGGATGGCCCGTAATGGCAACAATGTGAGAATGCCAGCTAGAACACAAAGCCTTTAGCCGACTCAGGTTTATTCGTTAGCGGGAAGATAATGCTAACGCAAGGAAGGGCTTTCGTGCCAATCCGAACGTAAGGCTCGTAATGGCGGTGTGGCGTATCCTTTGGAAGCTTGATCAGGGCAGAATGCCACTAGACCAAGGAAAAGGTAGCTCGATCAGGGTGAAATGCCACTGGACCAAGGGAAGGTAGCTCGGTTAGGGCGGAGTGCCACTAAACCAAGGAAAGGGTAGCTCGATCAGGGCGGAATGCCACTAAACCAAGGGAAGGTAGCTCGGTCAGGGTGGAGTGCCACTAAACCAAAGAAAAAGTAGCTTGGTTAGGGCAGTGTGCCACTAAACCAGGACAAGGTAGCTCGATTAGGGTGAAATGCCACTAACCAAGGAAAGGGTAGCTTGATCGGAGCGAAATGCCACTAAACCAGGAGAAGGTAGCTCGATTAGGGCAAAATGCCACTAAACCAAGGAAAGGGAGCTCGGTTAAGGCGAAATGCCACTAAACCAAGGAAAAGGTAGCTTGGTTAGGGCGAAATGCCACTAAACCAGGATAAGGTAGCTCGATTAGGGTGAAATGCCACTAACCAAGGAAGGTAGCTTGGTTAGGGCGAAGTGCCACTAAACCAAGGAGAGGGTAGCTCGGTTAGGGTGGAGTGCCACTAAACCAAGGAGAAGAGTAGCTCGGTTAGGGCGGAGTGCCACTAAACCCAGGAAAGGGTAGCTTGGTTAGGGCGAAGTGCCACTAAACCAAGGAAAAGGTAGCTCGGTTAGGGCGGAGTGCCACTAAACCAAGGAGAAGAGTAGCTCGGTTAGGGCAGAGTGCCACTAAACCAAGGAAAATGTAGCTTGGTTAGGGCGGAATGCCACTAAACCAAGAGAAAGGTAGCTTGGTTAGGATGGAGTACCACTGGACCAAGGGAAGGCAGCTCGGTTAGGGCGGAGTGCCACTAAACCAAGAAAAAGGTAGCTTGGTTAGGGCGGAGTGCCACTAAACCAAGAAAAGGTAGCTTGGTTAGAGCGGAGTGCCACTCAACCAAGGAAAAGAGTAGCTTGGTTAGGGCGGAGTACCACTAAACCAAGGAAAAGGTGGCTTGATTAGGGTGAAATGTCACTAAACCAAGGAAAAGGTAGCTTGGTTAGGGCAGAGTGCCACTAAACCAAGGAAAATGGTAGCTTGGTTAGGACGGAGTGCCACTAAACCAAGGAAAGGGTAGCTTGGTTAGGGCAAAGTGCCACTAAACCAAGGAAAAGGTAGCTCGGTTAGGGCGGAGTGCCACTAAACCAAGGAGGAGGGTAGCTCGGTTAGGGCGGAGTGCCACTAAACCAAGGAAAAGGTAGCTCGGTTAGGGCGGAGTGCCACTAAACCCAGGAAAGGGTAGTTCGGTTAGGGCGGAGTGCCACTAAACCAAGGAGAAGAGTAGCTCGGTTAGGGCGGAGTGCCACTAAACCAAGGAGAAGAGTAGCTTGTTTAGGGCGGAGTGCCACTAAACCAAGGTAAGGGTAGCTCGGTTAGGGCGGAGTGCCACTAAACCCAGGGAAGGTAGCTCGGTTAGGGCGGAGTGCCACTAAACTAAGGAGAGGTAGCTCGGTTAGGGCGGAGTGCCACTAGACCAAGGGAAGGTAGCTCGGTTAGGGCGGAGTGCCACTAAACCAAGGGGAAAAGTAGTTCGGTTAGGGCGGAGTGCCACTAAACCCAGGAAAGAGTAGCTTGTTTAGGGCGGAGTGCTACTAAACCAAGGAGAAGAGTAGCTCGGTTAGGGCGGAGTGCCACTAAATCAAGGAGAAGAGTAGCTTGTTTAGGGCGGAGTGCCACTAAACCAAGGAGAGGGTAGCTCGGTTAGGGCGGAGTGCCACTAAACCAAGGAGAAGAGTAGCTCGGTTAGGGCGGAGTGCCACTAAACCAAGGAGAAGAGTAGCTTGTTTAGGGCGGAGTGCCACTAAACCAAGAAAAGGGTAGCTTGATCAGGGCGAGATGCCACTAAACCAAGGAGAAGAGTAGCTTGTTTAGGGCGGAGTGCCACTAAACCAAGGAGAGGGTAGCTCGGTTAGGGCAGAGTGTCACTAAACCAAGGAGAAGAGTAGCTCGGTTAGGGCGGAGTGCCACTAAACCAAGGGGAAAAGTAGTTCGGTTAGGGCGGAGTGCCACTAAACCTAGGAAAGGGTAGCTCGGTTAGGGCAGAGTGCCACTAAACCAAGGATAAGAGTAGCTCGGTTAGGGCGGAGTGCCACTAAACCAAGGAGAAGAGTAGATTGTTTAGGGCGGAGTGCCACTAAACGAAGAAAAGGGTAGCTTGATCAGGGCGAGATGTCACTAAACCAAGAAAAAGGTAGCTTGGTTAGGGCAGAGTGCCACTAAACCAAGGAGGAGGGTTGCTCGGTTAGGGCGGAGTGCCACTAAACCAAGGTAAGGGTAGCTCGGTTAGGGCGGAGTGCCACTAAACCCAGGAGAAGAGTAGCTTGGTTAGGGCGGAGTGCCACTAAACCAAGGAGAGGGTAGCTCGGTTAGGGCGGAGTGCCACTAAACCAAGGTAAGGGTAGCTCGGTTAGGGCGGAGTGCCACTAAACCCAGGAGAAGAGTAGCTCGATTAGGGCGGAGTGCCACTAAACCAAGCAAAAGGTAGCTCGGTTAGGGCAGAGTGCCACTAAACCAAGGGGGAAATTAGATCGGTTAGGGCGGAGTGCCACTAAACTAAGGGGAAAAGTAGTTCGGTTAGGGCGGAGTGCCACTAAACCCAGGAAAGGGTAGCTCGGTTAGGGCGGAGTGCCACTAAACCAAGGAGAAGAGTAGCTCGGTTAGGGCGGAGTGCCACTAGACCAAGGGAAGGTAGCTCGGTTAGGGCGGAGTGCCACTAAACCAAGGAGAGGTAGCTCGATCGGGGCGGAGTGCCACTAACCAAGGAAAGGGTAGCTCGATCAGGGCGGAGTGCCACTAACCAAGGAAAGTAGCTTGATCAGGGCGAAACGCCACTAACCAAAAGGGGGGTAGCTTGATTAGGGCGGAGTGCCACTAACCAAGGAAAAGTTAGCTCCGACCGATCACTCGGGACATGTCAGCTGCGCTGCATGATACAGCTTAATGTGTTTTTAGATGAGGTTGCAGCCACGACGGGCTGGTAGCTGTTTACTGCCGGACTCGGACAGCATACTGGTTCTATAGCAGAAGCTGAAGAAGTCTCACCTTCTGGGACAGTTGTGTCTTCCGCAGAAGTGGCTTTTTCTTTCCTGGTAGCTGGCTCCCCTTGATTGGAGTTGACCGAGGCTTCCCCGATTGGTGGAAAGGGTGTTGAAGTCGCCATTAGTAGGACCCCTGTGGAGGGAGAAACTCCGGCTTCTTGAATGTCTTCGGCTTCGCTGCTGCTAGCCATATCAAATTCGGCTTGAAGGGCCGCTTCTTCAGGATGAACCTGCTTCCAGCATCGGCAAGGGGCCGAGGTTTCTACTTCTTGATTTTCGGACCGAGCCAGTTCAAGATATTCAGCTTCCGCCGGATACTCATCAAAGGTTGCCCCAGAGGGCGATCTTCAGTAGGATAGAAGGCGGAGATAGTATCCACCTCGTACCACCCACTGTAATAATATCCCTCCAGGGTAAAGCCCAACCCTAGATGCTGAGAGACACGTCTCATTTCCTTATCCAGATTTGCGGGATACCAAATCTTCTGGAAAGCTTCTTTGCACTTTTGAGACTGATCGGGAGGAAGGTGTTGCTTCTGAAACAATCTGGCCATCCGATCGGTCGTGAACGCTAGACCTTGGATAGGAACCCGCGGGTTGGCTAGATCTTCAGGGAGGCTGCAGTCTGTGTCTTCCCGAGTGGGATCCTCCTCAGTTGTATAGAACAAGCTGCTGGGCCCATCTTCCCGTGTCACCTCCCAAGCATTGAAAGGTTCGACAGTGGGGACGTTGAGGCCGAGGACTGGCTTGGTGAGGCCGACCGGGACTCCGATGCGGTCGTGCTGTCGATTGACCTGCACTTCCTTAGCTTTAGGGTATAATGCTGGGGGTGTCACCCTGCTGACGTCTCCAGAAGCTGTGATGTGGGAGACCACCTTGGGCTTGACATATCCATGTGGCGGTGGTGGGTACCAACCGTCACCCGATCTATTCTTTGATGCCCCTATGGGGGCTTTAGCTTCAGAAACCTTCCGGGGAGGCCCCGTATATAGGTTGGCGCCTGCCAAGTGACATTCAAATACCTCGAACGGGTGGAGATCAGAAAATATCCTCTCCTCCTTCCCTTGGTGGCTGTATTTGATGCATTGGTGGAGCGTGGAGGGCACCACCATATTCTCATGCAGCCATGGGCGGCCGAGCAGCGCCTTGTAGGAGGTGCGAGAGTCAATGACATGAAACTGTACTGTTGTAGTGAAATCTGCCAGGGTCAGCGTAAATTCTGCCACTCCCATAGATACTTCACATTTTTGGTTGAAGCCAGCGATACGCATATCCCTGACTTTCTCGAGATGCACATTAAAGTGGTGCCTCTCGTATATTCTGTATGGCAGGATGTTGACTGCTGCACCGGGATCAACCAGTATTCTGTTCAGCTCCCTTCCATTCAGGTGCCCTTTCATATATAGCGGCCTGTTGTGGCTGGCAGTAGGTAGTAGCATGTCTTCCGGAGAGAAGGTCATACTGGCTTCTGGTATAGCCTTGGCTATGCAGGCTTCAAAATGAGCAGGCGTCTGCAGAGCAGTGATGATCGCCTGTCGAGTTTCTTCACTCAAAGAGAGAATTTCCCAGATCGTAAATTGAGCGGGGAGCTTTTTGAGCAACTTCATTTTTGGCTCCCAGCCCAGACATTGGAGAGCTTCATCTCTTCAGCCCATCTGGGCTTGGGGAGGTTTTGATTTGTAGGTCCAGATGGACCTGCTTCATCTTCCTCAGACTCGGCATCCTCTTGGCTGGCACCGGCTGTCGGGTCTTCTTTATTAGTTGCTGTAGGGCAAGCTCCATCTGTATTTGCATCCTCAGTAGATTGCGCTGGCTGCGGGTGAATGGCCCCAGGTGTAGGGTTAGCCTCTTGACAGGGCTGTTTCCCCTTTGACATTTTCATAAATTCAAGGAATGAAGGGACTGCCTTGCCCCCACTTTTGTTGTATAGGCCTGACGGAGGGGGGATTTGAACTCCCTTAACCTCCGGCGGAGGTGTCTTGTAGGGTTGCTCCCCTCTGAACATGATGTTGTGGTTGGGTGGTGGCTGGCGCCCCCATCTTCGGCCCGACCGAGTGGCATGTACAGCAGTTGCGGCCTCGGCTTTGCCTCCCCCAGCATGGGGTGTGAAGCAAATTTTTTCTTCTTCCTCTTCTCTAGGTAGGTTGAAGAGTGCTGATAGGGTATTACAGGAGACAACCTGTGCTTTATTGGCCCCAGCGGCCTTTCTTTTCTTCTTCTTTTGCTTTCTCTTATTTTTGGTTTCTGCGGGTGCCTGCCCCCAGAACAGGCTGCCCTCTTCAGGGGGTGCTGCTTCAGCTTCCTCCACCTGTTCGAGTGAGAGTTGTTCCAGCTCTTGCCATGGGACGTGGTCTCGTACCAGCAGAGGTTTCAATTCGGGCTGCACATATTCATCTAGCCCTTCAATCAGGTGCTGTAGTCGAAGGACCCCAGGATTGGTTTCCTTGATTACTGGTAGCGGAGTCTGTCTCCTCCTGTTAGGTGTATGTATTCTGATGGCTGTAGGTGGAGTGACCCATACGGGTGCTACCACTGGCGGAGCAGGCCGGGGTGTAACGCCACGGATATGTGCCCCCTCTTTCGGGCGGGGTGCCCTCTTCTTCTTGTGCTTTACAGGGATCTGCTGCCACCCCTGCTGTTCTTTCACGGCCTCCAGGAAATGGATTTCGTAGGTGCTCCGTGTGCTTGCTTCAGAGATCTCCTCAGGTAAGGCCTGGTAGAGGGAGATCATGTTGACTGCTGCTCTCCTGAGAGGGGCTTCATGTGGCTGAGGAGGGTCTACTTTGTACTCTCCCAACTCTATTTCATTCTTCTTTACCATTCCTTGGATGATGTCTTTGAAAACATAACAGTCTTCGATTGGATGTCCCAACATCTGGTGGTAGGGGCAGAATCTTGGACTATCCTTTCTTTTCAGGTCCTCCGGCCTCCTTGGCTCAGGCAGAGTGACCATGCTGTATTCTGTTACCCAGTCGAACATGACTCGGGTCTTGTCTTTTGGAAAGGAATAGGCTTTCTTCATTTTATCCCTGAGCGAAGGACCTTCTTTATCATCTAGAGCTTTCGCAGGTTGCGGGGGAGCCACCTTCTTGCCTTTCTCCTTCTGCTGTTCGAACGCCTTGATATCAAGCACATTCGCTTCTTTAGGTGTGGGGCGCCGTTCCGCAGCCTTGCCTTTCTGGGCTGTGCTGGCAGCTGACGCCGGGACAGGCTTGGCTAGGAAAGCCTCCACTTCGGCCACCACGTTATTCAGCCGGTCGAACGAACGTATTTCCATTCCAATCATGTTCTCCAGGACCTCCCTCCTGAGGTTTTGTTTGCATATTTGTATCGCATCCTCCTGATGCGGGGGCCGCTTGCATCTCATTCCGAGGTTCCTCCACCTCTTGATGTAATCAAGGGCTGTCTCGTCTGCCCTTTGTTTTGTTGAGTAGAGTTCGACCACTGTGACCTCCCTCTCTGCGACATGGAATCTTTCTCTGAACTTTCTCTGCATATCTGACCAATCACTGATTGACCCGGCTGAGAGGCTAGAGTACCATTCAAATGCGAGCCCTGTCAGTGAGGACCTGAAGAACTTCAGCAAATATGACTCGTCGGTGGCCAGATCACCCGTAACGGTCATATAATATGCAATATGCTCTTTAGGGGACGCTTTCCCATTGAATTTGTCAAACTTAGGCGGCTTGTTGACCCCCGGGGGAAGTCGTTTAGCCGCATGGTGTTGCGGGTAGGGCACCCGATAGGCATCAAATGCGACGTAGTCGCCTTCACTTTTCTCTGCGAGCTTCAGCTCAATCATTCTCTCCACCATCATCCGGTTCACGATCGTGGGGTCAACCGGTTCTAGATAGAAGTGCGCCGGCTGCAAGTATGGGGTGACCAGGGTGGTCGCCTGTGGAGGACGCAGCAGCGGGGGTGTCGGGTGCACCTGAGGGAGCACCGGAGGTAGCAACGGCTGAGGCTGTGGTGGCCGCTATTTTGTCGTCGCCATGCTTGGCTCTGACAGTTGGGATAGTGTATAGAGCGGTGGAGGGTCGTCACGACGAGCCGCTCCCCGAGATGACTCACCCTGGACTTCGGGTGGTTTAGAAGCCGATGAGTGTTCAGTTTTTTCCATCAGCTGCTTCTTCAGAGAGTCTATCTCTCGTTGATATTTTTGTAGTAGCATCAGAACTGATGGGTCTATGGTGGTGGGGATAACCTCTGTTGTCTCCCCGGATGAACCCTCAGGTAGGATGTCGAGGAGGACGTCGTCTTCTTCTTCCGCCATCACCACATTAGCGATCAAGACGGGGGCCTTGTCATCCCAGTGGGGATAGACCTGGGGCTGTTTCCCTTTAACCATCATCATAAGCTCTCTTGCTGCTTCTGTTCTACGGGTAGTTGGCCCCGGCCGTGCGGCCAATTGCGCCAATTCTTGGGGGGTCTTCAGGAAGCTCCCCATATCGGTTAGATATACCAGCCATGTTGCAGGTGAAAACCTGCATCCTTCTCTTTTGTTGATAGACCCTCCTTCTGGCTTGCTGCGGAAAGGTCAGCCTTTCGAACACAGAAACTCTTCTTCTTTCTTCCCGCTCGGGGAAGGCTTCATCGGCTTCGACCTCGAAGCCGTCATTATATCCATTGTCATCGACTAACGACACCATCATTCTATCTCCCATATTTCCTTCGTCTGCCATTGATGGGCAGTAGTCTTCCTCAGTGGCGACTGTCTGCATCAGTCGCTACTGTCCGAGATAGGGGTTGCCTAAGCCTCAGAAATAATTTCTGACCAAGCAGGTCATCTCTTCTCGACCCCGTTCTTGATGTAGGACGGGGGGTGATTGTCGACCTCCAGCGGGGGGGATATAGGCCAGCGGAGCTCTGTCAGCAGGCTGTTGGAATCTTCATCCCGCAGCAGGGACGTTGGCTTGACGGGCCGTGGCCCGGAAACTTCTGTGGCGCGGAGGATCCGCGACCACCTCTTCTTCCTCCTTCGGGGGCAGGCCCCTTTCTCTTCTCACTTCCGTCTCGTCGTTCACAAGACGACGGCGGATGGGAGTTAGCTGGTGGGCAGGTCGGGTCCGCTTGGAACCCACACCTGTTTAAACTTCCTCGGCCTGGGTGCCGGGCTTCCTTGGCCACAGTGGCTGGCTTCTTCTATTTCTGCCCTCCTTCCGGCAAGGGCCTGATAGGCATTGTGGACAGGAATGTTGGGGATGACTCGGTCCAGGGTCACCCGTGCAGTGCGTCCGTCGAGGAAGACGCGCATACCCCCGACTAGCAAAGATTTCCCGGACTGAGACAGAGTTCCGGTGATTGCAGCGGCATTCTTGCGGGCTTGGCGACGCTGGCGTCCTCCAGGGTGTTTGTTGATGACATTGGGGTGGGTCCCACATATGACGTGGTGCACCAGACAGCTAGCGGCCGGGGCCGGACTTTCGGACAAGTCTTTGCAGCAGGGAACCTCCAGAGGCTCCATTTTTTCCACAGCTTCCTTGACAGGTTCTGGGGCTTCGACCTCCAGCATATCTACAAAGGCTAACCCCAAAAAGTTGGGGAAGCCCACAGGGGCAGGGAAGCTGCCGAATTCCATGGGTACCGCCAGGTACCCTTGCGCGTGTCCAGCGACTATCGACAGATCGAAGTCAACGCCAGTTATCCCGTTGATCGTCATTGATCCGCCTGCATAGATAAACAAGGCAATATTAAGTAGCTTTTAAGAGGGCTTCGAAGCCCGAATATCCCGGCAAAGAGATGAAAGGTGACACTGGTCCCACCGGGCGTGCCAGACTTGTTCGCGACCTTTTCTTTCTTTCGCGGGTCGATCGACCAACTGACTAACTGGTAGTCAAATGATCGATTGATGACGCAGGCGTGCCAGTCACATGAGTGACGATTTTGTGATGCGCTCATTTTAACCCATGTCGGGCGAATGTGAGGTTCGGTCGGGACCAGCAGCCGCCATACCATAAAGGCTATGGCGTTAATTACATCCCCCACGAGGAGGGAACACCTTTGATTAATTGCTGAGATAACGGGCTGTCGAAGCCGACTTAAAAAGAGCTACATGATGATCATGACGAAAGCATGCAGGATGCATACATTTATCGTGCAGAAGGTGCATAATTCATGGGATTATGGATCCTCGGTACGTGGCGGAGGACATAGGTCCGAAGACCACCGTCGCGCATAGCGAAGACTTCCGACCAGACGTAATCCGGTTTTCTGTCGACGCCATTTGATATACCCGAGGATCTATGCATGCATGCTCACATGGCGTTCGTGACTATATTAAGCATGATAATGGAATTCATGGAAGCAAATGGTAATCGACCACATTTATTACTCCCCATCGAGAAGAGGGAAGGCAACACAAGTGTGATAGCAAAAGCACAATGCTAACGGACATGGTAATGAAGATATGATAACAATATAGTTCGGGCTCACTTGGCCCCTCCCTTATTCAATTTATTACCCATTGTGATTTATTAACGCCAACCCCGAGGGATGAGATCCGCTCGGGGGCAAATGAGCGATTAAAGCAACAAGAGGTTTCAAAATCGGCGCGACCATGTAATGATAGCTTATACGGCGTGATAAAGCGTAGGTATAAACGGTTAATACGGCGCGGCCATATAGCTGGTTAAGACGGCACGCAAAGGATTGGGGCGCGCCGGAAAGGCGCAAGGAAGTTTTTTTATTTTTTGAGTGTAGGGTTAATCCGGCGCGGGGGGATACCGCGCCGTATTAGGTCGCGCCGGGTTAAGGCCGCCCCGTTTTAGCTTATTTTCGATGAATTCCGAATCATTTGAGTTTGTTAAGTTTATGTTGAGGGTTTTGAAGCCATTCGAGGCCAATTGTTGTTAAATTGAAGCCCAAAGCCCTCTGGGGATGATGGAGCAAGTCAGTGCGAGGTTCATACTCGAGCACTGAGGTGATTGGATTCAGAACGAGCATCTCACCCACTTAGTTATGCTGAATTTGTCTAGAATTTAGCAGCATCTTGTGAGCGACGTCACGCGGTTCGGGGTGCGAAGAGGACGCGGAGCGCGCGGGCTCCTTCTTTTTGTTTGCTGCAACACAGAAATAAGAGAAAAGAGAAGGGGCCACCACGGGAGATTGCTCCGGCGGGGCGAGCGGGACAAATGTGATATAGCAAGATATGGGGGTTAAACGGCCATAGCGGGAAGTGACTCGCCGTGACCTCGGGGGGACGGGAATGGTGCAGAAATTAAATAGCAAGAATTGAAACGGCCATTGGGGAAGTGACTCGCCGCGGCCTCGAGAATATGAGCAGATAAGAATATAACAGAATATAAGGAGAATATAAAGAGCGGGAATTTAAACGGCCATTGGGGAAGTGACTCGCCGCGGCCTCGAGAACATGAATAGATAAGAATATAATATATAAGAACGGGAATTTAAACGGCCATTGGGGAAGTGACTCACCGCGGCCTCGAGAATATGAATAGATAAGAATATAACATATAAGAACGGGAACTTAAACGGCCATTGGGGAAGTGACTCGCCGCGGCCTCGAGAATATGAGCAGAATACAACAGAATATAAAGAAAGTATAAGAACGGAAATTTAAACGGCCATTGGGGAAGTGACTCGCCGCGGCCTCGAGAACAAGATGTGATCGCCAGGGGCCGAAAGACCCCAAAATAAAGAAAGTGATCGCGCCTACCTCAAGAGCGGGAGATGGCGGGTTGCTTCTTCCTCCCCCTTCGGCCGACCGACGGAGAGGGCTTTCCTTGGGTACCCTTGCAAAACAACGACAAACAAGTAACGAGTGGATTAGAAAGATGAAGGTGTAGTATTCAAATCATTGCGATAAAAATAACGAAATGATGGCAAGACACACACCTGGTTGGTGTTGTCTTTTAAACCCCTCTCGGACTCGAGTAGGAGGAAAATGAGATGATGGATGCAAGAAGTATATAAGAAGAGGCGCCCTTATGAAGGGGGATAGATGATGCGAGATGATGAATGCAAAAGAACTAAGAAGAAAAGGAAAGGATTGGCTTATTGGATGTGCCGATGGTGAAATCCGGCGGAGCTCCGGCAGTGTAGGGATGGCGTGGAAGTGCGGTGGATGAAGATGACCTTCCTCTCGCGAGCGTGGGCACCCGAGAAGCCGACAGAACCTCCACCTACAAAAGACCCCACGGGTTAGAAAATGACTCCGGTAGCCTCTGGGCTCCGGCAGCCTATCGGATCTCTTCGAAGCTCTCCCAGAACTGAGGGGGTGGGCCTCTATTTATAGGGCTCCGGAGGGTGGAGGCGTCCAGGACCCCGGACACCTCCATTAGGGCCGAACTAATATTTTATTCTATTTTTATTAATTTTTTTGTAATATTTTTTGTGGAGGCGTCCAGGGCTCCGGACGCCCCTAACAGGTCCACCGAACACCACCGACGACCGCACGCGGTTTGGCACAACGCGTGGTTTTGTGAGCGGCGTCTCGTGATTCAGAAATGGGCGCGTCCAGCTGCCTGGACGTCTCCATAATTTGGCTTTTTTCATACACGACAAACTGTCGTTCGGTGGGCGGTGCCCGTGAGGGAGTTGATGGAGGCGTCCAGGGGCCTGGACGCCTCCATTAATATATTATTTTTTATTTATTTTGTCTTTTTATGCCAAAGCTGGCATTATATATTTTTTATGCTTGTTTTTATGGAGGCGTCCAGGGGCCTGGACGCCTCCATTAATGTATAATTTTTTATTTTGTTTTGTCTTTTTATGCCAACTTATATATATATATATATATATATATATATATATATATATATATTTGTTTTTATGGAGGCGTCCAGGGGCCTGGATGCCTCCATTAATATATTATTTTTTATTTGTGTTTTGGGTTTTGAAAAATAAAATTAAAAGAATGGGGGCGTCCAGGGGCCTGGACGCCCCCATTAAGACCCACCCGGGTCCTCAGTTCAAGCATTGGCGGCCGCCCGGCAGACACCCTTCTTGGTTCCGGAACCTCCTGATGCGTCTGACTGGTGTTGATGCCGTCCGAATGCCGTGACGAGACGATTCCGGATGCCGAAAAGGGCGGAAGAAGACTCAAGAAAAGGAAGCACTGGAGCGATTCAAAATGCGTAAGCCGTTGCGGGGCATTGTATAGTAATATGAGACTTTCTCGGGAGACGTCAGGAATGGCGTGTCTACAGCTGCCCCGCCTTGGCGTCTGCTTTGCAAGGGAGCGACACGTAGTGGAATGGTATCGAAATGGAGTGAAATGAAGTGGGAGCGGAGTGATAAGTTGATGTCAAGGTGTGATGAGACACGCTTCTGACGTACTGTTTGGAATTTTTCTTGAAGTTTCAATGAGGCGACCTTGAAGGAGGTCTTTCAAGTCTTGACGGTTGCTTGGACAGAGATCAAATAAAGGAGGGTGAAATATGCACTCAGGCACGAAAAATAAAGGAGACCAACTTCTCGGTGTGGAAGTACCTGGGTCATAAACCTGCAGGTTTCACCTTTGGGAGCGGTTACCAGCCAATGTGGAAGTGCTGCAGCCAAGGTGGGTCAAACAAGGTAAAAAGTAAAGAAATATCTGAGGGTCTGTCCAAACAAGGGTCACTTTTGGAAGAGCAGCGTAGGGCCATTTCAAGGAAACTCAGTTATTTCATTTGGAGTGGAATATCTTATATTTGTAGGAATTGAAACACAACGGCTTTCACAATCGAATCACTTGAATGATCTTCCGCAATAAATCAAAGTCCTATATGAATGCATGCTGGGTTAAAATAAAAATTTAAAACAAACTAAAATAGAAAATAGCCAAGGATAATATTGTCAACTTGTTAAGAACGTGTCAGGATACCGATCCGGTGAGCCGACACTGGGCTGGGGCCCGTTTATCCGCGCACCAACTAACTGAATGGAACCATCGTCCCCATGCTACCACAAGTTAACGACCTATCCGTGCAACCCAAATTCTTCCGGGATCATCATTGTTTTTGTTGAAGGGGAACTCAAATCCCATATTTGTTCGGGCCGCAAGGTCCTTGACATGTTCTAGTAGCGTAGGTATCGTATACTATGATGCATGACATGGTGAGACCAACCATTGAAAGGTGGGACAGGAGACAGGACAAAGACGTCCGTTAGTAAAACCTGCATAGACTAGCAAAGGTTAGCAACATCAGAAAGTAGCAGAATCATAACAGAATCGCACCACAGTACAAAGGAGATCCAGACAAAATCTTGACAATGACCACCGATGTGACATGTTCTGTCCTGTAGCGATCTTCCCTTCCTATAAGAACTCCCCTTAGGCTAGTTCATTCAAAAGCACCAAGGTGGGTTTTGGAAGCTCAGGAGAGGAAAGAGAGGAGAATCTAGAGATTTTCAGGATGGAAGGGGAGTCTTCCCGCGTTATGAAGTGGAGCAGGCCTAGCAGCGAGATCAGGCGACTCTCCGACCTCGAGGGTCATTTGAGTGGGACGATCATGTCGCATATGGTAAGCTGATTCATTTCAAATTTCTCCACGTGAACCTTCTTCTTACTTCCTTCCTTTCTTCTTCTTTCTTTTCTCTTCCAGCCATATCCACTCTTCCCAGGCCCGAGGAAGTTTTCCAAACTGCCATGGCTTTCAAAGCTAACTTCCAACATCTCCAACGGCATGAGGGCCATACTCTCGAAGGGGCATCTGTAGGGGCTCCTTATTCACGCCAAACACTATGAGAAGATTCGTATGGACTGGGCGGCTATGGGCGCACTAGTGGAGATCTGGCATTCCCAGACCCACACTTTTATCTTCCCGACCTTCGAGGTGACCATCCTCCTCGAGGAGGTGGAACTTCTGCTCGGATTGAAGAAATTCAAGAGTGATGGGAAGGTGAAGGCTATGCGGATACTGACACGGGGGACTTCCGAAAGCGTTCTTGGAAGCTTCATGCCGCCCGACGCAGCCAGAAAGGTCCGTACTCAAAAGGGGATCGATCTCCAAAAGCTTGCGGAGTGGGTCACGGACGCCCTGAGAGGGTCACCAGACGATGACTATTTGGAGGGAATCATGAAGGGGTTCACCATTTGTCTGGCGGGTGCTCTCTTGTTTCTTTATACCGACAACATGGTGGAGGAAGACCAACTGAGTGCTATCTGCGGGATCTGGCGTGGAAAGAGGGTGGGACCCGCTGTCCTCGCCTACCTGTATAGTGGCCTTACTGCCTCGAGCATGGGTAAGCCTCCTTTTGGTTGCGCACCTGTCATGAGTTGCTGGATGGATTTGCATTTCAAGTTTGATCACCGTGAGGGAATGCCAACCGCTTCGAAGCTCTTCCAACAAAGCCCTCTTCATCACATAGCCGACGTGTTAGGGTTTGGTGGTACTGTAGTGAACCGCGTTCCGTGGCTGAAGAAACGTGAAGACTGGCGGTCTCACTTTCGCACCATGACACAAGGCTTCTTCACTTGCGCACCGGCATGTTTGCTTTCGCTTGATCTCCTCATGAGGCCTTCCCCCGAAGTTGATCTTCAACTGATCGGCGCGACCGAGTTTGTCCTTTATAACGCGCATCGATGCTGCCTCCAAGTCAGCATTCCACGCCATTCGTTCCCACTATCGACTGGCATCGTTCCTTTGAAGAAGAGAGAGTTGGGTACTGAAGCGGATGCGAAGGAAGCGAAGGCCGTCAAAGCACCCTGGAAGACAAGTGTTGCGGGAAAGGCCTAAGCGCACGTGGGGGAAGAATGTGAGCTGTGGAGGGCTTATGTAACCGAACTGGGGAAGTTAAGGCCTAAGGCGCCTAATCCCCTGATGTAGTTCACTCTGCTTTTCTGATGGAGTAAAATCTGGCATGGATGTTTTGGACCCTTGTCCCCTTAATTATTATTATCTTTTTTGTGGTTTTTCTTTTTCTTTTTCTTTTATTTGGATTATATACATACGCTTATCTCTTTTTTTTCCTTTTATTATATATTTTTTTGAAATTTTTATTATGGGGGCATCCAGGGGCCTGGACGCCCCTAATTTTTTATTTATAATTTTTTTTTAAGTTTTTGTTTTGGGGGCGTCCAGGCTCCTGGACACCCCTAATTTTTTATTTATAATTTTTTGAAGTTTTTGTTTTGGGGGCGTCCAGGGTCCTGGACGCCCCAAATTTTTATTTATTATTTTTTTTTGGTTTTTTTGTTTTGGGGGCGTCCAGGCGCCTGGACGACCCTAATTTTTGAATTTTGAAAAAAATAAAAAAAAGGTGGGGGCGTCCAGGCACCTGGACGCCCCAATCAAAGTGGTTTCTATATATACGGGGGGCCTCACCCCCTGCTCACTTGTACTGTTCATTCTGACGACCTCGTCACCCCAGACGACCCATTCTTAGTCCCAATGGAGCGAGGAGGATCGAGCCAGGGTCGAGAGAAGCGGAAACGATGGGCTCGTCGTCCGAGGAGGCTGAGGGATGATGCCGAGGAGGCCCAGCAGAGGAGATTGCTGCGGAGGAGGAGATGGAGGTGCCTCTTCTGGCCGCGGAGGCCGCTGCGGGCACTGGCGACGTGGGAGAGGACGATCCCGACCCGGTAAGCCCTTCGGAACTCTCACTCTGTGGTTCAATAGGCTAAACGGACGGGCGAGAGGCTGTGAGAGAAGGCCGGGGAGTGAGGGAAAGGAGGCGTCCAGGGCCCTGGACGCCTCCACATTTTCTTTTTCATTTTGTTTATTTGTTTATTTACGTAAATAATAAAATAGGATTAAAAATAAGGAGGCATCCAGGACCTGGGACGCCTCCATAGTAATATATATATTATTAATATATTTTTTGTTTTGGGTTTTTCTATAAAGAAAAAAAGGAAAATAGAGAGGAAGCGTCCAACGTCTTGGACGCCTCCATAAAAATCCTGAAAATTTTAAAGATAAGATAACATAAAATAAATAAGTAGAATATGTAGTGTTATTGCTTAATATTATTCATGATGCTGATGTGTTCTTTGTTAGTTTTGTGGTGTGCAGGGCGTGATGAAGGGCTGGATCAGCTGGTCCCTAGTGGTGGCAGCATACCGTGGGCTGCCAGACTTTCAGAGGGCGCGTGTGGACGCCATGGGCTTTGGAGCCTTCCTCAGGATCGCGCCCTTTCGGCTCGACCTTCCTCTTATCCAGGCATTGAGAGAGCGGTGGCACGCACCGAGCCGGGCGTTTCTGATGCCCTGGGGGCACATGGTGCCGACACTAGAGGACGTGGCTCGGATCACTGGGTTATGAGTTGACGGAGAGGCGGTCAGCGGGGTCACCTATCCCGACTACCGAGAGAGTGCCCTGGACCTGCTGTGGTTAGAGACGAGCGTGACTGACAGGGACAGCAGGGTAGTCGGCCGAGTGGAGATCATGGAGGTGCTCGGATTCGTCGACCCGCGCCAGCGGGTTAGCGAGACTGGAGCGGAGTTTCTGGCACGATTGGAGGGGGATGCCCGTGCAGCTTTCACCCAGGACCCGAGCGAGCGGGAGCTGGTGGATCTAGACCTCCGGAGGTTTCTTTTCTTCTTCCTGGGCCGCCTTCTGCTGGGGACGAAGGGGGATGGCATCCACTGCCGCTTCCTCGGGATTCTGGCAGACCTTGACAGAGTGGGGCACTACGCGTGGGGGGCGGCTCTGCTTGCCCATTTGATTGCTGATCTCTCCCAGACTTCGGAGAAGGAGACGATAGTCAGTGGCTTCGCACCTTTTCTCCAGGTAAACATTTTATTTATGCATTCCCACAGTTAACTATGCAATTATTGTACTAATGATGTATGATGGATGCAGGTATGGAGCTATTACTATTTCCCGATGGGGAGGGCTAGGCATGGGAACAGAAGGGCCGTGCCTCTGGCGCGGCGGTGGAGGACGATCGTGGTTGCAGCACCCCACGGCTACCAGCTGGCATCACTTCGTCGGGAGCTGAGCGAGTATCCCGAGGCCATGGTATGATGCGTATGGTTTTTTGTGTTTTCTTATGTGACTGAATGGCAACTAATATGATGTATGTATGATGATGTAGTTGGTGTGGAGACCCTACCTGGGCATGGGCGACGCTAGCCAGCCTTGGGTTGTAGCGGGTCTTCCTCGTTTCAGGCGGGACGTGTGGGTCCATTGCTTAAACGAGATCGAGTCGCTTCGGCTGAGGCTGGTTATGAGGACGTTGGGGCTAGCCCAGGAGTGGGTTGATGTAGAAGAGCCGGCCCGCATCGGGCGGAAGACCAAGGGGAAGGCGAAGATTGTGGACTGGCGTACGCGCTTCCCAGCACAGTACCAAGACTGGCAGCAGGGCGGGGTCCCAGTGGTATCCCATGTACAGGACAGCACAGATTACATGAGACGATATCGAGCTTCGTACGGGGACCGCCTCTCCTTGGGTGGTATGGCAGGGGTAAGTGAAATGAAACTGCTTCACCCTTCTATATGTATATGCATGTGGTAGTAACTTATGTGCAATGCAGGATGCTCGTGACAACATGATTGCCGACCTGCGGGCCCAGCTGGCAGACGCTAGGCGGCAGTTAGTGGCCATCCGACAGGAGTTGGAGATCCTGGTGAGTCTATGCAATGCATTTTTTGTGACCTAGATTTTTGATGCTTAGCCTTTGACTGACGTTTGCCCCGTGTTTCAGCGGGTCCACCAGACAGCGGCAGCAGGGACGGCTGGTTGATGGGGGCATCCCTTGCCCCTCCACTTTTTTTGAGGCTCGAATCGTCGTCAACTTATGCCATTATGTTCGTCATGTGTTTGTGAGTCTAGTCATGTAATTTTTATATTTTATTTGAGTCTTAAACCATGTAATTTTCCTATTATTTGAGTCATGTACCTAGGTTATTAGGTTATCTACCAAAGTCTTGTGTCATTATGTTGGTTTGTTAAGCTATTGGGCCCAACTAGTGGGCTAGGCCCAGGGGCACCCCTCCCTTGGACTGCTTTGGTCATTAGTGAGCTTGTCAGGGTCATTATGGTCATATGAAAGTATGGAGCCTATAAATAGGCCTCCCCTCCCTCTCATTGTAACAACTTTTGATAAATATTGAAAAGCATTTGCCATCTCCCTCTCAATATCTCCCTCTCTCTCTCTCTCTTACTATCACTCTCTCTAAGTGGGTTGTACCCCCTCTCTCTCTCCTCCCCACCCCAATTTCAAAATTCATTCTCTCTCCTCCCCATTCACCCCTCATTAAGGCCCCTTCCCCTTCCCCATGCACTCATTCAATTCCCCCTCCAACCCCTAGGTGGAAACCCCTTCTCCTAGGCACCTTTCCACTTTCCAAAGCACCCCACCACCTTCCCAAGGCTGAATTAACCCCTCCCAAAGCCCAAATTCGAATTTCCCTCTCCCTAGGGCTGTGCCCTTCCATCTCCCCACCTCCTTAATCACCATAGGTCAAAATTCCCTTCCTCCCTCCAGCCAAATTCGCCCCCCACCTCCTCTCTCACTCATCCTCTCTCTAGTGCACATCCACCCCCCATCTCCACCTCCAGCTGCTCCAGCCCCCCTCTCCATCTATCCCTGCCACTCCAGACCCTCCAGAAGCCCTAGCCACGTCCTTCCCATATCCACAAACCATCAGCCATCACCCCAAGATGTGCTACTCTCCCTCCCACTCCCTTTGGTCTTGCAAGATTGGAGTTTCAGGTTGCAGGGCGCAGGCAGCAGAGTGGGGTCCTGAAGTTGCATCGTCTCTGGCTGCTCCCTGATACACTCCTGGGGGCAAGGCCTACATCTCTGGAAAGGTCGTCCAGAGAGCTTCCAAGGAGAGGTGGTTTCGTTGGCATCCGAGCTCCGAGCAGTCCACAGCAGCCATTCTCCCGCGACCTCGTAGAAGCTCTCAGGCAGGGAACCAGAGCTTCAGTCACTGTCCGACCACGGCTTCCTCCCTGAAGATCTGAGCGCCATTTTCAGAGGGCTGAAACTACTACCAGTTAGCTGTCATCTCCAAGAAGAAGGACTTCATTCGGCCTCCGGAGCTTCCAGTTACCATTTGCTTCGTCGGGGTGTGTCGTCTGCCCCTGTGGGTCCAGGTTTGACCTGTCCCTGCTTATCCGGCTACCTCGCTCTTCCCAGACCTTCAATTGGGGCCCCGTCAATTCCTGCTCAAAGCTACTCCGACCACAATCACGTCACCGCCAGGCTCGCCTCATTTGGAGTTCAGGAGCGTCCGTGGTGCCATCTGCAACTCGCTGTACCTGTTCTGCACCAGCCAGAGGAAGAAGTTGCTGACCTGTTCCAGTCGCTGGCCCGACCAGCCCTGAGTTCCAGAGCTCCTGCCAAAATTCAGACACCATCCCCATCCTGTTGGGGAACTTTTGGCGCAGGTTTCATCAAGATCCACACTCTGTGGAATTTTTTCCAACATCAACACCGCCCCACTGTCCGGCGAATTTGCAGATTGGCAGAACCGGCGGGATTCGACAAGTCGGGTTCCTTAGCTTAATTCCCCACCCCGCTTGGCCGGCTGAAGGCCCCTCCCTGCGTGGAGGTAGTTTTGAATGTAATAAGCCTAATCCCCACCCCAAGATCACCCCTCCTGCGCGAGGCGTAGTGTTGTACACCTTTGCATTTTCAGGTCAAGCTACATCGCCGCGGCGATCGGGTGTATACCCTCGCCTCCCGGCGCGCCCTCGTCTCCGAGCGGGATCGGTGTCTTCACACCGATCAGGTGAGCCACTGATACTAACCTTGATAGCCTTACTTCTGCAAGTTTAGTATTGCTTTGATTGCTCGTCGGACGGTGAGAAGAGGGTCCGTTCTTGTATGTTCATTTGTTGGTGCCCACCGCGGGCCGTGAGAGAGTGCCACCCAAACCCCGCCTTACGGGCCAGCCACCCACTAAGTTGAGAATCCTAGACTCTTTGGGGTCAGCCTAAGCCAACTAAGTCCATTAGACTCATTGGGTCTCGCCTCAGACCCTTGCCATCATCCCCCGGCCCCGCCGGGTGATCGCGTGTGCCGTGTAAGTAAGACGCTATTGTGAGAATCATTGAGTGCTTGTATGCTTGTGGATCTAGGTGCTAGGTTGTTCATTACATATTTAGTCATCCTTGGGCTGTGCCACATCAAGTGGTATCAGAGCGGTCATAGGCTTGTCCTTACAAGTCTAGTCTTGGGTCACACTAAGTCTTTCATAGGTGCATCCGCACACCCTTGCATAGCCCACCCAACTTTGCATGACCACTCGTAGTGGAGTCCATTATCAAGTCAATCCATCCTCTTCTAAATACCACCATGAATCCCAAACCCCAAGGGATACCTACCACTAACACCCATGACTTCCCTGGCCACGTCAGTTACCTCATGAAAACCTTGACCCATGCCAATGGCAAGCTTGATAACCTATCTAGACGACTTGATCAACTAGAAGAAAATTGGCCCGCCCCATGGATGAATGATAGTAGGGCTCCTCCCTCACCTCTCACCTTTGATGGGACTCATCATAATGAGTATTTAGAATGGGAGGCTTCCATGGATCATTACTTCACTTGGTATCCCATGTCCGAGGATGAGAAAGTCCGATTTGCCAAATTACAACTTACCAAACGGGCCCACACTCATTGGTTGAAAATTGAAGGCTTAAGGATAATTAGAAGGGAAGCTCCCCTCACAACATGGGGAGACATGAAGGAACAACTTAGGGCTAGATATGTTTTCCCCTCTCATTCCGAACACCAAAGCCCAAAGAACATTTCAACTCCTTCATTTCCCCTTGGCCAACCCAAGACCCCAATCACCCAATCCCCACCACTTCCCACATCTACCACCACTACATCTACACCCTACCTCCAAGTCCTCACCACAACCATAGCTCCACCAGCCCATGTGCGCTCCGTGTCCACCCCTCCACCGAAGCCCATGATGGCCACCACCCCCCAATCCAAAATCCATCACCAAACCCTTACCCACCAAATCCCCTTGGCCCCCACCACTACCCCTCTATCGCCCCCTAAAAGGGACACACCTCCCAAAACCAATCAAATCAAGCCTCCACACCCACCCCACCTTCCTCTTCCAATCCCAATCTTACCCCAACCTAGGCCACCACTACTTCCACTTCCAACCCCAACCCAAATCCGACCTCATTCACCACCCCGGATGCACCATGCGCCAATCATCATCACCCCACCCACAAAGTACCTACCCACCTCCTTGGAAGAAGAACCCATAATCCTGACACCCAGCCCCATAGTGGTGAACACCCCGGATCCAACTCCCACCTTGAAAGAAACACATGCCCAAGATGAGGACAAAGCCTTGCATCACGATCTTCACTCTATGCCCTCTCTTCTAGTAGGGAGTGAACTCATCATAAGTGGGTCCTTGGCTAGATGGTTACAAGAGAGCCCAGCTCACCCGATCATGGCCTACCCTTCCTTGGAGCGACACCTCCCCATAGTGCCCTTCAACTCCTATTGCACCACCATCCAATCATCTTATCAAGTGGAGACACTAGGGGACCTTCTCAAGGGCTTAGCATGGCAATTAGAGTTGACTAGCATGTTGACCCCCATGACCGAACAACCTAGGAGCCTTGACCTCCTACACCTATGTGTTGGGTCTATCACCTCAATGTGCACCATTGGTTGCTACACTAGTGACCTTCTATTATTCCTCCCCACACCCGATGAGCCCGACCATCTCCTCAAATTGGAGCTTCTTATCTCGGGTAGAAAGCCAAGCTCTTCCCTCATGGTCGATCTACCTCCCAAGAGCTTCGACCAAATTACTTCCTTAGAAGAGGATGACCCACCTTGTATGGACCTTGTGGGCATGGAGTTCCTTCCTCGAGGAAGCCCGATCCATGACCCCTTTGATCCCTTCCAATGGGAGCCTAGTTACCCATGTGACCCGCCCACCTTACCCACAACCCACCTTTCTCTACCCCAACCAACCATGTTTGACCAAGACCAACTCTTCCAAGACTCAGGCCCCACAAAGGGAACCATCACCATAAACAACATATGCCTAGGAGACAAGGAAGAGCTCCTCTCCATAATGCCCACCTTCTTAGATCCCTTCGACCCATTCACATGGAAGTTCAAAGGTCATCCCACATATATGCACATGGCAGTCACCTTTGGGATAAACATGCATGTGTCTAGGCTTACCACACCACTTGGCATGATTCATAAGTCGGATACATTCATTCACATCACCCACATGTCAAGTAGGAAGCATAAGTGGACTGTATTTGGATGTATTGACCCACCTTCATTCATCATGAGTATTAAACATGAGAGGAGCATACATGGATGTCCGAGTCCCCCTACATTTGTCACACCCATGCATAAAAGGTTCATCTATGGATGTCCCGGCCTTCCTAAGTCTGTCACAGTCTTCATGGCATCAAAGTGTGATCGGTATACATTTGGCTGCCCAGGTCCACCTTTGCACACCATACTTTTCACACCAACATCGCATCATAGTGCATGGCATACGCATTCTCGTAAGCATATAGGAAAGAGCAATGAGGCTTACAAAAGGTGGGCAGATGCTCATCGGTGCCACTGCGACTTCCAAGTGAGAGACTCGGTGATGGTGAGGACGGAGCGGCTCCTTTTGGGACCTACCTCCAAGTTGAGGGCACGGGGTTCGGGACCCTTTCGAGTTCTGAGACGACTTGGCAGTAATGCTTATGAGCTAGACCTACCTGAGGGTTTTGGGGTACACCCTACTTTCAATATGGCGGACCTGGTACCCTACAAGGGCCCCGCGGTGGAACCCAGTGAGGAGCTCGAGCCTTTACCCCCCCTTGAGAGAGACACTCCCGGTGGGACTCCACTTCATAGCTTGAGAGACCGACGAGAGCAGGTAGAGGCAATACTGAATGAGCAGAGTATCATTACTAGGCACAGGGTGTATCAGCGCTACCTGGTTAGGTGGAAGAACCGTCGCCCGATTGAGGATACTTGGGCGAGTTGGGAGGACCTGTTGCGACTTGACCTCGACATTCTGGAGCTAGTACTATCGCCAAGCGGACCCATACTCGACGGGGTCGAGTTCTCTCCACCCCGGGGGTATGATGGGGGCATCCCTTGCCCCTCCACTTTTTTTGAGGCTCGAATCGTCGTCAACTTATGCCATTATGTTCGTCATGTGTTTGTGAGTCTAGTCATGTAATTTTTATATTTTATTTAAGTCTTAAACCATATAATTTTCCTATTATTTGAGTCATGTACCTAGGTTATTAGGTTATCTACCAAAGTCTTGTGTCATTATGTTGGTTTGTTAAGTTATTGGGCCCAACTAGTGGGCTAGGCCCAGGGGCACCCCTCCCTCGGACTGCTTTGGTCATTAGTGAGCTTGTCAGGGTCATTATGGTCATATGAAAGTATGGAGCCTATAAATAGACCTCCCCTCCCTCTCATTGTAACAACTTTTGATGAATATTGAAAAGCATTTGCCATCTCCCTCTCAATATCTCCCTCTCTCTCTCTCTCTTACTATCACTCTCTCTAAGTGGGTTGTACCCCCTCTCTCTCTCCTCCCCACCCCAATTTCGAAATTCATTCTCTCTCCTCCCCATTCACCCCTCATTAAGGCCCCTTCCCCTTCCCCATGCACTCATTCAATTCCCCCTCCAACCCCTAGGTGGAAACCCCTTCTCCTAGGCACCTTTCCACTTTCCAAAGCACCCCACCACCTTCCCAAGGCTGAATTAACCCCTCCCAAAGCCCAAATTCGAATTTCCCTCTCCCTAGGGCTGTGCCCTTCCATCTCCCCACCTCCTTAATCACCCTAGGTCGAAATTCCCTTCCTCCCTACAGCCAAATTCGCCCCCCACCTCCTCTCTCACTCATCCTCTCTCTAGTGCACATCCACCCCCCATCTCCACCTCTAGCTGCTCCAGCCCCCCTCTCTATCTATCCCTACCACTCCAGACCCTCCAGAAGCCCTAGCCACGTCCTTCCCATATCCACAAACCATCAGCCATCACCCCAAGCTGTGCTACTCTCCCTCCCACTCCCTTTGGTCTTGCAAGATTGGAGTTTCAGGTTGCAGGGCGCAGGCAGCAGAGTGGGGTCCTGAAGTTGCATCGTCTCCGGCTGCTCCCTGATACTCCTGGTGGCAAGGCCTACATCTCTGGAAAGGTCGTCCAGAGAGCTTCCAAGGCGAGGTGGTTTTGTCGGCATCCGAGCTCCGAGCAGTCCACAGCAGCCATTCTCTCGCGACCTCGCAGAAGCTCTCAGGCAGGGAACCAGAGATGCAGTCACAGTCCGACCATGGCTTCCTCCCAAAAGATCTGAGTGCCATTTTCGGAGGGCTGAAACTACTACCAGTTAGCTGTCATATACAAGAAGAAGGACTTCATTCGGCCTCCGGAGCTTCCAGTTACCATTTTCTTCGTTGGGGTGTGTCATCTGCCCCCTGTGGGTCTAGGTTTGACCTGTCCCTGCTTATCCTACTACCTCGCTCTTCCCAGACCTCCGATTGGGGCCCCGTCAATTCCTGCTCGAAGCTACTCCGACCACGATCACGTCATCGCCAGGCTCACCTCATTTAGAGTTCAGGAACATCCATGGTGCCATCTGCAACTCGCTGTACCTATTCTGCACCAGCCAGAGGAAGAAGTTGCTGACCTGTTCCAGTCGCCGGCCCGACCAGCCCTAAGTTCCAGAGCTCCTGCCAAAATTCAGACACCATGCCCGTCCTGTTGGGGAACTTTTGGCGCAGGTTTCATCAAGATCCACACTCTGTGGAATTTTTGGGAACATCAACACCGCCTCACTGTCCGGCGAATTTGCAGATTGGCAGAACCGGCGGGATTCGACAAGTCGGGTTCCTTAGCTTAATTCCCCATCCCGCTTGGCCGGCTGAAGGCCCCTCCCTGCGTGGAGGTAGTTTTGAATGTAATAAGCCTAATCCCAACCCCAAGATCACCCCTCCTACGCGAGGCGTAGTGTTGTACACCTTTGCATTTTCAGGTCAAGCTACATCGCCGCGGCGATCGGGTGTATACCCTCGCCTCCCGGCGCGCCCTCGTCTCCGAGCGGGATCGGTGTCTTCACACCGATCAGGTGAGCCACTGATACTATCCTTGATAGCCTTACTTCTGCAAGTTTAGTATTGCTTTGATTGCTCGTCGGACGGTGAGAAGAGGGTCCGTTCTTGTATGTTCATTTGTTGGTGCCCACCGCGGGCCGTGAGAGAGTGCCACCCAAACCCCGCCTTGCGGGCCAGCCGCCCACTGGGTTGGGAATCCTAGACTCTTTGGGGTCAGCCTAAGCCAACTAAGTCCATTAGACTCATTGGGTCTCGCCTCGGACCCTTGCCATCATCCCCCGGCCCCGCCGGGTGATCGCGTGTGCCGTGTAAGTAAGACGCTATTGTGAGAATCATTGAGTGCTTGTATGCTTGTGGATCTAGGTGCTAGGTTGTTCATTACATATTTAGTCATCCTTGGGCTGTGCCACATCACTGGTGGAGCGGGTTCCAATTCACGGGGCCCTCCTTCGGAGGTTTCTGCCCTCCAGGAGCAGCTGGCGTATGCGGTGGCTCGGGCTGAGGAGGCCGAGCGTGACCGCGCGGCTCGAGTGAGTGCTTGCTTGGCCCTGACCCTCTTCTAGTTGCTTTCCTTCTATGACTATTCTCTTACGGTGCATGCGTGCTTTGACAGGTGGCCGAGATTCGGGAGGCCCTGGCCCGTGCTGTTCGTGCTGAGCAGGAGCGCGATGCCTGGGTAGCAGAGCGTGACGCCCGGATTGCGGAGCTAGAGGAGGAGCGGCGACGGGAGGCTGAGGAGCTTCCTCGCGACGTAGTGGATCTGCGGATCGCCCTCGAGCTGTCGAGGAGAGAGGCGATGAGGGAGAGAGAGGAGAGAGAGAGGGATAGGGATAGCGTGGAGAGAGAGAGGGAGAGAGATAGGGAGACCCTAGAGAGAGAGAGGGAGAGGGATAGGGAGACCCTAGAGAGAGAGAGGGAGAGGGATAAGGAGACCATAGAGAAAGAGAGGGAGTACAGGATGGCAGAGCGACATCAAGATTGGGACAAGATGAGAGCTCTGGTGGCCCTGGTGTCGGAGCTCCGACTGAGTCTTGGCACGGCGGAGGGGAGACTTCGGGAGAGTGAGGAGTGGTATCAGAGGGTGAAGGAGCGCGGGGCGCGACTTCGTCAGTCCTGTTCCTTTTCTGTGGGCAGCTTTCTAGTTTCTTCGGCCGAGGAGCGTCGCCGCACCTTGGAGGCCGGCATGGTGCCCCCTGGAGAGGCGAGCACGGCTTCTCAGGGTTCGCAGAGGTCACAGTGGCCCCCTAGGGACCCCCGTCAGAGGAGGGAGGAGAGAGATGACCAGGAGGGTGATGGTGAGAGTTAGAGAGCTGCTTGTACACTCCACCCTCCTTACTGCATGATGTACTTTCGGCTATTATATGAAATGAAAATGGCTTTCTTGTGTTGTGTGTACTTTTCTCTCTCCCACACTTTCTTCTTTGCACTGAGTTGTCCTTCGAGACACGCTCCACGAGACCTTGCCCTGAACAGCGGGGAACTACGCTTTGCACGGGGGGATTCTGTTTCCTCTCTCCCCCTTTTTTTGGCCCCATCCAGGCGCGAGAACGCGTCTTAATCCTCGAATTCAAATTTAAAGCGACGGGTGGCCTTTCTTCTCCCGTGCCTTACCCGCAAATGAGCCCGCCTTCCGCCGAAACTCGCTCGCCCGTCTTTGTCTTCTTCCCCTCGATCGATGGAGTTCGGCGGTCTGGACCACAGCGAAGGTGCAGAGGGACGCGCCAGAGCACGGAACGGCGTCTATGGAGGAGGAAGGGCCGCTTCGGGCCCCCGAGAGACCCGAGGGGCCCGATGTTGCGGAGGGAGGTGAACACGGTCTGGTAGGTCCTCCGATCTCTTCCTCTTTTGATCCACTTTGAGTTTTGAAGCGAGCCGCGCGAGGGGGGAAAGGGTTCGGCGAGTGTTGCACTCAAATGATGGACGCGTCCTAGACAGGGGACACGTTCTTTATTATGATGCGAGGTCTCTCTTTCTTGGTGCAGGACATGGCGAGGACTCTGGGCCTGGCCGATGAGTGGGCGAGTGCAGACGAGCCGAGCCGCGTCAGGAAGGAGAGTCGCGGCAAGCCAAAGCTTGAAGACTGGCGCATACGTCTCCCTGGGCAGCAAGGGAGCGTACTGGTGCAGGATAGTGTCGACTTCCTGCGGCGGCAGAGAGAGAGTTATGCGGGGCTTCCCCAAGCCGAGGATACGCACGACGTCAACGGGTCGCGTGCCCAATTAGCCGAGGTCAGGCGGCAGCTGGCCGCCACTCAACAGGAACTGTCGCTCCTGGTAAGCTAAATGCTGCATTTTCTATTTTTAAATGTGGAGCTTAGCTGACGGCTGTTGTTTGTTCGTTCCAGCGTGCCCAGCAGACAGCGATGGTGGGAGTGACTGGCAGCGCATCTTCCAGTTCCTCGGCCCCTTTTCTCGAGATTACCTCCCTTCGGGAGCAACTTGCTGGTGCGGTGGCTCGGGCTGCCCGGGCGGAAGAGGAGCGTGATGCCTGGGTGGCGACTATAGCAGAGCTGCGACATCGCGGTGAGGAGAGACCTTCTCCAGACATCCTGGAGTTAAGGGTTCTTCTGCAAATGATGAGGAGAGAGGCAAAGAGAGAGAAAGCCGAGAGAAGGTCCGAGCGACAGCGGGATCAGACCGAGAGGAGGGCCTTGGAGGCCCAAGTGAGGGAGCTCCAGCTGGGCCTTCAGGCCGTCGTGCAGAGACTAGGAGGGATGGAGACGCGCTATGAGAGAGCGCGAGAGTTCGGGGAGCGACTGCGCCAGTCTGGTCGCTTTGCCGCTAGTGACTTCTTTGCCACGCCAGGGGAGGAGCAGCGAGTCATTGCTGTGGAGTCGGCGCCACGAGGTGAGGCGGGTGCTACTGCACGGGGATCCCGGAGGCTTCTGAGGGACCCGCACCTCGGGGGAGAGGAGGGGAGCACCCAGAGAGATGAGTGATGGTGAGGATCGACGAGCTGGTGGACTTGCCTCCTCCTTATGTTTATGATGTTTTTGACAGCTCATGTAGAATTATGAAGGGAGTGATTTGATTTTCTGCTGCTTGTTTGTTCTCTTGTGCGTTCCTTCTTCCCTACACTTCTCCTCCTTTGCACTGTTCCCATGTGATGGGTCTGCCGATACTCCACCCTAAACAGAGAATCGCGTCTTGTTGTGACCATTTTCCACGGGAATCTGCCGTCGAAGTCAATAACGACGGCCCTAGTTCCTTCTCCCGGATGTTGTGCCAAATTTTGCGGACGTCCTCCAAAACATGAAAGGGTTTCCCTAGACAACATAGAGTGCTAGTCGTCATATTCTTCGTCCAATCAATCACCCTGTGCGAGCGGTGAAGTGATACATGGGATCGCATGGCAGGTGCCTTATCGCGAGGGCTATCATTAACAGGTGATGGAGGTAATCTTGGCATGCACTCCTTCCATTTCTATAAATTCGTGTCCCTTTTATCCTCCCTGGTATATCGTGAGCTAACTCGAGGAGCACAAGTTCTCACGGGAGAGGAGGAGTTCAAAATTCCGAGAGTTGGATGGAGGGCGAATCTTCTCACTCCTCGAAGAGAAGCAGATCCAGTGGTAGTAGTTCCCGGAGGCTTTCAGACCTCGAAGGGCACTTCAGCGAAAGGGCCCAATCACAACTCGTAAGCCAAGTTTTCCTACCCTTTTTTCCATTCTTTTTTCTTCCTTTCTTTCTTACCAAACCTCCTCTCCATTCCCTTCATGCGTAGTGTGTGATGAAATCACAGATCTCATGGGAGTTGGTAGTGGCAGCATACCGAGGTCTCCCAGATTTTCAGAAGGCCAGGCTAGACGTGATGGGTTTTGGCACCTTTCTTCAGATCGAGCCGATCCAGCTCGACCTGGTCCTGATCCAAGCCTTGTGTGAGAGATGGGACCCAGTGAGTTGGGCATTCTTGATGCCTTGGGGGCACATGGTGCCCAGCTTGGAGGATGTGGTCCGGATTACGAGTCTTAAGGTGGATGGCGAGGCAGTGACCGGAGTCACTTACGCGGACTACCGAGAAGGTGCCCAGAAGTTACTGGGTTTGGACCTGGATGGTCGGAAAAATAGGTCGGTAGCTAGGGCGTCCCTCATGGATGCATTAGGGCTCACCGACACTCGTCGGCGGGACGACGAATCCTAAGAAGAGTTTATGGAAAGAATGGAAATAGGATGCCGTGCTGTGTATTGCACAGATTTCGGCAACTGGGAAAGATGCAACATAGATTTGAGGAGATTTCTCCTCTTCCTTTTGGGGAGATTGGTACTGAGCTCGAAAGGGGACGGTATCCAATGTCACTTCCTGGAGCTGCTGTCAGACCTTGAAAGAGTAGGGTATTATGTCTGGGGAGCCGCCATGCTGGCACACTTGTTTGCAGGCCTATTCCAAGAAACGGATCGCGAGATGACTGTGAGTGGTTTCACACCATTCATCCAGGTATTTTTTTGGTTTTGCTTGTTTTGTATTTTTTTGTGTTTTTGCAAGGTTCTGATGACCTGCGCCGAGCAGCTGTGGAGCTATTATTACTTCCCTATGGGGAGAACTCGGCATTGGCGACCCGCGATGGTGCCGCTAGCCAGGCAGTGGGAACCCATCATGAGTGCGGCACCCCTAACCTACCAACTGATGGTGCTAAGGCGGGAGCTACAGGAGTTCCCTGCAGCGATGGTAAACTGGAGACCCTACTCAGACATGGTAAACTGGAGACCCTACCAGCCGTGGGTTCTAGCAAGTCATGCCCGGTTCGAACGGGAACTGTGGATGCACTGCCTGAATGAAATCGAGCCGCTTCGGCTACGATTAGTTATGAGGACTTTAGGACTGGCTCAAGAATGGGTAGATTCAGTGATGCCACCTCGCGTTGGGAGAAAGACGCGGGGACCGGCGACCTGCATTGACTGGCGCGTGCGATTCCCCGAACAGTATGAGGACTGGCAACGGGGTGGCACGATTGTAGAATCACAGGCGCGGGATAGCGAGGACTACTTGCGTCTATATAGGACAAAGTACGCAGAGCGGTTCCAACCCCGGGGACTTGTGGAGGTAGGTTTCCCCTTTTTCTCGTTTCTTATTTCTCCTTTTCTTGGTTTTCTGGTGAAAATGCTGACTCGTAAGGCTGCAGGATATCCGGGATGCCATGATAACGAATTTACGAACTCGCTTGGCAGAGATGGAATAACAGTTGGGTAATGCCCGCGGAGCTACGAGCGCCTTGGTAGGTGTACAGTACGTTCCTCATTAAAACCCCAGATTCCAGATGTTGGCTGCTAACTCACGCGGTCGTAGCATGCCCAGATTGGCGCGGCTTCCCCAGCGATGGGAGTAGGTGGTGCCTCTTCCAGCTTGTGGATTCCCACCTCAGAACTTGACTTGCTTCATGAGCAACTTGTTCACGCCACGCAGCGTGCTGCGGAGGCAGAAGGGATGCTCTCTATACAGGTAAGAGTCTCAATGTTGAGTTCTCCTTGTTTATGCCTTATTGTGTATCTGAGATGGTAGACTCGGCAGGAAAAGGAGACGGAAGAAGCGCTTGGTCAAGTTGCGTAGAAGGAGGCTAGGATAGCAGAATTGGAGAGGGAACTGCGGCGTCATCCTGATGACGACTCCTCTAGGGATACTCTGGAATTGAGGATCACTCTCCAGTTGGAGAGGGAAGACCGCGAGAGAGAACGTGCAGAGAAAGAAAGAGACGCAGAGAGAGAAAGAGCCAACAGATTGACTGAAAGGGAGGAACGAAGGGCCATGGAGGCCCAACTATTCGAACTCCGAATCAGCCTTGATCTTGCTGAACAGTGACTGAGAGATAGTGAGGAGCGCTACCGAAGAGCACGAGAGCGTGGCTTTCGTGTTGGTAGCTTCTCTGCTGCTTCCGTGGATCAACGCCGGGATGTGGGAATAGGAAGAGGAGTACAGAGCGGTAGGAGTACCACTTTTCGTAGTTGGGTAGCACCTTTGAGAGCGTTTTGCCCGGAGAGTAGTGGGACGAGTAATGCAGAGAGAGAGGGCGGAACTTGATGTATTTTTTTTTAATTTTTTGGAATAAAATACCAGGTTCGGTTTGTTTGTTTTTCACCTTTGCTTCTGTTGCCTGAATCCCTGCACACATCACTGAAACAAACAAATCAGAATTTCTGTTCTGACTTGGCCCCTTGCTTAATAAGCAAATGGTCACTGTGACTGTCCTTGATAACTGGTCTAGGGGCCAAGCCTTTATTAACGAAGGCAATGGAAAAATGTGGTGACGATAAATGCGACAGGCAAGCACACGAATGCAAGCGGTATTAGAGTGAGATGCTGTACACAAGTGCGATCATGCAAAATTGATTTGTTTTCTTTTTATATTTGGCATTTTTTTATCATAAAAAAGATTTTTTTTTGTTTGCAAATATGTACATTTTCTCTTTTCCATTTTTTTGTTGCTTTTATCATTTCGATTTTTTTGTTGCTAACGCGTGGCAAGCACCCAAATGGCACCTAACCTACGTGAGACACGGGTTTCTTACTAACCTCCCAGGTATCCTAAGTGCACATCTAGGTTGATTTGGGCCTCTAGACCCCTCGAATGATGATCCCGCCGGTTAAGACTTACCCTGATGACAATACCGTCATGCCATGCTTAGGCTCCCAGTCGCTTCTGATCAGAGGGATTCACCCAAAAGCTGTTCGAGGTAAATGATTTGTCCGACCCGGGTTTATTTCCTCACAACTCTAGATGGTATATGATGGAACACCCTGGAACCCTAACGACCAACCGCACGACGCTGACCCGGAATCAGACGCCGTCGCACCCATAGGTGACGCGCTTGCATTGGCCTAAGCCCGAGGTTAAACAAGAAGACATCATGGTGGTAAACAGGGGTCTTGACCAGCCAGAAACATGGAGACTCCTTCGCAGTGATAGCTTTTGCTTTTCAAAGTAGGCAACCATATGTGTATATTAAAGTAAGGTCGTAGACCCTGGGCAATTTTCACCCTTCAGAAACTCCATCGAACCTTCATATTTAGAGGAAGAAGGAAGAGCGTGGGGGATAAACCTCCTGAGAGGATCGGCAAAACCGTTAACCCGACGAGCGAATAAGGGCCCATTAACTCTTTCCTTTCAGACAACCTCGGACCAAATCTCGAGCATTTACATTCCACGGCCCCTTTTATGGATTCAGACTTTTGCTTTGAGGGGTTCCGTTTATTGCAACAGGCACGGTCATGACCAGGCTTTTCTTTTGATTTTGTATTTCTTTTGTGAGGGAGATATAGTCGTTTGACGTTTGTGGGCTCCATTTTCATATGCCTACGGGGACACTGCCCTCTTCTCGTGCTCTGATCGATGCTCGAGGAAATAGATCCTACTCTTGCCTTTGGGGTTTGAGTTTCGGTTTCTCATGCTCAGCGTTTTAAGGGCGCCGACTGTCTCATTTGGTCGAAGAGAAAAGAATAAAGATTACAGCTTCCGGAGATCTTCTGGGTGACGCTCCACCGTAGGTGATGCTACCGACTTTTTTGAATAAAATACATAAGTGAGCACATGTTAGCTTCCTTCGAGCGAGCATAGGCCGACGTGGCCGGACAGGGATCTCCACGGTTCTGGCAAACCAAGACCCGATGCCTACCAAGCCTTGATGGGCCCTATCCTAACATGAAGGTTAAATGCAGGGACTTAACTATATGGTGACTGCCAGGCATCGGCATTTTGAATTTTCCATATTTTTAGTGGTTTTCAATGTTTTTATCTTTTCATCATTTTTTGTTTTGTTTTGTGCTAAGGGTAGTATTTCTTAAGATAAAGCCCATTCCAAGGGTGGGATAACTCGGTCCCTTCGGCATTGACTAGCTTGTAGGCGTTGCCAGGGTACACGGCTTGAATTACAAATGGTCCTTCCCAATTAGGTTGGAGCTTAGAACGCGGCCCTCCAGGTTTGACAAAAATTCTTTTTACGACCATCTCACCGACTTTGAATTTTCTCTCAACGACTTTCTTTTGGTAAAAGGGAGCGAGTCTATTTTGATACACACGCGCGTGCTCGGCAGCGGCCGGCCGCTTCTCATCCAAGAGTTCCAACTGGGCGAGGAGTGAATTACGACGATCGTCGAGGGGAAATTCCTCGTCCAATTATACCCTGAGAGAAGGGATCAGAGTCTCGTACGGGACTACCGCTTCCATACCATAAGTAAGGGCAAATGGAGTCTGCCCGGTGGGGGTACGGATTGAAGTGCGATAGGCCCATAGGGCTTCGATAAGTTTTTCTGGCCAGTCTGAAAACTTACTAGACTCGCAGGTTTTTTTGATGATTTTGAGCAATGTTTTATTGGTGGCCTCCGCTTGGCCGTTACCTTGTGGGTAATAAGGCGATGAATGATGCAATGCAATTGCGTACCTTTTGTAGAGGTCCTGTAGGTCCTGAGAAGTGAACTGTGGCCCATTGTCGGTGACGATCGTGCTTGGGACGCCGAATCTGGCGAGGATGTTTTTCATGATGAACTTGCAGACTGTTGACGCCTTGATTTCCGCGTAAGCTTCGGCTTCGGCCCATTTGGTGAAGTATTCCGTCGCAGTAAGGATGAAAGATTTCTGCTTGATGAGGGAATTGGGATCACCTAGGGGACCAATGATGTCGAATGCCCACATGGAGAAAGGCCACGGGGAGGATATTGGATGAAGTGAGGAAGATGGTGAATGGATTTTATCGGCGTGAAGTTGACACTTGACACACCTACGGACATAGACATCACAATCTTCTTCCATAGTGGGCCAATAAAAGCCTTGGCGAATGATCTTTTTGGCGAGCATTTGACTATTCACGTGGCCACCGCATACGCCCGAGTGCGTCTCCTCTACACATTTCCAAACCTCATCGTCACTAAGACATCTTAACAGAATACCAGTAAGGCTTCTCCTATAGAGTAGACCTCCAACCAATGTATATTTCTGAGCCACCCTTCTTATGGCTTTCTTATCCTCTGTGGTGGCCCCTTCAGGATAAGACTGATCTTGGCAGTATTTGACAATTTCATAGAACCATGGTTTCTCTTCATCAGCCAATTCTTCTTCGGCCTCTGCCAACATGATCTCCCTCTTCTCAAGGATATCTTCCTACAGGATCTTTCTTGCTATCCTGTCTTTGATGTTTACGTAGGAAGCATCGTCGATTGCAGGGGCGTGAAGTTTGTAGATGGAAATGGACTTAAACCATCTTCCTAGAGGGAACCTTATGGATGATGCCAACGAGGCGAGGGCATCGGCGAGAATATTCTGATGACGAGGGACATGAACAAAGATCAGTTTTGTGAATAGTTTAGCAAAGGCAGCAGTGAGTTCTTGGTATGGCTTGAGTTTGGGATCGCGAGTGCGATATTTAGTGAGCACCTGGCGAAGGATGAGTTGACTATCACCTACGACTCGCAACTCAGTGATACGAAAAGAATGAGCGAGTTCTAGGCCAGCTAGAAGAGCTTCATATTCGGCTATATTGTTGGTGACTGGAAATTTGAGCTGGTATGCCAATGGGAATGTGAGGCCTTCAGGCGACAGGAGGGCGATGCCGATTCCTCTCCCTTGAGAATTCAGAGCTTCATCAAAATATAGTGTCCACATTGGCTCATCTGATTGGTTGACGGACATTAGTTCCTCATCTGGAAACTCTGATTGGACGGGATCGAACTTGGGAAGAGGATGATGAGCGAGATGCTCGGCTATGGCATAGCCTTTAATCGCCTTTTGCTGGATGTAGGTGATGTCAAACTGAGAGAGAAAACTTTGCCAGCGTGCTAGCCTATCCGTAAGGACGGCTTTCTCCAGAAGGAATTTGATAGGATTCATTCGAGCAATCAAGTGGACCTCATGAGCCAAGAAGTAGTGCTTCAATTTCTGCACTACCCAAACGAGGGCAACACAGGTTTTCTCCATGACGGTGTACTTCTGCTCACAGGGATTGAGAAGTTTGGACAAGTAATAGGTTATCCGTTCCTTGCCTTCTTCATCAGCTTGTGCGAGGACGGCTCCCACGGAGTCATCCAAGACTGAGACGTAAAGGATCAGAGGTTTTTCTGGTTTGGGTGGAATGAGAACGGGTGGACTAGCCAGATATTCCTTCAACCCTTCAAAAGCTTTCTGACATTTAGAATTCCAGTGAAATTCTACTCCTAGCTTGGTCAACTCGTAGAGAGGTCTACACCTTTGTGAATGTTGGGACACAAACTGACGAATAAACTGCAACCTCCCGATTAAACCTCGGACTTCCCTCAAATTCTTGGGAGGCGGCATATCCCTGATAGCCTTAGCTTTGTCGGGATCTATCTCGATCCCTCTTTTGCTCACAATGAACCCCAGCAATTTACCTGACGACACACCAAACACACACTTCTTCGGGTTCATTTTCAGTTGGAACTCCCTTGACCTCTGCAAGACCTTATCCAAAACGTCTGGATGTTCCATTCGGGTCCTTGATTTTACCAATAAGTCATCCACATACACTTCCAGATATATGTGCATCATGTCATGAAATATGGCCATCATCGCTCTTTGGTAAGTAGCTCCAGTATTCTTTAATCCGAACGGCATGAGCACGTAACAATATGTTCCCCAAGGGGTAGTGAATGACGTCTTTTCCTGATCCTCTTCTGCCAAATGAATTCGATTGTATCCTGAAAATCCATCCATGAATGAGAGGGTTTCGTAGCCTGCCGTGTTATCAATCAACACATCAATGTGAGGTAAGGGAAAATCGTCTTTTGGACACGCGCGGTTAAGGTCCCGGAAGTCGATACAAATCCTGACTTTCCCATCTTTCTTCATGACTGGGACAATGTTCGCCACCCATTGAGGATAAAGAACGACTCTAATGAACCTGGCTTTGTGGAGCTTATCGACCTCTTCTTTCATTTTCAAAGCCATTTGAGGGTGGAAACGCCTTAACCTTTGTTTTACCGAGACGGACCCTGGTTTTAGGGTTAAACGGTGTTCGACCAAGGTTGAATCCAGACCCGGCAAATCCTCGTAGCTCCATGCGAACGTGTCCTTATATTCCTTGAGAACCTCAATTAATGCCTCTTCTTCAGAGGGTGATAGGTTGTCACTTATGAGGATGATCCTAGGGTCTTCCTCAGTTCCCAAGTTGACTTCTTTGGTGGATTCTTCTACGGCGGTTGACGGCTCGTCGAATCTCCTCATTCCACTAGCGTATGCGCTCGCCGCATCCTCATATTCTTCACCCTCATCTTCAGTGGGGCATTCTTCATCCGTGATCTCGTAGACTCCATACCCTTCATCAAATGCACAGTCGCCCTCACATTCTATTTCCGGTAGCCGGATGGGATTTTCTAGCAACTGGGGGATGGCAAGGAGGGCTTGACACCTGGCGGCTAAATCCAGAAGGAATCGACGAGGGATCTGCCTACCCTTGGATTTCTTCCTAGGTACTACCCTTGGCCTATCATTCCTAGATTGACTGACAATATTTACAGAAGAAGAGGAAGACGAAGAGGATGGTGTAGAATGTACAGGAGAAGACCCCTCAGAGGAGGGGTAGAAAAGGTCGCTCATCGGACCTTGGACGGGTGGTCCGCAAGGCGGTACGCACCCGTGGGAGATGTAGGAGGTTTCCTCAACGAAGATGTGTTGTTGGGGAGTTTGAAAATTGACATTTTTTTTTCGTTTTCATTTTTAATGACAAAGCAGTGAAAAGAGATTGGAGGAGAGAGAAAAGTGGTTATGGCTAGAGGATTGTGAGGCTCATAGAGCAGATCATGGCTGAATACCTGGCGCAAGTTGAAAAGCCCGCGTAGGTATGTAAACAGAGAAGGGGATCTGGGAAGATCATCAGACAATTGTCTGGCCCAGGAAGAAGATATCAGCAAAGGCTGAGACGAGTGGATGGAGAAGATGGCGGCTAATGAGTCGTTGACGGCAATGTTGAGGACGGATGAAGATCCGTCGATGACAGAGTCCTTCTGGCGAGGACGAGGATAGTTTGGAACCTTGGCAAGAGTGGTAATATTCTCTGGTATTCCGGAGATCAATGGTGGTCCTTCAGGCTGCGAAGACGAGAACATCCTTTCCAGTGCAACGGAAATGTCCCGTATGTCGAACTATTTGTTCCACTCGCATTCCGGATCTTTGATCTTGCCTCTTTTGGTGATCCTCGGAAATTTTTCAGCCAAATATACAGCATGTGATCCCCCATATGCTTCTCGTGGGTAATCTCCCATCTGAACAACGGGCCCTCTGTTGAAGTGATTTGATAGAGTCCATGTGAGGGGCTTCCAATCCGCCTTGAACGGTTCTTTGAAGCCTAGGCCAAAGTTCGGCCTAATTTCCTTTGGCGGTTTGAGCCTACCCTGTAACTGTGCGCCCAGACCTTTACCCTGTTGGTAGCCGATGTTCCTCATAATCTCCCACCCTTTGGAGTGAAAAGGGAGACATGATGTTACGGTTATCCTGACCGGCTCCTTTGGTGCTAGTGGAACGTGAGATGAATCACGTACATCCAGTAGTGACAATATGGGCCGATGAGACGGCCAAACAGAAGGCAGAGAGGTGTTGATAGCATCCACTGTGTGAAGGACAGGTGTACTGACCACTTTAATAATTCTCCCATTGTAAGGAAACTTCATGCACTGATGGTTGGTGGAAGGCACAGCGTCCATGGCTTCGATGTAAGGGCGACCCAGTATAGCCTTGAATGTGGGGTCCATGTTGAGGACATGGAATTCCGTGGGAATTGACATGGGGCCTAGTTCTGCCTTCAGAATAATCATCCTCTACGGTGGCCTTTTGCTATTGTCATAAGCCGTGACCGTGATCGAGGAAGGTCTTATTTGTTCCTCGTCGACTCCACACAACTGAAGAGTGTCCATGGAGATCACATTTATGGACGCACCCGTGTCCACAAGACACGGGTTTATGGATACCCCATTAATTTTTATTGAAATACACAATGCATATTTTCGAGCTTCCTTGGGAGCGAGCTCGTAGTTGTGGAACATGATGGCCGGTTGTGTGTCTGTTGGGGTCAGGACGGTCGAAATCTTCTCCACGGGGAGGTCCTCATTAACCATGACTTTTTGAAGATATTCCATCAAGGCCGTCTAGTGGGATGTGGATCTTTGAAGTAGCTCCAGGATGGAGATCCGAGCAGGTGTCTTGTCCAAGTGTTTCAATAGATCATACTGTGTTTCAGGGATAGCTCTTTCTGGTTGTTTTCCATCATCCTTCTCTGGCTGAGACTGCTCAGGATTCTGACTGTTGTGGGGGAAAACCCTGTGGAAAATCCTTCCACTCCGGAGCACCATTGCCTGCGGCTTTTGTACCTCTGTGGGGGTAGCAGTGGGTTTTAACAGGGATTTGAGGGGTAGTGGTGGAGGAATGGTTGATGAAGCAGGGGTGATGACGGGAGCAGGGATTCTGATGAGGGGTTTGTTAGGTGGAGGCATGGTGGAGGTAGAGGGGATATCGCGCGGATTATGAAGGATAAGGGGTCTGGAAGGTGGAGGTGGAGACGAAGTAGAAGTGGGTAGGGCTTGAAGTGGGCAATGATTTTGAGGTGGGCAATGAGTAATGAGTGGTTTTGAAGGCATTAGTGGTGATACGGTGGAGAAAGACGGGGTAATGTATGGTTGACGGATGATAAGGGGTTTAGAAGGTGTAGGGGTAAATGTGGTAGAGGTGGATGGTAAAGTGGGGGAGTGGGAGAAGATGAGAGGGTGTGAAGGCGTAGTGAAGAGTATCAGTTGATAGGGGATCGGGGTACGGATGAGAGGGCGTAATGGTAGTGGAAATTGTGAAGGCGATACTGACGCGGGTTGATGAGAGAGAGGTGCTACCCGGGCAAGGCGAGGGGGTTGCATGATGATGGGGTTGGAGGAAGAAAGAATAGAGGTACTTTCCTGGTGCCACACCTGCTCTCTCCCGACTTCCGGGAAGGAGGAGATGGGGTTAACCTGATGATTGGGTTGTTGGTGCTCCGGTAATGGATTCTGGATTATGCCCATGTCGGGCTGTTGTTGTGGGGCCTGCTGAGGCTGTTGTTGTTGTTGTGGTTGCTGCTGCTGCTGCTGTTGTAACTGCTGCTGTGGCCTATGAGGAGGTCTCCTAACCTTAAGAGCGGCGACGTAGCGTCTCATTTCATCCCAATCTATTTGATGTTCATCATTCATATCGTGGATGTAATCTTTGAAATGGAAGCAGTAATCTACTGTGTGTCCTGGCTGCCTGTGGTAGACGCAGTATTTGGAGGTATCAACATTTGGGGGCCACACGGGCCTTTCTCTGGGTAGGGCGAGTTGGTTTGATGCCATGAGGGCATTAAAAATGTCTGCTAAGGTTTCTGGCAATGGTGGATAGTAGGCTCTCTTGGGACCGAGCGGCCTCCTTTGTTACTGTTGGGGACCATAGTTCCCCGGGGGTGGAACTTGGTTGTACTGAAGTGGTGGTTGTTGTTGCTGAGGTTGTGGTTGTTGTTGCTGGGGTTGACGTAATGGAGGCATATTATCCTAGGGTGGATTATTTTGGGGTGGAGGACGAAGAGGGAAAGGACCTGGTTGGAGGGGAAGTCGGGGCATTTATGGAGGCCTTGGGTTGACTGCATAGTTGGCATTGTTGACCGCACCCACTTGCTCATTTGTCACGACCCCTTCTGTGACTCCGCCCGGAACATCAGCGCCTGTCTTTCTGACTACTTTGGGCTTCGACGACTCAAACATGTTCATAATGGGGGAGTCTTTTAACTGGGTTTGGATGTATCGGGTCCTTTCATAGAGTTCCTCCATTGTAGTAAGTTTATTCATGGCCAGGACGTGTCTGAACTGGGGGGTTGCATTAGACACAATCATCTTCACTTGTTCGGGCTCGGAGAGGGTGTCCCTTATTCTTTCCGCCAGAGACCTCCATCTATCAGCATAGCGGACAAAATCCTCATCGGGCTTCATCTTTTCGGCCACTAGGTCGGTAATGGAGAGTGAGGGACCGACCCTATCCCTATATTTCTGCAAGAATCTTCTCTGGACTATTTCAAAATTCTCGGCCTCGCGGGACTCCAAGGAATAGAACCACTCAAGCGCGGGACCATCCAATGATCTCCGAAAGAGGTATGCCAGGGACCTCTGATCGTTTTGCCAATAGGAGGATTCATACATGAAATCCTTGAGGTGAATGAAGGGGTTGCCGGTACCGTTGTATCTGCGGTACGTGGGCATTTCGGAGGGAGGAAGATGAATGACGGGAAGGATTGGCAAAGCAACCTCCGGGGTGGCTTTCACGTCCACCATCCTTCTCAGATTTTGAAACTGCTCGTCCATACGATTGAACCTATTGAGGAGCGATTGGGCGAGCTCCTCTGGAGGTGAAGGTGGCACTTGCCACTGGGGGAGAAACTGTCTCCCGGAGACTTGAGGGGGGAACCCGGAATGAGAGGGAGCTGTCGGACCGCCGACAGTTGGCCCTGGCTGAAGCGGTGTGTGGGGAACAACAGGAGTTTGAGATTATGACGGGAACTGGAATGAGGGTGGTTGTTGGCTCGCTTGTCCTTGAAGCGAGGGAGACTGGATGGCTTGTGCCAATGAAGGAGATGGAATGGCCTGCACGGACTCTTGGAGAGGTGCGATGGCCGGAGTTGATTCCTGGGGCGTGGGGGAAACAGATTTCCCCTTTAGAATGGCCTGGAAGGCCGTGAGCTGTTCAGAGGTAAGCTCCGTGTTGGCGAGGACGCCCAGTAAGGAAGAGATATCCTGTGGTGGGGACGTGTCCCCGGCAATAACCTGCACCTCATGCGAGAGCTCATGAGAAGGACCCGAGTCCATAGCATAGACTCGCGGGTCGGCTGACAAACCACGACTAGGGTGGTTTTCCTCAAAAGACTCGTGATCCATGCTCACAGTTTTCTCAGAACGCAAAAACATACACTAGCAAGCAGGTAGCAGAGATTATCAAATAAGTGGATGCCTTTACGCCCTTTTTTTGTGTTTTGATTTTGATGATTTTTTTTTGTTTTTAGCGAGATCCGAAGTTCACACAAAATGGGGACCCTAGTTTATTTTTGTTTCACCACCGTGTCAGCTAGGGTCTCTCATCTCACCACGAATGAAATGACTAACTTCGGGGAACTTCAATGGTACAACCAGCCAGTGAACGAAGAGGAGATTCTTCGATGTCGGGGACTTACGGAGGTCCCAGTGGAGGAGATTCTAGTCCGTTGAGAGGAATTCTCAAACGGAGAGTCCTTCCTTCACCGGGAAAGGGTGATCCTCAAAAAAATGAAAAAAGGATAGAAAAGAGGGATGGATGCATGCAATGAAATGCTGACAGAGATATGGAGTGGGAAAATAACAGAAATAACAGACATATAATAAACAAACAACCAATCAAAACTGACAGTGCTATCGTGAGCACAACAGGGGCGCGCGCGGGCGCCAAGGTGGAGAGGTACAGATGGTGCCGAACTTGCAAGGGTAGCCAAAAGGAAGCATTAGAGGTCCCACCGTGATCGCCAATCTGTGAGCGACGTCACGCTGTTCGGGGTGCGAAGAGGACGCGGAGCACGCGGGCTCCTTCTTTTTGTTTACTGCAACACAGAAATAAGAGAAAAGAGAAGGGGCCACCACGGGAGATTGCTCCGGCAGGGCGAGCGGGATAAATGTGATATAGCAAGATATGGGGGTTAAACGGCCATAGCGGGAAGTGACTCGCCACGACCTCGGGGGGATGGGAATGGTGCAGAAATTAAATAGCAAGAATTGAAACGGCCATTGGGGAAGTGACTCGCCGCGGCCTCGAGAATATGAGCAGATAAGAATATAACAGAATATAAGGAGAATATAAAGAGCGGGAATTTAAACGGCCATTGGGGAAGTGACTCACCGCGGCCTCGAGAACATGAATAGATAAGAATATAATATATAAGAACGGGAATTTAAACGGCCATTGGGGAAGTGACTCGCCGCGGCCTCGAGAATATGAATAGATAAGAATATAACATATAAGAACGGGAACTTAAACGGTCATTGGGGAAGTGACTCGCCGCGACCTCGAGAATATGAGCAGAATACAACATAATATAAAGAAAGTATAAGAACGGGAATTTAAACGGCCATTAGGGAAGTGACTCACCGCGGCCTCGAGAACAAGATGTGATCGCCAGGGGCCGAAAGACCCCAAAATAAAGAAAGTGATCGCGCCTACCTCAAGAGCGGGAGATGGCGGGTTGCTTCTTCCTCCCCCTTCGGCCGGCCGACGGAGAGGGCTTTCCTTGGGTACCCTTGCAAAACAATGACAAATAAGTAACGAGTGGATTAGAAAGATGAAGGTGTAGTGTTCAAATCCTTGTGATAAAAATAACGAAATGATGGCAAGACACACACCTGGTTGGTGTTGTCTTTTAAACCCCTCTCGGACTCGAGTAGGAGGAAAATGAGATGATGGATGCAAGAAGTATATAAGAAGAGGCGCCCTTATGAAGGGGGATAGATGATGCGAGATGATGAATGCAAAAGAACTAAGAAGAAAAGGAAAGGATTGGCTTATTGGATGTGCCGATGGTGAAATTCGGCGGAGCTCCGGCAGCGTAGAGATGGCGTGGAAGCGCGGTGGATGAAGATGACCTTCGCTCGCGAGCGTGGGCACCCGAGAAGCCGGCAGAACCTCCACCTACAAAAGACCCCACGGGTTAGAAAATGACTCCGGTAGCCTCTGGGCTTCGACAGCCTATCGGATCTCTTCGAAGCTCTCCCAGAACTGAGGGGGTGAGCCTCTATTTATAGGGCTCCAGAGGGTGGAGGCGTCCAGGACCCTGAACACCTCCATTAGGGCCGAACTAATATTTTATTCTATTTTTATTAATTTTTTCGGAATATTTTTTGTGGAGGCATCCAGGGCTCCGGACGCCCCTAACAGGTCCACCGAACACCACCGACGGCCGCACGCGGTTTGGCACAACCCGTGGTTTTGTGAGCGGCGCCTCGTGATTCAGAAATGGGCGCATCCAGCTGCCTGGACGTCTCCATAATTTGGCTTTTTTCACACACGACAAACCGTCGTTCGGTGGGCGGCGCCCGTGAGGGAGTTGATGGAGGCGTCCAGGGGCTTGGACGGCTCCATTAATATATTATTTTTTTATTTATTTTGTCTTTTTATGCCAAAGCTGGCATTATATATTTTTTATGCTTATTTTTATGGAGGCGTCCGGGGCCTGGACGCCTCCATTAATGTATAATTTTTTATTTTGTTTTGTCTTTTTATGCCAACTGGCATATATATATATATATATATATTTTATATTTGTTTTTATGGAGGCGTCCAGGGGCCTGGACGCCTCCATTAATATATTATTTTTTATTTATGTTTTGGGTTTTGAAAAATAAAATTAAAAGAATGGGGGCGTCCAGGGGCCTGGACGCCCCCATTAAGACCCACCCGGGTCCTCAGTTCAAGCGTTGGCGGCCGCCCGGCAGACACCCTTCTTGGTTCCGGAACCTCCTGATGCGTCTGACTGGTGTTGATGCCGTCCGAATGCCGTGACGAGACGATTCCGGATGTCGAAAAGGGCGGAAGAAGACTCAAGAAAAGGAAGCACTCGAGCGATTCAAAATGCGTAAGCCGTTTCGGGGCGTTGTATAGTAATATGAGACTTTCTCGGGAGACGTCAGGAATGGCGTGTCTACACATCTCCCCTGAACATGAAGAGTTGCGGGGGAGAATCGGGGTCATGCTTACTCGTGGAACAAGCCCCAGAACCGCCGGTATGCACGAAGGCAGCCAGCAAACCCCATTGGATGGAATACCCCGAGGACTAGCCTGCTAGGGGCACCAAAGTTCCATAGGGGGAATAAACGGAGAGATGAAGCCATTGATGATGGGAACAGCACCCCGAGGGCTAGCCTGCGAAGGGTGGATGACCCACAGTGTATGACTTATCCCTTATAGGGACTGACCATTAGGAAGATGAAACTCCGAGGGCTAGCCTGCGAGCAGCACATATCCCCGGCCTTCATTGGGTCCTGAATTGTTGGGGGCGAGCTCGTTAAGCCAAGACCCCTCTGTTGCTATCTGCTGTGGGCTCAGGGAGAAACGCCTGCCATCGAGGGGTAGGGTTCTTAGTTGCCCAGCAATTCCGTGAAGCCACGGGGGGAATGTTCCCCTCCCCGGGTGATCGAGACGATGAGAAAACCTCGAAACCATTCAGATGATGATGAATAGGGGTGGTAAACGCATAAGTGAGACGGGCCCGCGGCAGGGGCATATGCTCGAACGATTAGAAAGTGATGCTCAGGGGAGGGACCCTGCACATGATGGAGAGAGGCACGCGCAGAAGCACGGCTCCATCCGAGAAGAAAAGGGGATGCGAGAACCCTTGAATCAAACATGAAGATGAGCGAAAGAGAAGCCCTCGGGGAGGGGTATTTCTATAGCCCACGATGACTCGGGGCATGCTAGGAACTTCAGGGAAAGCGGAACCAGAGAATGATGCAAAGAAAGCCTCATACGCACGCATTCGCATACATAAGAAAGGGGAGGTGAAGATCATTCATTCGACCCGTTAATCCCAACATTCAGCATATATATATATTACCATCCCAGAAACGGGAATGGCTCAACATTTACATAATCAGAACATGGCGCCAGCACCATTGCTCGGTCGCCGTTCGCCGGTAGCAGAGGCAAGGGGATATGCAGAGCACAACAGCGGAGAAAGAAATAAAATAAAATCGCATGGAGGGGGGGAGGAGAATCGGCTCATATCATCGCCGCTCCTTCCCCCCCTCGCTTACATTCGATGGGCAGAAACTTCAGAAGAAGGAATCTACAGAAAGCGGAAAGAGGACCGGCACCGGCACCCACCTGTTCCTGGAACAGGGTATCGGGGAGGAGGAAGATGACCGGCGGAAGCTTCTATGAAGGAACCCTACTCCCTCTCGGCTCCCTTTTTTTTCTTTCTTCCCGAAAGCCCTCTTCCTTTTTTCTTCTCTTCCCACTTGATCTCCCCTCCTCTTTCTCTTCTTTTTCTCGAACAGCCATCTATATATAGGGGCATGAGTTTGAATGTTAAACCGGCGTGGGATTGGCACGCCGGGAAGAGACTTCATCAGCCTATCGCGCCGGGGTTGGAGCCATCCGATAGGGTGACTTGCGCGCCGGAATAGCCAGGCGTCGAAGGGGATTTTTTTTTAACTAAAGTTGATACTTGCAAGGAGGGAGACGGGAGAGGGGGTTCATCACTTCATTGCGGAAGAAGATGAAACCACTATCCCGGCCACCAAGCAAGCGATTTTCATATAAGAAAGCATAAAAGAGAAAGGGGTACATAGGGGGGGAGGGGAAACGGCCGAAGAGGGCCAAGAAGCGTACAAGGTCCCAGGCCCAAAGAAGTAGCAACGAGGCCAAAGAACCCAAGCGAGGGCAGCAACAAAAGGCCGAGAACCCACAGAAGATACCAAGTCCCTACAAATAGGAGTCTTCGTCGAAGACCCCTTCCGAGTCGGACGAAAACACAGAACGGACACCGCGCTGATGACCCAGAGAGCAAGGCCAATCAAGAGGATCAACCTCCGAACCGTCGGGATCGAGCACCTCCGTGAAGGAAGAGTCGGCCGGCAGCGGGGGCGCCATCAAAGAAGACTGGAGCCGAAGAGAGCGACGGGGAGGGAGAGCAGCATCCTCAAACATGCACTGGCGATCACGCGAGGAGGAGGTGGAGTTGGACCGTCGGAAGGTACGCCGAGGAGCATCACCAACCACCCTGGAGGGCGGCCGAGAGCGATCCTGACGAGAGGAGCCCACAAACGCCGTGTGAGCCGCCGTAGATCCGAGGAACCCCGAAGACGTCTCAAGCCCGGGGATGTGGAGAGCCTGGACGAGCTTGGGGAACCTGAGGGGCATGCCAAGGTCCGAGGGGGGCACAACACCCACAGGATGCACCGGAGCAGGAGGCGGCGGGGTGGAGTCGACGAGCGGCCCGGGAGGGGCGCGGTTGATTTTCTTCTTCAAAGCTTGGGCGAAGGAGAGGCGAGGGGCAGCCGTCGGAGAAGAGGAGATAGCCAAGGACCCATCAACGTTAGTCGCCTGGGAGGAGGGCTGCGCCCCTGGGGACCAAGGTGCCGCACCGGCATTAAGGCCAGCATGAGGCAAGCAAGGGCCCCCAGGGGGGTGAGCACCAGGATCAGGGGCATCGAATGAGGGGCGCGCCGGTTTAAGGCGCGCCGTGCTAATGCTCCTCGTGCTCTTCAAGCCAGTTGATGAGTCCGGGGATGATTCCGGGAGTCACTGTGAATATTATCTCGCCAATGCCCCTCGAAACCTTGGCGGGATGTCTTGTCGAAGCTCCCAGGTCGACGTACGGCCGTTCCAGAGACTCCAGATCGCTTTAATTTGATCGTACGGGCTTTCCGCCGACACGGACTTCGGCTCTACGATCCATGTTGTTGGTCCGGCCTGGCTCGTACCCAGAGCTCTCTAGGGGGTTGGATAACACCAGAGAGAGTTCCGCCTACGCTGGGTGATCATTGGGCCACTAATAGGCCCATCTTGGCGGGAAGCCGTGCCCATGCCGGGCGACCGAGATCTTCCGCCGATAGAGCTTTCGGTCTTCCATTTTGGAAAGCCAGGGGGGAACTCCTTTGTCTTCAGGAGAGCCTTTTCATGTGGTGGGGGACCACCGGATAGACCATCGTCCTTGATCGGACAACGGGTGTAGTGGATGCAGCAGACAAAGTCGATGCCGGCTCATTGGGCAGGCTTGGTCGCATTGCCGGTTGGTTGTGGATTCATCTCGGCTCTCCTGAGGTGAAGTCCCCACGTCCATACGGAATGACTCGATGCTCTGGCAACTTGAGAAATCCTCGATGTGTTGATCTTTATCGGCTCCCGCGCTTCGGTGGGCCGGGTCATTCCTCCTTATGGCTTGGTCACCGACGATCATATTTTAGGTGCCAACATGGGCTTCTAGATGGCTTGACCATTCAACGGGACAATTGGATTAAAAAGTCCAATATTCCAACCCTTAAAGTCCAAGATGCTTCCCCCTTATAATATAGTTTATCCCATGTTATATTTTTTATTTTTTTTGGTCATTTGACCACATGGGGAAGAAAATCCCCTCTCTCCCACAAAATTCCCAGCCCCCCACCCATTGCCATTCTCTATATAAGCCCATGTATAGTGTCATTAGAGAATTAATGAAGTGAATTTTTAGAAAAATTGCTTGGAGCCTCTTGGAGGGTGCGCCCCTCTTCCTCTGGTTCTTCTTCTTCCTCCAGCCCTCTAGGGTGTGAAGCCCCTTCTCCTTAGCCCCTCTGAGTTCCCTTTCTGCTGCCGCCGCCGTCGCACCACCGTCGCGCCGCCGCCACCGTCATCGAAGTTCTATCTCCATCAGGACAGAACCTCTCCTCCAAAATTGTATCTCTGGTTCTTGTTGTCTAATTGAGCCCTAATTTTTAGGGTTTGTTCTGTCCATCTCCTCTAACCTCCAGTTAAAACTTCGTGTCATTTGGAGTCCATTTGATATTTTTCCCGTATTTTTGTTTGTCCTCTCAGTAATCTGCCCTTTTACAGATCTACGGGATAGAGTCATCTTGTTGCAATTTCCCCACCCACATAGAAAATTTTATAAAATCCACAAAAATTCCCTAGTTTTCCTCACGTATACCCCCTTCCACCATAATTTTGTTTGGGTCAAAAAAAATCATTGAGCTCTCGGTCTACGGTCTGTTTCAGGCAGATCCATCTCTGCCCTATGTGTCTGTCAGTCCGGGTCAGAAAAAAAAGGCTGTTTGCAGTTGTTTTTTTTAATCTGTTCTGTGAATGGAGCCACCAAAACTATATGTTGTAGATCTCTAAGTCCTCTATCCAGCGGTATCTCTTGTGCATCAATCCGACATCGGATCTGGTCGTAGGAATTCTTTTCGTGAAGGTGTGCAGAGCAGATCCGAATTCAGCCAGCACAACTCAGTCCGGGAGAAAATACAGAAATAAATATCAAAGGTCAACTTCAGCGACCGCCCCTTCAGAGAGTCGATCAGGGACATCCCGCCATCGTCCCAGCCAAGCGGCGCCTCCCGAAGATCTCAGGAAGGCAGCGTTCCTTTGGAAACCGTTGCTTGCTGCCCAGCGAGTCAGCAACCGAGTTGGAGCAGCGCCGAGTTGGAATAGTGTCGAGTCGGACCAGCAGGCCGAGTTTGCGCTGTACGCACCTCCAGATTACTGCCCGTCAACCCAGGGTCGGTCCTCCCGGGCCCCACTTGTAGCTCTTTACCTCCCTGCGTTGAGGGGGCAATAAAATTCACGGTTGTAATTAACTTTTTACTGTTGTTACCGGGAGTTACCGTAACTGGCCGGGAACGTCTTCCCCACGCCCGGAGCGTGGAGGTAAACTCGCTGCCCTCCTCGTAGGCATTGCTTTACTCGTATATTTTTGTATATGCTGCTGCATGTGATAGGTTTCTAGCTTGTTATTCTATTATCACCACTGCGAGAGAGCGAGATTGAGTGTACCGTCCCGTGACTCGATCCGAGTTAACGCGGAAAGGCCGATACCCAAGACTCACTGCCGGTTTCTCAACCGCGCACGGTCCCACGTCTTCCCTCGTTAGGGACACCTGCGAGCTAGAGTCCCAGGTCGCGTGTCCGTTTCGCATCAGAGGGCTGTGGTGTGCTCGAGGGTGCTCCCTGAGACAAAATCCCCGCCTGTGCCAGGAGGGTAGCAACCACCCGAGTAAAGCATGCGTCCATGCGTTCCTCGACTAGGTCTACCGCATGTTCGACGATGGATGTAATCTGGCTCGTAGAAGTGCCGATGGAGGGAGTAGATAAAGAACTGCTACCGGGGTAGGACGAAGCTGAGCCCGAAGAAGATGCTAGAATCGGGCTGGTGTCCAAGCTCTGCCTAAAACCGTATACTCGTCCTTTCTTCGGTGGGCCGGCTGCTGCTACCCATGCCTCAGGATCTAGTTGCGGCCGCTGCGTCTCCTCGTCCCCATACTTTTTAGTCATATGCCTGTCATATGACTCCTATAAATTGAATAAAAAATATTGTAAATGTCATATTAATCAATCATATTTAAAAATAGAAATAGAAAAGAAATGTGTATGTATATAATATTACCACTACCGTGCGAGCTCTCTCGCTCACATACTGATCCGTCCCCTTCTTTTAGTGAACTGTGGCAAATAAATTACGGTACGAGACCGTACCATCCCTCTTCTTTTCCTGTTATACATGCTATAGAGAATAAATAGGGACATATAAGAAATAAATTATAATAAAATTAAGATGATTACTTACCAATCTCTCCTTCTGGGTCACGAAGGAAACAGATCTAGAAGTATGGAGATGCACGTCTGGATGTAACGCACGTGCGGCTTTAGCTTTTGCGGATTTAGCCATCCAAGTAGGCTCGGCCCATCTATCACAGAGGACCTCCCAGTGCTCCCTCCTCATCCATGTGGGGCCGTGTGCCTTCCAAAGGCCACGATCCTCGCTCCCCCCGGCTAGAGCCTTGGCACGTTCCCGACAGCCATGTAAATGATGCTTATAATTTACAGTTGCTGTGGCCTCCCATACACGTCGAGCTCGTCCGGCGTTAGCTCGCCTCACAAACTGATATCCTTACTGTAAAGAATTGAAAATTTATAAGTTAGTGGATTGAAATTGTGGAGTTGGTAAATATGTAATTTAAAAGATTAAATCATATACCAGGAACTCGTCATACAATCGATCGCGGATATCCTAAGGAAACTTTCGAAATGACTTATATGGGCCGGTCACATGTCGCTCAATAATGTTGGTAATAAAACGAGACGCCTCACTAGGCTCTACTTTATCCCTAGAATTATAAATGTTAAAAAGATAGCCAACAATTATATATATAGTTGATGGATAGATAACGAACATAATCCATGAGTTTAAATATTTACCCAGAGATCCAACATGGCTTGTGTCCCTCTTGCAACACCACTTGGTCGCCCTCGTGATGGCTAACAACATCTGAAGAGGGGCGACTCGCGCTGGTCCTGAGCTGGAGGAGATGATCACCGATCAGTGAACTATAAGGAAGGGAAATGGATCAGTGGGCCCAGGGATGGCTCCCTGGGGACAACCCTCCGATGCCTAAGTTAGTAGAGCAGTGGTGGAAGCTATGAAGGGAGGAGGAAGGAGATGCATGAGATCCCTCTCCACCAAGGTGGTGAAGTGGTTCCTGCTCAGCGAGTTTTAGGCGTATGTTGGCCTTACCTTTCGCTAGAGGGAGTCCCAGGTTTAAATAGTGCGCCAGTCTTATGAGTCCCGTAAGCTGAGGAGTTTCAGGCGGGGGTTACGTTCTCGACGTGGGCTCTTTACGTCCTCATCGTGGGCTCTTTATAGCCTTGAGGATTCGTGGGCCCCCTTATCCTCGTAAGCTCTTGTTTGGAAAGTGCTCTCAACGGAAGCGTGGATAAGCAACCGTTGGTCGACCCAAGCGTGAAGAGTGCCAGCCCTGTCCCGGGTGATAGGCATAGCTTGGGTGAGGCTGGGTCGGAGTGGGCGCTGGGCGCTAGCCCTTATCCCGGTGAGGCTGATAGGTCGGGCGTGGGTCTTCCTCCGACCGGACCGACACTCGGTTTTCGAGCCTAATGGCCGCCTAGGAAGTGCTTGATCCCGAGTGAACTTATTGGGCTTTTATGCTAAGTGAGCCCTGTGGGGCGGTCACTTAGAGGAGCTGGGCCTCATTTGGTCTCGTTGGACCTAGTTCAGCCGCTCTTAGATGGGCTACAGAAATCTCCCCCTCCACTTGTCCCCCTCCTACTCCCGAGCCTTGGCAGGCTCGGAAGAGTAGCCGTTGGGGTTTTGGACCAGCGTGGCTCGGGTGGGTGGAGATCTGGCGGTGTTAAGAAGCCACGTGTCGTGGTCACTAAGGCCCATAATAATGATAATCCTGACGGATTTGAAATGAGGGGGCCATCCCCGCAGTTGAAGGTGGCTCTGGCTCGGCTCTCCCCTCTGCCGAGCGTGACAGCGCCGACCATATTAGGCCGGCTCTCCCATCCGCCGAGCAAGAGGGGGCCGAGGAGGCCAGGGCCGTTTATGCGGTTGGCGGTGGTGCTAGCCTGGCTGTCCCCTCTGCAAGAGCCAAGGGGGCCGGGGCCGAAGCGGGTGACTCTGGGACCGCGGCCGAGACTGGAGCGTCGGGTGAGGCAGGCGCCGCTCCGGGCGGTGACGTGGGGGCCGAGCCGGTCGAGGCCGGGGGGTCGCGAGGAGAGGCGACGCAGCCCCAACCGACCAAGGCAAGTGGGGTGGATGAAGCAGTGGCTCAATCTAGCCCGGTCGGAGGGGCTCCCGAGGGGATGTCGCTCTGAGGGGGGCCCCCTATTCCTACTATTCTGGAGAGGCTAGGCATCTAGGGCCCTCTGTACCAGAAATGTTGCAGCATAGCTTCAAAGGTGGTGAGGGGAGGAGATATGCAATGCTCCCCACTCGTGGCCCTTGAGATGGTCATGGAGGGTGGCCTGGTCCTGGCCCAGTTGGGGGCCTCTCTGGCTGAAGCTTACGCTCGGTCAGAGTTAGAACGGGCGAACCTTGCCTGGACCCTTGGTGCGTTCGACAGGAAGGTAGCTCGGCTCACCAAGGAGCATGATGGGCTTCGACGGGAGCTCTCCTCGGTTAGAGAGCTGGCGCGGGTGAGCCAGGCGGAAGCCCGGACACTGACCGAGCAATTGGCTCAGGCCCGCGGGTCGCTCGAGAGGAAGAGCAAGCTTCTGGAGGAGGAGTGCGTGGCCCGTGCTGAGCGAGATGGCCAGTGGGAGGCCAAGCGTGTCGAGCTATTAGACCGAGCAGAGGAAGCCACGCATCTTTGGCTGGAGGCCGAGGTTGATTGGGATGAGGCGGAGAAGCAGATAGCCGAGGCAGAGCGGAGGTTGGCCGAGGTGGAGTGGGAGAAGGCCGAGCTCGCTAATAGGGTGGGATCGGCTGGGGCGGAGGCACTCGAGCAATACAAATGCTCGGAGGCCTACCGGGTCGACCTTAAGGAGGCTGCCCTCCCCTACTACGAGTTAGCACTTCGTCGGGGCCTCCGCAAGGGGTTCGAGCATGGCTACGGCCGGGCTGTCTTCTACGCGGAGGAGCAGGCACCCGGGACAATTATTTTTCCGTCCGGGCAACGCTACGACTCGGATTTGGCGTCCTCCGATTCCTCTAGTTTGGCGTTGGGGGAAGAAGGAGACCAGGGGGACTCGTCTTCGTTCGAGGGGTCACCAACTCCGGATGCCTCGGGAGGGCGCGCAACCGAGGCAGTTCCCACGCAGGTGGGATCAGTGCCATGGTCGGCCATCGCCGAGGGTGCCGGTGGCAGACCGTCCGAGCCTTCAACTTTCGAGCCTCAGGATGGGCCAGAGGCCTGATGTATCCATTTTTCTTTTTCTCATTGTACATTTTTCCTTTTTTTGAAGAAAAAACTTCTCTTTTTGTGTAAAGGAAGGTCGAAAACGTAAGGCAGTAGTGTTATGATAAAGACTTGACTATTTCTTACCGCCATTTCCGTGGTTTGACCAGTGTATCTGCAGTAGTTAGAAAGTGCCGATACTTTCTGCGTGGATCTCGCATAATGGTCGGGCAGGCGTCTGATAGGGTATCTTTCCATTTTCTCATGCTTTAAATGCCCGGCCGCTTCGTGTGTCCCGCTGGGATGGAACCGAGGAGTCTAAGGTTACCGTTCGTAGGGAGAGGTACCTTTAGCGTGTTTTCGAGGGGAGAATCATTTACGGCAAGTAGCCTCCCTTCGCCTATAAAAGGGCTAAAGGGCGTCTCTTCCTCTCCATCGCTTAGGGTTTTTCTCTAACAGTCTTTTCTCCCTACTTTTTCACGAAGCGTTGTGCTATCAAATTTGAATCATGGAAGACGTTTCAGAGGATGATGATGCAGATGGTGGTAGGAGGGAAACTCTTGTTGTTTCGCTCTGGAAGAGGGTTCGTCAGTCGGCGGTCACTTGCGAAGAGGGTTTGTCATGCCGGAGCATGTCACACTCCTATCCCTGACCTGCCAACGCCTTTCAGAGGGGAAGAGGGAGCCAACTAAGCTCCCTCCTTTCCGGGTCTTCCCCTACCTCCTCATCCATCTCTGCCGTTTTCTCTTTCTCCCTCCCCTTTCGCTCTTCAGAGGGTTCCTGCACTCTCTACCTTCCAAAGAGTTGGCAGAGAGAAGGCATTCACTTGTATTCCTTCCTCTTTCTTTTCTCCACCGAGCTTTCTCAAACCAACGAAGCCGACGATCCTTTATCCGAGCCAGTTTCTGCACGAGGCAGAGTCAGTGGCAGGACGCAGGAAGGTTGACCCAGTCAGCGGAGCGATGGGCTCGTACGGCGGCGCCATATGGATTTTTGCTTTTTTGACATGTGTTGTATTGGCTTCGGCCTTTCTGATGTACAAACAATTATTTGAATGAAAGAGGAAGGAAATTTTTGTTTTATCTCATATTGCTTACACGACTGAAGTGTTCATAAGTAGAACTTGCGTAGTGTAGTCACGTTCCACGTCCGAGGGATGGGTTCTCCTGCCATAGTAGTTAGCCGGTACGCTCCCTTCCCGAGCGTCTCGACCACTCGGTAGGGGCCTTCCCAATTAGGGGATAGCTTGCCCGCCGCCTCAAGTGGTCGAGAGGCTTCAGATTTTCTGAGGACGAAGTCTCTCGACTGGAAGTGTTTGTTTTGAACTTGACGTTGTTGTATCGAGTGAGGCGGCATTGATATTCCTTTGCTCGGACGCTGGCAATCTCTCGGACTTCATCTGCTAGGTCGAGGTTTTCGAGCAGTTTCTGGTCGTTTGCCTCGGGTGAGAAGCAGATGACCGGAGGGAGGGATTGCCAATCTCCAACGGGATCACGGCCTCGGTGCCGTACACCAGCTGAAAGGGGCTCTCACCAGTTGCCATTCTGGGAGTCGTTCTGTGTGACCAAAGTACGTTCGGCAATTTCGCGAGCCAGCTACCCTTGGCTTTGTCGAGCCTAGTCTTGATGCCTTTTAAGATAGTCTTATTGGTATTTTCGACCAGCCCGTTAGCTTGAGGGTGGGTGACCGAAGTGAAGTGATTGCGAATGTTTAGGTCGGCACATCTGTCTCGAAAATAACGAGAATCAAATTGCCGACCATTATCGCTCACTATCACCCGGGGGATGTCGTAAAAATAGATGATCAACTTACAGATGAAACTCCACACGACTGTCTCGGTGATCCTAGCTGTAGCTTCGTCCTCGATCCACATGGTGAAGTAGTCGATGGCGATGATGAAGAACTTCTTCTGGGCCTGGGCCGTAGGGAACGGCCCAAGGATGTCGATCCCCCACCGAGCGAAAGGATAAGGCTCGGCTAGGGTGACGAGCTCCGTTGTCTACTGGTGGACCAAGTGGTCAAATCACTGGCATCGGTCACACTATTGCACGTAGGTCGAGCAGTCACGCTGCAGAGTGGGCCACCAGTAACCCTACTGAAGCAAGATCCTGGCGAGCGACCTTCCCCCTTGATGCGCTCCGTACAGGCCTTCGTGAACCTCTTGAATCGCTCGGCTGGCTTCGTCAGTACTGATGCACTTCAGGAGGGGACCGGAGAAGATATGTGGTATAAAGTGTCATCTAGAACGACGAATCACCGAGCTTGGTATTTCAATCTCCAGGCTTCCCGAGGGTCGGGAGGCTCCTGAGAGTCTTGGAGCCATGACAGATAGGGGGTGCGCCAGTCGCTTGGGGTGGCCGAGTCAATAGCCATGAGCTCCGAATCAATGCTCGGTCGCTCTAGCTCTTCGAGAAGGACCGATCGAGTACCCTCGGGGTCAAGAGAGAAGGCCAGCTGAGAGAGGGCGTCCGCTGGGGAGTTTTCCTCCCGAGCTATTCGGACTACCTCAAAACTCTAAAACTGTTGTGCCACGGTTTTGACCAGCTGGAGGTATTTGACCATCGGTGCTTCCCGAGCTTCGTAATCACCGTTGACCTGGCTAGCGACCAGTTGGGAGTCAATGTGAATTCTGACTCGCTCAGCCCCCAACCGCCGGGCCACGCGGGCTCCCGAGATAAGAGCTTCATACTCGTAGGCGTTGTTGGATGCCTGGAAGTTGAACTTCATGGCGTATTGCAACTCTGCTCCTTCGGGGGACTTCAGGAGGATACCGGTGCCGCTCCCGACTGAGTTGGAGGATCCGTCGACGAACAATTCCCAGGTTGGCCTGGGCACGGATGGAGATTTTTCTTCGGTCGGGATGGTGCATGATAGGTCCAGAGGGGGGTGAATGGACCTTTACCAATAAAACAATGAGGATTAAAAAAAATAAGTTCTCAATAAGGAGTTTCCGAAAAAGATCTTAACGGTCAAACACTAACCGCGCAGAACGATCAGCTAGGAAGATAAAGATGGATCGGCCTAGACAATCATCTACCGAATAGATCCAAAGCCAGAATAGAAACCAAACACAATGCGCCTGGGATTTTTAAGGTGGTTCGATCAGACCTCCAGTCTGCCTACATCCACCCCTCACTTCAAACCGAAGTGATGCTTCCACTAGCACCGGCTAGCCAAGCAGACTCAGTCTGCGACAACGGCTGACTCACAGCTTCACCAGGGGAATAACCTCCCCTCTTCCTCCACACCTGGAGGGAACCCTAAGGACGCCAAGTCCCTAGAAATTAGGAAACAAGTTCCTCTTCCTCCAACCGGAGGGAACACTAGTGATCTGCAGTCACTAGAACCAGAGACCAAGGTCTCTCTTCCTCTGAAGCCCAGAGGGAACCCACAAGCAGCACACGGCCACTTGCAACTGGAGACAGCGTCTCCCTTCTCCTGAACCAACAGAACAGGACGACCACCGATCTCAACCTGAGAATCAGAGACAAAACTAGAACAGTAAAGAAAGATCAAAAATAAGAAACTAAAAAGATACAGCAGACTGAATGCTGGAACGGTAAAAACACGGAAAGTAGCTCACAATAGAGCAAACTGGTTCGGATTTGATCCTGAAACCAGAATCCTTCTTCTTCTTCTTTCTGAACTCTCAGCTTCGAGCACTCTCTTTCTCTCACTCTCTCTGCTATTCTCTCTTCTTCCTCTTCTTCAGTTTCTGCTCTCTATTTTCTTCTCTTCTTTTGCTGGATCAAACTCTCTACACTTCTGCTTTTTCTTTTTCCCTTTTGATCAACCTTCATCTGTGGACGAAGGCTTCAATATATAGCTGCAGCAGGTGGATAAGGTACAGAATGCGTGTGCCTCCCACACCCGATCCAGAACCTTCTTTCCACATGCCCTTATAGCATTGGTTCCTTTAGTATTGGATCACGTGCAGCCCAGACACTGGGGAATATACTTCCTCGGACCACCTTCTTCTTTTTGTTCTTCTTCTTCTCCTGCAAAGAGATTAAAACCATTAAAAACTCAGGGCCACAAAAACTAAAACTGCATGAGGTAAGTGATAGCAATACGAGATGCACTATACTGAGAACAACACGAGATACACAAGATGACTACAGCACGAAATAAAGAAAGAATGACACGAGGTCAGATGACTACAGCAACACGGCTAACACTATAAAGAGAACGACACGAAGTCAGATGAGAACAGCACGAAATAAATAAAGAATGAAATAACACGAAGCAAACCGGTAGTAAAACACGCGATCAGAGGAAACCTGGACGAAGATAGAAAGAAGCAACACGAAGACATAAAAACAACACTGAGACACAAACACAGAAATAACATGAAGACTCAAATGTAAAAAATAACACGAAGACACAAGCACAAAAGATAACACGAAGACACAAACACAGAAACAACACGAAGAATGACCAATCAAAACGACTAAGTTGACTCGAGGTCATCGATGAATCAATACGAGAATCAACACGAAGAATCAAACAGCAAAGGGAACGGCACAAAGTGAAACGACACTTTACACTAACATAACTTGAAGACACAGGAAAACGACTCGAACACGAGGACGACACGAGCTGAAAACAACTCGAAGACGAAAACAGAAACCGACACGAAGTGTGGTCACAAAGCAAAAAGGACACGGGGTCTAGGAAAAACAACACGAGGATAGAAGACAGGAATGACTATGATGACACGTGATAAAATAGTGAAAGCAGTAAAACGACTCGAGTAACTACAGTAAATGACACGAAAACACAAGAGCAAAAATAAAAAGGATGACTCGAGATGATCAACTAAATACTGAAGAAACGACACGAGGTTCACAGAAAAGCAGCACGAGGTGCTGCAGTGTTCAGCACACGATGGAACAAATAACGACACTAAGATAACCCCTGAAAATAACTGAAGTGACTCGAAAGTTAATTTTTCACAGAGAAATATTTTTTGTTCTCCACTAAGGCTTATAGTGTTGTCATCCTCAAAACATGTAAAGACTCAACAATCTCCCCCTTTTTGATGGATGGCAACACTATGAGTCTTGAGTCTTTGCAGAAATAATTTTCAACCTGCTCAAAGCTAAACATCATCAGCACCATCATTAATCATCATTAAAGAATCATTAACAACAAAAAAATCATTCTCAATCGCAGTAGTAGCAAAGACTTGAGTTCTCCCCCTTTGTCAACATCAAAAAGAAAGAAACAAAAGGAGGCATAAATGCAAAGGATATGAGATGTAATTAACAAGTCCAAGAGTGTGAGAGAGCCAAAAAAAAAAAATATAGAACACTATTTTTAAGGAGAAAAGAATATGGTATGTCTGCTGGAAGGACCACACGGCCTGTCTTGTGGTGGTCTACCCCTTGGAGCAGCAGAGGTGAAATCTTAAGTTGGACCTCTGCTGGAGGATGCCTGACCAGGGGCTGAACCCAAGGCAGAGTGAAGGTCCTTCAAGTCATTGGACAATTCAGCTAGCCAATACACAATGGAGCTTCTGACATGTGCCACTTCTGAAATGATGCCTTGTTGGCGAATATTAATAGATTCATATCTGTCAGTCAGAGTTCTCACTTCTGCTAAGAAGGCGATCAATCTGTCATAGATCTTCTGGACATCTGGACCTAGGGCACTAGATGATCCCTTCAAAACTTCTAAGGATGTCATGATCTCAAAACAATGATCTATAATGCTGGCAGATGACTTAAAGGAGGAAATATGAGCATCTTGTAATTCACGAAGTGCTGTTGCTATCTTTGAACATACCACCTGCAAGCTTTCCATCGAGGACCTGGTGGCATCATCTGAAGCTTTCTTGTTTAGCAGAAACTTTTTCCATTCAATCAGGAGAGAAATTTCAAGCTTCAGTAGCCTGGAATGAACTTGATTAATATTTAGAGAGACATACTTGAGCAGAGCATCCATTTTCTTATCCTGTCTCTGCATCTGCTGAGTCAAATTTATGAGGAGTTCTTCAATGTTGGGCGCCCGAGCAGATAGAAGTCGAGGTTCACCTAGGGGTGTACCATAAGATTCACAGCCATGTGTTGTTCTCTCATCTGCTTCTTCTTGTACTGGCGTTTGGCTGTCTCCTGCTGGAACCCAATCTTCATCTTCAGCTTGGATTTCTTTTTCAGGAAATACATTTTCAGGTGCTTCTTCTTCACTTGATGATTCTGCTTCTTGTTCTATGTCAGTAACTTTCTCCTGACACTCATCCACTCTTTCTTCCATGAGATCATCATCTGCAGAGATTTCAACAGGTGCCTGTTCTATAATTTTAGCTGTAACCACGTTGTCAGCCTCTTCCAAGCTTTTCTCCACAGTCTCTCTAAGAATGAAATTAACAAACTCAACAAGGTCTTGCTCATTACTTTCTTGCTCTTGAGCAGGCTGTTCCACGGGCAGCCTCACTTCTTCTGATGTCTTCCCAAAGGAATCAAACAACCCATCAATGTTTGTATCTAGTTCAGTTTGAATGCTGTCTTCAGACATCCTAACTTCTTCAGATGCAATCTCAACAAGCCTCTGAAAAGATAGAGATGCTTCAGTAGGTGCAGCAGAAGTAGCAGACAATGGTTGTTCAGATGGTGTCTCCTGTAAAGCAACCTCAGAAGCTAATTCTAAAACAGTTTGGGCAGATTCTTTAGGGTGTTCCAGAAGTTCTCTCTGAGCTTGTGATTCTTTGACTTTCTGGGCCTTAACCTGCCCCAAGAGAGAAGAACCCTCCAAGCCCAAAAATACTGAAACAAAATTCATGTTAAAAATGTTTCGACCCCTAACTTCAGACATGGCCTCTCCATCCAAGGAAATCTTTGAATACTTGAAGATGTCTGTCAGATGGGCGGCGTAGAGCAGGTGTCTTTTGGACCCAATACACCCCTTCATGACAGAAAAAATAATTTCAGGCAGACATATCTTTACATGCTGAATCAGACAGAACAAAAGAAATCTCTGAGTGTCTGTGATTCTTCCTCTAGCTCCAGTCTGTGGGGTGACTATAGATGCAATGATGTTCTGAAGAAGCTTGTGAAGAGGGGGAAATGATGAGGTTTGGTAAGCTTTCAGCTTCAACTGCCCCTTGTCATGAATATTACTGGGTTTACCAGTAATGACCGAAAGGGCTTCATGCAGACTATATCTAAACCCTCTTTCCACCTCTCCTTTTTCTGGAATACTGAGAGCTTTGTGGAGAGAGTCACAAGTTACTGCTATCTCAGTCCCCTTAACAGACGAGATCAGAGCAGACTTATCTCGGCTCAAAGACAAATTATTATAAAATTTCATTACCAGGCTAGGGTAGTAGACACGATGATTTTCTAGGAATTTCCTCCAATCCTGAAACTCAAAAATCTCCAAAAGTTTTGGAAACTTCAAAACCATGGATTCATCGCCGAAATCTATTATCCTTGGAGGAATAATTTTCCCACTCTCTAAAAACACGATAGACTGAGAGGGCCTGGTACCTTGTGCAGAAGAAATTTTCACGGCTATTTTTGGTTCTAGACATCTTTGCTGCTTGGACGAAGGCTCCTCAACTGTTTCTTTTCCCTTCCTCTTCCTTTCAACAGGAGCGACGGATTCTAGCTGATCAATTTGTCGTAACTCCCAGAGTATCAACTCTTTCTTGCTGGTTGCTGCTGGAGATGAAGCTAGAACCAAGAATGGAGGAGAGCTCTGTGGGGAGAAGAGACTTTTGTGGAGAAAAATGAGCGGGAGAGAAGGGTTTGAAGGAGCAGCGAGACGTATCGGCACGAGGAGGAATAGGAAGCGGCAAGGGCACACGAGGGTTTTTTGGATGAAACCTTGAGGAACAAGAAGGGTTTAGGGGGGTCACTTTTCACTCTTATCGAACTTTTCAGGAAATACCCAGACTACCCTCATTCAATATGTAACACAGCCATTGCCCGTTAAAGTTCACTCTTCAATATATGGCTTTATTATATTCTTCCAAATACCTTGGTCAGTTACCTCAAGACATTAAATCAACAAGATCACAAAACTAGCTGTTAAAGGTACTTAGCCTACAGAAGGTCACGATTAAAATACTCCTTATGTTTGTCAGGCAAAGAAATAACAAAAAGATAGTCAAGCAGGGTTCATTACTTCATTTAAAGGACAAGAGAGGGCATACATAGTCAACCAATTTGTTGAGCACTTAGGTAGAATTGTCCCTTTTTACTCAAGGAGACATGTTTATAAGACACCAGAATCCCTGGTTACTCAGGACAGGCTACCTTTATGCCAAGGAAACCAATGAATTTTTGTTGACTTTTCTTTCCCTTTCACCTTTTTTTTTATTTTAACTTTTCTATAAGAAACAGAGATAGCTAATTGTATCATGACAGAAACTCTAGACTTCTTTGATCTAGAATATCTATTTCTCCACAATTGCCATTGCTCTGCCACAAAGTATGGCGTATTCCCTGGTACCACCTCTCATGATCTTGGACAAAAGACAGAGCCCTTACTTAACCCAATTTTTTTTTTCATAGTCCTCTTCACATAAGTTTCAGTTAAAACGAAATCCTCCGCAAGGTTTTTCCATTTAACAGAAAGTTTTACAATATGTTGACCAACAATAGAGAGGATAACTTAGAAGGATTAAAGGACAAGATATAACCCCCATACATTAAAGTTGTTTATTAACAGGCGTAACTTGTTACAATAGATTTTGGGTGGTTTAAGGTATTCTGATCAAATCTGATTTTGAGTAACAAAGCTATAAGAAGGAATTTTTCTTCAAGAATATTCCTGAACCAAAGGGGATAAGAAAAGGATAAGAAGGTGACAAACAGAATGGAGAGAGATGAGATGAGATGAGAAGCACTCCTTACAGCAAAGTAGCAAGTAAGAGATTACTCTAGAAAGTAAAGACCAAGGAGCTCACAAATGAAATCTTCCTGAGGAAATTCAATCTCGTAACCAGAGAATGCTCTTGGGCAAAAATCTACAACCTCATGAGTTATCTGAACTCAACACCAACTAACCACATCGGCAGACAAAGATTCTTCAGATTCCAGATGACCTGACAAGCTCCTTTTCAGCCCACGCTAGGACATCTCACACACAACTCTTGGAAATATTAATTATTTATTGAATAACATTCATGCTATCAGCTGAAATGCAATACGTTGAAGCAAACTTATGATTTTTCAAATAAAAGGAATGAGATGCAATGAGCACGAATCAGTAAGTTGACACAATAATTGTATGCCTCCCCCTGACTATGAGCATGATTTACAGCGTGATACCAAGTATCCATCCAAGAGAGATTTTAGCAAAGTAGTCAGAGGAGGACATTCGTGATCATGGAATACTTAGTTACACACAGACTTCATCACAGAACCAAATTTAAATCTCAATAAAGCAGGTATTGGGAACTGACCTGAATATTAAAATCCCCCCCTTTTTTTTTCGAGTGCCTTGGCTTATTACTCCTCTTTATTCTTCAGCTTCCAAGGCGCACCTGCAGGTTAGCAAACTATTTTGCACGAATAGGCACCCAAGAAGTCTTGGGTCCTGAGTTAGCAGTGACATTCTTAACAGGTTTTCTAACCAATCTCCTAGCAGCATGGTCATCAGATTTCATCAGATAGTAATTATTCATTGAATGACCAATTGTACCACAATAATAGCAAGATGCAGCAGGTTTCAGATTGGATTTATGCACATTCTTATAAACATGATTTTTATGCACATATGTATGAAAATTTTTGTTAACAGAATTGAAATTATATTTACCAAAATCAGCATTGCTTTGGTGTCCTGCCAGCCAACAGGTTGCAGCCCTGTGACCTGGCTTTCCACAGTTAAAACAATGAGAAGAGTTCATTCTCTTAAAATTCTCTTTTCTACCCTGACCATGCCAGCATTCAATGGCCCTGTGGCCTGTCTTTCCACAGTTGACACATGCAGAGTATTTTCTATTTGCAGCAACTTTATTCCTATCAACATCATTATGGTTTGCAGGAATTTTAGCATGATGTGAAGAATATATTTTCTTACCATTTGCAAACCAGCATTGTGCGATGCTGTGTCCTAGTTTGCCACAGTGCAGACATTCAATTTTCTTTTTCTGGAATGAAGGATTTTTATCATGAAGTTTCTTAGCATTCATTATCCCGGCCCTCATATCATCTTTCTCCATCAATTTACACTCATGCATTAAATGTCCAAGTCTATGACAGTAGTGGCATGACATTTTCCTTTTAGATGAGTGTGAGTGCGGACTGTGATCAACATGCACAGATGAGCCCTTTTTATTCATTTTCTATTTTTTATCCTGTTCTTGTGTTTTCTTAGCCTTATAGTGAGGTGGAGAAGAGGTAGAAGGTTTTTCCTGTTCAGATGATTTAACAAAAATAGTTTCCAAATTTGATCTATAGACCTTACTCATGACTGAACTGTAGCCCAGTCCCTTTTTCTTAAAAGTAGAGCTAGAAACAGAATATGTCTGAAATTTATTTTCAAAGGTCTTTTTATTTACAGGGTTATAACCTAACCCCTCCTTCTGAAAATTGACTTTTACTCCCAGCAGTTTGTTCAGATTTTCTTGCCCATCAACAAATTTAGACAAGGATTTCCTTAAGTCTTGGATTTCTTCTTCTAAAGAGGCAATGTGTAACTCATAACTTGCAGTCTCTTGTTCACTGCAATTGACAGCCTCATTCAAGACTTTGTTGGCAATTATGTATTTCTCAACTTCCTTTCTCAACTCATCAATTTCTTCTGAATTATTGGACACCACATGTTTACCCTTTTCAAATGTCAGCAATCTCTCTGACATGATGGTGTTCAACTGTTTTAGTTTCTCAATTTCTTCCTTTAGTCTGTCATTCTGAATTAATTCATTTATCAAAATCTGATCATCAGAGTCAGCTTCAGATTTTCTTCCATCCTTAAAAGTTTTCAAGTCCTTTTGCAGTTTCTCAATGTGTTTCTGTAATTCAAAGTTGACAGACTTAATGGCTTCAGATTTTTCAGCAAGTACTTTATTTTCAATCATGAGCTTCTCTAAACTTTCCTTGCTTTCAGTTGAGGATTTTTTCAGGGAATCAATCTCACTCACATGATTCTTATTTCCATTGATTAGCACATCATTTTATTTTTTCAACATTTTTAGATTAGACACACAGGCATCATGAGAACTCTTCAATTCAGCACAATTTTTACAGTCAGACCTTGAATTATCTAATCCCTTATTCCTTTTCAATCTTTTATATCATTTTTGTAATTTTTCATATGACTCAGATAAATCGCTGTAAGCATTTTCCCAATCTTCTATAGAAAAGTTCTCGAAGAGGTTTACCTCTTCTTCATTCTCCTCCACCTCTTGGCTGTACTGTGGTCACTTCTGCTAACCATCATGCATGTGCTTTCATTTCTCCCGTGGGCTAGCTTCAGCTGGTCCATAATATCCTTGGCGGATGTGCAATCATGGAAACAAGAATGCAAGGCTTTATCAGTCGCGGTTAACATTAGGTTTAAGGCATTTTGATTCTCTCGGAACATCTGATTCTCACTGTCCGTCCACTTGGACCTTTTCTTGGGCAGTTCATACGGACCTTGTGAAATCAACTTCCACAAGTCCTTATCAGCTTGTTTAACAAACATGCGAAAAACACTGAACCAATTGTCAAAATCAGATCCCTTAAAAATAGGTGGATTAGTCATTGCCATCAGTTCAAATGAACAGATATCAAACACTAACTCACAAGCAAAACAATGCACACAGGAAACACGTAGAGGATCCTCTGAGAATCGTTGGATTCTGAACCAGAGACCGCTCTGATACCAATTGATAGGTCCAGAGGGGGGTGAATGGGCCTTTACCAATAAAACAATGAGGATTAAAAAAAATAAGTTCTCAATAAGGAGTTTCCGAAAAAGATCTTAACGGTCAAACACTAACCGCGCAGAACGATCAGCTAGGAAGATAAAGATGGATCGGCCTAGACAATCATCTACCGAATAGATCCAAAGCCAGAATAGAAACCAAACACACTGCGCCAGGGATTTTTAAGGTGGTTCGGTCAGACCTCCAGTCTGCCTACATCCACCCCTCACTTCAAACCGAAGTGAGGCTTCCACTAGCACCGGCTAGCCAAGCAGACTCAGTCTGCGACAACGGCTGATTCACAGCTTCACCAGGGGAACAACCTCCCCTCTTCCTCCACACCTGGAGGGAACCCTAAGGACGCCAAGTCCCTAGAAACTAGGAAACAAGTTCCTCTTCCTCCAACCGGAGGGAACACTAGTGATCTGCAGTCACTAGAACCAGAGACCAAGGTCTCTCTTCCTCTGAAGCCCAGAGGGAACCCACAAGCAGCACACGGCCACTTGCAACTGGAGACAACGTCTCCCTTCTCCTGAACCAACAGAACAGGAGGACCACCGATCTCAACCTGAGAATCGGAGACAAAACTAGAACAGTAAAGAAAGATCAAAAACAAGAAACTAAAAAGATACAACAGACTGAATGCTGGAACGGTAAAAACACAGAATGTAGCTCACAATAGAGCAAACTGGTTAAGATTTGATCCTGAAACCAGAATCCTTCTTCTTCTTCTTTCTGAACTCTCAGCTTCGAGCACTCTCTTTCTCTCACTCTCTCTGCTATTCTCTCTTCTTCCTCTTCTTCAGTTTCTGCTCTCTATTTTCTTCTCTTCTTTTGCTGGATCGAACTCTCTGCACTTCTACTTTTTCTTTTTCCCTTTCGATCAACCTTCATCTGTGGACGAAGGCTTCAATATATAGCAGCAGCAGGTGGATAAGGTACAGAATGCGTGTGCCTCCCACACCCGATCCAGAACCTTCTTTCCACGTGCCCTTATAGTATTGGTTCCTTTAGTATTGGATCACGTGCAACCCAGACACTGGGGAATATACTTCCTCGGACCACCTTCTTCTTTTTGTTCTTCTTCTTCTCCTGCAAAGAGATTAAAACCATTAAAAACTCAGGGCCACAAAAACTAAAACTGCATGTGGTAAGTGATACCAATACGAGATGCACTATACTGAGAACAACACGAGATACACAAGATGACTACAGCACGAAATAAAGAAAGAATGACATGAGGTCAGATGACTACAGCAACACGGCTAACACTATAAAGAGAACGACACGAAGTCAGATGAGAACAGCACGAAATAAAGAAAGAATGAAATAACACGAAGCAAACCGGTAGTAAAACATGCGATCAGAGGAAACCTGGACGAAGATAGAAAGAAGCAACACGAAGACATAAAAACAACACTGAGACACAAACACAGAAATAACATGAAGACTCAAACGCAAAAAATAACATAAAGACACAAGCACAAAAGATAACACGAAGACACAAACACAGAAACAACACGAAGAACGACCAATCAAAACGACTAAGTTGACTCGAGGTCATCGGTGAATCAATACGAGAATCAACACGAAGAATCAAACAGCAAAGGGAACGGCACAAAGTGAAACGACACTTTACACTAACATAACTTGAAGACACAGGAAAACGACTCGAACACGAGGACGACACGAGCTGAAAACAACTCGAAGATGAAAACAGAAATCGACACAAAGTGTGGTCACAAAGCAAAAAGGACACGGGGTCTAGGAAAAACAACATGAGGACAGAAGACAGGAATGACTATGACGACACGTGATAAAATAGTGAAAGCAGTAAAACGACTCGAGTAACTACAGTAAATGACACGAAAACACAAGAGCAAAAATAAAAAGGATGACTCGAGATGATCAACTAAATACTGAAGAAACAACACGAGGTTCACAGAAAAGCAGCACGATGTGCTGCAGTGTTCAGCACACGATGGAACAAATAACGACACCGTGACAACCCCTGAAAATAACTGAAGTGACTCGAAAGTTTATTTTTCACAGAGAAATATTTTTTGTTCTCCACTAAGGCTTATAGTGTTGTCATCCTCAAAACATGTAAAGACTCAACAGTGCACTCGGCGATGAAGTCAGCGAGCGCCTATCACTACCAAAAAAAGTGGGATTTCAGACGGATGTTTCAGACGAAAATTTTTCTGTCTTAAAATCCGTCTGTATTTGTGACGGATTAGTTTCCGTCACAAATTCCGTTGTTATTAAGGACACACCAGACTCCCTCTGAAGATCCGTCTATAATTATAGACGGAATATATTCTGTCTTTATATACGTCGCAAATTTGGGACGGATATTCTGACGGAAATAATCCATCTGAAATTTCAGACGGAAATAAGTTCCGTTCGTATTTCCGTCGGAAAATTCCGCCTTTCCCGCCCCTCCCTGCCGCCTCTTCCACCTGGCCCCATTTCCACCCCCCCACTCTCCCTCTCACTCTCTCCTTCCTCTGCCATCTGCTTGCGGTCGTCGCCGCAGGAGCCGTCTTCGCCGCCGGAGCCACCGTCCTCGCCGTAGCCGGAGGCCCCGCCATCCTCGCCGTCACCGGAGACCCCGCCGTCCTCGCCGTCCTCGCCGTCGCCGCCATTCGCCAACCTCCCTCCCTCTCACGGTCGTGGTCGCCGTCGCCGCCATCATCCTCTTCCCACGGTCGCCGTCGCCGCCGGACGGTAAGTGGCCTCGCTCTCCCTCTCTCTCTCCCGATCATGTTCCCCTCCCTCAATCCCTCTCCCTCTCCCCTGTCCGGCTCCCTCACTCCCTCTCCCTCTCCCCTCTCGCGCTCCCTCACTCCCTCTGGCCGCCCTCCCCCACCCCCTCCACTGCCCTCTCTCCCCTGTCCGGCTCCCTCACTCCCTCTCCCTCTCCCCTCTCGCGCTCCCTCACTCCCTCTGGCCGCCCTCCCCCACCCCCTCCACTGCCCTCTCTCTCCTGTCCGGCTCCCTCACTCCCTCTCCCTCTCACTCCCTCTGGCCGCCCTCCCCCACCCCCTCCACTGCCCTCTCTCCCCTGTCCGGCTCCCTCACTCCCTCTCCCTCTCCCCTCTCGCGCTCCCTCACTCCCTCTGGCCGCCCTCCCCCACCCCCTCCACTGCCCTCTCTCCCCTGTCCGGCTCCCTCACTCCCTCTCCCTCTCCCCTCTCGCGCTCCCTCACTCCCTCTGGCCGCCCTCCCCCACCCCCTCCACTGCCCTCTCTTCCCCTGTCCGTGGCCCCTCTCCCCCTCTCATTATGATGCTGTTCTTGTAAAATCTAGTTTGAACATTAGGTGGATGTATTTTAATTTGTAGAATCTATCTAAAAACTCGTTGGAGTGAGATATCGCAAATTCCGAAAATAGACTCAGTTTGAACATGTCTTATTCTCCTCCAAAAATCTATCAGGGCGCATAAGTCAAGATCTTAATACTACATTTGATTAAAATGATAGAGATGTCAGATATTTTAATGAGTAGAATTTTAAAACTCATCCCCACAAATCCAGCCAAACTCCACCTAACGGAGTCATAGATAATTTGGACCCGTGGCCTAAGTGACCGTCTCACTCCCTGCCCAAATTGGCCACTGTGAACAATTTCACATCACTTGGGATCTCCCTGGGTAGCTTCTTCCTGATTAATTTGGACTGAATTAGACTGGGGAGACTCGTCGGACCCACGGAGACTGATTTGGACTGAACAACCATGGGTTTAGTTTAACGATACACAGGTTATTTTTTTTAAAAAAAATAAATCGCTTGTGTGAAATGCTACACATGTTCCTAGTCTTGCCCCGGACAGAACTTGATGATAGCTGCATTTTTCCTTTCCTGGGCATGTGACATTCTAAACGCAATAAATAGCCAGAGTTTACAAGAACACCATCAAAGAACCTTCATTCAATCAACAATCATTAATTTTTAGTTCAGATGGTATGCAGGAAAGTGAAGTTCCAACTTCTGATCCGAGAAACAATGTCCTTTTTGGAGTTGACATTGATAACCCTCTTGGGATACCAATGCCTAGTGATCCTTTACTAGCAAAAAATATAAGCTCTGGCAAAGACTATCAGACTAATCTCACTTCAAACAACATTATTTCCAATTCCAGTGGCTCCAAGGAAACTCAAGCAGAATTCTCAACATCAATTGTTTCTCAATCTTTTGGGGTTCCAGATGTGGCATTTAATTCTAGTGACTCCACTAATGATAGCAGCTTTTTGATTGGTAGATCAATAGATATCACTCGGTCTTCGGGCAATGATGAGTTGAAGCAGGATCTTGCTCGACTGTTCAGCATACAGAGGAGAGGGGGGAGCTCTGTGGGAGGGGGGTGGAGCTTGGTGGGACGGGGAGCTCCGTGGGAGGGGGGAGGGGCATCCGAGAGGGTTCCAGTGGGGGGGAGCTCAGTGGGAGGGGGGAGGGGCATCCGAGAGGGTTCCAGTGGGGGGGGGAGCTCTGTGGGAGGGGGGTGGGAGGGGGGGGAGCTCTGTGGGACGGGGAGCTCGGTGGGAGGGGGGAGGGGCATCCGAGAGGGTTCCAGTGGGGGGGAGCTCAGTGGGAGCAGGAGGGCGGGTGGGAGGAGGGGGAGCTTTGTGGGAGGGGGGTGTCATGTCTCGAGTGGCTCGACAGGCCGAGTCGCAGACCGTTGAACCAGCTCGGAAGCTATAACTCAGTTCTGAGCGGGGTTAGTTAAATTAGATATCCCTGTTGCATTTTATTAGTTAGTGGCTGATGGATTAGTTGTTAGTTAGTGGTTGATGGATTAGCTGGAGTCATGTCTAATCGGATGCAATCTTTGGAGTCCAACTTCGAGAAATTTGAATCCCAAAATTCTCTGTCTGCTGTGGCTGATATTCCTGGTTCTTTTCGCCATAAGTTGCACGAGTTCCCTAAATTTGATGGGAGTTATGACCCAGCTGAATGGCGATTCAAAGCTAATCGCTATTTTTACTGTAATAATGTTCCGGATACGCAACGAGTTACTATAGCATCTTATTATTTGGATGGAGAGGCCTTACAGTGGTTTTGGCATTTCTCTAGCTCTAAAGAATCTGTTTCTTTGCATGAGTTTTTAGCTGGGTTAGAGTCACGGTTTGGTGCAGTTTCTTCTGTGGATTCTCATGGGCAACTGAGTAAACTCAGACAAGTGGGTACAGTAGCTGCGTATCAATGGCAATTTGAGACCATGTACAATAGAATAACTGGACTTTCTGAGAAGGATTTGCTGGGTGTTTTTCTGAGTGGTTTACGAGAGGATCTTGCCTGTGAAGTTCGCTCCTTCATGCCCCATTCCTTATCACATGCTATGGAGTTGGCAAGAATTCAAGAACAAATGTTTACTGCCAGACGCCGAGCTTCACCACACTTTATCTTTTCAGCACCTCAGACACTGAAACCTTTTACTCCAAACTCTCAGCCAGCATTCTCCCCTAAAGGAGTAAACCCACCAGTTAAAAAGCTATCTACACAACAGTTGCAGGAACGAAAGGCTAAAGGCCTATGTTATAATTGTGATGATAAATGGCTTCCAGGCCACACATGCCAACCTCATAAACTTTTTTTACTGCATCTTATTCCGGATGATAGTGATTTTGCTCCTTTAGACAGTGTGGATCCAGAACCCTTCATTGAATTCTCTCCTGTCATACAACCCTCTCTGTCAGCTCAATATGTTACTCACTTAGCATCACCGGGCACATTGAAAGTATTAGGGAAAATGGGTACCATGTCTGTCCTGGTTTTGATTGACAATGGGAGCACCCATAATTTTTTGGACCCTCATGTTGTAAAGAAGTTGGGATTATCTGTGACAAACTTTGATTCCCACCCTGTCAAAATAGCTGCAGGTCTCCAAATCTCTTCACAGGGTTGGTGTCCTGGAGTTAACCTTAAGATGCCTGGCATGTAATTTACTTTAGACTTTTTAATTCTTCCTCTTGGCAGTGTTGATGTGATCTTGGGGAATACTTGGCTCTAGTTACTTGGAGATATAACCCTAAACGTTTCTCAAATGTCCATGAAGTTTTCCTTGAATGGTCAGGATTTCATATTACATGGGTCCAAGTACTTTTCCAAGCTGGATTTGAGATCGGGTTATCATCAAATTAGAATGCATCCTGATGATGTTTACAAAACTGCCTTTAGAACACATGAGGGACACTATGAGTAGACAACCAATTGTATGCTAAAATGTCTAAATGTGTGTTTGGGGTCAGAGAAATTGAGTATCTTGGCCACATTATTTCAGAAAAAGGGGTTGCTATGGACATGTCTAAACTACAAGCCATTTGTACTTGGCCTGTACCCCGGTCTGTGAGGGCTTTGAGAGGATTCTTAGGGCTTACAGGATACTACAGAAAATTTATTAAAAACTATGGTCTTATTGCTGCACCTCTGATCAGTCTTCTTAAGAAGGACAGTTATAGTTGGAGCCCATCTTCTCATCAAGCCTTCTTATAGCTTAAAGAGGCTATGTCAACTGCCCCAGTTCTTGTCTTGCCTGATTTTTCAGAAACTTTTGTAGTCGAGTGTGATGCTAGTGGAACTGGCATGGGAGCAATTCTCATGCAAAAAGGACGTCCTACCATTCTTGAGGCCGTACATGCTCCACTGAGGTTGAAAGTGATCCCATTTGAACCTTGTCTTATGATGATAAGAAGATATAGAGAAATGGAATGACCACATATCTTAAGTAGTACATATATACAAAGATGTGGATAAATGCAAAGAAATCAGAATTCTCTATAGCAATAGGTAAATACCCAAAAAATTCATTTTGTGATTTAAAACTTTGTGGATTTTAATTGCATGTAAATATAATTTTAAATCTGATTTTAATAGAAATTTGATGTTAATTTAGCTCAAAAATGTAGATTGTTTTGCTTCGATGTTATTCATTTGAAAATTTTTGTAATTTGGGTGTTATTTAATTTGATATGTGCATAATGATAATTGCGTTGTTATTTAATTTTATGTTATATAAATGCATGGGGTATTCCCTGTGAGTTGAGGTGCGTGGGTGCGACCTAACATTACACGCACCTCAGGAGAGCGCGTTAAAACCATGTCAATGTGCCTTCCCGTTCAAGACTTTGGGATTGATATGTATGTTCTCATTTATTTATGAGAATGTATATATCTACCTCAAAGTCTTGAATTGTCCCGTTTGGACAGTCTGTGAATGTTTGATCGCACTTAGGCAGTCATTTACTATATATGTTTGTATGGTTTGTTGAGAATTTCGGTTGCGTCTCCTCACTCTTCTCTGATATACCATTATTGATTTTGAGTGTTTTCTTAACCACTTACTTGTAAGTGTTTAAGAAAATTTCAAAATCAATAAATATATTTGGTATATCGGAGAAGTGTGGGGAGATGATGCTGAAATTTTTAGCAAATCGTGCAGCACATATAGTAAGTGATTGTGCGATCAAACCTTCATGGATGGGTTAAAAAGTGATAATCTAATCAATATTCCTCTTCCAACTGCAAATGGTCTATGATGAACGATGTGAGGAAAGGGTCGGGTGTAATATTATGAGTAATGATTTGAAAGTTAGGATGTGTATTGTCATTTATTGGGTGCAGGCAAAATGTCGACAGATCGTTCATGGATGTATCGTAGAATAGTTGACCGGGTGGTGTCAGATGACTTTAAGCTTGGGGTTGAGAGTTTCATTCAATTTGCATTGGGGAATCCAAATGCATCAATAGATCGCGACGGTCACATTCGATGCCCTTGTTCAAGTTGTAGAAACTTGAGGTGGTGTTCAACATGGGATGTGCAACATCATTTGTACACGAAAGGGTTCGTGGATGGTTATACGAATTGGACGTGTCATGGTGAGCAATTCGGGAGGTATGAGCCCGACAATATTGCAGGCACAAGTGGGTACGTGGATATGGTTGTAGATGCTGCTGGTCCTAGTTTTAATATTCACGATGAAGTGCCGAATAAGACAGCCAGAAGATTTTATGAACTACTTAGGGATGCTGATGAGCCGCTATGGGATGGTTGTGAAAATCACACTCGATTGTCTGCAGTGTCACAGTTGTTGAACTTGAAATCTGAATTTCACATCAGTGAGACTTGTTTTGACCGTCTCCTCCTCTTGATCAAGAGTATGTTGCCTCGAGATGAGAAGTTGCCAGAAACTTTTTACCGTGCAAAAAAGATGGTCAATGACTTAGGACTTGGATATGTAAAAATAGATGCATGTCCGAATCATTGTATGTTATATTACAAAGATGATGCAGATAAGATATCATGTTCAGTTTGTGGCCATGACAGATTCAAACCTAAGGGGGGGGTCAATTCAAAGGCAAAAGATGTACCTTACAAGGCGTTGCGATACTTCCCTCTTGTGCCTAGGCTGCAGCGACTGTATATGTCCTCAAAGACGGCTCGGCATATGACATGGCACACCGAAAGAGTACGTCGTGCCGATGATATAATCAGTCATCCTGCCGATGGTGAAGCTTGGACTCACTTTAGTCGTACTCATCTTGCCTTTTCAAGGGAGTCACGTAATGTTCGATTGGGTTTATGCACAGATGGCTTTAATCCATTCGGTGGTTCAGTGGCAGCTTATTCTTGTTGGCCAGTGTTCATGACACCGTACAACCTTCCGCCGCACATGTGCATGAAGCGAGAAAATCTGTTTTTGTCCCTAGTAATTCCTGGTCCAAAAAGTCCCGGAAAAAATTTGGACATATATCTCAGGCCGTTGATTGATGAGCTCAAATTTTTATGGACTGATGGAGTTGTTACTTATGATGCATATAGGAAGAAAAATTTTATTATGAAGGCTGCACTGATGTGGACAATAAGTGACTTCCCTGCATATGAAATGCTATCTGGTTGGAGCACACATGGGAGGCTAGCATGTCCTTACTGTATGGAAGATACCAAATCATTTGTATTGAAACATGGGGGGAAAAGCTGCTGGTTTGATTGCCATTGGCGGTTGCTACCTAGTGACCATCCTTTTCGAAGGTAAAAAGACTCGTTTAAAAAAATACTGTTGAAATGGATGAAGCTGACTTGCAACGGGTGTCGGGTCTACATATGGCGTCACGGGTGCATAATTTACCAGATGTAGTTCAATTGTCTGGTAGCACACGGCAACTCCCTAATTTTGGAAAGGATCACAACTGGGTCAAGAAAAGTATTTTTTGGGAATTACCTTATTGGTCAACTCTTCTTGTACGACACAATCTGGATGTCATGCATATCGAGAAGAATTTTTTTGATAATGTGTTCAATACGATCATGAATGTTAAAGGGAAAACAAAGGACAACGCCAAAGCACGTATGGATTTAAAGATGCTTTGTAGACGTCCAGAATTGGAACTACAAAGTGTCAATGGCAAAACTGTGCAGCCTAAAGCAACTTATGTGCTTCATGATACACAGATCAAGGAAGTATGCCAGTGGTTGAAACAACTGAGATTCCCAGATGGATATGCATCCAACATAGCCCGTTGTGTGAATGTTAATGAGGGGAAAATATATGGTATGAAAAGTCACGACTGTCATGTGTTCATGGAGAGGCTACTGCCCATTGTATTTCGTGATTTGTTGCCAAAGCAGATATGGGGAGCACTAGCTGAGATGAGTCAATTTTTCAAGATTTTATGTGCATCTGAACTCAGACTTCGGGATGTACAAACTATCGAACAAGATGTTGTCACAACCATTTGTAAGCTAGAGAAGATATTTCCTCCGGCATTCTTTGATTCGATGGAGCACCTGGTAGTTCATTTGCCATATGAGGCTATCGTCGGAGGTCCAGTACAATTTCGATAGATGTATCCATTTGAGAGGTATGTGACAATTTTTGTTAACTTATAAGTCGTCCATAGCCGCTACATTTTGTTGCCATCTGACTTGTTGTTGTAGGTGCATGCATGAATTAAAAATGAAAGTTCGCAACAAGGCACAGGTGGAGGGTTCGATTGCTGAGGCATACATTCTTGAAGAAATTTCGAACTTCTGTTCTATGTACTTTGAGCCAGAGATTCAAACTCGTCGTACTCGACCTCCACGTAATGATGATGGGGGAGTGAATGAATCGTCCGATCGGCTCTCCATATTTAAACATCCTGGACGTGCGTTCGGACGTTGCTTGACTCGCACGCTCGAAGATAGAGAGTTGCACGCCGCTGAGATATATATTCTTTTGAATTGCCTCGAGATTGAACCTTATGTTGAGTAAGATATTAATTCACATTTCCAGCAACTCCATAAGTCTATACATCCTCAAAGTCTATACAACATTGACTTCACAAAGTCTATACATTGGCTTCCTCAAAGTCTATACATCCTCAAAGTCTATACATTAGCTTCCTCAAAGTCTATACAACATTGACTTCACAAAGTCTATACATTGGCTTTATCAATTTTTTTAATCATTTTTTTTACGGGGTGCTACATTTATATTGCAGACAATTTGATTCAGAATTAGCTGAAAAATGTCCAAATATCCAGGATGTGGAGATTGAAAAAGAACGCGACAAGTTTTTTTCCAAATGGCTAAGAAACCGAGTTAGTGTGAACTCTGAATATATATGTTTGTATTTACGTATGTTGAGGTAATTGTTATTATTTTAACTACTCTAATTTGAATATAGGTTGAACAAGGTCTCATTACTGATCAAAGAGTACAACAGATAAGTTATGGCCCCTCGAACCAGACACGTGCCTATCCGGGATATATTGTGAATGGATACAAATTTCTTACAAGGGATTATGGGCGAAATAAGTCTACGATGAACAGCGGCGTATGTGTGAAGGGAAATTTATACAATGAAATGGAATTGGACTACTATGGTATTATTGAAGAAGTTTTAGAACTTCAGTATTTGGGACAAGACAATCATGTATATATATTTAAGTGTCAATGGTTTGATCCTAATTCTGTTCTACATGACACAAATTATGGGATTGTCAATGTCAAGCATAGGTTTAAACTTAAGACCTATGAACCGTTCATTTTAGCCGCACAAGCCCAGCAAGTGTACTATTCAAGCTATCCATCATCCAAGAATAGAGATTGGTGGGCAGTTTGCAGGGTTAACTCAAAACTCTTTCCCACTTATGAGTTAACTATGAGTGGAGATGTCTCAGAGGTTGCTCGTGCTGAATATTATCAATCAGACGAAGTTGGCATTGTCGGTTCCTCTAGGTTTAATATGGACGAATCTGATGAGCCACTGTCATTACGTACGCGAGATGGCGTGGAAGAAGTCGATCCGACGGAGCTAAATGTTGATGTTAGAGGGGAGGAAGAATCAGATGAAGATGAAGATTTTGAATCTCATGAGACTACTATGGATGACGAAGATGATGAAGTTGAGCTAGATATATCAACATGAGGGAGGCATGTTTTGATAATTTAGTAAGAAGATTCTTACTTTTAAGCATAATTTTAAATAACATTTGTCTAGCCTTATATAATTGTGGATTAATATGTATTAATTGTTTTGTTATTAAAAAGGAAATGGTGCGAGGAGGTCGTAGTAGGGGTGGGAGGAGATCTAGCAGTGAGAGGGGCACTACTATCTCCTCGCTACCATCTTCTTCAGACACAGGTATATTTGATCAATAAGTTAGCTATATAAATATTTTATTTATTTACAAACTTAAAAGAATTTATTTATAGGTGCAAGTGTCGGCTCACCACCACTTGTACATACGCCACCACCTCCCGCTACAGGTATGTATATTTTAATTTAAATTCTTGAACATTTGTTCTACTTATGAAAATAAGTTCTTGCAGGTCTCAGTGGCCTCCCACCTGTTGTGCATACGCCACTCCCACCACCTTCCGCTGCAGGTATGTATATTTTAATTATATGTTCGCAATATTTGTTTCACTCCACATGACAATAAATTCTTGCAGGTCTCAGTGGCAAAAAGACTCGAGGATCATGTATGTATATTTTAATTTAAATTCTTCAATATTTGTTCTACTTATGACAATAAATTCTTGCAGGTCTCAGTGGCCTCCCACCTGTTGTGCATACGCCACCCCCACCACCTCCCGCTGCAGGTATGTATATTTTAATTATATGTTCGCATTATATGTATCACTCCACATGACAATAAATTCTTGCAGGTCTCAGTGACCTCCCACATGTTGTGCATACGCCACCCCCACCACCTTCCGCTGCAGGTATGTATATTTTAATTATATGTTCGCAGTATATGTATCACTCCACATGACAATAAATTCTTGCAGGTCTCAGTGGCCTCCCACATGTTGTGCATACGCCAACCCCACCACCTCTCGTAGCAGGTATGTATATTTTAATTATATGTTCGCAGTATATGTATCACTCCACATGATAATAAATTCTTGCAGGTCTCAGTGGCCTCCCACATGTTGTGCATACGTCACCCCCACCACCTCCCGCTGCAGGTATGTATATTTTAATTATATATTCACAGTATATGTATCACTCCACATGACAATAAATTCTTGCAGGTCTCAATGGCCTCCCACATGTTGTGCATACGCCACCCCCACCACCTCCCGCTGCAGGTATGTATATTTTAATTATATGTTTGCAGTATATGTATCACTCCACATGACAATAAATTCTTGCAGGTCTCAGTGGCCTCCCACATGTTGTGCATACGCCACCCCCACCACCTCCCGCTGCAGGTATGTATATTTTAATTATATGTTCGCAGTATATGTATCACTCCACATGACAATAAATTCTTGCAGGTCTCAGTGGCCTCCCACATGTTGTACATACGCCACCCCCACCACCTCCCGCTGCAGGTATGTATATTTTAATTATATGTTCGCAGTATATGTATCACTCCACATGACAATAAATTCTTACAGGTCTCAGTGGCCTCCCACATGTTGTGCATACGCCAACCCCACCACCTCCCGCTGCAGGTATGTATATTTTAATTATATGTTCGCAGTATATGTATCACTCCACATGACAATAAATTCTTGCAGGTCTCAGTGCCCTCCCACCACCTCCCACTTGTACAGGGCCCACCCCCACCAGTCAGCCCCTTGACGATGTCGGCAGTTGTCACGAGGGAGGCACGACCCATGATAGACGTCGCCCGTGTTGGGTATCTGGGTAAATCTATAAGGTTATATTACATTAATTAGCCCTCAACTGTGTAATATGAATATTTTGACATTTGCAATTGCAGTATGAAATTTGAACCCCACGGCGCTGTCCATCATTCCACCGAACTCATGTTGGCACATGTGCCCGGGGCAGCTTCCACTTTCAGAGATTTTCCGATGTCCGTCCGCGATTCATTGTACAACATGTTCTTAGTAAGTAATTACGTCATTTAATTCAAGTATTTCCCAAAGTCTATTTACAAGTTTATACTAAGTGTGAAAAGCAATTGATTTACAGCGGTCTTTTCAATTCACATGTGGACATGACGCGGCGAGATGTCGTCGTGCCTAGGAGTCTACTATGCTCTCAAGTAACAAGAGGAAAATACATGAGGCCCGAGCACACGCTAAAAAATTGAGTGGGGGGAGTGAAGACCGACAATTGTGGAAGGCGCATCACCCTCTATGGATGAGGCAGGAGGATTGGGAGATATCTTGTGACCATTTTGCCGACCCCAAGTGGATAGAAAAGTCCGAAAAAGCCAAAGCAAACAGGGCGTCAAAACCAGGTTCAAATTTGCATACGAGTGGGTCCATCTCTTATGCGGCTCATAAACAAAAATTGGTAAGTAATATACCAATTTATCTTCTTACAATTTATCCCAATATTTGACTTTTTTTTACTATGAATTGTATAACAGGCTGTGGAGCTTAATCGACCTCCATCGTTCCTCGAGGTGTTCGACAGAACACACAAAAAGAAGGGGACTAATGATTTTGTGAGTGACACAGCTAAGTCAGCAGCGGTAAGTTTATCTACATATGTAACTTGTACCGTTCATTTAAATCGGCATGTAATTCATATGAAATTGACTAGTTATTTTATTCAATTTGTAGGAAACATATAGCAAAGCAGTGACAGAGAAGTACGGGGAGGGAGACACGCAGCAGCCGGAGTTTGATCCGGTGGAGTGGGTGGCAGCAGCTGGCGTACCGAAGAAAGGCCGAATATATGGTTTTGGGGAGAGCCTAGACGCAAGCGCGGTGACATCAGCGTGTGCGAGTTCTAGCTATACTTCTTCCAGTGGCAGTGCCTTCACTATACCTTCCGTTGCCCCCAGCGCTTCTGCCAGCGACATGATGGACATGGTCCGATCGCAGATTTCTGATATGCAGCGGCAGCAGCAGCATTTCCAGCAAGAGATCTCTAGCCAAGTGTCAGTATTCTTGCAGGCAATTAGTGGCCTCCTCTCCCAGAGCGGAATGGTCCCTCAGAAATCAACCACCACCACAGCACAGCCCGCACAGGTGAGTCTCTAGCCAAGTTTTTATTTTGATGGAATTACTCAATTATGTTCATTATTAATTTTAAAACTCATTTACTTCAGAATAATTGAGAAAATCCGGGGGTCTAAAATTTGAAATACCGGTCGGACGGCTGTGCCGATCATTCCAACGCGACCGGGGAGATGAAAGTGACTTGACAGAACTGACGGAATCCAAATCGGATGCCCGGTTTGATCTCGGCGCTAAAAGTTCAGTTTTAAAATACACTTAGTTTAAATGAACTACCAGGTCGGGTCCGAGGGTCTAAAACTGGAAATACCAGTCGGACGGCCGTGCCGATCATTCCAACGCGACTGGAGAGATGAAAGTGACTTGTCAGAACTGACGGAATCTAAATCGGATGCCCGGTTTGAGCTCGGCGCTCAAAGTTCAGTTTTAAAATACACTTAGTTTAAATGAACTACCAGGTCGGGTCCGGGGGTCTAAAATTGGAAATACCAGTCGGACGGCCGTGTCGATCATTCCAACGCGACCGGGGAGATGAAAGTGACTTGTCAGAACTGACGGAATCTAAATTGGATGTCCGGTTTGAGCTCGGCACTCATAGTTCAGTTTTAAAATAAACTTAGCTTAAATGAACTCCCAGGTCAGGTCCGGGGGTCTAAAATTTGAAATACCAGTCGGACGGCCGTGCCGATCATTCCAACACGACCGGGGAGATGAAAGTGACTTGTCAGAACTGGCGGAATCCAAATCGGATGTCCGGTTTGAGCTCGGCGCTAAAAGTTTAGTTTTAAAATACACTTAGTTTAAATGAACTACCAGGTCAGGTCCGGGGGTCTAAAATTGGAAATACCGATCGGACGGCTGTGCCGATCATTCCAACGCGACCGGGGAGATGAAAGTGACTTGTCAGAACTGACGGAATCCAAATCGGATGCCCGGTTTGAGCTCGGCGCTCAAAGTTCAGTTTTAAAATACACTTAGTTTAAATGAACTACCAGGTCGGGTCCGGGGGTCTAAAATTGGAAATACCAGTCGGACGGCCATGCCGATCATTCCAACGCGACCGGGGAGATGAAAGTGACTTGTCAGAACTGACGGAATCTAAATCGGATGTCCGGTTTGAGCTCGGCACTCAAAGTTCAGTTTTAAAATACACTTAGTTTAAATGAACTACCAGGTCGGGTCCGGGGGTCTAAAATTGGAAATACCGGTCGGACGGCCATGCCGATCATTCCAACGCGACCGGGGAGATGAAATTGACTTGTCAGAACTGACGGAATCTAAATCGGATGTCCGGTTTGAGCTCGGCACTCAAAGTTCAGTTTTAAAATAAACTTACCTTAAATGAACTCCCAGGTCAGGTCCGGGGGTCAAAAACTTGAAATACAAGTCGGACGGCCGTGCCGATCATTCCAACACAATCGGGGAGATGAAAGTGACTTGTCAGAACTGGCGGAATCTAAATCGGATGTCCGGTTTGAGCTCGGCGCTAAAAGTTCAGTTTTAAAATACACTTAGTTTAAATGAACTACCAGATCGGGTCCGGGGGTCTAAAATTGGAAATACCGGTCGGACGGCCGTGACGATCATTCCAACGCGACCGGGGAGATGAAAGTGACTTGTCAGAACTGACGGAATCCAAATCGGATGCCCGGTTTGAGCTCGGCGCTCAAAGTTCAGTTTTAAAATACACTTAGTTTAAATGAACTACCAGGTCGGGTCCGGGGGTCTAAAATTGGAAATACCGGTCGGACGGCCGTGCCGATCATTCCAACGCGACCGGGGAGATGAAAGTGACTTGTCAGAACTGACGGAATCTAAATCGGATGTCCGGTTTGAGCTCGGCACTCAAAGTTCAGTTTTAAAATAAACTTAGCTTAAATGAACTCCCAGGTGAGGTCCGGGGGTCAAAAACTTGAAATACAAGTCGGACGGCCGTGCCGATCATTCCAACACAACCGGGGAGATGAAAGTGACTTGTCAGAACTGGCGAAATCCAAATCGGATGTCCGGTTTGAGCTCGGCGCTAAAAGTTCAGTTTTAAAATACACTTAGTTTAAATGAACTACCAGGTCGGGTCCGGGGGTCTAAAATTGGAAATACCGGTCGGACGGCCATGCCGATCATTCCAACGCGACCGGGGAGATGAAAGTGACTTGTCAGAACTGACGAAATCCAAATCGGATGCCCGGTTTGAGCTCGGCGCTCAAAGTTCAGTTTTAAAATACACTTAGTTTAAATGAACTACTAGGTCGGGTCCGGGGGTCTAAAATTGGAAATACCGGTCGGACGGCCATTCCGATCATTCCAATGCGACCGGGGAGATGAAAGTGACTTGTCAGAACTGACGGAATCTAAATCGGATGTCCGGTTTGAGCTCGGCACTCAAAGTTCAGTTTTAAAATAAACTTAGCTTAAATGAACTCCCAGGTCAGGTCCGGGGGTCAAAAACTTGAAATACAAGTCGGACGGCAGTGCCGATCATTCCAACACAACCGGGGAGATGAAAGTGACTTGTTAGAACTGGCGGAATCCAAATCGGATGCCCGGTTTGAGCTCGGCGCTCAAAGTTCAGTTTTAAAATACACTTAGTTTAAATGAACTCCCAGGTCAGGTCCGGGGGTCAAAAATTTGAAATACAAGTCGGACGGCCGTGCCGATCATTCCAACACAACCGGGGAGATGAAAGTGACTTGTCAGAACTGGCGGAATCCAAATCGGATGTCCGGTTTGAGCTCGGCGCTCAAAGTTCAGTTTTAAAAGTTTAGTTTTAAAATACACTTAGTTTAAATGAACTGCCAGGTCGGGTCCGGGGGTCAAAAACTTGAAATACAAGTCGGACGGCCGTGCCGATCATTCCAACACAACTGGGGAGATGAAAGTGACTTTTCGGAACTGGCGGAATCCAAATCGGATGTCCGGTTTGAGCTCGGCGCTCAAAGTTCAGTTTTAAAATACACTTAGTTTAAATGAACTACCAGGTCGGGTCCGGGGGTCTAAAATTGGAAATACCGGTCAGACGGCCGTGCCGATCATTCCAACGCGACCGGGGAGATGAAAGTGACTTGTCAGAACTGACGGAATCCAAATCGGATGCCCGGTTTGAGCTCGGCGCTCAAAGTTCAGTTTTAAAATACACTTAGTTTAAATGAACTACCAGGTCAGGTCCGGGGGTCTAAAATTGGAAATACAAGTCGGACAGCCGTGCCGATCATTCCAACGCGACCGGGGAGATGAAAGTGACTTGTCAGAACTGACGGAATCTAAATCGGATGTCCGGTTTGAGCTCGGCACTCAAAGTTCAATTTTAAAATAAACTTAGCTTAAATGAATTCCCAGGTCAGGTCCGGGGGTCAAAAACTTGAAATACAAGTCGGACGGCCGTGCCGATCATTCCAACACAACCAGGGAGATGAAAGTGACTTGTCAGAACTGGCGGAATCCAAATCGGATGTCCGGTTTGAGCTCGGCGCTAAAAGTTCAGTTTTAAAATACACTTAGTTTAAATGAACTACCAGGTCGGGTCCGGGGGTCTAAAATTGGAAATACCGGTCAGACGGCCGTGCCGATCATTCCAACGTGACCGGGGAGATGAAAGTGACTTGTCAGAACAGACGGAATCCAAATCGGATGCCCGGTTTGAGCTCGGCGCTCAAAGTTCAGTTTTAAAATACACTTAGTTTAAATGAACTACCAGGTCGGGTCCGGGGGTCTAAAATTGGAAATACCGGTCGGACGGCTGTGCCGATCATTCCAACGCGACCGGGGAGATGAAAGTGACTTGTCAGAACTGACAGAATCTAAATCGGATGTCCGGTTTGAGCTCGGCACTCAAAGTTCAGTTTTAAAATAAACTTAGCTTAAATGAACTCCCAGGTCAGGTCCGGGGGTCAAAAACTTGAAATACAAGTCGGACGGCCATGCCGATCATTCCAACACAACCGGGGAGATGAAAGTGACTTGTCAGAACTGGCGGAATCCAAATCGGATGTCCGGTTTGAGCTCGGCGCTCAAAGTTCAGTTTTAAAATACACTTAGTTTAAATGAACTCCCAGGTCAGGTCCGGGGGTCAAAAACTTGAAATACAAGTCGGACGGCCGTGCCGATCATTCCAACACAACCGGGGAGATGAAAGTGACTTGTCAGAACTGGCGGAATCCAAATCGGATGTCCGGTTTGAGCTCGACGCTAAAAGTTCAGTTTTAAAATACACTTAGTTTAAATGAACTGCCAGGTCGGGTCCGGGGGTCTAAAATTGGAAATACCGGTTGGATGGCCGTGCCGATCATTCCAACACGACCGGGGAGATGAAAGTGACTCGTCAGAACTGACGGAATCCAAATCGGATGCCCGGTTTGAGCTCGGCGCTCAAAGTTCAGTTTTAAAATACACTTAGTTTAAATGAACTACCAGGTCGGGTCCGGGGGTCTAAAATTGGAAATACCGGTCGGACGGCCGTGCCGATCATTCCAACGCGACCGGGGAGATGAAAGTGACTTGTCAGAACTGGCGGAATCCAAATCGGATGTCCGGTTTGAGCTCGGCACTCAAAGTTCAGTTTTAAAATAAACTTAGCTTAAATGAACTCCCAGGTCAGGTCCGGGGGTCAAAAACTTGAAATACAAGTCGGACGGCCGTGCCGATCATTCCAACACAACCGGGGAGATGAAAGTGACTTGTCAGAACTGGCGGAATCCAAATCGGATGTCCGGTTTGAGCTCGGCGCTAAAAGTTCTGTTTTAAAATACACTTAGTTTAAATGAACTACCAGGTCGGGTCCGGGGGTCTAAATATTGTTTCAAGCTAGTAGTTGATCTATAAAATCTGCAGTTATCAATTTGATATGTTTGATTTATATTTATGCTCATTTCTTCGCACTAATTTTTTTATCTATGAATGAATGTTATTATTTTTTTAATGTAGGGGGATCCTTCTGCGGGCAGCGACAGAGGAGATGAGCAGGGCAGTGACGATATGGATGATGAGGATATTGACGATGTACCAGATATTTCTTGATGTTTAATGATATTTGTTTTATGTTATTCAGACGGATCAGCAGGGTTAATGTGTTTTTCTTTGTATTTATTTTGTCAGCATGGTGTTGAATTTTTTTATTGGTGGTGTTTATTTATTTGAACATCTATGTTGATGTTGAGATTTTTCGGTGGTGTTTATTTATTTGGGGTACGTTGATGTTGAGTTTTTTTTTGTGGTTAGTTCCAATAATTTTTTTTAACAGGTTTATTAGATAAATAAACTTAAAATTTTTAAAATATATATTTTTATTTTCAGACGGATTTATAATCCGTCTGAAATTACGTTTGGAATAGTGACGGTAATTTCAGACGGAATTTATATCCGTCGTGAATTCCGTTTCAAACACCGACGGATTTAGGACGAATAAGCATATGGAACCGTCGTTGGAAGTTACGACGACAAAGTAATCCGTCGTAATATCCGGCAGAAATAGAGACGGATTTCAGACAATATTTCAGACGGATTACGGACGGTATTTACAACGGATAATAAATCCGTCTTAAAAACCGTATGAAATATAGACGGATCATTTCAGACTGATAGTTACATACGGAAATTTTATCGTATGAGATTTAGACGGAATTTATGACCGAAATTATTTGTGTCTTAATTTCAGACAGAATTTCAGACCGAAAAGTTAACTGTCACAAATTTGTGACTAAGAATTTCAGACGGTCGAGTTCCGTCTTAAATCCGTCGGAATTCCGTTACAAATATGTGTTGCGACAGATTTTCAGACGGATTTGAGACGGATAACGTCCGTCTGAAATCCTGCTTTTTCTGGTTGTGTATCCTTTGATAGCCGAGCGAGGCCAGTACGATATATCGTAGGCCCCGAGCATAATGGCCCACTTGACGAGGCGTCCCGAGGCTTCAGGGTGAGCGAGGATCCTCTTTAGTGGTTCACCGGTCAACACGATGATGGAGTGCCCTTGGAAGTAGGGTCGAAGGTGGTTGGCCGAGGTAACCAACGCTAGCACGAGTCTCTCGGTTGCGGGGCACCTTCTTTCAGCCTCGTTGAGCACCTTGCTGGTGTAGTAGACCGGTCTCTCGACTCCCGAGTCATTTCTGACCAGGACTGAGCTAACTGTGGATGGAGTTGCTGAGAGGTAGAGATGTAAGACTTCACCTGGAACGGGCTTGGACAGCACCGGGGGTGAAGTCAGGAACTCCTTAAGCTCAGCGAACGCCTTTTGGCATTCCTTGTCCCATGCGAACGTAGCAGATGCCATTTTGGGCCCCCTGAATAGTTTGAAGAAGGGTAGGCATCGTTCGGCCGCATGGGAAAGGAATCGGTTGAGCGCAGCGATGCGCCCGGTAAGGCGTTGAACGTCCTTGGTGCAGGTGGGTGGCCGCATGTCCGGGATGGCCTGGACCTTGTCGGGGTTGGCCTGGATCTCACGCTGGGTCACCAAGAAGCCCAGGAATTTCCTGGACCTCACTCCGAAGGCACACTTGGCGGGGACTTGGGAGGCTCGGTGGCTTGGCTCGCCCGCTATGTATGACGCTTCCTTCCTCGGCTACTATGTCCTCCTGATGCAGGTCCTCCAGCGATGACATTGATGTGCACCCCACGGGGGGCGTTATCGATCTCCTCTGGGGCGCCTCGGTCTTCCTTATGCCCGGCCATGAACCGGGATAGGTGTCCCTAGCGGAAGAGGCGCTCGATCTCATCTTGGAGCTAGTGGCAATCACCGGTATGATGCTCGTGGTCGCTGTGAAACAGGCAGTGCTTACTGCGATTGTGGTTCTTCAACCTCATTGGCTCGGGTTGGCGGAGGAGGCCCGAGCCTTTGATGTCTTCGTAGATCTCGTACACCGGAGCGGTTAAGGGAGTGTACTGCTCCTACTTCCGGGATGGTTCCTTGTGCTCCCCGTCTCAATTCCGCCTTTTTCCTTGGCCCGAGCTTGGCTCAGGTGCTCGCTTCTTGCCCCCCTCCTTACCTGAACCGGTTGCGCCTCGGCATGCACTGAGAACTTCTTCGCACTCAGCATGGCGTAAAGCCAGAGTCACTAGCTCGGCAATGGTCGAGGGAGGGTGGAGGACAAGTTCGCGGCGGAGGTTCTCGTCCCTGGTGCCTCCGGTCAGCGCGGTTATGGCCGAGGCAACATCCAGGCGGGGGATTCTCAGGGCTTCCGACTTGAATCGGTTGATATAAGCCCGGAGTTTCTCTCCCTGCGCCTGTTTGAGAGCCAATAGCCCCGCTACCGACCTTGGGGGGCCGCTGCCGGCGAAACTCTCCTTGAACACTCGCCCAAGTTGCTTGAAGTCTCGGATGGATCTGGGGACGAGGGCTCGGAACCATGCTGGGGTGCCTTGGATCAGGGTTGTCACGAAGGCCCGGCACTTGATGGCATCGGACGCCCCGTGAAGGGTCATCAGGGCGTCGAAGCTGTCGAAGTGGTCGGTCAGGTCGCCCTGGCTGTCGTAAGACTTGAAGGTCGGAATGGAGATTCTGGGAGATATATCTGCTTTCAAGATGTAGTCGGAAAATGGGGATTTCTCCTCGTCCTCTGCTGGGGAGGTCTTCTCCAAGGTGCGTAAGGCGCGCTCCTGCTCTGCGAATCGCCTCTCGAACTCTCCCAGTCGGAGGGATAACTCCGGCTGTTGTTGCACCGTGGGGCTAGGGGGGCGTGCTGGCGGGCTGTCCCGGCGTTCCCCAGGGACTTCGGTCCCAGGGTGCGGATGGTGTGCCCCAGGTTTTGCCCTTCTCGGCGTGGAGGAGACCTCTTGCTCGGGAGGGGGGGCTTATGAAGGTCCTCCTGACCTGTTGCGAATAATCCGCCGCCCTTGGAGGGTGAAGCGGCCTCCGGCAGTGTGTTGGGACGCGTCTCCACGCGGAGGGCTCTCTGAAGGGATGCGTGACGTTCCTTCCCTGGCCACCTGGGTCATCATGAGTTCTACAAGGACGTCCAATTTCGAGTTGAGGGCTTGGAAAGCATCAGCGCCCCCGTTGGATGGTAGCTCTATCGCCGTGGGCGGAGGCAATTCGCTGGCTGGGGTGCTGGCGTTGGAGGGGGGGTTCTGTGTGGCCTGAGAGGGGCCTCTCCCCCCGCCACCATGGCTTTTCCCCTGTCGCCAGTGGACCTCCTCCCTGTACTCCTTCGCACCATACTGGCTCTTTGATCATTTCCCATAGATGGCGCCAGATGAAGAGGGGCGATCTCGCGCTGGTCCTGAGCTGGAGGAGATGATCACCGATCAGTGAACTGCAAGGAAGGGAAACAGATCATGGGGCCCAGGGATGGTTCCCTGGGGAAAACCCTCCAATGCCTAAGTCAGTAGAGCAGTGGTGGAACCTATGAAGGGAGGAGGAAGGAGATGCACGAGATCCCTCTCCACCAAGGTGGTGAAGTGGTTCCTACTCTGGGAGTTTTAGGCGTATGTTGGCCTTACCTTTCACTGGAGGGAGTCCCAGGTTTAATTAGTGCGCCAACCTTATGAGTCTCGTAAGCTGAGGAGTTTCAGGCGGGGGTTACGTTCTCGACGTGGGCTCTTTGCGTCCTCATCGTGGGCTCTTTATAGCCTTGAGGATTCGTGGGCCCCCTTATCCTCGTAAACTCCTGCTTGGAAAGTGCTCTCAACGGCAGCGTGGATAAGGAACCGTCGGTCGACCTAAGCGTGAAGACTGTCAGCCCTGTCCCGGGCGATAGGCATAGCTTGGGTGAGGCTCGGTCGGAGTGGGCGCTGGGCGCTATCCCTTATCCCGGCGAGGGGGATAGGTTGGGCGTGGGTCTTTTTCTGACCGGACCGACGCTCGGCCTTCCGAGCCTAAGGGCCGCCTAGGAAGTGCTTGATCTCGACTGAACTTATTGGGCTTTTATGCTAAGTGGGCCTGTGGACGTCAAAAAATGATGATGATCATGCGGCATGCACGTCTCAGCACTCGAGAGCAAGTCGAAGAGGGAAGGGCCGAATAAACCCTATGCCTCTTCCAAGCAGGACGAATACCTACCCGGTGCTCCGCCACCCAACAAAGAAGCCCCTCGAGCTGAAGGGATGACCCCGGCTCTCTGGTCGGCATTGCCAAAGGCCGAATCAGAAGAAGCTTGGGAGCTCAGACACGGGTTTGGCTTATTCCGGAAAGCACGCAAAGCCCCGGACCGGGACTCGAAAACTTTGAACTAAACACCTCGGAGCAGGAGCATTGCAGCTGAAGTTCTTCGGGAGCACAACTGTTCGCTTGAATGGCCACGAAGATGAGACGAAGTCTAAACTGACGCGGCCTACACTTAAACCGGCGCGCCCTTGCTTGGGCCTTAAACCGACGCGCCCTTGCATGGTCCTTAAACCGGCACGCCCCCTCTTCCTTTGATGATCCGACGCGCCCCTATTCACTTGGTGATACGGTGCTCTAATTGCATTTGGGTTTAAATCGGCGCACCCCTGGCCGCGCCGGTTTAACCCCATTCTGTCCCATCTGTCAACCGATACTCTGTTCTCCTATCAGATTCAGGTGCAGGTTCAAGGGGGCATAGCATTCAATACTACCAAGCTCTGCCTCCACATCCGTTCGACAGCACAGAAGCGGCAACGGCGAAGCAGGCCCCGGCAAATCCGCGAACATCCCATCCTTGGACGAGCAGCAGCGTACGGCACGAACCAGCAGCATCCAGCGCAACGAGTCAACTCATAGCGTTGCTGCAAACAAGGCAAAGGTGGCGAGAATTCTCCCCCACTGGCCATTTCTATAAGAAATGCAACCCGTCCTATATATATGGGAGGCTGGTTCGTTGAAAGTGCAGTTCAGCGAGAGAGACGACAAGAGCGGGAGAGAGAGTCTGGTTCAGCTGGGAGTTCCCTCAGAAGAAAAAGAAGAAGCCCCATTCTTGTGCCTGAGAGGTGAAGAGAAGAGAGGAGAGTGAGAGTGAGAGTGAGAGGTGAGCCTGGGGGGAAGAGCTTGTGCTTTATTCCCCCTCTCCCGTTGATGTATCTCCTCCTCTTGCCCCCCTTAAATGTATTTCCTTCTGCCCTAGGGTAGATGCCCCTTTTGTATTTTGATTTTCCCCTTCTCGTGGATGAATAAAAGGAAGTCTGTTGGCAAGCACGGTTCTTGGCTTTAGCCCCCGTCCCCCTTTCTCTTTCTATCTTCTGCTCACCCATGGTGCTTCGAAGCCTGCTCCTCTATAGCATGGTCTTCGAAGGAACCGTCTGATGGATGAACATTCATAGCCTTTCGTGGCACATATTCATCCCGCTTTGAGGAATCATTACCCGTGAGTCGTGAGAGTTCTTGAAGGCTAGTCCTTGAGCTCTTTCACACTCACATGTGGGTTAACGGACCGCCGTGAGGCCTGCATTTTGAGGTTCACCCCGGAGTGATCCGTTTGGTGTTCCTCTATTTTTTCTTTGGCAAGCTTCAGTCCGGGGGAAGTGCTGCCTGATTTTTACCAGGGACAAGAACAAGAGGAACAAAGAACAAGAACACATAAGAACAAATAAATGAAGCTTCTTCAGACTAAATCAACCCCAATCAGAAAGCCCCTCGCTCCTGAAATCAAACACAAACTGAACTACCCTGCACAACAAACACCTCTAATAAAACATTCGGATTTTCATGCCAATTCACCTTAACAAATGATCAAACACTTAAACTTCCTCTCCACAAACTTAATCCACCAATTGGGTGAACAAACCAATCAACGAATTAACTTGCAGTTGAAAGAAAGAATAAGAGAAGCCAGAAGAATGAAACAAACCTCAGAGAAGCTATCCCGGCGCGCTCCTAATCCAGCGTGGGCTAATCCGGCGCGGTACCCCCCCGTGCCGGTTTAGCTTCACACTCAAAACCACTCTCATTCATTTGGCATCTATCCGGCATGCCCCCCTCTTCTTGGTTTGTAACCGGCGCACCCCTCTCTCCTTGGCTTGGACCCCCTTAACCGGCGCCCCCCCCCTGTTCCCTTAAACTGGCGCGCCCCGCATGGGTGCCTCTACCCGGCACGCCCTTGACTCCCTCCATAACCGGCGCGCCCTTGCACCTCTTATTCCGGCGCGCCCCCCTTGGCTTCCTTCAACTGGTGTGCTTATAAGAAAAAGAGTGATTAACCAAATAAAAGAAAAGGCCTGAAACTAATGAATAAAACAAAAGAAGAGACCTAAACCAATAAAAACAAATGAAAGGAATATGAAGCCAATAATTAATATCGCCCCCTTGACCCCCCGCAAGGTCGATCCGTGTGCGAGGGCGCGCATTGGCGAGTTCGGGCTCTACACTTAACAATTTGCTTCCCCGGACTGTGCGTGAAGAGAAAAGCAACGATGCCCCATGGTATCAAACATGGACCTCAGAATCCCCGACATGGCCATAGTCTGAAACCATCTCGGGCCAATAGTCCATCAACTTGACCACTTCTATCAGGATCCAATCCCGCAATCCCATTAAACTTGCCGCACTCGCGGCAGACATTCGTATGGTTTGTCGTCATCTTCGATGCTTCAAACGTGGGCTTCCGTCCGAACAAGAAATGGTCCGCCAGTGACCGACATGCACGCATACCTTGGGACCTTCGTTTCCCCGAACTGTGTGTGAAGAGAAAACCAATGACGCCCCATGGCATTGGACGTGGACCTTGGGAATCATCCCGCTATGGCCGTAATCCGGCGCTGCTCTAGGCCGATAATTTGTCAAACCGGACTCGTTCCCATTGGGAATCGTTTCCTCTCTTTCATTAAATCATCGTAAACTCAGGCATACATTTGTACGGGTTTATTTCCGTTTACGTCGTGCCTTCAATACGGATCTTTGTCCAAACATAAAGTGGTCCATGAATGACCAACAAAATCTGAATGGAACGAGATGGCTCTCGTCTTCCCCGAACCCTACGTGTGGGAATATCAATCAGACCTTCGTGAGTCACATTTGGACCTCGGGTTCTCCCCACCATGGTCATTACCTGACCCACATCCTAGGCCTATAGCCAGCTATCTCTGTACACGTCTTTGTTTTGGAATCTAGTCACGGGACACTTTCCCGCTGCCCTTCGGCACCGAAACTATTAACGATGCCCACGCAAGCCTTGTTTAGACTGCGGGAGGCGCCCCCGGAATGGTCCTGACTCGATCTCGCACCGGGCCAATAAACTCATTGATTCCCGACCACTCTAACCGGGATTCAACCGAATGTCTACTATCCCTTTGAACAATAAATTTGCCGTACCCCGACATACATATGCTCCAGTTTTTCGCGTGATGATCATGATTTTATGAAGCCGGACGCTCGTCCGAATATCAAAATGGCCCCTTGAGTGACCGACATATTTCGAATGCTTGCTTCCCTAGACATCGGGCTTTCCGACTGATTCGAGACCGCTATCGGCTTGTTTCTCTCGATATAGTTTCATGGCCATGAGGCCTTGATTCCCGTCGATCAATCAAGGGTGTTCCCCTCTCCGAGGGGATGTAAATGACGCCGTGACCTTTATGGTGCGGCGGGTTTTGGTCCCGACACGAACTACATAATCATCTGATTAGTCAGATCAAGCGCACAATAAATCGTCACCTAGGTGACTTGCACGCCCACGCACTTAATAAATCGAATAAACAAATAAACAATGATCTTAATAAAAAGTGCATCCACAGGGCCCTGCGGGGTGGTCACTTAGATGAGCTGGGCCTTGTTTGGTCTCGCTGGACCTAGTTCGGTCGCTCTTAGATGGGCTACAGAAACCCCCCTCTCCAGCATCGTCTGTCTGTTGTGCGCCCGGGTGGGCGGATGAGCCAACTATCGCAGGTGGTGTGCCCGATGTACCTGTTACAAGTAAAATAGAAGTAGTTAATCAGAATTTAGCTCATTATTAAATAAAAATTTCAACAAGTAAACATATACAATTCTTATCATTTAACTAAGAATTTAAATAAACATGGCAGTAGAATGTGATGGAAGTGGTGTACTCTATAGGCCTGATGTTGAGGCACTCAAACCTGTAAACAAAAAATATCATGAGCAAAACAAAGTGCATATTCACTATTCATTTATCTAAGAATTTAAATAAACATACTCGCAGTTGTTGGCATGGGCAGTGCACTCTATGTAGCTGGTGCGGAGTCATAAAATATCGTGAGCAAAATAAAGTGCATATTCACTACTCATTTATCTAAGTGATATGTGGAAGGATAGGATATAGAGGGGTGGTGAATATATCCCTCGATTAAAACCTATGCCCAAATTAAAATAAAAAATCTGGCGTTACCCAGTTTTAAAACATAATGAACAATATGTTAACAAGAGTTTGCGTAGAACATACGTCGAACACTTAAGCACTTAAGCTAATGTCTCCGTTGACACCTATTGTAGTGCCCCAGAAATTTTATATAATTTTTTTTAAAAAAATTTTATAAAGGCCTAACTAAATTTATAAATGGTTTATTTAAAATTAATAAGTCATTATGAGACCAAGTGGTGTTAATCAATTAACCCTACCCACTTAATTAAAGTCCAAAAGATTTTAACCCTGGCCCATTAAGTTTGGCCCACACTCTGGAAGGTAATTAAGTCTATCCACGGATATTAAGGATAAATACTAGAATATATAAGATAAGTTAATGGATAATTATCAAAAGAGTTTTAAATTGTTTGAACTCTATCCACGACACATATAAGGGTCTATAGCCTAACCGTCACAGACATGTAACGCACGGTGTCTCGACCGTTACACTATGAACCAGAAAACTAAAAGAGTTGATCTCCTTTGAACTCTAGGAACGAGTAATGTAACGGTCTATCGCGAGACCGCCACATAACCCTAACGCGCAGGTCCTAGTCCGTTACAAACCTGTTAGTTCCATAAGCAAAGGAACACATGAAAAGATTGGAACTTGATGTTCCTATCCACTAGGGATCGACTTGGGAAGGATTGTAAAGACTCTAAGGACTCTTAGGGATTAGGATTTGATGAAACAAGGACTCTAAACTCGATCTAATCCTCAAACCCTAGTCTAAACTCTATAAATAGGGCATAGCTCTGAACTATGCGACCCTTACTTTTTGGACGTAAAGAAGCAAGGTAAGGAGTCATTATCTCAGGTAAGTTCTTTAGAAGTAGTTGTTTACAATACTTTTGACTAACTCCCCTCCGAATTTCACATCTTTAGGTCAAGAGGTCGTGGAGTTAGAACCCAAGGAAGTTGCTGAAAAAGTCACAAGAGAAGGAAGGGATCTAGGGCAAGGTTCTCAACCAAATTCAGAAACTACGGTCTAAGTTATGAGGTAGGTTATCTCATGAACGGAAAAAATAGCTTGATAGGACTAAGAGCCTCTGGTTTAATTGATTTTCATGCATGGTAGATCATTGATTTCACGTTTTGATAGCTCAATGCATATCATGCACCTCTTAGCCAAATTGAGAAATTAAAAATGACTATTCATCTACTCATGATTACCTATGCATATAGATAGCCTTTACTTCGTTAACATGTCTGGAAACTCATGATGTTTTGATAAAAGACATGATGTGAGTTGATCTCTTAGTTTCTATAGTTATTTTCTGTTAGCAGATACTATAACGCATTAGCATAGGACCGTCGATTTTCTGTTAAACCAAATTCTATAGTTTTGTACTATAAAGCATGACTTTTTTTAACATTGTATTGACGGAGTTTTTATCATGATTTTCACATTGATTATACATATCTCTCCCTGTCAATAGAGTCAATTCTATACGTACATGGCACATATTCCGATATGTTGTCATTAGTTCACACTTTGCACTATAGGAACACAATCTTGGATATGAGGACCTCTCTATTGGATATTCCTTCCAATGGACTAGGAAATCATTGTTTCAAGGCCTCCGTAATTCTCCGCGAGCCTGGGATTCCCACTAGGATGCCGAGTTGGTTGTACCAATGAAACCCCATTAATTAGAACACTCTATCGTGGTTCTGATTCTTGAAATATAACGGCCTTGAACTGGACCGTCAGGCTCACGTAACGGCCCAGTGCCAGACCGTCACATTCCTTTGAGTCTATTTTTATCCTTCTGGACTCGGATCACTGTAACGGCCCATTACTGGCGCGTTACATAATGTAACGGCCCAGCAAATGACAGTTACATAGCTTGCATTTGTTAACCCAAGGTTTGACCAAGGGTTGATATTCCAATGATTCTAGACAAACCTTGATGATCTAGAACTTGTCATATTGCTTAAATTGATCTAAATGAAATGGAAGTTAAAGAAAATACCATTATGCTATCGATTTATTTCTATGAGCATGACATTGTTTAAAGTCTATTTCTTGACTCTTACATTCTTATGTTGAAGCATTCATTCATTGATTTTAGTTATCATGGAATTATTGGAAGTGCTATATTCTTGGCCATACTTTACTGTTATACTGCGTGGAAGTAGCTTAATTTATAACTGAAGATGCGATCGAGCACTGATTGTGTTCAAGGGCTCTATGCTAGTCCCCTCGGCTGATTGCCGGAAACATACTATTTTATAAACCATGGGGTATGATGCTACTGGCGTCGCATTGCGCTGGGAGTACTATTTCTATAAATAAGTGAAGATCCACGGCACGACATGACATTCTTGCTTGATATTCCACAGAAATTCACGAAGCACTTGCTCATAAGCATAAGATGCTAAAGTGAGGATTATGTGGCTTGCTAGTACAATCTCGTTACATTCTTGTTCATGGAAGGCCAATATCATGTTCTTGTTATATTCTTGCTAGTTCATTCTTGATCATTCTATCTCACATGATTATCTTGTTACTTTGGTTCAAACACGTGATCGATTCGCATTCGTATGATTTTACCATATTCTTTAGAGCTAAATTGTTAATTACTTTAATAGTGCCTTCATGTTGATGCGAAGATACCTACTGGGTAAGTGTGCTCATTACCTATTTCCAATGTTTTTCAGGAGATGGAAATAGTTCGAATTCGGATTCGGGTGATTCAAGTAGCGGGTCCGACAGCGATTGAATGTTATTATGACAAGAGTGAAGACATAGGAAGTCTAAATTGTCTAGATTGAGTCAATGAAATTTTCCTATTTCTTGAGTCTAGTAGAATAAAAATCAAATTAGTGATTGTATCTTGAATATTGAGCATTATGAAATAAAGTTAAAGTTTGATTAAATCTTGTGCAATTGCATCTAATAGTGCAATCTTGTCTTGCGCTCTGATTGCTTGCAAGATTGCTTGCAAGAGGCTTATCCTATCGAGTCTTCCACTGTAATTAAAGGCTCGGGGCGTGACAGTTAAGTTGGTATCAGAGCCTAAGTCACAGGACTTTGGGAAAAGAGTCATGTCATAGGATATGTCCAAGGTTAAGGACCCCTACCTTTGAATTAAGGAAGAAATTCCACACCCATGTGAGGATTGGGTAGAACCCGGGATAAGATAACTAATTAGCTTTAAGAATTATTTTGTTCATTACAATTTCATGAGAAATAACAAGTTGTTATTTTCTCTCAGGTACCCTATTTTTTGAATGGCTCATCGTGTAGATTGGGACGGTATGCAACAAACTGTTGCCGGCCTCACCCAGGCACTGCAGACTATAGCACAAGGTGGTGCAGGGGCAAGGGCAGGAGATCTTCATCGTAACTTTCGGAGTCTAAATCCTCCGCATTTCTATGGATCTTCCAATCCAGACGAAGCAAAAAATTGGATCGATGAGATGAATCGTATATTTGATGTCATACAATGCACTGATCAGGAGAAAGTCCGTCTAGCAACGTTCCAGTTAAATAAGGACGCCCGTAGTTGGTGGAAATCGATTTCGGCACCTCTGGCCGACGCACCTCATACATGGAATGGCTTTCTCACCCTATTCCGTTCCAATTACTTCTCCGAGCATGTGAAGGAAAGGAAGGCCATGGAGTTTGCCTCCCTTCGTCAAGGGATGATGTTAGTAGCAGAGTATGAGCTACAGTTTTTAAGGCTAGCACCGTATGCACCACATTTGATTAGTACATAATTATTAAAAGCGAACCGATTTATGGACGGGTTACGACCCGATTTCATTCAACAACTAGGGACACAGAATATCCGCACTTATGCGGAAATGGTTCAGAGGGCATATCTATGCGAGAGGACCTTAGAGAAGGTCGAAAGGTTGAAGGGTAAAGGAGAAGAATCCAGCCGACGAACTGATCGGCATTATAAGAAAGAGAAATTCAGCATCACGGAACCATACAAAAGCCGTGATAACAAGAAAAGATCAAGGAACGGGAACGGTGGAAGTTCCCAAAAGGGTAGTAAAAAGGTGAAGGAAGAGCAAGTCGCCTCGGCGTGCACTTTCTGTGAGAAATTCGGCCACTCGGTTGAAGAATGCTGGAAGCGTCTAGGTGCTTGTTTGCGTTGTGGGAGTAGGGAGCATCGTGTACCAGATTGCCCCCTTATGAATGATCAATCAAATAATGGAGGACGTAGGAGGCAGGCTCGCCTCAATGCAGTTATAGATGAAGATGAAGCACCCAGGAATCAAAATGATGGGCTTATGGAAGGTAGTCTTCAAATTTATTCTCGTCCTGCATTCGTGCTATTCGATACTGGTGCTTCTCATTCTTTTATCTCCACCACTTTTACAAACACCTTACCAACTGCATCAGTTCCCCTACCTTCAGATCTTGCTATTACTACACCTTTAGGATCTGGAACTAAGTGGTGAGGACACGCGCCATACTTCACTACGGAGTACACGGATCTCGCCGGCATCCCTTTGGCTCGGCGATCACTTGGCAGACGAGCAGAGTTATCTTTAGTTGTTTTATGCTTTAGGCCATGCTGGGCCTTGGTTTAGTCCCTGCGTGGACACTCTTATTATTATTGTGGACCTTTGTAGGCCAATTGGGGCCAATTAGGCTTCCATTGGGCGATGTTAGGCTTATTAGTTAGGCAAAAAGGTTAGTGGGCCACCTTGTGGTCCACCCTTCTTGGCCCATTTGGGCTGACCACCATCCCACATGAGTGGCCCATGGGGATTTGCGCCCCCCCCTTGTGGGCTAGGGTTTGGGCGCCCCTTTCATCTCCTCCAAGTGGAGGAGGTGGCAGCCGCCCCCACTCCTACTTTCTAGGAGTGGGGTGCGTACCCCCCCCTTTTCCCTTCCCCATCCGTTCACACCCTCCCTCCTTTGGCCGCCCCTTATCCAATCCACTCCTACAATCAAGGAGTGGTGCGCACCCCCCTTTCCCCCCCTTGCCATGTTGCGCACCCCCCCCTTTCCCCCATGCCATGTGCGCACCCCCCTCCCCTCCCTCTTGGCTAGGGTTCCAACCCTAGCATTCCCCCTCCCCATATAAAAGGATTGTATTTTCTTTTGAGGAAAATTTATTGAATGAATAGAAAAGAAAATTGCTTGTGCTCTTGAAGGTGGCTGCGCCCCCCTCTGTTCCTCCTTGATCCTGCGACGGGATCAAGCCTGGGGTGTGACTCCCCATCCCCTCGGTGCGACGCCGAGATTCCCCCTCTCTTCTATCTCTTCACAGGTTCAAGCTCGTTGCAACCAGATTTCATCTCCAAGAGCTGCGACGTCCTCCTCTGTTCTTAGCAACTTTGGGCGACCAGCCCATTTTTGGGTGATTCTGCTACGAGTCGCCGACGCGTGCGAGGTGGTCTCGCCTCATTCGGAGTTCGGCATCACCCGTGGCGATTTTCTTCGTGAGCGCGCGCAGGACCCCCTCTCCCTGCGAGCCTGGTTCTGTCCGCCCCATTGCAAAAATCCCATGGGACGGACGTCTGCGAGTTTGGACGTGGGATCTTCACCGGTCGTACCTTTCTTCGTCCTCTCTCCAACGCCGCCAATCTTGCCTCGTTCCGACGTCCGAGCTGTTCGTGGCGTCTATTCCCGTGAGGTCGTGCAGGTCTGCCCTGTCCACCCGGCGCCAGGACCACCTGCGGATTCCAGAGCTTGCTGCTCTCAGCCACGACCAGATCTGACCGATTCCTTCGGTCGGGACCTGCTGCTCTGCATCTTCTTCGTCCTCCAACAAGCGGAGCTCCGTTCGATCTTCGGAGCCACTTCTTCTCATTTTTCCCGCTCGAGCGCGCGGTTCTGGGAGCAGAATCCAGTCGCAACTTGCAGGTGCGCCCCTGGCTTCCACGGAGGGAATCTGCGCGCCCCCTTTGGCCGAGGCTTCCTCCCGTGACCTAGCTACGCGCCCTCACTGACGGCGCCTCAATCGGACACCGGATCGGGTCGTGGGAGCTTTCACCGCCGAGTCGCGCATTGCAGCGAACCTGCCGATCACCGTCCGGACCCTCCTCGCGGCCAACCCTTCATCGAGTGCCGCCCGTCAGCCCGTGCATTGACAGCCCCGAATCCATATGTTGTAGCCTGTTATCTCCCTGCGAGGAGTGGGCGTTGGTGGTTGAGGTTGTATTATTGTTCGTCCTTGTGTATCGGGGTTGTTGATCTCGGCCGGGGTTCCTTCCCCACGCCTAGGCGTGGAGGTACGTGCGACGCTCCCCTAGTTGGCACTTGCTTTACTAGTATGCTTTCTATTATGCCGCGTGAGTGTTTAGGTTCCTAGCTAGTCTTTAGTCACCGCGTGACTGCGAGTTGAGAGCACCCATCCCGTGGCCCTAGCCGAGCGCCGAGCTCGGACTAGATTCCCTTAGACGTAAGGCGGTTCCTTAGCCGCTGAGATCCCCGCGCTTCCCTCATAGGGACGGTCGTTGGGCTTGAGTTTCTTGTTGAGAGACACCTCCACCCGGAGGAACGCTACGGAGGTCAGCCGCCCGGCTTGCCTTTGGCGTGCGAGTGCTGGCCGCACTTGTTGCATTCGTAGGTCTTAGCTCATTTCAATCCCGTCCCGCATCAAATTGGTATCAGAGCTTAGGGAACCAGTTTGTTCTAACAAATTGGGGTCTTAGGTCATTTGAGTCTTTAGGTTGTCTAGGGTGCATTGAGTCTCTTAGTTCATCTAGGTAACCTACCATTGCATTGTCATTTTAGGTTTGTGTCTAGTTAGAGTTTTATCCTTGTCTCGTTGAGTCTTGCATGTCCAGCTCACAGCCAACCCCATGGTGGTTCCTCGAGGCCACGTGTCAGATTGGTCATCCCTGGTGGCCCAATTCGAGGCTCTTATGGCACGACCCCTAGGTGTCACCCCTACCACTCAGTCGTCGGGAGACCCGATCCCTATACCGATGACCAAGTCGTTCCAGCGCCCTGTCATGTCCGTGGCGGTCCTACCTAATGGGTTGCATACGGAGATCGACTTCATCAGTAGGGTTTCATCTACTTGGGTCTCACAGGACATTGTTGAGTCTCTCTCTATGACTGGGGAGATTGTTCTCCACGGTGGATTAGCTTTTATCGAGTTTCAACTGTGGTTCGGCCCCGTTCTATATCACGATGGCGCATGGTGTAAGATCGACACACTTGCTGGTCCATGCATCATTTTAGGGCAAACTTGGTTGGAGGAGAGAAGAGCGACCATCGACCTTGACAGGAGGACCTGCACCTTACATCCATCTCACCTTCCAGGCGAGTTCGTCTTCCACGATGGCGCTGTGCCGACCACCTCCGTGTCGCTAGCCACCCACCCCCAGCGATCCACTCCTCCTCCGGGCTCATGTCCCCCACCTGGGCTTGTTCCGGTGACTTACGAGGCTGAACAGGAGTTGGCCAATGAGTACCTAACTGAGGTTGAGGAGTTAGGGAGTGATCCCATGGAGCACCCAGTCGTGCCTGAACCTTTGGAGGTTAGGGCCGACACTCTCAGCCCGAGACCCTCGACTGAGGGCCAGGGACCCCTCCACATCATAGAGGACTCTGTTTCCATTCCCGAGGGAGATGCTTCACCCTTAGACCCTCATATAGAGCCATTCTTACCTTCCGAGGGTGAACTGGTCATTAGAGAGTCTTTAGCTAGCTGGCTAAGGGAGGGTCCACTTCTAGATGTCTCCATTCCTTGCTATACACCCATGGGACCAGCCCTCCCAATTGTACCCCTTGACTCCTTTCACACCACTTTTCGGTCCTTCTGCTTTCTTGAAAATGTGAAGGGCTTCCTTAGGAGTTTAGATTGTCAATGGGAGTTGACATATATGTTGACCTTAGGGTCTGACCAACCCTATAGTCATTGCTTTACACTCCCTGCTTTGGGGTCTATTACCTCGGTCTACACCATAGGACATATCACCTCCGAGGTCCTTTTATTCTTTCCCATACCCGTGGAGGTTGATTTTGTCCCCTCTTATGGTATCACGGTCCCGAGGGTGGAGCCTTGCCTTCCTTGCCATCCTCATGAGCCTCTTGTCCCATACCTTAGAGCGCCTGACGGTGATCATCTGCACCTGGGCGAATGTCGCACATGGGCAAGTATAGTGAAGGGACCTGTCGGGAGGGGTCATCATTTCTTTGACCCATTCGATCCTTTCTTAGTGAGCCTCTCGACTCGTATTCTTTTCCCCACCTTGTCGAGCAGGTCCATTATCACACCCCATCTAGGCCTGCTAGTCAACATCTCACCTCGCATACACCCTGACGCCAGAGTTTAGGAGGCCAGGGACACATGTCTCACTCTCATGTTTCTCCATGTCCATCGTCATATAGGGGAGATGTCATGAGTAAGCTTGGGATTATTCATCCTTCTGAGTCTACCATATGTCATAGGACACATGTGCATGCTAGGTTCTACTTTGGTTGTCCAGTTCCTCCCCATGTTGTCAAGTCAGGTAGACGTCATAGGCATGTTAGATCCACATTTGGATGTCCCGGACCACCCCTGCATTCACATAGGTATGAGTCTACCCATCTTATTCGGAGTCTGGATCATCACCACCTCGAGGCCAGCAACGCACGTTATAAGGAGTTAGCTGACGCGCATCGACGCACCCGTGAGTTCCGTAAGGGAGAGTACGTCATGATCAGGGTCAGACCTGAACGGTTTCCTTCGGGGGCCATGAAGAAACTCCAGGCCCGCGGTGCTGGACCCTTCCGAGTCTTGAAGCGAATTGGGTCGAATGCGTATGAGATTGAGCTGCCAGATGACTATGGGATCTGTTCGACGTTCAATGTCTCAGATTTGGTGGCATATCGGGATCCCGCGGTGATTCCCAGTGAGCCTTTTGGGCCCTCCCCTCCTATTGAGAGTGTTACACCTTCTGAGCGTCCACCTCCTCCAGCCCCATTACAGAAACGTGAGCATATAGATTGCATACTGGATGAGCAGGTGACCACTACCAGGAGCGGAGCCTACCAACGCTTCCTAGTACGTTGGAGAGGATGCCCCGCGACAGACGACACCTAGATCATACGTGGAGGGCTAGAGAGGATCGACCTGGATTTGCTGGAGCGCTACTGGAGCGACCAGGACCCTTACTCGACAGGGTCGAGTTCTTCCCACCCGGGGAGAATTGGTGAGGACACGCGCCACACTTCACGACGGAGTACACGGATCTCGCCGGCATCCCTTTGGCTCGGCGATCACTTGGCAGACGAGCAGAGTTATCTTTAGTTGTTTTATGCTTTAGGCCATGCTGGGCCTTGGTTTAGTCCCTGCGTGGACACTCTTATTATTATTGTGGACCTTTGTAGGCCAATTGGGGCCAATTAGGCTTCCATTGGGCGATGTTAGGCTTATTAGTTAGGCAAAAAGGTTAGTGGGCCACCTTGTGGTCCACCCTTCTTGGCCCATTTGGGCTGACCACCATCCCACATGAGTGGCCCATGGGGATTTGCGCCCCCCCTTGTGGGCTAGGGTTTGGGCGCCCCTTTCATCTCCTCCAAGTGGAGGAGGTGGCAGCCGCCCCCACTCCTACTTTCTAGGAGTGGGGTGCGCACCCCCCGCTTTTCCCTTCCCCATCCGTTCACACCCTCCCTCCTTTGGCCGCCCCTTACCCAATCCACTCCTACAATCAAGGAGTGGTGCGCACCCCCCTTTCCCCCCTTGCCATGTTGCGCACCCCCCCCTTTCCCCCATGCCATGTGCGCACCCTCCTCCCCTCCCTCTTGGCTAGGGTTCCAACCCTAGCATTCCCCCTCCCCATATAAAAGGATTGTATTTTCTTTTGAGGAAAATTTATTGAATGAATAGAAAAGAAAATTGCTTGTGCTCTTGAAGGTGGCTGCGCCCCCCTCTGTTCCTCCTTGATCCTGCGACGGGATCAAGCCTGGGGTGTGACTCCCCATCCCCTCGGTGCGACGCCGAGGTTCCCCCTCTCTTCTATCTCTTCACAGGTTCAAGCTCGTTGCAACCAAATTTCATCTCCAAGAGCTGCGACGTCCTCCTCTGTTCTTGCTGACTTTGGGCGACCAGCCCATTTTTGGGTGATTCTTCTACGAGTCGCCGACGCGTGCGAGGTGGTCTCGCCTCATTCGGAGTTCGGCATCACCCGTGGCGATTTTCTTCGTGAGCGCGCGCAGGACCCCCTCTCCCTGCGAGCCTGGTTCTGTCCGCCCCATTGCAAAAATCCCACGGGACGGTCGTCTGCGAGTTTGGACGTGGGATCTTCATCGGTCGTACCTTTCTTCGTCCTCTCTCCAACGCCGCCGATCTCGCCTCGTTCCGACGTCCGAGCTGTTCGTGGCGTCCATTCCCGTGAGGTCGCGCATGTCTGCCCTGTCCACCCGGCGCCAGGACCACCTGCGGATTCCAGAGCTTGCTGCTCTCAGCCACGACCAGATCTGACCGATTCCTTCGGTCGGGACCTGCTGCTCTGCGTCCTCTTCGTCCTCCAACAAGCGGAGCTCTGTTCGACCTTCGGAGCCACTTCTTCTCATTTTTCCCGCTCTAGCGCGCGGTTCTGGGAGCAAAATCTAGTCGCAACTTGCAGGTGCGCCCCCGGCTTCCACGGATGGAATCTGCGCGCCCCCTTTGGCCGAGGCTTCCTCCCGTGACCTAGCTACGCGCCCTCACTGACGGCGCCTCAATCGGACACCGGATCGGGTCGTGGGAGCTTTCACCGCCGAGTCACGCATTGCAGCGAACCTGCCGATCACCGTCCGGACCCTCCTCGCGGCCAACCCTTCATCGAGTGCCGCCCGTCAGCCCGTGCATTGACAGCCCCGAATCCATATGTTATAGCCTGTTATCTCCCTGCGAGGAGTGGGCGTTGGTGGTTGAGGTTGTATTATTGTTCGTCCTTGTGTATCGGGGTTGTTGATCTCGGCCGGGGTTCCTTCCCCACGCCTAGGCGTGGAGGTACGTGCGACGCTCCCCTAGTTGGCACTTGCTTTACTAGTATGCATTCTATTATGCCGCGTGATTGTTTAGGTTCCTAGCTAGTCTTTAGTCACCGCGTGACTGCGAGTTGAGAGCACCCATCCCGTGGCCCTAGCCGAGCGCCGAGCTCGGACTAGATTCCCTTAGACGTAAGGCGGTTCCTTAGCCGCTGAGATCCCCGCGCTTCCCTCATAGGGACGGTCGTTGGGCTTGAGTTTCTTGTTGAGAGACACCTCCACCCGGAGGAACGCTACGGAGGTCAGCCGCCTGGCTTGCCTTTGGCGTGCGAGTGCTGGCCGCACTTGTTGCATTCGTAGGTCTTAGCTCATTTCAATCCCGTCCCGCATCACTAAGCTTATCAAGTATTATCCCGATTGTGAGGTGGTAGTAGAAAGACACAATCTCCCCGCAAACTTAGTATGCCTCGATGTGAAAGGTTATGATGCCATTTTAGGGGTAGATTGGCTTGTAGACCATGATGCTTACATCAACTGCCGAAATAGGATGATATCTTTCCGAAAGCCCGATCTTCCAAGATTTTCCTTTCTTGGCATCAAGTACAAGAAGCATCCGACCATTATATCTTCTCTTCACGCTTGCAAGCTTATCTCGCAAGGATGTGAAGCTTTTCTTGCTTCAGTCGTTGTCACCGAATCTAAGGAAATTGTCCTAGCAAACATTCCTATTGCAAATGAGTTCACAGACGTGTTCCCAGCTAAACTACCTAGTTTACCGCCCGAGAGGGAAGTAAACTTTACCATTGAACTCATTCCAGGTGCGGCACCTATTTCTATAGCCCCTTACAGGATGTCTCCCACAGAACTTAAGGAACAAAAAAAAGCAATTACAGGAACTTCTAGACAAGGGTTTTATCAGACCTAGCACATCCCCCTGGGGTGCGCCTGTTCTATTTGTCAAGAAGAAGGATGGTTCTCTCAGATTATGCATCGACTACCGACGATTGAATCAACTTACAATCAAGAACAAGTATCCATTGCCACGTATTGACGAGCTCTTCGATCAGCTTTCGGGAGCAGAATATTTTTCTAAGATTGACCTTTGGTCTGGTTACCATCGACTTAGAATTAAAGAAGAAGACATTTATAAATCAGCTTTTCGAAGTCGTTATGGCCACTATGAATTCGTGGTGATGCCGTTCGGTCTAACTAATGCCCCAGCAGCATTCATGCAACTTATGAACAGTGTCTTCAAGCCATATTTAGACCAGTTTATCGTCGTCTTCATCGATGATATCCTGATATACTCCAAGACTAAAGAAGAACATGAAGAACATCTAAGGATAGCTTTGCAAACACTTAGAGAACACAAGCTATATGCCAAACTCAATAAATGTGAATTCTAGCTCAAGGAAGTCTCATTCCTAGGCCACATTATTTCAAAAGAAGGGATTGCTGTGGATCCTTCTAAGGTAGAAGTTGTCAGAGATTGGAGCCGACCAATGACTATATCTGAAGTCAGAAGCTTTTTGGGTCTAGCAGGTTATTATAGAAGATTCATAAAGGACTTCTCGAAGATCGCGGTTCCTTTAACTAGACTTACTAGAAAAGAAAATCCTTTTATCTGGTCGAAGGACTGTGAAAAGTGTTTTCAAAGTCTTAAGAATCATCTTACAACAGCCCCTGTTTTGTCGCTACCAATAGAGGGTGCTGGATTCGAAGTATATACGGATGCATCTGGAATTGGCTTAGGGTGTGTCCTTATGTAAGATGGAAATGTGATTTGCTATTCTTCAAGACAATTGAAACGTCACGAAGAAAATTATCCTATACATGATTTAGAATTAGCAGCAGTTATTTTCGCCTTGAAAATTTGGCGTCATTATCTTTATGTAGAAAAGTTCATGATCTACACAGACCACAAGAGCTTGAAATATTTATTTTCTCAAAAGGAGCTTAATATGAGGCAAAGGATGTGGTTAGAACATCTCAAGGACTTTGATTTTGCTATTCAATATCATCATAGCAAGGCAAATGCTGTAGCAGATGCACTTAGCAGAAAACCAATTGGTATGTTATCAAGTCTCATGATTAGTGTGACTAACCTTATTCCTCAATTTGCCCAGTTAAATTTAGATGTTGACGTTAAGGAAGAAGATTGCTTCATAGCTAATATCCGAGCTCAACCTGCATTGATAGAGGATTTGGCCAAGTTACAAGAGGATGACCCAATTTTACTGGAAATTAAGGCCAATATTGAACAAAGACCGGATTTTTCTATTTCTAATGATGGAAGATTGCTATTCAAGGGCCAAATGTGTATACCGGATCATGAGGATACAAAGAAATTGATCTTAGAAGAAGCACATAAATCAAAGAACTCCATCCATCCAGGAGGTACCAAGATGTATCAAGATCTCAAAAGAAACTTCTGGTGGCCCAATATGAAGAGGGAAGGAGCTGACTTTGTGTCTCGCTGTCTTACTTGCCAACAAGTGAAGGCGGAACATTTCAGACCTGTAGGAAAATTACATCCCTTAAATATTCCCGAATGGAAATGGGAAAATATAGGAATGGATTTCATTATGGGATTACCTAAGACAAGAGGTGGACATGATGGAATATGGGTAATCATAGATCGATTGACTAAATCTGCACATTTCATACCAATAAAAAGTCGATGGTCTGTGGATATTCTAGCAGCATTATACATCAAAGAAATTGTTAAACTACATGGTATCCCTATCTCTATTATATCAGATAGAGATCCACGTTTTACATCACAATCTTGGAAAAGTTTACAACATTCACTGGGGACTTGATTGAATTTTAGCACAGCTTTTCATCCACAAACTGATGGTCAGACAGAAAGGACTAATCAGGTAGTAGAAGATATGCTCAGGGCTTGTGTTACTGATTTTGGAGGAAGTTGGCATGATCACTTGCCTCTGGTAGAATTTGCATATAACAACAGTTATCAAGCAAGCATACAAATGGCACCTTTTGAAGCTCTATATGGGAAAAGTTATCGATCACCAATATGTTGGAATGAAATAGGGGAAAGGCAATTTCTAGGCCCCGACCTTATCAGAGATTCTACAGAGAAAATAAAGCTCATCTAGGAAAGAATGAAAATGGCACAAGATAGGCAAAAGTCTTATGCTGATAATCGAGGACGTGACTTGGAGTTTCAGGTAGGAGATCATGTGTGTTTGAAGGTTTCTCTAGGTCGTGGTATTCGAAGATTTGGCTTCAAAGGAAAGCTAACTCCAAGGTTCATTGGCCCATTTGAAATTCTTGAAAGGGTCGGTGAAGTGGCTTATAGATTGGCCTTACCTCCACAGTTAGCAGGAGTTCATAACATATTTCACGTCTCTATGCTGAAAAAGTATGTATATGATCCAGATCATATTATCACTTATGACAATATAGAGATTCAGAAAGACTTGACATACGAACAAACACCGATCAAAATTCTGGATCAGGAAGTGCGTCAATTAAGAAATAAAGTTATTCCCATGGTCAAGATCCAATGGAAGAAAATATGGCCACATGAAGCAACATGGGAAACCGAAACGGCTATGCGGAAAAGATTCCCAGAATTATTCAACTGTAAGTACACTCTCCTCAATACATGTTTTGAATTTGGGGACCAAATTCTTTCTATGTGGGGGAGGGTGTAGTGCCCCAGAAATTTTAAATAATTTAAGAATTTTTTTTATAAAGGATTAAATAAATTTATAAATGATTTATTCAAAATTAATGAGTCATTATGAGGCCAAGTGGTGTTAATCAATTAACCCTACCCACTTAATTAAAGACCAAAAGGTTTTAACCCTGGCCCATTAAGTTTGGCCCACATTCTAGAAGGTAATTAAGTCTATCCACAGATATTAAGGATAAATACTAGAATATATAAGATAAGTTAATGGATAATTATCAAAAGAGTTTTAAATTGTTTGAACTCTATCCACGACACATATAACGGTCTATAGCCTAACCGTCACAGACATGTAACGCACGGTGTCTCGACCGTTACACTATGAACCAGAAAACTAAAAGAGTTGATTTCCTTTGAACTCAAGGAACGAGTAATGTAACGGTCTATCGCGAGACCGCCGCATAGCCCTAACGCGTAGGTCCTAGTCCATTACAAACCTGTTAGTTCCGTAAGCAAAGGAACTCATGAAAAGATTGAAACTTGATGTTCCTATCCACTTGGGATCGACTTGGGAAGGATTGTAAAGACTCTAAGGACTCTTAGGGATTAGGATTTGATGAAACAAGGACTCTAAACTCGATCTAATCCTCAAACCCTAGTCTAAACTCTATAAATAGGGCATAGCTCTGAACTGTGCGACCCTTACTTTTTGGACGTAAAGAAGCAAGGTAAGGAGTCATTATCTCTAGTAAGTTCTTTAGAAGTAGTTGTTTACAATACTTTAGACTAACTCCCCTCCGAATTTCACATCTTTAGGTCAAGAGGTCGTGGAGTTAGAACCCAAGGAAGTTGTTGAAAAAGTCACAAGAGAAGGAAGGGATCTAGGGCAAGGTTCTCAACCAAATTCAGAAACTACAGTCTAAATTAAGAGGTAGGTTAATCTCATGAACGGCAAAAACAGCTTGATAGGACTAAGAGCCTCTGGTTTAATTGATTTTCATGCATGGTAGATCATTGATTTCATGTTTTGATAGCTCAATGCATATGATGCACCTTTTAGCCAAATTGAGAAATTAAAACATGACTATTCATCTATTCATGATTACCTATGCATATAGATAGCCTTGACTTCGTTAACATGTCTGGAAACTCATGATGTTTTGATAAAAGACATGATGTGAGTTGATCTCTTAGTTTCTATAGTTGTTTTCTGTTAGCAGATACTGTAACGCATTAGCATAGGACCGTCGATTTCAAGTAACGGCCCTACGACAGACCGTTACACACTCTGTGATATTTGAATTGCACTGTTATTTTGAACGCGCTTGGACAGACGCGTTACATTCATGTAACGGCTGGGTCCTTACCGTCACAATAACAGTGACGCCCCCTCTCCAGACCATTATAATATGTGTTCTGTCAAACCTAAGACAGAATATAACCTGCCAATCTTATTATAGTTAAAGCCTAGTTACCTAAGTTTTAAACCTAATCATGTGATTTTAAAGATATTTGATTATTCATGATATGCATTGCATGTTTTGTCATCACTTCTACTTAAGTTATGTTAAACCAAATTCTATAGTTTTGTACTATAAAGCATGACTTTTTTTAACATTGTATTGACGGAGTTTTTATCATGATTTTCACATTGATTATACATATCTCTCTCTGTCAATAGAGTCAATTCTATACGTACATGGCACATATTCCGGTATGTTATCATTAGTTCACACTTTGCACTATAGGAACACAATCTTGGACATGAGGACCTCTCTATTGGATATTCCTTCCAATGGACTAGGAAATCATTGTTTCAAGGCCTCCGTAATTCTCCGCGAGCCTGGGATTCCCACTAGGACGCTGAGTTGGTTGTACCAATGAAAGCCCATTAATTAGAACACTCTATCGTGGTTCTGATTCTTGAATTGTAACGGCCTTGAACTGGACCGTCAGGCTCACGTAACGGCCCAGTGCCAGACCGTCACATTCCTCTGAGTCTATTTTTATCCTTCTGGACTCGGATCACTGTAACGGCCCATTACTGGCGCGTTACATAATGTAACGGCCTAGCAAATGACCGTTACATAGCTTGCATTTGTTAACCCATGGTTTGACCAAGGGTTGATATTCCAATGATTCTAGAAAAACCTTGATGATCTAGAACTTGTCATATTGCTTAAATTGATCTAAATGAAATGGAAGTTAAGGAAAATACCGTTATGCTGTCGATTTATTTCTATGAGTATGACATTGTTTAAAGTCTATTTCTTGACTCCTACATTCTTATGTTGAAGCATTCATTCATTGATTTTAGTTATCATGGAATTATTGAAAGTGCTATATTCTTGGCCATACTTTACTGTTATACTGCGTGGAAGTAGCTTAATTTATAACTGGAGATGTGATCGAGCACTGACTGTGTTCAAGGGCTCTATGCTAGTCCACTCGGCTGATTGTCGGAAACATACTATTTTATAAACCATGGGGTATGATGCTACTGGCGTCGCATTACGCTGGGAGTACTATTTCTATAAATAAGTGAAGATCCACGGCACGACATGACATTCTTGCTTGATATTCCACAAAAATTCACGAAGCACTTGCTCATAAGCATAAGATGCTAAAGTGAGGATTATGTGGCTTGCTAGTACAATCTCGTTACATTCTTGTTCATGGAAGGCCAATATCATATTCTTGTTATATTCTTACTAGTTCATTCTTCATCATTCTATCTTACATGATTATCTTGTTACTTTGGTTCAAACGCGTGATCGATTCGCATTCGCATGATTTTACCTTATTCTTTAGAGCTAAGTTGTTAATTACTTTAATAGTGCCTTCATGTTGATGCGAAGATACCTACTGGGTAAGTGTGCTCATTACCTATTTCCAATGTTTTTCAGGAGATGGAAATAGTTTGAATTCGGATTCGGGTGATTCAAGTAGCGGGTCCGAGAGCGATTGAATGTTATTATGACAAGAGTGAAGACATAGGAAGTCTAAATTGTCTAGATTGAGTCAATGTAATTTTCCTATTTCTTGAGTCTAGTAGAATAAAAATCAAATTAGTGATTGTATCTTGAATATTGAGCATTATGAAATAAAGTTGAAGTTTGATTAAATCTTGTGCAATTGCATCTAATAGTGTGATTGTCTTGCGCTCTGATTGATTCTTGCTTGCAAGAGGCTTACCATGCCGGCTGTTCACGCTCCCCGAGCGAGTCTTCCGCTGTAATTAAAGGCTCGGGGCGTGACACCTATTTTTCACCCTGAAGAGGGTATATGTCACCAATAGTAGTATATTTGTCAGCCTTATGTGTGCATTTGTCGTCCTTAGCTTCTTCTGCTGGCGGGTAAACACAAGTGGACTTCCCCTTCATGCAGCTTCAACGCTTCACATATATTCAGTGCTACAACCTATTTTTCACCCGTAGAGAGCTATTTGTCAGCCTTAGCTCCCTATTTGTCACCACCAATGAGTCATTTGTCTGCCTTATCTTCCTACCTTCCCTTGTATGAATCTTAATAGATTTGTTCATCATTTCTAAAGAATTCAGACTTTGACTGTACAGACTTGGGTTGACCACTGTCTTAGCTCCATTGACCGTGCGTTGACTATGTTACCACGCTGACTTTTCTTCGTTTCTTGAAAATAACTGGCTTTTAGCCTGTTCTATGTGCAACTATCAACCTGTTCTTCGTGCAATTTAGAAGTAAACTACACACACAAAATCATTATAGCTTTATGGATGATTCTACATCCACAAAACACATTGACTATCCACATGAAGAGTATACATGAATCTAAAATTTGACAACATCAAAACATGGAGCTAAAACACTAAGGATTTAAATAAACATACGCGCAACAGTTGGTGGGGGCGGTGCACTCTGTGTACCTGGTGCATATATTTAAATCCGCGTGAGCAAAACAAAGTGCTAAGTCACTACTCATTCATGAATGATCTTAAATAAACATACCTGCAGTAGGTGGTGGGGTCAGTGTACTCTGTGTACTTGGGGCAGAGACATAAACTATCATTACCAAAATGAAGTGCATATTCACTACTCATTTATCTAAGAATTTAAATAAACAGACCCGCAGCAGGTGGTGGGGGCGGTGTACGCTGTGTACCTAGTGCAGAGACAAAATATCATTAACAAAATAAAGTGCACATATTCACTACTAATTTATCTAAGAATTTAAATAAACAGACCCGCAGCAGGTGGTGGGGGTGGTGTACGCTGTGTACCTGGTGCAGAGACATAAAATATCGTGAGCAAAATAAAGTGCATACATTCACTACTCATTTATCTTAGAATTTAAATAAACATACCGGTAGAACACCTCCCGGAACCACCTCTCCTCGAAGATCCGGTACGACCTCGAACCATCTAATTATTGACAACAAGAATAGTAGTGCATATTAGTCCACAACTAATTACGAGGAGAGGTGGCAATTAATAATGATAAGAAGTGCATATATGTTAAATTTCTTACAAAATATTCAATCATTATCTGTTTCATCTTCAGATGCTGAAGATATATCAAACTCAGCCTCAACTTCGTCATCTTCCTGGTTCTCACTAGATTCATACTCTTCCTCCTCAGAGGACTCCTCCTGCCCAACAATTGCTTCATTTAGCTTAGTTAGATCGACTTCTTCCACTTCGTCCTCTATAGACAATCGAAGTGGCTCGTCAGATTCGATCAGATGAAGATTAGAAGCAACCAACTCTGTAGTGTCACCCTCGTCTGATTGAAAAAATTCGGCACTAGAATCCTCTGAGACAACTTCAATCAGATCTAACTCATCATTAGGCACAAGCCTTGGTTTTACCCTACAAACTGCCCACCAATCTTTATTCTTGGACGATGAATAACTTGAATAATACACTTGCTGGGCTTGTGCGGCCAAAATGAACAGCTCATAGGTATTCAATTTTGATCTATGTTTGACATCGACAAGCCCATATATTACGTCGTTTCAAACTGAATGAGGATCAAACCAATGACACTTAAAAAGGAATATATGCTTGTCTTGTCTGAGATACTATAATTCTATGACCTCCTCAAAAATACCATAGTAATCAAGATCATTTTCATTTTATGTACTATCTTGCACGCATACACCACTATTCATCGTAGACTTATTTCGTCCATAATCTCTGGTGTGAAATCTCTAACCATTCAAAAAAAATCTTGGATAGGCATGCACAACCTTCGAAGGTCCATAACTTATCACCCGGACTCTTTCATCAGTAACATAACCTTCTTCAACCTATGAATATAAACCATTACTTTTCTTTTGATACGTTCATACACCTCAAACTTTGTGGAATTGGTAGATTGACACTTACTTGACCTTTAAGCCATCTGGCAAAAGATCTCTCTCGTTCATTTTGAACCTCCATGTCATTGAGGTGTGGACATTGAGTAATTAATTCTGAATCAAATTGCCTGCAATGATGAATGCAACATCACCGTAAATGGGAGGAAGAACGTCAAGATGCTTATAAATTTTTGGGAGCTACTGAGTTGATGACTCACTCAACATAAGGTTCAATTTCAGAACAGTTCAGGAGAACATATATCTCTGCGGCCAACAACTCTATGTTCTCTAATATGCGATTCGAACAACGTCCGAATGCACGTCCTGGATACTTAAATAGGGACAACCGGTTGGACGGACCCACCTCTCCTCCATCATCATTACATGGAGGTCGACTGCGACGAGTTTGAATTTCGAGTTCGAAGTACATCGAACAGAAGTTCAAAATTTCTTCAATAATATACGCCCCGGTAATCAAACCCTCTACTTTAGCGTTGTTGCGAACCTTGATTTTCAAGTCATGCATACACCTATGACAACAAATCATATGACAATGACATACAGTGACAATAACAGACACATGTAAGTACTGTCAAATAATCAGTAAACACATACTGATTACCTCTCAAATGGATACATCCATCAAAATTGTACCGGTCCTCCAACTTTGGCCTCGTATGGCAAATGGATAATCTGGTGCTCCATGGAATCGAAGAACGCATGGGGAAATATCTTCTCTAACTTGCATACCGTCGTGACCACATTCTGTTCCATAGTTTGCACGTCCCCAAATTTTAGTTCTGATGCACATAGAATCCTGAAAAACTGACTCAACTCAGTCAATGCTTCCCATATATGCTTTGGCAATATGTCACGGAATGCAATGGGCAGAAGTCTCTCCATGAATACATGGCAGTCATGAATTTTCAATTCATATATTTTTCCCTCATTGATATTCACACAATGGGCTATGTTTGACACATATCCATCAGGGAATCTTAATTGCTTCAGCCACTGGCACAATTCATTGATCTGTGTGTCTTTCAACATGTAAGCTGCTTTAGGTTGCACAACTTTGCCCCGTACCGGCCGTAATTCTAACTCTGGTCGTTTGCAAAGTATCTTCAAGTCCGCTCGCGCCTTGGCATTATCCTTTGTTTTGGCTTTCACGTTCATGATGGTGTTGAACACATTATCAAAGACATTCTTCTCAACATGTATGACGTCCAGGTTGTGCCGTATCAAAAGGGCTGACCAGTAAGGCAATTCTCAAAAGATACTTTTCTTCACCCAATTGTGTTCCTCTCCAAATCCACGAAGATGTCATGTACTACCTGACAATTGCACTATATCTGGTAAGTTTTGCACCTCTAATGCCATTTGTCGACCAGACACCCGTTCCAAGTCTGCTTCATCCATTTCAACTGTGTTCTTAATGAATGAGTCCTTTTACCTTCGGAAAGGATGGTCATTTGGTAGAAATCGTCGATGACAATCGAACCAACATGATTTCTTACCATATTTCAGGACAAAGGATTTGGTATCAGCCATACAGTAAGGACATGCCAACCTCCCGTGTGTGCTCCTGTCACGCCCCGACGTGGAATATCGGAACGCGGCAGTAGAAAGAGATTACAATATGTTGATTTCCAGACATGTTGTGCCTTGGGCTAATGATTAGATACATCCACCATGCACCACATCAGAGAAAAATAGAAGGAATAATACCACCATAGGCAAATACCATTAATTAGAACATAACGTAGATAATACTCAATATTCCATCAACATTGACAATCTCAAGTTTAACAACTTAACAGAGTCTACATTACAACAGACTGAAACAAATTACAATCTTCATCAACCATAATCTCATATTCAAACTATCTAGTAAAGACTCCTCGAGACTATCTGGAAGGTTTGCTCCAAGATCTTCACTCTTGCCCATCCCCATCAGTTTGAGAGTCCTCACCGGAGCTACCTGAAAAGGGGAGGAAACAATTGGGTGAGCGAACGCTCAGTAGGTAATAATAGGCACATTTAAGTAATTAACCATTTTCAATAATGTGATGATAAGCGAAAAGATAACCAATAACGAACTACTCAAACAAAAGAACAAGAATATAGCATATCCAAGAATTGGCGGATCAAGCATGTAACAAGCAAGTCATGTAGATATTTCCATGAAGGAAAGTTCAAGAGAAAGAATCATGTGAATGGATCGTCATAGACATCATGCTAGTCATGCACTCGGTGCAATGCCTCACCATGTCATTACAAACTCCCATGGGCACAAGTACTTTTCGGACGCTTTCCCCAGGACCAGACCGGGCCCTTTACGGTGCGTTGGCATTGATTTGGTGGATCCAAGATCCCAAGTTATGTCTAGACATTCATAGGAGTTCGGCCAGGAAGTTTCAAGATATAGCGAGAATAATCAAGGAATATAATAGTACAAGCCACTCCTGGCCTGACTATCGAGGCACACAAGAAATCGTAAATCATCACAAGCTGGAAGATACATGGTCATGTTTGGGCAGCTTAATAATAGGATGGTCAACCATGGACCGTGTAGGGTAAACTGGGCCAGGGACAACCCAGCTCGGTGCCAAGGAAATAAACGGTCCTATCATGGGCCGTTCAGTACTGAACGATCCGAAAAGGGCCGCTGGAAGCAATATTGGGGTGTACACTGTCCAAGTTGGGCCGTTCAAATGATGGAACGGTCAATAAGGGGCCGTGTACCATCCGAGGTCGGTGCACACTCCAGGTCGGTGCAAGCAAGGTAGGTCAGTGCACCTCCAGTTATTAAACAGTCAGGGACGGGCCGCTCAACAATAGAACGGTCCATATATAGCCGTGTACACAACTGGAGTCGACCCATAGTAGAGGTCGGTGCACAACTCAAGAAGGTTGGTGCACCTGGCAATTGTACACGGTCTCATCAGGACCGTTCAATTACTCAAACGGTCTGGATCCAACCGTGTACGGCTCAGACGGTCCAAAATGGGCCGTGACAAGGAACAGAGCCAATCGAGCGATCCGGTCGAGATAATCAGGTGTAGGATTTATGGTACAACCTGCCCGGCGTCTTAGTGGGAATCTCATGCTAGCGGGGGCTTACGGAGGTCCCATAATGGAGGTCCTAGTCTGACAGAAGGAGTATCCGACGGAGAGTTCCAACCATTAAAAGAAATGAGGGCTAGTAAGACATCGAAAAATGATATATATCAGTCAGTCGGTTCCACCAGAGTGGAGTGACTGTCAAAATACTCATAATGAGAGGTCCCTCTTTATTGAAACATGATTAAGGTTATACATTCATGAAATAACAACAAGAAGGACAAGATTGATAACAAGGATCAAAAGTAAGTTAGACAAGATTAAGCATTCTAATAATTCATTTATTTCCAATAATTTTCTGGGTTCGCTACCTTATTTACAGACTAGATCAAAGAGAACTCGACATGGTTAAATCAGTGATAATCTATTCTGCACAGAACGGTCCGTCCATAACCGTTAAATAGGCGTCAGCGGTCTATCGATAGGCCGTTCAGGTCCTGCAGCCCCGTAGGTTATACAGACCCTGAGCGGTCAATAGAGGGCCGCTGAGGTCACTGCCCGGTCTTGTTGGAACCGTCGCCCAAGACCACACGGTCTATCGAGGGTCCGTTCAACACAAAGCGATTACTATAAGACCGTTAATGAAACCGTAAGGCAGAATGATAACGATCATGATAACCACCATTTAGAAAGTCAAATTCGCGAGATATACAACATGAAATTTGGGCAAAAATATACCAATAGAAAGAGTATGAAAAACAACATAAGATGGATGGATTAATTGAGTCGTTAAGCCTGTTTAACCCAACATTAATCGATGATAACAAAATAAACCCTAGCTCTAACATGCGCCAACCAAAACGATGATTTCTCTCTAGATACGACATAACTTTTAGGTCTTTTTATATCAATGGAAAGAGGATTGAGAGACGAATCCAACCATCTACAACTCTTAGGGTTTGGTCTACTAAAACCTACCTTAAACGAAGGAAGAAGATGACAATAGGTCACCGGCCGGTCGCGCGAAGAATACCAAATATCTCCCACAATCTAACTCCTCGTCGGTCGCCACAGCATCCAAGCGAGTCTATGTCGGTCTAGGGTTCGCTTAAATAGAAGGAATGATAGCTAGGGTGTCGATTGGGATGGATAGAGTCCATGAACCTCCACTCGCACGCGAATCGGGCAAGACCCGGTCAAGCCGCCGCTCATTCCCCAAATTCGAAGTCTAGGGTTTAGGGTTTCGGCTAGAATAGAGGGGAAAATGATCTCCTCATCGAGGCCGTTTAATAGGGTCCGATATGAGCTCAAACGGTCGGGTATTGGGTTTGAATCCAACGATCCAAGGTCCGACAAGCTAAAACGTGGATTACGCCCTAATTCCCTGAATTCGGTTGGCTTAAGATTTTAATTAGGGGTAGACCCAGAAGAACAAAAGTTTAAACTATTCATCTTCTATGCGATTATAGTTTTTTTAGGTTTTTATAAATTGGTTGAAACTTGACCTATCGGAATTTCCCTTAATTTCTTTATAATTACCCTTTTAATTTATTCAATTATACATTTGGGCGTTACACCCTCCCCCACTTTAAGGAATTTGGTTCTCCAAATTCACTGCTCTTCTCAAAATGGGGAGCAAGATCACTGACCTTAAAAGAAATCGGGATATTGCTTCCGAATAGCATCTTCTGATTCTCAAGTAGCTTCTTCAATTCCACGTCGACTCCACTGAACTTTGACCATAGGTATAGATCGATTCTTGAGTTGCTGCTGCTTGTGGTCCAAAATTTTGATAGGTTTCTCCTCATAAGTCAAATCTTCTTTAAGTTCCAGGTCTGCATGTTGAAAGATATGAGTGGGGTCATAAACGTACTTTCGCAACATCGATACATGGAAGATGTTGTGTACTCCCGATAATTGTGGTGGTAAAGCTAATCTGTAAGCAACTTCTCCCACTCTTTCCAAAATCTCGAAAGGGCCAACATATCTTGGACTCAACTTGCCACGGATGCCAAACCTTCGAATTCCTCTCATGGGTGACACCTTTAGGAATACGTGCTTGCCAACTTCAAATTCTAAAGCTCTCCTTCTACAATCAGCATAACTTTTCTGTCTTGATTGGGCTATATGCAGACGGTCTCGGATAAGGCACCTATTCTTGGTTGATTCTGAAACGAGATCCGGTCCCAACCATTGCTTCTCGCCCACCTCGTCCCAACACAAAGGTGATCGGCAACTTCTTCCATAAAGAGTTTCAAATGGAGTCATCTGGATACTAGACTGGTAACTGTTCAAACTCGATCAAAGCCAAATGCTCATGCCAACTGCCTCCAAAATCAATTTCACACGCTCGTAACATATCCTCCACAATCTGATTTGTTCTCTCCGTCTGTCCGTCTGTCTACGGATGAAAGGCAGTGCTGAAATTCTGACGGGTTCCCAAGGACTCTTGCAGCCCTTTCCAGAAATGCGAAGTGAACCTTGGGTCTCTATCTGACACAATGCTCACTGGTATTCCTTGAAGTCTCACAATTTCCTTGATATACTGAGCGGCCAAAACATCAACGGTCCATTTGGACTTAATGGACATGAAATGAGCAGACTTAGTCAATCTATCAACAATGACCCATATTGTATTGAATCCACTGCGAGTTCTAGGTAGACCCATGATGAAATCCATACCAATACTCTCCCATTTCCATTGGGGTATGTCAAGTGGCTTCAACTTCCCAACAGGTCTAAAGTGCTCAGCCTTTACTTGTTGACATATTAAACATCTACTCACAAATTCTGCAACTTCCTTCTTCATGTTTGGCCACCAGAAGGATCTTTTCAAATCCCGGTACATCTTAATACCTCTAGGATGAATAGTATACTTGGACCTATGAGCTTTCTCAAGGATCTTGTTTTTCACTTCAGCTACTTCAGGCACACAGGTCCTTCCTCGAAATAACAATCTGCCGTCATCGGCTAAGATAAAATCTGCTCCACTACTTAGACTTTCCGTGATCTCTACTAACATCGGATTGTTTTCTTGCATAGACTTGATTTCCATTAATAGTTCAGGATGAAGTTGCATTGCTGAAATCATGACCTGATTTTTACTAATGTCGAGGTCTAAGCTAGCCAACTGCTCCAACATCCTCCATTCTTGCAACATGAGGCTCGATAATTTAGCTATTGGCTTGCGGCTGAAGGCATCTGCCACCACATTACCTTTCCCAGGATGGTACTCTATAGAAAAATCGAAGTCCTTTAAATACTCAAGCCATCTCCTCTGCCTCATATTAAGCTCTTTCTGAGAAAATAAGTACTTCAGGCTCTTATGATCTAAAAATACCGTGACTGTCCCTCCGTACAAGTAGTGCCTCCAAATCTTTAAGGCAAATACTACAGCCGCTAATTCCAAATCATGGACATGATAATTCTCTTCGTGCTTCCTTAACTGCCTAGAAGAATATGCAATCACCTTTCCATGCTGCATCAGCACACAACCTAGGCCAATACCTGAAGCATCAGTGAAAACTACAAAACCTCCTTCTCCAGAAGGTAAGCCCAAGATAGGTGCAGTAGTCAGACATTCCTTTAAAGTCTGAAAACTCCGTTCACAATCTTCGGACCACTCAAATCGGTTTTCCTTACGGGTTAATCTGGTCAGAGGTACAACAATCTTGTAGAAATCTTTAATAAATCTTCGATAATAACCTGCCAAGCCTAGAAAACTTCGTACTTCAGTTACATTTGTAGGTCTATCACAATTCTTTACGGCCGCTACTTTCGAAGGATCCACAGAAATACCTTCCTTGGTGATAATGTGTCCCAGAAAAGACACTTCTTGCAACCAAAAATCACATTTACTAAACTTGACGTATAACTGATGATCTCTTAGTAATTGCAACGCCGCTGTAACACCCTCAAATATAGCAAAGTTATACTCTATATCACCGAGACGCCTTTTGAAGTATCGGCTCAGTTCTTGAAAAGAACTCCGAAGTTAAGCGTGCTTAATGGGGAGTAGTACTAGGATGGGTGACCTGCCCTGGAAGTCCTCCATTCTGGAGCCGATCACAGTTAGAAAGGAACAAAACCATGAGGTCGGTAAGCCAAAGCGGACAATACCTCGATGGTATAGAGTACGGGGCGTGATAGAATGGTATGAGAGCTATATCCCAGCCGGAAGTGTGGGAACTAAGTGCCATGCAGGGTAAAGTGCTACGCTATGGGAGCCACCTCTTGAGTCCATAATGGAACAAAGTGCTACATAGTGGGAGCCACCTCTTGAGCCTGTAGAGGCCACCTCTAGATTTCTACCTGCATGGGGGCTTGATTGCGTGCTATATGTGCCCAGCGACGAGGACGTCGCCTATATAAGAGGGGTAGATTGTAACACCCTCAAATATAGCAAAGTTGTACGTACTCTATATCACCGAGGCGTCTTTTGAAGTATCGGCTCAGTTCTTGAAAAGAACTCCGAAGTTAAGCGTGCTTAATGGGGAGTAGTACTGGGATGGGTGACATGCCCGGGAAGTCCTCCATTCTGGAGCCGATCACTCTTAGAAAGGGACAAAGCTGTGAGGTCGGTAGGCCAAAGTGGACAATACCTCGATGGTATAGAGTACGGGGCGTGACAGCCACCTTCAAATGCTCAACATGCTCCTTCTTACTCTTAGAATATATCAAGATATCATCAATAAACACCACGACCCACTGATCAAGGTAGGGCCGGAACACGCTATTCATCAACTGCATGAAAGCTGCAGGAGCATTCGTTAGTCCAAAAGGCATTACTACAAATTCAAAATGCTCATACCTGCTACGGAAGGCTATTTTAAAAATATCCTCATCCTTAATTCGCAGTTGATGGTATCCTGATCGAAGATCGATCTTAGAAAAATATTGAGCTCCTACTATCTGGTCAAATAGTTCGTCAATCCTCGGCAATGGATACTTGGTCTTGATGGTAAGCTGGTTCAATTGCCGATAATCAATACACAGTCTCATGGAACCATCCTTCTTCCGGACGAACAACACAGGGGCTCCCCACGGGGATGTACTTAGACGAATAAACCCCTTCTCGAGCAGCTTCATTAATTGTCGCTTCAATTCTCTTAACTCTGTAAGAGACATATGCTATGGAGTCTTAGAAACAGGGGACGTGCCCGGAATCAAATCAATAGAAAAGACTACCTTCTCTCGGGTAGAAGTCCTGGCAATTCCTCAAGAAAGACATCTAGAAAGTCTCGAACAACAGAAATATCTTTAATCTCAATCTCCTTCTCAAGAGTCAAAGAAACAAAGGCTAGAAAAGCCTGACACCCTTTCTTCAATAACTTCTCAGCTCGAATTGTTGAAATAAGTGGTACGGATATAGAACGTCTATCCCCAGTAAAAGAAAGCTCGGGGTGTCGAGAAAAAGATACAGAGCTAGTTCTGCAATGGACATTAGCTTCATATCTAGCCAACCAATCTACTCCTAGGATTACATCTTAATCCTTCATGTCCATACAAACTAAATTAGCCGGCATAATCTGCCTACTCACTTCAACCTTACTAGAAGGATAGAAATATTTAATTGCTGATCCTGACCCGATAGGGGTCGAAATTGCTAGTGGAGAACTCATTAACACAGGTTTCACAGCTAACGATTTAGCAAAATTCTGAGAAATGAAAGAATGTGTTGCTCCAGTGTCAAAAAGAACAAAAGCTGGCTTATCATGAACAACAAGTGTACCTTCAACAAGTCCACCCTCCTCGGTGGGTTCCGTCTCATCTTCCTGTAGGGCTTGAAGCTTGCCCTGGCACTTCTGACCTCCTTGCGGTTTGGTCGATGTAACTTGCTCTGACAAGAGGGGACATTCTAGAATATGATGATCCCGACTTCCACAACGTAAACAGGCACCCAGCTTGCGCCAACACTCCTCCATCTTGTGACCTGGGTGGTCACAGTACTTGCAGAGGGCCTTAGATGGTGTAACGGGACCAGGCTTCTTCTCATCATTCTTCGGCATCTTTCCCTTCCACGAGCTAGACCCACCGTTGGGTCTTTTCTTTCCATTACCGGGTTTAAAGTTCCCGGAACTAGTTGTTGATTCTTTCTTGGAGCTCTTCCCACGGATCTTCTCCGTCATCTCTAGGGTATCTTCCAGGACTTGGGCTTTTCTCACCATCTCGGCGTAAGTCTGGATCTCCATAGGTGCCAATTGATTAATATAATGTATCTTCAGGCCATTAAGAAATCTCTTGGCCTTCATCTTCTCCGTGGACACTAGATGAGTTGCATAACGAGACAACCGAGAAAATTGGGCCTCATACTCTGCAACAGAAAGATTCCTCTGCTTCAAAGTAGCGAACTCCGCTGCCTTCTTCCCTTGTACTCTATCAGAAAAATACTTATTGTTGAAGAGTTCCTTGAACTCCTTCCACGTTACTTGACGGTCTCCCAGCGTAACTTTCATAGCATCCCACCATGATCTGGCATCACGTTCTACTTGGAAGGTAGTGAAGAGGACCCGCTCATGGTCACTGCACTGCATAACTTTAAAAATGCGCTCCATCTCCTTCAGCCAGTGCTCGACTTCATCCGGATCTGTCAAACCACCGAATCGCGGGGGATTCATCCCACGAAAGTTTCGATGAAGATCTCCTGCTCCCTGGTGCGCCGCGCCTCCTTGGGCTACTTGCTGTAGTGCCCATGTTAATCCTTGCACCGTACACTGAATGTCTCTCCACTGCGCACGTTCAGCTGCCATTGCACGAACCCTACACGTGGAATAATTAATTTAGAACCACCTAGCTGGAATCTTCTAGAGTTATTTAATTAACTTAACCCGAGTCTCTACCCAATCTCACTGGGTGAAATTCTTAAACTCATAACTAGTCATGGTTCTATGACATCACTAGGGAACCTATGAACCTTAGAAAACCTAGGCTCTGATACCACCAAACTGTCACGCCCCGACGCGGAATATCAGAACGTGGCAGCAGAAAGAGATTAAAATATGTTGATTTCTAGACATGTTGTGCCTTGGGATAACGACTAGATACATCCACCATGCACCACATCAGAGAAAAATAGAAGGAATAATACCACCATAGGCAAATACCATTAATTAGAACATAACATAGATAATACCCAATATTCCATCAACACTGACAATCTCAAGTTTAACAACTTAACAAAGCCTACATCACAACAGACTGAAACAAATTACAATCTTCATCAACCACAATCTCAGATTCAAACTATCTAGTAAAGACTCCTCGAGACTATCTAGCAGGTTCACTCCAAGATCTTCACTTTTGCCAACCCCCATCAGTTTGAGAGTCCTAACTTGAGCTACCTGAAAAGGAGGGGGGGGGGGGGAAACAACTTGGTGAGCGAACGCTCAGTAGGTAATAACAGGCATGTTTAAGTAATTAACCATTTTCAATAATGTGATGATAAGCGAAAAGATAATCAATAACGAACTACTCAAACAAAAGAACAAGAATATAGCATATCCAAGAATTGGCCGATCAAGCATGTAACAAGCAAGTCATGTAGATATTTCCATGAAGGAAAGTTCAAGAGAAAGAATCATGTGAATGGATCATCATAGATATCATGCTAGTCATGCACTCGGTGCAATGCCTCACCATGTCATTACAAACTCCCATGGGCACAAGTACTTTTTGGGCGCTCTCCCAAGGATCAGATCGGGCCCTTTTTGGTGCGTTGGCATTGATTTGGTAGATCCAAGATCCGAAGTTATGTCTAGACATTCACAGGAGTTCGGCTAGGAAGTTTCAAGATATAGCGAGAATAATCAAGGAATATAATAGTACAAGCCACTCCTGGCCCGACTATCGAGGCACACAAGAAATTGCGAATCATTACAAGTTGGAGGATACGCGGTCATGTTTGTGCCGCTTAATAATAGGATGGTCAACCATGGATCGTGTAGGGTAAACTGGGCCATGCATAACCTAGCTCGGTGCCAAGGAAATAAACAGTCCTATCATGGGCCGTTCAGTACTGAAAGGTCTGAAAAGGGCCGCTGGAAGCAATACTGAGGTGTACACGGTCCAAGTTGGGTCGTTCAAACGATGGAACGGTCAATAAGGGGCCGTGTACCATCCGAGGTCGGTGCACACTCTAGGTCGGTGCACACTCCAGGTCGGTGCAAGCAAGGTAGGTCGGTGCACCTCCAGTTATTAAACAGTCAGGGACATGCCGCTCAACAATAGAACGGTCCATTTATATCCGTGTACACAACTGGAGTTGACCCATAGTAGAGGTCGGTGCACAACTCAAGAAGGTTGGTGCACCTGGCAATTGTACACGGTCTCATCAGGGCCGTTCAATTACTCAAACGGTCTGGATCCAACCGTGTACGGCTCAGACGGTCCAAAATGGGCCGTGACAAGGAACAGTGCCAAACGAGCGATCCAGTCGAGATAATCAGGTGCAAGATTTATGGTACAACATGCCCGGCGTCCTAGTGGGAATCCCAGACTCGCGGGGGCTTACGGAGGTCCCATAGTGGAGGTCCTAGTCCGACGGAAGGAGTATCCGGCGGAGAGTTCTAACCATTACAAGAAATGAGGGCTAGGAAGACATCGGAAAATGATATGTATCGGTCAGTCAGTTCCACCAGAGTGGAGTGACTGTCAAAATACTCCTAATGAGAGGTCCCTCTTTATTGGAACATGATTAAGGTTATACATTCATGAAATAACAGCAAGAAGGACAAGATTGATAACAAGGATCAAAAGTAAGTTAGACAAGATTAAGCATTCTAATCTTTCATTTATTTCAAATAATTTTGTGGGCACGCTACCTTATTTATAGACTAGATCAAAGAGAACTCGACATGCTTAAATAAGTGATAATCTATTCTGCGTGACAGAACGGTCCGTCCATAATCGTTCAATAGGCGTCAGCGATCTATCGATAGGCCGTTCAGGTCCTGCAGCCCCGTAGGTTATACAGGCCCTGAGTGGTCTATCGAGGGCCACTGAGGTCACTGCACGATCTTGTTGGAACCATCGCCCAAGACCACATGGTCTATCGAGGGGCCGTTCAACACAAAGCAGTTACTATAAAACCGTTATTGAAACCGTAAGGCAGAATGATAACGATCATGATAACCACCATTTAGAAAGTCAAATTCGCGAGATATACAACATGAAATTTGGGCAAAAATATACCAATAGAAAGAGTACGAAAAACTACATAAGATGGATGGATTAAATGAGTCATTAAGCCTGTTTAACCCAACATTAATCGATGATAACAAGATAAACCCTAGTTCTAACCTACGCCAACCAAAACGATGATTTCTCTCTGGATATGACATAACTTTTAGACTTTTTATATCAATGGAAAGAGGACTGAGAGACGAATCCAACCATCTATAACTCTTAGGGTTTGGTCTGGTAAAACCTACCTTAAACGAAAGAAGAAGATGACAATAGGTTGCCGGCCGATCGCGCGAAGAATACCAAATATCTCCCACGATCTAACTCCTTGTCAGTCGCCACAGCATCCAAGCGAGTCTATGTCGGTCTAGGGTTCGCTTAAATAGAAGGAATGATAGCTAGGGCGTCAATTGGGATGGATAGAGTCCATGAACCTCCACTCGCGCGTGAATCGCGCAAGACCCGGTGAAGCCGCCGCTCATTCCCCAAATTCAAAGGCTAGGGTTTAGGGTTTTGGTTGGAACAGTGGGGAAAATGATCTCCTCATCGAGGCCGTTTAATAGGGTCCAATATGAGCTCAAACGGTCGGGTATTGGGTTTGAATCCAACGATCCAAGGTCTGACAAGCTAAAACGTGGATTACGCCTTAATTCCCTTAATTCGGCTAGCTTAAGATTTTATTTAGGGGTAGACCCAGAAGAAGAAAAGTTTAAACTATTCGTCCTCTATACGATTATAATTTTTCTAGATTTTTATAAATTGGTTACAACTTGACCTATCGAAATTTCCCTTAATTTCTTTATAATTACCCTTTTAATATATTCAATTATACACTGGGGTGTTACAGCTCTAGCCAGATAGCATTCCATATGCAGGGAAGTCACTTATTATCCACATCAATGCAGCCTTCATAGTGAAATTTTGTTTTCTGTACGCATCATATGTAACAACTCCATCATTCCATAATCTTTTCAACTCATCAATTAGTGGCCTGAGATATATGTCCAAATTTTTTCCTAGATTTTTTGGACCTAGAATCACCAAAGTTAAGAAAAGGTTCTCTCGCTTCTTGCACATGCCCGGCGGAAGGTTGTACGGCATCATGAACACTGTCCAACTTGAGTAAGATGCCACTGAACCTCCAAATGGGTTGAATCCGTATGTGCATAAGCCTAACCTAACATTGTGTGGCTCGTGAGCGAAAGTAGTATATGTACGATTGAAATGAGCCCAGGCTTCACCGTCAGCGGGATGACTGATTATATCATCTACACGACCTACTCTCTCCGTGTGCCATATCATATGCCGAGCTGTCTTTGACGACATATACATCGGCTGCAATCTGGGCGTGAGAGGGAAGTATCGCAGTGACTTGTAAGGCACATTCTTCTGTTTTGAATTATTCCATCTCTTTGGTTTAAATCTATCATGCTGACAAATATCACATGATCTTTTATGTACATTATCTTTATAATATAGCATATAGTGATTAGGGCATGCATCTATTTTTTGGTATTCAAGCCCTAGCTCATTGACCATCTTCTTTGCATGGTAAACATTTTCAGGCAGCTTCTCATCTCGAGGCAGCATACTCTTGATAAGGAGGAGCATACGGTCAAAACAACTCTCACTAAGGCAAAATTCAGATTTCAAATTCAACAACTGTGAGACAGCAGACAACTGAGTGTGATTTTCACAACCATCCCACAGCGGCTCATCAACATCCCGAAGTAACTGATAAAATCTTTTCAGACGACTTGTTTGGTGGTTCTTTGTTGTACACGTGTTCCCCTTGTTCATTAAAGTTAGGGCCAGCAGCATCGAGTACCATGTCTGCATAGGTACTTATGCTTGCAACATTGCCGGGCTCATACGACCAGAACTCCTCACCATGACACATCCAATTCATATAACCTTTCGTGAACCCTTTCCTGTATAAATGAGCTTGCACATCCCACAACGAATGAAATCTCATGTTTTGACAACGTAAACAAGGACATCGAATGTTACCACGCTGGTCCACTGTTGTTGGATGTCTCAATACAAACTGAATAAAACTATCAACTCCATCCCTAAACTCCTCTGACACCACTCCGTCAACTACTCTGTTATTCATCCATGAATGATCAATTCTAGCCATATTTACCTAACATATTAAAAAAATCATATCAATATTTCTTATCACTACATCTAAGAAAATATCGTGTACATCTCCCCTAAATATTGACTATTTTTCACACTTGTACATCCTGTTTGGTCACATATACATCCATATCCACATCCACTTTCACTTCCATATTCACACACCGTGGTTGACATCGACATCATCTTCTGGAAAAAAATCATTAACATACTTGCATTCACATACACATTTTCTTACATATCGGCATCCACACCTGTCTATCTTCACAGCCAAGTATACTAATAACATATATCACAACAATAGTATTGAAGGGGCAAAAATGAAAAAAGGGTCATATCCACATTTATGCACACACATTTATACCCAAATCCCTCTTCCCACCCTCCCAATACTATTGTGGCTTGGAATTTCATCTAATGTTGTAAGAGTACAGCAGGTGATAAGGAGAAAAGGTTCGTCTTGTAGATCAGGCATGAAGGTTAAAATTCTCAAAGGAGTAGTTGGTTTACTTAAAAGTAATCTCTATGCAACTCTTGAGTACATATTGACCATTTGGGGATAATATGTACTCAAGAAGGGGGGCCAACGGGAGAGGGAGAGAGGGGAATACCTGCGGTGGGGGGGTGCCCACCGAAAAGAATTTGACCGCCGCCACTACCAGAGCTCACCTCCGGCCGCCCTCGCCACTCCATCGCCCCCGGGTAAGAGATTGAGAGGCGGGTGCGATCGTGAGAGAGGAAAGAGATGCAGTGGTTGAAGGAGGAGGAAGGGGGAAGGACTAAGGAGGTCAAGAGAGGGGTCATCTGCCTGTTCTTGTCTTTTTTTATTTGGCGCCATATTTTCATTTGGCGCCATATTTTCATTCATTCATTCGTGATTTTTTGCCATTCATTCATTTCTTTCTATAAAAGGATAAAATCTCCCTCAGTAAAAAATATCATTAGATCTACAAAAATTATTATTTAATATTTTGAGATCTATAATTTAGAAATTTTCACCTTTTTTATGGCCGACAAGTCGATTCCTATAAAAAGAAGAGAGAGCGTGTTGAAAAGCCTAGCTACCTTGAAAGCATGGTTTGTGGTCTCGACCGACCCGCCCGTCCCGGTCACGGCCCGGGACGGGTAGGGTCGGTGCATATTCGCTCCGTATCGGTCCATACGTAAAATGTTATAATAAAAAAAGACTCTTTATATATATAATACATATAAAATAATACAACAAAGTAAAAAAATACTCTTTATATATATAACAAAGCGTGAGCCTCACTACCCACGACCCGGGCGTCCCTCCCCCACTTAGGTGGGGTCGGGGCGTGGGCGGGTCGAGGCATCCCGGAGCGGGACGTCAAACCCTGCTTGACCGATAAGTCGATTCTTATAAAGGGAAGAGACGGCGTGTTGAAAAGCCTAGCTACCTTGAAAGGCCCACATCGGGGTACGAAAAGGTACTCAGAGGCGTATCGATCACATGTTGACCATTTCCTTATTGTTCCGTGCCCCCGTCAAACTCATGTGTTTTGAATTTACCGTCACGAAAATTATTCATTTTCGGGAGCTAGGGCTCCTCGCGGGGAATGTCACGTGGAAGCACTCAGGTGCCATAATCAAATATCATTGTATCTTTTATCGATTTTACTCACGATAGGGCGTGCCAATCACTTGTGTGTGACAATGTGTTTAGGTTCGAAGACTGGAATGGTCTGGACTAACCGAAGGTGCGCTCCTTTTGTTCACTAAGTAGACGATGGTGGGCATCGAGTCAGGACTGGCGACCCGCCGTGCCATAAAGGTCGATCACAACGATAAGAGGGGAAAATGTTTGATTAAATGCCAAGCAATGGGCCTGAATGGCCGATAAGTCGATTCCTATAAAAGGAAGAGACAACGTGTTGAAAAGCCTAGCTACCTTGAAAGGGCCACATCGGGGTGCAAAAAGGTACTCAGAGGCGTATCGGTCACATGTTGACCATTTCCTTATTGCTCCGTGCCCCCGTCAAACTCATGTGTTTTGAATTTATCGTCATGAAAATTATTCATTTTCGGGAGCTAGGGCTCCTCGCGAGGAATGCCACGTGGAAGCACTCAGGTGCCATAATCAAATATCATTGTATCTTTTATCGATTTTACTCACGATAGGGTGTGCCAATCAATTGTGTGTGACAATGTGTTCAGGTTCGAAGACTGGAATGGTCTGGACTAACCGAAGGTGCCCTCCTTCTGATCACTAAGCAGATGATTGTAGGCATCGGGTCGGGACTGGTGACCCGCCGTGCCATACATTGAAGATCACGGTGATAAGAGGGGAAAACATTTGATTAATCGCCAAGCAATGGACCTGCATGGTCGATAAGTCGATTCCTATAAAAGGAAGAGACAGCGTGTTGAAAAGCCTAGCTACCTTGAAAGGCCCACATCGGGGTGCGAAAAGGTACTCAGAGGCATATAAGTCACATGTTGACCATTTCCTTATTGCTCCGTGCCCCCATCAAACTCATGTGTTTTGAATTTATCGTTACGAAAATTATTCATTTTCTCTAGCTAGGGCTCCTCGCGGGGAATGCCACGTGGAAGCACTCAAGTGCCATAATCAACGTCGGCCTTGAGTCACGTGCACATCATTCGGGGCAGGTGTGACCGTCCCTGCCGAATCAGTCGTCCCGGCCACGGCTCGAGACTGGATTGGACATTGCGTACCGATACGAAAAATTATAATATATATATATAATGGAATAAACAAATTGAAATGACATGTTGTATCATTTCCTTTATTATCCTGCCGTTTGAATGGGTTTCTCCGGGTTCGAATCTTAGCTTCAACTTAAGGTTTCCTTAAGTTTTTTTAATATAACTTATTTAAAAATGTAAATGAAAACACGGCAGAACGTTGTTTCGAACCCGGCACCTAATGATTAACAGCGATACACTAACGTCCAGTTATTTGTTACTCCAGTTGAGCATTTGTCACCCACACTCACCTAATTGTCACCACTAAAGTCCACAAGACGTCGCCCTTACTCTTACACTGCCTTGAAAGCCGCGGGTTAGCCTTGTCTCTATTGAGCCCTATTTGTCACCGTTAGTAGGGTATTTTTCACCCTCGCTAACGCATTTATCACCCATGTAGACACATTTGTCGCCCTTAAGCTCTAAACTACCACGTGGAAAATGGGACACGTCAGCCACGCGTGGGTGTTGCTCTCGTATTGCCGCCGATCCAACGCCGTAGGCCACATCAACTGAAATGAAGACACCGAACTAGATCCTCAAAATTAAAAATCCCCAATTACTTATTTACCCTTCCCGCCATGTCTTGGCTCTTACGCAACCTACTAGAAGCCGGTTCGTCTCTCCATCGTGCTCAGCGTCTCATCTTCCTCGCGGTGCCATTTGCGACCTCTCTGTCTTTTGCTATTCGAGCACTCCTGAATTGCGAGCTCTCTTTCATCACTGACAGTCATGGAGCCGAAGGAGACACCCATGCAACGCTCCCTCCACCGTAAACTAGATGTCCCACCTACATCTCAGGAAATTGTACCGGTTCCTACGGCCGAAGAAGAAACGTTTCACATACATTGGGTTTCTAAGGCCTCCACTTCAGGACGACAAGTTAAAGGTAGTGTGGTTCCTTATCTTTCTTACATAGCTATTTGCCCCCCTTATCGACCTATTTATTTGTCATGCTTATATCTACCTATCGGTGTCAGATTTAGACCTACTTGTCTCCGAATTTCATACGTTTGTCACCCTTAAGCACCTATTTGCCACACCTAAACTCCCTTATCTATACATTTGTCACCCTTGTCTTACTCTTAATATTTTTTGTATTTCTTGATCAATCAATTAACTGAATTTCTTATTTACACATTTTTTTGAATCTAGTGAACACAAGGGTCATCTCCGCCTGGTGTTCTATGGAAATTTACATGAAGGATAGGGATCATATGGCATTTCAGGATTGCCACAAGTCATTGATGAGGACCACACCCTTTGGTGCATATGTTGACAATGCTTCTCCCGTCACCTTCACCATGACACTAGTGGAGGAGATTATTTGCGCCCATAGTGGAGTAAATTACTTCCGTATGGGTGGTAAGGAGGTCGCATTCAGTGTGGAAGATGTGGGCATAATTTTAAGATTACCTTACTCCGGTCAGCCGGTTCAACATTATGGATCCGTGAAACAGAAGTTGAAGTTGCAGCATCGATTTGGATTTGCAGCAACATTTGACTGGAAGAAAGTGTGTTCTCTCACCAGCAAATTGTTGGGTCTGATGAAGAGCAAGATGTGGCCGACACTGTCCGACTGTCGATTGTACTCTTACTGTCCACTTTCCTTTGCCCACGATCGACGCATTCTTGTCAACAATAGATGTTGTCATGCTTAGATGACATTGGCAGAGTTTCAGATTACAACTGGGCAGTCGCCGTGCAACAGGTAAAGATGCACAAGTTTGAGCAATTAGTGTTTACGATCCAGAAACGACGGTCAGGTATAATTGATCGTGGTAAGAGAAGAGCCGGTTTGGCATCCCAGGCCCATACATTTATATTTGGTTGTTCTGCCGCACTTGCTGTAAGTTTTTTTATTTTTGGTGTGTAATAATTAATGTGTCAACCATTAATTCTATTGCATTGTAAAATAACTTGATATATTTCATATTACAGGTCTGGTTTTTTGAGCACATGTAGGTGCGACAGCCACTAAGGCAGGTGGCATTCCCCCGACTATTTAGGTGGGGGCCATTCCAAGATAGGAAATAAAAATTCTCCATTGGATCCCTACGAGGCCAACAGGTATTATGAGTGCTAAAAGCTTCTTCTTTGTGGCTCAACATTAATGAATAACCGAAGTGATGTGGTTTGAAATGCAGGTGATCGAAGGGCTCCTTGTTGAGCCAAGTGAAAGGGACACGGGGTACGGTGGTCAAATGATGACCCGACCCAGTGCTCAGGAGACTCTTTCATTAGCTCCATGCATGCCTGTGCTACAGGATATTACCGCTACATTGAAGGTCAAGCAACGGCTACTTGAGGAAATGATGGCCTTCTTTCTGGTTAGGGTGCAAGAGGCTCACATTACCGCTGATGCAGCACCTCCTAGGCCCGTCGAACAGGTGACGATTGATGTTATGCCACCTCCGGCAGCCCCTGTCAAGGAAGTGCAAGGGGCTAAAAATGTTGAGCAAAGTATATGTCAAACCTCTGAAATGGACATTGCCGCCGATGTCCCACCTCCAAGGCCCCCTCAACAAAGTACGGATGATACCGTGGCATCTAAGGCAGCACCTGAAGAGGATGTGCAAGGCGATATCCAAGCTAAGATGGAGGTGACCAATGGGCATGGTGACCATCGTGAAGGTGTCTTTTCTCAGTCCCTTCATCAACGGGACGAGAAGCCCGTGAGGAAAAGGTGGGCACCTACAAAGAAAACTGCAGGACGGGGTCAGAAGAAGGAGAGTCTGCATTGTTCCTACTTCTTACAGTATAGAATCTAAGATTGGTATATTGGCATAAATGTAGAAGGGAGATGAAGCCGACCCTTACAGAAAGATCATACAGACTACTGATTGGATCTGCAAAGGCCTGCTGAAGCTGACAGATAACACGATTGTGAATGAATTCATTGATGCTTGTGCCTCTGGGGATATTGAGTAAGTTATCCTCTTATAGTTTCTGTAATTATCTTGATCCGCCTTACTCTAACTACCATGAAAAATTTTATTCAATATAGTAGCCCCATATTTCGATTACAGAACGGAATTGTTTTGAACCATCGTCATGTCATTGATCTATTATACAACCAGATGATAGATGATGCGGTAAGGTTTTTGGAAAATTGTGAAATTTTTTGTCACTCGCCCTACCCTGAACTTGTGTTTCTACTGCTAATAGAATCGTGGTTGTTAATTTGCAGGTGATCGATGCCAAGATGTACCTCCTCCACTCACAATTCAATGATTCGGACACCTTTCATCGGTGGGTTTGTTTTCCCACCACTTTAGTGAATCACATAAACGGCAGGACAGCGGCCAACACCGAAAAATCCAACGAATTGTTGGAGTGCGCCTACGAGAATGTTGAATTATCAGAACTACAGAGGAACACATATTTATTCTTGGTGTTACACTCTGGAGATCACTAGCATCTACTTGCTGTTGACACAAAGAATCACCGCTCTGTCTCATTCAATTCCATGAGAGGCATGGCCATCCATGATGCCACTACAAGAAATTTGGTACTTTTTCTTATCCATGTACCCAAAATCATAGAGATTCATATTGTCTGTTAATTATTCCTTAATAATTTATAACCTTTCATTTGCAGGCTGCAGTTGTACGGGGGTCTCTAAAGCTCTATGGGACATTCGAGGGAGTTGAGAAATGGGATCTTGTATTCGATAACGAATGTCCCCAACAGGCAGCTGGAAGCCTCAACTGTGGCATTTATGTACTAAAATATGTTCAAGAATTGTCAAGGAAGGGGGAGACATCATGGACATTTAATGAGGGTGATTGTAATATGTTTAGAGCCCAGTTAGGGGCCGACCTCATTACCTTTGGAAACACAACATCTTAAATATTTCACATCTCAAACCTTAGAATGTGGCATACCTGTCTTCATTGATATTTCTTTTGTCATACATTTTGATCTTCAAAGTTTTATATGTTTTAATGCTGTTAATGTGTGTGCTTGATAATGTTAATTCATGAATATCAATTAGTTTTCTGAAGACAGATTCAAGTTTGGTTAAGGAACTAGGCTGAAGTGTGAAAAGATGAAGGCTTTACTTGCACAAGTGTCGACTAGAGTCGACCGTGGAGTCGACTCTAGTTCAGACTGCTAAAGAGAAATACCCAAGTCACCCACTGGATGAAAAGGGCTTTGGCTACGCTTTAAGGGTGACAAATAGGTGGCCAATGGGGAAAAATAGGTCTTACTGGTGTAAAAGAGGTGACAAAGGGTGAATAATAGATGATCAGGCTGAAATATGGAAATACCCTTATCCCATGAGAGAGAATATACCTCTGATAGGGTAGCCTCGGATCACGTGCAAAGCCTATGCCCCTGGGCTTCGAGTTGAGCATGTGCCAGACACACCGAGCCTGTGATTCATTCTTTCAGCCCATTTGTCAGTCTTACTGGCTAATTTACACGCTTATTGTCCATTTGTCAGTCATACGGGCTATTTGTCACCCTTATTGCATATTTATCACTCTTATCTTACCACATGAACAGTTGTTGCCTTCTTCTCTCCATTAGCTGCTTGTCTTTGACCTGGATCACTGTAGCTGACTAATCTATAAATTAACCTTTGACTTTGACTGGGACCTCATGACTGTAGTCAAGAAAAAGTTGAGCTTTCTGGAGTCCTCTTTGACTGGCGTTGACCTTGACGAGTCGACATTGACTGTCTTGGCATTGACCAAGTCCCTTCGTTCTTTGATCTTCTGATTGCTCTATAAACTCTTGATACACTGTTCACATTTTTGTCCTCTTGTGAACTTGACACCTCCTTTCAGCTCCTTCTGCTTTTCATTGGTTAATTCAAAAGATCTATTTTTCACCTTTACCATTGTATTTGTCTACTTTGCAGATCTAGTTGTCGCCACTGATAGGTATTTTTCACCCTTATCCACTGTATTTGCCAACACCCTCTCTTGTCCAATCACCTCTGCAATATGCTCCGATCGAGCGACGATCGTTCGGCTAGGGTTCCTGACGTTCCCCTTTTTTCTGCTCCCGAGGGGCTGCGGTACCACCTTCATTGCAGCGATGTGTTAAATCGACACACCGATCCCGCTCGTGACCCTACATTGACACCCGCTCTTCTATTTTAAGTTATTAAGGCTCCTCCGCAATGTCATCCCCTTCATCAGTGCGGGTAGTGGTGGCTTCCCTAACAGAAGAGCCCATCTCCTCTGCGTCCTCCTCGGTCCCTTGTCATCACTGGTTCCTGCTGCAGATGCCCTCTTCCTTTTTTTTAATCCTCTTCCATGCTTATGCAGTTTACAGACCTGTTGATTGTGATGTGTCCCTTTTTGCAAGATGAATATGATCTCAACAATGATCGAAGGATGAACAAGCAATGAAATCACTCAACCTATGAACATGTGCAACGTGAACCGAGGCAATCAGCATGAAATCTAGCATGGGCATGCCATCTCTATCAGGAATAAACTAAAGGAAAGAAAATAAAAGCACATGCCGGGGCGTGGAGCAAGGAAATAAACTAAACACACCGTATAGGTGGAACAAGCAAGTAAGGCAAGTAAGAAAGAGGTACGAGGGGAAAGAGAGAGCTACTGCCCAAACTATGAGGATGTGATCGCCACCAAGGTAAGAAACAAGCTAAAGACCTGGAACATACCTTGGAAATAGGTGGATGAAGCACCCGCCCACGGGAGAGAGAAAGAACTGCAGTTCTGTGCAATATAACGGTCAAGAACGGATGCACCACAGAAGTGTGACGGCCTTACGATAAGCCGTTACGTAACTCTAACGCTCCTTTAATGATCCGTCAGAGATCTGCAGAATAGGATCTTGGGAATCTTTGATCTCCACGCCTTCCAGCTGGCCAGAAAGCTTGGGCCTCGTGCTGTGGACTCTATAAGCCTGCAAAAAAGTGTAGAACATAAAGAAAACAACCCAGATTAGCCCTTGGAAGAGTGTAATATCAATGAATCAAAAGAACTCAAGAACATGCAAAAGGAGAGGGAAATACCGGGGAGGTTGGTTTTTTAACCCCTCTGGGGCGTTTAAAAGATAGGAGAGATGTCTAGATGAATGTAGAAGATGCAAGAATATGAAAGAAGAAGAAGGGAGATGCTATGATGCTTGGAGGAGGGAAAAGGAGACTAAGAAAACAACTTGACTGAACTAGACCCTTGGAACCAATACTCCCTGGACTTTGGAAGAAGATGGACGTGAGAAGTAGCTCTCCTTGGTTGGTTCTAGCTCCAGGATGCAGCAGCACTTCGACGCGAACTCCAGATGTCTCCTCCTTCAGTCATGAAGCCAAGGGTTCTATTTATAGACCCTCAAACTCTCTGGTCGAGTAGGAGAGAATCCAGCTAGAAAGTAGGACGTTTCTTAGCAAACTCTTGAAGATAATACTCCCAAGAGTCCATAGAAACAAATAGAAGGTTCTAAGATCAGATTTGAGGGAGAAATCATCCGATCAAACTCTTAATCCAGCCACGGAGTAGCAGAGAAAGAGCAGTTCTGCTAGAACTCTCTGTTTGATGCAACGGCCGAATGATAAACCACCATAGTGATGTAACGCCTCAAGAGTGAACCGTTACACAACCTTATCCACTAAAAGTTATGATCAACGGATGAAGAAGGTTGTAGAATAGGACTCTGCAGCATGTAATGGTCAAGGAGTGACGCGCTACAAGTGCCTGACAGCAGCACGACAAACCGTCACACCAAAACGGATAAGAAGAGATAAGCTTGAAAGAAAGCCATTGGCTTTGGGACTCTGGCGTGACGTAACGGTCTGATGTAGGTGCGTTAGAGAAATGTGGCGTGCCAGAAATGATGCGTCAGAGACCATGGTGTGATGAATGAAAAGTGAAGATTCGCTAAGCTTTGTCTAGCGAAAAAGAACGAGGAACCTGACCCAACCAAGGAGACATGACCCATGAAATAAACCTCAAATTGACCAAGATGGCCCAATAAGGATGAACAACTAAGAGCATCATTTAAAATGAATAAGGAGATGACCCATCTTATTGGTCATAAAACGGGTGTCAACAGATGCCCCTCCTTAACGTCCTCGTTGCAGGGGAGCGAGTGAAGGTGAAGCAAAAGTGAAATGGAACATGGAGATGAAACGAAAATGAAGCGGAGCGGACTGAAAAGCGGGCGTTAAGGCAAATGACACCCGTCCTCAACCAATGAGCGATATGATTTTTCCAAAAAACTTCGAACTAATCACAAGGAGCGGCAAACCAAATGACACATGTCCGGAGGAACTAACAACGAAGGAAAGGAAAACATGGCCAGCGACCGGAGCAACGGAACAGAAAAGAGATGATTAACTAAACTCCAGACAGGAATCTTCAGCTAACCAGACCGAGCGAGTAGACCGAAGGAAACCTTCCAACTCATAGTGGAATGACTCTCCTTACTCGAGATCATGGACACAGGTATCCACCATCATTAAGACACCTTGGAAAGATAAAGGCTCGTGAATGCTCAAAGATGCGTATGATGCATGTTGGGCTAAAGGAAAAGAAATCATCAAAACAAATGCCAAGAAATCATAAAATAACAAAATACTCGAGAATAGTATTGCCAGACCAGAGAAACCAGGGTCAGGACATCATCTGAAACCATGGCGTGCAAGACAGAACCATCATCCCCTAGCTTTTCCAACCTAACGGCCTATCCAACGATTAAACATGTGCACTTAGATCATTATGCGGGACGGACACGCGACCTGGGACTCTAGCTCGCGATCTCCCCTAAGCGAGGGAAGATGTCACGCCCACTTAACTGTCACGCCCCGAGCTTTTATTACAGCGGAAGACTCGCTCGGGGAGCACGAACAGCCGGCATGGTAAGCCTCTTGCAAGCAAGAATCAATCAGAGTGCAAGACAATCACAACAAGTAAATGCAATTGCACAAGATTTAATCAAACTTCAACGTTATTTCATAATGTTCAATATTCAAGATACAATCACTAATTTGATTTCCATTCTACTAGACTCAAGAAATAGGAAAATTACATTGACTCAATCTAGATACTTTAACTTCCTAAGTCTTCACTCTCATTTTTATAACACTTTCACTCGCTTCCGGACCCGCTACTAGTATAGCCCGAATCCGAATCCGAACTATTTCCATCTTCTGAAAAATATTGGAAAGTAGGCCATGAGCACACTTGCCCAGTAGGTATCTTCGCATCAACATGAAGGCACTATTTAAGTAATTATCATTTTAGCTCTAAAGAAATAAGATAAAATCATGTGAATGCGAATCAATCATGCGATCACATCAATAGAAACAAGATAACCATGTAAGATAGAATGATCAAGAATGAGCTAGCAAGAATATAACAAGAACATGATATTGGCCTTCCATGAACAAGAATGTAACGAGATTATACTAGCAAGCCACATATTCCTCACTTTAGCATCTTATGCTTAAGAGCAAGTGCTTCATGAATTTCTGTGGAATATCAAGCAAAGATGTCATGTTGTGCCGTGGATCTTCACTTATTTATAGAAATAGTACTCCCAGCGCAATGCGACGCCAGTAGCATCATACCCCATGGTTTATAAAATAGTATGTTTCCGGCAATCAGCTGAGGGGACTAGCATAGAGCCCTTGAACACAATCAATGCTCGATCGCATCTTCAGTTATAAATTAAGCTACTTCCACGCAGTATAACAGTAAAGTATGGCCAAGAATATAACACTTCCAATAATTCCATGATAACTAAAATCAATGAATGAATGCTTCAACATAAGAATGTAGGAGTCAAGAAATAGACTTTAAACAATGTCATGCTCATAGAAATAAATCGACAACATAACGTTATTTTCCTTTACTTCCATTACATTAGATCAATTTAAGCAATATGACAAGTTCTAGATCATCAAGGTTTGTCTAGAATCATTGGAATATCAACCCTTGGTCAAACCTTGGGTTAACATAAACAAGCTATGTAACGGTCATTTGCTGGGCCGTTACATTATGTAATGCGCCAGTGATGGGCCGTTAAAGTGATTCGAGTCCAAAAAGATAAAAATAGACTCAGAGGAATGTGACGGTCTGGCACTAGGCCGTTACGTGAGCCTGGCGGTCTAGTTCAAGGCCGTTACATTTCAAGAATCAAAAACCACGATAGAGTGTTCTAATTAAAGGGCTTTCATTGGTACAACCAACTCGGCGTCCTAGTGGGAATCCCAGACTCGCAGAGAATTACGGAGGCCTTGAAACAATGATTTCCTAGTCCATTGGAAGGAATATCCAATAGAGAGGTCCTCATGTCCAAGATGGTGTTCCTATAGTGCAAAGTGTGAACTAATGACAATATACCGGAATATGTGCCATGTACTTATAGAATTGACTCTATTGTTAAAGAGAGACATGTATAATCAAAGTGAAAATCGTGGTGAACTCCGTCAATACAACGTCGAAAAGTCATGCTTTATAATACAAGACTATAGAATTTTGGCATGAAATTAACATATCCTTAAAATATCATTAAGATATCAAAACATGCAATACCTATCATGCACAATCAGATATCCTAAAAATCATATAATCAGGTTAAAACTTAAGTAACTATGCTTAATCAATAAATAATATTGGCAAGTTATTTTCTATCTTAGGGTTGACAGAACACAGGATATAACGGTCTTAAGAGGGGGCGTCACAGTGAGAGTGACGGTCATGATCAAGCTGTTACTTGAATGTAACTCGTCTGTCCAAGCGCGTTAGAAACATCCGTGCAATTCAAATACTACAGAGTTTGTAACGGTCTGTAGTAGGGCCGTTACATGAAAGTGACAGTCCTATGCTAGTACGTTACAGTATCTGTTAACATAAAATAATCATAGAAACTAAGAGATCAACTCACATCATATCTTTTATCAAAACATGATGAGTTTCTAGTCATGTTAACGAAGTAAGGCCATCTACATGCATAGGTAATCATGAATAGATGAATAGTCATGTTTTAATTTCTTAATTTGGCATGATGTGCATAGAATAAATAAAACATGAAATCAATGCTCTATAATGCATGGAATTCAATCAAACCAGAGGACTTTTAGTCCTATCATGCTGTTTTTGCCGTTCATGAGATAACTTACCTCTTACTTAGACTGTAGTTTCTGAATTTGGTTGAGAACCCTGCCCTAGATCCCTTCCTTCTCTTGTGACTTTTTCAGCAACTTCTTTAGGCTCTAACTCCACGCCCTCTTGACCTAAAGATGTGAAATTCGGAGGGGAGTTAGTCTAAAGTATTGTAAATAAATACCTCTAAAGAACTTACCTGAGATAATGACTCCTTACCTTGCTTCTTTACGTCCCAAAAGTAGGGGTCGCACAGTTCAGAACTATGCCCTATTTATAGAGTTTAGGCTAGGGTTTACGGATTAGATCTAGTTTAGAGTCCTTATTTCATCAAATCCCAATCTCTAAGAGTCCTTAGTAACATTACAAGCCTTCCCAAGTCGATCCATAGTGGATAGGAACACCAAGTTCCAATCTTTTCATGCGTTCCTTCACTCACGAAACTTACAGGCATGTAACGGTCTGGAGACCACGCGTTACATGGATGTAGCGGTCTTACGATAGACCGTTACAGTCATCGTAGGTAGAATTTCTAAATCATTATAATTCTTTTGTTAATTATCCATATCATTATATATATATATATATAATTAATACTTATCCTAAAATCTGTGGATAGGCTTGAATACCTTCTAGAATATGGGCCTAACTTAATGGGCCTGAGTTAAAAACTTTTTAGACTTTAATTAAGTGGGTTGGGTTAATTGATCAACACAACTTGGCCTTATAATGACTTATTAATCAAATAAACCATTTATAAATTTATTTAGGCCTTTATTATTTATGAAGTTCTGGGGCACTACACCCTCCCCCACTTAGAAAGAATTTGGTCCCCAAATTCAATACATGGATTGAGGAGAGTGTACTTACAGTCAAACAATTCCGGGAATCTTTTCTTCATGGCCGATTCTGTTTCCCATGTTACTTCATAAGGCCATGCTTTCTTCCATTGAATCTTAACCATAGGAATGACCTTATTTCTGAGTTGACGTACTTCTCGTTCCAAAATCTTCATTGGCGTTTGTTCATATGTCAAGTCCTTCTGAATCTCCAGATTGTCATAAGTGATAGTGTGATCTGGATCATACACATACTTCTTCAGCATCGAGACGTGAAATACGTCATGAACTCCTGCTAACTGTGGTGGCAAAGCCAATTTATAAGCCACTTCACCGATCCTTTCGAGGATTTCAAATGGACCGATAAATCTTGGAGTTAACTTTCCTTTAATGCCAAATCTTCGAATACCACGACCCGGAGAAACTTTTAGATATACATGTTCTCCTACTTGAAATTCCAAGTCGTGCCTTCGATTGTCAGCATAAGATTTTTGCCTATCTTGTGCCATTTTCATCCTTTCATGAATGAGCTTGACTTTCTCTGTAGAATCCCTGATTAAATCGGGGCCTAGAAATTGCCTTTCCCCTATTTCATTCTAACATATTGGTGATCGACAACTTTTCCCATATATAGCTTCAAAAGGTGCCATTTGTATGCTTGCTTGATAGCTGTTGTTATATGCAAATTCTACCAAAGGCAAGTGATCATGCCAACTTCCTCTAAAATCAATGACACAAGCCCTGAGCATATCTTCTACCACTTGATTTGTCCTTTCTGTTTGACCATCAGTTTGTGGATGGAAAGCGGTGCTAAAATTCAATCTAGTCCCAAGTGAATGTTGTAGGCTCTTCCAGAATTGTGATGTGAATCGGGGATCTCTATCTGATACAATAGTGACAGGGACTCTATGTAACTTGACAATTTCTTTTATGTATAGTGCTGCTAGAATATCTACAGACCATCGACTTTTTACTGGTATGAAATGTGCAGATTTAGTCAATCGGTCTATAATTACCTATATTCCATCGTGTCCACCTCTTGTCTTAGGTAGTCCCATAATGAAATCCATTCCTATGCTCTCCCATTTCCATTCCGGAATACTTAAGGGATGTAATTTACCTGCGGGTCTGAAATGTTCCACCTTCACTTGTTGACATGTGAGACATCGAGATACGAAGTCAGCTACTTCCCTTGTAGCAACCCTAATAAATGAATAATTGAAATGAATTAAAACATATATATTACAGAAGTAATATATATATAAAAGGAATAGGGTTAATTGGACGAAATAAAACAAATTAAAAATAACGCCTCTTATTAAGGCGTTAATTTATAAAGAAACGCCTCTACCCATGGCGTGAATAAAGAAAGGACGCCCACACCTACGGTCGTCAGTTCTCACGCGACCAAATGGGTAAGTAAAAGAAACGCCTCTATCTCGGGCGTGTTTTAAAACAAGAAACGCCCTTTTTCAAGGCGCTTTTTAAGAAACGCCCTTATTCAAGGCGTTAATTCAAGAATACACGCCCTGACCTAAGGCGTTAATTCAGTTCGTGAACCGATCGAACCCAGAGCTTATCCAGGGAAAGATTAACCTAATCTAGTAAGTGTCTAATAGAGTAAGGACTCTATTAGGGATATACTACCCTCACACAATCACTAACTCTAATAGGACTTCCAAAGTCTTATAAATAAACCTGTTCGGCCAACCCTAAATCTATTTGGACGAACTACTGCTGCACGGTACGTGAAGAACAAATTGTTCTTCTTATTCCCTTTTGTTTTTCTTGCTTCAGATTATATGAAGAATAATTAGTTTTCTTCTTGTTCAGGAAACTCTGCTACTGCCGTCGAAGAATAGGTAATATTCTTCTCTCTTTTTCCTTAAACGTCGATTATAACTATGAAGATTATTAACATCTTCATCTTCCCTCTTTTTCTCTTCCTCTACAGGTTCTGTAGCGTGAAGATCTTTGAAGAACATTTGTTCTTCTTCCGGCTGCTGCTGCTGTTGCGGATTTTCGTTGCAACAGAGCTCATCTTCTATCTCATCCTTCACGTTCCATTAAAGGTAGGTTTTCTCAAGATACTGTAGCCCAAATAAAATTAGTGAAAGATATTATATAAGCATGGCATGCATACGGTCTATATACATATGGTTTCGGTGTGTTTTCTGAATTGTTTGAAAGAAACGCCCTGGAATAGGGCGCTATTTTAAAATAAACGACCATAACAGCGGTCGTCAATTTATTAAGAAACGTCCTGTACACAGGCGTTAATTTTACGAGATCATGACTTAAGCATGTTAAGAATGGATTATATATGAAACCTTGATTATTAATGCATGATCCTGTCTCCAAATCTAATGTCCTGCAATTTCTTGTATTCACGGCCTGTACAAGGTCGTTTTCCACGTATTAACGCCTTATCATAGGGCGTGACTTTAAAAGTAACGCCCCTTACTAGGGCGTGTATATGTTAAAATCTTGAAATTCACGACTTGGACAAAGTCGTTTTCCCTATGTAAACGCCCCATCATAGGGCGTGAATTAAAAATAAACGCCCCTTACTAGGGCGTGTATCTGTTAAAATCCTGAAACTCACATATTCTGTAAAATGGAATTAGAAAGTAACGCCCCTTCCAAGGGCGCGTTTTTGATAAATTTCTGAGAATAATTATATCCTGTCGAATATGTAAATGATGAGACGCCTGCCCCTGCAGTCGTCAACTTTGAAGAAACGCCCCCAGGAAAGGCGTGTTTTTGATAAATTAATGAAATAAATGGAAATTCCGTAAATTGGCAATATATGTAAACGCCCTTCTGTTAGGCGTTAATTATTCAATACACGACTTGACCTAAGTCGTTATTTTACTGTAAACTGATTTTTCCTCTGATTTGCTAACCGATGGTTTATATATTATACATATATATATATATATATATCGGCACTATTCTCCACTCCGTGAGTATAGTCCCATGTTTTCATGTTGATTTACCGACCACACTCAACTCTCATTGACATACAAGCTCTCCATTGGACATTCCGTTCCTTTGGACTAGCGAGTTAGTCATAGAGACCTCCGTAAGACTCCTCGTAGCCTTGGATTCCCTCAAGGCCGACTGAGCTGGTTGTACCCTAAAAACCCATTACACAGTTTTTGCCATGTCAATCTAAAGAAACATGGTATACCGACCCTTATGATTATACAAAGAGTATATCATAAGAAATTCTTGATGGGATGATGATATCATGCCATATCGTGTCATTCTTGTAAACCCCAATTCTATGATAAGAATGAGGGTATCTTGCTTGATCTAATGTTCATGTGGACCTCAATTCTATATAAAGAATGTCCATATTGATTTGTCATGGTACCTAAGTTAAGGGAACCATATTCTACCTAGTTTTATCGATATCGTGATTATACCGTTATGATCGCCATTCTATGTCCTTGTCATATTTTTGGACTCTATTCTGTCAAAGTTGTCATACGTGTCTACAAGCTTGATGATTGAAATTCTATATTGGCTATATAAACAAGAGTGGATGTCAAAACACATGATAAATGCCTGCGCATATAGGGCCCGATCTGGTCCTGGGAGGAGCACCCGAAAGTACTTGTGCCCATGGGAGTTAAAATGATAAGGTATCTGGCATTATACCGAGTACTTGACTTGCTTGATTGGACATTCCACACACATCTTGTACTTGACTCGTACTTAACATGAAATGAAATGCGTGGCCCGAAAAAGGGTAATTTACTTGCTTGATACATGATAGCCAAAGTTCTTGACATGACTTGTTAAATGTACTTGCTTGAATATCTCGAATAAACTTGTTATCTTGTTGGAAGTTCATGACTAAGTTCATCTTATTTTCTTGATATTACATTCTCTCTATCTTGTCGTTTTATGCGAGCATGCATAGCTTTATTGCATTCATGAAAATGTAATTACTTAAACCCCTCGCTAGTACTTGAGATATAATTTCCTACTGAGCGTTCGCTCATTCCGTTTGTCCCTTTTACTTTTCAGGTAAGTCCGACGACGATGGAAGTCAATCAGATGGGAATGGTCAAGAGTGAAAGTGATAGAGCTTCTACAAGTGTCGTCTAGTCTTTTCCATAGTTTCTTGAGTCAACTATGTATTCTTTTCCTTTTTATTAAACAGAGTATTGGATTTGTAATAGTCTATCCATTATGAAATAAAGGATTGGGTTATCTTGCTATTTTGCGCATCTCTGTCTTTGTGTCGAATATACGACCACTCTGGTTGACATGATTGATATAGACACGTCGCGCATCTCCGGGTATCTTCCGCGCTCGGGGCGTGACAGTCTTTGTGGTATCAGAGCCTAAGGTATTCAATTCCTAGGAAACCCAAGTCCAAGGATAGGTTTCAAAACCTTTAACCAAGTGAGAGTGGGTAGAACCAAGGGTTAAATGATCAATGAGTCCTTTATAAGATCATAGTGATATAATACTAACATAGCTATTATAATTGTAGGATAATGGCTGCCGAACGTGCTCAATGGCGCAACATGCAGCGTACCCTTCAAGGGATGACCCAAGTGCTACAACAGGTAGCACAAGGTGGTGCTCCACGAGCTGGAAGCTTACACCAAGCCTTCAAGAATATGAATCCCCCGAAGTTCATGGGATCGACCGATCCAGACGATGCCGAGCATTGGGTTCGGGAGATTGAACGTCTATTCCGTGTTATGCAATGCACGGATCAGGACAAAGTCTTATTAGCTACTTTCCAGTTAGAAAAGGATGCTAGATGTTGGTGGGAGTCGATTGAAGCTACAATTGACCCAACTCAAGTTACATGGGGAGAATTCGTTGAATATTTCAACGCCAAATATTTCTCTGATAGGGTCCAGGAAAAGAAGGCCGCCGAATTTGCCGCATTAAAGCAAAGATCTTTATCGGTGGCTGATTATGAAGCACAGTTCTCTAGACTGTCTAGATATGCTAAGCATTTAATTAGCACGGAAAAGATGAAAGCCCGTAGATTTCTTAATGGGCTTAGGCCCCACTACATTACTCAACTGGCGCCTATGGATATTCAAGTTTATACTGAAATAGTGCGCCGAGCTCAGTTGCTTGAAGATGCCACGGAATTATCTGATAGGATCCGTGGGAAAGACAAAAAGGAGCAAGTCACAAGTTCGGGTTCTTTTAAACCCAACTTTAAGAAGAGGCCCAATAATGGAGGTTCTTCCTCTCAAGATCAGAAGTTCAAGAAATCCAAGCCTTTCTCTATCACCACTACACCTTCAAACGTAGTATGCAAGCATTGTGACAAGGCTGGTCACAAAACAGAAGAATGCTGGAGGAAATTAGGAGCATGTCTCCGTTGTGGGAGTCGTGAACATCGGATTCCCGATTGTCCATTAATGAATGACCAAGACGGTGAGGGTAAACGCCCAGTGACAAGGAACGCGCGTCTTCATGCGATCCAAGAGACCGAACCAGAAGAAGAAGGCAGATTGGTGGAAGGTACATTAAAAATTTGTTCCAAATATGCACATGTCTTATTTGATACAGGTGCATCGCATTCCATTATTTCCAAGAAGTTTGCTGACCCATTACCTCTAGAACCAGAATGGATGAAGTTAATATTGTCTACTCCTCTCGGAAACGAGACGGATATCACACATCATTACCAAAATTGTGAGGTATTGGTTCGAGGAAAGAATTTTCCTATTGATCTTATCTGCTTAGATCTAAAAGAATATGATGTTATACTAGGAGCAGATTGGTTATCCAAATACCAGGCAACAGTTGATTGCCGTGATAGCAAGATTGTTTTCAAGGAATTTCCGGAACTGACTTATACTAGTCCTAAGAGTCGAAGCAAATCCCCTCTTATTTCGGCTCTTCGAGCAAGCAATCTCGTCAAGAAAGGATGTGTATCCTTCCTTGCTTTTGTCACTATTAAAGAAGCTAAGGAAACCAAGATAGAAGACGTTCAAGTAGTACGAGAATTCCCAGACGTATTTCCAGAAGATTTGCCGGGATTACCCCCGCAAAGAGATGTGGCCTTTACCATCGACTTAGTCCCTGGTGCTGGTCCGGTTTCAAAGGCACCATATAGAATGTCCCCTGCTGAACTCAAGGAGTTGAAGGAGCAGTTGATGGAACTAATCCGAAAAGGGTTTATTAGACCAAGTACTTCCCCGTGGGGAGCACCAGTCTTATTTGTAAAGAAGAAGGATGGATCCATGAGATTGTGTATTGACTATCGACAGTTGAATCATCTTACTATCAAGAACAAGTATCCACTGCCGAGAATCGATGAATTGTTTGATCAGATTTCAGGATCCAAATATTTCTCCAAGATTGATCTCCGGTCGGGATATCATCAATTAAGGATCAAGGATGATGACATTCACAAGACCGCATTCAGAAGCAGGTATGGCCATTACGAATTTGTTGTTATGCCTTTTGGACTAACAAATGCCCCTGCTGCCTTTATGCAGTTAATGAATAGCATATTCAGGCCTTACTTGGATCAATTCATAGTAGTCTTCATCGATGATATATTGATATATTCTAAGACTAAGGAAGAACATGAAGAGCATTTGAGGATTGCATTGCAAGTCTTGAGGACAAATCAATTATATGCTAAACTCAGCAAATGCGAGTTCTGGCTTGAAGAAGTGGCTTTTCTCGGACATGTCATATCCAAGGACGGTTTATCTGTGGATCCGTCAAAAGTTGAAGCTGTGAGAAACTGGGAGAGACCCACTAATGCAAGCGAGATCAGAAGTTTCTTGGGTCTTGCAGGCTATTATCGGCGATTTATCAAAGATTTCTCTAAGATCGCCGTGCCACTTACAAGATTAACTCGTAAGGAGATCCGATATGAATGGAGTGAGGAATGTGAAAGCAGTTTCCAAACTCTCAAGGATCATCTCACCACAGCTCCGGTCTTAGCCGTACCCATTGAAGGAGAGAAATTCGAGGTCTACACTGATGCTTCTGGCATTGGCCTCGGATGTGTTCTAATGCAACAAGGGAAGGTCATAGCATACTCTTCTCGTCAACTAAAGAAGCATGAGGAGAATTACCCCGTCCATGACTTAGAACTGGCCGCGGTAGTATTTGCCCTAAAGATATGGAGACACTACTTATATGGAGCACAGTTTACTGTATACTCCGATCACAAAAGTCTCAAATATCTATTTTCACAAAAAGAGCTAAACGTGAGACAAAGACGCTGGCTAGAATATCTCAAGGACTTCGACTTCAATATACAATACCATCCCGGAAAGGGTAATTATGTTGCTGACGCCCTTAGTCGAAAGCCGAGAGCAATGATAGCAAATTGTATGATGCAAGAATGGAGGTTGCTTGAACAATTCTCCGAGCTCAATATAAGCTTGGACACGGAAGCCAAATTTATCACATTATCTCATGTAAGCGTACAGTCAGATTTATTATCTGAGATACAAGCACTTCAGGATGATGATCCTATATTAGTGGAAATCAAAGGCAGATTAGAAGGACAATCTGACTTTCAACTAACTTCCGAGGGAAGATTATTATTCAAAGATAGAACTTGTATACCTGATTGTCCGGAATTAAAGAAGAAGATCTTAGATGAAGCTCACAGATCAAGATACACTATTCATCCTGGATCAACCAAAATGTACCAAGATGTAAAGAGGAACTTTTGGTGGCCTAATATGAAAAGAGAAATAGCGGACTATGTATCGCGCTGTCTCACATGCCAACAGGTCAAGGCGGAACACCAAAAGCCTGCGGGAAAACTACATCCTCTAGATATTCCTAAGTGGAAATGGGAGGATAGTGGTATAGACTTCATCATGGGTTTGTCTAAATCTAAAGGAGGACATGATGGAATCTGGGTTATCATTGACCGATTGACTAAATCGGCACATTTCTTGCCAATCAAAAGCCGATGGTCAATTGATGTGCTAGCTGCACTGTACATCAAGGAAATAGTCAGGATACATGGAATTCCTGTCTCAATCGTGTCTGATAGAGATCCCCGTTTTACTTCTCATTTTTGGAAGGGATTACAACATTCGTTGGGAACAAGGCTCAACTTTAGTACTGCTTTTCACCCACAAACGGATGGTCAGACCGAGCGAACTAATCAAGTTGTTGAAGATATGCTGAGAGCATGCATTATTGACTTTGGAGGAAGCTGGCATGACCACTTACCTTTAGTTGAATTTGCATATAATAATAGCTACCAAGCTAGTATCCAAATGGCACCTTTCGAAGCCTTATACGGAAGGAGTTGCCGATCTCCCATATGTTGGAACGAAGTTGGAGAGAAACAATTATTAGGTCCAGACATGGTAAGGGATACAACTGAGAAGATACAAGTAATCAGAGAAAGATTGCAAGTTCCTCAGACGAGACAAAAAGCTTATGCTGATACAAGAAGGAGAGATCTTGAATTCCAAATCGGAGATCATGTATTTCTCAAGATATCGCCTGGACGTGGCATACGAAGATTTGGTGTTAAGGGCAAGCTTACGCCAAGATTCATCGGACCATTTGAGGTACTCGAAAGAGTTGGCGAGGTTGCTTATCGCATCGCGTTGCCTCCTCAGTTGTCCGAGGTACACAATGTATTTCACATATCTATGTTGAAGAAGTATGTGCACGATCCGTCACATATTATTGAGCATGGAGATCTGGTGATCCAGAAAGATCTCACATATGAACAGAGGCCTTTAAAGATATTAGATCGAGAAATACGAGCTCTAAGGAATAAGGTTATTCCCATGCTTAAGGTGCAATGGAATAAGAATCCTGAACGCGAAGCGACATGGGAGACCGAGGAATCTATGAAGAAACGATTTCCCGAGTTATTCTAAGAGGTATATGTCCTACACTCTCCACGTATAATTATATATATATATTGAATTTGGGGACCAAATTCTTTTTAAGTGGGGGAGGGTGTAGCAACCCTAATAAATGAATAATTGAAATGAATTAAAACATATATATTACAGAAGTAATATATATATAAAAGGAATAGGGTTAATTGGACGAAATAAAACAAATTAAAAATAACGCCTCTTATTAAGGCGTTAATTTATAAAGAAACGCCTCTACCCATGGCGTGAATAAAGAAAGGACGCCCACACCTACGGTCGTCAGTTCTCACGCGACCAAATGGGTAAGTAAAAGAAACGCCTCTATCTCGGGCGTGTTTTAAAACAAGAAACGCCCTTTTTCAAGGCGCTTTTTAAGAAACGCCCTTATTCAAGGCGTTAATTCAAGAATACACGCCCTGACCTAAGGCGTTAATTCAGTTCGTGAACCGATCGAACCCAGAGCTTATCCAGGGAAAGATTAACCTAATCTAGTAAGTGTCTAATAGAGTAAGGACTCTATTAGGGATATACTACCCTCACACAATCACTAACTCTAATAGGACTTCCAAAGTCTTATAAATAAACCTGTTCGGCCAACCCTAAATCTATTTGGACGAACTACTGCTGCACGGTACGTGAAGAACAAATTGTTCTTCTTATTCCCTTTTGTTTTTCTTGCTTCAGATTATATGAAGAATAATTAGTTTTCTTCTTGTTCAGGAAACTCTGCTACTGCCGTCGAAGAATAGGTAATATTCTTCTCTCTTTTTCCTTAAACGTCGATTATAACTATGAAGATTATTAACATCTTCATCTTCCCTCTTTTTCTCTTCCTCTACAGGTTCTGTAGCGTGAAGATCTTTGAAGAACATTTGTTCTTCTTCCGGCTGCTGCTGCTGTTGCGGATTTTCGTTGCAACAGAGCTCATCTTCTATCTCATCCTTCACGTTCCATTAAAGGTAGGTTTTCTCAAGATACTGTAGCCCAAATAAAATTAGTGAAAGATATTATATAAGCATGGCATGCATACGGTCTATATACATATGGTTTCGGTGTGTTTTCTGAATTGTTTGAAAGAAACGCCCTGGAATAGGGCGCTATTTTAAAATAAACGACCATAACAGCGGTCGTCAATTTATTAAGAAACGTCCTGTACACAGGCGTTAATTTTACGAGATCATGACTTAAGCATGTTAAGAATGGATTATATATGAAACCTTGATTATTAATGCATGATCCTGTCTCCAAATCTAATGTCCTGCAATTTCTTGTATTCACGGCCTGTACAAGGTCGTTTTCCACGTATTAACGCCTTATCATAGGGCGTGACTTTAAAAGTAACGCCCCTTACTAGGGCGTGTATATGTTAAAATCTTGAAATTCACGACTTGGACAAAGTCGTTTTCCCTATGTAAACGCCCCATCATAGGGCGTGAATTAAAAATAAACGCCCCTTACTAGGGCGTGTATCTGTTAAAATCCTGAAACTCACATATTCTGTAAAATGGAATTAGAAAGTAACGCCCCTTCCAAGGGCGCGTTTTTGATAAATTTCTGAGAATAATTATATCCTGTCGAATATGTAAATGATGAGACGCCTGCCCCTGCAGTCGTCAACTTTGAAGAAACGCCCCCAGGAAAGGCGTGTTTTTGATAAATTAATGAAATAAATGGAAATTCCGCAAATTGGCAATATATGTAAACGCCCTTCTGTTAGGCGTTAATTATTCAATACACGACTTGACCTAAGTCGTTATTTTACTGTAAACTGATTTTTCCTCTGATTTGCTAACCGATGGTTTATATATTATACATATATATATATATATCGGCACTATTCTCCACTCCGTGAGTATAGTCCCATGTTTTCATGTTGATTTACCGACCACACTCAACTCTCATTGACATACAAGCTCTCCATTGGACATTCCGTTCCTTTGGACTAGCGAGTTAGTCATAGAGACCTCCGTAAGACTCCTCGTAGCCTTGGATTCCCTCAAGGCCGACTGAGCTGGTTGTACCCTAAAAACCCATTACACAGTTTTTGCCATGTCAATCTAAAGAAACATGGTATACCGACCCTTATGATTATACAAAGAGTATATCATAAGAAATTCTTGATGGGATGATGATATCATGCCATATCGTGTCATTCTTGTAAACCCCAATTCTATGATAAGAATGAGGGTATCTTGCTTGATCTAATGTTCATGTGGACCTCAATTCTATATAAAGAATGTCCATATTGATTTGTCATGGTACCTAAGTTAAGGGAACCATATTCTACCTAGTTTTATCGATATCGTGATTATACCGTTATGATCGCCATTCTATGTCCTTGTCATATTTTTGGACTCTATTCTGTCAAAGTTGTCATACGTGTCTACAAGCTTGATGATTGAAATTCTATATTGGCTATATAAACAAGAGTGGATGTCAAAACACATGATAAATGCCTGCGCATATAGGGCCCGATCTGGTCTTGGGAGGAGCACCCGAAAGTACTTGTGCCCATGGGAGTTAAAATGATAAGGTATCTGGCATTATACCGAGTACTTGACTTGCTTGATTGGACATTCCACACACATCTTGTACTTGACTCGTACTTGACATGAAATGAAATGCGTGGCCCGAAAAAGGGTAATTTACTTGCTTGATACATGATAGCCAAAGTTCTTGACATGACTTGTTAAATGTACTTGCTTGAATATCTCGAATAAACGTGTTATCTTGTTGGAAGTTCATGACTAAGTTCATCTTATTTTCTTGATATTACATTCTCTCTATCTTGTCGTTTTATGCGAGCATGCATAGCTTTATTGCATTCATGAAAATGTAATTACTTAAACCCCTCGCTAGTACTTGAGATATAATTTCCTACTGAGCGTTCGCTCATTCCGTTTGTCCCTTTTACTTTTCAGGTAAGTCCGACGACGATGGAAGTCAATCGGATGGGAATGGTCAAGAGTGAAAGTGATAGAGCTTCTACAAGTGTCGTCTAGTCTTTTCCATAGTTTCTTGAGTCAACTATGTATTCTTTTCCTTTTTATTAAACAGAGTATTGGATTTGTAATAGTCTATCCATTATGAAATAAAGGATTGGGTTATCTTGCTATTTTGCGCATCTCTGTCTTTGTGTCGAATATACGACCACTCTGGTTGACATGATTGATATAGACACGTCGCGCATCTCCGGGTATCTTCCGCGCTCGGGGCGTGACATCCCTCTTCATATTGGGCCACCAAAAGTTTCTTTTGAGATCCTGATACATTTTTGTACCTTCTGGATGAATGGTATACTTTGATTTATATGCTTCTTCTAAGATCAATTTCTTTGTATCTTCATCATCGGGTATACACATTCGGCTCTTGAATAGCATTCTTCCATCTTCGGATATAGAAAACTTCGGTCTTTGTTCAATATTGGCCTTGATTTCCAGTAAAATTGGGTCATCCTCTTGTAACTTGGCCAAATCCTCAATCAATGTTGGTTGAGCTCGGATATTTGCCATGAAACAATTTTCTTCTTCAATGTCAACATCTAGATTCAATTGAGCAAATTGTGGAACAAGGTTAGTCATACTAATCATGAGACTTGATAACATACCCATTGGTTTTCTGCTAAGTGCATCTGCTACAGCATTCGCCTTGCCAGGGTGATATTGAATATCGGAATCGAAGTCTTTAAGATATTCCAACCATCTCCTCTGCCTCATGTTAAGCTCTTTTTGAGAAAATAAATATTTCAAACTCTTGTGGTCTGTGTAGATCGTGAACTTTTCTCCATAAAGATAATGACGCCAAATCTTCAAGGTGAAGATAACTGCTGCCAATTCTAAATCATGTACAGGATAATTTTCTTCGTGACGTTTCAATTGTCTTGAAGAATAGCAAATCACCTTTCCATCTTGTATAAAGACACATCCTAAGCCAATTCCAGATGCATCCGTATATACTTCAAATCCGGCACCCTCTATTGGTAGTGACAAAACAGGGGCTGTTGTAAGATGATTCTTAGGACTTTGGAAACTCTTTTCACAGTCCTTCGACCAGACAAAATGATTTTCTTTTCTGATAAGTCTAGTTATAGGAACCGCGATCTTGGAAAAGTCCTTTATGAATCTTCTATAATAACCTGCTAGACCCAAAAAGCTTCTAACTTCAGACACAGTCGTTGGTCGACTCCAATCTCTGACAGCTTTTACCTTAGAAGGATCCACATCAATACCTTCTTTTGAAATGATGTGGCCTAGGAATGAGACTTCCTTGAGCCAGAATTCACACTTATTGAGTTTGGCATTAAGTTTATGTTCTCTAAGTGTTTGCAAGGCTATCCTTAGATGTTCATCATGTTCTTCTTTTGTCTTGGAGTATATCAGGATATCATCGATGAAGACGACGATGAACTGATCTAAATATGGCTGGAAGACACTATTCATAAGTTGCATGAATGCTGCTGGGGCATTAGTTAACCCAAACGGCATTACCACGAATTCATAGTGGCTATAACGACTTCGAAAAGCCGATTTGTAAATGTCCTCTTCTTTGATTCTAAGCTGATGATAACCTGATCTTAGGTCAATCTTAGAAAAATATTCTGCTCCCGAAAGCTAATCGAAGAGCTCATCAATACGCGGCAATGGGTATTTGTTCTTGATTGTAAGTTGATTCGATCGCCGATAGTCAATGCATAACCTGAGAGAACCATCCTTCTTCTTGACAAATAGAACCGGCGCACCCCAAGGGGATGTGCTAGGTCTGATAAAACCCTTGTCTAGAAGTTCCTGTAATTACTTCTTTAGTTCCTTGAGTTCTGTGGGGGACATCCTGTAAGGGGCTATAGAAACATGTGCTGCACCTGGAATGAGTTCAATGGTAAAGTTTACTTCCCTCTCGGGTGGTAAACTAGGTAGTTCGGATGGGAACACGTCAGGGAATTCATTTGCAATAAGAATGTTTGCTAGGATAATTTCCTTAGATTCGGTGACAATGACTGAAGCAAGAAAAACTTCACATCCTTTCGAGATAAGTTTGCAGGTGTGAAGAGAAGATATAATGGTAGGATGCTTCTTGTATTTGATGCCAAGAAAAGAAAATCTTGGAAGACCGGGTTTTCGAAAAGATATAATCCTATTTCGGCAGTTGATGTAAGCATCATGGTCTACAAGCCAATCTATCCCAAAAATGGCATCATAACCTTTCATATCAAGGCATACTAAGTTTGCGGGGAGATTGTGTCCTTCTACCACTACCTCACAATCAGGATAATAGTTGGTAAGCTTAGTTCCAGATCTTAAAGGTGTAGTAATAGCGAGATCTGAAGGTAGGGGAACTGATGCAGTTGGTAAGGTTTTTGCAAAAGTGGTGGAGATAAAAGAATGAGAAGCACCAGTATCAAATAGCACGAATGCAGGACGAGAACAGATTTGAAGAGTACCTTCCATGAGCCCATCATTTTGATCCCTAGGCGCTTCTTCTTCATCTATAACTGCATTGAGGCGAGCCTGCCTCCTACGTCCTCCATTATTTGGTTGGTCTTTCATAAGGGGGCAATCTGGCACACGATGCTCCCTACTTCCACAACGCAAACAAGCACCTAGGCGCTTCCAGCATTCTTCAGTCGAGTGGCCGAATTTCTCACAAAAGGTGCACGCCGAGGCGACTTGCTCCTTTTCTTCCTTCACCTTTTTACTACTCTTTTGAGAACATCCACCGTTCCCGTTCCTTGATCTGTTCTTATTATCACGACTTTTGTATGGTTCCGTGATGCTAAACTTCTCCTTCTTATAATGCCGATCAGAGCGTCGGCTAGATTCTTCTCCCTTTCCTTTCAACCTTTCGACCTTCTCTTAGGTCCTCTCGCATAAATATGCCCTTTGAACCATCTCCGCATAAGTGCGGATATTCTGTGTCCCCAGTTGTTGAATGAAACCGGGTCGTAACCCGTCCATAAATTGGTTTGCTTTTAATAAGTCTGTACTAATCAAATGTGGTGCATACGGTGCTAGCCTTGAAAACTACAACTCATATTCTGCCACGGACATCATCCCTTGACGAAGGGAGGCAAACTCCATAGCCTTCCTTTCCTTTACATGCTCGGAGAAATATTTGGCACGGAATAAAGTGAGAAAAACATTCCATGTATGTGGCGCATCGGCTGGAGGTGCCGGAACCGATTTCCACCAAGTGCGAGCATCCTTGTTTAATTGGAACGTAGCTAGACGGACTTTCTCCTGATTAGTGCATTGAATAACATCAAATATCCTATTCATCTCGTCGATCCAATTTTCTGCCTCGTCTGGATTGGAAGATCCATAGAAACGCAGAGGATTTAGACTCCGGAAATTGTGATGAAGGTCTCATGCCCTTGCCCCCGCACCACCTTGTGCTATAGTTTGCAGTGCCTGGGTGAGGCCGGCAACAGTTTGTTGCATACCGTCCCAATCTACACGATGAGCCATTCGAAAAATAGGGCACCTGAGAGAAAATAACAACTTGTTATTTCTCATGAATTTGGAATGAACATAATAATTCTTAAACTAATTAGCTATCTTATCCCGGGTTCTACCCAATCCTCACATGGGTGTGGAACTTTTTCCTTAGTTCATAGGTGGGGGTCCTTAACCTTAGACTTATCCTATGACATGACTCTTTTCCTTAAGTCCTGAGACTTAGGCTCTGATACCAACTTAACTGTCACGCCCCGAGCCTTTATTACAGCGGAAGGCTCGCTCGGGGAGCGCGAACAGCTGGCATGGTAAGCCTCTTGCAAGTAAGAATCAATCAGAGCGCAAGACAATCACAACAAGTAAATACAATTGCACAAGATTTAATCAAACTTCAACGTTATTTCATAATGCTCAATATTCAAGATACAATCACTAATTTGATTTACATTCTACTAGACTCAAGAAATAGGAAAATTACATTGACTCAATCTAGACACTTTTAACTTCCTAAGTCTTCACTCTCATCTTTATAACACTTTCACTCGCTTCCGGACCTGCTACTAGTATAGCCCGAATCCGAATCTGAACTATTTCCATCTCCTGAAAAATATTGGAAAGTAGGTCATGAGCACACTTGCCCACTAGGTATCTTCGCATCAACATGAAGGCACTATTTAAGTAATTATCATTTTAGCTCTAAAGAAATAAGGTAAAATCATGCGAATGCGAATCAATCATGCGATCACATCAATAGAAACAAGATAACCATGTAAGATAGAATGATCAAGAATGAGCTAGCAAGAATATAACAAGAACATGATATTGGCCTTCCATGAACAAGAATGTAACGAGATTGTACTAGCAAGCCACATATTCCTCACTTTAGCATCTTATGCTTAAGAGCAAGTGCTCCGTGAATTTCTGTGGAATATCAAGCAAGAATGTCATGTTGTGCCGTGGATCTTCACTTATTTATAGAAATAGTACTCCCAGCGTAATGCGACGCCAGTAGCATCATACCCCATGGTTTATAAAATAGTATGTTTCTGGTAATCAGCCGAGGGGACTAGTATAGAGCCTTTGAACATAATCAGTGCTCGATCGCATCTTCAGTTATAAATTAAGCTACTTCCACGCAGTATAACAATAAAGTATGGCCAAGAATATAGCACTTCCAATAATTCCATGATAACTAAAATCAATGAATGAATGCTTCAACATAAGAATGTAGGAGTCAAGAAATAGACTTTAAACAATGTCATGCTCATAGAAATAAATCGACAGCATAACGGTATTTTCTTTTACTTCCATTACATTAGATCAATTTAAGCAATATGACAAGTTCTAGATCATCAAGGTTTGTCTAGAATCATTGGAATATCAACCCTTGGTCAAACCTTGGGTTAACATAAACAAGCTATGTAACGGTCATTTGCTGGGCCGTTACATTATGTAACGCGCCAGTAATGGGCCGTTAAAGTGATCCGAGTCCAAAAAGATAAAAATAGACTCAGAGGAATGTGACGGTCTGGCACTGGGCCGTTACGTGAGCCTGACGGTCCAATTCAAGGCCGTTACATTTCAAGAATCAAAAACCATGATAGAGTGTTCTAATTAATGGGCTTTCATTGGTACAACCAACTCGGCGTCCTAGTGGGAATCACAGGCTCGCGGAGAATTACGGAGGCCTTGAAACAATGATTTCCTAGTCCATTGGAAGGAATATCCAATAGAGAGGTCCTCATGTCCAAGATGGTGTTCCTATAGTGCAAAGTGTGAACTAATGACAATATACCGGAATATGTGCCATGTACCTATAGAATTGACTCTATTGTCAAAGAGAGACATGTATAATCAAAGTGAAAATCGTGGTGAACTCCGTCAATACAACGTCGAAAAGTCATGCTTTATAATACAAGACTATAGAATTTTGGCATGAAATTAACATATCCTTAAAATATCATTAAGATATCAAAACATGCAATACCTATCATGCACAATCAGATATCCTAAAAATCATATAATCAGGTTAAAACTTAAGTAATTATGCTTAATCAATAAATAATATTGGCAAGTTATTTTCTATCTTAGGGTTGACAGAACGCAGGATATAACGGTCTTAAGAGGGGGCGTCACAGTGAGAGTGACGGTCATGATCAAGCCGTTACTTGAATGTAACGCGTCTGTCCAAGCGCGTTAGAAACATGCGTGCAATTCTAATACTACAGAGTTTGTAATGGTCTATAGTAGGGCCGTTACTTGAAAGTGACGGTCTTATGCTAGTGCGTTACAGTATCTATTAACAGAAAACAATCATAGAAACTAAGAGATCAACTCACATCATGACTTTTATCAAAACATGATGAGTTTCTAGTCATGTTAATGAAGTAAGGCCATCTACATGCATAGGTAATCATGAATAGATGAATAGTCATGTTTTAATTTCTTAATTTGGCTAAGAGGTGCATGATGTGCATAGAACAAATAAAACATGAAATCAATACTCTATAATGCATGGAATTCAATCAAACCAGAGGGCTTTTAGTCCTATCATGCTGTTTTTGCCATTCATGAGATAACATACCTCTTACTTAGACTGTAGTTTCTGAATTTGGTTGAGAATCCTGCCCTAGATCGCTTCCTTCTCTTATGACCTTTTCAGCAACTTCTTTAGGCTCTAACTCCACGCCCTCTTGACCTAAAGATGTGAAATTCGGAGGGGAGTTAGTCTAAAGTATTGTAAACAAATACATCTAAAGAACTTACTTGAGATAATGACTCCTTACCTTGCTTCTTTACGTCCCAAAAGTAGGGGTCGCAGAGTTCAGAACTATGCCCTATTTATAGAGTTTAGGCTAGGGTTTAAGGATTAGATCGAGTTTAGAGTCCTTATTTCATCAAATCCCAACCTCTAAGAGTCCTTAGTAACATTACAAGCGTTCCCAAGTCGATCCATAGTGGATAGGAACATCAAGTTCCAATCTTTTCATGAGTTCCTTCACTCATGAAACTTACAGGCATGTAACGGTCTGGAGACCACGCGTTCTATGGATGTGGCGGTCTTACGATAGACCGTTACAGTCATCGTAGGTAGAATTTCTAAATCATTAAAACTCTTTTGTTAATTATCCACATCATTATATATATATAATTAATACTTATCCTAAAATCCGTGGATAGGCTTGAATACCTTCTAGAATATGGGCCTAACTTAATGGGCCTAAGTTAAAAACATTTTAGACTTTAATTAAGTGGGTTGGGTTAATTGATCAACACTACTTGGCCTTATAATGACTTATTAATCAAATAAACCATTTATAAATTTATTTAGGCCTTTATTATTTATGAAGTTCTGGGGCACTACAGAAGACGTGGGACCGTGCGCGGTTGAGAAACTGACAATGAGTCGGGTAGTCGGCTCTTCCGTACTCGGAACGAGTCACAGGACGGCTCTCGCTCTCTCTCTCACAGCAGTGATAATATATAATATCGAGCTAATAATCCTATCACATGCTCTCTAGCAGCGGCATACAGAAATATATGAAATAAAGCAAATGTCGAGAGAGGAGTGGACACGATACCTCCACGCTCCGGACGTGGGGAAGACGACCCCGGCCAGTTACGGTAACTCCCGGTACAATGGTAAAAACTCAATTACAACAGTGAATTTTATTGCCCACTCCAGGCAGGGAGGTAAAGGGATACAATTGGGCCCAGGAGGACCGACCCTGGGTTGACGGACATCAATCTAGAGGTGCGTTCGGAGCGAACTCGGCCTGCTGGTCCGACTCGGTCCTACACCGAGTCGGTACTGCGCCGACTCGGTTCTGACTCGCTGGACAGCAAGGCGCGGCTTCCAAAGGAACGTCACCTTCCTGAGATCTTCGGAAGGCGCCGCTTGGCTGGAACGTTGGCAGGACGTCCCTGGTCGACTCCTGGGAGCGGCAGTCGCGGAAGTTGACTTTTGATATTTATTTGTGAATTTCTCCCGGACTACTATTTCGGACATGCACAGGGAACAGATCTGCACGCCTCGGCTGCAAGAATTAATGCTCTCAGATCCGAAGTCGGATCCGGGCAAGAATAGTGGCATTGGAAAGAGGTCTCCCAGATCTACAATTTATATTTTTTTCAACACGATCCAACGAAAGGATGAGAATTGGGAAACTCTACAAGACTATTTGTTTTTGTGGATTGGTTTACAGACACTCAGGACAAAAGGAGATCTGCCTGAAACTGGCCTTTGACCGAGGGGTAGGGGGAAACATGAGGAACACTGACGAATTTTTATGGATTTTCTTAAAATTCGTAAGGGAGTGGGAAAAATACGAATAGGTGACACAATCCCGTGGATCTGCAGAATGGCAGATTACCGGGGGAAGAACAAGAAATATGAGAAAAATACTAAACGATGTCCAAATGACACAAAATTTGAACTGGGGGTTAAGAAAGATAGGTAGAACAAGCTCTCAAAGTTTGGACTCGATCAGACAATAAAAATCAAAGATAAAATTCCGGAGATGAGGTTTTGTCCTGATTTGGATAGAATTCCGGCGATGATGGCGGCGGCGCGACGACGGTGCGATGGCGGCAGCGACAGAAACAGAATTCAGAGGATGAGAGGGAGAGGTAGAAAGGGTCTCACACCCTGGAATGCTAGAGGAAGAAGAAGAACAGTAGGGAGAAGAGGGGAGAGGGGCGCACCCTCCTTGGAGCTCCAATCAATTTCACCAAATTTTCACTTCATTAATTCTATTAAATGTGAAATACAAGCTATTTATAATAAATGTAAAAAGACTCTAAATAACCCTAGATCTAGAATTGGGAGGGTTAAAAGAGGGAGTTCAAATGTATTTATCCCATGTGGTTTGGAACCACAATTAAATACACTATATGGGGGGGGGGGCGCCCCCTTGACCAAGGGAGGAGAAAAGGTGGACTTTTGGTAACACTTGTCCCCTTGAATGGTCCAACCATCTAGAAGCCACCTAGGATAGTTGACCAGCCCCACATGGACCCCTATGGCTTAGGTGGACCAATGGGGAAGGAGTGGGGGCCCCCTTGCTGGACCTATTGACATTTTGCACAAAAACCAAAAGAATCCTAGGGAATGACAAATTAGCTTATAAAACCTTACAATTGCACATATATTTTTCCAAGGATATAAAAATAAACTAAAGGACACAAATGTAAATTAAAATGTCAGTGCTCTTGCTCTGATGTCCCCATCAATTCTCCCCGGGTGGGAAGAACTCGACCCCGTCGAGTAAGGGGTGCGGCTGCTCGAGTAGCTCCGGCGGATGTGTCACCGAACCTAGAAGCGCGGAGTACGCTCCACTCTAAGTAATCGACACCTGCTCATCCCATATAGATTCGATATGCACACGCTGCTGGGGAATGAGGCTAGAGGTGGACACTCCATGGTGGGGTCACTCTCAAAGGAAGGGAGGTGGCTCAAAGGCTCACTAGGAATCACGGCTTGTCCCTTATGTGACTAGATCCGATATGTGACGTAGAATAGATCCCAAAGTCTGACAAGTCTCATACTCGAAAGGGACTAACAATGCGAGCATACAAAATGACTCGACTAGATGTATGCATAGACACACAAGACCCTGGACACACCTAATGTTAGTCCGACCTACGCATAGGCGATGGTGGACCAGGACACCCGAATGTGTGCCATGCATGCCTTTGACGTAACCGGAGGTTGACGTCATGGCAGACTACTAGATATCCAAAAAGGCACCATGCATGCAAGGATTTCCTATTGGATGTGGGTGTGGGAGGCCTAGGAGATTCATCACCACTATATGTAGGTGAGGCGTGCCATGTTTCCCAATCATCGGACCTATTGCTATGTGGAGGTTGATTGGCTCGAGTGGGAAGAGAGTGGTAGGGGACTTCCTTGACAAGGTAGAAGGGAAGTGGTGGATCATGAGGCCCACTAAAGAAGGGGTCGAATGGGTCAAAGAATGTGTGACCCCTCGGTTCCTCCATTACATAGTCCCATGGGTGAAATTCATGGAGGTGATGGTCACCTCCATACATTGTGGTAGATGGGATAGTGTATAGAATATATGGCTCCTCCCTCGGGATAAAAGGAGTGAAGTCGGGCTCGGCCGGTAGCGGGAGGAGTAGAAGAACCTCCGTGGTAACACAACCCACGGTGCATACGGAGGTAATGGTCCCTAAGGTCGGATGTGTGAAGCTAAGACTAGTGGGTTGGTCGAAGCCTCAGACCAATGAGTGCGTCAACTTCCATTACGAGTCTAATCTCACAATAAGGTCATCCAATGTATCAACATGGTGACTAGACCCAAAGGTAGTGTTGTAGGAGTTGACGGGTACTAGTGGTAGGGTGGGGTCCATGGATGGATATGAAAGCGGGACCAAGCCAGTTTGAGCCAGCTAAGAAGTGGCTCGGCTATGAAAGACGTACCTATTAAAAATACGGGTGGCTCGGGATGAAGTGGCTCCAAATGAGATGGTTTCAAATAAAGATCGGCCATAGATGGCAATGGAGCTCTAGGGAAGGAGTTCCCCGACTGAGGTCGGGAAGGAGTTCCCGTGGTGTAGGCGGTCCGACCGGATCGGGACTTGGCTGGGAGGTAGATGCTTGCCGAAGGGCAGCATACCGAGAAAACCGAGACTCAAATGGTTCGACCTCTAGAGCGACCTTATAAGACTGCGCTAGAGAGAACGCGTCGCGGCTAAGACATTCAATTTGGAAGTGGAGCCACAAACCTCCCCGGAACTGAAAGGCAATCATGGTGCTCTCCTCTCCAACTCCATATTCCAACCGGTACTTATCATAGTCCCGAATGTACTCGGACACGGACCTATCGCCTTGGACGGGTCGACATGGGTTGGCCATAGGTGCCCAAAAGATGGGAATGGATCCCTAGGAATGGATATGCAAGGCCATTTTTTTTAATTTTTATTTCATAAGAAAAATGTTATACCAACTAATGCAAGCACCTAGACACGACTTAGAATGCGATGCAAATGCAAAGTTGGAATGCACTAACTAATGCATACTAAGGACCCTAGACTTAAACCAAGACTCGGTACGTGACGGAGTTAATCGATCCGAAGATCACTCGCGTAAGTGTGCGGCTTTTTCGATAGGCGTAGCCTACCGTTCGAACGACACCTTTTGATATACCGATTAATGGTATGCAAATGTGACACTTAGACCGACTTAAATGACTCTTTTTTTTTTGTTTTTAGACACCCTAGACTCAACTTGTCTCTGATACCAAATTGATGCGGGATGGACATGCGACCTGGGACTCTAGCTCGCGATCGCCCCTAACCGAGGGAAGGCGTGGGACCGTGCACGATTGAGAAACCGGCAATGAGTCGGGTAGTCGGCTCTTCCGTACTCGGAACAAGTGACGGGACGAGTCTCGCTCTCTCTCTCGCAGCGGTGATAATATATAATATCGAGCTAATAATCCTATCACATGCTCTCTAGCCGCGGCATACGGAAATATACGAAATAAAGCAAATGCCGAGAGAGGAGTGGACACGATACCTCTACTCTCCGGGTGTGGGGAAGACGACCCCGGCCAGTTACGGTAACTGCCGGTACAATGGTAAAAACTCAATTACAATAGTGAATTATAATACCCACTCCACGTAGGGAGGTATAGGGCTACAACTGGGCCCGAGAGGACCGACCCTGGGTTGACGGGCAGCAATCCGGAGGTGCGTTCGGAGCGAACTCGGCATGCTGGTCCGACTCGGTACTGCGCCGACTCGGTTTTGACTCGCTGGATAGCAAGGCGCGGCTTCCAAAGGAACGTCACCTTCCTGAGATCTTTGGAGGCGCCACTTGGCTGGAACGTTGGCAGGACGTCCCTGGTCGACTCCTGGGAGCGGCGGTCGTGGAAGTTGACTTTTGATATTTATTTGTGAATTTTTCCCGGACTACTATTTCAGACCTGCATAGGGAATAGATTTGCGCGCCTCGACTGAAATAATTAATTCTCTCAGATCCGAAGTCGGATCAAGGCAAGACCAGTGGCATTGGAAAGAGGACTCCAAGATCTATAACATATATTGTTTTCAACTCGATCCAACAAAAGGATAAGAATTGGGAGGATCTGCAAGACTATTTGTTTTCATGGATTGGTTTACAGACACTCAGGACAGAAGGAGATCTACCTAAAACTGACCTTTGACAGAGGGGTAAATGATTTTTCCTGGGGCTAAAAAAATTATGGGAGGTAGGGGGGAACGTGAGGAACACTAAGGAATTTGTTTGGATTTTCTGGAAATTTCTAAGAGAGTAGGAAAAATATGAATAGGTGACACTGTCCCGTGGATCTGCAGAATGACAGATTACAGGGGGAAGAACAAGAAATATGGGAAAAATACAAAACGATGTCCAAATGACACGAAATTTGAACTGGGAGTTAAGGAAGACAGGTAGAACAAGCCTTCCAAGTTTGGGCTCGATCAGACAACAAGAATCTATGATAAAATTCCAAAGATGAGGTTCTGTCCTGATTTGGACAGAATTTCGGCGATGATGGTGGCGGCGCGACGACGGTGCGATGGCGGCGGCAGAAACAAAATTCAGAGGATGAGAGGGAGAGGTAGAAAGGGTCTCACACCCTGGAATACTGGAGGAAGAAGAAGAATAGTAGGGAGAAGAGGGGAGAGGGGCGCACCCTCCTTGGAGCTCCAATCAATTTCACCAAATTTTCACTTCATTAATTCTATTAAATGTGAAATACAAGCTACTTATAATAAATGTAAAAAGACTCTAAATAACCCTAGATCTAGAATTGGGAGGGGTAAAAGAGGGAGTTCAAATGTATTTATCCCATGTGGTTTGGAACCACAATTAAATACACTATATGGGGGGGGGGGCCCTTGACCAAGGGAGGAGAAAAGGTGGACTTTTGGTAACACTTGTCCCCTTGAATGGTCCAACCATCTAGAAGCCACCTAGGATAGTTGACCAACCCCACATGGACTCCTATGGGTTAGGTCGACTAATGGGGAAGGAGTGGGGGCCCCCTTGCTGGACCTACTGACATTTTGCACAAAAACCCAAAGAATCCTTGGGAATGACAATTTGGCTTATAAAGCTGTACAATTGCACATATGCTTTCCCAGGGATATAATAATAAATATAAGGACACAAATGCAAATTAAAATGTCAGTGCTCTTGCTCTGATGTCCCCATCAGATCATCATCATTTTTGGTTAAGGGGAACATCAGATCGCAGAACACATGAATGACCAGCCGATTCTCGAGATAACGTATCATAGATAACATATAGTAATGCATTAAGGGATAAGGGATCGAGATACCGTACCTGACTTACCTACCCGACGAGCGGCAAAGCATGACAGCTTAATGGCATTCATGATTTCATCCATAGAAAGGGGTTACCCATCAACAATATGAATAAAGCACATCCATTCTCAAGCATGAATTGCATTGATCAGATAAGGCTTGAAAGCATAATGATCACTCAAGCATGAAGCTTTGATAGATAGGGCATTATCATCCATCAAATGATTTAAAGCCTCTGATGGTCTATTAAAGGTGCGCCAGAAAAATGTAACGGTGTAAATGTGATCCGTCACACATAGCGTCGGTTCACATTTTCCAAAATAAATGACCTAATTACCTGACGATCTAAGAATAACGCGTCAAAAATCTGTGACGGTCTTACGATAGACCGTTACAGTTTCTGGGCGTTCAAAAAACAAACAAACCGATCATCTCTCCCTCCCTCATTCAACTCAAAAATGCCCCAAAATGCAAAACACGCCAAACCGAGCCAAAAAAAAAAAACCCCCACTAACGACCCATCGCCAGTCGATGAGCCCCCCGGCCACCAATGGCGAGGGAGAAGGGGAAGAAGAGACTGGCGATTAAACAATGCCGGGATCGAATAGCCCGGGAAGACACTCCCCTGGCGGCGGATGAGCAACCGACGGCGGCGGCGGACCAAACGGAGGGGGAAGATGCTCCGGCGACCGTTGAAGCCCTTGGAGATGTTTCCAGCGGCGAGGAAGAAGCTGGTGAGGCTGCTGGCATCGAAGAAGAGGCTCCTGCGGCGGAGGAGACACCGGAGAAGAAGAAAGGTGGCCGAAGCTCCGAGGTTGGCCTCAACCCTAAAAGACCCTATTTTTATTCGTTTTGATGTTTGCATGTGTGATTGAGAGGGGATGAGAATGGGTCTGGAGACCCAATGGGATCGATTGTAGGCCATTTGGCCAGTTCCATGAACTAGGAAAATGAAGGAGACGATGCCCAATCGTTGGGTGTGTAACGGTCCTTCCAGTGACCGTTACAGATCATGGCGCTCCACCCTTGGTGCGTCAGAGACCTCTGACGGGCCAAGCCATGGATGTCAGAGAAACCAGAGATAGAAGTGTTATTTTTTGTGTTTTTTTTTATTTGATATTTTTTGTTGTTTTTATTCTTGTTCAATGCAATGCAATGGTTGACCTATATTCTACATGCGTGCAGGGAAAGAGGAGAACCTGGATTTCATGGCTCCAAGTCAGGGCGGTGTACCAGGCCTAGATCTACAGCTAGTAGGGGACACTACTATGGCGATCTACAACCCTCACCGGTGCTATCTTCAGATCGGGCTATCCCGTACCATAGTTCTTGTACTATCATGTTTCCCTCCCCTTCAAGCTAGGAAGATGGGGATCGAGGAGGAGGAAAGAGCAATCAAGAGCGCTCTGACCATGTGGGAGATCAGGAAAGTACGCCTGTGGCAAGAAGAGGTGGTAGAAGACGACGAGGAACGTCGTGCCTATGTGAATGAACTACGTAAGATCCGGCCTCGCGCGGATGAGAAGCTGAATGCAATTTGAAAATTTTGTTGAATGTAATAAATTTGAAGTTTGCCAACCAACTTATGTATCATCGAGTTCTATTTGAATGAAATGAAAGTGCCTAAGTCGATGGAATATGAGTTTGTTGCTTGATTGGGCTCAAATACTCTAGAAAATAGAGTTTCTGGAAAATGTAACGGTCCTATGTAGGATCGTCACCTTCCTCTGACGGTTCCACGACCTACCGTCAGAAGAGAGGACTGAGAGAAACTGAGAGTTAACTGTTCTCGGGAAAGTCTAACGGTCTAATAATAGGCCACCAGAAGGATGTAATGGTCTAATGTAGACACGTTAGAGAAAGTTACTGAGAACTACAGAGTTTTGACCTTCGGGAGAAGGTGACGGCCGAACTTTCGTCCGTAAGAATAGATCGTTAGAGAGCCAAAACCTGTGGGTTTGTAGGTTTGAATCTTCGGGCTTTGGACCTGCGTTCTGCACACACTTAGACAAAAAAATAAGTTAGATCTGTTCTAAGACTCAACCCCTTGCCTGAAGCAAGTTAGAAAGTGACCAGTTCTTGATATTTGGTCAAGGGGCGGAGCCTTATTAAATAGGCGGAAACTGTAAAAAGGAAAATGCAATGCATGCGATGCACATGATGGTATTTTTTGGAGTTTTTGCAAATATTTAAAATTTTTGTGAGATTTTTGAAAATATCTGATGTTTTTGGATTCTTGGGATATTAATTTTTTTATTTTTGAAATATTTGTTGTTTTTGGATTTTTGGAATATTTGTTGTTTTTTGGATTTTTGAAATATTTGTTGTTTTTTGGATTTTTGAAATATTTGTTGTTTTTGGATTTTTGAAAACCAGTGCCTCTCTAGTAACGCGGGCTCTCCCTATTCCATTAGGAATTCCCCGAGGTTGGCGTGCAAATGGGAGTGACAACCCCTGTCCAAGGCTCAATCTGCGTGATGGTGCTTCTATCAAGGCCATAACCAGGGTATTTGCCTAGTCCTAAAAAGAAAATAGAATGTGGGGTAAGCTTAGGCCAGGTATAGGGATTTTTAGGGCTTGAGTTCTTCTCCCGACAGCCCATTTAGAGATTCGATCTGTTGCGCTGGGGCTTTGTGTCCGTCATCGAACCTTTGTCCAGTCTAGGCACGCATACGACCGGGCTCATGCATCCCGCGGGGAAACTGTACTGCCACTCTTGCCATGCCTAGGTTTTTCACTTTCCTTGGTGCTTTTGGATTTTCAATTGATGGACTTTTGGGTTGGGAAGTCGTGATGATTGCTCCTTTTCTTTACTTTTTTTCTTTTTCTTGTGGTGTCAGGTCATAACGGACTGCCCCTATTTGAGACCTCCTCTCGTCAGGGTGTCTAGATTGGTCGTCACCCCCCTTATTCACCTCTTGCCCCTGGATTCAGCCGAGGAGAGAGACGAACATGGACTTTGACTTTCCCCCAAGCAAGGCCAGGAGAAACGGTGTCTACAAAATTGGAAACCCGACCAGGGATGTCATGTAGTGTGTGACTACCGTGCTCGGGGTCCTCTTTCAGGGTAAAAGGGAAAGGACACCTTGCTACCGGGGTGGCACTGGTTAGACTCTAAGGAAAGAAACGCTTAAGATACAACCCATTCCAAGCGTGAGTGAGCTCCTCGCCTTCTGGGTTCACTAAGCGGTAAGCGTTCCCTGGATAAGCCTCTTTGACGACAAACTACCCTTCCCAATTAGATTGTAATTTAGACCTAGGACCTGTAAACTGAATGAACTTGCGTTTCAAAACCATATCACCCTTTTAAAATTTGCGCTCAATTACCTTCTTTTGAAAATAACGCGAAACTCTCTATAAACGGACACGTGATCGGCCGCGTTCATTCTCTTCTCGTCTAAGAGTTCCAACTGAACGAGTAACGTCTCTCGACGTTCATCGAGATTAAGTTCCTTATCGAGCTGTACCCTTAGGGAAGGGATTAAGATATCGTATGGGAGCATCGCTTCCATCCCGTATGTGAGATCATAGGGGGTTTGCCCCGTAGGAGTACGGATGGAGGTGCGGTAAGCCCATAGAGCTGTCACTAATCATTCTGGCCAATCAGAGAATTTGTGAGATTCACATATTTTTTTGATGATTTTGAGAAGGATTTTATTAGTAGCTTTGGCTTCACCATTACCTTGTGGGTAGTATGGAGATGAATGATGCAATGCAATGTTAAACTTCTTACATAAGTCCTTGAGCTCCTGAGAGATGAATTGGGGTCCGTTGTCGGTGATGATGCTGCTTGGTACTCCAAATCACGAGATGATAATCTTCATGATGAAACGACACACCGTGGTAGCTTTAATCTCCGCATACGCTTCGGCTTCAGCCCACTTGGTGAAGTACTCAGTGGCGGTAAGGATGAAGGATTTTTGCTTGGTCTGAGAATTGGGATCACCGAGCGGGCCGACAACGTCGAATCCCCACATGGAGAATGGCCAAGGAGCAGAAAGAGGATGAAGAGATGAAGCTGGAGCATGGATCTTATCAGCGTGGAGTTGGTATTTAAGACACCTCCGGACATAGAGGGAGCAATCTTCCTCTAGAGTGGGCCAATAACAACCCTGCCTAAGAATCTTCTTTGCTAAAGCCTGGCCATTAACATGACATCCACACTCACTAGAATGGGCTGCTTCATCCACCTTCCAAGCTTCATCATCGTCTAAGCATCTCATGAGCATCCCATTAGTAGCGCACTTGTATAGTTCTCCTGCAACGATAGTATACCTTGAGGCGGCTGTTCTTATTGACTTGCGTTGCTCGGCATTTGCCCCTTCCGGGAACGATCCATCTTTGCAATACAACTTCATTTCATGGTACCAGGGTAATTCTTCTTCCTCCAAGATCTCTTCTAATTCTGTCAAAGATACTTCCTTAAGATCTTCCTTCTCAGCTCTCGCCTCTACAGTTTTCCTGAGGTTGGCATACCAAGGATCCTGAAGAGAGGGTGCGTCTAATCTCTGAACGACGATAGTCTCAGTGCTCCGACTGAGAGGAGAAGATAGAGAGGAAGCGAGAGATGCCAAAGCATCAGCTTGAATATTCTGAGATCGGGGAGTATGGATGAAGATCAACTTGCGGAATCACCTAGCCAGGAGTGTGACCAAATCTTGATAGGGCTTGAGCTTTGGGTCACGAGTGCGGTAAGTAGATAGAACTTATCGCAGGACGAGCTGAGAGTCCCCTATGATATTCAAGTAGCACGTACCTAAGAGGTAGGCATGCTTCAATCCAGCTCGGAGAGCCTCATACTCGGAGATGTTGTTGGTAGTAGGGAAATTGAAGCTGGTAAGCAAGCGGAATCGTCACTCCTTCTAGAGTGAGGAGAACAACGCCTATCCCTCGGCCTTGAGAATTGAGTGCACCGTCGAAGTGCAGAGACCAGAAGGGATGATGAGACATAGCAGAGAGATGCTCATCAGGGAAATCATCCTGAATAGAGTCGGTGTGAGGAATGGGAAGATGGACAAGATGCTCAGCGATGGCATATCCTTTGACCGCCTTCTGAGCAACAAAGGTGATATCGAACTGAGAGAGGAAGCTCTGCCATCGAGCTAACCTACTAGAAAGGACAGGCTTTTCTAAGAGATAGCGGATCGGGTCCATTCTAGAGATCAACCTAACTCGGTGGACTAGGAAGTAGTGTTTAAGCTTCTGAGCTACCCACACTAAGGCGGCACAAGTCTTCTCCATAGTAGTGTATTTGGCCTCGGCCGGGTTAAACAACCTGGAGAGGTAATAAGCTGCCCGCTCTTTACCTTCATCGTCTACTTGTGCTAAAACAGCCCCTAAGGAGTCCTCAATGACCGAGATGTATAGGATTAGGGGTTTCCTAGGAATAGGAGGTTGCAAAATCGGGGGATTAGATAGATAAACTTTTAAGTCCTCATAGGCCTTTTGACAATCTTGATTCAATTCAAACTTGACTCTCGCCTTTAGCAATTCGTAGAATGGACGGCACCTTTAGGAATGTTGGGATATGAATCTTCTGATGAATTATAATCGACCAAACAGTCCTCGAAGTTCCGTGATATTCTTAGGCGAGGGCATGTCCATTACGGTCTTTGCTTTATTAGGATCAATCTGGATCCCCCGTTTGCTAACGATAAAGCCTAGCAGCTTCCCTGGAGAGACTCCGAAAACACACTTCTTCGGATTCATTTTCAGCTTGTACTCCCTAGCTCTCTGCAGCACCTTAGCCAGAATAGCGGGGTGTTCTTCTTTGAACCTTGACTTCACCAAAATATCATCCACATAAGCTTCCACGTAAATGTGCATCATGTCATGGAAGATAACCATCATCGCCCTCTAGACCGAACGGCATAACCACGTAGCAATACGTGCCCCAGGGCGTGGTGAAGGAGGTTTTCTCTTGATCTTCGGGAGCAAGACGGATCTGATTGTAGCCAGAATAACCATCCATGAATGACAGAGCTTCGAATCCAGCGGTATTATCCATTAAGACATCTATGTGAGGCAGCGGGAAGTCGTCTTTGGGACATGCTTTGTTTAGATCCCTAAAATTGATACAAATACTCATTTTTTCATCTTTCTTGATAATAGGGACTATATTCGCCACCCACCGGGGATATAAGACAACTCTAATAAATCTGTCCTTGTATAATTTATCGACCTCTTCTTTAATCCTTAAGGCCATGTGGGGGTGAAATCTTCTTAACCTCTGTTTAATGGGTATTGCCCCTGGTTTAAGTACTAGTCGATGTTCCACCAAGGAGGGGTCAAGACCGAGCATGTCCTCATAAGACCAGGCAAAAAGAATCGCTATACTCCCTTAGGACTTTAATCAACTCAGCTTCCACTTCTGAAGGGAGGTTAGCGGCAATAATGATAGGCCTGGGATCTTCCTTAGTTCCTAGATTGACTTCCTTTGTAGGTTCATCCACTGCCAATGATGGATCATCGAACCTCTTTAACCCTTACGCATACAGATCGGCAGTGTCGTCTATGTCACTGTCCTCAGAATTGAGCGGGTCTTTTTCGTCCATGACTTCATAGACACCTAATCCGTCATCGCTCCATACCCTATCTATTTCCTCTTCATCTTCAATTACGATCGCCATGGCGATGAATTCTGGATACTTCAAAAGAGCACGACAACGCTGAGCTAAATCTTGTAAGAACCTATCAGGAATAGATCTGGAATGACGTGCGAGCGGGCGCGGCTCTGACTTGGAAGGGCTAGACGACCTAGAACAAGATCCTACTTCTCTAGACCTAGACCCTACTTCCCTAGACTCGACGGACCATACATCTAACCTAGGAGCAAGCCTACTGGGAGGGAGGAAGTAGGGGTCTCGTGCACCTGGGAAGAGGATGGATCGAAGATAGCGTAATCTTCCACCGAAATCTCCGTTTGAAAATTGACGTTTTTTTTGGAGATCAGTGGAGATCACGTGGCAAGATGGAGAGGAAGAAGGAGGAGGAGGAAGAGTGAGAGGATATATGGAAGGACAGAAGCTGTCGAGGAACGGGTCGGAGGAAGAGAAGAAAGGAGTAGAGAGATCAAGTGGTGGGCAATGCCCACAAGGAGGATCAATGATTAGAAATTCCGTTGGCGGGTCGTACCAAAATGGAGATATTGGGGGTAGCGGATCAATCATAATAGGAGGATGGGAAATAAAGTTCAGCATTTGGAATAGTGCGCGCATGTGGGAAGGAGATAAAGTGATGGTAATGGGAGAGCTCACCCTTTCTCGTGAATGGTTTGCTGGTTTCGGCTTCCACTGAACAAGCCATACTTTTTGATTCCTTCGGTAGCTTTCATCTTCATAAAATAGTTTTTCGAAGGCCTGGCTATAATCCATCATATCATCAATTGGCCCCTTTGGCAACAGAGGCGGACCGGCAACTGTGCAAGCTGTAGTTCTCTTTTCAGACTGTGCTGATGGTGGATTCAGTGTACCTGGCTGGAGAGGCCCTTTTATAAAATGCTGGCGGTAATCCCAGGTAAGTGGCCCTGAGTCACCCAAAATTGATAATGTGGACTCTCAGTAACCGAGACCCCTCCGGCTCATTTTTCTTCCTTTGGGGACCGATTTGGTTCGCCCTTGCAATTGTGCTCCGAGGCCTCTCCCCGGTTGATAGCCTAGCTTCAGAATAATGGACCAGCCTTTGGAATCTCGGATCTTGGGCTTCTCTTTAATGTTGACGGGCGTAGTGGTGGGCTTGCGTGGGGCATAGGCCCATGGAAAGTCCAGATCCAACACAGAAATAACCAGCCGAGTGCTGGGCCATAGTGTGGGCAAAATCTTCTCTAAAATAGTTTTAACAGACTGGACCGTGGATAAGCTTTTGACTTAACCACCCTCCCTTGAAAAGGGAACTTGAGACATTGATGCGCGGTGGATGGCATGGCGCTAAGAGTATCGATCCACAGACGACCCAAGATAGCCTTAAACATAGGGTCAATGTCTAGTACATAGAATTCATTGGGCATAGTGAGAGGCCCAAGCTCAGATTGAATGGTGACAACCCTGTGACATGCTCTCCTCGAATTGTCGTATGCAGCTATAGTTGTGGGGGTTGGCCGCAGAAGCTCTTCTGATAAGTTGCAGGTTCTGAGAGTGCTGAGTGGACATACATTGATAGATGCCCCTGTGTCAACTAATGCCGCATCAATGCTGACTCTGTTCAAGATAATAGTAATGCAAAGCGGCATTTGTCGAGCTTCTGGTGGTGCAATCTCGGTCTCAGAGAAGGTAATTGCTGGTCCTTTAGAAATAGTTGTCAGTGCTGTCAGAAGACTATCAACTACCATGTCTTCATTAACCATCACCTTTTGAAGAAAATTCCTGAGAGCATCTTGGTGAAGGGTAGATCTTTTAATGAGTTCTAGCACAGATATTTTGGCGGGCACCCTATCCAAATGATGTAGCAGATCATATTGGGTACCCGGCAATGGCTCAGTCTCCTCCTGTTGATCTGCAGCCGGTTGGGAAGACTGGGGATTTGAAGTAGAAGCATAATTCCTTTGAAACAAACGCCTGCTCCATAGGGCAAGACTCTGTGCCGGCACGGCCTCTGATGATGGCATAATTGGCCCGGTGGGGTAGATGAGTGGCATAGAAGAAAGTGGGGGAGTGGTGATGATGGGATTGGAAGGGGTGGAGGTAATAGGTTGTGAGGGTAGGATGACGGGTGAGTGGTTAGTGGGAGGCGCAATGACGATGGGCATTGGCGGAGGTGTGAAGGTTAACGGAGGTGTAATGAGCGGAGGGTTAGACGGAGGCATGGTGATGGTAGCGGGGGTGACTAGCAATGGGTGTAATGGAGGCGCGGGTGATGGCGTGGTTAACGGAGCGGAGGTGAATGGAAGAACAAGTGGTCTTGCAGATGGAGAAGGGGTTTGGTGTGTGGGCGTGAGGATGGTGGAAGCGGAAGTTTTGCGGTAGTTATGGTGGAGGGCCATGACTTGGGGTGCGGAGCCGTCATCGTCAAAGGACCACCCGGCATCGGGAGCCGGGGGTTGAACTACATTAACCTGAGCCGATGCCGGCGACTGAGGCTGCAGAGCGGGAGGATGGTTCGGCATTGGGTTCTGATGGATCCCCAAGTCTTGAACCGATTGTTGTTACTGTTGCGACTGCTGCTGTGGCGGCGGCGCCTGTTGTTGTTGCACTTGCTGCCTCGGCGCTTGCCTTCTTTTCTCTTTAATCTCAATAATGGCCTTATGCATTTCTGCCCAATCAATCCTGTGCCCTTCATAGAGGTCATAGACTAAGTCCCTAAACTGGAAACACCCTTCAATAGTATGTCCTGGCTGCCTGTGGAACTTGCAGTACTTCGTCTGATCGATGGTCGGATTCCAATTGGGCCGTTCCGCAGGGAGTTGTATAGCATTAATGGACATAAGAGCTAAGAAGATGTCCGTGAGAGTTTCTGGCAGAGGTGGGTACTGGGCTCCCTTTGGAGCCGAGCATCGGTTAGTGTAGCCGTTGGGTGGAGGGACGTTATGGTATTATGGAGGCTGTGGAGGTTGTTGTGGAGTGGCAAAGGTGTTTTACGGAGTGGCAAAGGCAGGCAGAGGGTTTTGAGGAGTGGAGTAGGCTAGTGGAGGGTTTTGTGGAGCGGATTGAGTGTTGCGAGAGTTCTGGGAGAAGCGGATTTGGTTATTTGGGTTGGCGGAGGGAAAGTTAATGGCTTGCACTTGCTCATTTGTTTGGACTCCCTCGGTAAAAGGCCTTTGTGGTTTGCGGGTGTATTTGGGCTTTTATTTTTCAAAATGTAAATGGATGGGAGAGTCCTTGAATTGGGTTTGGATAAACCGCGCCCGGCTATATAATTGATGCATGTTTGCTATGTTGTTCATGGCAAGAATGTTACGGAAGGTCGGAGTGGCATTAGAGATGAGTAGCTTGACCTTCTCTTCCTCTGGAATATGGCCTGGTACCCTGGCCGCCATCTACCTCCATCTGTCTGCATATGTAGCAAACTCCTCATCCGGCTTCATCTTCTCGGCCACTAAATCTATGAAAGAGTATTCTGGGCCGACCCTGTCTTGAAATCGCTGAATAAACTTTCCTTTCACTACCTTGAAGCTTTCGGCATCTTCAAGTGGCAGGGCATAAAACCATTCCAGTGCAACCCCATCTAGGGATCGGCGGAACAAATACGCCATAAGGCGATCATCATACTGAAACTGGGCCGATTCATATAGAAAGTTCATTACATGGATAAAGGGATTGCCGTTCCCGTCATACTTGCGGTAATTGGGGAGCTCGGATTGTGGGGGAAATCTAATGTTCTAGAAGCTGGGAACTGGAATGTCTGCCAAGGACTGTGGGCCAACCCGCTTTTGGAGAAAGTCAAGTTGTTATTGCATGGCGGCCCATTTATCTAACAACTCCTGCTCCCTGGAGGGAGTAGGGATAGTGAAAGAAGGAGGTGGAATTTGAGGAGCAGAAGGATAAACTGGTGGAGGAGGGAGCCCATAAGAAGGATATTGGGCCGAAGGATGACCCATATTGATGTGAACTTGGGCTGCCCCTTGATGAGGGCGCATGAAATCATTTGGGCCGACAAGGACCTGCGGCATTGATGGGCCGGGCATATGATGATTCGCTATAGAAGAAGGAGGGACAATGGCCTTTCCCTTATCCAAAAATTGCTGTGCCAAACCAGAAGACTGGCCCATTTCCAGATTAGAGAATTGAATGTTCCTAGGCCAGACCAGAGTGAGATCGATGGGCTGAACAGCAGGCCCGTCAACTCTAAGCTGAATAATGGAAGCATTGGACTGACCTTGCACAATCCTAGAAGGTGGGGTGTTGGACCCCTGCATGGCCTGATAAACAGCTTGAAGTTGGGCCGGATCCAATTGGGCCATCATTTGAAGAATAGAATTGGCGGAAGGAGGAGGAAGAGATTGAGTGGATTGGGCGCCCTCTCCTGATTGGAACGAGATGACCCTAGGAGAGTCTTTTAGAAGTCCCTAGGGGAGAGATTCCTCCTGGGAACGAGGAAGATCGAGAGAAGGCATGGTGGACTCGAAAAGATGATTGGAATAGAAGATGGAAAAGGAATTGCCCCTAGGAGGTGACTCTAATGGACGAAAGCAACTCCACATGCAAATTCAAATGCCTTGACAAAAAATGCAAACAACACCAAATAAACACACAATGAGTGACTAAACTTAGATGGTTTTAACAAAGATGTAAGTGAAAAAGAGATAAAAACACTCAAGGTCAACCAAGTTATTTAGATGATGCAACAAGATTTTCATGGTTTTCTCCTTTAGAACCTTAGTGACTTGATTAAAATGGTGTTCTCAACAATAGGTTAGTAATAGGGGAAAGATATGTAGCTTGGTTGACTCTAAATGTAATCACTCCTTCACTTATGCAATCCTAGACACGATGTGGGAAGAGGTACAACCGGCCCGACGTCCGTGTGGGAATCTATGGCTCGCGGGGACTTATGGAGGTCCCTGATGTGATCTCCTAGTCGGCCCCAAGGAATATAAAGATGAGAGGTTCACACACCAAGGTAGGAAAATGCAATCTAAAGTATGAATATATGAATGAACCTATGTGCACCAGAGTGCATGCAAAATCTAGCCCAGAATCTAGCAATCAAATATGAACACAATGATATGACTATGTAGAATAACTAAGGAGGAGACTAGATAGCACCCAAGCATGAAAATCACAGCAAAAACTGCAGAAATAAACTGCACCTCGGGATGCATACCTGTGCTAGAGTGACGGTCTAGAATACCCGTGCCAGAGGATGTGACGGTCTAATAATAGACCGTTAATATTATGTAACGCGTGAATGTACGACCGTCAGAATTCCCAGAGATCCAGAAACAACAGAAAATAAAGGGAAAATCCGGGGAAAACACGGGCAACTACAGCAAATAAAGAATAGCAAGTTTAACATAGATTGAAAGCACGATTGGCACTAGATGTCCCACCGTGATCACCAAAAAATTCTCTTGATTGTGATGTGTCCCTTTTTGCAAGATGAATATGATCTCAACAATGATGGAAAGATGAACAAGCAATGAAATCACTCAACCTATGAACATGTGCAACGTGAACCGAGGCAATCAACATGAAATCTAGCATGGGCATGCCATCTCTATCAGGAATAAACTGAAGGAAAGAAAATAAAAGCACACGCCGGGGTGTGAAGTAAGGAAATAAACTAAACACACCGTATAGGTGGAACAAGCAAGTAAGGCAAGTAAGAAAGAGGTACACGGGGAAAGAGAGAGCTACTGCCCAAACTAGGAAGATGTGATCGCCACCAAGGTAAGAAACAAGCTAAAGACCTGAAACATACCTTGGAAATAGGTGGATGAAGCACCCACCCACGGGAGAGAAAGAACTACAGTTTTGTGAAGTGTAACGGTCAAGAACAGATGTGCCACAGAAGTGTGACGGCCTTACGATAAGCCGTTACGTAACTCTAACGCTCCTTTAATGATTCGTCAGAGATCTGTAGAATAGGAACTTGGGAATCTTTGATCTCCACATCTTCCAGCCGGTCAGAAAGCTTGGGTCTCATGCTATGGACTCTGTAAACCTGCAAAAAAGTGTAGAACATAAAGAAAACAACCCAGATTAGCCATTGGAAGAGTGCAATATCAATGAATCAAAAGAACTCAAGAACATGCAAAAGGAGAGGGAAATACCGAGGAGGTTGGTTTTTTAACCCCTCTGGGGCGTTTAAAAGATGGGAGAGATGTCTAGATGAATGCAGAAGATGCAAGAACATGAAAGAAGAAGAAGGGAGATGCTATGACGCTTGGAGGAGGGAAAAAGGGACTAAGAAAACAACTTGACTGAACTAGACCCTTGGAACCAATACTCCCTGGACTTTGGAAGAAGATGGGCATGGGAAGCAGCTCTCCTTGGTCGGTTCTAGCTCCAGGATGTAGCAGCACTTCGACGCGAACTCCAGATGTCTCCTCCTTCAGCCATGAAGCCAAGGGTTTTATTTATAGACCCTCAAACTCTCTGGTCGAGTAGGAGAGAATCAAGCTAGAAAGTAGGACATTTCTTAGAAAACTCTTGAAGATAATACTCCCAAGAGTCCATAGAAACAAATAGAAGGTTCTAAAGATCAGATTTGAGGGAGAAATCATCAGATCAAACTCTTAATCCAGCACGGAGTAGCAGAGAAAGAGCAGTTCTGCTGAACTCTCTGTTTGATGTAACGACCGAACGATAAACCGCCACAGTGATGTAACGCCTCAAGAGTGGACTGTTACGCAACCTTATCCACTAAAAGATAAGATCAACGGATGAAGAAGGTTGTAGAATTGGACTCTGCAGCATGTAACGGTCAAGGAGTGACGCGCTACAAGTGCCTGACGGCTACACGACAAACCGTCACACAAAAACGGATAAGAAGAGATAAGCTTGAAAGAAAGCCGTTGGCTTTGGGACTCTGGCGTGACATAATGGTCTGATGTAGGTGCGTCAGAGAAATGTGGCGCGCCAGAAATGATGCGTCAGAGACCATGGAGTGATGAATGAAAAATGAAGATTCGCTAAGCTTCGTCCAGCGGAAAAGAACGAGGAACCACACCCAACCAAGGAGACATGACCCATGAAATAAACCTCAAATTGACCAAGATGGCCCAATAAGGATGAACAACTCGGAGCATCATTTAACATGAATAAGGAGATGACCCATCTTATTGGTCATAAAACGGGTGTTAACAAGGCCTTTCATATGTTCATATATGTTATGCTCTGGGTAATTTCATATTAAACGGATGTAGTGGTAGTTTCATTTTACATGCTTTCTGATCTACAAACTTGCTCTTATGGATTGGACTTCATATTAAATTTCCTGCAATTATTATGTCTGTCATAGCTATTGTCTTTTATAACACCTTACATGCAGAGAATTGAGGTTCAGAAAATGGGAAGGTATAAATGCTATGTGGCAGGCATACGTATGTTGATCATCCTCAACTACAGGAAAGGACCATGCCTACATATCATGCAAGTCCCGGGCATGAATATGATTCAAGGAACCAGGCACTACGCCAACAGACTACACAAATGTTAAATGTGCCTTGTATTGTTGTTGTTCTATTATGTACTCTAGTAGCGTTGCTCCTCTTCATATTACTTGCTTTGTTATTACTATTGTTGTAGGTAAGAAAGTGTACTACGCTTGGTCTGCATATGGAAATAATGTACTGGACATTTTACTCGTTGACACTGTTAAATCCTTCAAAAGAACTTGAGTTTCTTCAAGTTTCACTGCTATGAGCTATTTGTCACCGTTACAGAGCTATTTGTCACTCATAACGAGCTATTTGTCACCCTTTTTACTAGCTAGGCGTCGTCTTTGTTTCGTTTAATCATAAATTTTGACTTCTGTTATCGATTTATCACCCTTACGAGACATTTGTCAGCCTTGAAGCCTATTTGTCACCACTGATGACTATTTGTCACCACTATGCGGTGTTAGCCGTTGCAGTATCTCTCTCCGGCCTCTCATCTACTATGTGACTGATGTATCCAGACGAAAGGAACCTCGGTCCAAGCGATCTCATGACTAACAAAAAGGAAGGACTGAGTGTCAGAAAAGTTGGGGGAGATGGAACGATCTTCGCGGTCTCGTCGCTTCGATTTCCATAAAGTTGGGGAGGCACGAAGACTCTTTTTCCCTCTGGGGGTTTCGTCTCCTTCCTATAAATAGAGACTCTGTGGGGAACCCTAAGGACATCCTGATTTCCTTTGACTCTCGTGAAGATGTCGTCGTCTGAGAAGTCAGATTCTTCGTCAGAGCAGGTTCCTGCCAAAAGGCTGTGCTTCCTAAAGAAAGCCCTGCCGGTGTCGGACCAGCCATCAGGGGAAAGTAGCGGCGGTGACTTTTTGGAGGAATACAAGCTGGGATACCTGTAAGGGTGGCAAGATGCCTTAGCGATGGTGGACCGCCTGTTTTGTAACAAGGGGGTGTTGAGCGTCCAACCTGACAGGTTTCGTGCCAAAGAGGACGAGTAATCGCTTGTACCCTCTTCCCCTATTGTCACGCCCCGAGCCTTTATTTCAGCGGAAGACTAACTCGGGGAGCGCGAACAGCCGGCATGGTAAGTCTCTTGCAAGCAAGAACGATCAGAGCGCAAGACAATCACACAAAATGAATGCAATTGCACAATATTTACTAAAAGTCAAACTTCATTCCATAAATGATTAATAGTCAAATACAATTATTTTTCCATCATCTTTCACTCTACTAGACTCAAGAAATATGAAATTACATTGACTCGATCTAGACAATGTAGACTTCCTAAGTCTTCGCTCATTCTTTATTCACTCTCGGATCCGCTACTTGAACCTTCCGAATCCGAACCCGTCTCACTTTCATTTCCTGAAAATTAGAAATAGGTAATGAGCACACTTGCCCAGTAGGTATCTTCGCATCAACATGAAGGCATTATTAAAGTAATTAACATTTTAGCTCTAAAGAAGTAAGGCAAAATCATGCGAATGCGAATATCATGCGATTAAACCAAAGTAACACGATAATCATGTAAGACAGAGTGAACAAGAATGAACAAGAATGAATGTAACAAGAACATGATGTTTGACCTTTCATGAACAAGAATGTAACGAGAATGTACTTTCACGTCCACTTTCATAACCATAAAGGTTACGCACGAGAATGTCAATCATGTAGCAATTCACTAGATTTTCACAAGTGTTCATGGATTTCACTTATTTATAAAGAAAGTACTTCCAGCGTAATGCGACGCCAGTAGCATCATACCCCATGGTTTATAAAATAATATGTTTCCGGCAATCAGCCAAGGGGACTAGCATAGAGCCCTTGGACACAATCAGCGCCCGAACTGCATCTTCATGTATAAATCAAGCTACTTCCATGAGTGTAACAATAAAGTATGGCCAAGAATGTAATAAGGTCAATAACTCACGATAACAACAATCAATGAATGAATGCTTCAATTTAGAGTATGAGAGATCAAGAAAAAGACTTAAACAATGTCATGCTCACAGAAATAAATTGACAGCATGACGGTACATTCTTTTCTCTTCCCAATCATTATATTAAGTTCCTTGATCAACATTATAAGTTCTAGACTATCATTAGTCCATCTATAACCCTTGGAATATCAACCCTTGGGTCAAACCTTGGGTTAAATACTTAAGCAATGTGACGGTCGTTTACTGGGCCGTTACATCATGTAACGCTCCAATAGTGGGCCGTTACATTGATCCGAGTCCAGAACAATAAAAATAGACTCAGAGAAAGGTGACGGTCATGCATTGGGCCGTTACATTATGTGAAGGTCCAAGATTAGGCTGTTACATTAGTCTGAACCCCGAATCAAGAATTCAAACTTAGATGAATGTGACGGTCTTATATTGGGCCGTTACATGTGCCTGACGGTCCAATACAGAGCCGTTACATTACTGATAATTAGAAAACATCGATAGTGTAGTCTAATCAATGGACTTTAATGGTACAACCAACTCGGTGTCCTAGTGGGAATCCCAAGCTCGCGGAGAATTACAGAGGCCTTGAAATAAGATTTCCTAGTCCATTGGAAGGAATATCCAATAGAGAGGTCCTCAAGTCCAAGAATAATATACCTATAGTGCAAAGTGAACTAATGGATAACATACCGAAATATGTGCCATGTACTTATAGAAACGACTCCATTGATAAAGAGTGAAGGTGTAATGATGTGAAACCATGATAAAACTTCATTAATATAATTTTGGAAAATCTTGATTTAAATACAAACTATAGAATTTTTTGGCACATGAAACTAACATAACTTAAAATAGCATGCAATACCTATCATGAACAATTTGATAACTGAAGAGTCACATAACAGGTTACAACTTATCTATCTAGGGTTAATTATAAGTAAACTTAATTGGCAACTATTCTGTCATGAGCTGACAGAACACAGAGTCTAACGGTCGAACAGGGGTGCGTCACAGTGTCTGTGACGGTCTATCGAGGGGCCGTTACAGTATGTAACGCTCCTATCTGGGTGCGTTAGAGACAATAGTGAAAATAAAAATATAACAGAGTGTGTGACGGTCTATCGTAAGGCCGTTATATCACTGTGACGGTCCTACTATAATCCGTTAGAGAATCTGCTAACAGAAATCAGTATGAGATACAAGAGATTAACTCACATCATGTTCTTAGACATGATAACGGAGTATAGGCCAACTACATGCATAGGTATCAGTGAATAGACAAGGTAACATCTTTTAATTTTCTACTTAGGGCTAAGAGATGTATGAATGCATAGAACTATTAAAACATGAAATTCATGATCTATCATGCATGGAATTCAATCAAACCAGAGGGCTTTTAATCCTATCAAGAGATTTTTACCGTTCATGAGATAACCTACCTCTTAACTTGGCTTTAAACTTCCAATTTAGGGTTTGAAAAACGTGCCCTAGTTCTCCTCTTCTTGTGACTTTTCAGCAACTTCCTTGGGCTCTAACTCCACGACCTCTTGACCTAAAGACGTGAAATTTGGAGAGGAGTTAGTCTAAAGTATTGTAAACAAATTCCTCTAAAGAACTTACCTGAGATTATGACTCCTTACCTTGATTCCACGCGAGTAAAAGTAAGGGTCGCGCAGTTCAGAACTAGGTCATGTTTATAGAGTTCTAGCTAGGGTTTGAGGATTAGATTGATTCTAGAGTCCTTAATCTGCCTGAATCTAATCTCTAAGAGTCCTTATTAATGTTATGAACTCTCCCAAGTCGATCCCTAGTGGATAAGATCTCAAGGTTCTGATCTTTCTACTCGTTCTTTCCTTCACAGAACTAACAGGGTGTAACGGTTGTAGACCCCTGCGTTACAAGCATGTGACGGTCTCACGATAGACCGTTACATTCAATGTTCCCAGAGTTCAACATTAATCAAACTCTTTTTCTAATTATTCTATATAATTATTTATATAATTGTATCTATCCTTATTCTGCTAAAACCTGACTTCTAAGAGTCCCTAGTGATTTTACATGTCATTTTAATTAGGTCTCTTATGGATAGGATCATCAAGTTCTAATCTTTTTATATATTCTCTTACTTACGGAACTTGCAGTCTGTGACGGTCTAGGGTATACGCGTCGAAAGGCTGTGGCGGTCGCCTGATGGACCGTTACATTCGACACATTCAGAATTTTAATTTTAATAAAACTCTTTTATTTATTTTTTCATCTAGTTATCCTATTAAGTGGTGTTTATCCTTTAAAATCCGTGAATAGGCTTAATAACCTTCTAGGATATGGGTCAAATTAAATAGGCCTGGTCTTTAAACCTTTTTGATTTGTTTAGTAGATTAGGTTAATTGATTAACACAATTGGGCCTTATGATGGCTAATAACTCAATAATCCTCTTATAAATTTATTTAGCCTAAATAAATTATAAATAAATTATAAAACAACTTATATAAATTCTGGGGCACTACACCCTCCCCCACTTAGAAGAATTTGGTCCCCAAATTTAATACATGGATTGTGGAGAGTGTACTTACAATTAAATAATTCTGGAAATCTCTTCCGCATGGCTGCTTCGGTTTCCCATGTTGCTTCGTATGGCCATGTTTTCTTCCATTGAATTTTGACCATAGGGATAACCTTATTTCTTAGTTGACGCACTTCTCGTTCCAGAAACTTTATTGGTATTTGTTTGTATGTCAAGTCCTTCTGAATCTCCAGATTGTCATAAGTGATAATGTGGTCAGGATCATATACATACTTCTTTAGCATGGAGACGTGAAATACGTCATGAACTCCTACTAATTGTGGGGGTAAAGCCAGCTTGTAAGCTACTTCACCGACCCTTTCAAGAATTTCAAACGGGCCAATGAATCTTGGAGTTAGCTTTCCTTTAATGTCAAATCTTCGAATACCACGACCTGGAGAAACCTTCAAATATACATGATCTCCTACCTGAAACTCCAAGTCACGTCTTCGATTGTCGGCATAAGATTTTTGCCTATCTTGCGCCATCTTCATTCTTTCCTGAATGAGTTTTATTTTCTCTGTAGAATCTCTGATAATATCGGGGCCTAAGAATTGTCTTTCCCCCATTTCACTCCAACATATTGGTGATCGACAGCTTTTTCCATATAAGGTTTCAAAAGGTGCCATTTGTATGCTTGCCTGATAGCTATTGTTATAAGCAAACTCTACTAGAGGTAAGTGATCATGCCAACTACCTTCAAAGTCAATAGCACAAGCCTTGAGCATATCCTCTACTACCTGATTTCTTCTTTCCGTCTGACCATCAGTTTGTGGATGAAAGGCTGTGCTAAAATTCAACCTAGTCCCCAGTGAATGTTGTAGGCCCTTCCAGAATTGTGATGTAAATCGGGGATCTCTATCTGATATAATAGTGACAGGGACACCATGTAACTTGACGATTTCTTTTATGTATAATGCTGCCAGGATATCAACAGACCATCGACTCTTCATTGGTATAAAATGTGCAGATTTAGTCAATCGATCTATGATTACCCATATGCCATCATCTCCACCTCTTGTCCTAGGTAACCCCATAATGAAATCTATCTCTATACTCTCCCACTTCCATTCGGGAATATGTAAGGGATGCAATTTACCTGCGGGTCTAAAATATTCTGCTTTTACCTGCTGACAAGTGAGGCAACGGGACACGAAATCAGCTATCTGTCTCTTCATATTGGGCCACCAGAAATTTCTTTTAAGATCTTGATACATCTTTGTACCTCCTGGATGAATGGTGTACTTGGAATTATGTGCTTCATCTAGGATCAGTTTCTTTGTAGCCTCATGATCTGGTATACATATTCGGTCCTTGAATAGCAATCTTCCATCCTTGGAAATAGAAAAATCCGGCCTTTGTTCTATATTGGCCTTAATTTCTAATAATATAGGATCATCATTTTGCAGCTTGACCAGATCTTCTATCAATGTAGGTTGAGCTCGGATATTGGCTATGAAACAATCTTCTTCCTTTATGTCAATATCTAAGTTCAACTGAGCAAATTGAGGAACAAGGTTAGTTACACTTATCATAAGACTTGATAGCATACCCATTGGTTTTCTGCTGAGTGCATCTGCTACAACATTAGCTTTGCCAGGATGATACTGAATAGCAAAATCGAAGTCTTTGAGGTATTCTAACCACCTCCTCTGCCTCATGTTAAGCTCTTTTTGAGAGAATAAGTATTTCAAGCTCTTGTGGTCTGAGTAGACCGTAAACTTTTCTCCATAAAGATAATGACACCAAATTTTTAAGGCGAAAATAACTGCTGCCAATTCTAAATCATGCACATGATAGTTTTCCTCGTGCCGTTTCAGTTGTCTTGAAGAATAACAGATCACCATTCCATTCTGCATGTGAATGCATCCTAAGCCAATGCCAGACGCATCCGTATACACCTCGAATTCACCACCCTCCATTAGTAGTGACAAAATAGGGGCTGTTGTAAGATGATTCTTAAGAGTTTGAAAATTCTTCTCGCATTCCTCTAACCAGACAAAAGGATTTTCTTTTCTGGTGAGTCTAGTTAAAGGAACTACTATCTTTGAGAAGTCCTTAATGAATCTTCTATAATAACCAGCTAGACCCAGAAAGCTCCTTACTTCAGACACAGTCGTAGGCCGACTCCAGTTCTTAACAGCTTCTACCTTAGAAGGATCCACAGCAATACCTTCTTTTGAAATAATGTGGCCTAGGAATGAGACTTCTTCAAGCCAGAATTCACACTTATTGAGTTTGGCATAAAGTTTGTGTTCTCTAAGTGTTTGCAAAGCTATCCTTAGATGTTCTTCATGTTCTTCTTTTGTTTTGGAGTATATCAGGATATCATCGATGAAGACGACAATGAATTGATCTAGGTATGGCTGAAAGACACTGTTCATAAGTTGCATAAATACTGCTGGGGCATTAGTTAACCCAAATGGCATTACCACGAATTCATAGTGGCCATAACGACTTCGAAAAGCCTATTTATAAATGTCTTCTTCTTTAATTCTCAGCTGATGATAACCTGATATGAGATCAATCTTAGAGAAATATTCTGCTCCCGAAAGCTGATCGAAGAGCTCATCAATACGTGGCAACAAATACTTATTTTTGATTGTAAATTGATCCAGTCGCCGGTAATCGATGCATAGTCTGAGAGAACCATCCTTCTTTTTGACAAATAGAACCGGCGCACCCCAAGGGGATGTGCTAGGTCTAATGAAGCCCTTATCCAGAAGTTCCTGCAACTGCTTCTTTAGTTCTTTAAGTTTTGTGGGGGACATCCTGTAAGGGGCTATAGAAACAGGTGCAGCTCCTGGGATGAGTTCAATAGTGAAGTTCACTTCCCTCTCGGGGGGTAAACTAGGTAGTTCAGATGGAAACACGTCTGGAAACTCATTTACAATAGGGATGTCTGCTATGATAATCTCCTTGGACTCTGTAATAATGACGGAAGCAAGAAAAGATTCACATCCTCGCGAGATGAGCTGGAAAGCGTGAAGTGAGGATATGATAGAGGGGTGTTTCTTGTATTTGATGCCAAGAAAAGAGAATCTTAGAAGACCGGGTTTTCGAAAAGATATAATCCTATTTCAGCAATTGATATAAGCATCGTGGTCTACAAGCCAATCTACCCCTAAAATGACATCATAACCTTTCATGTCAAGGCATACTAAGTTTGCGGGGAGATTATGACCTTCTACTATCACTTCGCTATCAGGATAATAGTTGGTAAGCTTAGTTCCAGATCCTAAGGGTGTGGGAATAGCAAGATCTAAAGGTAAGGGAACTGATGCGATTGGTAATGTCTTAGCAAAAGTAGTGGAGATAAAAGAATGAGAGGCACCAGTATCAAATAGCACAAATGCAGGACGAGAAAAAATTTGAAGAGTACCTTCCATAAGCCCATCATCCTTGGGCGCTTCCTCTTCATCTAGAACGGCATTGTGGCGAGCCTGCCTCCTGCGTCCATTACCAGATGACTGGTCCTTCATAAGGGGGCAATCCGGCATGCGATGCTCCCTGCTTCCACAACGTAAACAAGCGCCAAGGCGCTTCCAACACTCCTCAGCCGAATGGCCGAATTTCTCACAAAATGTGCAAGCCGTGGTGACCTGCTCCTTCTCTTCCTTGACTTTCTTTTGCTTGTGGGAGCTTCCACCATTCCCACTCCTAGATCTTTTCTTACTATCACGGCTTTTGTAGGGTTCTGTGATACTAAATTTCTCTTTCTTATAACGTCGATCGGAACGTCGGCTTGATTCTTCTCCTTTTCCTTTTAACTTCTCGACCTTCTCTAAGGTCCTTTCACATAAATATGCTCATTGAACCATCACCCCATAGGTACGGATGTTTTGGGTCCCGAGTTGCTGGATGAAACCGAGTCATAACCCGTCCATAAATCGATTTGCCTTCAATAAGTCAGTGCTGATAAGATGTGGTGCGTAAGGAGCTAGCCTTGAAAATTGTGGTTCATATTCGGCAACCATCATCATTCCTTGCCGAAGAGTGGCGAACTCCATAGCCTTTCGTTCCTTTACGTGCTCAAAAAAATACTTGGCACGGAATAGGGTAAGAAAACCGTCCCATGTATGAGGTGCATTGGCTGGAGGTGCACGGCTATTTGTCACTCACAACATCTATTTATCACCCTTATCGCTCGCCAGCCATCGCCTTTGTTTCGCTTCAAAATATATCTTTTACATCTGTTATCCATTTATCACCCTTTAAAACTACAATTATACACACAACCTATACAACTCAACATAAAACACACATCCCCCGATAAAATCCACACAACATATAACTCAATGAATAAAAGAAATTACAATTACATTAATTCAAATGTATCATTTTTTACAATTACAATTACAAACCAACAGATATCCGTTGGATCATCCTCTACCATCACCAGTTGTAGAAGAATCCCCTCTCTCAGACGACTCCTCCTGCCCAACAATTGCTTCATTTAGCTCAGTTGGATCGACTTCTTCTACTTCGTGGTCCTGTATTGTTGTTATTCTATTATGTACTCTAGTAGTGTTGGTCCTCTTCATATTACTTGCTTTGTTATTACTGTTGTTATAGGTAAGGAAGTGTACTACGCTTGGTCTGCATAGGGAAATAATATACTGGACATTTTACTCGTTGACACCATTAAATCATTCAAACGAACTTGAGTTTCTTCAAGTTCTGCCATGAGCTATTTGTCACCGTTACAGAGCTATTTTCTGATTCGATCAGACGAAGTGGCTTAGCAGATTCGATCAGACGAAGATTAGAAGTAACCAACTCTGCAGTGTCACCCTCGTTTGATTGAAAAGTTTCGACAGTAGAATCCTCTCAAACACCAATTTTTTAGAATACTCGCTCCATTCAAACCATAATTTTGAAAGAAGCTCTTTTCTGAAGCTGGTATCATGATCTCTCTCTTCTGGAGAATCAGCATCGACCATTCTGTATGTGTAAACCTTCCTCCTCTGTCCTGGTCTAAAAGTACGAACAATAGCTTTGGTATCTCGCCAAGCCATTGGTCCTGCTTTTAGACCAGGACAGACGAGGAAGGTTTACACATATAGGCTGGTCGCTGCAAATTCTCTAGAAGAGAGAGATCATGATACCTGCTTCAGAAAAGAGCTTATTTCAAAATTGTGGTTTGAATGTAGCGAGTATTCTAAATAATTTCGACAACATCTCCCTTAAAAATTGATAATTTTTCACTTTTGTACATCCTGAAAAATTATATTAAATAAAATAAAAATACATCCAACATGTGAACTGAGAGATGAAATTAGGAATCATGACATGAGGGATTAAACCATGGTAGTGACACCTTGGATGTGATGTTATAGAGGCCCTACGCGGGCGGCAGTGGCGGAATGGCGATGGGTGGCTGAGGACGGCGGCTGCAGCGGTGCTGGACGGCAGCCAGTGGGCGGGTCCGGCTGGAACAGCGGCCGGCTACCCCGGCACGGCACCGGAGGGGTAGTGGTGCTCTGCCAGAGTGGCTACAAGGGGGAGCGCGAAGGTGGGCTGGCCGGCACTCAGCGCGGTGCGGGTTCACGGAGGAGAGGGAGGGTGCGCAGGACACCCATGGGCACATGGGGACAAGGTGGTGATGGTCTGCGGCGAGGGGGAAAAAGCAAGGGATGGGGGAAAAGCAAATTGCTTCCAACTTTCTAAGGGTAAAAAATACGTCGTAAGTGTTACAAATAGGTCGTAAGGGTGACAAATGCTTCTAAAGGTAACAAATGGGTCCTAACGGTGACAAATAGCATCTAAGGGTAACAAATGGGTGTCTAAACGTGAAAAATTGTTGTAGTGGTGACAAATGAAAGAGAGAGAGAGAGGGGCATTAACAAACAGAAAAAATGGTGGCTCCTGGTACACGTCTCTCCCTCTTGCAGTCCTGCTGTCCTGCACTCCTGTTGCTGGCAAAGTATTCGTATTTGTTTACTAAAGTTGGTGGAAGACGAAGGGTCTCTCCCAACTTATGTCAATTACTCATGACTCATGAGTTGAGATTTTTAAAGACGAAGGGTCTCACTACGGCTGGTTTTAATTTTAGAAGTCAAATAGTTAAAATGGGGTAGTTATTATAATTTCAGGAAGTGTAATAATCTTCCATTTTATCATATTTTTTTATATTTTATATTTTATATTTTATAATATATTATTTACATAAATATATATTATATGACATATATTATTACGAACGGATATTTTATGAAACAAATATTATAATATCCGTATCCGGTCCGATTCAAATTCTAACATTATCCATATTCGAAATAATAAATACGATTTAGAATATTATCCGCTAATTAATATAGATTGGAATTCAAATATTATCCAGCTAAACTCTTGATATATTTATATTTATTTTTGTTATTTATTACATATACGTATTGCGGTTAAACATAAGCTATTCCGGGAGTTTCAGACGGTATCTTATTCAGTCAGAAATAAGTTAAAATCTACACACATATTTCTGTTCATTTACGATAATTTGTACATAAATATATGTAAATATTAGTGACTGAAACTTTCTTGTCAAAAATCAGTGAGTAATTACCAACGTAATTTCGACGAAATTTAAGTTGTCTCTTTTTAGAGACAGATTTCCACAGAAATAATAGGTTGGAAATCAGTCCGTATTTATCGATGGATTTGTGACAGAATATTTTCCGTTAGAAAGTTATAATAGTTCCGACGGATATATTGCAGTCGAAAAATTACGTCGGCATTTCCCATTTTTCTTGTAGTGTAGTACGGTGTCCCTGTTCCACTAGGGTTCGAGGGGGACACCTGAGGCGCTGATGCGGGATGGATGACGACCGGGCTAAGACGTACGATGGACTTGATGTGCGGCCAGCACTAACACGCTAAAGGTAAGCCGGGCGGCTGACCACCGTGGCATTCTCCGGGTGGAGACGTCTCTCAACAGCACTCTAACTAGCCCGACGATCGTCCCTTGCGAGGGAAACGTGGGGATCGCAGCGGTTAAGGAACCACTGTCGCCTAGGGTGGTGCAGTCCGAGCTCGGTGCTCGACTGGAGCTAAGGAACGGCTCTCACTCACACATAATCACGATAATTGAAACTAGCTAATGGCCCTAATCTCACAAACGCAGCATATATGAGAATATACTAAACCAGCAATGTGAGATAGGAACGAGCACGTACCTCCACGACTAGGCATGGGGAAGAATTCCCGGCCGAATCCAAACAACCTCAATACACACAATTGTTAAATTTACAATTTCAGAACCTGATGCCCACTCCACGCAGGGAGGTAAAGGGCTACAAACACCAATTTTAGGGTTGCTGGAACCCGGGTTGATGGGCCACACTCGCAGGAGGCGAGGGACGCGAGTCGGAGCCGATCGGGTGAGCCGAAAGGAAGTCGACTCGGTTCTGTCCGTGCGGGTCACCCTGTGCAGCAAACATGTGGAGGCCGGTACGCCAAGATCCGATGGCGGATCAGAGCGCCGTTTGTTGGAGAAGGTCGGCGACAGGACATAGTTTGTCCACTCCGAAAGGCGTGAACAGATTCTTTCAGATCTGGGCACAGCAGCGACTGAACTGAGCTTCTGGTTTTGTGCACTCAGAACTGCACAGGAAGACAATTAATTATGAGAAAATTGGTTGCCGATGTCGGATCGAGGCGCCGTTTGTGGGAGCTCGTCGACGACGTCCAGAGGAAGACGTAGTCAAAAGAGTTCGCATAGATCTGGACGGGATGAGGTGGGGCAGTCTCTGGAAGTTGGCTCTGGTTCTGAGTCAAGTCTGCACAGATCAGCTTGTGTGATCCCACGAGAATCGTCGCCACGATCAGGACAGGTCTCGGATCGAGACGAGATCGGCGACAACTCGTAGAGGACTCAAAATCCTACAATCACTCCGAAAGGTAGCTCCTGATGGCTTGAGAGGAGATTTGGAGAAATTGGTAATCAGTGAACTCACGATTTGGACAGCAGGCTGAGGTAGATCTGTGTGCCGTCACGAAAAGAATTACTGCCGGCGATCCAGAACTCCGATCCACGCAAAACTACCTCTGAAATCTTCCTGACTCGTAGAAGTATCACTGAGAATTTTGGTGGAGGCAGATGATAAGAGGATGGGGGAAGATAGGGGGCGAGTCACACGCCCAAGATCACCCAAGATCAGTCCCGTCACAGGACTAGGCAGGGCATCACACCCATGGGGGGGGGAAGAGAATCACTCTCTTAACTCAAATTTCTCTCACAAAAACTTCATTAACCTTTGCACTAACATTATACAAGTGTTTAAATAGAGGTTTGGCAAGGGGAGGGGGCTGGGAGGTTCGATGGAACCATGGGGAGGGGAGGGGGCTGCACCCCTTTGACTAAGAGAGGGAGAGAGGGGGAGACAAGGGGACATGACTCACCTACTTTCACCTACCTTTGAATTTCAAAGGGAAGGGGGGTAGGTGACAGCCATTCTTTTGGACCAACAGCCTTCTCCATGTGGTAAATGGGAGGGAAGAAAAGCAAACAAAAAAAATCAGCCTAATACAAACAAAGAAGGGGGCGCCCCCTTCATGGGCCAAGTTTGGTCCATGGCCACCCCTTAAGCCCATTCAATCATATGGCTTATGGCCTTTCTAGCCTAGATGGCCCATGAAAGAAGGAAGCCCAATTGGGCCTTACATGGCTTATGGATCCATCATGATGGTCCAAGGCCACTCCTCCTTAATGGATTCTAAAGGGGCTTTAAACCAAATGGCTTTTAAGAGCCTTACAGTCAGCCCAAAATGAAAACCCAAGTACAAAGACACATTACAAGCCCAAATTCAATGTAAATAAAGGCTAAAAGTATCCAAACTCAAGCCAAATTACTTCCATTTCAAATGAAAGCCGATGTAGTCCGATTGGTGCTCCGCGTATGGTACCGTTGGCTCGCCGGTTCGTGCTACTCGCTCGTTCCAGTGTCCGCACCAATTCTCCCTGGGTGGGAGGAACTCAACCCTGTCGAGTAAGGGTCCCGAAGCTTGAGCTCTCCGCATGTGATCAAGGTATTGTTTATCATGGGGCATCCTCGCCAACGTAGTAAGAGGTATTGGTAGGCTCCATTCCTTGTGATGATCACCTGCTCATCCAGTATAAAATCTATATGCTTGCGTTGAGGCTGGAAGTGGTGGACTCTCGGGTGGTGTGTCACTCACAATAGAAGGATAAAGTTCGAAACCCACTAGGGATCACCGCGGGTTCCGATATGCTACCAGATTAAAAACATGGAACGTCGAACTGACACCATAGTTATCCGGTAGTTCAGTAACGTATGCATTCAAACCCACTTGTTTCGTGACTCGGGAAGGGCGGGTATCACGGGCCTAGAGTTGCTTTACGGCCCCAAGAGGAGACCGTTCAGGTATGACCCTGATCATGACGTACTCTCCCTTTTGAACTCACGGGCATGTAGCATGCATCAGCTAACTCCTTATTCGTGCATGGCTGGCCTTTTATTGTGACACGACTTAATGCAAACCATATGCATGAAAGAAAACAAACTGTAGAAACAAACAGACACACACGTGACCTTAGACAAACCTATGGTTAGTGCAACCCAAACATATGCAAGGTGGGCCAGGACACCCGAATGTGTGCCATGCATACACTAGATGCAACCAAAGGTAGGTAGGATTATGGACTCCTAGAAACCCAAAAAGACACCATGCATGCAAGGACTTCCTATCAGATGTGGGTGTGGGTGGGCTAAGAGGTTCATCACCACTATATGTAGGTAAGGCATGCCATGCTTCCCAATAATCGGACCTATTGTTATGTGGAGTTTGATTGACCCGAGTGGGAAGAGAGTGGTAGGGGACTTCCTTGACAAAGTAGAAGGGAAGTGGTGGATCACGAGGCCCACTAGAGAAGGGGTAAAATGGGTCAAAGAATGTGTGACCCCATGTGATGGACTCCCAGATGTCACGGTCCCAATTGTGAAATTCTTGAAGGTACGGGTTGTCACCTTCATCCGTTATGGTAGATGGGACGGTGGTCTCATAGAGTAGATATGGGTCCTCCCTCGGGACGGCAATACCGTAAGAGGGGTCCAATGCAAGCTCATCGAGAACGGGGAAGAGCAACAGAACCTCGGTGGTGATAGGACCCAAGGTGTATAACGACGTAATAGACCCCAAATATGGGAGCATAAAGCTATGGGTATAGGGTTGGTTAGACCCTAAGGCCAATGTATATGTCAGCTCCCTTTGACATTCTAAACTCCTTAATAGATCCTTTACACATTCTATGAAGCAAAAGGACTTGAAAGTGGTGTGATAGGAGTTAATGGGGACTATTGAGAGTATTGGCTCCCAGGGTGGAGAGTAAGGTGGGGTAGGGACCAAGCTAGTCCTAACCCAGCTAAGAAGTGGTTCGGCTACGAGTAGCTTTCCCATTAAAAACACGGGTAGCTCTGGCTGAAGTGGCTCCGAATATGATGGCTCCAGATGAAGTTCGAAAGGAGAGGATGGCAACGGAGCACTCACAGGTGATGAAGGAGGGGTCTCCAAGATGGGGAGAGGGCTTAGGGACTCCTTAGATGGGGCTGGGTAAGGGCTATGGGCTATGGCCTCCCTAGGCTCGGGTATGGCTATAACCGATCTCGGAGGTGGGCAAAGGGAGACCAGCGATTCAATATAAGTACATCTCCTACCCACCCGATCCAAAATCATTTGCACAAGTTCAGCAATGGTGTGGGTTGAGTAGGGAGATCATGGTGGACTCGCCCATAGTCAATCGGCCTAGGGTTGGGTCTAGGCTCATCTATGTGTGGGGGTCTTTGCTTCTGACTTGGACCCACTTGGTTGGAAGTGAGTGGGTGGGGTCGGTTGGAGGTGACATGTTGAGGAACGTAGACCTTCCTAAGCTGTCCCTTCATGTCCCACCATGACTCGATGGGTCATTACCTCCGAACCTCTCTCAAACGTTCAATGTAGTCCCACTTTTCGACGGTCTCATGAAGAAGCCGCTCTTTGGCGAAAGATAATTGCATCGCCTCGGACATAGTATAACACTCAAAATATGCGTCCATGGTGGCTTCCCACTTGAGGTAGTCGCTCGGGACCTTGGTTCCATAGAAGTCTGAGGCTTCGGGCCTACGGATGTGGTGGGGTTGGATTCCCCATCCTTGGTGGTGTCGCCACCATTCATATGAACTAGGCGTTTGGGAACCCATGGGACTCGGGGAGCTAATGGATGGCCATGCCGACACTTGGACACGACACTAGACACGACCCAAAAATATGATGTAAAGTTGAAATGAGACTCAACTAAACACCGAGACACGAATATGTTGGAATGCACTAACTAGGAACCTAGACTTAACTCACTATTCGGTACTAGGTGGAGATAATCGATCCAAAGATCACTCGCGCAAGTGTGCGGCCTTCCCGATAGGCGTAGCCTAACGTTCGGACAACACCTTTTGGTATACCGAGTAGAGGAATGCAAATGCAACCTTAGACTTGGACGACCCTAGACTTAAACCGATGCTCTGATACCAATTTGATGCGGGACGGATGACGACCGGGCTAAGACGTACGATGGACTTGATGTGCGGCCAGCACTAACACCCTAAATGCAAGCCGGGCGGCTGACCACCGTGGCGTTATCCGGGTGGAGACGTCTCTCAACGGTGCTCTAACTAGCCCGACGATCGTCCCTTACGAGGGAAACGTGGGGATCGTAGCGGTTAAGGAACCATTGTCGCCTAGGGTGGTGCAGTCCGAGCTCGGTGCTCGACTGGAGCTAAGGAACGGCTCTCACTCACACACAATCATGGTAATTGAAACTAGCTAATGGCCCTAATCTCACAAATGTAGCATATATGACAATATACTAAACCAGCAATGTGAGATAGGAACGAGCACGTACCTCCACGACTAGGCGTGGGGAAGAATTCCCGGCCGAATCCAAACAACCCCAATACACACAATTGTTAAATTTACAATTTCAGAACCTGATGCCCACTCCACACAGGGAGGTAAATGGCTACAAACACCAATTTTGAAGTTGCTGGAACCCGGGTTGACGGGCCACACTCGCAAGAGGCGAGGGACGCGAGTCAGAGCCGATCGGGTGAGCCAAATGGAAGTCGACTCGGTTCTGTCCGTGAGGGTCACCCTACGCAGCAAACTTGCGGAGGTCGGTACGCCAAGATCCAATGGCGGATCGGAGCGCCGTTTGTTGGAGAACATCGGCAACAGGACGTAGTTTGTCCACTCCAAAGGGCGTGAACAGATTCTTTCAGATCTGGGCATAGCAGCGACTGAACTGAGCTTCTGGTTTTGTGCACTCAAAACTACACAGGAAGACAATTAATTATGGGAAAATTGGTTGCCGATGTCGGATCGAGGCGCTGTTTATGGGAGCTCGTCAAAGACGTCTAGAGGAAGACGTAGTCAAAAGAGATGGCACAGATCTGGACGGGATGAGGTGTGGCAGACTCTGGAAGTTAGCTCTGGTTATGAGTCAGGTCTGCACAGATCAGCTTGCGCGATCCCACGAGAATCGTCGCCACGATCAGCACAAGTATCGGTTCGAGACGAGATTGGCGGCAACGCGAAAAGGACTCAAAATCCTACAATCACTCCGAAAGGCAGCTCCTGATGGCTTGAGAGGAGATCTGGGGAAATTCATAATCAGTAAATTCCAGATCTGGACAGTAGGCTGAGGCAGATCTGCGTGCCGTCACGAAAAGATTTGCTGCCCGCGATCCAGAACTCCGATCGATGCTAAACCACCTTTGAACTCTTTCTGACTTGTAGAAGTATCACTGGAAATTTTGGTGGAAGCAGATGATAAGAGGATGGGGGAGGATAGGGGGCGAGTCACACGCCCAAGATCACCCAAGATCAGTCCCGTCACAGGATTGGGCAGGGCATCACACCCATGGGGGGGAAAGAGAATCACTCTCTTAACTCAAATTTATCTCACAAAAACTTCATTAACCTTTGCACTAACATTATACAAGTGTTTAAATAGGGGTTTGGCAAGGGGAGGGGGCTGGGAGGTTCGATGGAACCATGGGGAGGGGAGGGGGCTGCGCCCCTTTGACTAAGAGAGGGAGAGAGGGGGAGACAAGGGGACATGACTCACCTACTTTCACCTACCTTTAAATTTCAAAGGGAAGGGGGGTAGGTGGCAGCCATTCTTTTGGACCAGCAGCCTTCTCCATGTGGTAAATGGGAGGGAAGAAAAGAAAACAAAACAAAATCAGCCTAATACAAACAAAGAAGGGGGCGCCCCCTTCATGGGCCAAGTTTGGTCCATGGCCACCCCTTAAGCCCATTCAATCATATGGCTTATGGCCTTTCTAGCCTAGATGGCCCATGAAAGAAGGAAACCCAATTGGGCCTTACATGGCTTATGGATCCATCATGATGGTCCAAGGCCACTCCTCCTTAATGGATTCTAAAGGGGCTTTAAACCAAATGGCTTTTAAGAGCCTTACAATCAGCCCAAAATGAAAACCCAAGTACAAAGACACATTACAAGCCCAAATTCAATGTAAACAAAGGCTAAAAGTATCCAAACTCAAGCCAAATTGCCTCCATTTCAAAGGAAAGCCGATGCAGTCCGATTGGTGCTCCGCGTATGGTACCGTCGGCTCCCCGGTTCGTGCTACTCGCTCGTTCCGGTGTCCGCACCAGGCGCGGTCTAAGTCATCAGTGGATGCATCTGGCCTTGCTTCTGGTGGGCAGGTACTCCTATCACGTGAGACGTGACTTTCCTATTTTCGGGTTTCGTTTCCCATCTGCGAGACGTGGTTCCCCCGACAGTTTCAGGGAGTGTTCCCGAGGTAGAGGTCTAGGAGTTTTTTCGGTGAGCGTCATCGAGGGTCTCCCTAGACGGTGTTAGGTCCATGACTGTGAGGTCATGATTGTTTCTTCTAGCGGCGTAGCCAGAGGATCTTCTGTTAGTTCGGTAGTCTCCCGATTGGGAGATCGGGGCGTGTTTCTCCGGTACAGTAGGAGTAGCTGTAGTGCCGAGTTTTTGACCGACCACCGGTTCACTGTTCCTGCTGTAGTTGTAGCTATCTTTGCTTTCCGCTACCGTCGTTCTTCTCGGTTGGGGTTCCGCGGGATCCCTACTGAGCCAGTGATAGGAGGCTCACCCCTGCTTTTCAGGTACGGCGGTTCTTCCTCGAGGTTCGAGGGTGCTGTTCGGAAGTTCTTAGTTGCCCGCTTGTCGGGCCAAGTGTTCACTCGGTGTTGGGTACATTCTCTACCTTAGACTGTACTTTCTATTTGACTGGACTCTGTTGTTGTAGTTGTTATTTATTTCTGTTAATTGCTGAATTGTCCTGCCATATTTCCTATTTCTTTGTACCTCTACACTCCTTTTAGCCCTTCCGAGCCCTCCCGGCTCGTGGGTGGCGGGCCATGATTCGAATGGTATCGGGCTCCTCCTGGTATCCGGATCTTGGGTCGTCACAGAAGATGTCCTGAATATTCCTAAGTTGACTCCCTCTAAGACAAATGACCTATAATTGGATTTGTCAATCACACAGAATCAAGGAAGATTAGAAAAGTAGGAATTTTGTATAGAGTATGTCAAACGATGATATAAAGTTATCTATGGGACTATTTTGGAGGAGCAGAGAAGTAGATGGTTTGATAGGTAATACAAGAAGTAGAGGAACGAGGGTGGCCAAGGAAGAGCAAAGTCTGTTGTAGTGTATCTATAGGCGTCTCACGGATCTCTGCAGCTTGACTGCGGTAGGATAAGATGAACCGGTTGAAGTTCTCTTCATGGGTACGTAGTTTGCCTATAGCTTTACAGTAGTCAGGGCCTTTGTCATGAATCGAAATCCAGCAGTAGTCATAAGATAAGTTTTCATTCTGACTCGTCGACCTACTAGAATAGATGGATGATCCCTTGGAGGAGCAGTGGCTATTATAGGGGGGACAATGATTGCCTAAGAAGGTTCTTCTATGGCTTCTTCTGATGACTCAACCCATTCTTCTAGGATGTCAACCAACTCCTCGGAGTCTATGATTTCTGCATCCCTTTGCATGAAGAACTCCTCATAGGTGACTGGCTACTTATTTTCCAGGAGGAGTGTCGCACAGTGTTCTTGATAACTAGTAAATTCAACATTAATTTCTTTTTGTACTTCTCCTTTGATTTGAATTGCTTGAAGATCAAGAAATTTTCCTAGTGGCAATATATCCTGACCTTGCTTGATTCAGTCCCAGTTGTATTTTTTGTAAATTGAGCGCTGCTTAAGATAAGCCATCAGATATTGTTCTTCAGTCAATGTGTAAACCTTATTCCTGTAGTCCATTGCCTTTGCCCATGAAAGAGTGCTTCTCTGCATAGATTCTTCTATAAAATCTCTAAGGGATGTCTTCTTGCTACCCAATTTGGTCCCCCTTAAGTGTTTCCTACACCATTCTCTATATATCTTGTATCCTTCTGAATCTTTAAGAAGCACATATCCAATACTTGGGAAGGATCTGAAATGGCTTCTCTTGAGAATGGCTTGAATTTGGGCATTATCCAATGCTAGTTGATTGGTTTGGTCATGGCTTGTTCCAGCATCGGTTGGTTAATGTGGAGTTCTGAGAGTGGGTTCCTGAGTGAGAGAGGGGAGGTATCCTCTAGCCTTTAACACGATGAATCTCGCATAGTTAATTTTTCCATATGGAGGTAGATTGGAGTTATATGTTAGGTAGTCTGAACTCTTCAGCTATCTCCTCCTTGATTCGTTCATTTGACACTAGCCTTTGTTCTTCCAAGAACTCGGCAAGAATGATTGGATGCTCATTGTTTTGAGTCCTTTCTTCATTATGAGCTTGCAAGGCTCTTGTTTGGTGATGAGTGTCATATGTCACATCATAATTTGCATCACATATGTCATCTTTGAGTATTAAAAGAATAAAGTTATGTAATTTAGATAATTAACTTAATTCTCACAATTAATTTGAGTCTACATGAAATTAACCATCCTTTTTAGTCACAATGATTATGTGTGATATGAACTTGCATAAGGGATAAATTGCATAATATATTTTTGGCATTTATAATGGATTTTCACTATTGCAGGAATTAGCGACCAGAGGCTGGATGCCAGTTCTTTGAAGCCAAATAAATGAGCGACCAGAGGCCAGACGCAAATTAAATAGCACCTTTGTGAAGAGACGCTAATTCAAAGAATCAGTGGCATTTTGAACCGACACTAATTTGAAGCCTATCTTTACAAAAGAAGAATTGACAGCCAGAGCTTGGATGCCATTCAAAGAATTAGCAGCCGTACAGGTGGCTACCAATTATAAGCAATTTATGAAAATAAAAATCAGTGCCTATTTGGATGGCCACTAAATCAAGAATCAACGCCTTTTCAGAAAGGCGCCCATTTGAAGCTGTCCTATGGAAAGAAGAATGAGCAACCATTCAAGAAGACGCTAATTCCATTGTACGAAATAGAAAGAAAAGGACTTAAAAAAATGGAAAAATGAATTAGCGGCCGTTGAAGAAGATACCAAATCTTTTGCACGAAAAGTAAGGAAAATATTAAAATAAGGTAATAAAGAAATAGTGGCTAGAACCAGGACGCCAAAATGAAATAGCGACCGTTTAGAAAGTCACCATTTTCTTGATATAGCAGCCACTGCAATGGACGCCATTTACAGTTGAAATGCTAGATGGACTTGGACAGTTCTAAACGGAGTTATCTTCCCATATTTCATGCAAGAAGGACTCTTTTTGTAATACCCTTAGTCTTTCGGATCTTTATCGGAGAGCTTTCGGATCACTTTTGTGGGTCCTGAGTTATGTTTTACGATACATATAGGATTTTCTCTCGTACAAGTTACAGAACCCAGTGGTGAGTTTACTGTTGAGTTCATCGACTTGAGGACGCTACAATTACGTTGTGCTCCTTCCGAGGATCGCTTAGACTATTTTTTCGTATTTTTCTGAATCAGTGCAATTTTGGGCTAAAAATCAGATTTCACGAAAATTAGAAAATTCCTAATTTCCTTTTCTTTTAACTCTCTCTCTCACCTTCCGCTCTCCTCACCACCGTTCACTCTCTCCCTCTCATTCTCTCTCCTCTCTTCTCCTCTCTCCGCAGGGCGCGCGATCGTGGAGAGGTGAGCGAGGCAGGAGCGTCGTGGAGTTGTCGTGGAGCGTGCTGGTGTGAAGGATGGAGCGTGGCATTAGCACGGTCCCATTCGTAGATTCAAAGCCGACGTGGGTGGTTTGTGCGATCGTTTTCGCCGTGGTTTAGTCATTTCGGCGCGCTAGAACTTTGGTGGTGGTAGGGAGATGGATGCCCTACTTCTCTTCTGCGTTCCCACGTGATTTGGAGCCGAACGATGTGAGTATGAGCGGGTTTTACCACGTTTGGGTGAAATCATGTATCGGGGGGTGTGAGATGGGTTCACCATTCCCAGTGATGGTTTCTTGCTAGATTAGTTTCATTCGAACCCCTGGCATGTTAGCATTTCATTCCCGCTAGTTTCGTTGTGATTAGTTGTCATTTGGGACAGGTATGAGCCCGGGAACCCACGTGACTCATTTTGGGTTGATTCATGGGAATCGTCCGTTTCTTACGTTTTTGGACGTGGTTTGGATACCTTCCAGACTATGGAAGGCGTATATCATGGTTAGGAATGTTTCCCCTTTGTTTTAGGGCGAACGGGGTGTGGAAAGGCCAGGTTTTGGCCATTCCCATGGTTTTCTTGCTGTAATGCCTTGGTGGTCTGTTCAGAGACTACAAGAGGTCATCTGGCGGTCCATTGGAGACCGCTAGGCTATGTGGTTTGACGGTTCTAGGTTATGTCGGTTCAGGTCTTAGCGGCCGTACGATAGATCGCTAGGCTGGCTGTGGCGGTTCATGGATGACCGCTAAGCTTCGTTTATGTCGGTTCAACAGTTTTAAGTCGGTTCAGGGGTTGACTGGGTTAAGCGGCCATGTCTATGACCGCTATAGTCCCTTGCGTCCCTTTTTATGACCGCCACTTGTCTGTGTTCTCTATGTGAGGGTAGAGGCCCTTTGGCTGACCGCTTGCTTTGCCTAGTGGTCAGTTGAATGACCGTTTCTTCCCAGAGTTTCATTTTCCCATTGTTTTGGCCTCCAATTGTCTTGGCATGACCTTATGGTTTGCCCATAGTTTCGTGGACGTCTTGGATGTCTTATGAGGGTGATGACCATGTGGTGAGGTGGCCAGGAGTGCCATTGTATCTAGTAGTGTTCCGTACTACTTCACAGTTGTGATTGGTTTCTGGTCAACCCGGTGTGATCCAGTGGTTGACATGTGACCTCGTGAATGTCTCGGTGGTCATATATGGATTGAGACATGGTTTTGGACACCTTGAGGTACTGTCTTAACTCAGTTTGCGAGTCCATGTGCTTTGAGAGTCTTGATGATTCCTTAGGTCTCAGTGATTCATGTTATGCGGATGTGTGGATCCGGCAATCTTGTGTTGTCTCCTTTATAAGTGTTTTACCGTGGCTTTGGCTTAGGGACGAGGTTGATTGGCGGCATGTTACCGCTTTTGTGTGATGATCTTGACCCCGAGTCTTGTGACTCAAGGATCGTTGTGTGAGTAGGTCTAGTTGTCTGTCCTGAGTCTGGCGGCAGTCTTGTGTACTGCCTTGTGCTTGTGCTTCGTAGTTCGTGCGGCAGTGCATACTTAGCCTGTCCATACTGCAGCACTGATGTTTCGTTGTCTCTGTGTCTAGTGAGCCTCCACTAGTCGTAGCCTGACGACACTTTCCAGTGTGTCGGCCCACCTGGGAGTGGTGGCGGGGTGAGTTCCCGATATACGATTTTTAGGCTAGTTTCTATGGGCCCCCTTACCTTGCAGTAGCATCCTACTGGGGGGGAAAACTAGCTAAAGACCTGGCTCAAGGCATTGCGCTTGTGTGTTCACACGTGGTAAGGGGCGGTTGGACGAGCGCCAACGGGTGTGACCCTGACTAGTCACTCGTTACTATGGTATTGTTGCTCCTCGTACTTGGTACTATTGTTCCCTGTACTTGGTTCTTTGTGAGTGTCTCAGTTACCGCCGTGTTAGGCAAGTACGAGATACCCGAGGCGCAGTGTAAGGCGCTAGTGGACGCATCTGGCTGTTCTTCTAGTGAGGAGTTGCTTCTGTCACTTGACGCATGACTCCTATGGCTTGTGTTTTCGTGACTGGTTCCCGTCATGATTGACGTGACTTGTCGGGTAGTCTATGTTAGCTCCACCCGAGGCTAGTGTAATATATCATACACGACGGTGAGGTTGTGTATGTCTGTACTTTCGACTGTGTATGTCTTTTCTAGGGCTTTTGCCTGTTTCTGTAGGCTTTCGCTATGGAGCTAGTGCTTTTTCGACGGATCGGTAACGCCCGACTTTGTGAGATCGGGGTTCACCTTTCTGTTGTTGTTTGGAGTAGCTTAGAGAGCCGAGGTTCGTTCGACTGCCGTGTTTCTATTCGGTACGGCTTTACTCTTTCCTTTAGCTGTCCTTACTCCTGTTTTTACAGCTTTACTGTTGTAGTTTAGCACTGCTGTTACTCCTGCTCTTGCTTTACTGTTTAGCGCTGTTGTCTTGTGTGTTACATCGTTGTTTTCAGTGGGGGTCTGCGGGACCCCTACTGAGGCAGTGACACGAGGCTCACCCCTACTTTTCAGGTGTGGTCGTTCTTCTTCCTTGTGGTTTGAGGCGTTGTCCGGTAGTTCGTGATCGCCCGCTTTGCCAGTGTTGGGCTTCCCCTGACTCGAGAGTACGTTCTCTTTCTTATCGCATTGTACTTGCCTTTATTTGGACTAGACTCTATTAATTTGATTTGATAATTGAAAAAATAATTTTATTTCTACTACTGTAGCAAAGCTGATCATTGAAATAATAATTGCTTATTGCTTTTTATGGAACTTCAATGTACTCCACAGACATCTTTTATCCCTTCTCCCTTTACCGCTCTTGGGAGGCCTCGCATTATCCAAGTGGTATCGGGTTTACTCGGTATCTGGACCCTGGGTCGTCACAGTTGGTATCAGAGCGTGTTGTGTGAAAGTACATGGGAATTCGAGATATTACAGTATGCAGAGTCCTTAAGGTCTAGTACAGTCGGCAACTGGCATCGGTTTTGCGATTGTTTATCCTTTTGCTTTCGCGTGTGGTCTTGTGCGTGCTGTGTTGGCACTGTGCGAGATGGTTTTGCTCTCGTCAAGATGTGACAAGGTATTCTTCTTTCGTCATGCTGTTTTGTCTCGGTTATGCTGTACTTGGCAGATTTCCTCAGCAGGCGTGAATCTGCGGTGCACTATTCAAGATTTTTCCGTGGCTTGTTCAGGTGGCCGGTGACTTTATAGTTGGTGTGATGATCGTACACATTTTTATGTTGTTTTGGTCGTCCCAACTTGTGGTTTGTTTAGCCCCTGAGGTGTTTAGCTTGTGTTGAAGTGATCGATTAGATGCCTTGTTTGATATAATGCTCAGGCGAACCTAGGATTTTCCTTCCTTGTGAGCTACTGTTAGTCAAGCTTGATTCTTCTCATCATGTCTAGTGGTGTCTTTTCGAGGTAAGCTTTGGAAGTGCTGTCTTGGTGAAGCCTTTGTCGTATGTCTGCTTAAGTGTGGACTATGTTAGTTCTGAGCCTGATCTCCTCTTGTCCGACGGTTGCTTGGCTTTGGACCCATATTTTATGTTTGGGGGCCATTGTGCACCGTGTCTGTTGTGCCGTGTTTGGCGGCTGTTGTGCTGTGAAGGTTTGGGAATTGTTTCCGGATGTAAGGATAAGCTGAGATTAGCATTTCTTTATTCTTTGTGCTAAAGCTGGTGCTCTTCCTGGTTTGCACTATGGCGACTTGTGATCGGCTGTTTGTAGGATCGGTACTCGAGGCGTGTTATATTACAGTTTGTGAATTGCGATGGCACCTTGTTGTGGGGAGATGCGGATGCCGAGTTGTCCTTGATGCCTGTGTGCGTTGTGTTGAGTGCGTAGCGGAAGCATGTGGGCTGATAACCCACGGATCAGGATCGTGAAGTTGGAAGATTTTGGCCGATCGAGAGGATTGTTCCCTCGATGTGACTTCGTCTTGGCTAAGTGTGCCTTGATGTTGTTCGTTGCCGTGCCATTGCTTGAGGCATTCTGGTTGTTGGCGCTGGCATGCGTGAGAATTGGGGGAATGTGTCGACGATTATGCTGGTCGAGTACCCTTTTCTTCCTCTATATTTTTCTTGGATGTTGTGCTCTCGGGACGCGATCATGGTCCCCGAGATGCATTCTCCGAGATTGTTCTTGTTGTTGTGGGTCCTTGTTGGTGAGCTGCTCGTAGTATGGCTTGTATATCTTAGCCGTGTGTTCAGCTGTAATTGTGTCTTGATGTGACCCAGCTCGCAGTTGTGTTCTGTGGTTCTGTGTCGAGTACGGAGCCAGGATTCTGCAGGTGTTGTTGTTGTTGTTCATTGGTGGTTGTGTTTAGCCGGGGAGGAGTTCCCTGTGGGTTTGATTTGGCATTGTGTGGACCGAGGTCTTGTCGGTTGGTTTTACGGTACTCTTCTATCATGATTGAGTTGGCATGCGACTCGAATCAGATGTAATGTCTGAGTGGGGACTGACTGGATTGTACTCGTGGTCCAGTGCTGTCGTTGGCGTTCTGCGTGCCAGTTTTATTGTTCTTGGCGAGGTAGCCGATGGTTCGAGTAGTCTGCTGAGAGGACTATGTTTGCTTGTTTAAGCTAATGCTTGTTGTTTTTGTTAGATGTTTTATTGATAGCTATTTTCGTGGCATAGGTCGTGTCTCATTTCCCTGTGAGACGGAAGCGACATTGCCTTGTTTCGGAGGTGTCGGACTTATGTTCACTTGTGTGCCATGCTCGTTCTGTGGATTGATTTTCGTCGAGATCTAGAGCGTGTGCTTGCGATTATAGTCTGGCAGTGTCTCTCTGAATTGTGTTTTTCGAGCATTGTGTTATCGTGTTTTGTGTTTTGAGGTTTGGCTGATGCTTGGAGAGCGTAGCCAGTGGTTTGGGTTTGTTCTTCCCAGCTTCTTCTTGTTAGCTCCTTTAATTTCGAGGATGAAATTTCTTAAGGAGGGGAGGCTGTAATACCCTGAGTCTTTCATATCTTTATTGGAGAGCTTTCGGATCGCTTTTGTGGGTCATGAGTTGTGTTTTACGATCCACGTGGGTTTTTCTCTCGTACAAGTAACGGAACCCAGTGGTGAGTTTACTGTTGAGTTCATCGACTCGAGGACGCTACAGTTGCGTTGTGCTCCTTCCGAGGATCGCTTAGACTATTTTTTTGTATTTTTCTGAATTAGTGCATTTTTGGGCTAAAAATCAGATTTCACAAAAATTAGGAAATTACGAATTTCCTTTTCTTTTAACCCTCTCTCTCTCCTTCCTCTCTTGTCACCGCCATTCACTCTCTCCCTCTCATTCTCTCTCCTCTCTTCTCCTCTCTCTGCGGGGCACGTGACTGTGGCGAGGTGGGAGAGGCAGGAACGTCGTGGAGTTATCGTGGAGCGTGCTGGTGTGAAGGATGGAGCGTGGCGTTGACGCGATCCCGTTCGTAGATTCAAAGCCGACGTGGGTGGTTCGTGCGATCATTTTCGGCGTGGTTTAATTGTTTCAGTGCGCTAGAACTTCAGTGGAGGTAGGGAGATGGTTACCCTACTTCTCTTCTGCGTTCCCTCGCGATTTAGAGCCGAACGATGTGAGTATGAGTGGATTTTACTGCGTTTGGGTGAAATCATGCTTCGGGGGGTGTGAGACGGGTTCGCCATTCCTGGTGACAGTTTCTTGTTAGATTAGTTTCATTCGAACCCTTGGCATGTTAGCATTTCATTCCCGCTAGTTTCGTTGTGATTAGTTGTCATTTGGGACCGATATGTGCCCGGGAACCCACGTGACTCATTTTGGGTTGATTCATGGGAATCGCCTGTTTCTTACATTTTTGGACATGGTTTGGATCCCTTCCAGACTGTAGAAGGTGTATATCGTGTTTTGGAATGTTTCCTCTTCGTTTTAGGGTGAACGGGGCGTGGAAAGGCTGCGTTTTGGCCATTACCACGGTTTTCTCGCCGTAACGCCTTGGCGGTCCTTTCAGAGACTGCAAGAGGTCTTCTGGCAGTCCATTGGAGACCGCTAGGCTATGTGGTTTGTCGGTATCAGGTTATGTCGGTTCAGGTCTTAGAAGTCGTACGATAGACCGCTAGGCTGGCTGTGGCGGTTCACGGATGACCGCTAAGCTTCGTTTATGTCGGTTCAACAGTTTTAAGTCGGTTCGGTGGTTGACTGGGTTAAGCGGCCATGTCTATGACCGCTACAGTCCGCGTCCCTTTTTATGACCGCCACTTTTCTGTGTTCTCTGTGTGAGGGTAGAGACCCTTTGGCTGACCGCTTGGTTTGCCTAGCGGTCAGGTGAATGACTGTTTCATCCCAGAGTTCCGGTTTCCCATTGTTTTGGCCTCCAATTTTCTTGGCTTGACCTTATGGTTTGCCCGTAGTCCCGTGGATGTCTTGGATGTCCTATGAGGGCGATGACCATGTGGTGAGGTGGCCAGGAGTGCCATTGTATTGAGTAGAGTTCCGCACTGCTTTAGAGTCATGATTGGTTTCTAGTCAACCCGGTGTGATCCAGTGGTTGACATGTGACCTCGTGAATGTCTCGATGGTCCTGTAAGGATTGAGACATGGTTTTAGACACCTTGAGGTACTGTCTTACCTCAATTTACATGTCCACGTGCTTTGAGGGTCGTGGTGATTCCTTAGGTCTCCGTGATTCGTGTTATGCGGATGTGTGGATCCGGCAATCTTGTGCCGTCTCCTTTATCAGTGTTTTACCGTGGCCTTGGCTTAGGGACTAGGCTGATTGGAAGCATGTTACCATTTTGTGCGACGATCTTGACCCCGAGTCTTGTGACTCAAGGATCGTTATGTCAGCATGTCTAGTTGTCTGTCCTGAGACTAGCAGTAGTCTTGTGTACTACCTTATGCTTGTGCTTCGTAGTACGTGCGATAGTGCATACTTAACATGTCCGTACTACAGCACTGATGTTTTGGAGTCTCTGTGTCTAGTGAGCCTCCACTAGTCATAGCCTGATGACACTTTCCTGTGTGTCGGCCCACCTGGGAGTGGTGGCGGGGTGAGTTCCCGATATATGGTTTTTAGGCTAGTTTCCGTGGGCCCCCTTGCCTTGCGGTAGCGTCCTACTGGGGGAGAAAGTTAGCTAGAGGCCTGGCTCAAGGCATTGAGCTTGTGTGTGCCCACGTGGTCAGGGGCAGTTAAACGAGCACCGACAGGTGTGACCCTGACTAGCCACTTGTTACTATGGTATTGTTGCTCCTTGTACTTGGTACTGTTGTTCCTTGCACTTGGTTCTTTGTGAGTGTCTCAATTACCACCGTTTTAGGCAAGTACGAGATACATGAGGTGTAGTGTAAGACGCCAGTGGACGCATCTGGCTGTTCTTCTAGTGTGGAGGTGCTTCTGTCACTTGACGCATGACTCTTATGGCTTGTGTTTTCGTGACTGGTTCCCGTCATGATTGACGTGACTTGCCGGGTAGTCTGTGTTAGCTCCACCCGAGGTTAGTGTAATATAGCCTACACGATGGTGAGGTTGTGTATGTATGTACTTTTGACTGTGTAAGTCTTTTCTAGGGCTTTTGCCTGTTTCTGTAGGCTTTCGTTATGGAGCTAGTGCTTTGTCGACGGATCGGTAATGCCCGACTTTGTGAGATCGAGGTTCACCTTTCTGTTGTTGTTTGGAGTAGCTTAGTGAGCCGAGGTTCATTCGGCAGCCATGTTTGTATTTGGTACGGATTTACTCTTTCCTTTAGCTATCCTTACTCATGTTTTTACAGCTTTACTGTTGTAGTTTAGCACTGCTGTTTCTCCTACTCCTGCTTTACTATTTAGCGCTATTGGCTTATGTGTTACTGCGTTATTTCCAGTGGGGATCTGCGAGACCCCTATTGAGCAAGTGACACGAGGCTCACCCTTACTTTTCAGGTGTGATTGTTCTTCTTCCTCGTGGTTCGAGGCGTTGTCTGGTAGTTCGTGATCGCCAGCTTTGCCAATGTCGGGCTTCCCCCGACTCGAGAGTACGTTCTCTTTCCTGTTGCATTGTACTTGCCTTTATTTGGACTGGACTCTGTTAATTTAATTTGTTAATTTAAAAAATAATTTTATTTCTGCTACTTTAGCAAACCTGATCATTGAAATAGTAATTGCTTACTGCTTTATCTGGAACTTCAATGTACTCCATACACACCTTTTATCCCTTCGGAGCTTTACCGCTCTTGGGTGGCATCGTAGGATCCAAGTGGTATCGGGTTTACTCGGTATCTGGACCCTGGGTCGTCGTAGTTGGTATCAGAGCGTGTTGTGTGAAAGTACATGGGAATTCGAGATATTACAGTATGCATAGTCCTTAAGGTCCAGTACAGTCGGCAACTGGCATCGGTTTTGTGATTGTTTATCGTTTTGCTTTCGTGTGTGGTCTTGTGCGTGCTGTGTTGGCACTGTGCGAGATGGTTTTGCTCTCGTCAAGATGTGACGAGGTATTCTTCTTTCCTCGTGGTGTTTTGTCTCGGTTATGCTGTACTTGGCAGATTTCCCCGACAGGCGTGAATCTGCAGTGCACTATTCGAGATTTTTCTGTGGCTTGTTCAGGTGGCTGGTGACTTTATTGTTGGTGTGATGACCGTACACATTTTTATGTTGTTTTGGTCATCCCAGCTTGAGGTTTGTTTAGCCCCTGAGGTGTTAAGCTTGTGTTGAAGTGATCGATTAGATGCCTTGTTTGAGAGAATGCTCGGGCGAACCTAGGATTTTCCTTCCTGGTGAGCTACTATTAGTCGAGCTTGATTCTTCTAATCTTGTCTGGTGGTGTCTTTTTAAGGTAAGCTCTGGAAGTGCTATCTTGGTGAAGCCTTTATCCTATGTCTGCTTAAGTGTGGACTGTGTTAGTTTTGAGCATGATCTCCTCTTGTCTGACGGTTGCTTGGCTTTGGACCTAGATTTTGTGTTTGGGGGCCGTTGTGCACCATGTCCGTTGTGCCGTGTTTGGAGGCTATTGTGTTGTGAAGGTTTGGTAATTGTTTCAGGACGTGAGGATAAGCTGAGATTAGCGTTTCTTTGTGCTTTGTGCTGAAGCAGGTGCTCTTCCTGGTTTGCACTATGGCGACTTGTGATCGACTGTTTGCAGGATCGGTACTCGGGGCGTGTTATATTATAGTTTGTGAATTGTGATGGCGCCATGTTGTGCCGAGATGCGAATGCCGAGTTGTCCTTGATTCCTGTGTGCGTTGTGTTGAGTGTGCAGTAGAAGTGTGTGGGCTGATAACCCACGGATCAGGATCGTGAAGTTGGAAGATTCTGGCCGGTCGAGAGGATTGTTCCCTCGGTGTGACTTCCTCTTGGCTAAGTGTGCCTTGATGTTGTTCGTTGCCGTGCCATTTCTTGAGGCATTCTAGTTGTTGGCACCGGCATGCGTGAGAATTGGGGGAATGTGTCGGCAATTATGCTGGTCGAGTACCCTTTTCTTCCTCGGTATTTTTCTTGGATGTTGTCCTCTCGGGACGCGATCGTGGTCCTCGAGATGCATTCTCCGAGATTGTTCTTGTTGTTATGGGTCCTTGTTGGTGAGCTGCTCGTAGTATGGCTTGTATATCTTAGCCGTGTGTTCTGCTGTAATTATTTCTTGATGTGACTCAGCTTGCAATTGTGTTCCGTGGTTCTGTGTTGAGTACAGAGCCGGGATTCTGCAGGTGTTGTTGTTGTTGTTCGTTTGGTGGTTGTGTTTAGCTTTGGAGGAGTTCCCTGTGAGTTTGATTTGGCTATGTGTGGACCGAGGTCTTGTCGGTTAGTTTTGCTGTACTCTTCTGTCGTGATAGAGTTGGCATGTGACTCGAATTAGATGTAATGTCTGAGTGAGGACTGACATGATTGTGCTCATGGTCCAGTGCTGTCGTTGACATTCTGCATGCCTGTTTTGTTGTTCTTGGCGCAAAAGCCAATGGTTCGAGCAGTCAGCTGAGGGGACTATGTTTCCTTGTTTAAGCTGATGCTTGTTTAAGCCAACAAAAGCGACATTGCCTTGTTTTGGAGGTGTCAAACTTTGTTCACTTGTGTGCCATACTCGTTCTGTGGATTGATTTTCGTCGAGATCCAATGCGTGTGCTTGTGATTATAGTCTGACAGTGTCCCTCTGAATTGTGTTTTTCAAGAATTGTGTTATCGTGTTTTGTGTTTTGAGGTTTGGCTGATGCTTGGAGAGCATAGCCAGTGGTTTGGGTTTGTTCTTCCCAGCTTGTTCTTGTTAGCTCCTTTAATTTCGAGGACGAAATTTCTTAAGGAGGGGAGGCTGTAATACCCTGAGTCTTTCGGATCTTTATCGAAGAGCTTTCGGATCGCTTTTGTGGGTCATGAGTTGTGTTTTACGATCCACATGGATTTTTCTCTCGTACAAGTTACAGAACACAGTGGTGAGTTTACTGTTGAGTTCATCGACTTGAGGACGCTACAGTTGCATTGTGCTCCTTTCGGGGATCGTTTAGACTATTTTTTTGTATTTTTCTGAATTAGTGCATTTTCAGGCTAAAAATTAGATTTCATAAAAATTAGGAAATTTTTAATTTCCTTTTCTTTTAACCCTCTCTCTCTCCTTCCTCTCTTGTCACCGCCATTCACTCTCTCCCTCTCATTCTCTCTCCTCTCTTCTCCTCTCTCTGCGGGGCACGTGACTGTGGCGAGGTGGGAGAGGCAGGAACGTCGTGGAGTTATCGTGGAGCGTGTTGGTGTGAAGGATGGAGCGTGGCGTTGACGCGATCCCGTTCATAGATTCAAAGCCGACGTGGGTGGTTCGTGCGATCATTTTTGGCGTGGTTTAATTATTTCAGTGCGCTAGAACTTCAGTGGAGGTAGGGAGATGATTACCCTACTTCTCTTCTGCATTCCCTCACGATTTGGAGCAGAACGGTGTGAGTATAAGCGGATTTTACCACGTTTGGGTGAAATCATGCTTCGGGGGGTGTGAGACGGGTTCGCCATTCCCGGTGACGGTTTCTTGCTAGAATAGTTTCATTCGAACCCCTGGCATGTTAGAATTTCATTCCCGTTAGTTTCGTTGTGATTAGTTGTCATTTGGGACTGGAATGTGCCCGGGAACCCACGTGACTCATTTTGGGTCGATTCAAGGGAATCACTCGTTTCTTTCATTTTTGGACGTGGTTTGGATCCCTTCCAGTCTATGGAAGGCATATATCATGTTTAGAAACGTTTCCCCTTCATTTTAGGGCGAACGGGGCGTGGAAAGGCCGGGTTTTGGCCATTCCCACAGTTTTCTCACCGTAACGCCTTGGAGGTCCTTTCAGAGATCGCAAGAGGTCTTCTGGCGGTCCATTGGAGATCGCTAGGCTATGTGGTTTGTCAGTTTCAGGTTATGTCGGTTCAGGTCTTAGCGGTCGTACGATAGATCGCTAGGCTGGCTATGGTGGTTCATGGATGACCGCTGAGCTTCGTTTATGTCGGTTCAATAGTTTTAAGTCGGTTCGGGGGTTGACTGGGTTAAGCGGCCATGTCTATGACCGCTACAGTCCCTTGCGTCCCTTTTCATGACTGCCACTTGTCTGTGTTCTCTGTGTGAGGGTAGCGGCCCTTTGGCTGACCGCTTGGTTTGCCTAGCGGTCAGGTGAATGACTGTTTCTTTCCAGAGTTCCGTTTTCCCATTGTTTTGGCCTCCAATTTTCTTGGCTTGACCTTATGGTTTGCCTGTAGTCCCGTGGATGTCTTGGATGTCTTATGAAGGTGATGACCATGTGGTGAGGTGGCCAGGAGTGCCATTGTATCGAGTAGAGTTCCGCACTGTTTTAGAGTCATGATTGGTTTCTATTCAACCCGGTGTGATCCAGTGGTTGACATGTGACCTCATGAATGTCTCGGTGGTCCTGTAAGGATTGAGACATGGTTTTGGATGCCTTGAGGTACTGTCTTACCTCAATTTGCGTGTCCATGTGTTTTGAGGGTCATGGTGATTCTTCAGGTCTCCGTGATTCGTGTTATGCGGATGTGTGGATCCGGCAATCTTGTGCCGTCTCCTTTATCAGTGTTTTACCCTGGCTTTGGCTTAGGGACTAGGCTGATTGGCGGCATGTTACCACTTTTGTGCGACGATCTTGACCCCGAGTCTTGTGACTCAAGGATCATTGTGTCAACAGGTCTAGTTGTCTATCCTGAGTCTGGCGACAGTCTTGTGTACTGCCTTGTGCTTGTGCTTCGTAGTATGTGCGACAGTGCATACTTAGCCTGTCCGTACTGTAGCACTGATGTTTTGGAGTCTCTGTGTCTAGTGAGCCTCCACTAGTCGTAGCCTAACGACACTTTCCTGTGTGTCGGCCCACCTGGGAGTGGTGGAAGGGTGAGTTCCCGATATATGATTTTTAGGCTAGTTCTTGTGGGCCCCCTTGCCTTACAATAGCGTCCTACTGGGGGAGAAAACTAGCTAGAGGCCTGGCTCAAGGCATTGAGCTTGTGTGTGCACACGTGGTTAGGGGCGGTTGGACGAGTGCCGAGAGGCGTGACCCTGACTAGTCACTCGTTACTATGGTATTGTTGCTCCTTGTACTTGGTACGGTTGTTCCTTGTACTTGGTTCTTTGTGAGTATCTCAGTTATCACCTTTTTAGGCAAGTACGAGATACCTGAGGCGCAGTGTAAGACGTCAGTGGATGCATCTGGCTGTTCTTATAGTGAGGAGGTGCTTCTGTCACTTGACGCATGACTCTTGTGACTTGTGTTTTCGTGACTAGTTCCCGTCATGATTGACGTGACTTGTCGGGTAGTCTATGTTAGCTCCACCCAAGGTCAGTGTAATGTAGCATACATGACGGTGAGGTTGTGTATGTATGTACTTTCGACTATGTAAGTCTTTTCTAGGGCTTTTGCTTGTTTCTGTAGGCTTTTGCTATGGAGCTAGTGCTTTGTCGACGGATCGGTAATGCCCGACTTTGTGAGATCGGGGTTCACCTTTCTGTTGTTGTTTGGAGTAGCTTAGAGAGTCAAGGTTCGTCGACAGCCGTGTTTCTATTCGGCACGGATTTACTCTTTCCTTTAGCTGTCCTTACTCCTATTTTTATAGCTTTACTGTTGTAGTTTAACACTGCTGCACTATTTAGCGTTGTTGTCTTGTGTGTTACTACGTTGTTTCCAGTGGGGATCTGCGGTACCCCTACTGAGCCAGTGACACGAGGCTCACCCTTACTTTTCAGGTGTGGTCATTCTTCTTCCTCGTGGTTCGAGGCATTGTCCGGTAGTTCGTGATCGCCAATTTTGCCAGTGTCGGGCTTCCCCCGACTCGAGAGTACGTTCTCTTTCTTGTTGCACTGTACTTTCCTTTATTTAGACTGGACTCTGTTAATTTAATTTGTTAATTGAAAAAGTAATTTTATTTCAGCTACTTTAACAAACCTGATCATTAAAATAGTAAGTGCTTACTGCTTTATCAGGAACTTCAATGTACTCCACACACACCTTTTATCCCTTCGGAGCTTTACCGCTCTTGGGAGGCCTCGCAGGATCCAAGTGGTATCGGGTTTACTAGGTATCTGGACCCTGGGTCGTCACACTTTTGATGGCAAGAGGCTCACTTCAAATGGAAGTTTGAAGGAAAGTTGGATTTGGACTTGATCTCCAAGGCCCTGTATGACTGGAAGTCCCTAAAACGCTATAAATAGCCGCCCATGATAACCGAACAGAGGATTCCAGCCTTTTTCATACTTTTTTGTTCTTTTCATTTTTCTCTTTTCATAAAAGTTCTTCGTTTTTCAAAGCTCTAGATTTTCTTCTTCTTCGTCTTCCTCTAATTCTTCTCCATTTTTAAGTTATAGTTTAATTTTCAAAGATCAATTTTTGTAATTTATTGTTCATCCGCATTTTTACTATTCTTTCCACTCTTTCTTCCCTTCGGATCGTTTTCTCCCTCTACTCTCTTCATCAAAGTTCTTTCTCTCCTCAAGATCTCCAACTTCTTCTTCTTCCACATCTCCTAATTCTACTTTGTTTTAAAGTTATTTTAAATCTTCTCTTGCTCTATTTTTATTAGTTTTCACTGTTTACTGTGCTTTTTCCTTGTTGTGCATTGTGATTTTGATGATTACAAAATGCCTTTGTTGCTTGGCCGTGTGCGAGAATGGTTGTTCATGTCTTCATGTCTATAAAGTTTGAAATGGTTGTGGAAATGATCACAAGCCGTGTGCGACAATGGTTGTTAATGTCTTCATGTGTATAAAGTTTGAAATGGTTGTGGAAATGATCACAAACTAAATGGTTGTGGAAATGATCACAAACTACTTTTATTGGGATATCATGTCGATGCATTTGTGACTCTATAAGGCTCATATGTGCTTTGATGCTAGCACATTGTATTGTGGAAAACATGCTTGGATAAATGTCATATTGAGCCTCATGTCATGCATGGTAATGCTAAATGATTGATTGAGATGCAAATACCATTGCTAGCCCCCAAGGTAATGATGTGTGGATTGATGAGAGTTTGGATGATGATCAAAGTGAATGTGACTCAATATTATTTTATGTGGCTTGGCTCCTTACTCTTTGAATTCCAAATTTATACTATCATGCAATGGTGAATGATATTTGGAATTTCATGACTATGTGTATGAATGATTCAACCAATTAACAAGAAATGTGAACTCAGGTAAAACAATGAGGTAAGTGTTGCTCTGAACTAAATTTGGAACTCATATGAGGATCTTAAGATGAAAATGTTATGAAAGCATTTATGCGTCTCATGCTAGTGATTTCATGTTCATACTTCATGTCATTTGGGTCTCGGTCTCAAAACTAGCTTCATATGTTAATGCATGACCCATATATTTTGATCTTGATCTAACATCTTGCTTTATCATATTTTTCAGGATGAAAAATCATGGTTGATCTTCATGGGATTATGGTAATATTTAATCAATTGTTTCCCATTGATTTGATGGTGTTTCTAGTTATTTTTCAGGCCCAAACTAGAAGGGGTCGACCCATAGGGTCGACCCTCTCATGTTTTGCTCAAAACAGAACCAATTTTATGGATTCTGCCTGAAAGGGTCGACCCCTGGGGTCGACCCATGGAAGGGTCGACCCCTATAAACAAGAACCACAAATGTGGTTTTGTTTTGGGTTCTGGAAACACGAGGGTCGACCCCTATAACCCAGAACCAAATTTTAGGCTCTGTTTGGCTTCTGTGAGCCCGAGGGTCGACCCTGGGGTCGACCCTTTCCAGTCGGACGTCTAGCCACCATCTTTGACCACCGTTTTCTTGCACCAAAAGTCATACCAATCAATTCCTAATGCCCTATATCTCTCCCTAATTCGTGGATTTGGTCTCCAAGCTGTCCCTTGACCGTTCTAATCATTTAAAACCATCTCTTGGGTTACAAACCGAAGAAGGAGAAGGAGTGAGATCTGAAAATCATTTTTCCTCTAACCCTTGTGTGTGCAGGTCGCAGGTACTAGCTCTAGGGCATCTTCCACCATGTTTTAAGCTTCTATGTGAAGGGAAGAAGAAGGATTCAAGTCTCCATTCGATCCCCTACTGGAAGCTACGTGGGAAATCAAGTTACAACTTCATTTTTGCAAAGAATCGATCATCTTCCTTCAAGAACGTTCTTCATCCTGCAGAAAAGCTCAAGCCTATTCATGAAACAAAAAGGGGGAGCTCTATCCACTGAAAAATCCATTTGCCTTTGTTTCTCCAGTTGCTCTTAGTTTTGTTCTAGATCTTGGCTATAAACATCATCTCCTTGAACTTGTTTATATGTTCATTGTTCACTCTCTTGCATGGATATATATATATGAGCTGTGATTTTATGATACAACAATCCTAATGCTCATGTGTTCTTTCAGGTGAAGAAGAGAATGGAATAAGGAAAAGAGGAGCGGCTAGAGGAGAGGAAGAAAATGATGTCTAAATCACGATCATCCGTCAACGAGCTAAAGAGAATCATATTCTGCTGAAGAAGGGGGATTCTTACTCTTGATGCAACTTTCCAGTTTTCATCTATATAATTTGTTTGGGGGTCATAGCATATATGTGTTGTTGATTCATATACATTTGAGATACTACTCTGTGTGGGTGTTCGGAGAAAGGGGTCTCCGAGTGTGTGTGTGGATTTATGTGTGTCGATTTGGGCGGAGTATATCCGCGTGTGTGGTTGGGAGTTTTCTCCAATGTGGTTGTGTAGGCATTGCTATACGTGTGTGTGGACGGAGTTGTGACTCCGTGTGAGGAATTTGTTCGGGGTGTGTTCCCCAGTGTGTGTGTGTGTGTGTGTGTGCTACTGTGGTAGTAGTTTGAGGCAAGGCCTCGTGTGTGGTTTGCTGCGGAAGCAGTGTGTGTGTGTTGGGGTTCGTCCCCGTGTTGCTACATTTTGTAGCGTGTAGTGAAGCCTCACCGGTTTGGTGAGGGGTGGACGTAGGGAGCCCGTCGTGGTCCCGAACCACCTTAAAATCCCCGTGTCTTGTGGTTTGATTCTTGTGATGGTGTGTTCTCTATCCTATCTGTTTGTGCAATCGTGTGAGCTCGGTGAGGTTGAGTGAATCTAGTTTAAACCTGTTTAGATTAAATTACTCAATCTTGTATACTCCGTTGTGTGCTAGTTGTGTTTTTAATTGGACATAGTTTTTAGTAAAATGATCTATTCACCCCCCCTCTAGATCCGTGTTCCTGCACTACGGGACCCAACATTCCTCTTCCCCCGTACCCTCTCAATCTCTCTTCTTTCTATCTTCAACACACACACACACACATCACACACGTTTTTACTTGTTTTTAAGTTCTTCTTCTTCTCCTCTCAATCTTCATCTTTCTCTTCTATATTCCTCTAAGTTCCTAAGGCGGAATCTCTTCTAATTCGTTCCTCTCACGGTGTTCATCTCCAAGGCGGGGCGACCTCTTCAAAGACTCAGCGAGGCGATTGGACGGCGTCACTCTTCCACTCTTCTTGGCTCTCCTTTCTTCCCTTTTTCCTTAGTTTCATTCAAGTTGTAATCTTTATTTTTCATAGAATTGTGATATTTCTTCTAGCAATAAATGTTAATTTGTGCAATTGTTACTCTTTTTCTCTGTTCACATCTTCCAATTTTCTCTTCTCAACCCTCAAATATTATTTAGGTAGATTTAATTTTAAGTAATTTAATTTTATGCAATCTTAGGTTTTATTTTTCACAAACTCACTCAAATCTTGGCTTTTACAAATACAAGAGTTTTCAACTTACTTTAAAGAAAATTTTTCTCCTCGTGGGATCGACCCGTTCTCATCACTTTACACTTAATTTAAAGATCCTTCTAGTGAGTGAGTACGGTATATTTTTGAAATTGTGGAACGGCATTTAAACGACGAGTGATTTGTGCACATCAATTTTTGGCGCCGTTATCGGGGAGAAAATGATTTTCAATAGATGTGTATATAGTTATGCTAATTTTTCTATTTTTATTTTACAGGAAAAATAAAAAAAAAAGAAAAAAAAAGAAAATCAGAAGAAAAAAGAAGGGAAATTCAGACCTGGAAATATCAAAAAATTAACTGTCACAGAAAGTGTCCTTGAAGAATAAGAATATGTCACTAAAGGGAGAATAAAATCTGAAAATCTGAAAATCCTGGAAATTTAAGCGTCGCTAAAGATCAGTAAGTGTAGGAACATGTTCTATTTTAAAAATTCTTAAAAATTCTCATAAAAATCTAGACAATTTTTGAAAAATAAAAAAAATCAGAAAATCAGAAACCTCAAAAATCATGATTTTAGGCTTTATTTTTCAGTAGATTTTCATGTTGTTTGGTATTTTTAGTTGCTAGTTTTCTCATATTCACCTCCCTTTGAAAAAAATAGAAAGCAATTTTTGAAAAAAAATCAGAAAATAGAAAACTCCAAAAAAAATTCTTGTCATGACATCTTGCTTTCATGTTAGTTGCATCTCTTACATGCATTGTTGCATTTAGTTAGTTCTTTGTTTGTCACTTGCTTTATTTGAAAAAGAAAAAAATCATCGTTCTCTTCTTCTCTTTCTCCATTCTTAAGGGCAATTAGGCACATCCCTCTTGGAATTGGAAGGACCCTCCAATTGAGCACTCCATCTCATTGGGCTGGAATCTCCTTTTCCAAGACCTCCATAAATCCCCGAGCCCGTGGATTCCCTCACGGACGCCGTGCAGGTTGTACCAAGAAACACCCCGAAGTTAGTTTACCCTTAGTAGTTTGAAAAAAAATTAAGAAAAGTAAAAAAAATCCATCATCTTGCATACAACATTCATATAGTTGTTGGTTTATTGCTTGGATTACTTTGAAAAAAATTTACAAAAATAACACACATCATTTGGGTATTATTGCATTGTATGCACGTTAGGAGATCCCTATTGTAACACCCTAGAATTTTCTAAGAATTTTTGGGAATTAAAAACTATTTATTAACATTAATGCGCTATTAAATGAGTTATGAGTTAATTAGAATTAATTTAAAGGCCCTATTTTAACCAAAAGGTTGAGCCCACTCAAATTAGGCCCATAAACCCAATTCTGTGACTTTAGGCCTAAGCCCACACTCTAGAAACGTAATTTGGGCTATTTACGAATTTAAAAATAGGATAAGTAGGCTAATTAAGGGGATAGTAGGAGATAAATAGAAAAAATCTGAATTTTTCGGATTAAATAATAGATGGCGGTCTATCGAGAGACAGCCACTTACTGGAGGCGGCGCTGCTGTGACCTCTATTTCCTTCCGAATTCGTGAGTTGTAGAAGCGTGGAAAGCTTGGATCTTTGGCATCCAAATCCCCATGAATCGAAGTGTGTAGACATGAAAGCTTGTCTAGGACTCTTAGGGATCGATCCTACTCCAAATTAGGACTCTAAGTTTGAGCGAATCCTTCAAGCCCTAAATAGGTCCCAGGTTCAACCTATGCTAACCTTACTTTTGGCTCGCCTGGTTCGACGGTAAGATGATAGAATGCCATGTAAGTTCTTTATAAGAATTTATTCCCCTTAGTGTTGTCTAACATCTCTCCAAATCTCGTGCTAGGAGATCAAGCCGTTGGGAGCTGGAAGCCCCCGAAGTTGCTGTTCCTCTGTAGAGCACGCAGGAAATAGTGTGTCGGACCAAGAAAGATCAGGAGTTTAGCAACCCTAAATGAGGTATTTTAAGGTTGATCCTTTAGGGTTAGTTGTTCCCCTTCATGTCTTCTTACTCCCCTCCCAATTTCGTGAGTTTAGGTAACGAGGCAAAGGAGATAGAGGGACGAGAAGTTGCTGGTTTGGCACAGAACGCACAGGAACTAGGTTGTCCTTCCAACAACAAATTCAAATGTAGGTTATCTCATGAACGGCTTAAACATCGAGTTAGGATTAAAAGGCCTCTTATCTTTCTAGATTTCATGCTTTCTACTTGGAGAATTTCATATTTTCCTATGATCACGCGTGCATAGTTTTCATAGCATCATATCCCTGTATCCTTAACCAAAAAGATGATAATTATGGCTTAATACATGTAACTCATGCATCTCCATGATTTAACATCGTTATGGCATGTTCTATTCTTCTATCTAGCAAGTTTTCAATGCACATATTGCCCTAGATTAAGCCTATACCTCGGTTTCTGTCCCTGCTAACAGGAGAAAAGAAACGGTCTCCCTGAGACCGCTATCATCTTATAGCCGCCTTGCAACTGACCGTTAACATCAGTATGCGGCCCTCATCTGACCGCTATTTGCTTTCTGGTTTCGTCACTTTGTTAACTCCCAACAGATTACAGATTAGCCCATTTATTTATATGTTAAGCCCATGTAATTAGGTCTTATCCCTAGTTATGACCCTGGATCTATGTTAATGGTTATATTGTGCATCCATCATGCTAGGTTTCATGACTCACATGCTTTAAGAACTTACTTTAACCTTATGTTAATTTCCTGCCAAAACCATATAATTTCTATTAAAACTATATTTCACATGTTTTGTGGACTTGTTTATTGATGGTTTGATCGTTGTTTTTACACGATCCATTCTTATCTCAGTCTTTCCTAAGTACATAGCACGTATTCCGGTACGTTGTCATTAGTTACACTTTGCACATGATAGGCACACTTTCTTGGACTTGTGAACCCCTCCGTCAGATATTCCTTCTGTCGGACTAGGAGATCATGTGTCAAGGCCTCCGTAAGTCTCCGCGAGCCTGGGATTCCTACTAGGACACCGAGCTGGTTGTACCCTCAAAGTCTAATTATCTAGAAGGCACTCACTTGATCGGGGTTTTCTGTGCTCTGGATAGATAGCGGCCATCAGGAGACCGCCACTGCCATGTAGCAGCCCTCGAGAGACCGTTTTATCCCAGAATTCCAGTGTGTCGACTCTTTCTTCTTTCTGGTGTCGACTCTGTCTAGTTGCGGCCATCCCAGGACCGCCACCTTCTGGTTGTGGCCAGGCTGGGACCGCTATTTCAAGAAACAGCCCTGACTAGACCGTTTCTATTCCAGGGTGTTTAACCCTGGGTTTGACCCAAGGGTTGATTTTTTCTATGTTTATAGATGGACTCTTGATTATCTAGAGCCTAACACCTTGTTCAAAAGGCTATCTAATGAATTATGGAAATTAGTTAATGTACCGTTATGCTGCCGGATTCCTTCCGTGGCATAACCTTGTCACTAAATCATCCTTAATCTCATGTTTCATATTTGGTATGTTCTTACCTTGATCTTGTTATCATGAGCTTAGTGTTCGAATTGTTACATTACTAGCCATACTTTATTGTTATATCTCGTGGAAGTAGCTTGATTTATAACTTGAAGATGCAAGAGCGGGCACAGACAGTGTCCAAGGGCTCGACACTAGCCCCCTTGGCAGATATTGGGAAACATACTATAAACCATGGGGTATGATGAACACTAGCGTCGCATTGCACTGGGAGTCCTTTTTTTATAAACGGGTGAAAACCACGAGGCAATCTTGTGAAATTACATACTTGCTAGTACATTCTTGTTACATGACTTTCTAGTGCATAACCTTATGGTTATGAAAAGTACATTCTCATTCATGCTAGTGCATTCTTGTTAGTGAAAGGCCACATTATATTCTTTCTCGATCATGCTCTCCTAGTTCTTATCTTGATCATATCATGATACTTGTGTTGGTTTATATCGTATGATTTACCATATTTCTTTTACTTTATATTCTAGAGCTAAATTGTTAATTACTTAAACTTGCCTTCATGTTGATACAAAGATACCTACTGGGAAAGTGTGCTCATTACCCTACTTTTTTAATCTTTTCAGGAAATACTAGCGGGTCAGATTCAGACTATTCAAGTGATGGGTCCGAGAGCGAGTAAAGAACGAGGGCAGCCTTAGCTACTTCAAGTGTCATGAGTCCATTCTGTAATTTTTCACTTTATTGAGTCTAGTTAGTCATTCGAATCAAGGGTCAACATTATGTAACTTTTGATCATTATTATCAATAAAGGTTGGATTTTTTAGTCAATTATTGTGCATTCCTCTTTATGTGTGGATGTTTATTGCGCTCTGATTATATTGCTAGCTTGAGGCGTATTGCCGATTGTTCACGTTCCCCGAGTTGCTTCCGCTGTACACACATGGCTCGAGGTATGACAATTAAGTTGGTATCAGAGCCTGGGCATAAGTAAGTCCTAGGAAAATGTCATGTCATAGGCTAAGTCCAAGGTTTAAGGACCCACACCTATGAATTAAGGAAAGAAATTTCCAAACCCATGTGATATCGGGTAGAGCCCGTGATGAGATAGTTATTTAGAAATTATCTCTAGGATCACTCCCCTCAATTCCGTAGGAATTAACAAATTGTGCCTCTTTCTCAAGTACCATATTCTCGCAATGGCTCAACGTGTAAACTAGGACGAGATGTAACAAACCGTCGCGGGTCTCACCCAGGCACTGCAAACAGTGGCCCAAGCTGGCGCTCGGGTAGGCGCATGTAATTTAATTGGAAAAATTCGGAGTATGAATCCTCCTCGGTTCTCTGGATCTTCTAACCCAAATGAAGCTGAAAATTGGATTGATGAGATGAACCGGATATTTGAGGTCATGTAATGAACCGACCAAGAGAAGGTTTGTCTCGCCACATTCCAACTGAACAAAGATGCCCATACTTGGTGGAAGGCATAACCTCAAAATGCTCAGCTTACTTGGGATGGGTTTCTTACACTCTTTCGAGCAAAATACTTCTCCGAGCATGTCAAGGAGAGAAAGGCTGCGGAATTCACCTCCTTAAGGCAAGGAATGATGTCCGTTGCGGAGTATGAACTTCAATTCTCCCGTCTGGCTCCATATGCTCTTCACCTGGTTAGCACCGATCTACTAAAGGCTAACCGATTTATGGATGGGTTAAGGCCAGTTTTTATTACTCAACTTGGACCCCAAAATATCTGTACTTATGCGGAGATGGTCCAACAGGCGCATCTATGTGAAAGGACCTTGGAGATGGTCAAAAAATTCAAGGAAAAAAGCGAGGAGTCGAGCCGCAGGTTTGACAAGCGAGGTTGAAAGGAAGAGAAGTTCAGCATTACGGGGTCTTACACAACCCATGACAACAAGAAGAGGTCCCTGAATAGGAATGGCAGCAGGAATGATAAAAACAAGAAGGTGAAGGAGGAGGAAAAGCAAGTCGCAACGGCCTGCTCATTTTGTGAAATGTTCAGCCACTCGGCCGAGGAATGCTGGAAACGCCTAGGGGCGTGCTTATGTTGTGGAAGCCGCGAGCATCGGATGCCCGATTGCCCCCTCATGAGAGAGCAACCTGCTAACGGTGGACGCAAGTGACAGGCTCGCCTTAATGCCGTTCTGGATGATGAAGAAGCACCCAAAGATGATGGGTGGATGGAACATACCATTTACATATATTCCCATCCTGCTTTTGTACTATTTGATACTAGTGCTTCTCATTCCTTTATATCTACTATTTTTGCAAAAACTTTGCCAGTTGCACCTGTTCCTCTACCTTCGGACCTAGCTGTCACTACACGCTTAGGTCTCGGAACAAAACTTACAACCCACTACCCAGATAGTGAGATAACTATAGAGGGTCATAATCTCCCCGCTAACTTAGTATGCCTTGGCATGGAAGGTTATGATGCCATTCTAGGCGTAGATTGGCTTGTTGATCACTATGCCTATATTCAAGTGATGGGTCCGAGAGCGAGTAAAGAACGAGGGCAGCCTTAGCTAGTTCAAGTGTCATGAGTCCATTCTGTAATTTTTTTCTTTATTGAGTATAGTTAGTCATTCGAGTCAAGGGTCAACATTATGTAACTTTTGATCATTATTATCAATAAAGGTTAGATTTTTTGATCAATTATTGTGCATTCCTCTTTATGTGTGGATGTTTATTGTGCTCTGATTATATTGCTAGCTTGAGGCCTATTACCGACTGTTCACGTTCCCCGAGTTGCTTCCGCTATACACACATGGCTCGTGGCGTGACACCTCCACCCGCACTTGCTAGGACCCATTAGTGAGATTGAGAGGCTAGTACGTCTTAGAAACCATCATCAACCTAACCTCATGGTGGATCCTAATCAACAAGTAGCTCCCAAACAAATGAAGGATTACTACATGCCAAATCAATATCAACCATCCTTCTATGTTCAAGCACCCCAAAACTAAGCTATTCAATATGAGATTAAATCAAGCACTATTCAAATATTGCCATCCTTCTATGGCAATACTAATGAAGATCCATACAAACATCTTGATGAGTTCCTCCAGATTTGTTCCACAGTCAAAATCCAAAACTTCTCTGATGATGCTCTTAGATTGACTCTCTTCCCATTATCTCTTAAGGACAAAGCTAAATATTGGTTTAGAGTTTTGGGTAAGATCAATTGACACATGGGCTAAAATGTAAAAATAATTTTTGAAGAAATTTTATCCTATTAGGCGAACCAATACAATGAGAAGAGGTATTACTGGATTCACTCAAAATCCTGGGGAACAAATCCATGAAGCATGGGATAGATTGAAAGATTTATTAAGGAAGTGCCCACACCATGGTTTTTGAAGATGGCAAATAGTTTAGGCATTTTATGAGGGATTAACTGATAATTACCGACAAATGGTGGATGCCTCATGTGGGGGAGCCTTTATGAGTAAAAGCGAGGATGAGGCTTATGACTTGTTTGAGATGTTAAGTGAAAATTCTATTAGTCATACTTCACTCTCATCTTATGAAAGAATGATTGGGCCATATAAGAGGACAGGGCTTTACGAAGTTAAGAATCAAGGAGAGTCCGAGAATAGGAGGTGCTCTTACATAAAAATTGAATAAAATGGACATGTTGACGCAAAAGATGGAGAAGGTCGATTTGGTAGTGCAGAAGTTAGATCAGTTGCTATCCATGAATAGACAAGAACCTTCTTTCTCTTCTGTCCCTCAATCTCAACCATTCTCAAACTCCACCCCTCATGAAGTTTGTGTTCTTTGCTCAAGCCCACATCACGCTGTTACTGATTACCCTACAGCTGCCTAGCTTCCCCAATTCATCTAAGAATAAATTTTCACTTCTCATGGCGTCTCCAAGCCTGCTTACGATCACTATTCTAACACTTACAATCCAGGTTAGAGAAATCACCCAAATTTTTCTTAGAAAAATCAGCAAGGACCATCCCCTATATCTAATCCCTCACATCAACCAATCCAAAGGCAAGCCTTTCAAGTTCCAGCTCAGTCTCAACAAAACTTCTCTTATTGCACCCTTTCAACAACATCAACAATCTCAACCTCCATATCAGTATTCTTAGGCCCCATATCATCAAGCTTAGTCATTTTACGGCCAATATCATCCCCCTAACCATTTCAATCAAACTCAAGTCCCTTTCCAACCTTCTCCTCCTCAGCCTCCTTAACCTAACTTCGATGATAAATTCGATGAACTCCATCAACTGATTCTTACTCAACATCAATCTATTTCTAAGTTGGAGAGTTAGATAGGGTAATTAGCTGCAAATAGTATGAGGAGAGAGGTAGGTCAGCTTTCTAGCCAACCAGTGGCTAACCCCAAGAATCAACCTCCAACCTTTTCCCAAAGAGCTCCTCTTCTTCCACAACCAAACCAACCTCAGCCTCCCCCTCCTGTAGGTCCCCAATTTGAGAATGCTCAGGCTATATCTACTCTTTGGAGTGGGAAGATTCTAGATGATCCGTATAAGGCTAGAGGAGTTGGTAGTAGCTCGGCCCAAAAGGCCCAAGAGGAGAGTGATGAGGAAGAGGAGCCCATAATTGTTAAAGAAAAGAAGAAGCTGGAAGGTGAGGGGCAAAGGAAAGAGCTTGACAGAGGAAAAGATAAAATTGATGCAAAACCCCAAGAATACATGCCAAAGGTCCCCTTCCCTGATGCACTAAAGTCTAAAGCCAGCAAAAGTAGCCGATTTACCAGGAAGAACTGATGGAATTATTCAAACAAGTAAACATCAATATTCCATTACTGGATGCAATAAAGCATGTGCCAGCCTATGTAAAATTTTTGAAAGAGCTTTGTACACCGAAGAGAGAACCGAAGGCAATAACTCAGAAGATCCGTCTATCCGAGGATGTTAGTGTTGTGGTAATGAATCATCTTCCTAAAAAGTTGAAGGATCCCGGAGCTCCGTTGATTTCATGTGATATAGGTGGAGTCACTTTTGATAGAGCATTGCTGGACTTAGGAGCAAGTGTGAACCTATTGCCCACCTTTATTTATGAGCAGTTTTATCTGGGAGAGCTAAAGCTGACATCAATAATCCTTTAATTAGCGGATTGCTCAGTGAAAACACTATGGGGTTTATTGGAGGATGTTATTGTTAAAGTTCATGAATGCTACTTTCTTGTGGACTTTTTAATCTTGGATATGGCCTCATCTCAAGAATTGAAACATATGCCGATTATTTTGGGACATCCTTTTCTAGCTACGGATAAGGCCAACATCAATTGTGCCACAGAAATGATGGATATATCTTTTGGAGGAGAGAAAGTTTCTTTGAATATTTTTAAGGCACCCTAATGCCCAAACCAAGAGGATGAATGTAATATCATTGATATATTTGAGGAAATGATTGATGAAAGTCCAGATGATATTAAGGACACCTTAGAAGAGGGTAGCATGCTTTAGGATTTTCCTCTCTTTTCTACACCCTAATCTAAGATAGAGCTGCTTCCTCTATTGCAATCTGAACCTGCTCTTCCATCTCTAGAACCTCCTCTTGCTCTGGAACTTAAGCCTCACCTGGACTCTCCAAAATATGCTTATCTTGGCCCTGACCACACTCTGCCTATCATCATTACCTCTAACCTTACTTCTGCTCAAGAATCTCAACTTGTAGCTGTTCTTAAGGAGCATAGGGGGGTGATAGGTTGGTCAGTAGCCGATTTGAAGGGAATTAGTCCGGATGTCTACATGCATTACATCTATTTAGAGGATAATGCATGCCAAGCCAAGCAGGGAGATGCAGCGCAGATTAAATCCTAACATGAAAGAGGTGGTTAAGAAGGAAGTGGTAAAGTGGCTGGATGCCAGGATCATATATCCCATCTCTGATAGTAAGTGGGTCAACCCCACACAAGTAGTTCCGAAGAAATCAGGGTTGACTGTTGTTAAGAATGAACAAGGAGAAGAGGTGCCGAAAAGACTACAGATGGGGTGGAGAGTTTGTATTGATTATAGAAAATTAAACTCCGTGACAAAGAAGGATAATTTCGCTCTCCCCTTTGTAGATAAGATTTTGGAGAAATTGGCTATACAAAAATATTTCTACTTTTTGGATGGTTATTCTGGGTATAATCAGGTTGCTATTTACCTGGATGATCAAGAGAAAACCACCTTTACGTGTCCTTACGGCACATTTGCGTTTAGAAGAATGCCATTCAGGCTATGCAATGCCCCTGCTACTTTTCAACGATGTATGATGGCAATATTTTCTAAAATAGTGGGAGAATTTTTAGAGATTGTCATGGATGACTTCTCGGTGTTTGGTGAATCATTTGACTGTTGTTTGGAAAATCTGAAGAAGGTGCTACAAAGATGCATAGAGTCTAATCTGGTGCTTAGCTGGGAGAAAAGCCACTTCATGGTAAGAGAAGGTATTACGCTAGGCCATATTGTTTCAGAGAGGGGGATAGAAGTAGATAAAGCTAAGGTTAATTTGATCTCCAATCTTCGTCCTCCTACGTCTGTTAAGCAAATCCATTCTTTTCTTGGCCATGCTGGATTCTATAGAAGATTCATTCACAACTTCTCTGCCATTGCTCGTCCTCTAACTCAGCTTTTAGCCAAAGACACTCCTTTCCTACTAGATGATTCTTGTTTAAAGGCATTCCATTCTCTAAAAGCATCCCTCACTCAAGCCCCAATTCTTCAATCTCCAGATTGGTCGCTACCCTTTGAAATAATTTGTGATGCCTCATATTATGCCATAGGAGCTGTCTTAGGTCAAAAAATTGATAAGAAACCCGTGGTAATTTATTATGCGAGTTGCACCCTCGTTGATGCTCAGATGAACTACACTACCACGGAGAAAGAGTTATTCACTGTTATTTTTGCCCTAGAGAAATTTTGCACATATCTTCTGGGGGCTAAGATTATTATGTATTCCGATCACGCGGCTCTGAAATATTTACTTTCCAAGAAGGATGCTAAACCCCATCTCATTCGATGGATTTATTGCTACAAGAGTTTGATTTTGAAATCAGAGACAAGAAGGGGTTAGAAAATGTTGTTACTGACCATCTGTCTCGCATTGTGATCCACGAAAGTAGACCCATGTCTGATTCCTTTCTTGATGAACATCTTCTATCTATCTCTCATACTTCAACCCCCTGGTACGCACACATAGTCAATTATCTGGCTGTTGGTCAAATCCCGGGCGAGTGGACAAAGTAGGAGAAGGATCACTTCTTTTCGAAGGTTAATCATTAGTTTTGGGAGAACCTGGAGTAGTTTCATATGGGTCCGGATCATATAATCCGAAGGTGTGTCCCCGAAGAAGAACATCAATACGTTTTGAATTTCTGTCACAACCTAGCATGTGGGGGACACTTTTCTGGTAAAAAGACTGCGGCTAAAATTTTGTAAAGTGGATTTTTTTGGCTCACATTATTTAAGGACGCTTATGAATTTGCAAAAACCTGTTTGAGATGTCAAGCCGTGGGAAATAATTCAAAAAGAGATATGATACCATTAAATCCCATTTTGGTAGTTGAATTTTTTGATGTTTGGGGTATAGATTTCATGGGACTGTTTCCACCATCTTTTAGGAATGAATATATCTTGGTAGCGGTTGACTATGTTTCCAAATGGATTGAAGCTATAGCCACGAGGACCAATGATCATAATGTTGTGATGAAGTTTGTAAAGAAGAACATTTTCTCCAGATTTGGCTGTTTGAGGGCTATCATAAGTGATGGAGGTTCTCACTTCACAAATTATTAATTCCGAGCTTTACTCCGCAAATATGGCATTACTCATAAGCTTTCCACCCCGTATCATCCCCAAACCAGTGGCCAGGTGGAAGTTTCCCTTAGGGAGATAAAAAACATCTTGCAAAAGACACTTAGGTCGGATAGAAAAGACTGGTCTGATAGACTAGATGATGTATTATGGGGCTATAGAACTGCATTCAAGACTCCTATTGGCATGTCACCATATCGTCTCATCTTTGGAAAAGCCTGCCTGTTGAGTGAAGGGCCCGGATTCAGAGGGGGGGTGAATGAATCCCAAAAGGAAATTTTCCCAATTTGAAACATAGATCTTGATTAACACTGAACTTTCAAAATCTTGCAAAAATAAAACTTTGATTCAGTAATGTAGGTGTTCTAGCAGGATCCACACTCAAGCACTCAATAGGTCAGCCTAAAGCGAGCACAAATAGCGTTTTAGAATAATGGAATGTAGTGAATCGGCTTGATCTTAAACAGACGTTCTAACGAGACACAAGATAGAACACTTAACCTGCATGCCCAGCAAACCCGACGATTCTAGGCGATCGAACTGATCTTAAGCATTCATTCACCGTGGCTGAAAGGCAATTAGGTCGCGATCCTAAACATGCACTTAATAACCTCAGAGAAGAAATTAGATCACAATGCACAAGGGGTTTTAGGTGATTCGGTCATCAGTCCTACATCCAGCCCACACTCCAACCAGAGTGTGGCTTACTGCTGCCTCACAGCTTGAAACCGCTGGGCATCACAGCTTGCCTACAAACGTTGTCTAGCAGCTTGAGCCAGAGGAACACACTCCTCTCTTCTTCCAACCCGGAAGGAAACCGCTAGTGACACCCAGTCACCAGCAACCAGAGACCCAAGTCTCTCTTCCCCTGAATCCACAGGAGGAAACCCGACCTCAAAACAAAGAATCGGAAAACATAGTTAAGAAGAAGAGCAGCAAGGGAAAATAAACCAAAAAAAAATGAAAAGAAGTATAGCTCTCGCAGGAGCAGATTAATATGGATCTGATCCAAAGAACCGACAGTTAGCTGGACACTACCTGCTTTAAGCTCTATCACTCTCTCTTCTCTTCTCTTTCTCTTCTCAAAATCTTCTCTCAGCAAAGATGATCGACTCGGGTTTTCTCTCTCGGTTCACAACACTCTTCTCACATTTTTTTCTTCTTCCACACTATCTTTTTCTCTTCTCCTGGTCTGTGTATTTCCTACCTACACATTTGCTCAATATAGATATATATATATACACTCTAGAGGCCTGGGCGAGTGGATACCACGTTTCCCGCCTTAAAGGCTGGAGCACGTGTTGGAACATTCTGGAGCTCTATCTTCCTTAGATCACGTGCAAATCACCCTAGTGAATGCACAGACAAATTGTCAGAAAAGAGATAGTCATTTTATCACAAACTTAGCACAATTCGTATCAGTGTAATGAGTAAGAAGCCAGAAACTGCACTGAGTAGAAGTTCCCAAATCAACAGTTGCACTGACTTGCAACAAGGTGAACAAGTGGTTGCACCGAGTTGAAGTGAGCAAAAGCGAGAGATGCACTGACTTGAGAAGACGCATGACGTCATTAGCACAGACCATAGACTCTGATCGTGCAACAGATTTGCACGGACAGGATGCAAAAAAATGCAAAGATGTACTGACTTGATTTTGCTAGAGAGAACAATTTGCACCGAGTCAAAGGAATAAGCATCGACTAAGACGGGCAAGAAAGGCACCGATGTGAAATGAAGCAAACGTTGCACCAATCCACTTTAGCTGTCTACAGGACTTGCACCGAGTCGAGTTCCAATGCCTTTGACTAACCAAGAGTTGCACCGACTAGGTGCAGATCAAACCTTGCACTGAGAATGGTAATGCAATAGAAGATGCACCGACTTCATGTTATTCATAAGCTAAAAAATATGCACCAAGTCGGGATATGCAGTCCAAGCAGGAGCTGCACCGAGATGGCAAAGAGAGATACAAGACAAAGCTTGCACCGAGGTGCATTTGCACTGAGATGACAAAGATAAATACAAGTCAAAGCTTGCACCGAGATGGATTTCCTGTCCACATAAGAACTTGCACTAAGATGGCAGAGTGAATGCACTGGTACAAAATGAGGAGACTAATACAGTGCGAGCTGGTCAAGAATTGGACTGACCCATAAATTGCACCGACCCCTGGAGGTGAGATGCAAGGGCAAGGAATGCACTGACCTTGATGTGCATGATGCATTTCGATGCACCGAGAAAGAAGCTAACCGACAGTATGTGGGCATGAACAGAAACTTGCATTGAGGCAAGCACTTATGCGTGAAGTGTAGAACTAAGCGAGAGTTGCACCGAGCAAGATTATGAGCGAGACACTGCATGCACTGACTATGACTTAGTCTATGAAATAGCATGGATCACATGGATCATACACTACAGGTAAAATTGGATAATTAAAGCACCAACAGCTAAGCATGATTCATCAGAAAGTCACTATCAAGACTAGGGTTTCCAGACATGAGCAATCCATCACGCAAACAGTTCACATGAATTAATCAGATATTCTAATCAGATGCACTGACCACAATTCTATCACACATGACTCAGAAATTATCTTTATCAAAACCAGCGATCCAACAATCTCCCCCCTTTTGATGATGACACCCTAATGAGTCATGTATGATAATTCACATAATGAATTAAGAAAAATCAATTTCTATCATACATATAGCAACCACTATTTCAGCACAAAAGGTAATAAGAATCAGCACAAAAAGTAATAAGAATCAGGTGTAAACAGTTACCCACCAGAACTCTAAGATTCATCCAAAAACTTAAAGTCATCCATAAGGAAGGTTTAAAGTTATCCACAAAAATAAGTTTAAAGACATCCACCATCCACAAAAAAAAAAATTAAAGTCACTAAAAAACATCATCAAAAACCATCATCAGCAGATCACAACTACATGACATTTTCTCTCCCCCTTTGTCATTATCAAAAACCGTGGGAGCTTTTGGGGTCTCTCGGATCTCTGGGAGGAGCAGAACTTGAACTTCCTCATTGAGGGGGTCTGTCCAGGATAGAATTCCGAAGAGACTACAGGGAGTTGGACAGTTGCTCAAAGCAGTAGAAAATAGTGCAGCTAATACTGGCCGAGAGAGAGGACATATCTGCTTGCTCTGTTAAGACATTTTCAAGTCTGACTACAACAGTATCAACGTCAGATTGAGCTTTTTCCAATGCTGTACGGATCTCCTGTTGACCAGTGAGGAAGGGATGATCTAGAGTCCTCATCTTCGCAAGCTCAATGTTGATATCGTAGGTTTTGTCAAGGATAGTGACAAGGGTCTTGTAAGAAGTGGTCTGAGTGCTTTGAACATTGCTAACCGCCTCTCCTATTCTATTAATCAGACCTAAGAGCTTTCCTAAGAACTCTTGCATCATATCATTTACCCTCCATTTGTCAGCCATAAATTGTGTCCACTACGTATTCACTATGTGCTCTAGAAGATGTAGTCTTGTGCTCATTTTGTTCAGATAAAGGTTTATGTACAGAAGCTGGGAAGACAGCATCTTACTCTGATTTTGAACCAAAGTTGTCAGATTGATGAGCAGATCAGAAATATTCGGCTCACTATTGGCCTCAGTTGAACTTGCAGACTGAGTGCTTGATTCAGGATACTCGACATTGTAAACCGGATGTTCTTCCTAAAAAATTTGTGTATCCTCGACAAATGGTTCAGCTGGTTCCTTAGACACTACAGAGCAATAAAGATCAATCAATATCAATGCTTTTCCAAAAACTTTTTCATCTCAGAGACCCCCCCAATTTTTTTTTTTACCAGTTCAAAATGGTCTGTGGTCAGCTCAATATCATGAGTATCCAGTAAAGGCAGAAGAGCAAACTTCGGTTTCTAGAAAATATATCAGCTTTACGAGGGGATTTTGTGTACCTTTGTTTCCAGAAGATTCACCCACTATCTCTTTTCCTTTTCTTTTCTTTGCTTCGGGGACTTCTTCGCTTTTCTCAACCCTTGCTTCCTCGAGAGGGACGAGCTCATCGGCCTTCCTTTTTCCTTGGGCATATCCAGTAGGCCCCTCCTTGCTTTTGCTCTCATAATGATTTTCTCTTTCGGGCATGCTGATGTCTTGATTTGGCAGCAACTGCTTCTCTGACACCTCTTCCTTCCCCTTGTTCTTAGTTGACGGAGTAGACATCACAGAAGTTTGTGATTGAGACAAAGACGTCCTCTTTCGAGAACGACAAGGGTGGATGTTGAACCAGGTGATTGGCACGAGAAAAGGCGAGAAGCAGAAACGGCGGAGAAGAAGAACTCAAGCGGGAAACTGGAGAGACGCTTATGGCGGGAAGTCATGAGAGAGGGAATGACCTGGCTTGTAAAAAGGTGGAAGTTCAATCGACACTTTTAGGGTTAAACAATGTATAAAATACATTATCCCTTTTTTTGACGTACACTTTATCCTCAAACTGCTCTTCTCGTGTATAAACCAGTTTTTCTTCACCTCCTTTATGGTCTTTGGCGTATTAAACTTATATCTTATATGTTTATTGCTCAAAGGTTCATCTTTTAACGCATACCCAATGGAGATAAGCACTTTTAGTCACAGATCAATGTCCAGTTAATAAAAATCACCAAAGTAACTCATTATTTTCATAAGATAAAGCTGGTTTTCAGACATATGTCTTATATTGTGTTTTAAGTTCAGTTTCAGCCCCTAAGGTAGAACCAGAGTCAACCACATCTATTCTTTCTTCCCCCCCCCTTTTTTTAATTTTTTTAATTTTTTTTATTAGAGCATTCCAATAAGACTGGCCTTTTTACACAAGGAGACATATTTATTAGACACCAGAAACCCTAGTTACTCAGCATAGTCTACCTTCTTGCCTCTTTTTATGAACAACGATAGCTTATTTCTTCATGACATAATTTCTAGATTTCTTTGATCTAGACGACTAGTTTCTCAGAAATTTGTCATTGCTATGCCATTAACGTTTATTTTACTTGATGGCGTATTCCCTGGTCTACTTCATATTAGCTTGGAAGCATGATTTAAAATCACTTTATAAGACATTTTCTTCTACCAGATTATCCCAAAACTCATGAATTTTAGATTGATGAATTTTATTAGGTTGGACTTTTCTAGTCATTAAGAGTGTTTTCAGCTCCAGTGAAAATGCTTTCAAGAGTTCTCTTGAACAATTAACCATAAGATATAATCTTTATAGGCCGAAGATCACTCAATAGGAAAGACCAACATTTTCATACACTACTGGGAGTGGTTTTTGGTCATAATAATGCATGATGGACAAGGATAATAATGTTCCATATATTGCTCCCCTTAAGTGTTAGCCCATGGGAAAGGAATTTAGATGAGAAGAGATGGATCATATGTTGATAATAAAGATGAAGGATGAAGAAGTGAGCTTTCCAACGACATAAGAGCAGAGGTCCAAATTGGTGTAGAGTTGCAGACTGCTTTAATCCAAAGATATCCTCAGTCAATTCTTGACCCAAACACTTCTGATCAGACCTGACAGTTTCAGCTCAACATCTCATCTTAAACACCACTAGCTTTCAAACTCATAATGTGCACCAACTACTTCATTTCCGCTCAGAACATTTCAGCTCCCTCTCACTGAATGCTAATGTCCATAATTAGGCAGCACTTTGTTTTTCTTGCAGATAGAGAGAGGTATATACATGTTTTATTTCTAGACTCTTATGTAATCGTTCAAGTGACTCCTTTTAGATTTTCATAATAATGTTCTGTGCGAAGATCTAACATGCAGAGAGTGTGACAATTCATCTAGTAATAATTCAGAAACACTCTTATTATTTGCACGCATTTATCTAGAACATATAACTTTAGTATGATTGGAAGACTGACCTGAATAGAAATCCAGGCATGGGGTTTTCTCCTTCGAATGTCGTGGCTCAGTTACCCCTTTATTTCATTCCACGGCATACCTGTAAGTTAGCACTCTATTTGGCATGGGCAGGTACCCAAACGGTCTTGGGTCATGCATGGTTAATAGCACCTGTGATGGGTGCTTTTCACAACTTTTGGGCCTCTGTATCATCATGTATCATTAAAGAGTAATCATTCATCATGTGTCCAATTCGCCCACAATAATAACAGAGAGCATCATGCTTTGATTTCTTGTTGTGCATACAATTATTTGCATGGAGTTTTTGTGCAGGTGCATACTGGTTTCTGTTTTTATCATGGAAGTTGTTCCTGTTGATCTT